>OY728150.1:217104052-219604052 GCA_963277665.1 Viscum album
AGGGTGTTGGGTATCTTGATGAAACACTTAATTAAATAAGTGGTTTTAAAATTAATGAAGGTGTGTGGTTATTTAATAGAGTTGTTGGGTTATATCCAAGGTTTGACTAATAATAATTACATTTTTATTATTATGGTTTTACGAGTGTCATAATTATTGATCATTATGGGTATTATTATTATAAATAATAATAGTAATGAATTGGGGAGTTTTGGTTGGAATTTAAAAAAATGAAATTTTTAATAATAATAATGATGATGATTTAATTATTATTATTATTACTTTGTTAATGAATTAAATTCAAGGAAAACCGAATTTTATTAATTGTGGGAAAGGAATTATTATTATTTATTACTTTGAAGTGAAAGTGTTTTTAATTTAATTGAGGAGTAAAGGAGGGTTTGATTTTCTTAATGAAACGTTTCCTTTAAGAAGGATTAATTGGGGAGTTTTTTACTCTATTATTATTATTATTGAATTAATGGTAGTATTATTATTGGGTTTTAAGAGTATAATAATAATTATTATTAATGGAAATTAATTTGTGGGTTTGAAAAAGAAAATAAAGGGAATCGAATTCCCCTCTTCTTCCTCCCTACGTACAAGGTGCAACACGCACGCAGCAACACACCCCATGACGCGGCGCCTTCCTCTCTCCATCAAGCTCCCTCCTCGGCATGAGATCCTTTCCGCGGTTCGACCAAGAGGCACGAGAACCCCCGAGCGACCCTCTCTGCAGCAGCGCGACACCCAGGTGGAGCTCCTGTAGAGCGCGACCTTCGTGGTGCAACCCCACTCCGGGTAATACCTATAGGCGCACCACCCCTTTCCTGGAATCCACATTGCGCATGATGATTCCCCTCGAAATCTTAACGAATCATGTCCACCTCGTCGAGGTGAGTCTGTCTGCGTATAACTGGTGATTCGCATCGATTATTTGACTCCTCTCTCTCACCTTGTTTTCTCACCTAAAACCCAATGGTTCTGGTTTAATCCAATCGTTGTGTTCCTATTTTTTTTAGGATATGCGAATGTTGACTCGGGACCCATTGGTCCATAATCCGACATCTTCCACCAAGGGTGAGGCGGATGGTCTGGAATTGTCTTGCCTCCATTGGTTCGGGTTAGTTTCTAAACCTGTAGTTTGGCTTTGCATCTGTTATATTAAGGCCTGTTAATTTTTTTATGAGTTCCTGGTACCAAGTTAGAGGTGTGTTGTTCATTACAACTTTGAATCTAATTACCAGTTTAATATATGTAATTTTCATTGATCAATGTAGACAACGTGCACACACACACACACACACAGATATATATATATATATATATATAAAGGTGTGCGCATGTGCGATTACGGGCCAGTTTTGGACTTGTTGCTACCAAGTACATTAAAGCACTTCAGATTTAAAATGTGCCACCCCGAGGTAGGGTCTCAAATCCTTAACACTTTATTTTAAGAATTATAGATTCTTTTAAAAAATTGACATTGTATGTTTCCTTGATTATGATATGTCTATGAATGACACTTTGGAAGTTGTTAAATGATGCCGCCCACGTGAGATAAATGAGGGCTTGAACTTGTGTTGTTTTTAAGCATGTTCTGCTAATTTGGTTAAAGTAATATGATTAAAAAGTGAAATGATTTGAATGGGAGGAATGTATAATAGGGTAATTAAATGTAGAATTAATTATCATGTCATGAGTTGGAATAAAATATGTGGCTTTTAATGATGATTCAGAATATTGAATATTTGACATGTTCAAAAGTATAAATTGGAAATTGGATATAATTAAAGGATGGATTAATTATTACATGTTAAATTTTAAATGGTTAATTAATTTATGATTGTTTTAAGAGATAATATTAAATTAATTAATTTTTGAATTACTTAATTTTCATGCATTAAATTAAGGTTGTGAATTGATAGTTTGTTATGACTGTTGGCCAAGGGTAAATTTTTTTACTTGTTATATTTCCATGCATTAATTTTTCTTGAATGGAGTTTTTCTATATTATGAGATGATGCGTGAGATGTTTGCTAAATATATGGGTTTGTTTGGCTTGTTTTGTGATGATTATGATGTTCATGTAAATTGTTAAAGTCTTGGACGAATCACTGTTTGAGTGGACGGGTTTATACTTGTTAACGAATTTGGATAATTAAATGTTGAGTTAATTATTTATTTCGATTTCTAAGTTTAATTAATTGTTAATTAATTATTTACTATTGAGATGTTGAATGGTTAATTAAGGGTTGACTTTTGACGGGTGATTTATGTTATTAATTAGTTGTTGAATTAATTAACGGATTGGATTAATTAATTTATGAATTAATTAATGGATGGTTTTGGGGTGTTAGACATGGTGTTCTACACCAACGATAAATATATATTTATGATTGATAAATGGGTTGTGAGAAAAGGACTGAATCTCCAAATACTCACGGGGTGATTTTCATGGTGTTCTACACCAATGATAGATATATATGTATTATTGATAAATGGGTTGTGAGACAAGGACTGAATCTCTAAATACTCACAGGGTGCTAGACATAGCGTTTTACACCCAACTTGCATAAAAATATTCTTTTATGGACCAGGGACTGATGATCCAAATACACATGGGTTGTGTGATAAGGACTGATGCTCCAAATACTCACGAGGGTGCTATACATGATGTTCTACACCCATTAATTATCATTGGACTGTGGGTCCAATTGTTCATGCATGATATGAGTTAATGTTTAATGAAGGTTGTTGAGATATGATTATTTGTGAATTGTTTATGAGGAAGGTTTCAGACTTATTTATGAATTGGGTGGACCACTTTTAGGGGGCGGGATCAGACTTAGAATATGAAAGGTTGAATTGAATAACTTATGATGTGTTATCCAAGCCAAATCACAAGCTTGGAATTTGTCTTTACTTTGATGACATAGATGGTCTTTAGAGACATCTGTGGTGAGTGATTTATATGGGAGATGTTGGGCGTAGGCCGAATCTCAATACCTTCATAATTTATTAAGATTGGAATAATTTATAACCGATGAATGATTATGTAATGAATATTGAGTATGTATGACAAATATATAATGCAGGTTCAGACACCAGCTGAGGGCAGAAGCATATACTTGGGTATATAGTTACATTGTACCGTTTACTTAATTTATGCATGCCTTCACATGTTATAAGATATTTATTAAATTTATGGTTTGGGGTAGAAACTGGTGTTCCCGGCCTACTTAGATTTATATCTCACACCCTACTCGGGATACCATTGGACTGGGTACCCGAGTAGATTCTATTTGGTTGGAGGACTATACTGTTTGCATTTACTAGGGAGTTAGGGGCATAGGACCAAGTGGAGGCTCGGGATGCTCGAGGAGATTTCCCGTGAGGATTTGAGTCATTATTTATTTATTTATGCATTGAAATGTAAAGCATGATATTTTGTTCACTTTTTTCTACTTTTGTATCATTATAATGTCATGCATGCATCCGTTGTATACTTTGGTGTTGGCCGTTTGTTTTGTACAAGATTTATAAAATATGCTTTCTGCTTCTTATTCATTTATTATACCATTTCTTATATTTATTTCCTTTTTCTATTTCTGAACACTAAAATGCGGGTATAGTCTCCCCACTGACTATCCTTAGACCATCGCTGCTAGTCGGCAGCCTTTGGCATACATGGAGGCTCACTTGAGGTCATGTGGAGACCAGTCTGGCCTCCGGTTAATGGTGAGCCGGGTCAGGATGTTACACCAATGTTACCAGAGCATCGTGAGGAAGGACTCAATGAATGAGCAGCACAATTGGTCATCTTGAAGGGACCTTCATCCTGGAGGATCTTTTGGCTTCGACTAGGGGGATTTGGGTTCTCCAGAGTTGGGAATAATCTTGATCCGAGCGACAGGTTGTGGGACTGTACGAATCTACTTGGGTTTCCCCGACATACAACCATCGTCCCATAGTCGTTATTTCCCGACTCTTAAGTAGGTGGAGTCCAGATACCAACACTTTCCATTTGAACCATGGGGAGGATGGAATCATCTTTTGGGACATCCAACTGATTTCAGGAGTCCCTATCATTGGGGAAATGTGCGACAAATTTATTCCTCCCTCTACTGTTTGGGATGATAAAGAAATAACTACCCCTTTGGCTAGAAAACTCATCATCCAGGACAAGAAACTTATGGAGGAATGTGAACCTTATATGAATTAGGATGTTGCGTTTGAAGACCAGTTTGGTGCTTTTTCTAAGAATACAAGTCTAGATCCCAATCCGTCGAGAGCCAGTGCTTGTCCCACAAAATCCACCTGAAGGTGAGTGGGTACTTACTGGCCCACCTTAGAAGAGGGAGATTTCTGGAAGTGGGGATAGGGGACCATCCCCGACGTTGATCAGTTATTTCAATTAGCACCTTTCTTGGACATGTTCTTGAGTGGGTGGATTTTACTAGTGTGAAAATATGGTGGTGTAAGATCCTCATAATTTATCATTGTCACTCTATTTTCCACCAGAAAATGCATCAATTCATATATCCCCATGTTGGACATGATATACCACCTATTGGGCCGAATCAGTGAAGGGGGTCACCCTATCGAAGGGTTGTCCCTTTTCAAATTATTTGGGGACGGATGGGAGCCCACCTAGTGGGTTATTCCTTTATCAATTCTTTACCAATCCCGCATTAAACCCTCTAAACATATCTTCAGAGCTCCAACGATGTCATGCAAGGGCCTTGGGCCTCACTAGATAAGCAAGAAGTGCATACCGAAAGGAATGAGAATGACTTAATGGATATCATCAACATTTATAAAAATTTCTCTTACCACACTAATGATTCCCCCGCATTTACAATTACGAACAATGTATCTGAATAATTCATCAATCGATGTTACTTATTTCATTGTGAAATGCATCTTGGTTTCTCGTATTTGAGGGGAACTTATCTACGAGGTCTATGCACCTTGTAATTTTAGTCTACAATTCAACTATTTTATGAAGTTGTGACCTCTTTCTCTTAACAGTGCTCTCCAGGAGAAACATCTGATGATATCTTGTCAATTGTGGCTGATGCTTACCCAAGAAGACCCCAAGACCTAGGCCAGGCTTCCGAATCCTGGGGATTATCTACCCTTCCTTACTATGAACAATGTTGTGGCCTAGGTAAAATCATACCCTGATGGCCAATAAGATGACTTGGTCCCCATTGTGGGGACTTCCAAGGAATCCATGGTGAAGGGAAATAGAAATTTACAATAATTTGATGAACACCATTGGCCTGTAAATTCTTTTTGAAGGTCTCTTTGATCCCTCCTCGAGAAAGTTGTGAAAGATGGGGTTATGACCTCATGGGAACCCGAACAAGTTGTTGGAGCTGCTGCCAAGAGTCCATCATCCATTCCTTCTAGGTGATAATTTTTTAGTGTCCTAGAGGAAATGTTGCCTTTTAAAAGGTCTTCCATCTTCCCATGGATGGTCCTATTGCGATTTATGGAAAATCTTCCAGACTAGGGAAGCTTCCCATACTGGTATTGGTTTCTTTTCAACACTGTAACAAAGAGATATTTTATAAGATATATTATTTATAATTTTTTTAATATCTTCTGTTATACGCTACACCAAAATTATCTTGCGCTATATGCAACACCGTATTATCTTGCAGTATACGCAACACAAATCTTGGATCGTGTTACCCACAATTTCATGTTTGTTTGATAGTAGTTATTCTACGCAACATTGAGTATATATATATATATTCAATATATAAATGAAATATGGTTGGATTTTGCTATACGCCACAAAAAAAGAGTCGTGAACTACACACAACCCTGACTTGGCTTGCATTACACGCAATCGCGACCTTCCTCAATAACGTGTGTCGTACACAATACCGAGTTTTACTAAACAACGATATATTATTATAATATTATTATAGAGTAGCCTTTATGAATAGTATTAACAACATTTTGAATTTTATAGCATTATTATTCATCTTAAATATTTTATAGAACATGGTATGAGAACTAAATAAATTTTTCGGGTAAAATAAGTATTTTAAAAAAATGCAGTTTTTCCGCCTTTTGATGACGCACCCACTTTAAATCTAGTTTTTGACATGTTTATAAGTTCAATTTGAAAAAATAAAATTTTACCTTGGAAACTGGATATAAAAATTTAATTGGGATAAATTTTTCATATTATTCGTATAACATTCATATTTTGATGAATAGTAAAAACACGCTATATTTTAATTAAAAACAACTTATTACATCGAAATAATTTATATGGTTATATTATCTTTTTAATTGGTTTTAAAGTGTAATTAGAATATATTTTTACCATTTAATCCAATATTTGTCATTTGAATTAATTTCACTTTGAAATTGGATAAAAACAAGTATCAATATTTTGATAGTTATTGTTTCTTAAAAACACGCTATTTGTTTTGATAACGGGAATTAATTTTAAAATTAATTAATGCCACTTCTATGTTTTGAATTTGTAAAAATATGCAACAAATTTGAATTCGGAATATCAAATAATGATTAGGAGGAATTTTTGGTATTTTTATGAAAAACTTCAATTTTCGATTAATAGTGAAACCACTTAGTGGTCGTTAAAAATTGACTTTTTCATTTAAATGAAATTTTACCACTTCTGTGAATTGAATTTTAAAAATCCGAGAGACACGATTGATGTTAGTATGTAAAATGTTGTTCAATGGGATAAAAATAATTTTTGGTGAATAGTAACTTTTTACTTTTATTTACCACGGTTAAAAGTAAATAGGGTATTTAAGGGTAAAAATGATATTATTATTACCGTAACACATGTCCTAATTCTATTGGATAAGTTTAATTCGACCAAAAACAACCTTAGGAATAAAATATGACCATTTAGGCCCACATGAATTAGATTAGGACATTTATTATTAATTTATTTAAAGAATGGTTAAAATAGTTAAAATCAATGTTAAATAACTAAATCATTTTTAATATAGGGTTATACATAAGATATATTCGACTATAAATATTAGTTAGAAAGATAAATAGATTTCCTACATAACTGTATTTTATTTATAATTTTTAGACATTAAAAAAGTTAATTTATTTATGACACAATGATGATGCATTAATTATCTTATTAATGAAATATTGGCCAAATTGATGTTATAAGTACCCAAATAAATGTAATTTGAGACTTTTTATGAATTAAAATAATTTTATACGTTAATATGACATGTTATTATTGATTTAATTAACTTTTTTTAACTAATCATTCTGTTATAATTTTTAAAAAAAATCAATTACCAAATAGTGTCAAAATTGACATAAAATAGTTTTTAAAACAAATATTATATTATGAATTGTTATTTTATTCCTAAAAACATAAGGTTTGGCCAAATGACTTAGATAGGGTTATATATGTTAGAAATAAAAAAATGGGGGTTCGTTTGGCTTGTTATATTATGTTTATTAACCATATAGTGTATGAAAAGAAGAAGACACTGTAAAAGAAAAATTATTTAAGTTAAAGTTAAATCTAAATGATAAGGTTAAAATAGAAACCTAAACTTGTCTAAATTCTATTGGATGAAAGTATTTCGAACCATACCCACCTTAGCTTCGAAAAAAATCAATTTGGATCTATTAAAAAACCGAATATGACTTTATAATAAAATAATATTTTGAGTTTTTCCAAAGGTGCCCCTCTCCTCCCTTATAAAAGGAAACCTCCTCCCTCTCTTCCTCGCACAACATTGAGACTTCATGGTCATCCAAACCATGAAAAATTCTCTTATCCACTTCCCTAGAAACATCCTAGAGGTCCTGGCATTCTTCAAAGAAAAATTTTTGTGCCCTATGAGGAGGTCTCAAAGAGGCGCTTCAAAGAAGAGGTAATGTCCGTTACTGATTCTTTCAACTTTATTTCTTATTCCACTTCTTTTCTTTAGTTGTTTAATTATGAAGTAACAGAATCAGTATCACTAATATACTGATATGTTATTATAAGTATGAAACAACCCTATTTCTCCATCTATCCATCCTACGGAAAATGAAATCAACACGCGTGCGTACGTACGGAATATCGTCTCCACGTCGTGGTGTAATATGTTTTTCCAACACCACCTTACTTGGATGGGTATAATGGTGTAAAGAATTACTATACATAGTTATTATAACATCATACTGATTCTTATATATTTTATCATCCACTCCAAATCAATTAAATAATTATGGGAACGATATCATCGCTCATGCGTACGTACAGACTACCGTCTCCACGACACGATGAGATTCATTCTCAACGATTAACCATTCATGAATGATTATAAAGTATATATAATAAGTAATCATGAAATATATGACATAATAATGATACTGTATTTATATATATATATATATATATGTATGTCATCTATTTAGTTTCATTAAATTCAATAAGGAAACGAAACCAGCATTCATGCGTACGTACGACCTACCGTCTCCATGAACGGTGTATTTCATTCCTTTAACGATCTATAATATATATGTATATGATGAATATATATTATATATAAATCATGTTTTACATTCTAAAATTATGTAAATCAGGATATAGGTAATAATATCAAGAACTACAAGTCGAAACACATACAATAAATGAAATGATTTTACCCAAAACACTACTTTAACAAGGAATTTACAAAACAACGGGTAATATAAAGTCATAAGTGAAACATATATGATATCATAACAATTAATATGATTATGTAATAAGTTAATGACATTATTTAAATCATTATACAAGAGGTTCATATCAATACGAATCATATCAGACCTATGGTAAGGGATAATTATTCCAATCTCATTATTATCCAATATTGTTTACTCATAAGTATTTACTGGGGGTTATGTTTATTATCCATGTCCATATGCTCTCAAAATGTTTTCATAAAATTTTTACATTACTTCGATGTATGTTTAAGAAATTTTTATCTTTTTCTTACTTTTACCACATCATATGGAAGGAATCTTTCTTTTGTTTACCATATGAGGTACTTTTTGACTTTTCCGACAAAAGTATGAGGAGATTGTTATTTTTAACTTATACGGAGTGAACGGATTTTTACGGTTTTATAAAGCCTTATTTTCATGATGCTTCCTCCAAAGGATTTCATGACTATTTTCAATAAAATCCTATTATTTTAAAATTTCATGACATTTTGTGAAAAGAAAATGATTTTGAATAAGAAAGGATCTTTTCTTCAAGAATTTATTTCAACTGTTTTATCAAAAACATTTTCCATCTAAGATGACATTATTTCATATTTGTATGTTTCATGTATGATGTCTATATGATTTACATGGTTTCACTTTTCTTATTATGAAATTATATCCATTTAGTTTATATGGATTATGTGATGATGGGATGATGTTTATGAAACCCATTTTATTCGTTGGGTTATTATGAATGATGTATGTTTATTTTGTGGAACATGTAAGAATGATTTCATTTTGAGATGGGTGGGACCTATATCTCCCTAAAATGCATTGGGTAATGATATATATCTCATGAGATAGACATGGATGGAACGGTATGTTAATCTGTTTTAGTGTTACAGGACTAAAACGAGGAGTGAACTCGATTCAGAAAGGGAATTTGTCCACTAAGAAGGTCTTGGCAGCAATTCCTAGGCTACTATGGAAATCATGACATGTGCTAAATGGTTTCCACAATTAAATGTTTTATACCCATTATATTTTATCATGGTTGATGATCCATTATGATATATGCCTTATGTACTTCTACAATTTATGTATTTTCTCAAGATTTTGATGTATAAATTTCATGTTCAAGTTTTTGATATCAAATGTTTATTTGTTTTTTATGTTCTCTATATTTTCCCTTACTGAACATTTGAGCTCACCCTTTATAGGTTTTCTGTTCCCTAGGATTTAAAGAATGTTTTTAGGTAAGGAAACAAAAAGGGGAAGATCGTTATGGGAGTTGTTGAAGATCTTTCACCATGATTAGAAGATAATATTCCGAGTTTCCAAAGACACTAAACTATTACGTTCCTTATGTGTCTGTTTTTGTTATGTATTAAGTGTTCCGCAAAAGTAATGTAATGTCCATGTACATCAAGCTTAGGGTCGTTACAGTTGGTATCAGAGGAAAGGTTTAGTCAACCATTGGAAACTAGGATGCGAAAATGTTAGTGAGATCCCTAGAGATATTTCTAAGGTATGTCTAGGGATGTCCCTAAGGATAAGTATACATATAGGATATAATCCTAGAACTACGGTAACGATCTTAGAATTTATCCTAAGATGTTAGATATTGAGGGTACTCCCCCTTTACTATGTTGTTTTCCCTAGCATGATTTTTTTCTCTCACACTATTCTTTTTGGGTTTTAGAAAATGGCTAGAAACAAGAAGATTCACGATAATGAAGGACATGACAGACAATGGAATGATATTATTCATGAGAAACCAAATGAAACGGGATTTGGAAGTCCAAACATCGTTATTATTCCTAATCAGAAATCTCATAATATGATCAATATTCTCAACTTTGGAATGATTCCTGACTCAGCTAATAAGAGAAAGATGGAGTTTCATGATGATCATAGAGGGAAGATAGTTCAATTTCTCTCATGTAAGTCATGTGGGAAGAGGCATCAAGGGGAATGTTTCAGAGGAACTGGAAGATTCGTTGGGTGTGGAAACGAAGGAAACAAATCCAGTAATTGCAATGGAAAAGGATCAGTTAACACAATGGACAAGTATAATGGTATTTATAATACATCAACAATGGTTAAATGCTTTAAATGTGGAATGTACGGGCATTATGCAAACCGATGCCCTAAGGGAAAATCTCATGAAGAGAATCAGCATGATTGTATGGGTAGTATTTATGTTGATGATGATGAAGAGACTACAAATGATATGTGAGATGAAAGAAGTGTTGTGGAATAAAATGATGAAGCTCAGTCAATGTTTTATGAAGGCAGTGGAATGATTGTATGTTTATCAAGAGTTATGTTGTATAGGTAATTTAATGGTACTATGGAATAAAGAAACATCTACAAATTGTTACACTATTGTTTTTTCTAATGTATTTGAAAGTATATGTTAAATGGTACTGTTAACCTTGAATGGTTATTCAGATGTTTTTGGAAAGAAGAAGATATGCACATGATGAAAGGATAAGGAGATATTGAGTTGTTTGATAGTATTAATGAGATCATGACTGGTATAAGCACAAAGTGATATCATGGATTGAGTATATAGAAATTTTGGGATTTTGGTATGTGGAAAGTGTTAAATTTTGACAGCATTCATGTTTTCACTAAGGGTCAATGGATATTCATTTTTCAAGAGAATACATGATTAAGGTATTCACATGATTGGAATGTGACCAACATGTTTTATCATATGATATATGGGGGATAAATGATGATATTCATGTACTTGTTGTGTGACCTCTCAAGTAATCATTTTATTTACACTATGAGATTGGACAGAAGTATTTTAGATAAGCTTAAAGGTTGGAATGGATTAATTTGGACATCAGATAGAATTGTTTAAGGGTAGAATTTTTTTCGATATTATTTATGGAATGTTATAAAAATGTAGTTTTAGGAAATGGAAAACCTATTGGATGGGCGACAACCTGTCGTGTTAGACAATAATGTGGGAATCAAACCCACAACCAAAGTGAAAAATTCCCTTTTCGCCTACCATTGGCCTATAGGAAGTCCCTGGTTAGTAGAAACTAGTTTTATTTTATTAAGCGGTATGATAGATGAAGTATAAGTCCATTTTTGGAATCATATACGATTAACCACACCATAGATGGACTTATGTATATTTGATAACTTTTCCTAAACTTTTTTTTGAAATAGATGGAATGACTCATCATTCTATCACATGATCTGCTAAAACTTCACGAAAGACAAATTCAACTTCATTTATTAAAGATATGATGTGGAAATAGTTTAAGGCACAAACAATGGTGAGATTGTTCCATAATAATGTAAGTATTTATTCTAATTCAAATTCTTAAACTTTAGGGAAATGATCTTGAAAACAAAAAATGTTGTCCTAGTGCCTTCATATCCGATGAATCAGATGGTACCATAGATCATAACAAATTTATGGATTTGGGATTTTTTTCTTTTTCATACCCATGTTCTCTACCACTCTCCATCAGAGCATGATGGTTATATTTTTCTTCCATATCCATATTTTCACCTATTTTATCCTATATGGAAACCCAGTGATGAGTTACTTTGGGTAATTGTTACGTTTCATACTTTATTTTTTAAAATTCAGTTTTAGTATTCCTTTTTACGATGTTGGTTTCTATGAATAGTAAACGATTTATAACCCCGACGAATTTTGAGGGCGAAATTCATTTTAAGGGGGTAGAATGTAACAAACCGAGATTTTATAAGATATATTACTTTTAATTTATTTCATATCTTCTGTTATACGCTACACCATGATTATCTTGCGCTATACGCGACACCGTATTAGCTTACAGTTTACGCAACACTAATCTTGGATCGTGTTACACACAATTTCATGTTTGTTTGATAGTAGTTATTCTATGCAACATTGAGTATATATATATATATATATATTCAATAATGAAATATGGTTGGATTTTTTTATACACAACCACAAAAGAGTCGTGCACTACATGCAACCCTGACTTGTCTTGCATTAAACGCAATCACGACCTTCCTCGATAGCGTGTGTTGTACGCAATACCGGGTTTCACTAAAGAACGATATATTATTATAATATTATTATGGACTAGCCATTATGAATATTATTAACTAAATTTTTAATTTTATAACATTATTATTCATCTTACATATTTTCTAGAACATGGAATGAGAACTAAATAAATTTTTCAGGTAAAATAAGTATTTTTAAAAAAATGCAGTTTTGCCACCTTTTGATGGCGCACCCACATTAAATCTAGTTTTTGACATGTTTATAAGTTCAATTTTAAAAAATTATACTTTTCCTTGGAATCTGGATATAAAAATTTAATTCGGATAAAATTTTCATATTATTCTGATAACTTTTATATTTTGATGAATAGTAAAAACACGCTATATTTTAATTAAAAACAACTTATTTCATCGCAATAATTTACATGGTTAAATTATCTTTTTAATTGGTTTTAATGTGTAATTAAAATATATTTTTACCATTTAATCCAATGTTGGTCATTGGAATTAATTTAACTTTGAAATTGGATATAAACATGTATCAATCTTTTGATTGTTATTGTTTCTTAAAAACACGCTATTTATTTTGATAACGGAAATTAATTTTAAAATCAATTAATGCCACTTCTATGTTTTTAATTTGAAAAAATAGACATCAATTTTGAATTTGGAATATCAAATAATTCTAAGACTGAATTTTTGGTATTTTTATGAAAAACATCAATTTTCGATGAATAGTGAAACCACTTAGTGGTAGTTAAAAAACTGACTTTTTCATTTAAATTAAATTTTACCACTTCTAGGAATTGAATTTCAAAAATCCTAGAGACACGATTGATGTTAGTAAGTAAAATGTGGTTCAATGTGATAAAAATAATTTTTGGTGAATAGTAACTTTTTACTTTTATTTACCACGGTTAAAAGTAAATAGGGTAATTAAGGGTAAAAATGATATTATTATTACCCTAACACAAGTTCTAATTCTGTTGGATATGTTTTATTCGACCAAAAACAACCTTAGGAATACAATATGACCATTTAGGCCCACTTGGATCAGATTAGGACATTTATTATTAATTTATTTAAAGAAGGGTTAAAATAGATAAAATCAATGCTTAATAACTAAATCATTTTTAATATAGGGTAATAAATAAGATAAATTCGACTATAAATATTCATTAAAAATATAAAAAGATTTCCTACATAATTGTATTTTATTTAAAAATTTTAGACATTAAATTATTTAATTTATTTATGACATAATGATGATGGAGTAATTATCTTATTAATGAAATATTGACATAATTGATGTTATAAATACCCAAATAAATGTAATTTGAGAGTTTTTATGATTTAAAATACTTTTCTACGTTAATATGACATGTTAGTATTGATTTAATTAACTTTTTGTGAACTAATCATTCTGTTAAGATTTTCACAAAAATCAATTACCAAATAGTGTCAAAATTGACATAAAATAGTTTTTAAAACAAATATTATATTATTAATTGTAATTTTATTCCTAAAAATCTAAGGTTCGTCCAAATGACTTATACAAGGTTATATAAGTTAATAATAAATAATTTTGGGTTCGTTTGTCCTGTTATAGTAAGTTTATTAACCTTATAGTGTAAGAAAACAAGAAGACACTGTAAAAGAAAAATTATTTATCTTAAAGTTAAATCTAAATGATAAGGTTAAAATAGAAACCTAAATTTTATAAATTCTATTGGATGAGAGTATTTCGAACCATAACCACCTTAGATTCTAAATAAATCAATTTGAAGCTATTAATAACCGAATATGACTTTATAATAAAATAATATTTTGAGTTTTTCCAAAGGTGCCCCTCTCCTCCCTTATAAAAGGACACATACTCCCTCTCTTCCTCACACCACTTTGAGCCTTCAGGCTCGGCCAACCCCTGCCAAATTCTCTTCTCCACTTCCCTAGAAACATCCTATAGGTTCTCGTCTTCTTCAAAGACCAATTTTATTTCCCTAAGAGGAGGTCTCAAAGAGGCGCTTCAAAGAAGAGGTAATGTCCGTTACCGATTCATTCAACTTTATTTTTTATTCCACTTGTTCTTATTTAGTTGATTCATTATGAAGTAATAAAATCAGTATAACTCATATACAAATATGTTATTATAAGTATAAAACAACCCTATTTCACCGTCTATCCATCCTACAGAAAATGAAATCACTGCGCGTGCGTACGTACGGAATACCATCTCCACGTCGTGGTGTAATCTATTTTTCCAACACCACCTTACTTGGATGGGTATAATGGTGTAAAGAATAACTATACATAGTTATTTTAACATCATAATGATTCTGATATATTTTATCATCCACTACAATTAAATTTATTAATTATGGGAATGATATCATCGCTCGTGCATGCGTACGGACTACCGTCTCTGCGACGCGATGAGATTTATTCTCAATGATTAACCATTCATGAATGATTATAAAGTATATATAATAAGTAATCATGAAATATATGACATAATAATGATACTGGATTTATTTATATATATGTATGTCATCTATTTAGTTTCATTCAATTCAATTAGGAAACGAAAACAGTGTTCATGCGTACGTACGGCCTACCGTCTCCATTAACGGTGTATTTCATTCCTTTTATCGATATATAATATATATGTATATGATGAATATATATTATATATAAATATTTTTTTACATTCTTGAATTATGTAAATCAGGATATAAGTAATAATATCAAGAACGACAAGTTGAAAAACATACGATAAATGAAATGATTTTACCCAAAACACTACTTTAACATGGAATTGAGAACAAAACGGCTAATATAAAGTCATATGTGAAAAATATATGATATCATAACAATGAATATTATTATGTAATAAGTCAATGACATTATTTAAATCATTATGCAGGAGGTTCGGATCCATGCAATGCATATCAGACCTAAGGTAAGGGATAATTATTCCAATCTCATTCTTATCCGAGATTGTTTACTCGTAAGTATTTACTGGGGGTTATGTTTATTATCCATGTCTATATGCTCTCAAAATGTTTTCATAAAATGTTTTTGTTCCTTCCATTTATGTTTAAAACATTTTAATCCTTTTCTTACTTTTACCACATGGTATGGAAGGAATCTTATTTTTTCTTACCATACGAGGTACTTTTTGACTTTTCTGACAAAAGTACGAGGAGATTGTTATTTTTATCTTATACGGCGTGAACGGATTTTTACGGTTTTATAAAGCCTTATTTTCATGAAGCTTCCTCCAAAATATTTCATGACTATTTTCAACAAAATCCTCTTCTTTTAAAATTGCATGACATTTTGTGAAAAGAAAATGATTTTGAATAAGAAAAGATATTTTCTTCAAGAATTTATTTCAAGTGTTTTATCAAAAACATTTTCCATCTAAGATGAAATTATTTCATATGTTTATGTTTCTAGTATGATGTTTCTTTGATTTAAATGGTTTTAATTTTCTTATTATGAAATGATATCCATTTCTTTTATATGGATTATGTGATGATGAGATGATTTTTATGAAACCCATTTTATTCATTGCGTTATTATGAATGATGTATGTTTATTTTGTGGAACAAGTAAGAATGATTTCATTATGATATGGGTGGGACCTATATCTCCCTCCAATGCATTGGGTAATGATTTATATCTCATGATATAGACATGGCTGGAATGGTAAATTAATCCGGTTCAGTGTTACAGGACTGAAACGAGGAGTGAACTCGATTCAGAAAGGGACTTTGTCCACTAAGATGGTCTTGGAAGTAATGCCTTGGCTACTATTTAAATCATGACATGTGATGAATGGTTTCCACAATTACATGTCTTATTCCCATTATATTTTATCATGGTTGATGTTCCATTATGTTATATGCCTTACGTACTTCCACGATTTATGTCATTGATCAAGATTTTGATGTTTAAATTTCATGTTCATGTTTTTGCTTTCAAATGTTTATGGATTGTTTTATGTTCTCTATGTTTTCCCTTACTGAGAATTTGAGCTCACCCTTTATATGTTTTCTCTTCCCCAGGATTTAAAGAAAGGTTTTAGGTAAGGAAACAAAAAGGGGAAGATCGTTATGGGAGTTGTTGAAGATCATTCACCACGATTAGAAGATAATATTCGGAGATTCCAAAGACACTAAACTATTATGGTCCTTGTGTGTCTATTTTTGTAATGAATTAAGTATTCCGAAAAAGTAATGTAATGTCCATGTACGTCATGCTTCGGGTCTCTATAAACACTGACTTACGTTTCTTTAAATGAGGATATAGATGAGGTGGGATACTAACATAAGGACCTCTAGACTCTTGTCCACTCCAAAAGTGGTTGCTTCAAGTACTCTCTTAAAGTAATTTCCATGTTGTGACAAAAACCCACTGATGAGGATGACTATGTCGTTGGATTACCTACTAAATACACCACTAAAATGGTTTCTTTTTTGCCTACATCATCTCATAAATTCTTCTCTTCTCAAGGACCTGAGTTTGCAAGGACACCTGGGAAACGTTTTTGGTTATTGAAGCCTACCTCGCTTCCTCATATTAATCCTCTAGCGTTGGACAACCCAATTATGTCTGCGTTTCCTGAATCATGGAGAGTCAGGGATGAATTGAGGTAAATCACCTCCGATGAAGATATATGGAGGCTTATTCAGAGGGAATACTTCAATCTGTCAGGTTTTTTGGGAGCCATTGATCCTACTTGTATTTCAGATGATGAAGAAACTAATGAGGTGGAAGATTACTTGAATGAAATGGATAGGTGTATTCATGATCCTGCGGACAAGCAATACTTGTCAGACCCTTTTCTAATGATGGCAGTATTTCCACGGCTGATGGGAGTGGTCTTACCTACAACATTTTTACTCAAATTTATTTTTTTCAAAGATTCTAAAAGCGTTTCCATTTCCTTATTATTTTTTTCAGGGGCATGTTGTGTCTCAAGAGATAGCTTTTCCTCTGATTTATTCAATTGATGGTACTGTAGTTGGGGACTAGGCCCCCTCACCATTAGGGAAACTGTTAAAGGACGTCCCAAATCCCAAGATCATATAGAGGTGGTGACCGCAGACCCTTTTAGGGCATTTCCTCCTCTAGCTCCTCTTAGTGGTCTTATTCAGGAACCATCTCCCCAACAGTGAAAGAAACACAAGCAAGATTCCCAGTTATCAAAGAATATTTGAAGGGATATAACAAGTAAGTGTCCTCTCACCCGGTAATTGAACCAAATTTCATTAACTTTTTGACTCACTGGTACATATATGTGCTTTGAATTTGGGCCAATCAGTAACTAGATGTCGACCACTCAGGAAACTATAGCTCCTGTCCAACTTATAGTAGAGGAAGGGTCGCCATCTATTGTGGTTGGCCAAGCCAAGGAATCATGGGAATATGAAGGGGATAGGGGTTTTTTGACCTTTCAAGTCTACTTGATCCCACTCTAAAAATTTATTCCCCAATAGTGGAAGGTCATCTAGAAGTTGATGGCTCACTTGATCATGTCAAGCCAACTCTCATGGAGAGGGAAAATGTGGTCTTGGTGGCTGGGGATGATTACAATGATGAGCAGTAGGTTTCGCTGGAAATTGGATGTGCTTCGAATAACATTGAGCCAATAAATCTCAATTGAATGGCGTTTTACCCCACAAAAAAAATTCATCAGAAGATGATACTCTGCCTACTCATGGTGGCTCTGGGGATGTCACAGTCGGGGTGGTTGATCTTCCATCCCTTCAAAATCTAGAGTGGGCTATGATGCCATTTTTTCCAGTTCTGAGATGGGTTATGTTTTATACACCCAGTATTCCAAGACCAATTTCCTTATCTAGAAATACTATCCCCAAAAGTCTTATATTAACCAGCTTCCTTTTATGGTCCATCTAGAGAAAAACTATTTCTACTGATCAATGTCCCTGGTCCTCAGTACTCCTGCATATCCCTGGAGAATGACTGGTGATTAAAGATGTATCACAACCTATTTTGGATAGTGATACCAATACATGAGTGGGAGGTTTTTTTGTCTCCTCCTCGTCCCAAGGATAACAACCTCATGCCTTGGTAATAGCGGCAGACACCCCTGCTTTATCATCCATTACAATTACCTGAGAGGAGGCTTCCGCAAGGCCGATTCCTGTTTTAGATTCTAAATCAAGTCCCCCTATGGTTATGTTAATTCCTCAATAAATTTCATCATAATGGAGAGATTCTTAAGAATATCGAGATGTCCTGGACGATTTTCTTCCCACTTGGAAAAAGGCATGAAGAAATATTTGGAGATTAATCTCCCAGACACCAATGGATCAGATTCTTGTGAAATGTCCCAAATTAAACTGCTTGTTTGTAGATCTGGGCTTTGGTGGATTTAACTATCATGGAATTTATGACATATTAAGGATGGTTGTTATTGTGCAGAAGTCAACTGGTTTGCTCGAATCTCAACTTTCTGAGGTGGAGTTGGTGGCATATCTTGCTACTACAAATCCTTATTGATGAAGCTTCCACCCATGCTGAAATTGTTAAAAGGACATAGTGAGAACTTATAATGAAAGAGACATTGATGGAAAATCCTGATGGGGAAGTGGAGAAACAAATCCAGAAACTATAATGGCTCAAATAGGAGTGGGCCCGGGTTGTAACTTTAATTGAGGATGGGCGATGAAAAATGCCAGAGGGAGAGAGAACCAACCTCCAAGAAATGTGGGAAGCATAGGCACTATGGTCGAGTGCAGAAGCTGAGATTGTGAATTAATTTATGCTTCTTGAAGCGATTGAGGAGTCTCATCGATCATTGGTGATACTTTGTGACATTGATGAGTGTGTATTATAAAGGTCTCGTCTTTCTCACAAGGAGAGGCTCCAAGCTGTAGATGCCCACCATATATTTATATGGAATATGATGGAACTGATTTGATTTTAAATTCTCTCTATTTTATAACTTTTATTATTGTTTCAACATCATTTCAATTAGGTATTAATATTAAACCATGACTTGAAATCAGAAAATAGAAATAATCGAATCAAGCTCTAATTTTTTGCCTTAGCTGCGGGACTCAGTGAGCGTCGTTCGACTATTGCTGATGTTTTATGGAACACCTCATGAACTTTTATTCACTTTTCATTATAACCCTAATTTTTTCCTAATCCTGCTTCACTTGGACTTAGAGGGTATAATATTAATTTTTCTTAGGCCTCCCTTTGCGGGTTTTTGATCTAAAAATCATTATGGATTTCCTGATGGCTCAATTTTAACCTTTTTTTAATGGTACAATACATGAATTTTTCTTAGAGGTTCTCTTTTGTAGCGCTTTCATCTTGAACGTACAGAGTCTTTTTCACTAGCAGTTCACTATCCTACAACTCAAATTTATTACTGATGTTTTTGGTCGAACAACTTTGACCATACTTAACTGGGAAAGGGCAACAATTTGGGACCATCTTCTGGGAATGTTATAATATCATTAATACATTGATTTGGGATTCGTCTTGATCATGGAATTTTAAATTTTGTACATACATGAGGCTCGGGATCCTCTTTAGGCATACAGAGATAGGAGAGGACTCTCTTATGTATGCATTTGCCTTTGATTAACTATTGTTTTTGTGGGAGACATGTGCAGTTCCCCTAGGGCATGATGTGCGCAGTCGAGAAAAGGTTTCCATAGGACACTGGCCTTCCATCTCCGATGGATATTGTGGATTGACAACATTTTGACTTTTTTTTTGAAATGAAGATCCATAGTTGGTGGATGGGCCGAGTAGTGGTGTCTGAAGACATTAGGGACATTCCTGTCGGGTTTGACTGGGAAACTATTACTATACGATTCTCTCTTATGTAATGCTCCGACCCCAGAAGCACAGAGTCGGTGCATTATTACATAGCATTGGCATGATCACAAAAGATCAAGTATCCGATGACCGATTAGTTAAGTAGACTTGGATGTACTAGATAAATTCATAAGGTTTACATTACATCATAAATTATAAAACTACAACAACATTGTTTCCATAGACAACACTGATATCCCATAGACTATCCTTGCAGGTCAGTCATAATATACTTCTTCGCATCCTGGAAAAAATAAAACATAGAAAGGGGTGATCTCAGATGCTCTGTATAGATTACAATATAGAAGAAACTTTCATAAATAAGAATAAATATTTAAGACAATGTATAGAATAAAACAAAATCCTTTTAATCGTAAAAATAATTATAATATGGAAAATATAAATCAATGTAATTTCATTTAATTATCAATGGATATTCTACTAGTCGAATAATCACATGAAATTACAATAGCCAAGTTCATAATGATAGAATGCATATTTCTAGACTTTCATAACAACATCGTCAAGGCCTTGTGCCAAGACTGCAAACAAGATTTCGTCAATGAATTGTGCCAAGACACTAGTTTGTCTCATGAGACCTAACGATACATCGAGGAGCTATAACAAGCTCCACTCATCACTTACTATGTTCAATGCATTCCCTATATGAAAAGGTTTAAACATAACATGAACATTCATTTTAAAACTGGCATACGAAATGTCAATACTTTATCTATAAACCATGAATTGTATAAAATAACACATCTACAGTAAAACATATCACAAAAACTTCAATACAATATGGAATCTTTTCATCATAATAAATCAACTTCAAACACACTTAAAATCCATCAAAGGATGTTGACATAGATGAAATAAAAAACAGTTTTAGATAAATATCACATTCTATTTTGAAATCATTTAAAGGTCATGTAATGATGAAAGAAAAAAATTATATTTGAAAATATTTTTATAAAATTTTAAGGGAATCTTCGACGATGTTATATTGACGGAAAATAGATACACCCACTATTTATGTTAAAAAACATTCATACCATAATTTTGTTGAAAATGTCATAAAGTACCCTATTTGGAAAATGACAGAAAGAACCCTTTCAAACCAATTTATAAAAAGTAAAACAAATGTATAAATGAATTTAACCCATAGTCTAGTAAATAGTTGAAATGTTTTGGAATACATTTTTTTTTGAAACATAGATGTGGATGATAAAGAGATCCCAGAAGATACATATGTAAAAACACCCTCGGATAATAATGAGATTGTGAAATTAAACCTTACCTTGTACTTTTCCTTGGTAAATGGTAGTTTAACCTCATGTATAATGGTTAAATAATTTTATTTAAATTATACAAGAATCATATACATTAATATGATACCATATATGATATTTTAACTTTTCTTTCTTAATAATATCTTAGTATTATTATCGTTTCAGGTGTTAACTGATTTATTTTCCTTTGCATGCTTTGTTACGTAAGTAATGTCTGTTATGGATAGGATGTATCTTATTCATATTCAGAATGATATTAAGACTTTAAACATTATTTTTAATCATCTAATGAAAATTATTCTTGAATGGATATGATGGGGAATAAATCTCATCGCATTCGTGGAGACGGTAATTCGTTCGTACGCACGAGTGACAATATCATTATTTTGATATTAAAATAATATATAATTGGATGGTATATCATATATACAGAATCATTATCATGTTAAATTTATTATTCACATCAATTAAACATCGTTATTATACCCATCCAAATAATAACGTATTGAAAAAAAATTACACCATGACGTGGAGATGGTAAGTCGTACATACACATGTATGGTGACATGTCATTCCAAGGATGGATATAATAATTAGTATGGTTTCACCATATTTATAATAACATCAGATTATATATAAGATACTGGAGTTATTATTTTAGAATGGAATCATAAAATAAAGAGGAAGTGGAAGAAGAAAGGAACATAAAATAGGTGATGAAATATTCACCTCTTCTTCAGGATCTTCCTTTTGATTTGATCAAAAGGGCTCATTATGTTTTCTTTACTACAAAAGTAAGGCCTCTAGGTTGAATGGAGGATAGTTGATAGGTTATTTGGGTTGGGTTTATCAGTGAAAAATGTCTTTGAAGGTGTTTATTAGATATTAGGGGGAGTGCCCTTTTATAAGATGGGTGAGGGGCACCTTAGGAAAAGATAGAAATATTATTTTATAATAAAATAATTTTCGGTTAATAATGGCCCCAAAATAAATTATTTATAGGATAAGGTGGTTATGGATCTAAAATATCTCAAATAGTTTGTTTTAGACAGCTTTGAGTCACTATATTACCCTTATCTTTTCGATTTAACTTATAATTAAATAGTTTGACATTTTAGATGTCTCGTTGTATTTTTATATTATATGGTTAATAAACTTCCAATAAAATTCCAAGAGAACCTCAAGTGGATCATTAATGACATATATAATAGTATTTGAGTCATTTGGCCTATCCTTAGATTTTTAAGAATAGAATACCAATTAATAATATAATATTTGTTTTAAAAACTCTTATATATCAATTTTGACACTATTTGGTATTTTGTATTCTCTAAATTCATTATAGCATTATTAATTCACAAAAATATCATTTAATCAACCCTAACATGTCATATTAACCTATAAAATTAGTGTAATTCATAAAAAGTCTGAAATTAAATTTATTTAGGTATTTATAATATCAATTAGTTTAATATTTCATTAATAAGGTAATTACTACATCATCATTGTGTCATAAATAAATTAAATTATTTAATGTCCAAAAATTATTAATAAAATACCATTATGTATTAAATCTTTTTATCATTATAATTAAAATTTAAAGTCAAATTTATTTTATGTGTAACTCTATATTAAAAACGTTTTAGTTATTAAACATTGAATTTAACACTTTTAACTCTTCTTTGAATTAAATAATAATAAACGTACTAATCTTATCGAAGTGGACCTAAAGGAACATATTTTATTTCTAAGGTTTTTTGGTCGAATTAAACTTATCCAATAGATTTAGGACAAGTGTTAGGGTAATTATGATATCATTTTTACCCTTAATTAGCCAATTAAGTTTTAACCGTGGTAAATAAAAGTCAACAGTCACTATTCACAAAATTTATTTTAATCTTATTGAACCACATTTTACTTACTGATATCAACTGTGTATCTCATATTTTTGAAATTCACCTCACCGATGTGGTAAAATTATGTTTTATACTAATTTGAAAATGCTCCTAGAAGGTGGGTAAAAGATGGTAAAACGTTAGATAAAATTTTATACATCAAATATTTTTATAAAATGACTCCAATGAATTACATTGAACATATATAGGTATATATATATATTGACTTAAATTAAATTTAAATAAAATAAAATATTATTTAAATAAAAAAGTATGTTTTAAAAAATAACACAATGTTTTTCACTATTCCTCGAAAATTGAATGTTTTCAGGAAAGTACCAAAATTTTACACTAAGCTAGTTTTGATATAATGAATTCTAAAATGAAGTCCATTTTACCAAATTCAAAACATAGAATCTTAATTTATTAATTTAAAATTAATTCCCGTTTTCATGACCAAAAAGCATATTTTTAAGAAATAATAACTATCAAAAGATTGACACTTGTTTATGTCCAATTTCAAAGTGAAATTAATTAAAATGGCCATAATTGGATTAAATGGTAAAAATGTAATCAATTTATACCTCCAAACCATTAAAATTTATAATTTAACACTATAAATTATTGTGATTAGAAAAGTTGTTTTGAGTTAAAATATAGTATTTTTCACTATTCACCCAAATATGAAAGTTATCAGAAAAACACCAAAAATTTATTGAAAATAAATTCGTATGTCCCAATTCTAAATAAGAAGTTTATTTTGTCAAATTGAATATATAAAAGTTTCAAATATTGGATTTAATGATCGTTCTCCATTAAATGGTGCTAAAATTGCATTTTTTTTAAAATACTTCTTTTATCTGAAAAAATGAATTCATAATTACATTATGTATAAGAAACTCACAATATGGATTCTAAAATTATAAGGATTATATAATGCTCAAAATTATGTTAATACTATTCATAACCGCTTTTGAACGGCTATTTTGGTATGTCATGGTGTGCTAGAACTCGGTGTTGCGTGTAGTGCAAGTTATTGAATTACTTTGAAGAAATAACACACTATGAAATATTGATGTGTTACATTCTTTCCTCCTTTATTAAATTGCATCCTCGCAATTTGAAATTGTTTTTTGTAAATATAAAATACCTTTGTGGGAAAACCCACATCAGAAATTGGGTTAATAAAATTTAGTCTTAATAAGAAGAAAAGGGAAATGAAAGGGTCACCACCAAATTATGATCTAGATTAGGAGAACTGTAGATGAAATTAAAGAAACATAATTACAATAAAAATTTAAATATTTATAGGGAGTGATGGAGGTCATAAATAAAAAACAAGTGTAAAATTGAGGGCCTCAAATCCATCAATCTATGAAGATTTAAAATACCACCAGTTCAATACAACATAATGTATTCAGATAACACATTTTTGGTTTTAAGATCCCTTTCATAATGTTTAAGAATTAATTTACCCATATAATAGGAGGAAAAATTATATATATATATACATGACAATTATAGTTTCATCCTTCAACTAATTCCTACAACAAACTCATCATTCACTCAAAAAAATTTCAAAAAAATACTATATTTATTCAAATCATGTTGGCTTCCAAAAAAAAATAATGAATTTATAATTCAACTATGAGATCCTTTAAAGAACTATATTATAAAATCTAGCGACTTTACTTAGCCTAGTGGTAGGAGATAAATCTCAATCGCACAATGGTTGTGGGTTCGATTCCCACAGCTATGTCTGACGAGACGGATTGTCACACGGTCTATGTGTGGTCCTTTTTATAACAATCCAAAAATAACCATAATAGTAGTTTCCAATTTCAATCGTATTTCAATCCAAACTTTAGACTTATCCAAAATATTTCTATCCAAACTCACAGTCTATACATTATAATGAAGTTAAACAAAATGAATATCATTTTTGCTACATAATAACATGTGAACACCATAATCATGTATTATTTTAAAGAATGGTAACACCCTGAATTACCATAAAACCTCATTGATTACATTCATGACCCCTTATCCTTTATATAATACTGGATATATTCCTTATATCAAAAAATTTGGAATATTCCAACAATAATGAAATAAACAAACTATTAATCAGTTCCAAGGAAGTCAATAATATCCAATATATTTTATCCAAATCAAACATATCTCTTTCCAAAATAACTACCTCATTATCTGGACCATATTAAGGATTACCTTTCCTTCAACCATGTATTTTACAAAAAGTGTATATTACTATTATGTCACTTTTCTTATAACCATATAATCTCAAATCCTCAATAAAATAGTACCACAGTACAATCCTTATTTATCTCCACAATTCATATAACCAGAATATTTTTGATACAACACTCAAATGGAATAATTCTATAATAAAAACATAATAACACTAGTCATTCCTCTTCATCTGAGGTAGTATCATAACATTATTATTATCCAATATTATTATTTGAGGTATACAATGATGATTGGGATATTGATTTATGCAGTGTCCCAAAGCCTTGTAGATGAAACATTTTACATTTGAAACCTTTTTCTTACCCTTACTATCACGTACATGGTGTCCTTTTTCTCCACACATGTATCAAACTCCCATTCCCATCAATTATTTACCAAGGTGACTATTTACACATTTATCACATATGGGAAAATCCTCTTTTCCCCTCTTCCCTTTATCTATCTTTCTCTCCACCATCCTTTTCTTCTCTTGCTTCCCTTCAAAGACATAGGACTCAAAAAATTCATTACTTATCATATTAACACATGATAATATTTCTTCATAAGTTGAGAATATGTGGGGGACTATTTCCCTTCTAAATATTGGCTTAATACTAATATGGATATGATCCCCTTTTATGTTTTGGGTCATATGTATTGTTGGAGTTCTCATTCCTTCTACTAGGCGACATTTTATAACAATGGAATACACTAGGCCAGTTTATGAATCAAAATTCATAATTCCAAACTTGTAAAATACCTAATATAAATTGTACAGTTTATGGATATAATCCATAATCATAAAAATGTTTTCTTTGAGGATGTTTTTACTCCTAAATCATTCATAATGGCTTGTAATGAAAATGTGAATTGTCCTATGTATATCCCAGGAGAGTGTTGTAACCAAGAGTGAAGCAAGCCCCGTTGTCATGCACCAGTTCCTGTTCGAGTCTATATCAATGTGGTGTTTTTGGTATTTACCCCTAGGTACATCTATTCCAGAGCCACCTCTACCTTCTTGTATCCAGGAACGGATGTATTTCATGGAAAACTCACAAAATCACCAGCTTACCAAAATTATAGGAAGTTCTTCTATACTAATCCTCAAAGTCTATCTTAGGATAATGTTCTTTAATCAGATTTTATATAAATCTAGTTTCCTAGGTTATTACTAAACCTCCTATGATACCTACTGTAATTCCCCGACCCAAGAAGCCCAGAGTCGGTTCATCATTACATATCATTGGCATGATCACAAAAGATCCTGTCTCAGAAGACCGATTAGTTTAGTATCCTTGGAAGTACTAGAAACATTCATAAGGTTTTCATTATAACATAAAATGGAAAACCACAACAACATTGTTTCCATACACAGCACTTAGATACAATAGACTATCCCTGCAGGTCAGTCATAATATACTTCTTCGCATCTTGGGGAAAATAACATAGAAATGGGTGAGCTCAGATTCTCAGTAAGGATAAAAATATAGCAGAAACATTCATAAATGAGAATAAATATTTATTTCAATGTACAGAACTAATACAAAAGACTTTTCAACATAAACTTAATCATAATATGAAAAATATAAATCAATGTAATTCTATTTACTTACTCACATGGATATTCTACTAGTCGAATAATCACATGAAATATCAATAGCCACTTTCATAATGATGGAATTCATAATTCCAGACTTTCATAATCACATAGTCAAGGCCTTTTACCAAGAATACATAAAATATTTTGTCAAGGCCCTATTCCAAGATACTAGTTATTCTCAGGAGACCTACCGATGCATCAAGGAGCTAGATCGGGCTCCACTAGTCACTTACCATGTCAAATACATTCTCCATATGAAAAGTTTTAAACATAAAATAAACATTCGTATTAAAAATGACATTCGAAATGTCAATACTTTATCCATAAATCATCAACGGTATGAAATAAAATATCCAAAGTCAAAAATATCACAAAACCTTCAATACAATATGGAAGTTTTGTATCATAATAAATCTACTTCAAACAAACATAAAATCCATCAAAGGATGTTGACATAGATGAAATCAAAACCTTTTTAGAGAAATATCTCTTTCTATTTTGAAATCATTTAAAGGTCACGTAATTATAAAAGAAAACATTTATATTTTAGAATATTCTTATAATCCTGTATGGGAAGCTTCGATGATGTTATAATGGCAGAAAATAGCCGCACCCACCGTATAAATTAAAAAAACATTCTTACCTTAATTTTGTGGAAAATATCATAAAGTACCTTATTTGGAAAATGACGGAAAGATTTATTTCAAACCATTTTATAAAAATTCATACAAGGGAATAAATGAATTTAAACCATAGTCTAGTAAATATAAATGTTTTTTTGGAATACAATTTTTTGAAACATGGATGTGGATGATAAAAAGATCTCATTAAATACTTATATAAATAGAACCTCAGATAATAAAGATATTGTGAAATTAACCATTACCTTTTAATTTTCCTTGGTCGAGGGTAGTTTAACCTCTAGTATAATGGTGAAATAATTGTTATTAAATTATAAAATAATTGTATATTTTAATATTATACCATCTATGATCTTTTAACATTTCTTTGTTAATAATATCTTAGTATTATCGTCGTTTCAGTTGTTAACTGATTCATTTTCCTTTATATGCTTTGTTACGTAAGTAATGTCTGTTATCGATAGGATGTATCTTATTCGTATTCATAATTATATTTAGTCTTTAAACATTATTTTTAATCATCTAATGAAAATTAGTCTCGAATGGATATAATGGGGAATGAATCTCATCGCGTTCTTGGAGACGGTAATCCGTACGTACGCAAAAGCGACAATATCCTTCTTTTGATATTATGATAATATATAATTGGATGGTATATCATTTATACAGAATCATTATCATGTTATATTTATTATTTACATAAATTTCACATCATTATTATACCCATCCAAATAATAATGTATTGAATAACAATTACACCACGACGTGGAGATAGAAGGCCATACGTACAAACGTATAGTGACATGTCATTCAAAGGATGGGTAGAATAAAGAATATAGGTGTACCATATTTATAATAACATCACATTATATAGATGATACTGGATTTATTATTTTATAATAACAACAACAAATAAAGAGAATGTGGAAGAATAAAGGAACTAGAAAGAGGTGATGAAATAATTACCTCTTCTTTGGGTTCTTCCATTTGATTTGATCAAAAGGGATACATAGGTTGGATTTATGACCAATGGAAGGCCTCTAGGATGAAGGTAAGACAGTTTATAGGGTATTTGGGCTTGGTTTGGCCGTTCCAAAAGGCGTTGAAGTTGTGAATTACAGATAAGGTGGAGTGCCTTTTTATAAGAGGGGTGAGGGGAACCTTATGAAAAGCTAGAAATAATATTTTATAATAAAATCATTTTCAGTTTCTAATGGCTCCAAAATGAATTATTTAAAGGCTAAGGTGGGTATGGGTCAAAAAACACTCAACCAATTGGTTTTATACAGGTTTGGTTGACTATATTAACCATATCTTTTAGATTTAACTCTTCGTTAAATAGTTTGTCATTTTTCATGTATCTTTGTATTTTTATATTATATGGTTAAAAAAATACTATAAACATATAAAATAATGCCAAGTGGTTCATTAATGACATATATAATAGTATTTAATCCCTTAGGCCTAACCTTTGATTTTTTTGAATAGAATACCAATTAATAATATAATATTTGTTTTAAAAACTAGTTTATCTCAATTTTGACACTATTTGGTATTTAGTTTTTGATAAATTTAAAAAAGCATTATTACATCAAAATAAATTCGTTTAATAAACCCTAACATGTAATATTAACCTATAAAATTAGTTTAATTAATAAAAAGTCTCAAATTAAATTTATTTGGGTATTTATAATATCAATTGTTTTATTATTTCATTAATAAGGTAATCACTGCATCATCATTGTGTCATTAATTAATTTAATTATTTAATGTCTAAAAATTATAAATAAAATACCATTATGTATGAAATAGTTTTATATTTCTAATTAATATTTATAGAAGAATTTATATTATTACTAACCCTATATTAAAAATGTTATAGTTATTAAACATTGTATTTAACACTTTTAACTCTTCTTTGAATTAAATAATAATAAATGTCATAATCTAATCCAACTAGACCTAAGGGATCATTTTTTATTCCTAAGGTTGTTTTTGGTCGAATTACACTTATCCAATAGAATTAGGACATGTGTTAGGGTAATTATGAAATCATTTGTACCCTTAATTACCCTATTTACTTTTAACCGTGATAAATAAAAGTAAAAAATTACTATTCATAAAAAATTATTTTCATCTTATTGAACCACATTTTACTTACTGATAACAACAGTGTCTCTTATAGTTTTTAAATTAAACTCACAGAAGCGGTAAAATTATGTTTTATACAAATTATCAAAAGTTCCTAGGAGGTGGGTAAAATACCGTAAAACGTTCGATAAACTTTTATTCTCCTAATTTTATTATAAAATGACTCCAATGAGTTAAATTGAAAATATATAGGTATTATATATGTATTTTTACTTAAAATATATTTAAATAAAATAAATAATTATTTAAATAATAAGCCGGTTTTAAATAATAACATAGTGTTTTTCACTATTCATCAAAAAATGAATGTTTTCAGAAAAATACCAAAATTTTACCATAAGATAATTTTGATCTTATGAATTCAAAAATAAATTCCATTTTACCAATTTCAAAACATAGAAGCTGAATTTATTAATTTAAAATTAACTCTCATTGTCATGACCAAAATGCGTATTTTTAAGAAATAATAACTATCAAAAGATTGACACTTTTTTATGTCCAATTTAAAATAAAATTACTTACAATGACCATAATTGGATTAAATGATAAAAATATAATCTATTTATACTTACAAACCATTAAAATTTATAATTTAACACTATAAATTATTTTGATTAAAAAATTTGTTTTCAGTTAAAATATAGTATTTTTCACTATTCACCAAAATATGAAAGTTATCAGAAAAACACAAAAAATTTATTGAAACTAAATTATTATGTTATGATTCTAAAGAATAAGTTTATTTTGTCAAATTGAATATATAAAAGTTTCAAATATTTTATTTTAATAGGGTTCACAATTAAAAGGCGGTGAAATTGTATTTTTTTTGAAAAATACTTCTTTTATCCGAAAAAATGAATTCGTTCTTAAATTAATACTAAGAAACTCACAATATGGATTCTAAAATTAAAAGGATTATATAAAGTTCAAAATTATGTAAATACTATTCATAACCGCTTTTGAACGGCTAGATTGGTATGTCATGGTGCGCTAGAACTCGGTGTTGTGTGTAGTGAATGTTACTGAATTACTTTGAAGAAAAAATGTACTATAAAATCTTGGGGTGTTACACTTACGTGAGGGAGAGCTGGTGAATTATTAAATAAATTATTAGTATTTTTTAGATCATGAGAACTTTATGAGAATGAGGTATATATGCCATCATCTAGGATTTTTCTGAATCTAGGGTGGGATAAGACGTGGATGTCATTTGGCCATATAGAGGCTAGAGAAGACTCTCCTGGGGATGGATTTTCCTTTGAGTGATAGACATTTTTGTGGGAAACATATGCATAGACACTAGGGCATGATGTAAATGAGAGGACCAGTTTGGGATATACCTAATATAGAGAGGGGGTGTGAATTAGTGTTGGGGACATTTGAAACCAATTTCTAACTTTCTATCATTGTACCCCTTGACCCTTTAGGATCTTAATTCTCTTAATCTCTTATCCATGTCACTTTCAATAATAAAAATAATTAAAAATTTTAACACAATATTTTTACAAGGTTCACCATTCAATAAGAGTAGCTACGTATTTTCCATGCATTGGAATGAATAGTGCATGGATTCTCCACTCTACTATGATATGTTGTTACAGTGGATTGACTAGAAAAAAACACTATGGTAAGTGTGACTCCCTACAAATGGAGGAGGGAAGCAGATACTTGCTTCCCAGTGTTTCTCCCTACACTTGGAGGTGGGAAGGGAAACAATAAAATCCCAACTTGCAATGTGTAGGATTTAACCATACACTCGCAGGTTCTCTATACTAACAGTGTAGACAGTCTCTTGCAGCCTCTAGCTGGTTCTTTGTACTACCTAAGAAGACAATCTTCTCTATGTTAAAAGAGTTTGAAACACTAAAAGGCTCTTCCACCTGTTGAGACCTGTTGGATGCTACCATGCTACTTTGTTCTTCAACAACATTATTTTTATCCTTTTTATTTACTTATTATCATGAAAGTAACCATCCTCTTTTTTCCCTATAGAAACCTTGTAAGCTGCACACTTTTCTTCTTATGCTTCTTCAATGAAAAATTTGTTGCACTAAAACCTTCTCTTCCTCACACTTTCTCTTTCAGTGAAAAACCAACTACACTAAAATCTTCATCTTCTTCTTTCTATAATCACATGATCTCTTTGTGATTGTTAAATCAATGAATTACATCTCAATGTAGCATCATCACAGAATTTATGTCCTGAATAACTGAATTTAAATTGGCCACTCTCTTCTTCTTCTTCTCTTCCATCTAATTGATATAGTATAATATGGAATAGTGTAACAATGTTGTAATCTCTTTCTTCAATTATAAATTCCAATACATGAGTATATCAATACACTTTCTTCTTCTTTTTTGTAGATGTGAGTTTAGTCGCATGTATATTTATTCTTCACACAAACAACAACATCCCTGCAAACATTGTATATAAATCATGCAATCAGATTTTGTTCAACTTCGTGCAGGCAGAGAGATGCAAGGGTCTTCTTATTCATGCAGAGGACGCGTGATTATTATTCCCAGAACTAGGGATGGTTCATCTAACTATCTTATCAATACACTAAAAGGGTGTGTATTCACCAGTTGTGTACTCATGATATCTCTTTCACAAAACACAATAAGGATTTGAGAAAACAAGTCTCTTGTTTGTGCTTTCTTCTTCACATCGAGGTTACATTTCTCCTTCTTTCAAGACACTTCAAGAGTGCATAACACTTTTTAAAGGCCAGTGGTAAACTTAAATATTTCACGCACCACTCTAGATGACTTGTGCGTAAAATTCAAACCATGCGTGTAAAAGTGCCTTTTGGCGCGAAAATGGCTTTTCATGCACTCTTCACTTTCCAACCCAAAATCTAGAAGGAACTCCCATACACACAACTAAATACGTGTGAAGAACCCAAATTTTTCGTGCATCCGTCTAGGTGTCTTGCATGTAAAATTAAAACCTTTTGCAAAAAAGCACTTTTTGTTGTGAAAAAATATTTTCTCACAGCTCTTTTTTTTCGTGTAGAACTTCCCTTTGTTGTGCAGCACTTCCTTTTTTGAACAACAGTTCTTATTTTCACACACTACTCAATACATAAATTTTTTTCACATTTCAGATCTAGAGATTTTTCTAAATGTCAAGCCTTAACAAATGAGAGGGGGTCACCTCATATTTAGAGGTATTCTGGTACTGTGCGTAAAACCCCTTCCTTCGCATAAAACTCCTTCCTGTGCGTAAAACTATCTCTCACTTATTTATATTACGTGCACCTTCCTTTATTTCTGTGAACGACATGTATTTTTCGTGAACCTCATGAATTTTACATTTTTCATCATTCTAAACATTAAGCCTCTCTTGCGCGTAAAACATCAAACCCACATTTTGCGTACAACCAATTTTTATGTGCACAAGTCAGATGTTCTGTGCACATTGCATGAACTTCTCCAATTTTTCACACACCTCTTTCCTTTTTCATTTTTCAACCTTCTAATCACAATACACCAATTTTGAGTAAAATTCAACACCGCATTCCATATTGCACGCAAAACCAATCTTTCACACAATCTAGTTTTCACACACTCATCCCAATTTATCGTACAGTCCATTCCTTTTCCATATTTTCATTATGCCGGAATTTTAACTCCACTTGCACACAAAATTCTAAACCACATTCCATATTGTGTGCAAAACCACCTTTCACGCAACCTCATTTTTTTACTTTACCCAATTATTTGTGCACTTCATGCCTTTCAAAATTTTTATTTTATGACCTTGAATCATGTGTTGCGTGCAAAATCATATGACATATTCAAACATGGAACAACATCCTTTTCCAAAAGCACATTTCTCCATCTCCCAATTTTTAGCACCAAATGTTTGGCAAACATTGGGAAATGGCACCCCCTTAAAATCTGCTTCAGCAATAACACCAATGCTGCTTCACTGGAATCTATCTTATTCAACAAACACATGCTTTCATCATGAACCATATCTATCATGATATATAGTCCTTCATCTAACACCTTTAGGATCATTAGATTTTTCCAAGGAAAGTACTATAACTTTCCCTTTCTTCTAATATCCTCTTTCATTCCAATAAAAACTGAATATGACTAGAAACATAGTTTATCCCCCTTTATTTCATAAGGCTTGCATCACAAGTTCTCCTAACTTATGGTATTTGTGAAATGCAATTCATCCAATTATATTACGATTTAATCACCATTCGTAATTATTGTAGACAATGTATCACCATTGATACACGTTTTTTAAACATAGGATTAGATCGAAAATCATCTGAATTTACATCAAAGAGAATTCCCCAAGCATGAAATTCAATGCTATGATTTCATAACAATTCTCCAGGCATCCTCACTTTAGCCAATCTCAAATAGATTTGGACTCCTTCTTCATCTCCTTCTTTATTTTCACCATCGTTGACAATAGTTGACAACAAATACAATAATCATACACAAAGTGGTCCCAACAGTCTCCCCTTTTTTATTGGTTGTCAATACCTTAATATTCTCCTCAAATGAATGTGTTTATGTCAAAATGAGAATCTTTCTCTCCCATTTATTTTTAAATCTTTCATTTCACTTTCTATCTCCATTATTGAAAAGAAATACAAAGTTTGTGGTAGAGATTGTATCATTCCATACATAAGAAATGTACCATCAATCCTTTCACTCTAAGTCTACTTGAGCAATGCTCTGTGTAGAAAACATGATGATTTGATTTAGACCACAAATTTTTCCATTACCCATTGAATCTGACACCTCATGTGATGAGAACCCATAAACTTGTCTTTAAGGGTTTTCCACTTCCATTCCAGGCCAAAGATATTGAATGTGTTAAGAAATAATCAACTTGAAATTCCTGCACTAACTTCAATAAACAGATCAAAAACATTCAAGTGAAATTGGCCAGATAAGTGGCCTTGGGGAACATTCATTATTCTTATGTCACTGATTGACTAATTTACTACCCCTTTATAAAATATCATTATTTTGAGTAACCAGGGATGAGAGATTAAAAAATTAAATACCTTTACCAATAACATAGTCCTCATACAATATTTAGAGTAGTTGAATTTAGTTCAAACTGATGTTAATACTTATTGAGATAATGACTCTGGAAGCTTCTTCATGTGTCTCCCTCTCCAGGGAGCGCTTCTCATCCCTGAATCTTAGGTTCCCCCCTGAGATCTTTCTTAACCTTAAATTCACTATATTTAAAGAACAAATACAATACACAAATATTTAATGAAATAAGGTGGGTCCTCCTCGATCCATCAATGTGAACAATAAGGTTGAGGTGATTTTCTCAACCAAGATGCTCCATTTTCTCAACTCCTCAAACATTCACATTTGACCTTTAATTTTGATTTTGGATGTGTGGATCTCAATAATTCTTCCATATCATTGTTTGTGAATATTCTTTCTTTATGTTCTTTCCTAGCACTAGAATCTCCCAGTGCAACTTTCATCCTCTTTAGAAATTCTTGTTGGTCTAGAATAAATTAAAAGAACTTTCTGACAGTAAGACCATCCTTATTGCACCTCACACACAAAAATTATTTGTCTTCATGTAGAATCTTCCTTTTTCATTTAGCACTAGCATTATCTTATGCATCTTCAATTTTCCACATTCCTTCCAAATCTTCTGGCCAAACCACCAATATATAATTAGATATTTTGGTATTAAGATTGGATATTATAAAATGATTCTTCAATGTGTCATACTTATTAGTAGTTATTTTGGATGAACTACCCTTCAACTTATTGGATATTGAATCCAAGTAATTCTCATCTTTCCTTCTTCAAATCCTCTCGGGAGGGTTTGTTTTACAATTATACTTTAGATTTCATCCCAAGGATGCTTCTTCATTCTTAGCCAGCTCCTATGATCTTCTTTTCTAATCATCTTTGGGCTCATACTGAAATGAACATGCACCATTCATGTGATCACTCCGAATGCATCCATCACAGATGATATCTATCATTCCAAATATGTTTTCAATATACAGATGCTTCAAGATCTGTTGATGTTTTTTCTTCACCTCTTTCCTTCTCCCCCTTGATATTGGCTTTCTATATGCTTTTAAATTTAAGGGACTGTACTAACAATCCAGTGTAGAATGCCCAAATATTTAACATCCCCTCATTGACCAACAAACCTTGACTTTATACCATCTTCATTATAAGGTTGTTTAATATTCTTCATGGTATGTTGTGCTTTTTGTGGGTATTTATCTTCCACACTCTATCCCATATACATCCTCTCCATGGTGGTAGGTTTCTTCTCACTATTCTTCATCCATACTTGTTTATAATTTTTCTTCCAACCTGCACTTTTTGTAGATTTTTTTATTGAAACATTAGTAAAAGTTGGTATGGATGGTACCTTCTTATCAACTACTTGTGATAGATCAATAATTGAAGCCATTATCTTCATATCACATGTTGGATGTATTTTTATTGTAGAATCCTCCAGAGAACCTTGAGTCCCATCAGCTACTATTTCTTTCTTTGTGGAGACTCAATATGTGTCTTCTCAAGATTAGTCATCTGAGCTTCCAATTCTATACATCTCATATTGAGGATGAATTTATGGTCTTCAATCATAGTCATATTCTCTTCACAATTATTCTTTAATCTTTCAACTTCATCTTCATGCATATCTACTTCATTTCATAACATAGATTGAGGTTCTTTGATCTTGTTGGAGTTTTCTTCCAAATATAACTTCTTTACAATATTGCTCTTTTGTAGCTCATATTCAAGTGTATGGATCTTCTGTTTTAGATTCTTGTTGACTCCCTCCTTTTCTTAAGCATATTTGATCCAATTTGAATAACTTTATTCAAATCCATTATTGGTTTCATCAAAGGCTCCAACCCATCTGGAGTGCTTTAAACATTCAACCATTTTTTCTTGTAAGCCTTTCTCCAAAACATCAGTTTCTTCTTCCATCTAAGTGGTGTTTTCCTACATACATTGAAATAATCTACAAACTAGGGTTGTAATTTCTTTAGGAATACCATGCAGAATCACCCTTAATCTATCAACTAATATTTCTTGAGATGTTTTAGTTTTATCATCACAACATGTGCTAGCATTTTCATCATGAGGATAATTTCCAAATGTACTAACACACACCTCTTGATCAGTTGAAGTAGGAAGGTTGTCCATCTTTTTGGTGGGGACTTGAACCACCTGCACATTACTTTACATGTTAGGTGTGTATTTAATGTCTTCCAGATATGGAGAACCGAATTCTTCATCTTCTTTAGATAAGAGGGACATATTATTCAACATTCTCTTCTCCTTCTTTCTCCTATTCATCATGGTCTTTCTAGATATGATATTTTACTCAAAGAAAACTGAATCATCACTAAAACTGCACTTTATTGATAACTCAGTAAAGATATCCAATTCTGAAAATGATAATGAATTCACTATAGAGAATCAAACAGAGGTGAACCTCACTCAGATAACAATTGAGAGGACCAGATTGGGATATACTTAACAATGAGATGAGGGGTGAATCAGTGTTAGGGACATTTGAATCCAATTTCTAACTTTCTATCCATGTACCTCTTGACCTATTAGGATCTTGATTCTCTTAATTTGTTTTCCCTGTGACATGAAATAATTGAACGTTGTAAAAATATGCACACAATATTTTTAAAATGTTCACTACTAAATAAGAGCAGTAACATCCTTTCCTTGCATGGGAATGACCAGTTCATGGATTCTCCATTGTAATGTGATATGTTGTTATAGTGGATTGACTAGGAAAACAATCCTCTAGTTAGTGTGACTCCCTATACTTGGTGGATGGAAGGATATAATCACTTCGCAGTGTTTCTCCCTACACTTGGAGGGGGGGGGGGGTGGAAGGGAAACAATCATCTTCCAACTTGAAACGAGTAGAATATACCCTTATAATCGCTTGTTCTTTATATTTCGAGTGTAGAAAGTCTCTTGCATCCTCTTCCTGGTTCTTTATACTGCATTTGAAGGCAATCTTATCTCTGTTAGAATTTTTTACAACACCAAAAAGTCTTCTACATATTGAGTCTTATTGGATGATACAGTGATACTTTTTTCTTCCAAAACCTTAATCTTATCTTTATTACATACTTAGAAGCATGAAAGTAACCAACCTCTTCATTCTCTGCTGAAACCTTGTAATCTGCAAACTCTTATTCTTATGCTTCTTCATTGAAAAAATAGCTGCACTAAAACCTTTTCTTCTTCATACTTTCTCTTTTAGTGAAAAAAAAAACTACACTAAATTCTTCTTCTTCTTCTTGATATAATTACAAGTTCTATTTGTGAAAGTTAAATCTATGAAGTATAGATCATCGTACCATCATCACAGTTGTTCTTTCCTAAATAAATGAATATAAATTGGCCACTCTCTTCTTCTTCTTCTCTTCCTTCTGATTGACATAGTATAATATAGAATAGTGCGACTATGTCTTAATCTCTTTCTTCAATTCTCAATACCAATACATGATTTTATCGGAACACTTCCTTCATCCTTTGTGATGATGTGAGTTTAGTCGCACGTATGTTTATTCTTCACACATTCAACAACATCTTTGCAAAAACTGTATTTAAATTGTGCAATCAGAGAGTGTTCATCTTTGTGCAAGAATAGAGATCCACAAGTCTTCTTCTTCATGATGAGGATGCATGATTATTTTTCACAGAACTAGGGATGGTTCGTGGATCTTTCTTCTCAAAGAAATAATTTTTTTTGAAATCACTAGTTGTGTACTCACATGAACTCCTTCACAAAACACAATGAGGTTTTGAGAAAACCAGTCGCTTGTTTGTGATTTCTTTTTCTCAAAGAGGTTATGGTTCTCCTTCTTCGCAAGACAGTTCAGGAGTTCATAACAATTGTTAAAGGCCTACAGTACCCTTAATTTTTTTCTCACTCTTCTAGGTGACATGCATGTAAGAATCAAACCTTGTGCCTAAAAATTCCTTTTGGCACAAAAAAGGTTTTTCGTGCACTCTTCACTTTCCTACCAAGAAGCTGGCAAGAACTCCCTTAGGCACAACTGAATTTGTGAAAATGCCTCAAATTTTTCATGTAGCCTTCTAGATGGATTGCACATAAAATTCAAACCTTGTGTGAAAAAAAACCTTTTTGTGTGAAAAAATATTTTTGCGCAGCTCTTCTTTTTCATGCAGAACATCCCTTTTTCACGCATCACATTCTTTTACGTGAAAAACTTCTACATTTTGCGCACTACTCAATAAAACAATTTTTTTCATGCATCAGAGATCGGGATTTTTCTAAGTGTTGAACCTTAACAAATGAGAGGGGGTCACCTCATATTTATATCCATTTTATACCCTGCTTATAAAATACCTTCCTACACATAAAACTCCATGCGCATAAAACTGTCTCTCATGTCTTTAAATTACACGAACCTTCCTTTATTTCATCACACCACCTAGATTTTCCATGCACCTCATGAATTTTCTATTTTTCATCATTCTAAATATTAATCCACTCTTGCGCGTAAAACATCAAACCCACATTTTGCGCAAAACCAAATTTTACATGCACAAGTATGATGTTCCGTGCACATTGCACGGACTTCTCCAATTTTTTTGCGTGCCTCTTGACTTTTTAATTTTTCGACCTTCTAATCACAATGCACCAATTGCGCAAAAACATCCACACCGTGTTCCATATTTCACACAAAATCAATCTTTCATGCAACCTATTTTCATGCACATGGCACAATTTTTCACACAGTCCATGCCTTGGCATATTTTCATGTGCCTGGCTTGGAACTCCACTTCCACACAAAATTATAACTCATGTTCCATATTGCATGCAAAACCACCTTTTGTGCGACATCATTTTTCACACACTTTGCCTAAATTTTTGCACACTACATTCCTTTTCCAAATTTCAATTTTCTGACCTCGAATTATGCCTTGCATGCAAAATTCATTTCCATATCCTAACTTCCATGAAACAACCTTTTCCAAAAGCACATTTTTCTATCTCAAGTTTTTTAGCCCCAAATTTTTGGCAAACACTGGGAAATGATGCCACCTTAAAATCTACTTCAGCAAGAACACCAATGCTGCTTCACTGGCATCTATATTATTCAAAAAAACAACTACTTTCATCATGAACAATATCAATCGTGATATATAGTCCATGATTGAACACCTTTAGCATCGTTAGATTTTCCATGGAAAGTACCATAATTTTCCCTATCTTCTACTAGCATCTTTCCTTCAAATCAAAAATAAATATGACTAGAAACATCATTTCTCCCCCTTTCATTCATATGGATTTCATTACAAATTCTCCTAACTTATGATATTTGTGAAATAAAAATTAGGAAAGCATCATCTTACTTAATCCTCATTCATCACTGTTGAAGACAATGTATCACCTTCGATTCGCGTTCTTTGAACATAGGATCATCTCAATAATCATCTGAATTTACATCATAGAGAATTACCCTATCATGAAATTCAATGATATGATTTCATAAAAATTCTCCTATCATCATCACTTCTGTCGATATCCAACAACTTTGGAGTCCTTCTTCATATCCTTCTTAATTTTGACCAGCATTGACTTCCGTTGACAAAAAAAAAATACCATCTTCATACACAATGTGGTCCCAACAGTACATATTCACGAAAAGGGGTCCATTGGACACTGACCTTCCATCTCAGATGGCCATTGAGGATTATGAAGATTGGGAACATTCTAGATACGGTACGTGACCTTTGATGAAGGGATCTCCAGAACAAAAAGGTGGCATTTTAACTAATCTTATTTGGGGAAACTCAGAAATGAGTGGAGGGACTCTTCTTTTGTATGTGGATCAACATCACTCAAATGGATGGGATATATTTTGAATCCTCAAAAGGGACCAGAGTTGAATCTGGCCTGTATGTTTCGATATATCCAGGATATATGTAAGGATGAATGTGTAAACCGTGCCTTTAAGGGTCCTTGAATCAAGAGGGATTGGACAAGGCTTGGAAGACATTGGGTGTACTGAGATAGGAGAAGACTCTCTTGAGGATGAATTTTCCATTGATTGTCAACCATTTTTTTGGCAATGTATGCAGAGCCAGTTGGGCATGATGTGCATAGTAAAGAAAAGGTGTCCGTAGGACACTGACTTTCCATCCCAGATATCCTTGGAGGGTATGGTGATTCAAAATCACTAAAATAATAGAGTGTATTATGTGGATGGAGTGTTCCCGGACATATTGGGGTTATTTGGGTAGCGATTTACTCATGGAATCGGGTGTCCTTTTTGTAGATATGACTCATACGCTAGGTGAGGAATTCATTCTATCTTTGGCATACCTGATTATTTAACATCACATGACCCGTACATGGGGTTCCCCTAGGGGGATGGAATCACGACATGCCTTTTATGGTCATGCTTTTAGGACCAAATTCAAAGACTATTTTCTAATAATTCCACAGTGGATCTCTGACTGAAATCCCTAATATCATACGAGTTATGTGTAGTGTGATAAACAAGGAATTACGAGGATTAAGTTTCATCTCTTATAAATAGAAAAATAAGCATTATAGGTCCCTTTTGGGGTTAAAAATTGTTAAGTAGTTTAACGTCATACGACATGGATAATATTGGCCTTGCAGTTTAACATCATGTGGTGACAAGATGATGTTATGCAATTTACAGTTGTGCGGTGAGGATGATTTTTCTGTCATAGGGATCTTCAATAGTTTCAGGTTAACCAAAATCATGATGTTCCTGGAATTCCTTATATGTGAGTGGAGATAGAAGGTATAAACCGTAGTCCTGGGGGAAACTTGAATAAGGATGGATGACATGGATCTTGGAAGTTGTTGGGCATACTGAGATAAGAGAGGACTCTCCTGGGGTGGAATTTTCCTATGATTGACAGTTTTTTCTGTCAGTGACGTATGCAGAGCCACTGTGGCATTATTTCCAATGTTAAGAAACCGAATCTGTAGGACACTGGCCTTCCATCTCAGATGGCCTAGATTGATTATTGGGATCCATGTTTTTTTGGAGGTATGGAGTCTGAAAAATAGGAAAAATGTGATTGGGAATGTGATAATACCCACACCATGATTAACTGTGAACTAGATGGAGCTTCCCCAAAGGTTTGACCCATATGTATAGGGGGACACATGATCTTTTGACTTCTCCTGACTAAGAGGCATGCGTGGAATCTCATAATACTGAGGACTGGTCCACACATAACTCTATAGGAATTTCATAGATTATTGTCCTGTGATAGGACCTTTCATAGACACCCCGTACATGTCTGACCAATGTTTGGGGGGAAAGGGGAACTTTTTTTGCTAGTGTCTAGGCCAGGATGCCGAATCTGTGTGTCACTATGTATAATGCGAAGTCAGGAATCAAGGCACAAGTTGTTCAGAATGTTCCCTACAAGAGTTTTCTCGATGTGTTAGGGACACTTGAGGGAAGTTTTTTTGATTTTGATGATGGCTTGGCCGATATTGAATATCAAGGCATCACTACATTTCCGGTGAGGATAGGAATCAAGACACATATAGTTTTGTGAGTTTCCTTTATCGATTTAGCTCGGTCCATTTGTGAGGAAATGTGAGGGAATTTTGGTTTCACATGATACAAGTGTCGGGCCTACCCTATTCCCCTATGATTTATTGGTGTAAGAGACTCCTCATCACTGATCCCAATCTCACCTGAGTTAAACTCAGTGTGAGAAACAATGAGTAGTCATAGAGTCTATTTTGAAAGTATGAGGAGGTAGAGAATATAATTGGGTATTTTCATTTTTCTTCCTGGTGAGGCTGGGCTATGATCAAGGATTGAGGCGTTGCTACGTATCCTGTCAGGGCAGGAATCAAGTTGCACATAGTTCTTTAAGTACCCTGTACCGTTTTGGATCGGTCCAAATTGTAGGAGAACTTCCATTCTAATTATCATAGTGGCTAGGTCTATCATGTTACTCAATAGTTGGCTTTCATAAAATAATCTCTACCACTAATCCTAAGCTCACAGGAGATATACTCTAAGTGATAAAAAAGGAGTGATAAGGGTTTCCTCTACGAATATGGGTAGATAGGGGGTGTGATGGATGCATTTGTTTTGATAAGGGATGGGCTAGGATCGAGGATCTAGGAATCACTATGTATCCTATAAGATTAGAAATCAAGACACACATAGTTCTATGAGAGATCCGGCTGTTTATTATCATGTGATTATGACATTTTATGCTACGTAGTTTAACATCTTATTTTGAGGACATGAGTCTTGGTTTAATTCCATGGTTCAGGGAAAAGTTCCTTACAATTTTATTTCATGTGGAAAGGATTATGACTCTTAGTTTAAGGATATATAGTTTGGGCCATGATATGGGAACATTTTTAACTCATATTTTAAGGTATTATAGATTGGACCATGATATGTGAGTATTTTTAACTAGTAGTTTAAGGTCTTAGAGTTTGGACCATGACATGGGATCATTTTTATCTCCTAGTTTATGGTCGTATAGTTTAGACAATGGTATTTTAGGAATTATGTTCTCGTAGTTTAGGGTCATGGTGCTTGGACCTCAACATTGGGGGCTATTTATTTTTTTAGTTACTCATTGTTTAGGGTTATAAAGTTTGGACATTTGTTTTTCAGGCATTTTTACTCAATGCTTACCATCATACAGCTTGGAACTTGGCTCCATGGTGTTTTTTTTGTTACTCAAAATTTATGGTGTTAGAGTATTGACCATAACATGGGGGGGGGTGCATTTTCATGAATCATTGTTTAGGGTCATAGAGATTGGTCTTTGGCTCCATGGTGTTTTTTCCAATACTCATTGTTTACGGTCATAGAGTTTGTACCATGATATGGGATGGTTTCTTACTCATAGTTTTAGGTCTTAGATTTTGGACCATGATATGGGAGAATTTGTAACTCATAGTTTAAGGTCATAGGGTTTGGACCATTGTATGGTAGCATTTCTTCACATATTTTAAGGAGTTTATGTTTAGACCATGATATGGGAACATTTTTATCTTATAGATTAAGGACAAAGAGATTGGATAATGATATGGGAGCATTTTAACTCATATTTTAAGGTATTAGAGTATGGACCATGATATTGGAATAATTATTTAATCATAGTTTATGGTTTTAGATCTTAGACCTCAATATTGGGGTATATTTATTTTATTTACACATTGTTTAGGGTCATAGAGTTTGGACCATGACCTTTGGGGCATTTCTACTCATAGTTTAGGGTCTTAGAGCTCGGACCATGGCTCCTTGGTGTATTTCTATTACTCATAGTTTAAAGTCATAGATCATGGACCATAACATGGGGGAATTTTTATGACTCATTGTTTAGGGTTGTAGAGATTGGATCTAGATATTATTGTTACGTAAAGTACTTCTTCATGAAAATTTCATTTGTAGAAGCTATAATGATTTTTTTTGTCCATTGATATCATGGTTTATGCCCCATTAGAATAGATCCTATATATGAAATATGTTCCATCTTACTTTGGTTCAAGAATTGGGGGATTCTTCCCAAGTATCATTAGTGTTTGAAGGACTAACACCATTTCTCATTCGAGGAAAGATCGAAGGCGGACCTTTTTTTAAGTCCCATACAATCTGATTTTGGTAGATTTCCAAATGGTGCAGAGTGTGCAACCTTATCTCATCTAGTAGTTCTAACTCATCAATCCTTCATTGGGATTTCTCTTCCATGGAATTTTGATTGCTAATGGCCACACGAAGTAATGTATCTTTGATTTCAATAGGTAACACTACCTCCTCCTTGTATACTAATGTGTAAGGGGTTGCCTTGCTTGCAGTGCAGGTCGTGCTCCGGTAAGCCCATAAATCATGAAGGATCTTGTCTGGCCATAATTTCTTGTCCTTATCAGCCGTCTTTTGAAGTATGTTGGACATAGTTTTGTTAAAAACCACTATCTATCTATTGGCCACTACGTGGTTATGGGATGACTGGTTGTCTTTGATTCTATACTCTTGGTATGACTTGTTCAGCTCATCTGATCATATGTTGGAGTCGTTGTCTATCCGTATTTTATGGGGGACAAAAAATCATGTGATGATGTTGGCCTTAAAAAAGATGACGATGTTTTTCACCCTGAATTCCTTAAAGGGTATGACTTTGTCCCATTTTGAAAATAAGTCGGTCGCTGTGATTATGAATTTTAACTATATGGCTATGGCAGTAGGATATGGTCACACAACATCCATCCCATAAGAGATGAATGGCTAGGAGTACTTGGATGTGTAAAGTAACTTTGGGGTTAGGTGTATGAAATTATCATGAACATGGATGGAATGGCACCTCATAGTGAATATGGAAAAATCTCGTATCATAGTCGGCTAGTAATACCCAAGACTTCAGATTTGATGAGAGAGTTTGGTTGGTTACTGGTGCGCTCCCCAACCTCCGGCATGCACTTCTTTCATGAAAACAGTTGTATATTCTCCATTAATGCACTTGAGAATGACTCTGTCAAGACCCCATTTGTAGAGAACCTTCTCTTTTTTTACACCATTGTATAGGACAAAGTTGAATGCCCATCTTCAGACCTTCTCCCTTCCAACCATATATTGTGGGAGTCCCCCATCTTGAAATAAATTTTTAATGGGTGTCATCCAACCAGTAATATGACAACAAGGTTTAGAGATGGGGCTCATTTCTTCTATTTCCTATGTATTGCCATGGATGAATGGAATGACCATCTGATGGTGAGAAATGCTAATGACTATTTCATCCCAGTCGGGATCATCCAAGGTTGTGGCTGCATTTTCCAAAGTATATGCTTGAGCATTTTATGATTGAGGTATATAAGTCAACATTGGTCTTGATGGAAATTCTACAATCAGTTCTCAAACATGGTTCGTCAAGGGAACCAACACTTATTTATTGATAACATAGTAATCATTGACCTGTTTGATGACCATCTATGAATCACCCTTTATTTTTAGGTGTTTTTCTTTCACCAGGAGTTCCAATTCTACACCATCAATGAGGGCCTGATATTCTGCTTCATTGTTTTTGCACCCATATAAAAGCCCGAAAGAGTAAGGAAATATGGCCTTTTTGGGAGACATGAGTATGAATACCATCCCCTCTCTGTTGTGCTTGGGATCCCCCATCCTTTTCCCTATTAGGCTTCAGGAAGCACTGCATAAGTACATCTCCCATGCCTGGGGGTTTTTTGAATGGAAAACACTTCTTCATCTGGAGGTTAAATCAAATGGTGTTGCTTCTTCTAAGGGGTTATATGCCATGATTTATGTTAATTCGTGGCCTTTTATAACCTTTTGGGGAATGTATCATATGTCAAACTATTGAAGGATGAACACCCATCATGATAGTCTCCCATTTGGCATGAAACGTTTGAGGATATATTTGAGCGGATTGCAGCGGGTGACCACGTGGACCTCATGGTGTTGAAGGTATTGTCTAATCTTCTAAACTGCGATGATTAGGTCTAGGTTGTTCTTTTAAATCATTGAATACTGAGTTTTGGTATAATCCTTGTCCGGCTAAGGTAGTATTGGCTATTCTCACTGCCGGCGTCAATCTTCTGTGCAAGGAAGACACCTAACAACCATTCAAAGGCAGTTATGTATAAAATGAGTGGTATCCCCTCAAATGGTAGCAAGATCACTAGTGGGATTATGATATATATTTTAATATTTTCAAATGCTTCTATAAAATCATTATCACACTCATACATAACTCCTTTCTTCATGAGCCTGGAGAAAGGTAATCATTTACCTGATAGGTTGTCTATGAAGTGCCGAATGTTAGTGAGGTGCCCTTGGATACCTCTCGACTTGGTGAGGTTGCGAAGTGGGGACATGACAAGAATTGATTGTGTATTATTGGGGTCGACTTCGATGCCACGATGGCATACAATGAAGACAAGGAATTTTCCTGATGTAATGCCAAAGACCCATTTAAGGGGATTCATCATTAAATTGTGTCGTCACAATTTGTTGAAGACAATTCCAAGATCATCCAGGTGGTTCAAATGAAATCATGATTTAACCACCAGGTTGTCGACATAAGACTCAAAAAAAAAATTCCCAATAAGGGCTTTAATATTTGATTCATGGCAAGAATATATGTGGAACCAGTATTATATAGACCAAATGGCATCACTTTATAATAGAACACTCCCGCAGGGGCCCTAAAAGTAGTATCTTATTCATCTCCTTATGCCATCCAGATTTGATTGTATCCAAAATAGCCATCCATGAAAGGAAGGGATTCATATCTGGCTGTTGCATCGATCAAAAATTATGTCATTGGGACCGAGAAGTTGCGTTTTTTGAAATACTGATTGAGTACCCTGAAGTCAATGCAGATTCTAATATGTTCATTCTTATTTTTGACTAGAACCATGTTTTCCATCTAGGTCAGATATTGGACATCCCTAATGAAGTTGTCTTAGATCATATTGTGAACTACATCTTTTATTTTGGTATCATGTATCGGGTGGGCCCTTTTGGTTGTCTATTTATATCCCAGGTGATCTTCTATTAAGACTAGATGATGGGTGGAAACTTCAAGATTGAGTCCTGGCATCTACTTGTAATTCTAAGAAAACAGATCTCTATTATTCTTTTAGAAGAAGGTGTATGCCTCCTACACCATGACAGGCATGTCCACACTGATCAAAGTGGGTCATGGGTCATCTTTGTTTCCCAGATTTATCTCCTCATGTTCAATAATTGTGTGGGAGACACCTTCTTTGAATATAGGAGGGGAATCATTGTTGTCTTCTTCTTCATCATCATCATCTTCTTCATCCTCCTCATCTTCCTCTTCTGATGAAGAAAGGATTTTTGAGAGGAATTGTCCAATGTTGGAAGAAAAATCATATTTTTCCTTAGTGTATTGGGAAATGGTAGTTTGATGTCCCATAGATGGTCTAAGAGAATCTTTGATAAGGATTTTCCCGTCATTGTGGGAGTCAGCCCGCTCTTCCGGGTCCATGGACTCAGTGGTCAAAACAGAGACCATTCATACAACTGAGCATGTGCCCGAACGTGTGTTTATACATTCAACTTGGTTGATGGGTAGTACAAACTCTTCCCCAAGTATCTGGAGGGGGTCAAAGGGAGAAATCTCCAATCCATTCGGGGCATTGATCCAATCAACGTCGTTGGTGGAAAGACATTTTCCTTCTGATTCAAATAACCATGTGTCGATATAATGAGATTCACAAGATTTAAATATGGATTTACTGGCGATAAACATGTCATTTTTTCCATTAGTGAAATATTTGATGCACTGATGGTATGATGACGAAATCACATCATGCTAATGTAGCCAAGGCCTCCCTAACAAAACATTGATGGTCGTACATTACCGCACCACCAGGAACATGGAATTAAATTTGATCTCTCTAATCCACGTTTTATGTTTGATTCATCCCAATGGTTTCTGCTCACTTTTTTCATATCCTAGAAGAGTAGTAGTTTATGGTGTCATGATATTTTCCTCATAACCTCGCCGATGAAGTGTTCATAGCGGGAGGAGGTTAACTCCAGAGTCATTGTCGATAAAGATCCTCTGAACATCAATTACATTTATCATTCTGGACAGATATATGTGTTTGATGTGTCGTTGCATGATAGTGTCTTCATCCATGTCTTGTAAGGATATGATAACGTGAATATCATCGGGACTAGTCTCCTTCTAGTAGACTTCAGCCACTACAACATCTGCCTCAAACTACTAGAGACTTAGTAAGGCTTCGATGAGTGACTCTTTAAGATCTGTAGATAGGTTAAATGCATCTAGGATGGACAACATTATGGGTACTAAATCCAACTACTTCAAAATATAATATTTGTGCTCTATATTTTGGTGCTTCATGGCTCTGGGTTTCTATTTTACAGGAACTATATCTGTTTCGGAATTGGACATAGATGGTTCAGCGTCTGTAGTAGGGGTCGGCATTCTTGCAGTCCTTTCTATGTTTGGCCGAACTGGTCCACCTGTATACCTTTGGTGATTTGGTATTTGTTCATCCATGGATGGATATTCCAAGATACATGGGCTTGGATTTATTTCTACGGGGTGAAGGAGAATTCAGGTTCTTGTTGAATCTGGCAGAGGTCCTTCCATTAAGTTCTGCGATGTTAATGGTTTGACATGTAGCGTGGCTAGGAATTTGACTCCTTCCACAATCATACCCACCAGGGAACCTCCGACAACTGTGGTCTCTTCCTCCGGCTCTCCAGTTGGGCACATTGAATTTGGGTTCGTGGACATTGTCTTCATTAGAGAAGGGGTCCATAAAGTGAATTATATTAAGGGAGGTAATGATCAGTTCTTTATCCAAAACCATTTATGTCTGACTGTATCCTTCTGATGGTGTCATTTGGTGGGGCAGAGCCTGTTTTACCGTTTGGGGGTGTGGTTCCTGTTGTACCATTTGGTCGGGCAGTTCCTGTTGTACCATGTCTATTGGAATGAAGTCTGAAAGCTTCAACACTGACTTCAGATTTGGTGTCATCTCATTTTCTTGCTCTTTCGTTCTTTCCTTTCAGCCTTTAGAGGATCATAAGAATGATGATGATGGATTTTCTATATTGAGAGATTTTGGGGGAACATTTTGATGTTTCAACTATGCATTGAGGATTCCATGGACTCGATTGATGTTCTTCCAGGTCATTGATTTTTTAAACGTTTTCTCCTTCTTACTAGTGACTGTATTGCATTCCCCTTCCTCTATTGATTCTGAGGTGGAACCATATGCCACTTCTGCTGGTGGGGGGCCTAACTTGACTTTCCTGTAATCCACCATCATTTAAAGGAGATCCTTGAAAAAAATCAGTCTTGGATGGTTTGTCCCAGTATTCAGTAATACAGAAAATAATTTGGACGGTCTATGAGACATACTTAATCATATCTCTTTGAATATAGCATTCAAAGAAAATTGTAATTAATGGCATCTATAAAAAAGTTGTGTACCCTGTCGTCTTGGAACAAATAAAATTTATTTCTTTGTTCTTATAACTAATTTATTTTAGCACCCTAGTGCCTATATTTCTGAGGTGGGGTGGATATTGTCATCCTGGAGGTCCCATACGGTTCTGTGGGGCCTCACAACTAGAGTTGGTGCTGAGTGTGGCTTAAGCGCGACATAAGTCGCTTCAGCTTTCCCCGTTATTTTCCCAAGCACTGATGGGGCAATTCGGGACTTGAGGTTGGTCTGTTATAAGGAGTCTTTTATCCTTTGATCAATGGAAGAGAAGTCTCTAAACCCACTAGAGTACTTCACTGGGAAGAGTGGAATTCATAATCTATCCTGAAGGTTATCAATGCACATGGAGACCATATCATCTTGGGGGAGAGGTTGGTTCATGGAATATGTCTGGACCCACCATATTGAAATGAAGTATGAGATTCTTTCTCTATCTCGTTGTTTTTAATTTGTGAGTTTACTGACCATCATCTTGGGCAGTGTCTAACTGAACTCAAAGAGAAACTATCACCGGAGGTCCTTATAGATTGTAATTTAATTGGAAGGTAGGCTAGTATAGGATACTAAATCCAAGCCCTGCAGGGTTCGTATGAAGAACCTGAGTTTTACAGCTTCTTGTTTCTCTGGAGTGCCCATCATGGGATCATAGTAGGATGCATAGTGCATCAAAAGTTGTTCTGGGTCCCCCATGCCATTGAATATTGGGAATACATGGTTCCTGATGTTTGGCGGTGGGAAAACATTACTCACCCACTCAGGCTTGGGTTTTTGCTCTAGATTTATCAGAGCATGTCGCCCCTCTACGACTTCTAGTCAAGATAATAACTGACCGACATTGTTTAGGAGCCCTTGATGCTAGTTCTGTCAGACTTGATCTTGGGATAGTGTGGTAGTGGCCAAGATTGGGTGCACCAATACTACTAAAACTTGGGGTTTCTACCCAGCTGGAGGTATCATTTGAGTGTTTACCTGGATATATTTTGGCTGCCTTCCCATTGGGGGGAAGTCATTATGTCCTTCTGGGGTTGGGTTGAGTGGTCCTCTGAGCTTCAATTAAGTCACATAAATGAGTTTTTGTGGCATGGGAACCCCTTCTTGGAGCACCTATTGATGTTTCGTGGGGGGAACACATCTAGAGAGGTAACTCCCTCAATGTAGCTCAAAAATTATTCACTTTATCTCTTTGATTTACTCTTCCCACTTAGAGAACATTTCCTATTGGTTGGGGGATACATTCTTAGGGGGTGGAAGGGGCAGGGCATAAATGACCTTGGATATATTTTTCTTCTTGTTGGAGTTTCGCGGGGGAGGTAACGATGGGTTAGTTGAATGGTCTCCCAAATTTAGGATCTCTCCCTGGTTTCGAGTATGAACCCCATTAGTCTCGTTGTTGGATGCCACTGGGAGGGGACTATCTTCCTTCGTGATCCTCCCTCCTCTTCATTTCAAATGAGATTCATGGGATTGACGTTTACCAGGATCACTGGTTCATATAGAATTGTGGATATTGTACCTTGTGTTGAATGGTAGGAAGTCTTTTTTCACCCTTTGTCGGATTTTCTCCTTCCATTCTGCGGTATTATTCGGGTTTATTATTTAAAATTGACTTGAAGGGTTCCCTATTCTAACATCGTAACAAGCATTTTTCTCAGAGGGTGTGAACCATGAGAGGGTGTGGAATGGGTAACTCATATTTCCATTGTTATTCCTAGATGGTGGAAGACAGATATTCGATGTCTGAGGATATGAGGAAAAATGCCCCTCAGCCCTAGGGGATCAGGTTGTTCCTATTCTTGTGTTGATGCTCTTTGCCCTGGATTTTTTGGCCTTATGGGGGAATTTAATTTAAAAATTCCCCCATCCCTTTGGGGTGGGGTTGTTCCCATATCGTGGCAGTAGCCACTGATATTTCCACCCTTTCAATTTCACGTACTCACATGTGGGTGTGATCCAAGATTGGAATTGGGCCTGCATGGAGTATATGGTCTTTATAAGATATGTGAACTGTATTATGGTTGGCACCCCTGAGGTGGGAAGCCTTATGGCTATTCTTGGTTGCTTGAATTAGAATCTTTTTTATGGATTGATCCATTTGGCCCTAGTACTTTTGAGACTTACTCTAGGTCAGTTTCTATTGATTATCCCTTCTTTTCTGAGTAGGGGATTCACTTGATTTTTTCCTCTGGGTGATTACATTGCAGTATGTCATTTTCAATGGGGCCTACTCCACAGGGCGTGGGGTAAAGATCAAATATCCATGTTCTCCCCAACCCTTAATTTGAACTCCAACATTGGAATTTCCAATGCGGCTATGGAATTTATCCAGTGCATGGAGGCAAGCCACATCAATGTTTTTCTTTTTTCCTTTCTTAATTGTTAATGCCTTGCAGACAGTAGGGATTCTAGGTCAATTTGATGGCGAAGATCCCCAATTATACTAACAATTTCCACATACCATTTGTAGGGTAGGAATTTTTTTTCATCTTTATAAGAGTCTTCAATATATTGAGAAGAATGTCATGCATTCATTCTCCTAACAACTCTCTGGGTATGTCAAAGTGAGAAGTGGTTGTAAGCCAATACATCACTAATATATTGTCCCTATCTAGTTGTTTTATCACAAGAAAAATATCTTGCTACTTTTATTCTGGACGCTCATCCACTTGTTATTCTAGGATCTTCTGCTTCTTAATTTTTATTCCATGAAATCGGTCTATTGGGTTCCTTATTGATTTGGAGATTCCATGGGGTTGGCTCAAAAGATGAGTGTGGCCCCGGGCCATCCTCTGGTTGAGAATGAATATCACTCGTTATTAATGGAGTGCCTGGTGTATCTGACTCCATTCCGAACACCACAAAATATGAGGTTTTTCTCATATTTTTCCCTATAAGGGGAGGAACTTCTTCCAAATATGATGTATGGTTACGGGGAGGACCTTCCCAATTGGTGCCGCAATGGCGATGGATACTATTGAAACTTGATGCCCGACTATAGGAAATGGAATTTCTGCGTATAACATGGGGATTACATCTAGGGAAGGATATAGAAGGGGTAGGACCTTCTTTTTTCCCAATGTTTCTAAGGGAAGGGCCTTCACAGAAACTATCATTGTGGGGAGGGTCTTTGCAATAGCTGTCATTATGGAGATAACTACCATCATGACTTGATACCTAGCTTTAGGAAGAATTTATGCAGTGTAAACCCTGGGGAGGGCCTTCAGGATGTACTACAATGAGGGTAGGACTTTCTCATTGATTAGAATTACTCTAGGGAGGACCTTCATTACAACTTTCATAATAGGGAGGGCCTTCTCAATGACAGTCATCATGGAGAGGACTACCATCATGACTTTACTTCCGACTACCGGGAGAAGCAAATCTATAGAGTATACACTAGGGAGGACAATTAGGGAAAAAAAGTAATGGGAGGACCTTCGTGCTATATGATCTTTAGGTTTGGGGGGAGGGCTACCCCGACACGCATCAGTAGACAGGCTCTCATGATCGATCATTCATGACCCACGTAGAAAGCACTCATGGGTGCTCTTTAGAGGACCTTTAGAACTGTTGGTAGTGACATTGTGGGGAGGACCTTCACAACTTCCACTGACACTTCCATAATTTGGTAATGGAATGATAGGGTATTGAGCCTTTTTCGATATATGTTTGAGGGCATAAAAACCCCCAGCTTCCAGCAGAGCACGATCATGTATGTGCTCTTCATTTTCTGGTTGCCTATGGAACTTTTCATTCTTGGCTGCTCTCTTGGGGGTAACCAGGGCAATATTTTGTTGGTAATGGCCTTCATATATGGGTTCCTATCTTTTTGGGTCCCATGATATATTCGGGATACGTCGAAAAACTTCTTGACTTTCTGGTAGGGATATATGTCTTCCCTAGTGCGGCCACAATGTTGGACAGGCGTCCCCGAGTGGGAACACGAATTTGTTCCCAATCCGGTTTTTCCTATGTCACGTGATATTTCTATTGACCCTCTTGGACTGGTGCAGGGATGCATAAATACTTCATAGTGACTAACGAATTTTGTGAGTGAGTCATTCTGTTTGAGGAAACCAGGTCGTGTGCCCGATTTTTCACCTTTTCCACCGATATAATGATATATTATCATGTTTGGAGGATATGGTTTGGAATCGACATATGATCTTCCCTAATTTATAGAATGTGTTGAGATACATATTCGACTGGAATAGGTATGATTTCCCATTCTGATGTTGGGGAAATAGTTTGTTCCAGCTTCTATCTTCCATGAGCTACTAGTAGATACCGAAGGATCTCCTATGTCAGGACATAGGAATGAGTATGTCACTGGTTTTCTTCTCTGGTTGTCACTGTATCTGAATGGTGGTCTTTATATTCACGAATGGGTATTTTTATCCACTCTCTTATTACGGTATTTGTCTCACAGGCATTGTATGAATCCACAGGAATTTGACTTTGCTCGTGTTTAGTTGTCGCCCTATTTGGATGGCATGTTTCGAATGCATCAACCGGTGTTTGGGCCTGTGTATAGCATGTTGCTTCCCTATTTAGTTGGCAGGCCTGAAATGCATTAGTAGGTGTTTTTTCCTACATATAGTTGAGTGCTTCCCTAATTGGTTGACGAGTTTCCTGTGCATCAGTAGGTATTTGTGCCTACGTATACCAGGTTGTCACCATATTTTGATGGTGGGCTTGTTGTGCATCATTTGATATTTGCATATGCATGTATATTGTCGCTCTGTCTGCACATAGGGACTAAAGAGCACTACCAAGAACGTGTGTGTGTTCTTGTATCATGCCTCCATATTTCTGTGGTGGACTTTAGTTGAGAGGGCAGAGTTTTTTTCCTTCCCATTGAATACCACTGAGTTATTATGGAGGAGCTGATCCCCACAAAATAGGGTGATAGCGTGTTCATGGTTATATATTCTCCACCCATAGTGGGCCCCCTGAGGGGCCCAGGTCTCCTAGACATTGGCAGGTGGCCTTGGAATAAGGTCCTCCTCCGCGGGAGGAGGCCTGGTCGTCCGGTGTTGATGGAGATGCTCTTTCGCGGAGGCCCATGAGTAGGACCCATGTAGAGTTGAGATGAAGTAATCAGTATTGTATTTATCTAAATAAATAAGTTAAGTGGGTATTTATTTTTAAATTTTAGATACCGGCTCCTAAAACGGTTTTAGACGACCATTGGGGCCGCCTTGCACTGGGGTACCAGTAGTGGTTGAAGAGGTGGTTGACAGACCTTTGCAGACTGGAGGTCTTGTCCTGTAGCCTTCAGTGTGGGGATAGTACCATTTTGGTGGTACTATTTGATCAATATATTGGATACTTATCATTGAAGAAGTTCGGTAGGCGAGGAGGTCATGCTCCTCGTTGGGGCCCCAACCACCTGCAGGATCGCTGATGTGCGTGCCTGCATATGTCGTTGGGATGACATTTGGATTGAATGTCACTCTGTGGGAACCTACAATATACATATATGAAATGCAGACCACAAAACATTGTCAAAGTAATTTTTTTGAACATATGCATATTTGGATATTAAAATTTGCCCCCCAGCCCATTTCTATTGTTGTGGGGTGAAGGGTGCTGAGTGGGGTGAGACCGCCAAGTTGGTCATGGATTCACATAGGGTTCCCCATTTTTGTTCCACCTCCGAGGTGCCACATTTGGTGCATAAATGGGTGAAAAAATGGTATGATTTGAATTATCCTTTCCTCTTTTATCATGTGGATATAACCAACTCATTGGTTAAGTATTTACATCAGGTTCTCTATTTTTGTTCCACCTCTGAGGTGGCGCATTTATGGGTGGTGAGGAAATGGTCAACAAGGATCATCACCCATCCCATTTTCTATATATAAGGGTTCTCATTGAATTCACCATTTCTTTGTTTCAACCCGTTCAACATCATTATCATTTAATTAATGTTGAGTTAACCTTTTGTGTATTGTTGGTCCGAGTGGGTGATTACCTGGGGGTCAAGGACTAATGCAATTGGTCCTTCTCAGATGTAACTTCCTCGTATTGTCTCCAAAGGTTTATTCGTGATTCCAAGAATGCTCAAAAGACATTATATCCTTGATTCATGTACCTGCATTCCAAAGGCAGGTGCTTGGAGGTTGACGATTTGGCTAATGACACTTAAGGACTCCATTGGTAGAGGGCATGGGAGGTCAGTCTCACCGCACCCTTCCGAGAGAGTATTGTTTCTTTTTCTAGGAATCTCTTATAGATTTACGTCATGTTCAGATGTTCAAGAATCCTTGGTTCATTACCAAACAGTGTTTCCATAGACTACCCATGGTTTGCATGATCGTTGTAAGCATGCATATATTTGATGCTACAGAGGTGATTGTCACATAAGCCATATTATAAGGCGCTCTGCATATTATCATCATCTAGGGGGATGGATGGTGACTTGATGTTTGGATCGATCCCACATGGAGAGCTTACTACGTATCCTCAAGAGAGGAATCAGAACCCATGCAGTTTAGATTGTGTGGCGATTATACATGAAAGTTTCCCATTTGAAGGGACATGATTTGGTGGACCCTTTTGGATGGGAACCGATTTGAGCTCGGGCCTTCTGGTTTGAATCCTACATATCCTACATTGATTAGGAATCAGAGTTCTCGTAGTTCAGATTGTGTGGATTTTGTAATATTCACAAACCTCTAATCCCACACGAGTCATGATCGGTGTACGAAACAAGAGTATGTGAAAGATTCAACAATGCACATTCCTCCTCCCCTATTGGTGGGGGAGGTAGAGCTTGAGGAGAAAGAGGTCAGGGCGACGGTGCTCGAGGGCGTGGAGCAGTGAACCATTCCATGTGAGATGGCATTAAAGGTCATGCAGACTAGCCTCCGATATTTGGGGACTTTCCTTAGTGGGAGGGCCCCATAGCACATTCTAGGAAGGGGAACAATTTCATCCTTCCCAAAGGGGAGAGCTAACATAACCCCTTTAACTGGTAACTATCCCTCATTAAATGGAAAAGAAACTGATCACCCTTAATTATAAGAACATGGAGGTTCACGTCTATGTCCCAAGGATGGTCTCTAGGTTACCGTGGGAATGTAGCCTCACATGCATTCCTGAAACCTACACCTTTGGGGGGAGTGCCATCATGGCTCTGCTTACTGTGGGTATGTAGACTCAATGGGGCGCACTGATGCACATGATGGTCTGACCATATTTTTCTACTGGATTTGGATGTGGTATGGCCTAATTCCATAGGAATGGTCAGTTGAGGGACCATGGAGGACTAGATGGTTGTGCAGGGGTAAGGCTGGAACCAGTGGAATCAATACCCGAAAATACCCCATTCTGCGTTCGGTTTTTTCAAGCGGGATGGGGAAGGCACCGCATAATGTAGTAGTATGTGGGAAAAATTTCTATCCGCATACTGATGTTATACGTGAGCATGGGTATCATCTACAATGTACGAATGTGGTATGAGGATCACCATGCCGCTTTGGGTTATATCTGTGTACCGATTTGGTACGCAACACCAGGTTCAGTCCGTGTAGCGGTATGCTACGCAGAGCACCATACAGGAGGAGGTTCTGGTGGATCATCATTCATGGGAAGTTCAACTGCAAGAAGTATTTGGTTCACAGTTCAATAGTTAGGTTCCCATTATTATTATTATTATTATTCTATTCCCCCATTTTATGGTTTTCGTCTGGCTATACATGTGAAGGAGTGGTTCGTGGTTCGTTCTTCACTGATGAAACAAGACAGAAGATGGAGTGAACCCTCTAAGTCTCCCTTAAGATCTAATCATCCATCCTTCTCTCTCTATATATCCCTCTATGTGTGTCTTACTTCAATTTTTCTCCTTTTATAGAGAATTAGAGCAATTGTATCTATTGGGAATGGGACACCATTTGCGGAGGCCCCTTGAATCAATATCCTCACCCACTGAAGACTCGATCAACCAGGGTTTGTAGAGGCTTTGGTTCGTGATATGGTTCGTAGAAATCTGCCTGGTTGCTTTGTCTGCGAATAGATGGGTTCGCAGTTTGGTACGCGAACTGTCCTTACATTCACAACTCCTTTAGTTTATGTGGTTCACGGTTTTCCTTTCTCGCTATCCATCGCCTCACGGACCATCGTTTCGCGGACAATCTCAAATACCTGGCAGTTTGCAATCCATATTCTCCATGTACCTTTCCTAGTGATCGTACATGGGCCCCCAAAAAAAATTAAACTTGAATTTTTTCATGTTCCTTCAAATAATTTTAACTCAATTTGAGTCCTTTATTATTGATAGACTTGTAGAAGCACTTACTTCCTTCTAAAAAGAGATTGTGGGGGGGATTTACTTCTCTTGGTTGAATCTTTAAGATACTACAGTAACTCAAACATTTCTTATGTTACTGAAGAGTGACATTAAGATTTATTTTATTACTGAAGGGTAACTCAATGATTTCTTATGTTATTGAATGTTATCTTTAAGATTTATTATGTTATAGAAGGGTAACTCAAAATGTTCTAAATTTTCTGAATGGAAACATAATGATTTCATATGTTTTTGAAGGGTAAAATAAATATTGCTAATGTTACTAAATAGAATCTCTAAATTTTCATAAGTTTCTAAAGGGTATCATGACTTTATCTGATTTAGTGTAGGGTAACCTGAATTTTTTTAAAATTACAACAATTTATCTCATATTATCATGAAACATTATTATAATGATCCAAAATCATTTTTTAGCATAGAGGAATCAACCACACATAAATCCAAAACACTATGTAGCTGGTATGATTTCAAGTGCATGTTTTTAATATTTAATATTCATTTTAGTTTGAAAAATCCATTACATTGTCATTATAAATAATATAAGATCATATTTTTTTCAAACATTAGGAAACTGATCCATAATTAATTTTTGACGTGTAAGAATCAACCACACATAAATCTGACACTTGATGTGGTTGGTATGACTCAATGTTCATATTTTCAATATAAAACGTTGATTTCATTTTAAAATGTGCATCACATCACTAAATCCAAAAAAAAGATCATATTGTTTTCAAAAAATAGGATAAGGATCTATAATTGATTTTACACTTATATAAATTGACTGCATGTCAATCTAACACATGATGTGCTCAGTATGACTCAAATAATGTGTTATTTTAGATTAAAATACACATCAAAAATCCAAAACGTTTAAAAAAAGATTATATTGGTTTCAAAATTAACCAAATTGATACATAATTTATTCTTTTATTGTTGTAATTTACCATACCTTAATCCAAAATATGACATGGATGGTATGACTCAAAGTGAATTTTTTCAATAAAAATTTATCATTATAGTATAAAATGTTTATCATATATGAAAGGCTAAGAAAATGAGATTATATCATTTCTAATCATTATGAAAATTTTCCAAATTTCACTTTTGATGTGAAATAATCTACCTCATGTCAATTGTACACACAATGTGTCCGTTATCACTCCAAGTGATTGTTTTCAATATAATTGTTTCATTTTGGTTTAGAGTATGTTTCATATTGCCAAAATCGGGGGAAAATCTCAAATAGTATTCAAACATTAGAATAATTTACCATATTTTATTTTTATGTGTATACATTGAATTCAATTAAATTTGAAACACAATGAGGTTGGTATGACACAAAGTGTTTTCCTTTGATAAAAAAATCGTTTTAGTTTAAAACATGAGTCATATAGCTGAAACCTAGAAAATGAGCATGGATTATTTTCAAACATTAGTAGAATAATCTATAATTCATTTACGACATTTTAGAATTGACAACACATCAATCTGATGCATTATGTCATCAAACTATCTAATAATTCTTGTTTTCAATTAAAAATTGTCATTTTTGTTTAAAACACATGTCAGATAGCCAAAACCTATCCAAAAATTTCTTATTTTTCCAAACACTATAATAATGATCCATAATTCATTTGAGACACATAGAAATAGACAATATTTTAATTCTACACATAATGGTATCAGTATGACTAAAAGTGTGTGTTATTTTAGTTTAAAATTCATAGAACGTGCCCCAAACCATGAAAACAAGATCATATTGACTTTAAATATTAAGAAAATAAATCATTATTTATTTATGATTTCTAGTAATTTACCTTACATTAATCTCATACATGAATTAGATAGTATGGATAAATGTGTATGTTTTCAATACAAAAGTTTCATTTTATTTTATAACTATTTTCACATAGATAAAACTATGAGAATTGGGTCTTATTGTTTTCCAAACATTTGTAAAATGATAAGTAATTCATTTATGATGAGTAATAATTGACAACACATGAACATAACACATTATTTGTCTAGTATGACTCAAAGTGTTATTTTATTGTAAAATGTATTTCACATAGCCAAAAACCGGAAAATACACATGGATTATATTCAAACATTATTAAATTGATATGTATTTTATTTATAATGTATATTGATCAATTTTATGTTAATCAAATGAAAGATCTAGTCTGTATGGTTCAAAGTGGTTTTTTAATAAAAATGTTTCATTTCAGTTTAAAAGACACATCACATATGAAAAAAATATAAAAAAGGAATTGATCATTTTAAAAATAGATCAAAACAATTCATAATTAATTTTATGCATATAGGAATTGACTACAGCTCAATATGACACACGATATAGTTGGTATGACTTATAGTGCATGTTATTTTAGTTGAAAATGATCATCACATAGACAAAACTATGAAAATGATGTTTTATAATATTTAAACATTAGGAAAAAGATATATAATTTATTTATGATGTGTTATAATTGACCGCGTGTGAATCTAACAAATGATGAAGCTGGTTTGACTGAAATTGTGTGTTTTCAATTTAAAACTGTCATTTTAGTTTAAAACACATCTTATAGAGAAAAAACTAGGAAAATGAGAACAGATTATTTTTAAACATTATGAAAATGTTCCATAATACATTTTTGATGTGTATCCATAAACTGAAAATCAATCTGACACGTGATGTGATTAATATGACTGAAATTGTGTGTATTCAATATAAAAGTGTAATTTAGTTTAATACACATGTCATTTAGAGAAAAATAGGAAAAAGAGATGATATTTTTCTAAAATATTAGGATAAAAATTCATAATTCATTTTTTATGGGTAGTAATTTTCCACACATAAATCTGACACACAATGGGGTTTGTATGACTCAATGAGTGTGTTTTTAAAATATAATTGTCATTTTACATCAAAATTTTCCTCACATATCCAAAAATGATGAAATGAACTCATATTGATTTCAAATATTAAGAAAATGATCCACAATTCCTTTATGACATATAGAAAATTGACCATAAATCAGTTTGGTACAAGATATTTTCAGTATGAATCCAAGTGCATGTTTTCCATATAAAAGTAACATTTTAGTTTAATACACATTTCATATTGTTAAAAATGAGTGAAAAAAGTCAAATTGTATTCAAACATTAGATAAATGATCCATAATTCATTTTTGATGTGTAGGAATTGACCTCATGTCAATCGGACATATGATGTGGTCGATATGACTCTGCATACATGTTTTCATTATAAAAGTGTCATTTTTTCTACAACACTTGTCAGATTTTCAAAACCAAGAAAATTTTCTCAGGATGTTATCAAAATTTATGACAATGATTTATAATTAATTTGTTTTGTGAATGAATGGATCATGCATCAATCCCAAACATGATGTGCCCAATATGTCTCAAAGTGTTTATTTTCAATATAATAGTGTCATTTTAGTTTATTGATATAATTTTAAAAAACAATTGAAGTAATTAAAGTAATTAATAATTTATGTTCTCATTATACGTCCCATTACTAACTATATAGTTTTTATAGATTATAAATTAAGAATTTAATTACCAATTCATAATATAATTACGATGTTACATTATAATTAAAAATTAATAATTAATTTAAAATTAACAGTATAACCATTAGTAATATAATTATTAGTATTGATGATAATATCATTAATATAATAATTAATTAAAAATAAAATTTATCATTTTATGAATATGTAAAATTTAAATTATAATATACATATTTTTTATATACTATTAGTAAAATAAACAATGGTTTTATTATAGGGACAAATTTTTGTATAGTGGTTGATCATTAAAGAAATCCTTCTATAATAGTATTCATTTTGTATATTAGGTTGTAATTTAATGATTAATTATGAATATCACATAAATTTAAATTATTTATATGTAAATTTTGTATTTAAATGATAGTAAAATTTAATATTTTTATTTCAATATGGTCTTGTGTACTATTTTTAATGAAATTTGATTATGTGTTTCTAATTTGAATCTATTATAGGTATTCTCTAGGGTTTAATGTTTTGTATAATCTATCATTTCCTTTATCAGTGCTAAAAAATCAGTGGTACTTCTGTAATTTATCTATGATAATAATAGTGTTCTGAAAACAACACCCTTTATCATTACTTTTAGTATCACTGATATAGGTGAAGAACTTTTAAGGGCGCTCCACATGTTAATGATGTTTTCCTAAAAGAGACAATTGCAAGCCCTGATATAGGTATTTTCTATAGTATTTAGTGCTTTATAATGAGAAAAATATTATTTTATCTGTAATCTATTTTGTTGGATAGCTTGATTTATTTGTTATTACTCCCTATAATTTCATAACCCTTTGTACTTCATAGTTTCTCAAGGTTATTTATCCCCAATAGAATATGCATACCACGACTCAAATCCTTTATTATTAAGAAATAAATTCAAAATGTAGTTATCCCAACCAGTGCATTGGTAATAGTATAATTCATGTTGAATTTTCTGTCAAAGTTAAAGGAGTTCACCTAACATAGAAATTTATCTATTTTTTGATTGGGAATATATAAACCATGAATCACTTATTTCATGAGAGTGATTTGGCTTGATTTACCTATAATTTTCATTGTGGTTTTGATGAGATTGATTTACATTTGGAGTATAACATTGGTCTCCCACAGGGTGTGACCAAAATAGTTATTTCCTAATATAAAATTAAATTAAAGTTGTCAACCTAGGTTGTTTCTTGAGAGTAATTCAAAATAATCTATTTTTACAATTTGAATTAGATAAAAAATTGGAGTTTATTTTTAAAATGTTATGATTTTGAAAAGAAAGAATGAAATAAAATAAAGTGTGAAATATTGAGGAAGATAGTGATGGGTTTAGGGAAGGATCACCTTTTTCCATGTAATCATTGTCATAAAAATCATTCCCCAACTCTTATTATTTAATGATAACTGAAATAATCCTCTATCAAGTTTGGAATGACCCTTGGTTAAAGGAAATAATGTAAACAACTCATGTTTACTTGAAAATTAGTAAACCATTCCCAACCAACTATGGAATGTATCTATTGATAATTGTTTCTCCTTATAAATCTGTAAAAAATTAAATTATTCCACACATGTTCCAACAATCATGGACACTCACCATCTAACACAATTTACTTGATTGAGATAAACTACACATGACAGAGGGATATTAAACAACTTCATCCAAATTTGAAAACAATTAATTAAACCAAAACCATATATAGAGTAATATTAAGATAATTGGGAACCAATGAAAATACATATTTTTCATTTGAAAAAGACGTTTCTAAACTAAATCACAAGACTATGACATTATAATATGGAAAACTCCCCCTTCCTCGATCATTCAAATTTATTACCCCTCCATGTTAAGGTTAATAGAGTTGATTAGGGGAAAAGAGAGCATTATGAAACTAATAAAAGTTAAAATTGAAAATTCATAACACATTAAGCATCAAATTGACCCTCACATACTATAACTCTCATTATTTATCAATTTTTAATTGAAGTGGGTTCACATATTTATAGGAATGAGGTGTGGAATGTTTTCCCTCTAGTTTTAGACCATCAAACGGATGAACCTATTTCACATAGTATATGTCTGATTCATGGGATAATGTCTGCATAAATTTTATTCATCTACCGCTTTTCCCAGAGACCTCAAAATCTCATATTCTTTGTAAACTTGTCTAAAATGGTATGCTAGGATTAATCAAGTAAATATTTTTTGGCTTAATAGGCCATCTAAATTTCTCCAATTGGGAACATTTAATTGATTACCTAATGAGAAATCGTTTTCTTGAAATTGAATATGAAAATGATACTTTGAGTTAGATTTATAATCCTACTATTATCACCTCATTTTAAAGTCTTTAGGGTGAGATATTCCTCTTTACTTAGGTGGGGTTGATTTAGTTACCTAAAAAAGATTCAATTTTATTATTTTTATCAGACATATTGATGTTTGAATGAGATTGGGTTCCATTCTAATAAGTTGAATCCCAAAAATAAATAAATCCTCCAAAAAAATAATCTCTCAATTTTGATCAATATTGAAAATTTTAATCTTGATATATATAAGAGAAAGAAAACTGATAAATTTCCAGAATTAATATATTTTTTCATTTTAGACTAAAAACAAACAAAAATCCCTAAATAATCAAAATCATCTAAATTTTTTAAATTAGTAGGGATTAAATAATTTAACTATTTATTAAATATGATGAAAATTTTAGCTCTATAAATTCACCTACAGAAATCACATGCGCTCTTGGACAAGTAAGAAACAAAATTAAATCCACAAAAATTAAAAACACATTCCCATGAGATCCACCAATTTGAAAACTAGGAAAAAATTATTTCATGCCTCCTAAAAAATTAATTAATATTATTGGTTAAGATCACTTATTATATTTTCTCTTCATTTCTCCTCCCATGAACACAAAACAAACACCTCAGATGAATTTCCAATCATCCCGAAAATTTAATTTCTAAATATGGATTTTCCCATATGAACCCAAGAAATAGTCATAATATGTTTTATATATTCCTTTATATCCATCCTATGTGATTCAAGGACATGTTTTTACTATGAAGAATCTTTAGGGTTGTTCGGTGGTTTTTGGTTGGTAATATTTATATGTCAAAACTTATGAGACTTAATATGAAGGATTTAGATCTTTTTGAAGAAAAATGAGAAGATTATAATATTCACTCTCATGTTTAGATTCTGCCTCACTCCCCTTATCATAAAATCATCTCCATGTGTCTTTTAAAATATCATGGACACCCCTCACCATCAACATTTCAAGAGAACAAATAATATTTTTCATCTCCATTTTTCTTGGAAGTTCTGGATAGGCACAACATTTTTTATACTCTGGAATCTCCATTAATCCACAACCACTTTTATCATGAAAGCTCTAGAAGGGATCAGTTTAAAATAGAATGTTTTTCATACAAGAAATAACTTCTATTTGATATTTTTTTCACCAAAATTGTCACTAAATATCATAGTATACCACTAGATAGCTTCCTCCACACTTAAGTTAAACTATATCATGCAATTTCACATCATGAGCAGGCTGGATGGGTAAATTTTTCGTCAAATATTAATAGATGAAACTATTTTTGTAGTATCATAAGGGATATAAGTATTAAATGTACAATATAAGACAATGTAAAAAATAATATCCTAAAAATGGGGTGTTTAACTGAAATAAATTTTTAAATCATTTAAAGAACATTTACATGAACCCCTCATGTTCTGATAGGAATAAATAAAATTTTGGTTAAAAATATCATTTTTTGGGTCCCTCAATAAGTGAGTTGATTTTGAATAATATGATAAAATAGTTCATAAGACTCACCTAAAGTTATTTTAATGATAAAGACACTAATATGTAGTATGGGATTCAAAAATTAGAGTACTTTTCTTGAAATTCCCAAATAGTTAAACATGAAATAAATTCATTTTCAACATTCATTTAAGACCAGTTTCAAGGAATTAATTGTTTCACTCATTGAAATGGGTTTCAAATATGGGAATGATATTCATTAAATCTAACATGTTTATAAAAACACAAAAATTAAAAAAAATAACACATAGAAATTGAAAAAACAACACACATTTTATTTGAAAAAAATGAAAATACTAAACTACAAATATAAGGCCCCAGCCTTAAACCTTACTTAATCTTGATTTATTACAAGATTACACATTGAGGATCTTTTTGGGTTTATAGTTTTTGAGAATTAGATCATAAAACTTGCATTACATTCCACATATAAACAAAGTGGTTACATAAAGACAGTATTCTTCTTTCCCATCAATGGAAACATATTTAAAATAAAACATGGATTCATTCTTGACACTTCCTTGACACTATCATCATATCATGTACCTTTCCCTTGACCTGTGAAAAACATTTCAAAAAACATGGGATGAGCATAAAAAGCTCAGTAAGGGATATAAAAATATGGAAAGGAAACATGGGAACATATATACATAATAATGAAATCATACTTTACCTATAAAACATAAGCACTTTAACATACCTCATCAAATTATGAATAAATCATATAAATTATAAGACATAAAGCTAACTTGAGGCATTCATAACATTCTTACGTAGGGAGTAACCCTCTGGGTTATGTTTGGAATACCAATCACAGTATATTCCCTAAATCTCTTCAGAGAAACCTTAACATTTCACTCCTTCATGTTACCCAATGCATTGGAGAGCTATATCGGGCTCACCCGCCGTTAGTTTATCACAGAACCACCCGTCTTCATAATAATGCCCAAGAACCTCAACATAATCGTATCACATAAAACATGCATAAAGGAAACATAACATTTCCACCTTTCAATCACAAGATATCAATACAACACATTGATATAAAAACAATATAAAAACCATTTTCAATACCAGAATAAAAGAAAAGTAAAACATGGTATTTATTTTTCTTTTAAAAAAAGGTATGGCTTGTAGAGGAAGCTGAAACTCAAATAATGGTCACAGCGGCGGAGAAGTCATTGTCACCACATACGTACGACAAAACATTCCCTTTTTTCGTTTAGTAAACGCTTCGTATAAAAAAGATTCCTTTTGAATAAACGTAAAAGTCAAAGGGGTTTATACACCGTATAAAAGAAGGTTGTGTATAAAACAAAATATGCCTCAATGAAAGAAGATTGAGACGAAGTCCCATACAAAGATCATTTTTTTAAAATACAATAGATCAATTATGTGTATCCACTATAAGTACACATAAATAAAGTACAAATACAAGATAGTACATAATAATATCATGACATAATTTGAAAGTAGGAGATTAACCCAAAGATTGGAAATCGGGTCAAGAAGTTCCCTTACCTCGGGTCCGACTTGACTCGATCGTTCTTTAATGTCCTGAATAATAAACGTGAGTTAATTTCTACTTGCTTAAGAACCTTTTTCAAGTTCATTATTCCTTTTATATCACTTATTTCCATGTCATGAACACTATGTAATTATTAAAGTTAATAACGGTCGTTTTAACGATCATTGGTACTTGAGTCAAAAACAAACCCTTTATAATTACAAGTTGTTCATGTATCCATTATATTCAGAATTATAATCATGATGTATATATCATATATATCCAGTATATACATGAATTTATAATATTACATAATCATTTAGAGGTAAGAAATGAAATGCACCGTTCATGGAGACGGTAAGCCGTACGTACGCATGAACGCTACTTTCATTTCTATTTTGTATTTTATAGAATGGAATATTAATGATACAAAGGTATATTATAATTCAAGTATAATATCATATATAATATCATAGTTCCATCCTTTATACATCCCACATATGGAATTTAACGAATCAAATCACTTTGAGAGGGCGGTAGTCCGCACTTCCTTAAATGAAGATATCACGTTTACCCATAATGGAAACCATAAAGGTATGCCCAAAATAAAAAATAAAGAAGCTTATGGAAAACATAAAAATATTATATATCATATATAAATATAGTTACATCTTAATGGTCACCTTTGAAGGTGTTAAAAGAATGTTGAACAATCATCGTTTCGTGAGGCAGAAATTCACCATCCACAGAAACAGTATGTCCTTTAACCATTAGATGTAGGTGTGTGTAATTGTAGCTCGAATAATTCTTATAAAAACATACTATTATATTGAATATACTGGATTTGTTACAAAATAAATGAATAAAAAGAGTTTAGGGGGTTTGAGAAGGAAAATAAAACAAAAGGACTCAAGTGAAGGCATTACCTTAAAATCGGGTAACTCCCTTTGGTTTGAGCTAAAAGGCTTCCTTGGGAAGAATTATGCCCAAAGTGAGGCATTAAGGAGTAATAGAGGGAAGTGTAGAGACAAAATGGGCAGGGGTTGGCCGATCCAAAGGCTTTGGGAGTGTGGGTAAGGAGGTAGAGGTGGGGGCCTTTTATAAGAGGAGAGGAGGGGCACTCTTGGAAAGTAAAGAAATGTTACTTTATTTGAAAATGATTTTCGGATTCAAAAGGTCCCACATTGATATAATTCGAGGGTAATATGATAAGGGTACTAAATCCACCCATCCAATAGGTTTTGGGCATGTGTAGGGCATAGATTTTACATTATCATTTCATTTTATTTAAATCCCTTATTAATGAGGTAATCGCTGCATCATCATGATGTCATACATAATTTAATTTATTTAAAGTCTAAAAATTATGAAAAAAATACTATGATGTAAGAAATATTTTTAGATTTCTAATGAATATTTATAGTCCAAAAGATCATTTTTTAGACAAAATTAAATGTATTGTACTTAGGCGATACATTCTTTGTCACATTTAACATTCTATAAAAATAAAAAGATAAAAAGTCAATTTCTCATAGAAGTGATTCCATGGGCCCCCAAGTTTGGAAAAAGGCATCCCATGGTCGGCCATGAGACAATCAGTAGCCTTAGGACACATGTTGTGGTATTTTTGTATTATTATGATATCATTTTATTATCTTTAACTACCTGATTACTCATTAATCAAGATAATTAAAGATAATTACCATCGTTACTATTCAATATATCCAAAAATAAAAGAGTCTTAATTACATAATTTGGACCTTATGATTCCAAATATGTAATAAATTTTACCAAACTCCAAACACATAAATTTCAATAATTGATTTAAAAATTATTCCCGTCGTCAAAACAAATAGCGGGTTTTTTTTAAACAATATCTATGAAAATTTTGGCATTAGTTTATGACCAATTCAAAAGTGAAATTAATCCTAATGACCACCATTGGATTAAATGGTAAAAATATATTCAGATTACACTTTAAGACCAATTAAAAGGATAATATAACCATATAATTAAATTAAATGAAAAAGCAGGTTTGATGTAAAATGCTGTATTTTTTCACTATTCATTAAAAAATGATCATTGTCAGAAAAATACCAAAAATTTATCCAATGTAAATTTCAATGTCCCAATCATAATGAATATGATTATTTTGAAAAATATAGATTATAAAATTGTCAAAAGTTTGATTAAAAAAGGGATTTCCATCAAAAGACAGTAAGACAATATTTTAAGAATATTAGTGTATTCCATGCATAAGATTGTATTTATTTTCATTTTAAGACTCTAAAACACTATCTTAATCAATAATAGACATAGATAAAAATATCTATTATTCATTACTTACTTGTGATGTTACATCCTTCCCCCCTTTAGAAAATTGCATCCCCGTAATTTATTTAATTATCGAATAAATGGGGGTATTTATCCCTCATTGCATTTTCAGATTCTCATGTTGCCTATTCCATCATGTGGTTTTTCCACAAAACCTTTACCTGATTAATCACCTTATTTCGTAACACTTTCTCCCTGTGGTCAAGAATCTGGACCGGTTGTTCCTCATAAGATAGGTTCTCTTCCAGTTGAACTACCTCTGGACTCAAAACATGAGATGGATCTGGCATATACTTTCTCAACATAGAAACGTGAAAAACATTGTGTACCTGAGATAAACTCAGTGGTAAAGCCACCCGGTATGCAACTGATCCAACTCTCTCTAGAATTTCATATGGTCCAATGAACCTTGGACTCAGCTTTCCTTTCTTACCAAATCTCATCACACTTTTCCATGGTGAGACTTTGAGAAGAACATGATCACCTACCTCAAAAGTTAGATCCTTCCTCCTGTTGTCTGCATAACTCTTCTACCTACTCTGAGCTCTTCTCATGTGTTTTTGAATCAGATGAACTTTTTCTGACATCTCTTCTACCAATTCTGGTCCCATCAACTTCCTTTCACACACTTCATCCCAGAAAGCTGGAGTTTGACACCGCTTCCCATATAACGCCTCAAATGGTGCCATCTGTATACTGGAATGAAAACTGTTATTATATGAAAATTCAACCAAAGAAATATAGTGGTCCCAACTTCCCTGATAATCCATCGAACAAGCTCGTAGCATATCCTCCAAGGTCTGAATTGTTCGTTCTGACTGCCCATCTGATTGAGGATGAAATGCTGTACTAAAATTTAATTCAGTACCCAATGACTTCTAAAGGCCTTTCCAAAATTTAGAAGTGAACCAGGGATCACGATCAGATACAATGGAGAGGGGAACTCCATGTAACCTGACTATCTCTTTAAGATACAAATGGGAAAGTTGATCTAGGGAAAAAGTATCTCGTATATTAAGGAAATGAGCAGATTTAGTCATGCGATCAACAATAACCCAGATTGCATTATTACCTCGGGATGTCTTCGGTAATCCCACAACAAAGTCCATGGATATATTCTCCCATTTCCACTCTGGCACTGGTAAAGCCTAAAGCATCCCTTTCGGTAACTTACGCTCTGCTTTAACCTGTTGACATGTCAAACACTTCAATGTAAAATCAGCAATATCTCTTTTCATTCCATCCCACCAGTAATACTCCCGTAGATCTCTATACATCTTAGTACTGCAAGGATGGACTGAAAACAGAGAACTATGAGCTTCACATAACAACTCTCTCTTCAACTGTGAATCACAAGGCACACAGAATCTCTTCCCAAATCCCAAAAGACAATCATTATCAATGTTGAATTCAGGCAACTTACCTTTCTGGACCAGCTCTACCTTTTTATGCAACACACTATCTTGCTTATATGCTTGCTTGATTCTATCTGATAGAGATGATCTCACTGTAACCTGAAATAAAACAGAAGGACATCCTGCACCAACAACTTCTATGCCAAAGTTCATCAAATCCTTAACCAAAGTATCACGTTCCAAATGAAACATTGCTAATGAAGCATTACTTTTGTAACTCAAAGCATCAGCCACTTTATTTTCTTTTCCCGGATGGTAATGAATTGTACAATCATAATCCTTGATTAATTCCATCCATATCCTCTGTCTCATGTTTAACTCTTTCTAAGTGAATATATACTTTAAACATTTGTGATCAGTATATATTTCACACTTTACTGCATACAAATGATGCCTCTAAATTTTTAAAGCGAAAACAACAGCAGCTACTTCAAAATCATGTGTAGGGTAATTTACATCATGAGTTTTCAACTTTTATGAAGCATAAGCAATTAAATGATCATTATTCATTAGGATGAAACCAAGTCCTTTCAATGAAGCATCACTGTATATAACAAACTCACCATTCCTGGAAGGTAGTGCCAAAACTGGAGCATTCACCAATCTTCTTTTCAATTCCTGAAAACAATCATCACATTATTTTGTCCAGATAAACTTAACACCCTTCCGAGTTAGCTTAGTCATTGGACTAGATAACCGTGAAAAATTTCTAACAAACCTTGGGTAATATCCTGGAAAACCAAGGAAGCTACGAATCTCAGTTACATTTGTGGGTCTTGGCCAGTCTTCCAAAACTTTTGTTTTTGCAGGATCAACATTTATCCCATCTTTAGAAACAATGTGACCATGGAAAGAAATTTGTGGCAACCAAAACTCACACTTGATGAATTTTCCATACAGTTTATTTTCTTTTAATGTTTTCAAGATAACCCTTAAATGTCTTTCATGCTCCTCTTTACTTTTAGAATACACCAAAATACCATCAATGAAAACCACCACAAACTTATCCAAGAACCCATGGAAAATTATATATATTAAGTCCAAGAATACAGTAGGTGCATTGGTTAGCCCAAAAGGCATTACTAAAAATTCATAATGGACATATCTTGTACAGAACACGGTCTTAGAAACACCTTCTTCCTTTACCTTCAGCTGATGGTACCCCGATCTCAAGTCAATCTTTGAAAAATACTGAGCTCCCTAGAGCTGATCAAACAAAGCATCGATATGAGGCAAAGGATATTTGTTCTTAACAGTGATGTTATTCAAGGCTCTATAATCAATGAAATGTCTCATTGAACCATCTTTCTTTTTAACAAATAAAATAGGATCACCCCATGGTGATGTGCTAGGTCGAATGAAACAATTCTCTAATAAATCTTCCAATTGCTCCTTCAACTCTAAAAGTTCAATTTTGGCCATTCGATAAGGGGGTTTTGAAATTGGCTTAGCATCAGGAACTATGTAAATAGTAAACCCAACTTCCCGATCTGGTATTATTCCAGGAAACTCATCAAGAAAAACATCAGGATACTCATTTACCACCGGCACATTATTAATCTGAACAGTTCCTTTATTTTCAACGATGTGTGGAAGGTAACATTCATTTCCATCTTTTACAAGTTTCTTGTCCTCTTGATAAGTTATCAACAGTAAGGGTTCATTATTGTACACAAACTGAAAGTCTTTTTGAAAAGAAACTTCTTTAACTCTACAGTCAATCTTAGCATGGTAAATAGAGAGCCAATCCATACCCAGGATAACATCAAACTCTACTAGAGGTAGAACAATATGGTTTGCAAGTAGGTTCTTTCCACAGATAAGGATAAGAAGATTCTTATAAATTCGTTTTACCTCAACATTTCCCCCAGGTGTTTTTACCAAAAGTTCAAGAGTCATTTCTTGAGATGGTATTCCCATTTTACAAGAAAAGGTTTCAGAGATGAAAGAATGTGTGGACCCCGAATCAAACAACACACTGGAATAATCTGAAAAAACAAACAAAGTACCTGATACAACTTAATTTGATGGCCCGACATCAGCTGAAGTAGTTTCCAAGGATTTCACCACCCCTTTCTTCTTGTATTCTAACTACTTCCCATCACTCATGCTCTTTTTCGGACACTCGTTTTCATAGTGACCCATATCATTACACTTAAAACATTTCACTAACTGTAAATCAAATTTGGTATTACCTTCACCTTGATCTTTTTTCAGTGCAATCACGAGCCTTATATCCCATCTTACCACATCGGTAGCACTTTCCAGAATTCAGACGACATTCCCCAGCATGCCTTTTACCACATTTATCACAAACTGGAAACTTAGTTTTCTTACCATCAGACTTTTTTGATGAATTCTTTCCTTTCTCCTGCCACCTCGGTCTCTTCTTCTGTTTGTTTCTATAGAACACTTGATCATCGAAAAATTCCATTTCCACCTTCTCAGCACATCGAAAAAGCTTTTCATAACTTTTAAACCCACGAGAAGCTAATTCCCTTCGATATTTTGGCTTTCTTCTTGAGTAAAAACGATTGATTTTACTATCAAGGTCTCAGATAAAATTTGGAGCATACCTTGCCAATCAAATGAATCTTTCTTCCTAGGTAGCCACTGAGTCTTCCTCTTGCCTCAATTCCAAGAATTGTTTTTCCATCCTAATTCGAATAGCCTTAGGAAAATACTTTTCAAGAAACATACCTTTGAATTCATCCCAGTCGAGATCATCAATCTCATCAGCATCCCTGATATTTTTAACCATCGACCACCACTGATCTGCTTCACCCTCCAAACAGTAAATAACAAGACTAACCTTTTGATTGTCTGAACACCCCATGGCATCAAAAATCTTCTCTAGTGATTTAATCCACCCTTCATCTAGCACAGGTTCAGATGATCCTCTGAATGATGGGGGATGTTGCCTCATGAAATGTTCCACCACTGACATGTTTCTCTGTGGTTGATATCGCTGATCTCATGTATGGATACCACCACCATTTATCGCTTGAGTCAACTGTGCCATTACTGCAACAAACTGTTCAGTTCCAATTCCGACCATCTCAGGATGCTGATTCGGAAGGTTATTTCCTTCTGCATGCCTTCCTAGCACTGCTTCCCTGTTACCTCTGCGGAAAACCATTCTGAACAAACTTGTCTTAGATGAAGCAACATGGTAATCTTCAAATACTATATCACTTCAATTTGACCATAAAAAAATATTTTCGGATAATCATTTAATATAATTATAACTCCTAAAGTTATCTAAACGAACCTTTGATAACAACTATAAGTCCCCATCCTTAAACCTTACTTAATGTTGAGTTATTACAAGATTACACATTGAGGATCTTTTCAGGTTTAGATTTTTAGAGAATTAGATCATAAAACTTGCATTACATTCCACATATAAACAAAGTGGTTACATAAAGATAGTATTCTTATTTCCCATCAATGGAAACATATTTAAAATAAAACATGGAATCTTTCTTGACACTTCCTTGACACTATCATCATATCATGTACCTTTCCCTTGACCTATGAAAAACATTTCAAAAAAATTGGGATGAGCATAAAAATCTCAGTAAGGGATATAAAAATATGGAAAGGAAACATGGGAACATATATACATAAGAATGAAATCATACTTTACCCATAAAACATAAGCACTTTAACATACCTCATCAAATCATGAATAAATCATAGAAATTATAAGACATAAAGTTAACTTGAGGAATTCATAACATTCTTACGTAGGGAGTAACCCTCTTGGTTACGTTTGGAATACCCATCACAGTATATTCCCTAAATCTCTTCGAAGAAACCTTCACGTTTCACTCCATCGCGTTACCCAATGCATTGGAGAGCTATATCGGGCTCACCCGCCCTTAGTTTATCATGGAACCACCTGTCTTCATAATAATGCCCAAGAACCTCAACATAATCGTATCACATAAAACATGCCTAAAGGAAACATAAAATTTCCACCATTCAATCACAAGATATCAATAGAACACATTGATATAAAAACATTTTGAAAACAATTTTCAATACCAAAATAAATGAAAAGTAAAACATGTTATTTATTTCTCTTTAAAAAAATGGTATGGATTGTAGAGGAAGCCGAAACTCAAATAATGGTCACAGTGGTGGAGAAGTCGTTGTTTCCACATACGTACGACAAAACATTCCCTTTTGTCGTTTAGTAAATGCTTCGTATAAAAAATATTCCTTTTTAATAAACGTAAAAGTCAAAGGGGTTTTTACACTGTATAAAAGAAGGTTGTGTATAAAAAAAAATATGCCTCAATGAAAGTAGATTGATACGAAGTCCCATACAAAGATCATTTTTTTAAAAATAGAATAGTTCAATTATGGGTATCCACTATAAGTACACATAAATAAAGTACAAATACAAGATAGTAAATAATAATATCATGACATAATTTGAAAGTAGAGGATTAACCCAAAGAATGGAAATCGGGTTATGAAGTTCCCTTACCTCGGGTCCGACTTGACTCGATCGTTCTTTAATGTCCTGAATAATAAACTTGAGTTAATTTCTACTTGCTTAAGAACCTTTTTCAAGTTCATTATTCCTTTTATATCACATATTTCCATGTCATGAGCACTATGTAATTATTTAAGTTAATAACGGTCGTTTTAACGATCATTGGTACTTGAGTCAAAAATAAACACTATATAATTACAAGTTGTTCATGTATCCATTATATTCAGAATTATAATCGTGATGTATATATCATATATATCCAGTATATACATGCATTTATAATATTACATAATCATTTAGAGGTATGAAATGATGTGCACCGTTCATGGAGACGGTAAGCCGTACATACGCATGAACGCTACTTTCATTTATATTTCGTATTTTATACAATGGCATCATAATGATATAAATGTATATTATAATTCCAGTATAATATCATATATAATATCATAGTTCCATCCTTTATACATCCCACATATGGTATTTAACGAATCAAATCACTTTGAGGGGGCAGTAGTCCGCACTTGCTTAAATGAAGATATCGCGTTTACCCATAATGGAAACCATAAAGGTATGCCCAAAATGAAAAATACATAATCTTAAAGAAAACATAAACATATTATATATCATATATAAATATAGTGACATCTTAATGGCCACCTTTGAAGGTGTTAAAACAATGTTGAACAATCATCGTTTCGGGAGGCATAAATTCACCATCCAGGGAAATAGTATGTCCTTTAACCATTAGACGTAGGTGTGTGTAAGTGTAGCTAGAATCCTTCTTATAACAACATCCTATTATATTGAAGATACTGGATTTGTTACAAAATAAATGAATAAAAAGAGTTTAGGGGGTTGGAGAAGCAAAATAAAACAAAAGGACTCAAGTGAAGACATTACCTTAAAATCGGGTAACTCCCTTTGGTTTGAGCTCAAAGGCTTCCTTGGGAAGAATTAATCCCAAAGTGAGGCTTTAAGGAGTAAGAGAGGGAAGTGGAGAGACAAAATGGGCAGGGGCTGGACGATACAAAGGCTTTGGGAGTGTGGGTAAGGAGGTAGAGGTGGGGGCCTTTTATAAGAGGAGAGGAGGGGCACTCTTGGAAAGTAAAGAAATGATACTTTATTTGAAAATGATTTTCGAATTCAAAAAGTCCCACATTTATATAATTAGAGGGTAAGGTGATAAGGGTTATAAATCCACCCATACAATAGGTTTTGGACATGTTTAGGTCATATTTTTTACATTATCATTTCATTTTATTTAAATCCTTTATTAATGAGGTAATCGCTGCATCATCATGATGTCATACATAATTTAATTTATTTAAAGTCTAAAAATTATGAAAAAAATACTATGATGTAGGAAATAGTTTTATATTTCTAATAAATATTTATATTCCAAAATATCATTTTTGTATACAAAATTAAAAATATTTTATTTACGTGATACATTCTTTGTCACATTTAACATTCTTTAAAAATAAAAAGATAAAAAGTCACTTTCTCACAAAAGTGATTCCATGGGGCCCCCATGTTTGGCACAAGGCATCCCATGGTCGTCCATGAGACTACCAGTAGCCTTAGGACACATGTTGTTATCTTTTTGTATTATTATGCTATCATTTTATTATCTTTAACTACCTGATTACTCGTTAATCAAGATAATTAATGATAATTACCATCATTACTATTCAATATGTCCAAAAATAAAAGAGTCTTAATTACATAATTTGGACCTTATTATTCCAAATATGTAATCCATTTTACCAAATTCCATACACATAAATTTCAATAATTGATTTAAAAATAATTCTCGTTGTCAAAACAAATAACGGGTTTTTTTGAAACAATATCAATGAAACATTTGGCATTAGTTTATGACCAATTCCAAAGTGAAATTAATCCTAATGACCACAATTGGATTACATGGTAAAATTATATTCAGATTAAACTTTAAGACCAATTAAAAGGATAATGTAACCATATAATTAAATTAAATGAAAAAGCAGTTTTGATGTAGAATGCTGTATTTTTTCACTATTCATTAAAAAATGAACATTGTCAGAAAAATACCAAAAATTTATCCAATGTAAATTTCAATGTCCCAATCTATTGAATATGTTTATTTTGACAAATATAGATTATAAAGTTGTCAAAAGTTTGATTAAAAAAGGGTCTTCAATCAAAAGGCAGTAAAACAATCTTTTAAGAATATTAGTGTATTCCATGCATAAGATTGTATTTATTTTCATTTTAATCCTCTAAAACACTATCTTAATCATTAATAGACATAGATAAAAATATCTATTATTAATTACTTACTTGGGATCTTACAACAATGGTTGAACCCCAACAATTAAATGATTATGATTCAAAAATGAAATAAATTAGATTTTAAATATAATTATATTTTAATGTAAATCATATAATGTGAGAATGAAAGTGTAAATGTGGGGTACGACCAAATGGATATTATTGATAATTAAGTTGGAGGAGTTCCATCTCCTCCACTAGCTCTAATGGAATGGTCCCATGGAATTTATTTTTCCTATGTCCATTTATAGTGAATGGATCCCACCCTCTATCCTTCACAATCTATACAACACTAAAAGGATATATATGAGTGACCATAAATGGACCTCCAATCTACAATGATGTTTAGATGGATTCAACTTGAGTCTTCAGTTTAATAAGAACAATGTGTCCCTAGGATGAAATTTGGTTAGTAGGATCAACTTTTCATGAAATAGTCTTTTTATATCTTTTTAAATCTTGTTATTTTCAAAGCATTCCCTTCTAATTTACTCAATTTCCTTCAACTGAAATATTCCCTCTTTCCTAGCAGATTCAAGATCAAAACTCATCTTTATCAAAGCCCAATATGCATCATTTCCCAATTCCAAAATCAGATGATAGATTTTCCCATAAATCTACATATATTGAATCATTTATATCAAGGTTCTGTAGGAGGTCATATATGATCATTATATTTCATCCAACTGTTGGGTTCAATATTTCTTATTCATTTTACTAGTCTTTTCTAAAATTCATTTGATCTACCTATTGAAGACTTTATGTTTACCATTACTCTATGAATTATATAGATTTGATGTTTTATGATGTACCCTATAATTATTCAGAAAAAAATTCATTATCCAATTTAAAAATTTACTCCCCTTATCATTGAATATCGCTCTATTTACTCCATAACTAGATAATATGTTATCCCTCAAATAATCAAAAATAGCTTTAACATTGTCAAACCTGATGGATTTTCATTCCCAAAATTATGAAACATAATCAATTATTAGAAATATATATGAATTTAAAAATTAAATTATTAAAGAGAACATAATATGTATCCCCCATACTTCAAAATTATCAAAAACCTAATTTTTCTTGGGGAATTTCTTGTCTCTTTAAAATATTTCCAATAAACTTTCAATTTCCGCACATTATGAGAAATTCATGAGCATATTTAAAATGGTTGGAAAAATAAATTCATGATTCAAAAACCTTAACTGTAGTCATTTGAGGTCCAAAGTGTCCTCTAACATTTAAAATCTAACATAACATTGAGAGAAAATCAATATCACTTTTAGGAAAACATCTTATTATCACACAATCATTTAAAATATTCTCAAGAAGTGGATCATTCCAAATGTAATATCTGGATTCATATTTTTATTTATGAATTTGGTGGGTATTTAAATGATATTGTAGCTATGATGTAACCCTATAATTAACCATTTCATTATACCAAGGACCATATCCTTCATTCAAGTAAAAATTATTTCTTGGAATGTGATCATTCAATGGTTCTTTGTTTCGAATATCAGCTTCAACAGTGTTGTAATGTCTACTTATGTGAACTTCCACCTCGTTCTCATCTCCCTTTTTATCTTTTATTTATATGTTTAACTCATACAGTAGTAACTCATATCTAAAAAGCCTTGATTCAGATTCATCCTTCTTCATCATGTATTGTAGAGCTATATGGTCAAGAAATATTGTGACATTAGTTCCAGGAAGATATAGTCTAAATGATTCTAATGTGAAGGTTACTAGTAAAAACATTTGTGTTTATGTAATTTAATTGGTCTGCATCTATGGTTCTTGAGGTATAGGAAATGACTTTTGATGATACCTTATTTCCCAAAAAAATAACTTCTCCAACTACTTTGTTGTAAGATTCACAATGTACCTCAAATGGATCTTCCCAATTTGGGGGATCCATTACGTGGGGTGTACTAAATTCCCTCTACAACACGTCAATGGATTCCATACACACTCATTTGAAATCAAAATTAGCATCTTTGAAAATTAATTTTGATAAATGGAGTGAAATATTACTAAAAACATTGATAAACCTCCAATAGAATCCTACACGTACTAATAACAATCTAACATGTACCACACATGTTGGGTAAAGAAAGGAATTTATCACATAAATATTTGATTTATCCACTTTAATGATTTGATTTAAAATGAAATTACCAAGGAAAAAACTTCTCTCAACCAGAAAATTAATATTTTGATAATTTAATACATGATTTTTTTCAATGCATGATTTACAAAAAATATCAATATTTTTGAAACAATAGTGAAAATAATTTCAAAAAATTGATAAACAAAAAAGAAAACCTCCAAAATATATTCTATGTTATCTATAAATATTCTTACCATGCACCTATTAAATGTTCCTTGAATATTACATAATCTAAATGGAATCATTTTAGATTAAAAAGTTCCATAAGGACTGGTAAAGGTATAATTCTCTTAATCCTTGCGAGAAATAGGTACCTGAAAATATCATAAAAATCCTTATAAAAGGAAATAATGAGTTATATATTCCAATATCTACCCCTTATGGTGAATGAATGGGATTTGGACGTTATATTTTTGAGTGACCTGATTCAAATTCCTATAATATATGCAGACTCTCCAACTATTCTAAATTCTTATAGTGATTAATTCATTATATTAATTCCGCACAAGGGTTAGGCTAGTTTTTAATAACTACATGAATGGGTAAAACACATTTTGAATCTGAAATTGGATAAATTGTCCTATCATCCAAGATAATCTTGATCATGTTCATCACAACCTATATATAGGTGGGATTCAACCTCCTTGGGGGATGTCTAACAATTATGGAATCTCCCTCAAGAATAATTCTATATGAGAATATTTTGGGATAATTAATTAGATATCTCCTAAGATACATCATATTTCATAGAAACATTCTCTCAAATGTTCAATAAAAATTTTTCATTGGTTTTGGATGTATTATTAAAAATTATCAATAGTAATCTCTCACACTCTATAATGTACATATACTTCAAATTAGTAGGAAATGGTTTTAGATCCATGCATGGGGGATTTTCAGGGGTAAAATTAACTTTTGGTTCCCCACATCAAAATTTTAGACCTCATGTACATATGAAACCATATCATTTTCTTCATAATTAGAAAAATAATCAATAAAAATGGATTTTACCACTTCTTGTCCCCAGAAATCAGAATCTACAGTTTTTTGGGAATTCAGTCATTAAATTATATTTTCATTGGAAATGAATTCTTCAATAAGGTTAATAATTAATGGAAAATACCTAATTTTTCAATTATTTATATAACATGTTCATGGGAGAGAGAAAATAGTGAGTGATCATCTAATGGGTGCCTTATAGATACAAAAATAATGAAGTGGACAATGTTATCTCCAAACACCATGGTGAGTGTCCCTTCATGAAAATTGATTATTATTTTGGACTTCATTATGAAATATATCACTAAAATTATGGGAGAGTGTTATGGGATCCATTATTCTTCCATATTTATCTCATATAAGTTAATTGGGAATAAAAGTTTTTTGATATTCCTAAGGGAATACTATAGAACATCTGTTGGAAAAAAATGTGGTTCTGTTTTCATGTTTGACCACCACTATGGTTGGATTATAGTTTACCATATTTATAGAAGTGTATATTGAGTTAGTTAATACATTATTATAATCACCTAAACAACATAAATCCATAGAAAAATGTAAATATCCAATGGTACAAGGAATGAAAAACATCACTTGATCATGAAAATTTGTTGGAAACTGTGGTGTGATAAGGTATGATAAAATTCTTCCCATGTTGATCCTATGATTTACTTGAAGTATCCTATTAATTTTTCAATAATCCATCCAAAATTTATCAAACCTTATACTTTTTTTAGTTCTTCATCCAGGGGATATTAATTTCCACTTTCTAGAAGGTCTCTAAAATTTATTTTTGAAGTGATTCTTCCAATAATGTATTTTATTATTTCATATATGATGGAAATGTTTTGGGTATGTTTTTATTATCTCTTTTTTATCTTTTTAATTTTGTTTCATGTCTATTCCTCCTCATCATATACTTATCCTCTTCTTATATTACTTTTTCTTGGTGCATTTTTATAGAATTTTTGGAATTTCCATCTTCATTCTCCCTCAACACGGGTAGTATTTTTTTTGTTCATGGGTTGTTTGTGGGGAGAGTTATTTTCCAATTACTGTTGTAATCATGCTGACATTATCCTTTGGGGTTTTCACGTTTTGAGATGGTATGTTTCATATGTTTTTGGAAAATATTTCCACAAGGCATCCAATAATGTTTTCTAGCTTATGAGAATTATCCTCGAGGAACTCAACCTTGGATTGCAGCTATTTAACATGAAGGATTGTGTTGTGGGGTGTCTTATCATAGTGTATTTATAATGTTTGTTTTTAGTGCTAATAAGGTTTGTTATCAGATTTATTTTTTAGAAATAGAGGTGGGGTTTTGAATTTTTTCAATAATGTAGGTTGGCTTTAGACTTGGATTGGGTATGGGGGTCTATATTTATTCTTTTGATTTATAAATACAGATTGGAATTGGTTAGGATCTCTTTATCCATTATTTTTTTGGAACAGTCTCAGCTGGAAGGTTGGTAAACAACATTCCATTCCTTATAAATCAGCACACCAGTTAATAAAATGATCCGTTGATATGTATAAACCACATTACTCTTGTAGTTCTTGTTTCTCACACACTTGTTTCAAGGCCATCTATCTCACTAAACAAGTTACCTTTTTATATTAGTCTCTAACAAGGGTGATGGATGGGAATTTATTACCTCATGAAAACCACTTATCCCAGTACCTCATACACTAAACTTTAGTGAGTTCTCAGAAATCTTCTCTATCAAAACATTGTATTTTTCTAGTGAATTTTAAATCAATGATCATCCAGATTATGAATCCATAAGGTTTCTGTCATTTATAGTAATAATTAATAACATAGTATAGGAATTTGATTCTCCTAAATTTCATTATGTGGGAAACTAACACAAAGCTACTTAAATCATTCGGAGTACTCATTAAGTGTTTCTCTCTATGATTTTCTAAAGGATTAAGTCTCCATTATGATGGATATGATTATAGAGGTGGGTAATAATCTATTCATGACCCATAATTCAAGTTCATTCCAATCGTGTAAATATCCTGATTGTAGAAAATAAAACCACTCACTTCTATCTCCTTCTAATTGAGATGGGAATGACTTCAACATTAATATCTAGTCAACTCCTCATTATCATCTATAATTAGAGAAAACATATGTGAACCCTTTAACATGTTTGTTTGGGTCTTATTTAACTAAGCAATAAAATTTTGGATATAATCAGATCATGTTAGGTTTCATATCAAAATTAGTTCTCAATAAACGAATGGAATGATGGTTATTTTGAATAAGGTATTGTAGTTCATAGTTGTTGTTGACGACAAAATTCAGAGCAGGCCAACATCGAGAGGATAACGAGCAAACAAAGGAACCCAAGTGAGGAAGAGAAGATTTCGGGACCAGGGAGGCAACTGCGTGCAAGATTTGGAGTGTGGGAGCAAACGGCCCCCGGCGCGCAAAAACATGCACGCCCAAGACATCATTAAGGGAGAGCTTCCACAAAGTTCCCGTTTGCGTTCCCAAGGCGACGTCAAGTGCGATGTCATGTTAATCACCCCTTTGTGTGCCCAAACTTCCATCAAGGTCCTACTTGCGCGTAGCGCACCTTGGCATGCCAAAATCGACGTCAAGGGCATGCTTCTGTGCAGCTCCCGTTGGCACGCCCAACGCCGTGTCAAGTGTGAATTTGCGTGCGGCGCCCCGTTTGCACACCATGACCCATTGCACTACCCCCCCCCCCCCCCCACGAGGACTTCAGATATAAAATAAATCATACCCCCTCCCTTCAGGGATGGTAACAGAAGTCGAAGCGATGCTCTATTGCGTGAAAACCCCCTCTTCAGTGACCACATGAAAAACACCATGGTCTTCAGGTATTGGATTTTATGTGAAAGTTCCCCCAAGGGTCCTCCTTCGGGTGGGCCCTCTTGGGCATGTTCCTCATTAATTTTCTTTCTCCCAAAGTCTCTTGCGCACAACAGACCCCCGTTTCCATGCAATTTTCCCCTACGTCGGTCCTCTCTTGCGTGCATCCCCTTCCAGTTTGCGCACAACCCTTCTATATTGCGTGCAGCCCTTCACTCTTGCTCACAACCTTGACCTCTTTTACATAACGCTTCTGTCTTGCATGCAGACCTTCTGTCTTGCATGTAGTCCTTATCTCTTACACACATCCCCTTCCAGTTTGCACACAACCCTTCCTTCTTGTGCCTATCCAATTCTCTTGTGTGTGATCCATGTGTTGTCCTCCACTCAAGGCGCCATGTTCAAGCCCCTCTTATGGGCACCACACTTGCGTCACACGCTCTCTTTCTATGTGGCACTTCATGTTCACACGAAGTGATTTCAAAGTCCCCTAGGCAGTTCTTCCCATTACATTGCATCGCCTCATGCTTCTTCACATAGGCATGCTATTAAAAATTGCTTCCTTTCATATACACGCTAACATGGACTCCTCAATGGATCACTCCATAACACCCCCTAACCACGCCGTTGCTGATGAGTTCCCTTCCCAAAGGGATGGTGGGTATCATTTATGTATGTCTTAGGGGTGTGGAATTCACCCACTTCATCCACGATACATGATGTTAGACTGGAAAGCGTCATCCTCCTCAGTACATGGCGTCAAACAGTGGACTCTCCCCATGCATTACATGCAGGGTGCTCCATCTAAGACATTCTATACTCCTACTGGTCTCCACGAGAGTGAGATCATTCCTCACATGGAATGAGATCCTCTTTGTTCTATCGATTTATGTCCGTGGGGAAAGGGAAACCACCTTGGTGTAAGCCCCTAGATTTCTTTGCTAGAGGTAGCATCCATACTATTCCTCTATTCCTCGGTTCCAAATCCCATTGGGCTTTGTCACCACCTGGGCCTCCACCCTGGGGTAAGTCCTAATCTCCATCACCCCAGGCTACAAACTGTGCACAATCCATTGTTTCCTCTTTGGTTCAATAACTACGCGTAAGCACCACTCCACTTCCCATGGATTCTCCTTTCTCAACGTGATTTTCATTTCTTTGCTGCCTCTTGTTTCTCACACTTATCATGACTCACATGGGTTTAGAGTAAGCATAGACCATGACATCCTCTCTGGGCAGCCTAGAGTGTAAGCCCCACACCACCAACATGAACTACGTGGTCTTTGATCCTTTCTAAGGAAATGTATGTAGGAATACTCTCTATGGTTCATGCCCACCATCCATTGGTTACGACCCCCCCTCCCCTCACGTTGGTTCCCACTCCACCTAAACTACGCAGACTTTGATCTTTTCCAAGGAAAGGTATGTAGGAAGCCTCTATGAGGTTCAAGCCCACTAACCATTGGTCCCGATCATCTTCACATCGATTCGCCAAACTATAACACCCTGAGATTTTATAAGATATATTCCTTTTAATTTCTTTTATATCATCTGTTGTACGCTACACCAAGATTATCTTGCGCTATACGTAACACTGTATTAGCTTGTAGTATACGCAACACTAATCTTGGATCGTGTTACACACAATTTCAAGTTCTTTTGATAGAAGTTATTCTACGCAACATTGAGGGTATATATATATATATTCAATGTATAAATGAAATTTTTTTGGATTATATTATACGCAACACAAAAATAAATCTTACACTACATGCAACCATGACTTGGCTTTCATTACACAAAATCACGACCTTCTAGGATAGCATGTGTAGTACGCAATATCGGCTTTTACTAAACAATGATATGTTATTAAAATATTATATAAACTAGCTGTTATGAATAGTAATACCAACTTTTTAATTTTTTTTCAATTTTATCTATCAATATGGACTTCATTTCTAGATTCAGAATATCGAAATTGGCGTAGGGTGAATTTTTTATATTTTTCAGAAAACATTAAATTTTTGATGAATAGTGAAAACATTGAGTTATTGGTTAAAACTGAATTTTTATTTAAATAATAATTTATTTTATTTAAATTTATTTTAGGTCAAAATAGATACATGATACCTATGTAAGTTCAATGTAATTAATTGGAGTCATTTTATAATAATATAGATATATAAAAATTTAATTGAACTTTTTACCGTCTTTTACCCACCTCCTAAGAGCATTTACAATTGAACAGAAAACATAATTTTACAGCTTCTGTGAGTTGAATTTAAAAAATCAGAGAGACGCGGTTAATATAACGGAGTAAAATGTGGTTTAATAAGATAAAAATATTTTTTTTGGTCAATAGAAACTTTTTAATTTTATTTACCACGGTTAAAAGTAAATAGGGTAATTAAGGGTAAAATGATATTATTATTACCCTAACACATTTCCTATTTCTATTGGATAATTATAATTAGACCAAAAAAACCTAAAGAATATAATATTATCATTTACGTCCACTTGGATTAGATTAGGACATTTATTATTATTTAATTCAAAGAAGAGTTAAAAGAGTTAAAATCAAAGTTTAATAACTAAAACATTTGTAATATAGAGTTATACATAAGATAAATTCGACTATAAATATTCATTCGAAAGATAAACATATTTCCTATATAATGGTATTTTATTTATAATTTTTAGATATTAAATACATTAATTTATTTATGACACAATGATGATGGGGTAATTACCTAATTAATCAAATATTAACATAATTGATGTTATAAATACCCAAATAAATGTAATTTGAGACTTTTTATGAATTAAACTAATTTAATAGGTTAATATGACATGTTATTATAGATTTAATTTACTTTTTTCTAACTAATCATGCTGTTATGAGTTTACAAAAAATCATTTACCAAATAGTTTCAAAATTGAAAAAAAGAGTTTTTAAAACCAATATTTTATTATTAACTATTATTATATTCCTAAAAATCTAAGGGTTGGAAAATATGACTTATATAAGGTTATATATATTAATTATTAACCACTTGGGGTTCGTTTGGCTTGTTATGGTAAGTATATTTACCATATAGTGTATGAAAACAAGAAGACACAGTAAAAGTTATTTTTTTTAACTTAGAGTTAAATCTAAATGATAAGGTAAAAATAGTAACATAAACTTGTCTAAAACCTATTTGTTGAAAGGATTTCGACCCATACCCACTTTAGTTTAAAAAAAAACAATTTGGAGCTATTATAAACTGAATATGACTTTATTATAAAATAATATTTTCTGTTTTTCCTAAAGTGCCACTCTCCTCCTTTCTAAAAGGTCACCTCCTCCCTCTTCTATTTAAACATTTTTGATCCCTCAATCTCAGCCAAGCCCTGCCCATTTCATTTATCAACTTCCCTAGAAAACGTATAGAGGTTCTGGGCTCCTAAAAAGAACAACTATGGTGCCTTAAGAGGAAGCTTAAAAGAGGTGCGTCGAAGAAGAGGTAATCTCGTCTACCGATTCTATCAAGTTTCTTTCTTCTTCAACATAATCTTATTTAGATGTTTCATTATAGAGTAATAACATCAGTATCACCAATATACTGATATGTTATTATAAATACTAAACAACCTCATTTCACCTTCTATCCATCCTTTGGAAAAAGAAATCATCGCGCGTGCGTACGTACATAATACCGTCTCCACACCGTGGTGTAATCTGTTTTTCCACAACCACCTTACTTGGAAGGGTATAATGGTGCAAATAATAACTATGTATATTTAATATAAAATCATACTGATTCTGAGATATTATATCATCCACTCCAATTCAATTCAATAATTATAGGAATAATATCATCGCTCGTGCGTATGTACGGATTACCGTCTCCACGACCTGATGAGATTCATTCTCCATGTTAACCACTAAAAAATGATTATAATGTATATATAATGAATAATAATGAAATATGTGACATTATAAAGCTTCTTGATTTATGTATATATATATATATGTCATCTACTTACTTCCATTCAATTCACTAAGGAAAGGAAAACGACGTTCATGCGTACGTACGACCTACCATCTCCAAGAACGGTGTATTTCATTTCATTTATCTGTATTATATATATATATAATAAATATATATGATATATAAATCATGATATACATTCTAGAAGTAATTAAATCATGATATAAGTACTAATAATATCAAGAACAACAAGTCCAAACACGTATGATAAATTAAACAATTTTACCCAAAACACTTGTTTAACATGGAATTTACAAAAGAACAAGTAATAAAAAGTCATAAGTGAACCATATATGATATAATAACAATTAATATGATTCTATATTAAGTAAATTCCATTATTAAAATCATTATAGAGGAGGTTCAGATATGTATGAAGCATATCGGACCTATGGTAAGAGATAATTTTTCCCAAATGTCCTGAAGGTGTTCTTTTTTTATTTTTATTATAGTTAATCCCCCTTTTAAGGGTAGAAGGGGAACCCATACATGAACCATATTCCCAAGGCACAAGGCCTGACATGACCCGTAATACATGACCTGAAGGCCCAGAGGCACACCATGCCCAATACATGACTCATAGGCCCAGACCACTAGAACTGCCCCTCCCCACCTTCTTCGTCATTGATTGCCTTTAGCTCCCTATCTGCATTGCTGATCTGCTAGAATTACCCCATATAAAGGAGCATGGTGTCTGGTCTCCATTGCGGTTGCCATACCATTTCATTCTTCCAATCCGGTTAGCTCTGCTTCTGGTGACTACTATCGGTGCTCTGATCCTCATCTAGGTCCTGCTCTGTGTGAACTGGGATACTTCATGGTCTTCAATGGCCCGAAGGAACTGTGGCCTGAATTCCTTTGATGGCCTGAAGGCCCTGAGACCCGTAGGCCAAAACCGGTGGCCTAAAAGCCCAAATCAGGTGAATAGTCTGGCTACTACAGTCCCGAACAGTGCCTGCTACAGTTCCTAGACAGTACCTTCTATAGTGCCTGCTACAGTAGTGCTACAGTGCCCGGAAATTCGCATCCACCTAGTTTTGAACCTGGGTCTCTTGGATGCCAAGAAAGAGCCCTTACCACTTGGGAATGGGCTCATTGGCTAAGGGATAATTTTACAATCTCATTTTTTATCCGGGATTTCTTATACGTAAGTATTTACTAGGGTTATATTTTTTATCCATTCCAATGTTTTCTAAAAATGTTTTCATGTATATTTAAAGTCCTTTTTAACCATTTTTGAAATCATCCACATGTTATGAATGGAATCTTAATTTTGTTTACCACATGAGGAACTTTTTGACTTTTCGGAAAAAATTACGAGGAGAATGTTTTTTTAACTTATATGGCGTGAATGGATTTTGATGGTTTCATAACACCTAATTTTCATGAAGCTTCCTCTAAAATATTTCATGACTATTTTAAAGAAAAACATTTTCTATTAAAATTTCATGGCTTTTTGTGAAAAGAAAATGACTTTGAAGAAGAAAGGATATCTTCATCAAGAATTCATTTCAAGTGTTTTATCAAAACAATTTTCCATATAAGATGACATTATTTCATATGTTTATTATTCAAGTATAATGTCTCTATGATTTACATGGTTTCACATTTATTATGATGAAATGATATCCATTTGTTTTATATGGATTATTTTCAAATGGAATGATGTTTGTGAAACCCTTTGTATTCATTGGGTTATGATGATTTATTTATGTTTGTGTTGTGGCAGACATAATAATGATTCCATTATGAGATGGGTGGGACCTATATCCCCTTCCAATGCATTGGGTAAATATTTATATCTCATGAGATAGAATTGGCTGGAACGACATGTTAATCCGGTTTAGTGATACAAGACTAGAATGAGGAGTGAACTCGATTCAGAAAGGGACTTTGTCCACTAAGATGGTCTTGGCAGCAATGCCTTTGCTAATATGGAAATCATATAATGTGATTAATGGTTTTCCACAATTACATGTTTTATTCCCATTCTATTTTATCATGATTGAAGTTATTTTATGATATATTCCTTACGTAGTTCCAAGATTTATGTCTTTTCTCAAGATTTTGATTTTTAGATTTTTATGTTCATGTTTTTGAATTCAAATGTTTATGGATTGTTTTATGTTCTCAATGTTTACCCTTACTGAGCATTTGAGCTCACCCTTTTTATGTTTTCTTTTCCCCAGGATATAAATAAAGGTTTTAGGTAAGAAAACAAAAGGGGAAGATCTTTATGGGAGATTTTTAAGATCTTTCACCATGATTAGAAGATTATTTTTTCATGTTTCCAAAGACACTAAACTATTACGGTACTTGTGTGTTGGTTTTTGTTATGTATTAGGTATTATTTAAAAGTAATGAAATGTATATTTACGTCAAGATTTGGGTATCTATAGATGGTATCAGAGGCGAAGGTTTAGTTAAACTTTGGAAACTAGGATGCAAAAACTTTAGTGAAATACCTAGAGGCATTTTAAGGTCTGTCTAGAGATGTCTCTAAGGTTAAGTGTAGATATAGGTTACAGTCCAAGAATTATGATGATGATCATGAATAACCTAGGGTGAACCTTGGGTGTCATGGATTAAATAATGTGTGATAAGCTAGACATCCCATAAGTGACTTTTTATGATTATGTGATTCCTTGTTATTTCAACTGTTTCTTACACCATGGTTTTTGGTTTTATTCAATGGAAGGACCCAGAAGGAATTGGGTCAACATTGAATCCAATGGACAAATTGGTGACTATGAGAAACGAAATTGCGTAATTACAAGAAAGAAAGATTTTTTGATTATGTTGAATCAGTCATCCCAATATATGATTATCAAGGTGAACTTTAGTGGTATTCTTAACTCATAAAATAAGATGAGATGGACTTTTATTCATGTTCGCATGGTGAGGAGCATAGAGAAAGGAAGATTGAGATTTATAAAGAAGGGAAGAAGAACCTTGATGAATTCATCAAATGGAGGGAAAGATGTTATCTGTGTGGAGAGAAGGGTCATAGAGTGACAAACTATTATGGAGTTCAATGTCTTATATGTGGAGAACATGGGAATTACTAAACTCAATGCCTTGACCAAAGAGGTTACTTCTTAAATCAAGGAAGGACTTATTCCATGACAATAATTGAAGAGGATGGATTGAAGTTTTTTTATATTGGTATTCAAGAATAATTTTGTTGTGGTACTTTTATGGTATATTGGAATATCTATGTATTTGTCCATTGTGGTTTTCCAGATGAATATGGTACCAGTAATCATGAAAAGTGATTGAAATATTTTTGTAAGGAAAATGATATGTGCATAATGAATGGATAAGGAGAAAATAATATGTTTGATAGTAATAATGAGCTCATGATTGATATAAGGACAAAGTGATATCATGGTTTGAGTATATAAGAATTTTGGGATTTTGGTATGTGGAAATAGTTACCTTTTGACAACATTCATGTTTTCACTAAGGTTCAATGGGTATTCATTTTTTAAAAGAATACATGATTAAGGTAATCACATGTTTGGAATGTGACCAACAGGATATATCTTGTGATATGTGAGGGATAAATGATGGTATTCACGTTCTTGTTATATGACCTTCTTAGTAATTGTTCTCTATATACTATGAGTTTGGAAAGAAGTATTTTGGATAAGTCTTATGGTTGGAATGGATTAAGTTGAACATCATATAGTATTGTTTAAGGATATATATTTTATTCAATTTTATTTGTGGAATGTTATAATAGTATAGTTTAAGAAAAGGGACAACCTACAGAATGGGCGACAACTCATCACGTCAGACCAGGTTGCAGGAATCGAACCCACAACCGAAGTGCGACATGCCTTTATCGCCTACCACTGGCCTATAGGAATCCCATGGTTATTATAAACTAGTTTATTTTTATTAAGCGGTATGATAGATGAAGTATAAGTCCATTTTTGGAACCATATACGATTAATGTCACAATAGATGGACTTATGTATATAACTTTTTCTAACCTTATGTTTGAGACATATGGAATAACCTATCATTCTATCGCATGATCTGCTAACACATTGCAAAAGACAAATTAAACATCATTTCTTTAAGAGATGAAGTGGAAATTGTTCAAGGCACGAGAAATGGTAAGATTGTACCAAAATCAAGTAAGTATTTATTTTAATGAATAAATTCTTCAACATTTGGGGAATGATCTTGAAAACAAAATTTTTTTCCCTTGTTCCCTCATATCTGATGAATCTGATGGAACCTTAGATCATCAAAAATTTATGGCTTTATGATTGTTGGATTTTTCATAGCCATGTTCTCTACCACTCTCCATCAGAACATGAAGGTCATATTTCTCTTCAATATCCATATTTTCACATATGTTCTCCTATGTGGAAACCCAGGGATAAGTTAATTTGGGTTACAATTATGTTTCATACATTAGTTTTTAAAATTAATTTTTTGTAATCCTTTTTACTATGTGGGTTTCTATGAAAGAATCTTTCAAGTAGTAAATGATTTATAACCCCGACAAATTTTGAGGGCGAAATTCATTTTATGGGGGGTAGAATGTAACACCTCGAGATTTCATAAGATATATTCTTTTTAATTTATTTCATATCTTCTGTTGTACGCTCACCAAGATTATCATGAACTATACGCAAAACTGTATTAGCTTGAAGTATACGCAACACTAATCTTGGATTGTGTTACACACAATTTTAGGTTCGTTTGATAGAAGTTATTCTACGCAACATTGAGTGTGTGTATATATATATATATATTCAATGAATAAATGAAATTTGTTTGGATTCTATTATACGCAACAAAAAAATGAATCTTGCTCTACAAGAAACCTTGACTTGGGTTGCATTACACGCAATCGTGACCTTCCACAACAGTGTGTGTACTACGCAATATTAGGTTTCACTAAACAACGATATGTTATTAAAATATCATATAAACAAGCCGTTATGAATAGTAATTCCCACATTTTAAAATTTTATAAGTTTTATCTTTCAAAATGGACTTCATTTCTGGATTCGGAATATCAAAATTGGCCTAGGGTGAATTTTGGGTATTTTTCTGAAAACATTCAATTTTTGATGAATAGTGAAAACACTGAGTTAATGGTTAAAACTGACTTTTTATTTAAATAATCATTTCTTTTATTTAAATTTATATTAGGCCAAAATATATACATAATACCTATATATGTTTAATGTAATTCATTTGATTCATTTTATAATAATATAGATATATAAAAATTTAATTGAACTTTTTACCGTCTTTTACCCACCTCCTTGGAGCATTTGTAATTGTACGTAAAATATAATTTTACCACTCTTATGAGTTGAATTTAAAAAATCTTAGAGATATGGATAATATCACAGAGTGAAATGTGGTTCAATAAGATAAAAATAATATTTGGTGAATAGTAACTTTTTACATTTATTTACCACGGTTAAAAGTAAATAGGGTAATTAAGGGTAAAAATTATATTATTATTACCCTAACACATGTATTAATTATATTGGATAACTATAATTCAACCAAAAACAACATTATTAATATAATACTATCATTTAGGTCCACTTGGATTAGATTTTTACATTTATTATTATTTCATTCAAAGATGAGTTAAAATAGTTAAATCAAAGTTTCATAACTAAAACATTTTTAATATAGGGTTATAAATAAGATAAATTAGACTATAAATATTAATTATAAATCAAAATTATTTCCTACATAATGTAATTTTATTTATAATTTTAGACATTAACTACTTTAATTTATGTATGACATAATGATGATGCAGTAATTACATAATTAATGAAATATTAACATAATTGATGTTATAAATACCCAAATAAATGTAATTTGAGACTTTTTATGAATTAAACTAATTTTATAGGTTAATATTACATGTTATTATTGATTTAATTAACTTTTTTCGAACTAATCATGCTGTTATGAGTTTCCAAAAAAATCAATTACCAAATAGTGTCAAAATTGACATAAAATAGTTTTTAAAACAAATATTATATTATTAATTGTTATTATATTCCTAAAAATCTAAGGATCGGCCAAATGACTTAGATAAGGTTATATATATAAATAATGAACCACTTGGGATTATTTTGGCTTGTTATGGTAAGTTTATTAACCATATAGTGTTTGAAAACTAGAAGACACGGTAAAAGTTAAATTATTTAACATAGAGTGAAATCTAAATGATAAGGTTAAAATAGTAACCTAAACTTGTATAAAACTTATTTTTTGAGAGTATTTAGACCCATAACCACTTTAGCTTCAAAATAAATCAATTTTCAGCTATTATAAACTGAATATGACTTTATTATAAAATAACATTTTATGTTTTTTCCTAAAATGCCCCTCTCCTCCCTTATAAAAGGGCACCTCCTCCCTCATCTCTTTACACAATTTTGAGCCTTAAAACTCAGCCAAAACCTGCCCATTTCCATTCTAAACTTCCCTAGAAACATTATAGATGTTAGTTTCTCCTGAAATGACCAAATCTAGTGCCTTAAGAGGAAGCGTAAAAGAGGTGCGTCGAAGAAGAGGTAATCTCTTCTACCGATTCTATCAAGTTTCTTTCTTCTTCAACTTCCTATTATTTAGTTGTTTCATTATAAAGTAATATAATAAGTATCACTAATATAATTATATGTTATTATAAGTATGAAACAACCCCATTTCACCTTCTATAGATCCTACAGAAAATTAAATCACCGCGCGTGCGTACGTACGAAATACTGTCTCCACGCCGTGGTGTAATATGTTTTTCCACCACCACCTTACTTGGATGGGTATAATGGTGTAAAGACTAGCTATGTATAGTTACTATAAAATCGTAATCATTCTGATATATTATATCATCCACTAAAATTCAATTATATAATTATTGGAATGATATCATCGCACGTGCGTATGTACGGATTACCGTCTCCACAACGCGATGAGATTCATTCTCCATGTTAACCACTCAAAAATGATTATAATGTATATATAATGAATAATAATTAAATATATGGCATGATAAAGCTACTGGATTTAGGTATATATATATATATTTAATCTACTTACTTCCATTAAAGTCAATAAGGAAAGGAAAACAACATTCATGCGTACGTACGGCCTACCGTCTCCATGAATGGTATATTTCATTTCATTTATCTATCTATTATATATATATACTGAATATATATGATATATAAATAATGATTTAAATTCTTGAAGTAATTAAATAATTATATAAGTAATAATAATATCAAGAACAACATGTCCAAACATGTATGATAAAAAAACGATTTTACCCAAAACGATGGTTTAACATGGAATTTACAAAAGAACGTGTAATAAAAAGTCATAAGTGAACCATATATGATATAATAACAGTGAATATGATTCTTTAATAAGTCAATGACATTATTCAAATCATTATATAGGAGGCTTGGTTAAGTACGAATCATATCAAACCTAAGGTAAGGGAAAATTTAGCAATCTAATTTTTTATCCAAGATTGCTTATACATAAGTATTTACTAGGGTAATATTTTTCATCCATTCCCATGTTTTATAAAAAAATTCATGTATATTTAAAGTCCTTTTTACTCATTTTTGAAATTTACCACATTTTATGAAAGGAATCTTATGTTTTTTACTACATGAGAAACTTTTTGACTCTCTGACAAAAGTACTAGGAGAATGTTTTTTTAAACATATATGGCGTGAATAGATTTTGATTGTTTCATAACACCTAATTTTCATGAAGCTTCCTCTAAAATATTTCATGACTATTTTCAAAAAAATCATTTTCTTTTAAAATTTCATGGGATTTTGTGAAAAAAATTTATTTTGAAGAAGAAAGGATATTTTCATCAAGAATTCATTTAAAGTGTTTTATCAAAACCATTTTCCATATAAGATGACATTATGTCATATGTGTATGTTTCAAGTATAATGTCTCTATGATTTACATGTTTTAACTTTTCTTATGATGAAATGATATCCATTTGTTTTATATGGATTATGTTATGATAGAATGATGTTTATGAAACCCATTTTATTCATTGGGTTATGATGAATGATTTATGTTTATGTTGTGGCACACATAAGAATGATTCCATTATGAGATGGGTGGGACATATATCTCACTCCAATGCATTGGGTAATGATATATATCTCATGAGATAAATATGGCTGGAATGGTATGTCAATCCGGTTCAGAGATACAGGACTGGAATGAGGAGTAAACTCGATTCATAAAGGGATTTTGTCCACTAAGATGGTCTTGGTAGCAGTGCCTTGGGTACTATGGAAATAATATCATGTGCTTAATGGTTTTCTACAATTATATGTTTTATTCCCAGGATATTTTATAATGATTGATGTTATTTTATGATATATGCCTTATGTAATTCCATGATTTATGTCTTTTCTCAAGATTTTGATTTTTAGATTTTATGTTCAAGTTTTTGCATTGAAATTTATATGGATTGTTTTATGTTCTCTATGTTTAACCTTATTGAGCATCTGAGCTCACCCTTTTTATGTTTTCCTTTCCCCAGGATGTATAGAAATATTTTATTTAAGAAAAGAAAGGGGAATATCTTTATGAGAGAATGTAACGAAATTTCACCAAGATTAGAAGATTATTTTTTCGAGTTTCCAAAGGCAATAAACTATTATGGTCCTTCTGTGTTTGTTTTGTTATGTATTAGGTATTCTGCAAAAGTAATGTAATTTCTATGTACGTCAAGCTTTTGGTCAGTACAAAAACACCCTCGAAAACTACATGGACTTTGATCCTTGCCAAGGAAGGTTACATAGGAAGCATAGCTGGTGTAACACCCCAAGCTTCCACGGTACGTTTCACTTGGAATAATACAATACCATGTGTTGTACGCAACATAGAGTTCTAACTCACACACCAACCAATAAAACTAGCCGTTATGAATAGTAATACCCACTTTTTGAAATTTTATAAATTCTATCTTTCAAAATGGACTTCATTTTTGGATTTGGAATATCAAAATTATCTTAGGGTGAATTTTTGGTATTTTTCTAAAAACATTCAATTTTTGATGAATAGTGAAAAAACGCTAAGTTATAGTTTAAAACCAAATTTTTATTTAAATAATTATTTATTTTATTTATATTTAATTAAGGTCAAAATAGATACATAATACCTATATAAGTTCAATTTAATTCATTGGAGTTAGTTTAGAATAATTTTAGATATATAAAAATTTTATTGATCTTTTCACCGTCTTTTACCCACCTCCTAGGAGAATTTGGAAATTCACATAAAACATAATTTTACCGCTTATGTGAGTGGAAAATATAAAAACCTAGAGAAAAGGTTAATATCAAGGAGTAAAATGTGGTTCAATGAGATGAATTGTTTTGGTGAATAGTAAATTTTTATTTTAATTTACCACGGTTAATAGTAAATAGGGTAATTAAGTGTAAAAATGATATTAATATTACCCTAAAACATGTCCTCATTCTATTGGACAACTGTATCTCGACCGAAAAGACCCATAGGAATAAAATGTTATCATTTAGGTCCACTTTGATTAGATTAGGACAATTATTATTATTTAATTCAGAAAGAGTTAAAAGAGATAAAATCAATGTCTAATAACTAAAACATTTTTAATATAGGGTTATAAATAATATAAAATCGATTATAAATATTAATTAGAAAGATAAAAGTATTTCCTACGTAATGGTATTTTATTTACAATTTTTATACATTAAAGAATTTAATTTATTTATGAAACAATAGTGATGGAGTAATTACCAAATTAATGAAATATTAAAATAATTAATATTATAAATATAAAAATAAATGTAATTTGAGACATTTGATGATTTTAACAAATTTTATAGGTTACTATGAAATATTATGATGTGTTATATTAATTTGTTTCGAAGTAATAATTCTGTTATGAAATTATCAAAAACAAAATACCCAATAGTATCAAAATTGACATTAAATAGTTTTTAAAACAAATATTATATTATTAATTGATATTATATTCCTAAAAATCTAAGTTTCGGACAAAGGACATATAAAATTATAGTTATATCATTAATTTACCACTTGGGGGTCTCTTGGAGGCATATAGTATGTTTATTAACTATTTAATATAAAAATACAATGAGACATGGTAGATGTCAAACTATTTAACAAAGAGTTAAATATAAATGATAAGGTTAATATAGTGACCAAACCTGTCTGAAATCTATTGGTTGAAATTATTTCTACCCATCCCCACCTTAACCTTTAAATAATTCCCATTGGACCCATTAAAAACCGAATATGAATTTATTATAAAATAATATTTCTAGCTTTTCCAAAGGTTCCCCTCACCCATCTTATAAAAGGATACTCCCCATTCTCTCCAATTTACACAGTCAAAGCCTTTTGGCTCGGCCAAAACCTACAAAAATATTTTCTCAACTTCCCTCACTTCAACATAGAGGCCATAGTTTGATCAGAAATCCATCATAAGGAGCCTTTTTGATCAAATCAAAAGGAAGAACACGAAGAAGAGGTAATGTTTTCCCAACCCTCTTTCAAGTTCCTTTCTTCTTCAACTTCTTCATTCATTTTTATTTACATTTTAAAATAATAACTCCAGTATATTTTATATATTTTGATGTTATTATAAATATGGTACAACCATATTCTGTATTCTATCCATCCATTTAATGACATGTCACCATACGTGCGTACATACGGCCTACCGTCTCCACGTCATGGTGTAATTGTTATTCAATAATTTATTATTTGTATGGTTATAATAATGAAGTTTAATTCATGTAAATAATAATTATAACATGATAATGATTATGTATATATGATATACCATACAATTACATATGATTTTAATATCAAAATAATGATATTATCGCTCGTGCGTACGTACGGACTACCATCTCCACGAACGCGATGAGATTCATTCCCCATCATATCCATACAAGTCTAATTCTCATTTTATGATTAAAAATAATGTTTAAGGACTTGATATCATTCTTTATATGAATAATATACAACCTATCCTTAACAAACACGACTTACGTAACAAAACATATAAAATAAAACGAGTAAGTTAACACCCAAAACAATGATAACACTAAGATATTATTAACAAAGAAATGTTAAAGGATAATATTTGATATCATATTAATGTATATGATTCTTTAATAATTCAATTAAAATTATTTCACCATTATACAGGAGGCTAACCTACCCTTGACCAATGAAAAAGTACAATGTAAGGGGTTTCTTGTCTCACTTTTAATTCCATGAGATTTCCGTTGTTCACCACTTATTTATTGCATGTGGTGTGTGTACTACCCATGATTGTATTAATTATGTAATATAATTTAATTTTTTGATATTTACCTCATCATTGTACGATCATTCTTTCATGGGTGTATGTTTCACAAGTTACCAAATTAATAAGGACATTTAAAATGTCAATTTCCATTTATTCGGCTTTACGCATTCTTCATTGATTATTTTACACCACGATTATGTGTGGAATCACTATTCATTTGCTTATATCAAAATTGCCACTCCCCATTCTGTGGATATACTTTTGATACACATAATCACTCCATTTATAATTTCTCAAGTCATCTATATGAACTTGATAAGAGTAATTTTAACTCAATCTCCATTTGTTGTGTTAAATATCCAATTCATTGGTGTTGTCTTGTCAAGAATATGTGTGAATTTCTTCTGATTTATTTACACAGAATATCCAATAATATTGAGTGTATTTATATTTTTCACACGTAATTATTCCATTAATCTATCCTTATCTTAAAGATACGGTCATTATAAGAAGTTTCATCTCAAATTACATTCCATTGAGACTCCTTTGTGGTTATACACCAAATCACTTTTATATGGTTTATATAATGTACTTTGACATAGTATATCATGAATCCCTTTATTCTCATGATATTACAAAATTTTTATTACCTCAATTATTTGTATTTACGTGTCTTTCTTTTGGTTAGGAACTCTAACTAAAATATCATTTTAAAATGTTTTAATGATTTTTTATTCTAAATATTTCTCATCAATGTCCATGTTTAAAAAATGGTTTTAAGGATTTATTCATATGGACATTATTATTTTAAAATTAAAATTACTTTTAAAAGATTCAAAGTTGTATGGGACAGTTTGATTCAAAAATCTATTTTAAATGGATTCTTAATAAATAGTGTGACTTTTAAATGGTTTTAAGAAAAAGGGGGATATTTCTCTCAAATAGTCTTGATGATTATTTTCATCTATGTCAATATCATCCATTATTATATATTGAGGTTGTCCTATTATAATACAATCTTCCATATTGTATTGAATGAGTTGTGTTTGATTGTGGATGTGGTATTTTTATACCATTCATGGTTTGTGGATAAAGTATTGACATTTCGTATGCTAGTTTTAATACGAATTTTTATGTTATGTTTTAAATATTTTCATATAAGGAATGCATTGGACTTTGTAAGTGAAGGTTGGAGCCCGCTATAGCTCCTCGATGCATCGGTAGGTCTCATGAGACAAACTACTGTTTTGGCACAGGGCCTTGACAAAATCTTATTTGTATTCTTGGCACGAGGCCTTGACTATGTGGTTATGATAGTCTGGCATTATGCATTCCATCATTATGAATGTGGTTATTGATATTTCATGTGGTTATTCCACTAGTAGAATATCCATGTGAAAAGTAAATGGAGTTATTCCATTTTATCTTTTCCATATTATGCAGAAGATCAAGTTTAAAAGGCTTTTGTTTTAGTTATACATTGCCTTCAATGTTTATGCATATTTATGAAAGTTTTCGCTATATTGTTATCCTTACAGATCATCTGAGCTCACCCCTTTCAGTGTTTTATTTTTCCCAGGATGTGAATAAGTAATTTATAAATGAGCTGTAGGGATAGTATAAGAGGATATGAATACAAGATTTTGTTATAGTTTTTTTACTTTATAATGTAATGTAAGACTTATGAATATATCTAGTGTTTCCAAGACTACTAAACAAATCGGTATTTTGAGACATGATATTTTGTGATCATGCCAATGTTATGTAATAATGCACCGACTCTAGGTAACTAGGGTCGGGGCATTACAGTTGGTATCAGAGGAAGTTTAGTATAATCCTTGGAAACTAGATTTAGACAAACTCTGATTAGATAACATTGCCCTAAGATAGAAATTTAGGATTAGTATAGAAGAACTTCCTAGAATTTTGGTATTTATTGATTTTGTGAGTTTTCCTAGCTATACAACCCTATCTGGATACGAGAAAGTAGAGGTGGCTCTATCACAGATGTACCTAGGGGTAAAACTCAAAAACTCCACTTTGAGCTAGACTCGAATGGGAACTGGTGCACGACAACAGGCATTGCTACACTCTTGGTTATGACACTCCCAGCAGATATGATTAGGATAATTTCTATTTTCTATACAAACCAATATGAATTATTTTAATATAAGATAAGAATAAATGATTGTGGTTAATCATAAGTTGTTTCAAAATGAGAATACAGTATCATGATATTATCTAGATGATTTTATGACTACTGTTACTCACATAATGATTTCTGGTTTTATTCAATGGCTAGAGTCCAAGGAAGTCATAGTAACATTGAGAATGATGTAAAATGTGGTAACAGTGGTGGAAATGAGCAAAAAAATGGAATGTTGATAGGGGTAAAAGATATCGTGTTCTTTCCAAATAAGTTTTCCAAAAAATATGGTCAACAACATATATATTAACCCACTCCCGAACTCAACAAAGAAGTGAAAGGTGGTGAATGATAAGAGCTCCAGCAGTGGAGACCATGGATAAAATAATCCTAAATTTCCATCATGCAGGAAATGTGGAAGAAGACACCCAGGAATGTATCTCAACATAACAATGAAATCCTTTATGTGCAGGGAAGAAGGACATAAAGTGAAGAATTAATGAGGAAAAATGAATAGTACTATAGAAGAAAATAAAAATGGTCCCAAAATTCCATTTATAGTCATTTTCCGTAAATATAGGGGACCTGGCCATTACCCGAGTGAATGACCTATTCTATAGGATATTTTCTTGGTCAAATAAGAAGATATGTGGAAATAAATGTTTGGAGAAATTTTTAAAAGTATTAGTTCTCCTTGTTGATGGGATTACTTTGGAATAATTTTCTCTTGTATTTATAACCCCACAGTTTTCCATGTGAGAATGATATTTGAGGAAGACTTATCTTTTCCCATGTGGATATTGTTATAAATAACCATTTGGTTTTATATTATCATTGGGTTTGAGGAAATTACAAGTTATTATATTTTGGGATGAAAATGCAAGGTACAAGATAAAATTTCTGATTAAAATTATGTTATGGTTATTTTGAGGAATTTATCTAATTTTGGTAATGTTATAAAATATAGTTTTTGAAAAAGGACAACATGCAGACCGTGTGACAACCCATCGCGTCAGACAAAGCTGTGGGAATCGAACCCACAACCAAAGTGCGATTGGTATTTATCACCAACCACTAGACTACGTGAAGTCACTGGTTATAGTGACTAATTATTTTTAATTAAATGATTTTATTGATCAATAATAAGTTGATTTGGGTTATTATGTCTTATCAAATGAATACCCTTAGTATAGGAAAATGATTTGGTGATTAAGTGATAAATGTAATTTTGGAAGATGATCACTTTGTTGTGAACACTATATGGCCAAGGAAAATAGAATACTATGGGATTTCATTTTAGGAGTAATGGTGGATTTTTATCTACATTTATATTGTGGATTTATATTGATTTGGATTATTTATGAAAATGAATAACCTACAATAGAGAATATGTTATTAGGTTAATTACTTTTAAGTATGTGCCTTTAAGAGTGGTTGATGCCATTTGGAGATTCAATTTAACATGGAATATTACAAAACAAAATTCATCTATGTTTGGGTTTCAATATTAGTTTGGATTTTATTGAAGGATTTTAAGGAAAATTGTTTATTGAATTGTATTTATCTAACATTGGGGTATTGTTGGTTTAATTTTAGAAATTAAGATTAGTTATTCCTTCTGTAATGGAATATCCTTATGGGGGATCATCAGATCATATACTAACCGTTTTGGTTTTTATTAATCTCTAAAGGCAAGATAAATATATAGTTTATCCTTCATGGATCATGTGATTCTATAGAAGTTTATTCTATCTATTCATGTGTGACCATGTCATCTTGAATAGTCTTCGTTTAAAAAAAATGAGTTAGTAGTGGAAATTTATTAAAGAATGAAAATCTACTTAAAAAGTAAGTATATCTCTTTATTTTCTTTGTCAATCTTATAAATGAATTCCTCGACTTTATGTAATGTAACATAAAAAAATGTTGTCCGTATACTTTTCTACTGGGAAAGTAATGACCGTTTGTCCCATCACATGTTTGTGGCTTTCTTGTTGTTCACTTTTTCTTGATCATGTTTTCTATCCCTCTCCATCATAACTTGACACTTAGTTTATATTCCATATCCATGTTTTCATACATGGAATCCTAGTTATCTTGGGTGACCTTTGTACTTCTCTTTCCTTCTTTTAAGGTGATAGTTTTATTGACTCTTTTTCCGATCTGAGAATTTCCATTATATTCCCAAGCTCAATTTAAAAAAATTTTAGAATGAAATTATTTGAAGGAGGGGAGAATGTAACACCCCAAGCTTCACGGTACACTTCTCACTGAATAATATAGTAGCGTGTGTTGTACGCAACTTCGAGTTCTAACACACACCACAACCAATGAAACTAGACGTTATGAATAGTAATACCCACTTTTTGAAATTTTATAAATTTTATCATTCAAAATGGAATTCATTATTGGATTTAGTATATCTAAATTATATTACGGTTGATTTTTTGTATTTTTCTGAAAACATTCATTTTATGATGAATAGTGAAAAAATACTGAGTTATAGTTTAAAACTGAATTTTTATTTAAATAATTATTTATTTTATTTTAATTTAATTAATGTAAAAATAGATACGTAATACCTATATATGTTTAATGCAATTCATTGGAGTTAGTTTATAATAATTTAAGATATATAAATATTTTATTGATCTTTTCACCGCCTTTTACCCACCTCCTAGGAGAATTTGGAAATTCACATAAAACATAATTTTACCGCTTCTATGAGTGGAATTTCGAAAATCCGAGAAACACTGTTAATATAAAGGAGTAAAATGTGGTTCAATGAGATGAAAATAATTTTTGGTGAATAGTAACTTTTTTACTTTTATTTACCAGGGTTAAAAGTAAATAGGGTAATTAAGGGTTAAAATAATATTAATATTACCCTAACACAAGTCCTAATTATATCGGACAAGTGTATCTCGACCAAAAGAAACCTTAGGAATAAAATATTATAATTTAGGTCCACTTGGATCAGATTAGGACATTTACTATTATTTAATTCAAAGAGGATTTAAAAGAGATAAAATAAATGTGTAATAATTAAAACATTTTTAATATAGGGATATACATAAGATAAAATCAATTATAAATATTAATTAGAAAGAAAAAAATATTTCCTACATAATAGTATATTATTTATAATTTTTAGACATTAAATAATTTAATTTATTTATGACACAATAGTGATGCAGTAATTACCTAATTAATGAAATATTAAAATAACTGATATTATAAATATCAAAATAAATGTAATTTGAGAATTTTTATGAATTCAAATAATTATCTATGTTAATATGAAATATTATTATTGGTTATATAAATTAGTTTCAATGTAAAAATGCGGTTATGAAATTATCAAAAACAAAATACCCAATAGTGTCAAAATTGGCGAAAAATTGTTTTTAAAACAAATGTTATATTATTAATTGAAATTATATTCCTGAAAATCTATGGTTCAGCCAAAGGACTTATATAATTATATTTGTATCATTAATTTACCTCTTAGGGTTATCTCAGAGGTATATAGTAAGTTTATTAACTATATAATATAAAAATACAAAGAGACATGGTAGATGTCTAACTATTTTACTAATTGTTAAATATAAATAATAAGGTTATTATTGTGACCCAAAACTATCTAAAATATATTTGTTTAAATTATTTATACCCATACCCACCTTATCCTTTAAATAATATACTTTGTACCCATTAGAAACCGAATCTGAATTTATTATAAAATAATATTTCTAGCTTTTCCATAGGTGCCCCTCACCCGTCTTATAAAAGAGTACTCCCTCTTCTCTCTAATTCACACCTACAAAGCCTTTTTTCTTAGCCAAACCCTGCAAAAATAATCTCTCAACTTCGCTCACTTCAACCTAGAGGCCTTAGTTTGATCAGAAATCCAACCTTTGGAGCCCTTTTGAACAAATCAAAAGGAAGTACCCGAAGAAGAGGTAATGTTTTCACAACCCTCTGTCAAGTTCCTTTTTTCATCAACTTATTCGTTATTTGTTATTTCCATTATAAAATAATAACTCCAATATATATTATATACTATGATGTTATTATAAATATGGTACAACCATATTCAGTATTCTATCCATCCTTGTAATGACATGTCACCATACGTGCGTACGTACGGCCTACCATCTCCACATCGTGGTGTAACTGTTATTCAATTCATTAATATTTGGATGGGTATAATAATGATGTTTAATTCATTTAAATAATAATTATAACATGATAATGATTTTGTATATATTATATACCATCAAATTATATATGATTTTAATATCAAAAGAATGATATTTTCGCTCGTGCGTACGTACGGACAACCGTCTCCACGAACGTGATGAGATTCATTCCCCATCGCATCGATAAAAGTCTAATTATCTTTTTATGATTAAAAATAATGTTTAAGGACTTTATATAATTCTGTATATGAATAAGGTATAACCTATCATTAAAAAACACTACTTACGTTACAAAACATATAAAACAAAACGAGTAAGTTAACACCCGAAATGACGATAATACTAAGATATTATTAACAAAGCAATGTTAAAATATCATATATGATATCATATTAATGTATACGATTCATGTATAATTCAATAACAATTATTTCACCATTATACATGAGGCTAACCTACCCTCGACCAAGGAAAAAGTACAAAGTAAGGGGTTTTTATATCACTTTTAATTCCGTGAGATTTCCGTTGTTCTCCACTTTTTTATTGCATGTGATGTGTGTACTACCCATGATTGTATTAGTTGTGTAATATACTTAAATTTATGGATATTTACCTTATCATTGTATGATCATTCTTTCATGGGTGTATTTTTCACAAGTTACCAAATCAATAAGGGAATTTGATATTTCCATTTCCATTTATTCGGCTTTACGCGTACTTCATTGATTATTTTTCTCCAAGATTATTTGTGGAATCACTATTCATTTTCTTATGTCATAATTGAATCTACCCTTTTTGTGTATATAAATTTGATACACATAATTAATCTATTTATAATTTCTCAAGTCATCTATATGAACCTGAAAAGAATAATTTTAACTCAATCTCCATTTGTTGTGTTAAATATCCATTTCATTGGTGTTGTCTTTACAAGAATATGTGTGAATGTAATATAATTGATTTACACTGATTATCTAATCATATTGAGTGTATTTATATTGGTCATGCATAATTATGCCATTGATTTATCCTTAACCTGAGGATACAGTCATTATAAGAAGTTTCATCTCAAATTACATTCCACTGAGACTCATTTGTTGTTATACACCAAATCACTTTTATATGGTGTATATAATGTACTTTGAAACAGTATATCGTGAATCCATGTATTCTCAAGATATTACAAAGTTTTGATTACCTCAATTATTTTTATTCAGGTTTTCTCTCTTTTGGTTAGGAACTCTAACTAAAATATCATTTTAAAATGTTTTAATAATTTATTATTCTAAATATTTCTCATCAATGTACATATTTAAAAAATGGTTTTAAGGATTTATTCATATGGAAATTAAAGTTTTAAAATTAAAATTCCTTTTAAAAGTTTCAACGTGGTATGGGTCACTATGATTCAAAAATCTATTTTAAACGGATTCTTGATAAATAGTGAGACTTTTAAATGTTTTCAAGAAAAAGGGAGATATTTCTCTCAAATAGTTTTGATGAATATTTTCATCTATGTCAATATCATTAATTATTATCTATTGAGGTTGATCTATTATAATACAATCTACCATTTTGTATTGAATGAGTTATGTTTTACTGTGGATGTGCTATTTTTATACGATTCATGGTTTGTGGATAAAGTATTGACATTTAGTATGCTAGTTTTAATACGAATGTTTATGTTATGTTTTCAATATTTTCATATGATGAATGCATTGGAATTAGTAAGTGATGGGTGGAGCCCTCTATAACTCCTCGATGCATCGGTAGGTCTCATGAGACAAACTAGTGTCTTGGCCCAAGGCCTTGACAAATTCTTATTTTTATTCTTGGCAAGAGGCCTTGACTATGTGGTTATGATAGTCTGGAATTATTCATTCCATCATTATGAAAGTGGTTATTGATATTTCATGTGGTTATTCGACTAGTAGAATATCCATGTGAATATGTAAATGGCATTATTTCATTTTGTCTTTTATATATTATGCTGATGTTCAAGATTAAAAGGATTTTATTTAAGTTATACATTGCCTTAATAATTTATGCTTATTTATGAATGTTTCCGCTATATTGTTATCCATAATGAGCATCTAAGCTCACCCCTTTCAATGTTTTATTTTTCCCCGGATGTGAAAAAAGTAATTTATGAATGACCTGCAGGGATAGTATGAGGGGATATGAATACAAGATGTTGGTGTAGTTTTTTTAAATTAGGATGTAATGTAAAACGTATGAATATATCCAGTGTTTCTAAGACTACTAATGTAATCGGTCTTTCGAGACATGATCTTTTGTGATCATGCCAATGTTATTTAATAATGCACTGACTCTGGGTAACTGGGGTCGGGGCGTTACACCTGGGGTTCATGCCCAACACCCATTGTTCCCGACCACTTCACGTTGGTTCACCTCCATCCTCCATAACTTTATGATGTATTCCACTTTTGTCTCGCATGACACTATACTCTCCCATATCGAGCAGAAATCTGTTGTGACGCTATCGAGTGGTAAGTCGTTGTGACCCCAATCCAACGGTAAGATATTGTGAACCCATCCAGCAATAAGCCGTTGTGACCCCCCATTTAGTGGTAAGTCATTGTCAACCCCTATCTAGTGGTAAGTAGTTGTGACCCTTTCTAATGGTAAGATTTTGTGACCCCCATTCAGTGGCAAGCCATTATCAACCCCTATCCTATGGTAAAACGTTATTACCCCATCCATTGGTAAGCCGTTTTGACCCACATTCAGCTATAATCCTTTGTCATTCCCATTTGGTTGTAAGCCATTGATGTCCCCAATCGATGGTAATATGTTGTCATATGAACTACGAGGACTTTGATTCCCGGTCAAGGGATACGTAGGATGTCACTTCGAGACTCAAGCCCAACATCACCATCATCTTCGAGTCGACTTCATCACATTCTCCATCCACTTAACTTAACCATCCATTAACCATCATTATTCTTACATGATACACCGCATACTGGTGGGATTACGCCACCTCATTCCACATTCCCTTTAACAACAATCGGGTAGCTAACCACACACTAGCCCCAACATCAGTGTTTCCTCCAGGGGTTGCACCCATCTGATCCACTCTAGTCAGTGTTCCAATTAGTCTGATTTGTCTCTACTAGACTTTGAACTCGCGAGATACCCTGTGTTAATCATGGGAAGCTGAGGAAAACCTCAAATTCATGCCTATGGAATATAATTCCACACAATCTATGTGGGATGCCTTGGGCTTCCATGCCCTTGGGAAGCCCTATAATAAGAGGAAAAAACCCATACACGCCAGTGTTCTATTATCCAGACATGTCAGTGATGTCCAACGTGACTACTCCCACGATCGGAGGTTACTGCCCCGACTGGACCCCATGGAATGTCCTAATAGAAGCAGTACAATTAACTGACATCAACGAAGAAATGGAAATAGGAAGAGTTTCATGAACAATGTCATAATCTATAAGGGAGTCCCAGACTAGGTGACGAGTTCCAAGAAGGAATGCACAGAAAGAGGAAACAAAATCCCATCATCATGTTCAGATTAAGGGGGAAAATTCCATGAAACTAGAGCGGATGATGCCAACCTTTGGAAATTGGGAATATGGGGAAAACTCCAGTGCATCCCCATTATCCTTGAACAAACGGATGTGTGTGCCCCGACTAAAGCATCAGAAACAGAAATGGTGAAAAAAACATGAAATTTGTATCCTTAATATGGAGATTAGTAGTGTTCTAGACACCAGTAGATTAGTGTTCCATCAGATACAGTTATCCAGTTCCAGGTCCCGCCAAGAAATTAGTGGGCCTGGCATGAAACTCGCCAGAATTTTGGGTAGTCAAAATGTTGGACATCATGGTCAGCTACATTGTCAGTGTTGATCCTTCTTACTAGCCATGGGATACGGAATGGCGTTGAGGTATTGGATGTTGATTTCATTATTTTTCCCTAATGGATTAATCTTTCTACTTTTTAGGAATCATGATGTTGTAGGAATTAGATCACCACCAATCCCCCGATGCAGGGGTAAGGGAAATGCCAACATGGAAGTCCTGTGTGACTCCACCACTTTTGCGATAATCCATACATCTACAAATGTCGGTCACCTACACCACATCTCCCCTTCTGAATTCATTCAATAGAGGGTGATAAATGACCTCATATGCTAGTACAAGTAGGAGGGGATTATCCCAACACGGGATATGGACCTCCAGGATATAGAGGCCCATGAACCTCGTCACCACCGCCACCCCCAAGGGTCAAACATGGAGCCACTTCTCCCCACCTCGACATCCAATCATTTCGAGAGCCTCTCCTTGGAAAATCTTGATTAATACATCCACTACACTGATTAGATAGGGGATGTTTGGGCCATCCTGATCGGGATCCAGTTTTAGGGGGGCCCACTAGGCCGTGCCAGCACCACCATCCGGTCCCATGGATCGAGGAACAGGTAAGCCATGCTCCTCCACCACTGGCCCGAGTCTGGTTGACCTGACACCAGCATCGACCACAGGCTGAGGAGGATGCCTGCCAAGGGGAATCAACGTCAAATCTACGATGGGTCGAGCCACCTCAAATGTGTATCATCAACCCCCTTTGTATGCTGAGTAGGGGGAAATGTGTACCCGGCCTAGATCGATGCCCCAACCACCCCTCGGGTAGGATTGGTCGACTCTCTCAGTATCCAGTGTAGATAGTGGGCACCGCCTGTATGGAGGTCCTCCCCATACCACCACCATGAAAAATGTGGGCCCACCTCACTTCCATTCACAATATAGAGTTCTGCCCCGTGACACCTCTAATCCAAACGAGTGTCCTCTTCACGGTAGAAAAACTTAGTACGGGAGTCTCTCCCGCGCTCACAACATTGGGTATGGAGTTTTTCCTCCTTCTAAAGTTCTCTAGTGTGGGGATGATATATGTTCGATCAGTCTTTAGCATGGGGGCCCTCCCCATGTTCGTACAGAAGCTGGCGAAGGTCCTCTTTTCCCTAGATATCAGAACAGTGAAGGCCAGCTTCGCTTCACCGGCGCCCAACTGGTATTTCCTACCCGTGCGCAGCTCTACCAGTACGAGGACCCTCCTCACACTGATGTAATCATGGGAAAAACATGGAGGTCCTATCCATGATTCTATTGGCCCCAGCAGAGGTCCTACCCACTCCAGCACCTCCAACAAAGCTCCTCCCCTTGTCCCCTTTGATATCTATCCCGGTGATCCTCGCACCATGGCTTACTCTGGTGGGAATCCTCTCCACCCCAACAAAATTATGGTCGAAGATCCTTCTAATTCCAAAAACCTACCCTGTCTTGAAAAGCCATCCTGGGGTAAGAGGGAGAGTCGTTTCCAGGTGATTATGGGATATCCTCATAACAGACCACTTACCTGAGTTGTTTTTTCCAGTTTCATCGTCGAATTTTTGTGTGCCAGAATCCCTCACCCAAGAGGAAGTTGAGTGTTTCCACTATACCGTCTAGGAGACTCATTTATATCTTCGTCATTAGCGAGTGCCTTACCATATCATCCAAGAAAATTTTGGGGACATTAGAAAACAATTTCATCTGGTTGATTTGGCCTCACTCCCTATGGACCATACCCATAAGTCTCCAAGTCACAGTAGGGCCCTCTAGAAATAATGCGTTTAGAGTTTTAGGGTACTCCGCCGGATCATCAAAGAGGCTTCTCCCCATGTACAGATCCATGGCTAGGGGTAGTATGCTTCCCTTTTATTCATTCCTATCCAGGATCAGCCTGATGTTCTGGGTGACATAGAGGATATACCTCTAAGCAGGGTCACGGTTAATATGGATGACCTGCCATAGGGTGAGAATGAGCTTGAGATTCTTGAAGAGGGCCTACATCCTGAGGGGGTTTCACACTTCTTAGATCCATCAAGAAGGATTACTCGTCAACATAGGAATATAATGGTTATTCCCTCTCCCACCAAGGCACTAGTCCTCAGCCGAAATCTCAACAAGGGCAAGGAAGTCCTAGAAGCAGTCAAACCCCCCGACCCATCTGGCTCAGTGCAGAAGGAGGAAGAAGGACCTAAAAATACGTGTAGTAGAAACTCGCCAAACAGAGAATGCTGGTCGATGACCTACTGGATTTGTATGCCGCAGAGGGATGTATGGACTATGGTGATCCTAGGATAGGGTAGTAGGTTAAAGCACAACTTCCCCTCAGCGAATTACCTCCAGGTAACCCTGACCATCCTACACAAGCAGATAGGGTTGAAGCTGGAACATACGACAAGTGGGCATTGTATGTCTTGCTTAATCCTCCTAAATGGCGTGGCAATCCTTGGGACCTAGCTCGGGTTCCCCCACCTACCCCATAGGCCATTCCCCTAGCCGCTCCACGAGCATCTGGTCACCTTATCATGTTGAATAACCCCCAAATTCACTTGTGGTCAGGGATCCCCATCAAGATAGGAATCCCTTTTAGGATGATCCAATGGTGTCACTCACCATCTATCTCGATTCCTTAGAGACTTAACCGATGGCAATCCGGCCTGATGGAAAGCCATATCCCCTATGTGTTAATGATATGCCAACACCCCTGGGTTTTGGGAATCCCACCTTTTGTCCCTTTAACAGGATAGGGGACCCACCACAACACCTGGCCCACATTATCTCAAGGTGTGGCCCCATGTTGGGAACTCCAATACAGAAGGAATCTTCCACGCTCTGGTGTTTCATACCGACATTGGAAGGGATGATGTTCATCTGGTAGAGCAAGCTCCCCATCAAATCAGTAGCCGGATGGGAAGACCTCCATATGCAATTTCTCTACAAGTTGAATTCCACCACTTGGAAGACGAGTATTGCAGACCTCTTCAAGTCCAAGTAGAGGCCTGATGAATGTGTTGAATATGTTGTCGCCTGGTGGATAGGACTCGTATAATCTCTTGACATGCCACTGACTCAGGATCAATTGCTGATGATGTGTGAAGGGAATGTCAAGATGGAACTAGTCCCCTCTCGGATCACCCAGATCTACCCTTGGAGATTCTTAGACTTCTCTGAGAAGGACGAGCATATATATGAAGCCTTGTAGTAGGATAAGAACACACATCAATTGCCTCTTACAATCCCCATGAGAAGGGTTTCCAGGGCCAAGCCTGCAATATTAGATCAAATAGAGGACCATAGGAAACTAGACTTGTTACCAGTGGAGCTGCATCCATATCTTCATAGAGGGCCGCTACCTCAGGTGCAGCCTCCGGCCCAGCATCACCCACCTCAGAATCGGCAGGTGCCCCCACAGAATGTGCCGCCACTGCCTAGGTGAGATAACCAAGATCCACCTCCTCAGTAGGATCTTCCATCCCCTCATCTAGGTTAGGATCGGAGGCCCCCTTCCAAAATATGAGGAATAGACCTACTTGTTCAACGAGGCACAAGTCCCTAGTTATTTCCAAAATTCCCTAAAACAGGGGACTGCACGTTTTCCTGAGTGCAGAGGGCCAGAAGAGTCAATCCACAATGATCACACTAATTACTACCCCTACCATCAGATCCTAGGGTACACCCTCAAACAGTGTTATGTGTTCAAAGACTGGCTTTAGGACTAGGTGGATAACAACATAGTCTGGTTGGGTGCGGCTCCGGCACATGTGGCATGAGTCTTCGTGAGGTCAGACAGTGGAAGCGAAATTGAAGGTGAGTGGCATCATATTTATAGTGGTGGGTCCTGGATGTATGATGACTGCATGGCTCGTAAAATAGTAACCCATTCCTGTGGTGTTTTTCTTGCACGCCTGAATCATCCAGATCCATCAAAAGAGACAACTACTACTTCTGAATCGTCATCTCAGTCGTCCTCCTCTCAGATGAGCCAACACCGATGGAGTAAGGGGAAGTAAAGTCCCCCACCAATGCCACTGTCATCCCAAACTCTTGGTGACATAATTACCCTACAGATGGTGATCCCTCCCAGAATATGTCTAGTAGTGGACGTCTCTTCAAGTGACAGTCAAGGGTATGCCTAGACTAATAAAATAGAGTTGGTAAATCCCTACATGATTCCTGACAATGGGGAGCGCCATACAGATCCTCCCAACATCCCTAGGAGTCGTCAGCATCGACAGAGCCATGGAAATATGGGTCATGGGAGTGCCTCGGTCAGTACATCTTTCCAGGAGATGCACATGACCGAATCCAGGAAATAGGCCCAATGTAGAGCTTTGTATACACAACCTTCTCATATAGTGACATTTGGCCCACCATTGCCACTGTTTGTTTTATTGGATCAGGAAGAGCCACCTCGAACACATCATGACTAGCCATGATTTTCCACATGCCAATATGAGTCATCTATCCCTCATATAATAGCCACTCCATAGGCTTTGACTAGTGAGCAACGAGATATTCTAAGAACCATTCAGTCGTCAGCCCGGCGTGCAGGACCCATCATACGTCATGTCATAGAGCGTCCTTCTGTAAGAATCAGTTCACAATTGGCATGGAAATATGATGTCCTCAATAATCTTTCCAGCATTCTAGAAAATTTATCCTTCTTGGAGTCCCTTCACCTATCATCATATATGCATGAGGCCCTCGATGAGGCTTTAAGAAGTACCCTCTAGTTTGAGATGAAGATAGCATCCACATAAGCCTTTCATGCTGAGGCGGTCAAGAATGTTGAATACTAGGCCATAATTTCATTCTCTGGAGAATATGAAGGCTCTCCCATACAGGGGCACATTCACCCACTATACATCACCATCCTGTTCAATGGAGGGGAGGTTCATCGCTGTCTCATCATCATGGGCTCTGGGATTAACCAAACACTAACTCGGACACTGTGAAAACTAGGATTAGAAAAGGATCATTTGAGTCCCTCCAATCTAAGAATCCAAGTTTATGACAGGATGGAACATACACCTGTCAGCAAGGTCCATTTGATGACCCAGTTTGGTGGCCTACTTTCCCGCACTGAATTTATGGTTGTCTCATAGGACACCGCCTACAATGCATTGATGGGAAGGCCATGGCTCTACCTGCATGTGGTAGTTCCCTCATCATATCACCAGTGCCTCAAGTACTCTCTTACTGGTCGAGTGGGCATGCTTCTACGTGAGATGTCTCCCTTTTCCTCTGGTGAAGCCCTCTATCTAGATGTTGACTAATACAATAGAAAAGACAAGAAAATTCAAGCTAACGAGGTTGAGCATGCCATGACTGCAACCGACCCATGGACGGATCTAGATGACACCTATATATTTCCAATCCACCGAATAGAGGCTACAACCCTGAACACATGAAAATGCTTCTTTGTTTCTAGAATGAGGGGAGGGGGGAACACAATCTTAAGCTTAAGAGACGCCAAAAGATCACCTTGTAATTCTATACAAATCGGGATCATGTGATCCCAGAGTCCCCTACTCCCATAAGATATCGGGATGTCTGCCCCATGGCAATGACAATACCTCATACTTAATTGTTTCACCAGGCCAAAATTAATCAGCTCAATACGATGCGCCGATATTGCTTCTATAACATAAAGAGTGAACCCTTGGGATGATGTCCAGATGGGACTGGATCAATAGACTTCATCACTATGGTTGTAACAGCACAAGAGTTCCCTGATGTAGTGTCCACTGCCTCTTAGGATGATACTAGCCTTTCATTGGGATCTTCTGACCCAGAAGAAATTCATCCCACCAAGTATTATCCATCCATAAGTGAAGAATATGATTTAAAGGATGCTCCTCATCCTTTGAGGAGGGTGTCTCCACTACGGTTGACGAGTTGGTACAGGTGAACCTCAGTAGCGAGGCAGACTTGAAACCCACAATGATCAGCGCCTCCATGCCCCTTGAGGAACAACACTAGTACGTAGACTTCCTGAAACAACACCGTGATGTATTCTTCTAGAGTTATGATGAGATTCCAGGAATAATCCTTAGGTATCCATCCACCCCCTTGGTCTCCCAGAAAAACATCATGGGTTCAAGAAACCTCCCAGAAAGATGCACCATTCTCACGATACCTTGGTTGAGGTAGAAGTTCATAAGCTCATTAGAGTAAATTTTGTAAAAGAGTTATAGTACCCCAAATGGAAGGCCAACATTGTGCCAGCAAAGAAGAATAATGGAATGATTAGAGTCCACATAGAATTTTGGGATCTCAACCATCACTATCTAAAAGATGATTCTCCCCTACATGTGATTTAATTGTTGATCGATGCTACAGCTGGGTTCCAAGCCCTATTCTTCAGGTATGGTTACTCTGAGTATAACCTAATCTGAATGGCTCTGAAGGATGAGGAGTCGTCACCTTTTAGGGAACCACACGGTAATTACTTCTACCATGTCATGCCCTTCAATTTAAAGAATGTGGTTTCCACCAATCAGTGGGCTATGCATCACATAATTACGATAATCCTAAAAACGTTGGTGGAATGTTATGTGGATGACCTGGTGGTCAAATATTTCTAGTGTCAGGACCATATCATAGACCATGAAAAAGTGTTCGACTTCCTCTATTACTATCACCTGAAGATGAACCCATTGAAGTGTGCCTTCGGGGTCACATTAAGAATGTTTCTCGGCTTCATTGTCAGGTATAAGGGAATTGAGATTGACCCAGAGATGATCACGACCATTAGCCAGATGTCTCCTTTGAGAAACATTAGTGTTCTTTGAGGCTTCGAAGGCCACTTACCCAAAATATGTCTATTCATTACGAATTTGGCTGGAAATTTTAAGCCCTTTTCTCAACTCATGACGAAAGGCATGGTCTATGAGGGGGACGAAGAGTGTCATACTACTGTTGAGAAAATCAAGCAGTATCTTCTACAGCCTCCAGTCTTAATGCCACCCATCTCCAGATATCCTCTATTCCTTTATGTGATAGCCCTGGAGTGATCTCTCGGTGCCCTTTTCGCCCAGAAGAATAATGAGGGAACGAAGAATAGTCTCTACAAACTCAGTCGCATGCTTCTCGATACGGAGACCAGATACTCTCTAATCGAGAATAGTTGTCTTCCGGTCATATTCTTAGTAAAGAATTTTCTACATTACTTGAAGCACCACGAGGTACAACTAGTATCTCGGGTAGATCCCCTGAAGTACATCCAAAACCGCCGTATGTTGACAGGCCAACTAGCTCGGTGGGTGGTAATCCTATATCAGATTGATATCATGTTTTTCCCTCATAATTCTATCAATGGGAAAGCATTGAAAAACATCCTTACCACTCATCCAACTCTTACGGACCAGTCACGAGACCCTAATTGTCCTGATGAAGTGATTATCTCAGAAGACCAAGGCATTCCATGCTATAAAATTCACTTTGACGGTTCTTCCCGGATCCCCACCGGCAGAAGGCTCAATGACCCCAGGCTCAACACACTAGTCCTTTGTATCATCTTGATTACCCCAACAGAAGCAATTCTTCCATTCTCATTCCTGTTGTCAGAAGGTTGCTCCAACAATGAGGCAGAGTATCAGGCTCTCATCACTGGCCTCAAGTTGGCCCTCGAGATTGATGTGCCCCAAATGAATGTGAATGGGGACATCAAAAAAGTCATCAAGTATATCAACGTTGACTATGTCTTCAGAAAACCAAATATCGTACCATTGTTGGAATGAACTCTCCAACTAATGGCCTATTTCCCATCTCTTCCAGCAGTTACTGATGTCCCTTGATCTCAGAATGGTCAAGTAGATGCCCTGGCCAGCCATGCTGCATCACTTGCGGAACTCGAGCAGGATGATTTGATTATCCATGTGGAACACCAGGGATTCATTGCTCCTATCACTCCAGATGAAGATAACGGCATACAGGTGAGCCAACATACCACCAGCATCTCCACACCAGGACCCCTAGGTCCCCCATATGTAGTGATTGAAGGACTTCCGACTAGAGATCCCCCTTTATTGAGTATCTCTAGAATGGTAATCTTCCAGCATATTGGGCCGAGCGTGAGTGAATTCGAAACCATGCCTTACATTTTACCCTCTTGGATGGTCCTAGTCATGAGAAAATCCTCTATAAGCGCAGGTTTGATGGGGTTATCCTTTATTTCATTCAATGAGTTGAGATTTCCCAAGTCATGCAGGAGGTTCATGCCAGATCATGTGGGGCTCATCATACTGGGCCAAAACTATCTCACTAGATCCAGAGACTAGGGTACTTTTGGCCCTCTCTTATTCATTTATGCATTGAGTACAGCAAGAGATTTCATGCATTCCAACATCATTCTAACTTCATGAATCAGTTTCCAGAGCCTCTAGACTTCACCAAGTACTCTTAGCCATTTGCGTTATTAGGACTCGATATCGTGGGACTATATCCACAGGCGACAGCTCACTAGTGCAAGTTTGTCATAAATGATATTGATTTCTTTTCCAAGTGGGAAAAAACAGTTCCATTAAAGGAGGTCAAGGCCCATTCCATCATTGACTTTGTGATCTCCAGTATAATCTAACGATTTGGAGTCCCTCATGCCATCCTCACTAATAACGACACAAACTTCTGAGTAGCTATTATGAAGAAATTTAATTCTATGTACAACATCTGTTCCAACCGTATCTCCCACTCTCATCTGCATGAAAATGGATAGATATAGGTTCTCAAAAAGACCCTCTCTAACATTCCTCAATAAATGTTTGGTCAAAATAATAAGAGTTTTCCAAGAAAGCTTTCCAATGCACTCTGGTATTATCGCACGATGACTCTTAATTCCACCCAGGTGACCCCATATTCCCATGTGTATGGAATGGAGGCCATCCTACCCATAGATATTCAATTTCCCTCATTTTTTAACAACTGTCTATGATTAGCAAGCACCAGATAAAGTAGCTGAAATCTATCTGGCTAAGTTGGAAGTGCTCGACGAGAATAGGGTTTGTTCCAAGCACAATATGGAAAGGCATCAAAATAAGATAGCTATAGTTTTGAAAAAGAAAGCTCGCCTTCACTCCTTTTTGAATGGCAACATGGTATTGGACCTAAGGTAACTAATGATACCTGGTAGGAAACCACCCAAGTTGGAACCCAAATGGGAAGGACCTTACATAATTCATAAGATTTAATCCAATGGAACATACTCCCTAGTTACATTGGATGGTGAGCGTTTAACTCTTCCCACCAATGCCATGTTCCTCAAGCAATAATTTTCTTGAGTTGCCTGGTCTCACATGAAAATAAATTGTATGGTCCCACCTAACCATAAACTTTATGGTCCGGCCTGACCTTAAACTATACGGTCATGCATGCCCCTAAACTACATTAGGGCCCCACAAGACCATAAAATATATGGTCCCACAAGACCCTAAATTGTACGGTCCCACATGACCATAAACTGTATGGTCTGGTATGACCTAAAACTATATTGTCCTCCATAACCCTAAACAGCATTAGGGTCCTCCCTAACCATCAACTATCTAGTACTACATTACATTAAACGGTGCGTCACCCTACAAGATGTTAAACCACATCCCAAGAACTATGTATGGCTTGATTCCCATCCTCAAGTGATACGTAGTGACACCCAGATATTTCATCTGTAGGCCCTACCCCAAACATCGAGACCTCCCATCAATAAGAAACACTTGGTGTGGTGCATGAATTTTCCCTCATTCACGTCAAGTTCATCATGACTGTACTATGTATCCCTCCCTCTTGAAGATCCCAATCTCTTATGTTGTCTAGATTTATTTGAAATTTCACGGGTGCATTTATGCTCCACATGCCACATCTTTTAGATTACCATTATCCGTCTCCTCTGAAGGGGCCCCCGAATGATAAGGATACTTAGCCTAAGGGCTCTCCTATCATTTCGAGCTAACACCCTTAAGGATTTTAGGCAACAAATCGATACAAGTCTGACGTTGTGAATATGGTCAGTGGTCAACAATCATTTGTTGTTCCCATTTCATTTCACACAATATAAATGATTTTTTCAAATCTGTTCAACAGTTATCCTTTGTCATTGTCACCACCCCCATAGATCACAAACATAGAGTGTACTGGTTCATTATGCCCCATTGTCTCTCTAAATATCAGTCTACCTCAAGAATGAGTGTAATTACAACTGTCAGACCCTTATTTTATGGGGAGAGCCTCGTCCTACTCCTTGATTCCCACACTGAGAATTGTTCATGTGGGCTTATGTGATATGAATGAAATTCCCACATAATAGGTCATATGACTACAGTTGCCCAGAACACCGAACTTCAGGCCCTTCGACCCCTTCGGCCACTTGGTTGCAGTTCTCATTTAGGATTGTGAGGTTCAGTATGGAATCAGATCCTCATTCACATAGGGCTATTTTACCACTTCACACATATCCCCTTGAGATATCCCTCCCTTCATTTATTGTCTATCCCGTGAGCATAAGCCCTTCCATGCTTCACGATCCCCATAATTTGGTCTTCCATCACCTTCTATATCCAAAAGGGCCCCCGAATGGCATTGATGCTCAGCCCAAGGGCCCTACTATCATTACAGGATAACTTCCTTGAGGATTGTGAGGAAAAAAATCGATATAATTCCCATGTTGCGAATATGGTCAATGGTCGACACACAATAGTTTTCCCCAAATTCTGGTCACACAACGGTGGATAATGTGTTACGAACATGCTCAATAGTTGTCCCCTATCATCATTTCCAGTTTTTGGTCTTCCATAGGCACGATTATTCGGCCTCTCTGTCCCACACATATGATATGAAACTAGGAATATGCGGTCTGAGATCAATGGCCCTAAACTAATATCACCTTCATCCTCACTACGAGACATTAAACTGAAAGCTTCCATGACATTCTGTCAGTGGCCATCACCTCACCCTCTTCGGGCTCATCTCCCATGTTCTCACTTAGGGTTGTACAGTGTGGTGTGGGATTGTTTCCTCATTCACATCCAGTTACTCTCCATGTTGTACATGCCCCTAGTTGGGGTATCTTGGCCTTATTTTCATCATTCTTTCATCTAGAATTATGCGTGTCTTGATTCCCATCCTCATGGGATACGCAGGACTGCCCAAACATCTAGTCATAGGGTCCAACCCCATCTCATTGAAACCTCCCTATCATTTTGGGCCCTTGAACCATGTTCTTCTATAAGAGGTGTATATGGTGTGGTATGGGATTATGCCTTCATTCATGTCAGGTTTATAACAACCATGCTGCATACCTCTCTCTCTTGAGAGACCCTCACCCCCTTTCCCTACTATCATCTCTTTGAGTCAATTGCCCCTATGTCAGGCCCTCATCCCTCTTCAGTGATTCACCAATTAGTTCATGAGTACTATGGTCTTGAACTTGTAGTGTCAGATTCTACCTAGACACGCGATCACCCATTTTTCTGGCTTCGTGTTCCCCTTCATTTGGGATTCCATTATCTTTTACATCCAAAGGGAACCCTAAACGGCATGGATGCTAGGCCTAAGGGCTCTCATACCATTACAAGCCAACAACCTTGAGGATTTAAGGAAACAAATCGACATAAGTCCCGCAATGTGAATATGGTCTAAAGTCGATGCCAATTTGTTGTCCCCATTTCAGGGCACACGATATTGGAGTTGTGTTTCGAACACGGTCAACAATTATCCACCATCGACATGCCAATCCCTTCAATCATTGAATGATGGTTACATGATTCAAATTATTTTCCACCCCATCATGTCAAAGTGGAATTTAGACACTGTTGACATTATCCCTCAGTGCGCATTTTCATGTTAGGAGGACAAAGCTAAGGTAAACCATCATTCGGGGCTCCGCACTGACTTCCCTTTGGTGTGCATTCTAGGTATTGGAAAAAACCTATTCTGCCCAAGTTTCCCACACCGAGTTTGACTCATGTGGGCTTAGAGATCAAATTTAGGTCAGAGTTTACTTGGAAGGATTCCACTTCTTTTGGTGCAAGGCCCAGACCCGCACAACCTTATTATCTATGGCACTAGTATCTTCCCATTCCCTCCCTAGAACTATGTATGGAATGATTCTCATTCTCATGGGATACATATTAATGCTCATGGACTTTGCCTCGGGCCCAGCCTAACATTCATTTTCGGTCCTTCGACCAATAAACTCCCCAAGGAACACATGGTGATCTTGACTCCAGATCCTCATTCACCACGTGTCTCCCATATTCCCTACCATCTCTGGTATGAACTCTATGACCATAAACTATGATCACTCTAAATCCTTACTGCAAGTTGTTAAACTGCACGTCATCTTTCATAACTACGTACGACATTATTCCCATCCTCATGGGATATGTAAAAACCCCCAGACAACTTGTCTTTGGGTTTAGCTGTGGGAATCTGAAATCTTGTCCTATCTCTTTCGACCCCTAGGCCTGACCCCTTTTTGGAACATGTGGTGTGGAGTGTAACTCATGGGTTCTTATTAATGTCGGGTTTTGCAATAGTTGTACCATGTGCCCCCCATGTCTTTTCCCTATGTAGTCCAGGTTCTATGACCATAAACTAAGATCTGCATATAAGAATTGTTCATCATGTTTGGTCACTTCACTTCCATGTGCACAGTCCATCAAATCAAGCCTTCTTTAAGGGCCCATACTATAAAAATTATGTTTGAAGCATGCAACCTCAGGACCATAGCCCAGGGAGGAGGACTGAACTACCTCTATCTGATACATCTTGTTGTCATACTCAGGTGTGTTGGGGTAGTGCCTAAAGTGTGGAATTTTCACAAGGACATTTCTATATTCCATGCCCAAGCATCGTGAGCCCATTATTTTGATCCTCATCCTCATCCATGTCTGAAGGGACCCCCTTTACGACCTGGCCTCATGCCACATTGGCTTATGTACTGACTTGGGCCTTCATCCCTAAGGACCTCCGATGACATTTTTGATAGGTCTCGTGTTTGGAACATGGTCAGCGTCCGACCGTCATTTGTCTATCCCCATTATAGGCTAATGTGAAATGGATACTATGTTTCGAACATGGTCAAAAGTTACCCCTATTATCACTCCACCATCATTGTGGTCCAGATCTAGGGCATCATGACTCATATATTTCCACTTCCTTATGTTCAAGTGAAATTCCAACATACATGGATATACTCCTTCACACATCTAGGTGTGTTACATAGGAATACCAACATCATTAGGACAACATTCACCTAGTATCCCATGACCCCTAACATGTGCCTTCTTGTGCTAGGAATGTGCCATCACTACTCCTTGTTTCCCACATCGAGCATGACTCATGTGGGCTTAGTAGTTCAGGTGGGATGTATAATGGTGCATCAATACCATACATGCCTTTCATCATCCTAAATTATGTTAAACTGCACTCTCAAAACTACGAATAGCTTCATTCCCATTCTCATGGGATATGTAGCAACACCCAGGAACGTTGCCTTGAGCCCAACCTAACTTTTACATTTGGTCTCTTGAATTAAAGAACATCCTATAGGGAGACATGGTGTGGTGCACACTCCTTATGTCCTCATTCACGTTGGGTTTATAGCTACCGCACAACATAATCCATTCCTTGGATCTCCCCTTTCACCCTTCATCATATGGTATGATGTTGAACTGCACGAGTCCACATAACCTTGACATAAGATAGTAAACTGCAGTTTTACACTGATCAAGTTCAGGACGCCCCATATAACGAACCATAGTTTACATACATTGTTAATACTTCAAAATTGAAGCACACTTATTACAACATATGACAAAACCACAAAGGACCGTATAGGTATAGTGTCTTTAGAAACTGGTAAACATAAACAACTGGTTCATAAATCTTCTACAGTGTCTCCCATTTATTTCATCATATCTAGGGTCCCTTTTAGCATATTCTACTTAATATCCATCTTCCTGACCTGGGGAAAAGAAAACATACAAAAAGGGTGAGCTCAAATGCTCAGCAAGGGAAAATAAAGGAAATAAAAATCATATCATATCTTTTTGAAACTCATAACCTGCAAAAGAGATCATAATATCTTAACATGGAATAAATCATAGAAGTGAAAATGATATCCCCATAATCATAACATAAAACTTGAAACTTTGTGGCATGCACACATAATCATGGAAAATCATTTCTTGTTAGTCATGACTCATTGCCAAGACTATCTTAGCGGACAAAGTCCATTTCTGAACCGAGTTCACTCCTCGTTTCAGTCCTGAATCACTGAACCGAAATAACCTTCCGTTCCAGCCATGTCTATCTCATGAGATATAAAATCTTTACCCAATGCATTGGAGGGAGATATAGGTCCCACCCATCTTATAATGAATCATTTCTTATGTGTGCCACATAATCATAAATCATACATCATCTCATAACACATGTAACAAAAATGGGATTCTTGAAACATCATGACATCATAAAACAAATCATATAAGGTAAATGACTTCATAAAAATAATTCCCTCACAACATAATAAAATCAATGTAATAATAGGGATAAAAACATAACCCTATATTATCTTAGATGGAAAATAATTTTGATAAAACATTTGAAATCCATTCTTGAGGAAAATATCCTTTCTACTTCAAAAACACTTTTCTTTTCTTGACATGTCATACAATTATAAACTAAAAGAAGTTGATTAAAAATAAACATGAAAACTTATAAAGGAAGATTCTTGGAAATAATGTTTTAAAAATCCATTCATGCCGTATAAGTTAAAAAAACATTCTTCCCGTACTTTTGTCAAAAAAGTCAAAAATCACCTCGTACGAAAAATGACAAAATATTCCTTTCATGTCTTTTACAAAAACTTACTGAAGGGTAAAATTGGATATAAACTATTGAAGAAGGATGGAAATAATATTACATATTGAGGGAACATGGATGTGGATGATAAAATACAACCCAGTAAAAACTAAAGTATAAACAATCTCGGATAAAAATGAGATTGTGTTATTTCCCTTACCTTAGGTCCGATTTTCTTTGTACGTGTCCGAAGCTCCTCTTCTTTGAAATGCCTCTTTGAATCCTTCACTTAGGGAACTAAGATTGGTCTTTGAAGAAGACCAGGACCTATAGGATTATTCTAGGGAATTGGAGAAGGGATTTTGGCAGGGGTTGGCCAAGCTTGAGTGCTCAAATTGGTGTGAGGAGGAGGGGGAGGAAGTGCCCTTTTATAAGGGAGGAGAGGGGCACCTTAGGAATATCTCAAAATATTATTTTATATTAAAGTCATAATCGGTTTATAATGGTTCCAAAGGGTCTTAATTCGAAGGTAAAGTGGGGATGGGTCGCAAGCCTATCAACCAATAGGATTTAGACAAGTTTAGGTTATTATTTTAACCTTATCAATTAGATTTAACTCTAAGTCAAATAATTTAACTTTTACTGTGACTTTTTGTTTTCTTACACTATATTGTTAATACACTAACTATAACATGCCAAAAGAACCCCAAGTTGTTTATTATTAATATATATATCCTTATCTAAGTCATTTGGCCGAACCTTAGAATTTTATGAATAAAATAACAATTAATAATATTTTATTTTATTTAAAAACTATTTTGTGTCAATTTTGACACTATTTGATATATGATTTTTGTGAAAGTCATAACAGAATTATATGTTCGAACCAAGTTTATTAAATCAACACTAATATTTAATATTAACCTATAAAATTAGTGTAATTCATAAAAAGTTTCAAATAACATTTATTTGGGCATTTATAACATCAATTATGTTAACATTTCCATAAAAGGGTAATTACTTCATCATCGTTGTGTCATAAATAAATTACTTTATATAAAGTCTAAAAATTATAAATAAAATACCATTATGTAGGAAATCTTTTTATCTTTCTAATGAATATTTATAGTCGAATTTATCTTATGTATAACCCAATATTAAAAATTATTTAGTTATTAAACTTTGATTTTAACTATTTTAACCCTTCTTTAAATAAATTAATAATAAATGTCCTAATCTAATCCAAGTGGACCTAAATGGTCATATTTTATTCCTAAGTTTGTTTTTGGTCGAATTACACTTGTCCAATAGAATTAGGACATGAGTTAGGGTAATAATAATATAATTTTACCCCTAATTACCCTATTTACTTTTAACCGTGGTAAAAAAAGTAAAAAGTTACTATTCACCAAAAAATTATTTTCATCTCTTTGAACCACATTTTAGTCCTTGATATTAACCGTGTCTCTCGGATTTTTGAAATTCCATTCACAGAAGCGGTAAAATTAAGTTTTATGCAAAATTCAGTTTTTAACCTACCACTTAGTGGTTTCACTATTCATAAAAAATTGAAAGTTTTCAGAAAAATACCAAAATTTCACCCTAGGATAATTTCGGTATTCCGAATCCAAAAATGAAGTCCATTTTGAAAAATAAAATTTATAAAATTTCAAAAAGTGGTTATTACTATTCATAACGGCATGTTTTATTTTAATAGCATATCGTTGTTTAGTGAAACTCGGTATTGCGTACGACGCAAGCTATCAAGGAAGGTCACGATTTCGTGTAAAGCAAGCCAAGCAAGTGTTGTGTAAAAAAAGATTCCTTTGATGATTTATATAACATAAAAGTATTGGGTGTTACATTCTACCCCCCTTAAAATGAATTTCGCCCTCGAAATTCGTCACTTTGTAATAAACAGATGAGGATACTTCTCCCTCATCATATCCTCAAGCTCCCATGTAGCTTCTTCAAGTTGGTGGTTCCTCCATAAAACTTTCACCAATCGAGTGGTCTTGTTTCGTAGGACTTTTTCGCTACGATCCAGAATCTCTATCGGTTTTTCTTCATAAGAAAGATCTTGCTCCAGCGGTACAACTTCTCAGCTGAGTACATTTGAAGGATCAGGTATGTACTTTGTCAGGAGAGACACATGGAACACATCGTGAACTTGATAGAGATTCGGTGGAAGCGCCAATAGGTAAGCTACCTTTCTAACACGATCCAGTATTTCCAAAGGACCGATATATCTAGGGCTCAACTTCCCCTTCTTTCCAAATCTCATAACCCTCTTCCAGGGAGATATTCGTAAGAACACTTTATCACCCACTTCAAACTCTAGGTCTTTTCTTCGGTTGTTGGCATAACTTTTCTGTCGACTCTGATCTGCTCTTATGTGTTGTTGAATAGATGTGACCTTTTCTGCCATTTCATCAACGAGATCAGGTCCTAATAGCTTTCTTTCCCCAACTTCATCCCAGCAAGTTGGAGTCCTGCATTTCTTTCCATAGAGAGCTTCATAAGGAGACTTCTGAATACTAGAGTGAAAGCTATTATTATAAGAAAATTCCACCAAAGGAAGGTATTGATCCCAACCTCCTTTGAAATCCATAGAGAAAGCTCTCAACATATCTTCTAGGGTTTGAATTGTTCTCTCAGACTGACCGTCTGTCTGAGGATGATAAGCAGTGCTGAAACTCAACTCTGTATCCAGAGTATGCTGAAGACTTCGCCAGAACTTCCAGGTAAATCTCGGATCCCGATCAGATATAATAGAAAGTGGTACTCCATGCAATCTTACCACTTCCTTTACATATATCCTGGCAAGCTGATCTAGAGAGAAATCCTCTCTAATAGCAATGAAGTGTGCAGACTTTGTAAGACGATCATCTATGAACCAGATAGCATTATTGCCTTTGGATGTTTTAGGAAGTCCTGTGACAAAGTCCATAGTGATATTTTCCTATTTCCATTCGGGTATGGGTAATGGTTGTAACATCCCCTTAGAGTTTTGCCTCTCAGCTTTAACTTGTTGACAAACCAAGCATCGAGAGACATATTCAGCAACATCTCTTTTCATGCCATCCCACCAGAAGTACTCTTTCATGTCCCTATACATCTTCGTGCTTCCAGGATGAATAGAGAATGAAGAACTATGAGCCTCATCCAGTAACTCCTTCATTAATTCGGGGATGGGAGGAACACAAACCTGTTTCTTGAACTTTATTATCCCATCACAATCAAGGTTGAATTCAGGAACATTTCTCACCTTCTTTTGTAACTTGACATCTTCTTTCTATGCCTCTTTAATCTTCACATGTATAGATGGTTGAACATTCATTTGAGAAAGATAAGATTTTTCCCCTTTCATTATAATTCCAAGATCCATCCTTTGTAAATCCACAAATATTGGATCATTTGTGATCCTCATCATGGATAAACTAGCATGGTCTTGTCGACTTAATGCATCTGGCACCATGTTTGCTTTCCCAGGGTGGTAATGGATTGAGCAGTCATAATCTTTAATCAGCTCCAACCATCTTCTTTGATGCATATTCAGCTCCTTTTGTGTGAAAATATTCTTTAAACATTTATGATCAGTATAAATATCACACCTTTCACCATAAAGGTAATGCCTCCAAATCATTAATGCAAAGATTACCGCAGATAACTCCAAATCATGTGTTGGGTAATTTTTCTCATGGATTTTCAACTGTCGTGTGGCATAAGCTATCACCATATCATTTTTCATAAGAACACACCCCAATTCCTTCTTGGATGCATCACTGTAGATCACAAACCTTTCTCCACTACAAGGCAGTGTGAGCACAGGTGCACTGGATAACCATATTTCCAACTCCTTGAAATTCTCTTCACATTCCTCTATCCAAACAAACTTAACTCCTTTCTGAGTCAACTTGGTGAGTGGATTAGATAATCGTGAAAAATCTTTTACAAAAAATCGATAATATCCAGCCAAACCAAAAAAACTTCAGATCTCAGTTACTATTGTTGGTCTCGACCATCTTTCAATAACCTCTGTTTTTACTGGATCCACAGATATCCCCTCTTTTGAGATTATGTGACCCAAAAATAAAACTTTTTGAAGCCAAAATTCACACTTGGTAAATTTGGCATAAAGCTTCTCCTTTCTCAGGGTCTTCAATATAATTCTCAAGTGATCTTCATGCTCTTCCTTGCACTTTGAATAGACAACAATATCGCCTATAAAGACTACCATAAATTGATCAAGATATTCTTTAATGACTCTATTCATTAGATCTACGAAGATAGCAGGGGCATTAGTAAGACCAAAAGGCATCACTATAAATTCATAGTGTCCATACCTTGTACGGAAAGCCGTCTTTGGTATATCCTCCCTTTTGACCCTTAGTTGATGATACCTTGAACGAAGATCAATGTTGGAAAAGTATTGAGCTCCGCGTAGTTGGTAAAATAATTCATCAATGCGCGGGAGAGGATATTTTTTCTTGATAGTGATCTTGTTAAGTTCTCGATAATCAATGCAGAGTCTCATTGATCCATCTTTCTTCTTAACAAATAGAACAGGTGCTCCCCAAGGTGACACACTAGGGCGTATGAATCCCTTATCAAGATTCCCTTGGAGTTGCTTCTTCAATTCCTACAACTCAATTGGGGCCATTCTATAAGGTGTCTTTGAAATAGGCAAAGCACCCGGTACGAGTTCTATTGAAAACTCAACATCACGATTTGGTGGAAGACCTGGTAATTCCTCCGGAAAGACATCATCAAACTCCCGTACGATGGGCATATTCTTAATAGCGAGTTTCTCACCAACCATTTGAGATAAATAACCTTTATTTAGTGGAATCAATACCCATAAAATGGAAGAAATTTCCACTGGAAGGTTATGTTCATCCTTGCATTGATAGACGATCATAGATTGATCTGGAATATGAAATGTGACTTCCCTTCTTTGGAAATTGATATGAGCTCCGTATAAAGAAAGCCAATCCATGCCAAGAATCACATCAAATTCCACTATAGGAAGGATCACAAGATTTGCAGGAAGCACTTCCCCACAAACATCGATCAGAGAAGAATTATAAACTTTTGATGCGATTGATGTGCCATTAGGTGTTTTCACCGCTAACTCAACATCTAATTGTTGAGTTAATACGGTGATACCCTTAGAAAATTCTTCAGAAATAAAAGAGTGGGTGGATCCAGAATCAAATAAAACATTTGCTACTTTAGAGTGGATGGTAAGTGTACCTTTCACCACATCGTTATCGTACTCCACATCGCTGATAGAAGTTGCATGTGACTTTCCTTTGTCTTTAGCCTTAAGAGTTTGTTGACATCGACCATCATCATCAACCCTTGGATTTGGGCATTGATTGGCATAATGCCCCATCTCCTTGCACTTGAAACATTGAAGTGTAGTAGGTTCATTCTGTGTATCCCTTCCATTGTTTGCATCATTAGACATATTCTTCCCATAATCGCGGAATTCAAATGCCCGATGACCTTCCTTTCCACATTTGAAACATTTACTTGTCCCTTTAAGACAACTCCCTCCATTTTTCTTTCCACAGTTTGAGCATAAGGGAAAGCTCATCTTCTTTTCAGTGTGCTCTTTAGATTTTCTGTTGAATTCCATTTTCCTCTTCTTATCAAACCCATATGACTGATGGGTTACTCCAATCTTCATCTCGACTTTGAGAGCACATCGAAAGATTTCCTCGTATCTATTGAAGTCCCTTATGGCTAACGCCCTTCAAATACTTGGCTTTAATCCACTAAAGAATCGATCGATCTTATTCTCAGGTTGGATAATAATACCAGAAGCGTACCTTGCAAGTCTTGTAAAATTTGCGTCATAGGTACCAACATGTTCATCATCCCTTTGCTTCAGTTCAAGAAACTCTTTCTCCATCTTTGTTCGGAGAATACGAGGGAAGTACTTATTGAAAAATAAGTTCTTGAACTCGTCCCATTCCATGGACTCAATTTCATCCCTTTGCCTCGTGTTCTTAATAAGATTCCACCATTGATCAGAATCTCCTTCCAAACGATACACTGATAGGATGAATTTATCATGTTCAGAACATTGATGAACTGAAAATATCTTTTCAGTAGTACTAATCCATTGTTCAGCAACTCATGGATCAGTAGACCCGCTGAAAGAAGGTGGACGCTGCCTCATGAAGGATTCAACAGAATGTTGCTCCTTCCTTTGCTCGTTTGGAAGTCCCGCATGATTCATAGCTTGAGAAAGTTGTGTGAGCATGGCTACAAGATTTTTCATTCCATCTCCCATATCATTTGGATGCTCAGGGGGACAATCATTGCATTGCCCATCACATTCCGCATTAACACGGTTCCTTCGGGTTCCAGCCATTGACTAAAACCAAGAAGAATAGTGTGAGCAACACTAATTATAATAGGAAAACCACAAAATTCAAGAATAAATTTTTCACGCTTAAGGTCTTATCCTAGGTTATTCATGGCCATTTCAAAAACACTAAGATTGTGTTCTATGCTTAGACTTATCCTTAGGGTTCATACTAAGGCTTTCGCATCCTAGTTTCCAAAGGTTGATTATAACCTCCCTCTGATACCAACTATAACGAACCCTACTTTACATACATTGTTAATACTTCAAAATTGAAGCACACATATTACAACATATGACAAAACCACAAAAGACCGTATAGGTATAGTGTCTTTAGAATCTGGGAAACATAAACAACTGGTTCATAAATCTTATACAGTGTCTCCCATTTATTTCAACATATCTAGGGTCCCTTTTAGCATATTCTACTTAATATCCATCTTCCTGACCTGGGGAAAAGAAAACATACAAAAAGGGTGAGCTCAAATGCTCAGCAAGGGAAAATAAAGGAAATAAAAATCATATCATATCTTTTTGAAACTCATAACCTGCAAAATAGATCATAATATCTTAACATGGAATAAATCATAGAAGTGAAAATGAGATCCCATAATCATAACATAAAACTTGAAACTTTGTGGCATGCACACATAATCATGAAAAATCATTTCTTGTTAGTCATGACTCATTTCCAAGACTATCTTAGCGGACAAAGTCCATTTCTGAACCGAGTTCACTCCTCGTTTCAGTCCTGAATCACTGAACCGAAATAACCTTCTGTTCCATCCATGTCTATATCATGAGATATAAAAACATTACCCAATGCATTGGAGGGAGATATAAGTCCCACCCATCTTATAATGAATCCTTTCTTATGTGTTCCACATAATCATAAATCATACATCATCGCATAACACATGTATCAAAAATGGGATTCTTGAAACATCATGACATCATAAAAAAAATCATATAAGGTAAATGAATTCATAAAAATAATTCCATCACAACATAATCAAATCAATGTAATAATAGGTATAAAAATATAACCCTGTATTATCTTAGATGGAAAATAATTTTGATAAAACATTTGAACTCCATTCTTGAGGAAAATATCCTTTCTACTTCAAAAACACTTTTCTTTTCTTGACATGTCATACAATTATAAACTAAAAGAAGTTGATTAAAAATAAACTTGACTACTTATAAAGGAAGCTTCTTGGAAATAATGTTTTAAAAATCCATTCATTACGTATAAGTTAAAAAAACATTCATCCCGTACTTTTGTCAAAAAAGTCAAAAAGTACCTCGTACGAAAAATGACAAAAGATTCCTTTCATATCTTTTACAAAAACTTACCGAAGGGTAAAATTGGATATAAACTATTGTAGAAGGATGGAAATAATATTACATATTGAGGGAACATGGATGTGGATGATAAAATACACCCCAGTAAATACTAAAGTATAAACAATCTCGGATAAAAATGAGATTGTGATATTTCCCTTACCTTAGGTCCGATTTGCTTTGTACGTGTCCGAAGCTCATCTTCTTTGAAACGCCTCTTTGAATCCTCCACTTAGGGAACTAAGATTGGTCTTTGAAGAAAACCAGGACCTCTAGGATTATTCTAGGGAAGTGGAGAAGGGATTTTGGCATGGTTTGGCCGAGCTTGAGTGCTCAAATTGGTGTGAGGAGGAGGGGGAGGAGGTGCCCTTTTATAAGGGAGGAGAGGGGCACCTTAGGAATATCTCAAAATATTATTTTATATTAAAGTCAAAATCAGTTTATAATGGTTCCAAAGGGTCGTATTTCGAAGGTAAAGTGGGGATGGGTCGAAATCCTATCAACCAATAGGATTTAGACAAGTTTAGGTTATTATTTTAACCTTATCAATTAGATTTAACTCTTAGTCAAATAATTCAACTTTTACCGTGACTTTTTGTTTTCTTACACTATATGGTTAATACACTTACTATATCATGAAAAAAGAACCCCAAGTTGTTTATTATTAATATATATATCCTTATCTAAGTCATTTGGTCGAACCTTAGATTTTTAGGAATAAAATAACAATTAATAATATAATATTTTATTTAAAAACTATTTTGTGTCAATTTTGACACTATTTGATATATGATTTTTGTGAAAGTCATAACAGAATTATATGTTTGAAAAAAGTTGATTAAATAAACACTAATATATCCTATTATCCTATAAAATTAGTGTAATTTATAAAAAGTCTCAAATTACATTTATTTGGGCATTTATAACATCAATTATGTTAACATTTCCTTAAAAGGGTAATTACTGCATCATCGTTGTGTCATAAATAAATTAATTTATATAAAGTATAAAAATTATAAATAAAATACCATTATGTAGAATATCTTTTTATCTTTGTAATGAATATTTATAGCCGAATTTATCTTATGTATAACCCTATATTAAAAATTATTTAGTTATTAAACCTTGATTTTAACTATTTTAACCCTTCTTTAAATAAATTAATAATAAATGTCCTTATCTAATCCAAGTGGACCTAAATGGTCATATTTTATTCCTAAGTTTGTTTTTGGTTGAATTACAGTTGTCCAATAGAATTAGGACATGTGTTAGGGTAATAATAATATCATTTTACCCTTAATTACCCTATTTACTTTTAACCGTGGTAAAAAAAGTAAAAAGTTACTATTCACCAAAAAATTATTTTCATCTCTTTGAACTACATTTTAGTCCTTGATATTAACCGTGTCACTCATATTTTCGAAATTCCATTCACAGAATCGGTAAAATTAAGTTTTATGCAAAATTCAGTTTTTAACCTACCACTTAGTGGTTTCACTATTCATCAAAAATTGAAAGTTTTCAGAAAAATACCTAAATTTCACCCTAGGCTAATTTTGGTATTCCGAATCCAAAAATGAAGTCCATTTTGAAAAACAAAATTTATAAAATTTCAAAAAGTGGTTATTACTATTCATAACGGCTAGTTTTATTTTAATAGCATATCGTTGTTTAGTGAAACTCAGTATTGCGTACGACGCAAGCTGTCAAGGAAGGTCACGATTTCGTGTAAAGCAAGCCATGCAAGTGTTGTGTAGAAAAAGATTCCTTTGATGATTTATATAACATAAAAGTCTCGGGTGTTACACCCCATGTTAGTCATGGGATGCACCAGATCCCTTTCCAGAGAGAATTTCCCCTATCAGTATCATCCTCCAGCCACAAAATGCTTATGAACTCTGTTTGGATTGATTCTCATATTTAGGGGACATGTAGAGATGCCCAGACATTCCACCTCGGGCCCAGCCTTAGGGTCATTGACCCTTCTAGTCCCTCGGCCCCGATCGTGGTTCAATATTTATAACCTTAAAGTAGCAGCCTACAGTCCATGTACCATGACTTCAAACTATTAACCTTGAACCAGGAAGTATGACCTTAACACTATGTGTTTATCATCCTCATTGGTATGAAGTAAAACTAAGTGTCATTCCAAGTCCTCACCAGAGAATTCATGTTCCAAAGTAGGTATGATCCCCAATCATACCAATGCGCCCACCTAATGTGTCTTCACCATGGTGCTGTAATTTAAAGAGTGTTGGACTCCATTAGAGAAACCCATCACTTTACACTCTATGCTTTGCATGCCCTTTATTTGGACCCTCATCCTCCTTCACATCTAAAAGAACCCCCTAACAGTATAGATACTAATCTTGTGGCTCACATACTATCTCGGGCAAACATTCTGGAAGACTAATGGGAAGAATTTTGAGTCAAGCCCTGTGTTTCAAACATGGTCAACAGTCGACCCCCATTTCTTATCCCCATTTCAGCCTAACGCAATAAGGATACTATGTTTCGAACGATGTCAACAGTTATCCTTCATTTTCATGCCACCACTATAGTGTTTTGAATTTGGGTATTATGATTCACACTTCTCACTCCCCTATGTTTGAATTAAGCTCGACGGCCCTGGCGTTACTCTACTCATGCACTAGAGCATATTGGGGAAGTGACAGTACGACTGTTCCAAGGACTTTGTTCTCCATTCAGGTCTCCCCCTTTCTTTTTGGAATCCTAGAAGGGTCATTTCTACCTCAAGTGTCTGAAGTATGACTATCCCTCCCACATTAAAATGGTTTAATGGCATATGTATCCTTTTTTTATCACATAGGGCATGACCCACGTGAGTTTATTAATAGATCGGTATTTACTTCTGGATTGTGGGCGAAGTGCATTAAAATAAAAAAAATAGTCTGTTCATGCATACAATTCCGAGCTGGAAGTAATAAAGAAGGATGAGAATGTGGGGGTCGGCCAAAATAGGGCCCTTAAGGATCTAAATTTTCTATGGACTACTCCAATGCGGCCACCTTCCGACTTGTGGCCTCCAGCATCGCTTCCCATCCCCTGAGATCATTATCTTCAATAGTAGCAGTGGGTCATAATTCATTAGCCATGGACTAAGACCATGATTTTTCTATCTAGAGTTCAATCATTTGGAAATTCTCCTACGCTATCTGTTCTTCAGAATCCGCCAGTTGGGACTTCAATTGCTCAATGAGCTGAGATTGGTTTGTAATGAATGTATCCCCTTCCTTTGTTTGTTCCTCAAGTTGTTGGAAATCCTTCTCCACCTCCATGAAGGCATGAGTATTCTTTGAATCCACTGGCTCCAGGAAATGTCTGAGCATTGGCTATCTTCCCGTACACTCCTCTCCATATAATCATGGATCATTAAGTTGGATTGGCGAGAATCTACCCCTCTAATGTAGAGAAAGTTTCTGATACACATCCTTTCATTGTGACATGTTATATGGATCTCCTCAGCAGCTTCCAAGTCAGAATCGTCGATTTCGTTGGGGTCCACGAGCCTGTATTCGGGGAAAGCGGAAAGGTGTACAGTGGTAGGGTCATCTTCGAGAACTCCCTCCTCATATGTGGCTTCACTCTCATCAGGATGGAACTCCACGTCCGCAGCATTATAACCCATCATTGTAACCCCCGACTTGTCGAGTATGAGGGTAGGGCCACCTAGAATGGTTGCTTCTGTAAAGGCCGATGTACCCATTGGTAAGACTACTGAAGATTCCCTAGACTCGACGGTTTGTTGTGCCTCCAACCTCGCGATTAGTGCATCAGGTATCAGTATCTTGATTAGATGAATTCACATGAAAAAATGAGAACCATTGAAAAAGGACTTATGAGAGCCATGTGTGGAATTGTCTAAGGCCATTGTCATGGCAGGGGACGCCACTATAGGCGAGCCTTCAGTTCTTGTCAACTCAATCACTGACATCGGCTCCTCTTGAAAAATGTGGATGACATAGGTCTATTATTCTAACTCATTGTCACCTACGCCATCCCTAATAAGAACCCCGCTACGCTCGGTCCTGAGGACAGGCTCCTAGGAATGCTCCCCGGCCTCCAGAGGCACACCTTTATCCCCTGTGGGGAAGGATTCCTCAGAACCCTCGCCTATGTGTTCCTAAATAGGAATATATTTGGGTGGTGGATTGAGATTGTGAAAAGATAAAGGATAGTGGAGATAATGTATAAACTTACCTCGAGCTACTCTTCTAGTTCTGCATCAAAACCTACAATTTTTCCGCTCTCTCGGGAGCTCCACTGGTGAGCCTGAGCTTCTGAAGGCCCCTCACCACTAAGACCTTCAATTTGGTCCTCCTCCCCTTCTTCACCTTTATTTTCTTCACCTTATTCATCTTATTATTTATCATCATCATCATCATAATCTTATTCTTCTTCTCCCTCTTCCTCTACACTATCATCCTTGGATGGTAGCTTTTCTGGGTCATGATCCTAGCCAAGCATCACTTTCACCAGTAGATGTGGATCTTCATACCGCCCCTTCCGGCATGAGTACATATCCATGGCTGTCAGGTATGCATGCCAGTGATTAAATTTTACCTTATACCTCCTCTGGATGTAACCTATGTCTGGAAGATCAAGCCTGGTGCGTTCCAACTGCTACCACAATTCATCAGTACACATAGATTGTCGTGATGTTCCCCAGGTAGACCATAGGTAGGGGAAGATAGAATCGGAGGACGAATTCAGTTGGTACCTTAGTTTCTTTCCCAGAAGGTCCCTAACAGGCCCACGCAACCGCATGCAGGACTGCCTTTCCCGAAAAGGGGAGGCATGCTCTCGGCTTGCGTTTTTTCTGCTGATGAAGTGTCAGCCTGTTCCATGCTAGCCATCTGGTCCATTCATTACCTTACCTCTCCCGTGTCACCTCGTTTACCTCCATGCTCTTCAGTCTCTGCACTAGTCACCTTGATTTCCCATATACACTTACAGAGAATCTCCTCAGGGTATGTTTTTGCCTAGTGCTCAGCATACTCTATTGAAAGGCATGTACTGATGTTGGTGGGGGGAAGAGTGATGACTTCGCATAAGTCAGTTGTTGTTAACATAATCCATAGTTGGAAGAGAATACAAGGATGCCTTTCTTCACGATCCTCTGTATATACATTCTTCTACATCCATTGCATGCACCCAAAATGCCTGAAAAACCTGGATGACACGTACGGATGCAAAAGATTTTACTGTCAATTTGGGCCACTAGTACGCCACCCCAGATGCTCTGTAGGTACTCCATCTGCTCTAATGGCCCCCGCCCATCATCTACCATCCGACTGAGTGGGGTTTGGAATGGTTGGAAGTCAAGGTGGGTGTGGTTACCGATCTTAATATCGATTCCTTCATCTCTAAGTGTTAGTTGGAGAATTCTGGCAATGTTCAAGAGAGATGGCCGCATACCATTACCAGGGGCGAATGGAATTCGAGAAGTCATACCCGCCAAAGTGGGCTGCGACCCATCCATAAAATAATTTGGAATGGTCTGCATATCATTCTGGGTGTAATTCCCCTTGAGATACGCCCCAGAATGCTGTATTGCCTGGCCAACACTGGAACTCCATGGTTGAACTTGTTCTTCGCCGCCTTGATCCATGCCATCACTATCATCCTTTGGTGGACCCCCATCCTCGTTCTCCTCACTGGAAACAACTACCATCTAAATAAAGAGGCATGAAACTCATAATATCGCACATTCAGGTCTCAACCATCATTAATGCAAAATCCCCATGACCGGTATTGTCCTGTCTCCAGGACCATCCAGTATGATCCTACTTTACCTCTCTCAGATGTGTTCATGCATTGTTTCCCTCGGCCTGGAATCTTCACAACCATGTTTTACATCAGGAAATGGATAAACCACCCAGAATAGGGTATGTCCTTCAGGATATATTTTATTTTAATCTCCTCCTAAGCCAGCTTGAGCATGTTCCATGACTGGATTGGGGTGCGTGTCCTATCTCCCCAGACATTCCTCATCTGGAGGAACTCATCGTAGTGGTACCCCTTCAAGGGGATTCGCCCGATACAGTGAGAATTCCATAGACTAATGCCCACATACCCATGGTGGAGTTGGAAGGTGTTGGTATAAGGGGACCAACGACTGAATAGCTCTACTACAAAGTCCTGCTGTCGGTCGAAATGAAATTGGGACGTCCAGACGGCCTCAAAAAGCCTGATGGACCATAGCTCTGGACTAAATTCCTTGAATATCTAACGTACCCAGTACGCCCATGCCCATTTATTGTTGAAGTTTCCATCGGATCTGAAATCCCATTCCTGCCAACCCTTCATCTCGTCAATAATCCTGTTTCTGAATATACTAACATAAATTGCGAGAAATTCCTCAGAAATCGTATCACTTCCCACAACCGTACTGGTCTTCAGATTTAGTACATAGATGGTTGTGTTCTATGATTCCCTAATAGGATGGCCCTTGTTTGTAAAATGGAATTCTGGAAGACTATCCTTGCGCGTCCCCCACGACTACGGTGGGTCCGTCTCGAAACTGGGAAACAACACATCTTCCAGTAGGTCAAAGCTCCATAGTGGTAGGATATCACTATGAACATAATATTTTTTATCTTGAGTAACCATGCCATGAAGCATCTAATTATCAGATACACCCCTCCTCAAGTGAGGAATCTGAGGGTTTGTGATCATCTGAGTTCTTCTCGTAGCAGCAGAAACCTCCCTCTCGACATCAGTCTTTTGGGGGTCCAATTCAAAAATCCTTAGGGGCTGGCGTTAAAGAATGAATTTTAGAGCGAAAAATATTAGATGGCATGCAAGAATGATGAGATGTGCAAAAAATGTGGGATAGTGCGCAAAAACCGGGTTTGGTCGTGGAAACTTATGCACTGATCGGGACAGATTTCACACATGAGAGCTAAGAACCTGTATTGTGGAAAATGTCAAAAGTAGGGGGCTATGGGGACCCTCAGACTATTTATAGGCACATACTTTCATTCTACACACGCGAAATAGGTTTTCGTGTGCAAAATAAGTTTTTGTGCTCACCGAACAACCGCTTCCCTTTATTTTTGGCGTACCCTCAGAATCCGACCTTCGGGTTCCCCTTCAGCATCGATTTGGAGGGGGGGGGGGGCATTTATTGAAGCCAAAATTTGGATAAGGCCAACATCAGGAGAATAACGAGAAAATGAAGGTACCCAAGAGGGGAAGATAATATTCCAAGACCGAGGAGGGAACTGCATTCAAGATTCGAAGTGTGCATGCAAACAACCCCCAGCATGCAAAAACATGCGCGCCCAAGACGACATCCAGAGCGAGCATCCATGCAACGCCTGTTTGTGCTCCCAACGTGACATCAAGCATGTGGTTACACACATTTCCCCTTGGTGAACCCAAAATTCCATAAAGGTTCTACTTACGCATAACGCCCCTTGCCGTGCCAAAATCGATGTTAAGGGCACGCTTCCGCGCAGTGCCTGTTGGCGTGCCTAGCACGGCGTGAAGAGCGTGTTTGCACGCGGCCCCCCGTTTGCGCACCACAACCCTTTTCACCCCCCTGAGGAATTTTTCTATAAAAAAAATGTACCCCACGCATTTCGGGGACTGTAACAGAATATGAAGTGACACTCTGCTGTGTGAAAACTCCCTCTTCCACAACCGCACGAAAAACACCATGGCCTTTAGGTATTGGATTTTACATGATAGGTCCCCCAACGGACCACTTTCTGGTGGTCCCTCTTGAGAATAATCCCAGTTAATTTCCATTCTCCAAAAGTCATTTTTGCGCAAGATGCCCCCATTTCCATACATTTTTTCTATGTATCGGTCCGCACTTGAGTGCATCCCCTTCCAGTTTGTGTGCATCCCCATATGGTTTGCGTGCGACCATTACATCATGCGAGCAGCCCTACCGTCTTGCATGGACCTTTCCCTCTTGTGAATAATAATTTTGTCTTGTGCGATGACATTTCTTCATGCATGTATACCTTCTCTCTTAGATGCATCCCCTTCTGGTTTGCGCGCAACCCTTCCTTCTTGTGCCCAGCCTATTCTCTTGAGCGTGCTCCATGTGACATCCTCCCCTCAAGGTGCCATGTTTGAGCCCCTCTTTTTCACACAACACCTGTATCACACGTTCTCTTTCCATGCGGTTCTTCATGTTCTCATGATGTGATTTAAAAATCCCTTGGGTGGTGCTTCCCGTTTCATTGCTTCGCCTCATGCATCTTCTCATAGGCATGCTAATGGTTATTTCTTCTTTACATAGCCACGCTAACGTGGACCCCTCAATAGATCCCTCCATAAGACTACCTCACCATGGAGTTGCTGATGCCTTCCCTTCTCTATGGGTGGGTGGGTATTAGTTACGTATGTCTTAGGGGTGTGGAGTGCACTCACTTCATCCGAGCTGCAGGTTGTTTAACTTCCAAGTGTCACCGTCCTCAACACATGACATTAAATTGTGGCCTTTCCCCATGCATTACATCTGGGGTGATCCGTCTCAAACATTCTCTACACCCACTGGTCTCCACGGGAGTGAGGTCATTTCTCACATGGAATGAGATCCTCTTTATCGGAGTGGCATCTTTCTGTGGGGAAAGGGCTACCAACTTGGTGTAAGCCCCAAACTTTCCTTGTAGGAGGTAACATACCTGCTCCTCCTCTCATCCTTGGTGCCAAATATATTTGGGATTTGTCACCACCTTGGCCTCCACCCTAGGGTAAATCCCAATCCCCATCACCCCAGGCTGCAAACCACACGTAAGCCCCTATTTCCTCTTTGGGCTGCTAACTACTCTTAAGCCCCACTCCACTTCTCAAGGACGCACCGTTCATGATGTGATCATCAGGTCTTTGATGCCTCTTATTTATCACATTGATAAAGACTCAGATGGGCTTAAAGTAATCATCGACCATGACATCTTCTCTAGGAAGAATGTAAGCCCCACACCACCCACTTGAAATATGTGGTCTTTGATCCTCGCTAAGGCATGGTATGTAGAAAGCCTCCCTGAGGTTCAAGCCCACCATCCATTGGTTCTGACCCCCCCTTCATGTTTTTTCCCAATCCTCCAAAATTATGAGCCCATTGATCCTTGCCAAGGAAAGGTACGTATGTAGCCTCTCTGCGGTTCAAGCCCACCAACCATTGGTCCCGAACATCTTCATGTCGGTTCACCAAACACCCACCTGAACTATGTGGACTTTGACCCTTGCCAAGGCAAGGTACGCAGGAAGCCTCTCAAAGGTTCAAGCCCAGCACCCATTTGTCCTGACCACTTCACGTCGGTTCACCTCCATCCTCCATGATGTTAAAATTTATGCAACTTTTGTCCCACAAGACACTAAACTCTCCCCTATCCAGTGGTAATCGATTGTGACCCTATCCAGCGGTAAGCCACTGTGACCCCTATCCCGCGGTAATCCATTGTGACCCCATACAACAGTAAGCTGTTGTGACCCCCATTCAGCGGTAAGACGTTGTCAACCCCTATCCAGTGGTAAGACATTGTGACCCCATCCAGAGATAAGTATTTGTGACCCACATTCAAGGGTAAGCTGCTGTCAAACCCTATCCAGTGGTAAGCTGTTGTGACCCCATCTAGCGGTAAGTCGATTTGACCTCAATTCAATAGTAATCCGTTGTCAACCCCATTCGACAGTAAGCCATTGAAATCCTCAATTGACGGTAAGATATCGTTAGACGAACTACAAGGACTTTGATTCCCTACCACAGGGATACATAGGAGGTCTCTTAGAGACTCAATCCCAACATCACCATCGTCCTTGAGTCGACTCCATCTCATTCTCTATCCACATCACTTAACCATCCATTACCCATCTTGATTCTTACCCGGGCCCCCACATCCTAGTGGGAACATGCCACATCATTCCACATTCCCTTTAAACAACAATCAGGTATCTAACCATGTGTTATCCCAAACATCATTGTTTCCTCCAGGGGTTGCACCCATCTGATCCACTCTAGTCAGTGTTTTGAGGAGTTTGATCCATCTCTGCTAGAAGTTAAACTCGCGGCATACCCTGTGTTAAACATGGGAAGCTGAGGAAAACCTCAAATACATGCCTATGGAATATAATTCCCCACATTCGATGTGAGATACCTAAGGATTCTGCACCCTTCAGAAGCCCTATAATAAGCGGAAGAAACCATGACACACGAGTGTTCTAGTGTCCATACACGCTAGTGATATCCAACATGACTACTCCCCCGACCGAAGGTTGCTGCCTAACTGGACCCCTTGGAATGTCCTGACCAAACCAGTGTAATTTAACTGGCATCCAGGAAGAAATGACACTAGGATGAGTTTCACGAACAATGTCTTAGTCTATAAGGGAGATCCGGACATGGTGACAAATTCCGAGGAGGATTCACTATGTCAAAAAAGGTATTTAGAGGTGGTTTGGTTTTACGTTTCACGGCGGATTAAACCACCGCTAAATAGATTGGTGGCGGTTTTGAAAAACCGCTGCGAAATCGTGCGTTGCGAAACTATTCGTGGAGGTTTTTAAAACCGTCACAGAACGTTTCACTGCGGTTTTTTAGCGGCGGTTTAAACTGCCTCGAAATGATTTAGCGGTGGTTTTTTTAATTTTTTTAAATTTTAATTAATTAATTAATTAATTAATTTCCTTATTTATTTCTTTATTATATTTATTTATTATATTTATTATATTTATTTATTATTTATTTCTTTATTTTATTTATTTATTTATTTATTTATTATATTTATTTATTTATTTCGTATTTATTTTATTTATTTCTTATTTATTTTATTTAATTACTTTATTTATCCATGCATGCACTTCCCATGGACATGCCCATGCACATCCCATGCCTATTCAATATAAAGAAATACTGCGTTTGGTGAGATTTGAACCCCTAACCTCTTGCTTATTTTCCAAAGTCTTTACCACTCCAGCAAACTCGTCATGTGGTTAATAAACAGAATTTAATATACATATATATATATTATTAGAAAAAACAAATAATACATAAATAATAGATATGAACTCAATAATAATTAATAATAACTAAAAACTAATAAATAATAAATAATAAATAATAAATAATAAATAATAAATAATAAATAATAAATAATAAATAATAAATAATAAATAATAAATAATACACAATAAATAATAAACAATAAAAAACAAAGAACAGATAATAAATAATAAACAATAAATAATCAAAATAAATAAAAATAAATAAATAATAATGAATTATAAATAATAAATAATAAATAATAATTAATAAATAACAAATAATAAATAATAAATAAATATAAATAATAAATAATACGTAAAACATAATAAATAATAAATGATAAATAATAAATAACAAATAATAAATAATAAATAATAAATAATAAATAATAAATAATAATTAATAATAAATAAATAATAATTAATAATAAATAATAAATAATTAATAATTAATAATTAATAATTAATAATAAATAATAAATAATAAATAATAAATAATAAATAATAAATAATAAATAATAAATAAATATAAATAAAAAAGAAATATAAATTATAAATAAATATAAATAATAAATAAATATAAATAATAAATAATAAATAAATAATAAATAATAAATAATAATAAATAATAAACAACAATAAAGAAAAATTAATAAAAATAAAAAAAATTAATGTAAATAATAAATAATAAATAATAAATAATAAATAATAAATAATAAATAATAAATAATAAATAATAAATAATAAATAATAAATAATAAATAATAAATAATGAATAATAATAAATTATAAATTATAAATAATAAATAATAAATAAATATAAATAATAATTATATATAAATAATAAATAATAAATAATAAATAATAAATAATAAATAATAAATAATAAATAATAAATAACAAATAACAAATAACAAATAATAAATAATAAATAATAAATAAAAAATAATAAATAAAAAATAAAAAATAATAAATTAATATAAATAATAAATAAATTTAAATAATAAATAGATATATATAATAAATAAATATAAATAATAAATAAATATAAATAATAAATAATAAATAATAAATAATAAATAATAAAAAACAAATAAATAATAAATAATAAATAATAAATAATAAATAATAACTAACAAAAAATAAATAATAAAAAATAAGTAATAAATAATAAATAATAAATAATAAATAATAAATAATAAATCACAAATAATAAATAATAAATCATAAATCATAAATCATAAATAATACATATTAAATATTAAATAATTATTAATAAATAATAAATAATAAATAATAATTAATAAATAAATATAAATAATAAATAAAAATAAATAATAAAAAAATATAAATAATAATAAAATATAAAAAATAAAAAATAAATAATAATAAATAATAAATAATAAATAATAAATAATAAATAATAAATATAAATAATAAATAATAAAAGAATAAATAATAAATAATAATAATTAATAATAAATAATAAATAATAAATAATAAATAATAAATAATAAATAATAAATAATAATAAATAATAACAAATAATAAATAATAATAATAAATAATAAATAATAATAAATAATAAATAATTAATAATAATTAATAATGAATAAATAATAATAAACAAATAATAAATAATAAATAATATTTAATAAATAATAAATAATAATAACAAATAATAATAAATAATAAATAATAAATAATAAATAATATATAATAAATAATATATAATAAATAATAAATAATAAATAATAAATAATATATAATAAATAATATATAATAAATAATATATGATAAATAATAAATAATAAATAATAAATAATAAATAATCAATAATCAATAATCAATAATCAATAATCAATAATCAATAATCAATAATCAATAATCAATAATAAATAATCAATAATCAATAATCAATAACCAATAATAAATAATAATTAATAATTAATAATTAATAATTAATAATTAAATACAAGTAATAAATAAATATAAATAATAAATAATTATAAATATAAATAATAAATAAATATAAATAATAAATAATAAATAATTATAAATAATAAATAAATAATAAATAATAAATAATAAATAACCAATAACAAATATTATTATTAATAATAATTTTTTATTATTAGTAATAATAAATAATAAATAATAAATAATAAATAATAAATAATAAATAAATATAAATAATAAATAAATATAAAAAATAAATAAATATAAATTTTAAATAAATATAAATAATAAATAAATATAAATAATAAATAAATATAAATAACAAATAATAAATAATAAATAAAAATAAATTATAAATTATAAATAAATATTAATAATAAATAATAAATAAGAAATAAGAAATAACTATTAACAAATAATAGATAATAAATATATTAAAGTATATTATAAATAATAAATAATAAATAATAAAGGAAACACATGAAAAAGTATGAAAAGATGTGATAAGGGTTGATAAATCATGAAAACGCATGAAAACGGATGGATAAGCATATGAAGAATGAGGCATTAGAAAGAATGAGAACGCATGAAAACTCAGGAAAACTTTGGAGAACCCCTTAATAATTCAACATAATCAACATAATAACCCACAAAAAACCATTGATAAAGATAACAAGTCATGGAAACCCAAATAAATAATAATAAATAGAGCAACCGTTAAAACCCGTCAAAAAGGTAAATAAGAGACAAAAACATTTGACTCACATTAAAAGAGATAACTTATGATCCAAGAGACCATTTTAGATCCACGACCTGTCAAATCAAAGATCCTGAAATGATCTTCGACCTGATAAGTGAAAGAGTCCGAATGGACAGGCGGATCGGAAGTTACGGCCATTTATAAAAATGCTAACGGGGAACCGGTGCTAGAAACGAGGCATCGAAAAACATAACAAACCTGATACCCACTAAAAAGGCCATAACATATGATCCAAGAGTGCATGTGGGCACCGTGGCCAGTCAAACTGAAGCTCATTGAACAAACTATGATCTTCCAGGTGGAGGAGTCCAAACTGACTCGCGGATCGAAAGTTAGGTACATTTGAAGACAAGTTCGATGGGACACCACTGACGGAAACAAGGATTCAGAGGCCATCAAGGGGGTTTTTGGGATCAAAAAACAAGAGAGAAGATTTCTTCTATCAAATTGGTGTGTAGCTCTCCTCACTGGCTTCGATTTGATATGTGGTAGAGCCCAAACGGACACCCGGAGCGAAAGTTATGGTCGTTTGAATTTGGATAACTTTTTTCAACTTTCTTATAACTCTAATATCATCCAAACCATAGACCATCTCACAGTTTTGATTATATTTTCCTCTATATATCTTCATGAGCTTCGATTTGACTAGTCGTGGCGCTCTAACGGATGTCCGGATCTAATGTTATGGTCATTTTAGTGATTTCGGGGTTTCTCATGTTTTTTTATTTTTTCCATTCATTCCACGGTGGTTTTACCGAATCCGCCGCTATTTTCGAGGTGGTTTTTTAAAAAACCGCCGCTAATACTCGAAAAAATTAAAAAAAAATTAAAACCATTTATGGCATTTTGTGGCGGTTTTTGTGCAGCGGTTTAAAAACCGCTGAGAAATGGCAGCCCGAAACACGTTTAGCGGCGGTTTTTAAAACCTCCACAAAAAAACCACCGCTAAACAACCGTTTTCCTGTAGTGATTCCACCAAAAGAGGAATTGAAATCCCATCAACTCATTTTCATTAAGGAGAAAACATCCCTGAACTATAAAAAGATGTCTCCCACCATTAGAAAGAGGGAATTCAGGGAAAAACCAGCGCATCCCCATCGTCCTCGAACCGACGGATGCACACGACCCAATGAAAGCAACATAAATAGTGGTCTCTAGGGGTTTTGTTCTTATTTAAATCTTTGATGACAGTTTTACAGAGAAGGATTCATGTTTTAATTGAGTACTCAAGTAAAAATTACTCAAATTAATTTTGATAATTAATTTTTCTAAGTGTATTCAATAAGGAGATTTCTATTTCATGATCTAGTGAGAAAGGGTATGTTTTTGTTGTTAAAGTCATTCAATTTTAAAAATCAGATTGTTGGAATCACCAGCCCATAAAAAGATCTGTGTTTTGACATGTTCTTATTGTGGTGTATGAAAAAACAATTATTTCATAAGTTAAATATACATTAATGTGGCCAACATAGTTTTTCTCCAGAGAGGAGAACTCAAAAATAATGGTTGTATCTTTAAATTAGATATATATGTAGAGTTTGTTTTTGAAATTTTTTGATTTTAAAAATAAATAGAGGACTAAAATAATGTTAAAACAAAAATAGATGAATATAGTGATGCTATTATGGTAGGATAACCATTTTCAATGTCTTCATGGTAAAAAACCATTCCCCCTATCGTCCTATTGAATGATAACAGAAAGACTCCTTATTTGAGTTGTCAATCACACTTGGTTTAATAATGAAATTGAAAGCACTCCATTGTGAATGAAAGTCAATATACCATTCCCAAAAAACTAGGTAAATTCTTGATCACAAATTTTCTCTCCATATAAATCTTAAAACAATTAAATTATTCTATATATGTTCCAATGATCATAGATAATCACCACCTAACCTAATATACTCTATCATGAGAAACTAGACAAATTGGAGGGAGATTAATGAACTTCAACGAAAGATAAAAAAATAAAGAGATAAAACCCCTAAATACAAGCGCATTAAGATAATTTGGAACCGATTAAAATATAAACCATTGAATAGAAAAAGAGAGTTTAAAATTCCAAAACAAGTCCATTGATTCTTTCACACCATGTATGACCCCGATATCCATTATTAAGTATAATTTTTTTTGCATAACATAAATATTTTTTATATGTTATTATAAAATATTCCCATAAAATCCAACAACATTTTTTCATTTCTATAGTATATTATGCAATTTAAATCCTAAAGAATTCTCTAGATTCGCCAAATTCCATCCCTCCATATCTATGCTCTTCATTTATCACTCACGCTAACTAATACACCTCCCCACCATGAAAATACCCCCTGAAAATAACAAGACAACCATTTTAGTGGATCTCCTCCCTACCAAGAATTGCATCTTTTATATAACTATAGTAACTCATAGATTTAATTCATTTATATAAACTCTTAATAGATTAATATTCATTACATATCATAATTATTAACACTACAATCGTATAGGTATAATATATTTGGAAACATGGATACAAAAACAACTAGTTTATAAGTGAACTACATCATCTCTCACTATATTCTTTATAAATATTACCCTTATTATACACATCATATATTTTTTTATTCTTTGGAAAAATCATCATGATAGTTGGTGAGATCTTCAGCTCATTTAGTGTAAAAAGGGAAGATAACATGAGCCTAATGGTATGAAAATTTAATTTAAACATTTTGAAACCTTACCCAACATATCGTAGTTCATAATAATTATTTATGGAATTAATCATGGTATTTTATATGACATTAATCAAAATGGAATCAATGAACTTTCTCTATGAGAACCTAACATTTTAATAGGATATAGATTTATATAATACACATAAGCATAAGAAATAATTTCCATAGTATTCTAGGATCACTTCTAAGACCATCATATTGTATTGGGTACACTCCAAAAACAATTGTAGTAGTCAATGGTCACTCCAAATACAATCACAATGGATATATTTTCTTATTGAACTGAGTTCACTCCCTATTCCATGCTTAATTTTCTCATTAGGTATCCATCGTTACACAATTAATTAGAGGGATATATAATATGAGTCCACCCATAAGATAATCTGAATCATATATATGTGTAAAAAAATTCCATAAATCATTCATTATATTAGAATAATGAAATTGTGGTGTGTTATAGAAAAATTTCATCATAGCATAACTAGTGGAAAGGAATCTAATTTTATAAATATTTCATCATTTCACCATAGCGTAACCTATGGAAAAGAAATAGGATTCATAAATATATTTTCAAAATAATCATAAAACATCCAAATAAATAATAATTATGGTACAATTAGATCATATCACCATTAATTGACAAATTAAATCATGTTTAGTTTTCTTTTATTAATATAAATACCATTTCAATTTCATTAAAACATTTTTTTATAAAAATAACCATTCCTTTTAGAATAACATTTCAATAACTAAAAAATAATAAATTATTTATAAAATAATTTAATTTGAAAATATCCTTGTTAAAATATAAATTATTTTTTTATATTATTGAGTGTTCTTGAATGCCTATTTTTTTTCATGCCATATAAGTTAAAATAAAAAATAATTTTCACATTTTTTTTAAAAAGTAAAAAAATTACGTAATTTGAAAAAAGACAATAATATTCATTTTAAAACATCATTTAGAATGTTTAACATGGTTATAAATTACTTAAAACAATCATTTGAGAATAATAAAAACATATTATAAAATATTTTTAGAAAATATATACATAGAACTGAAAGTGTGTCTTGGCCAAAGAGAGAAATAAATTCATTTTAACTTAAAATAATTATTTCAGTCTCATGAGTACTTAGAGAGAGAGAAATGATAGAAAATACTCTAATTCTCTAGAAATAACATTATTATAATAAAATACATGATATTATTGATAGATTAATCATGAAATTTCATCATTGGAAAGAAAATAAAAAATAATCCTGATAATTGATTAGATTGTAACATAAAACAGTTACAGCTTTGGTAACATTTGAATCATAGCCCCCATTGAAGACAAACATTAAATTAAATTATTTTAAATCACATTAAAATAGATTATATTACATTTAAATTTATTATAATTATATAAAACCTACATAAATATAATATAATATATGATCCCTTACTAACATTTAAACACTCATTTATTACTATTTCATTATTAACATTGTAATTTCTGGATATTAACTATTTCATTTTCCATGAGTATTTCAGTTTATTAGTTATGGTATTGAACCATTATCATGGTTACATAATCTCAATAATGTTAATAATTATTTAAATATTATATTTATTCATTATTTATAGTTTTAGAGACATCCATATAAAGTTATAGATAGAAAAATGAATACACTATTCATGGTGATAGTAGGTCGTATATATGAACGAACACTATTTTTAGTTTTTACTGATAGAATAAAAGAAAGGAAAATAAATATTTTCCTTTCCATTATCATTATTATATCATATACATAATTTATATTAATTAATAATTTCATTATTACTATCCATGTAAAACATAAATGACAAATAAATCACATCGCTTCTCGGTGGAGGCAGTCCACACTTACGCAAAAGCGACGTTATTATTTTCCAACATATTGGATCATAAAAGGGTAAAATTAATATTATTATAAAAAAGTATAGTTATTTAATAAATATTATTTTACTAATTAAATTAATTATAATAACAATCCAATAAATATGGTGGTGGAAAATTAATTGTATTGCTATGTAGAGATGGAAAGTAATGCATATGCACAAGTGATGCTTTGACTTCCCATTTGATAGGGAAGTGCGTGGATACTTTTTATATAATAATCATAATAATATTTTGGTTTATTTATGATACATAATTTATTATTTTAATATAAATACCCATGATTTAGTTAAGTTAAATAATAAGTTTAAAAAAAGAAAGTAATTGTTTAAGGGGATTACCACTTATTTTGAAGGAACACCTTTAGATTTGCTACTAATGGTCATAGGATTAGAATTAAGGGAATAAAATAACTTATATAATGTTTATAATCACATTCGGGTGGTATATGGGAATGTTTCGGTTGATCTAAATGGATCCAAATGTTTGAGGAAGTGAGGGGAAGAGGTTTCTTTTTATTATTGAGGTGAGAGTCAATTTCTGAATTTCTTAAAACATTAAAATTTAAAAAATTATTTATTAATCTAATTTAATGAAAATTGATATTAATTCAAATAAAAATAGTTACATTTTTAAATAAATCCTTATAATTAAAATTATAATGGTTTTTGTGTAATTTTAAACCTTTTCTTTTTTATTAACCCTTGGTTAACAAATTTTAATCTTAATCATCATAACATATTTTACCATAATAAAGGGTCATCATTTTTGATTATATGGTGAGTATTGGACCATAAATGGAAAAGAGATTAAGGTTTATAAAATATATATTTCCACCTTTTCCTCTTGAAATATTTTTATGTATTTTGAATAATTTAATAATATATTAGTTTAATAAAATATCATTAATGTCATTTTGACAGTATATATTTATTTTAACATAAAATACACCAATACAACTATGTCATTAACACCGAATCCTTTTTCACATCACATCACTGATTTGTTATATTTATACAAAAAATCCATAGAACACTCTAACTCATTCAAACTATATTACTCTTCATTTGTTTAATGTGGTTTATTTAAATTTTTTATTAACTGAATAAATATTGTTTCGACTTTGTGTAATTATTTTAAATAATTATATAATACTTAAAAATTACAAATAAATTATAAAAATTAATATAAAATAATTATTAAAAATACCTTAAAATCCATTGGCTACATACTTTTGTTCTTATGAAAACACCTATAAGATATTTAAAACTAATAGAGTGGGATTTTTTACTTTATTTAATTAGAATTTTATATAGGTCACTTTCATATAAAATTGTCCGTTAAAGAATTCAATTTCATAACTAAATCTATATGGGTTGAATTACATTTATCCATTAATAATTCAGATAAGTAATAGAGACCTCACCTCTAATTTTTAACCTAGAATATCATAATCTACCCTTTACCGAGGTGATAATGTTTACAATTTTCACTATGGATATGGAACAAAAATAAAAGTGAACATTATTCCAAATTTTAACCTCTTGATTAAAAAAATGGAATCCAATTTTTATGGTTCAATTTATAATAGTGGCCAAAATTAATTTTAAATTCAGTGTGAAAAACCCAATGAAACACTTTTTCTAGAAAAATAGATTTTTCTGTATGAAAATTGGTTTTTTCATATACCACAACTAGAAAAATTATAGGAATATTAAAACATTTACATGAATATATAATATAAAAATTTAATTAAAATTATTCACCATTAGTGATAATTTCTATTTTTTAAATAAAATCATACTGGGGGCATAAAAATATTTGTTAAGGAAAATTTTTCTTTATGTATACAAATGGTTTTATACTAAATATAATAATAATATATATTCCATTTAACTTAACAAGATTATTAAAATTATAAGATAACTAAGGTTATATTTAAATCATTCTAAATAAATGTAACTTTGTAAATTTTTGAAATGAAAATATAATTTTCAATAGAATTTAGTTTTTTCACCATTCATAAAAAAATCATACTTTTATGGAAGTTATCAAACATTTAGAAGTATCAAAAATTTACATGCTTATTTTAAAAGTGGAATTCTTTTTTAAAATAAAATTTATAATATATATATAAATTAATCTTAATATTCATTCAAAAAATATAAAAAATAAACATATATGAAGAAATTTTTTTTGAAGAATAAATTGACATTAATTAAAAGCCTTAGTTCTTATTTCATAAGAATTAATTACTTAATTTTTATCAATAAGTTAATTCTAAATATTTCATAACGTTATTAATCCTAGTAATTCCATAAAATTTAATGAAAATGTAATAATAAGCATAGAATAATAATACTTCACGTTTCTATTAAGCATGGTGTTGTGTGTTGTATATTCTATCAAACATATAGTTATCATAATCATATTATGGTGTTAAATTCTCGCCAAAATCATTAATAAATTTCTACTTCCTAATCCGAAATTATTCTCACTAATAAATGGTATGGTAATTTATAATTTCTGTTTCTAAAAACAAAATTTTTAAAAAGGGTTAATAAAACATCCTCGTGAAAAGACGGAAATGAAAATATGATGGTTATATGTAGTAACATGTATCTAGGATTCCAAATAAGAGAAAATTAGTGAGAATTTTATGTATGGATATTGAAGAGAAAATTATTGTCCAAGTATAGATAAAGAGTGATAGAGAACATGTTAGGAGAAATTTAATGGAAGAAAACCATAAATTTATGAGGGGTGAAAATATCATCGATTCATCAAAAATGAAGGTAATAAAAAAATGTTTTCAAATAATTTTTCTATATTTCTTAAATTCCTTCTCAAAATTGACAAAAAAATTGAAGGAAATGTATTTAAAATAAAATTATAATTTGATCCATTAGTCGATTTCAACCATAAAATCATCTTTTTCTCCAAATGATGAGTATTCAAGATGATTTTTTATTCCTGAAGCACTAAAGTCAACTTCATAATCCATATAAGAATATTAATATATTCCTCATTTCCTTAAGTATTAGTCAAATCCAAATGGAAATCACAATGAAATATAATATCAAAACTATATAAACATGAAAATTTAACTCTAAAATTTCCACAAAACAATTGTGTTTTATCTTAGTTCTTCTGATAAATAACCGAATATCCAAAATTACCACAATAACCTAATATGAAGTATGCTTCATACTCGAAGGTGTTATCATGCCTTTCGAATTGATTCCCCAAAAATTTAATTTAATTTTTCCCAGAAAATCCTTTATGTTAAATCACATGTAAAGAATAAGTGTTACATATATCTCAACCTAATAACAAATTTCAAAAAATTCCATTAATCACCATGATAAATCACAAAATATTCTTATAATTTAGAAAAATTCACTAAAATATCATCAATCAAATTTAGATACAAACATGAAATATACTCATTAGATTGAGCATAAATATCTCTGAATTGTTTTTTCCATTGAATCCTTTTTGAAACATCAAAATTTCTTATTTCCCAATATCCAATAGATAATTATTAACTTAACAAAAAATAAAATACTAATCTAAATGGGTTATTTTACCCTCAATAGATTATTCTTACTAGTACCTAACAAAAGTTTCAAATCACCTCAAAATCCCAAAATATAAAAACATAAAAAGGGGTTTCAATTCCCTTAAACATATAAACCCATGATATTATTCGTAACTCTTATATTAACCTCATATAAAAAAAATATTTTTCCAAAATCCTTATTACTCAAATTTACTCACAGTAAAAAATGAAATAATCTTCAACAAAGATATAGTAAATAACGTTTACATAAAAAAAATACAATTTCAATGTAACCAATACCACCACATTTACATCATCAACCGAAATCATCTCTTTATCTCAATTAAAAATTAACTCCATACCACTAAGTCACTTTTCATGGTATTTGATAATATTTTACATGTTTCTTCAAATACATAAATAGAATGAAATATAGAATACTATTGAGAATTTTCCTTATTAAAATATCTATAATATCATTGATTTGACATTCCTATAATATAATCATAAAATTCTAATATAAAAACATTTAAATACTTCAAATTCGATGACTGGAATAACATAGGTCCATAATAGTTCTATGATTTCACCCTTTTATTTTAGAATTGTCTTGGAAAATGATCATATTAACTACACATAAGGCATTAATCAATAAATGTTACCTTAAGATGAACATGATTTTCCTCTATAGACATTTTCCTATTTTATAAGAAATTACTTACTCTATGATTTTAGTTTCTCTATAGAAAAAATATTCTAATTACTTTGAGACATTTAATTAAGTTATTCTTCCCATATTCTCAACATGTAGAAAAATTAATCTTCTTTCCTCCATTGTCTTTATTAGAATCCATTTTTATATTACAATCTGTGTCAAGAAACTCACCCAAGTATATATTGTTAATAATATGTTGTTATAATTGATAATTCATAACCACAATGTTTCACATTCCATATGTCATATCACTTGGTCTATCTTAAGGAAAATTCATTCCCATTTCTATCACATTTATTGTTAACATAATTTATACTAGTTTCTTCCATTGACTGAAACAAAAATGCATAGCGTGAGAAACAATAATCATAATTGGAAACTATATAATCCAGAAAAATTATTTATTGGATTTCTAAAGAAAGAATATTTTTTACAATCAATGACACCCATGGTTTAACCTATGTCATCAATGATAATTACCAAAACAATATCATGTCATCCTTTATGTAGACTTATCCAAAGGCTTCTCAGTAGACTTTTCTCACCCATGTTTCTAAAGGATCACTAAACCTTTCTATGATACCATCTAAAGTGACCCATAATTTTCATAAATAGATATCACATCTTAATTGATGAATATTTATTACATAACATAATTATCCATGCCAGAATCATAAGTTCTATTACCATTAGAAAAATAGATATATAAACAACTAGTTTATATTTGGAATGAATTATCCCCCAAAAAATTCTTCATAACTAGCACCCTTCTTAGACACATCGAACTTAAATTTTTTCTTCATGTCCATGGAAAAAACTATATTATTAATGGGTGAGAATAGATGATCAATAAAGATAAAAAATGGAGATAACATGATTTTAGATTTTCTTTTAACTTATACAACATAAACAATAATTTCCTACCATCATTAATGTTTGATATTATAAAGGTTACATTATTATCTTCCTTGTCTATTTTAAAGTAAACATATTTTCACAATATTTTGTGAATTTATATTTTTTTAAATGATTTTTAAATTTTAAATGATATTAACTTTATGATTTTTTTAATTAAATTTTAATGGTGTTTATATTAATCCAATAAAAAACGATAATAAAAATATCCTGATAAATAATTTAGTTGTAACATAAAATTCAGAAAACTTTGGAAAAATTTGATTCATAATACCCATGGAGTAAAAACATCAAATGAAACTTTATATATCATAAAATTAATATAGTCATTATATAACGTATGAAGGGGTAGTATAAACACCTCATTAATGAAGATAGTTTGATGACTGAACATATGTCCCAAAGAAGTAAATTAGCGATGATAAACCCTTACCTAGAGTTTCACATTCATCTAATACAATCTAAAATAATAAATAAAACATTTAAATTTATTATAATTATATAAAATCATAATATAAATTGTTATAATATCATATATAATCCATTTATGACATTTTAACACTCATTTATCAATAATTACATATTAAAATTATCATTTTTAGGTGATAACTGTTTCTTTTATCATGAGTATTTAAATTTTCTTCTCACCCACAAAATTTTATGAAGGTAAAATCATATACATAAATTTAATAATGATTTAAATATTATATATAATAATTATATATGTATATATATTTACCATCATTCAAACTGTTATAGATAGAAAAATGAATTACATCGTTCATAGAGTTGACAGGTTGTAGGTATGCATGAACGATGGTTCGGAATTCCAACATATAGAAGAAAAGAAATTTAAATAAAAATTAACCGTTAAATAATCATTATTATTTCATATAAATCGTTTATATTAATTAAATATTTCTTTATAACCATCTATGTTAAATAGAAATGAAAAATAAATCACATCGCTTTGTGGAGGTGGCATTCCAAACCTATGCATGAACGCCTTTATTATTTTCCAACAGACATGAAGGTAAGAAGGTTTGTGTGACATTGTAATTCATGATTTATTATTATATCATTATTATCATATACATAAAATAAAAAAATCAATATATTTATCGATAAAATATGGTGGTGGAAAATGAATTGTATTTTTTTATGGAGATGGTAAGCCATGTGTAGGCACGAGTGATAATTACACTTCCCATTTGATAGGAAGTATGGTGGATAAAGGTGATTTCATAATAATAATAATATTTAACTATAATTATGATGATTAATTTTTAATTTTATTATAAGCAACATATATTTAAAGGAATTCAGAATGAAGTAAAATGAATGTGATAGACTAATGTCCATACCACTACATTTGAAGAAACTCTTATTTATCTCCTCTTAAGGATCATAGAGATAGTATTTTGGAGTGACAAACATATATAATGTGACTAAGGATATTTCATAGGGATTTTTATTTGGACTGGTATATCTATATGGCTATAAATTTGTGAATAAGTTAGGGGAGGAGGTTCCCTTTAATAATTATAGTGTGAGTCACATTTCGGATTTCATAAATGATTAAATTATAACAAAGTCATTCTCAAACCAAATACATAAAAATAGATATGGATTTCAATAAAATGAGGACAGTGTTTAAATAAAATTATCCAATGAAATCATGATAGGTTTTGTTGTCAATTTAATAATTATCTTATTTATTAACCCCTAGTTAATCTATATTTATCTTAATCGTGGTAAAAAAATTTCCATATCATATGGGTATAATATTAAAATATAAGGTAATAATTATCCCATAAATGTAAAATGGATGAAATTTTCTACCATATATTATCCACATTTTTCTATTTTATCTTTTTTAATATTTTTTAAATAATTTAATAAAAATTTCTTTTTATATAATATCATTAATGTCATTTTTGATGATATTTAATTATTTGGACTTCAACAATGCCAAGAAGAGAAATCGAATTTGAAAATAGTTTGTTTTCAAAACACTAATATGTTATATTTATCCTCATAATTCATAGAACCAGATAACTCACTCATATTATATTACTTTTAATATTTTTAAATTCATTTATTTATTTTTCCGTTAGCAGAATTAATACTGTCTTGGAATTGTACATGAATTTAATGTAATTATTTAATACATATAAATTAGAGTTAAATTACCATATTGAATATAATTTCATTATTAAAAAAATTACAATTACTATTTATTCATCATTATCTTTTCCGTTTTTTAATGCTTAATATAAATTTAAAACTTAGAGAGTGAAATTTTTTAACTCACTATCCTTTAGATATTATATAGGTCATTATCATATAAAATTCTCCCTCAAAAAAATTAATTTCATTGTTAAAGTAAAAAGGAAAAATTTAATTTCTTAAAATTTTAATTTTTATGAATAATGGTGACCTTAATAATTATTGGTAACCTATATTAACATGATTTACCCTTCACTATGATGATAAATTTAACCTCCATTACTATGTATATTGACCAAAAATAAAAGTTTCATATATAAAAAATATCAACCTCATGATTGAAAATATGGAATCTATTTTTTAGGTATTAATTTCTCAAATATGAAGGAATTTATTTTAAATTATGCGTGAAAGACACGATGAAAACATATTTTTAGAAAAATACAGTTGTAAGCATAAAATTTTCTTTATTCTTATACCACACCGAGCATAAATATTATATGAATGATAAATAATTTATTTGAATATATAATAAATTAATTTTCTTAACATAATTCATAAATATTGATACAATTTATTTATTTGGAAAAAATAAAATCGTGTGCGTAGAAATATATTTTTCAGAAACATTTCATTTTTTGTACGAAAATGTTTTTATACTAAATTACGTCATAAATGGATTCCAATGATCATAATTAAATTATTAATAATATAGAATAACTAATGTTACTTTTTACTAATTATTGAACAATAAGGAAGTTTATAAATTCGTATAATTAAAATATATTTGTTAATAAAAATCAGTATTTTTCAACATTCATTGAAAAATCATACTTTTCATAAATTTCTAAAAAATTCATCCTAAGAAAAATTTGACATACTATGTTGAAAAAGATATAATTTTTTTGAAATCAATTTTCTAAAAGTTCTATAAATTATTCATAATATTAATTTACAAAAAAACCAACAAAATCTTTTTTTGAAGAAATCATACTTTTGTTAATAAAATGAATTTACTACAGAATTCGAGGAATATTTCGTAATTTTTAATCCATACATTTTTTTTAAAATATACTTTATATATATATAATTTATATAATGTAGTTTATCCTATTCATACATACCATTTCAATAACTATTTTATAACACTTATAAAATAATAATATTTTTCATTTTATTTGAGCTCAATGACAAATGTAGTATATAAAATTTAACATGGTGTTCCATTAAAAATATCAGGGTGTTACAAGCATCATCGTATCACTATCCCATACCCTTGGTTGGCCATTCGTTCTTTCTCCCATATAGCATCATCTAGCTAATTTTTGCACACCATCGTACATAACAAAGGATATTCTGGGTGTAATTTTCCTTGAAATGTGGGTTTAAACATAGATATATTATCCTAAATATTTTATTGAATTTATTAATTTTTTTGAAAATAATGTATAGAGGTTATTTAGGGACTTATGGTTAGATTATTGTATTATTCCCATATTGAATCCCCTCCTTGGATTCCACGTAATTTTTTTCTATAATTTATAGATTAATTGAGTTTTGAAATATTCAGAGACTTGTTTAAAGCTATAGTTGGAATTCCAAAATTAATATATATATTATTAAATAAATTTATAAAAACAAATATTTCTTTATATTTTTTCAATATTTAAAAATTGTTTAAATTAATTAAGTTTAATGTTTACTGCTAACTGAAATCATATTTATATTTTCCTATAAATTAAAATTAATATAAGTGTATTATATGATGATGAAATTATAAAATTTCAAAAAATAATTTCTAATCATTGTTTTAACATAATTTTGGTTTTAATATTGTGAATTTTTTATTATGTTTTAACATGTAAGTATTTTTTTTGGATTTAAATGTCACATAATTTAGTTAAAAATTCATAATTTTTTGTAATTTTTTTAGTTTACTCCTTTTATTAAAATGAAATTTTCATATAAATTAGATATTAAATACATAGGGTAACATTTTTTCATAAATAAATAAATATTGAAATACTAAAAATGCGAAATATAAATATGTTTCCAATGTTTATAAACTGAAGAAATCTTATTAGAAGACCTTATATTTTTTTATGATCTATTTTCATCCCAATTAATTGATAAATTCTTATAGTAATGAACTGATTCATTTTGACATTCTATGTTTTATATATATATTTTGTAGTGAAGTATTTTTTTCTCTTTGAAATGGTTATTTATTTATTTTTTGTTATTATATATTTTATTAAATTGTAAAATTCATATAAATTTCATATATTAGTATGATATATATAAATAAAAACAATATTTATTTTTTAATTTAATAATATTTTAGTGAAATTTAATTAAATTGAGTATATATTAAAATATATCTATATATTATAAAACAATTTGTTCCATTTACCTAGAAAATATTTTACTAGAAAATCAGTTTAATAATTATTGTTTTTAGGTTTTAATTATTTATTAATTTAAAGGTACAGATATGGGTAAGATCTGAATTTATTTTACATATATATTTTCAAATGAATAATTTTGTAGAATTCAATAATTTATTTATTTTACTTATAAGCCCCCACCCTTGAAAATTATTTAATCAAGAGTTAAGTCAAGAATTCAAATTGTGATTCTTTTATAGGATTTGAGTTTTAGATAATTAGGCCATAACTATTACATAATAGACCCAAAAATTACATATGGATAGACACACAATATCCACTTTTTCCACCAAAGGAATCCCTTTAAACAAATAATACTTTCCTTTTCTACATAAAAAACATCATTAATCCTTCATTTATCTTTCCATCCTAATACTAAGTGGAAAAAATTTCAAAAAAATAGAATGAGAATAAAAATCTCTTTATTGAATAAAACCATTAGTCCATAAATATTTAAAACCAATGAAAACATTTTCACAAAATTAAAATTTTCACCCATAAGACATAAACGACATTGTGTAAATCATGTAATCATAAGATTCATTATAAAATTCATATAAATCATTAGACATAATTGTAACTTATCGTATCCATATCATACATACATAATAGCATTCACAGCTATATAGAGAGAAATTATCATGGTAATGCTTAGAATACCCATCATAGTATATTCCCTAAATCTCTTCGAAGAAACCTTATCGTTTACCTCAGTCACATTACCATATGCTTTTTAGAGCTAACATGGGATCACCCACACTCGATTTATTAGGGCACCACCTGTATACATAATCAATTCCCATGAACCATAAGATAATCATAACACATGAACAAGCATAAAGGAAAAATAAAAATTTTCAAATTATAATCATAAGACATAATTTTAATATATTGATATAATATATCCATTTTCAAAACCATTTTCAATACAAAAATTCATAAAATTGAATATTTTATTTATTTTTATTTTTTAAAACATTACAACTTGTAGAGGAATCCAAATCCCAAATAATTATCATGGTGGTAGAAAGGCTGTTGTCACCGTGTATGTTAAAAACCATTCCTTTTTGTTGTTTAGTAAAATAATTCGTAGAAAATATTCATTTATAAAACTGATGAATGAAAGTAAAATTCAAAGGGGTTTATTATACACCGTATGAAAGAAGTTGGTATATATTATCAAAATATACCTTTATGAAATGAGATTGATACGATGTCCCTTACAAAGATCGTATCATTAGACTACGGATAAACAACGACATTATTTCAAGTGAAAATAAAAATAAAACCAATATAAGTCTATATTCAGTGTAAATAAAAAAATATTTCATTCACACATATTCTTTTAAAAACAAAACCCATGAAAATGATTTTTGACAAAATTTATGGAAATTAGGTTAACATTTCCCTTACCTTGAGTCCGACTCATCATCTATAATTTTTATGTTCTTGAACAATAAACATAGTTTAATTTCTACTTTATTTGGAACCTTTTTCAATTTTATTATTCCTTTTATATCACTTACAACATGGTTATAAAAATTACATAATTATTTAAGTTCATATTTTTCATTTTGTTGATATTCGGTACTTGAGTCGAAAATGAACTTGTTTTGAAGTAAATTTTCCATGTGGTCAAAATTACATAATCTCAAGAATATTATAAATTATTTAAATATAATATATATCCATTATATATGTATTTATAGTATTCCACTAAATTTGTATATAATAAATGTAATGTACTATTTTTTGAGACAATAGATTGTACGCACGCATGAAAGCAACTTTCATTTCAATGTCATATTTGAGGAATGAAACTAAATGATACATAGGTATACAATAATTATACTATAATATATATGTTATATATGTTACATATGTTTATTAACACCATTATTTATATTTTTCATATATGGCGTGAATGATTCATATCATTTTGAGGGGGCGGTAGTTCACACTTTCTCAAATGAAATTATCATATTTACACATTATAGAAATCATAATGGTATGTTGTAAGTAAAAATTAAAGAAGAATAGATAAAATATAAATATAAAATATAAAATATATAAATATAGTTCCATCATAATGGCTACCATGATAGGTGGTAGGAGAAAATTGAATAATCATCATTTCGTGAGGTAGTAGTTCACCGTACATAGAAACAATATGCTCTATATCCATTAGAGGGAGGTATGTGTACGTGTAGGTTAAAAAATTAACTTAAAACAACTTATTATATTTCTGATACTGTTGTTGTAATAAACTAGTTTAATAAATAGAGGTTAGGGTTTTGGAGAAGGAAAATAAATTAAAGTAGCTTGATAGAAGACTTTACCTCTAAATTGGGAAACTCCTTTTCATTTGATACAAAAGGCTTCATTTAGTTTCCTAATTCCAAGGGGAATTATTATAGGAGGAATTTAGGTTTTTTTGGAGCTTATTGGAGAATATTTTTGGCAATCAAATTTTCTTGAGAGGTGTGCGTATGTGGGTAGAGGTGCATGAATTTTATAAGAGGGGGGATAGGCACTTTAAGAAAGTATTGAAACATAATTTTAATACAAATTGATTTTAGAATTATAATTGCTCTAAATTTATATAGTTCAAGGATAAGATGTTTATGGGTCTAAATCCTCCAAACCAATATGTTGTATAAATTTTTAGATCACAAATTTAACTTTACCTTTTGGAATTAACCCTTAGTTAAATAAATTAACTCTTATAATGTCTTATTGTATTTTTTCACTATATGATAAATATGGATACTATAAAATGACAAGAGAACCTCAGATTTATATATCACATAGATGAATTATTTTAATGTTAAATTCCATTTAATTTCCATTCATGATTTTTTTGGGGTGTTCCAAGATTTTATGGAGGAATGGGTGAGTTTTAATGAATCGGGCCAAACCGTGATCCCAATTCCATATTTAAAAATAAATTTTGATTCCATTATAAATCCTTACTTTTTAAAAATTGTTCATCCATTATAATTTCCTATTTTCATCCCTGGACATATTAACACCACCATATTAATTTGGACCATTTAAAAATCGATAATAAGGGTTGATATGGGGTTTTATTTAAGGAATTGGGCCTGCCTGAAAGCCCATTTTCTGTATTAAAAATAAATATTAATTCTTTAATATATCCCTCAATATTTACATTGTTTTGGTAAGGCCAACTCTCACCTGATCCCACTTACCTAAGGCGTGCCCCCATTCTCTCCTCCAACAATTTGGAGCTCAATAGAATCTTGAAATTGTTAAAAACTTCTCTGGATTTCAAAAATCTCCTAGATTTTGAGAGGTAAAATGATCCTTTCTTAACTCTTACAATTTTTACACTTTTTCTCCCATTACTGTTCCAACACGATCTCCTAATCCTTGTTATAACCTCCCTTGAATGGTTAGATGATTTCAAATTCATATACTAGTGGATTTTGGGTTGTTTTATTCTAGATGGTTTTGAGTAAGTGTTTCTCTCTTCAATTTCTTCCTTCGTCATAGGGTTTCCTCCCTCTTTCATTATCTTATAAAATATCCAGAATCTAGGGTCTGAAACTATGGTTTGATTTGGGGTCTTTTTGGTTAAATTTTGTTGTCTTGGTCTAGATTTATCTTCCCTCTTATGCGGTTGTGGTGTGGTTGATTTTCGCACCAAGTTTTGAGGGATTCGACACTTTCGGTTGTTGGTTCCATTTGTAAACAATTATTGATGAGTTACCTTGCTGTATTTACTCATTTTTTATATTCCAAATATGTTGGGTGTGGTGATAAAACTGTTTATTATTGATTTTGTTAAGTGGTTAATTTTATAGTTGCATTTTAACATGAGATTTTGTTTTTTCATGTGTTACTCGTGGGGTATTATTTGTGGTTATTTTATAACATATCGAATTGGTTTACTAAATATTATTTGGCCTACCAATTCTGGTATGGTAATGTATTAGTGTCATTTGTGCATAAAAATAGGGGTTTTGAATAGGTTTTATGAGTAAAACATTTTTATACTTCTTTAGATCATTTTATGAAAATGTGTGTTTTCATTTGGATCTTTTGTAGTATCATTCAAGGTGAACATAAAAAACATTAAAGTGGTTTTTATAAATGACTCTAGGTCTTCCAATTCTTGTTTGGATTGGAATTGGTATGGTTTTTTTTCTTAAATGGGGGTTTTGAAATGGGTTTTGTGTGTAAGACATATTTACACCACTTGGGTTCATTTTATGAAAATTGTAAATGTTTTAGTTTGTTAAACAAAGTGGGAAAAGGGTGAATATGTACTGTTTGATATGTGTGTTCACATATTAAGGGGTTTTTAAAGGTTAAGTGAAGTTTTACGATGTGAAACATTTTTAGATTGTTTTGTAAATTTATGAAATGTTTTGTTAAATTGTGATGTTGGAGCAAAACTTGTACGTGGGCTCTTTCATGTATGTTTGATGATAAAAGGATTTTTATGGTAAAAAGGGTATTCTGTAACATGTGAGTGGGCTGTTATGAGAGTTTTAATATATTGTAATTGTTTTATAAAATTGTTTAATGGATTTGTGGAAGTGTTAAAGAAATGTGAAAAGTGTTGTGGGCTATTTTGGTGTGAGTCAGATTTCAAAATAAATTTGAATGAAAAGTGGGATTTTGTGACTTGTGTTGTATACATGTGGTCTGGTCGGTGAATTTATGATATTGAAATTATATTTGCATGTGAAAAGTATATTCATTGACTTTTTGAACTTGTTTGAGCACAAAGTGAAAACCCAGGTATCTAGGTGGGTGGACGTGTACTAGTGTGCTAGTGAATCCGTGGGGTTTGACCTCAGTCTCACTTAGCAATATTGACGCGTACAACTGTAACTAAACTATGATGATGGTGATTAGGGACCACTGGGTTATGGGAATGTTCCCTACTAGTGAATCATGCATGATAATGGATATTTGTGATGGTTACTTTCACCGAGAAATGAGGAACCTGGGACCCACAACTAGCTAGTTCCTAGGAGTTATTTCCCATTGCTTGTGCCCACTATATATTTTGTGATTACCGTCGACATACAGTATGAGTGGCTGGAAAATTCAGTATCTTTGGTATTTATTTTAAAAAAGTTTATTCTTTAAATTAGCCCACCAGAAAACTATTTTTATTTGATGATGCATCTTTTAGAAATTGAAAACTGCATTTCAAGTTTTTGAAAACATGCATGATTTTCATTATTAAATTTTTATCGCATTGAATCTCTTAGTGGTGGTATCCTATTGGCCTTTGGCTCACACCCTACATACACCCTTGGGTGTTAGTAGATATATAACAATTTTATTGAACTTTTCACCGTCTTTTACCCACCTCCTAGGAGAATTTGAAAATCTACATAGAACTTAAATTTACCGCTTCTGTGAGTGGAATTTCAAAAATCCGAGAGACACGGTTAATATCAAGAAGTAAAATGTGGTTGAATAAGATAAAAATAATTTTTGGTGAATAGTAACTTTTTTACTTTTATTTACCACTGTTAAAAGTAAATAGGGTAATTAAGGGTAAAAATGATATTATTATTACCCTAACGTGTGTCCTAATTCTATTGAATAAGTGTAATTCAACCAAATACAACCTTATGAATAAAATATTACCCTTTAGGTCCACATGGATTTGATTAGGACACATATTATTGTTTTATTTAAAGAAGGGTTAAAATAGTTAAAATCAAAGTTTAATAATTAAAACATTTTTAATATAGGGTTATACATAAGATAAATTCAACTATAAATATTTATTAGAAAGCTAAAAATATTTTCTATATAATGGTATTTTATGTATAATTTTTAGACTTTAAATAAGTTAATATATTTATGACACAATGTTGATTCGGTAATTACCTTATTAATGAAATATTAATATAATTATTGTTATAAATACCCAAATAAATGTAATTTTAGATTTTTTATGAATTACACAAATTGTATAGGTTAATATTAAATGTTATTATTGATTTAATTAACTTTTTTCGAACTAATCATTCTGTTATGATTTTCACAGAAATCAGGTACCAAATACTGTCAAAATTGACATAAAATAGTTTTTAAAAAAAATATTATATTATTAATTGTTCTCTTATTCCTAAAAATATAAGGTTCTACCAAATGACATATATAAAGACATATATATTAATAATTAACCACTTGGGGATCGTTTGGCTTGTTATAGTATGTTTATTAACCATATAGTGTAAGAAAACAAAAAGACATGGTTAAAGTTATATTATTTAACTTAGAGTTAAATCTAAATGATAAGGATAAAATAGTACCCTAAACTTGTCTAAAACCTATTGGTTGAGAGGATTTGAAACCATCCCCACCTTAGCTTTGAAATAAATCAATTTGGAGCTATTAAAAATCTAATTTGACTTTATTATATAATAATATGTTATGTTTTCCTAAGGTGCCCCTCTCCTCCCTTATAAAAATGGAACCCCTTCCCTCTTCTCTTCACACCCTTTTGAGCCTTGAAGCTTGGAAAAACCCTACCAATTACTCTTTTAAACCTCTCTAGTTATATCATAGAGGTTCTGGTTTTCTCAAAATTCCAACGATAGTGCCCTAAGAAGAAGTTTAAAGGAGTTGCGTCGAGGAAGAGGTAATCTCTTCAACCGATTCTTTCAAGTTTTCTTTCTTCTTCAACTTATTCTTCTTTAGATGATTAATTATAAAGTAATAACATCAGCATAAATAATAAACAGACATGTTATTATAAATATGAAACAACCCCATTTCACCTTCTATCCATCCTATGGAAAACAAAATCGCAACGCGTGCGTATGTACGGAATACCATCTCCACGCTGTGGTGTTATCAGTTTTTCCACCACCACCTTACTTGGATGGGTATAATGGTGTAAATAATAACTATATATGGTTATTATAACATCATAATGATTCTGAGGTATTATTTCAACCACTCCAATTCCATTCAATAATTACGGGAACGATATCATCACTCGTGCGTACGTACGGATTACTATCTCTACGACGCGATGAGATTATTTCTACATGTTAACCATTCAAAAATAATTATAAAGTATATATAATGAATAATAATTAGATATATGACATTATTAAGCTAATTAATTTATGTATATATATATATTTCATCTACCTACTTCCTTTCAAGTCAATAAGGAATGGAAAACAACGTTCATGCGTACGTACAGCCTACCATCACCATGAACGGTGTATTTCATTTCATTCATCTATTTATTATATATATATATAAACTGAGGATATATGATATATAAATCACGATTTACATTCTGTAAGTAAGTAAATCATGATATAAGTAATAATAATATAATGAACAACAATTCCAAACAAGTATGATAAATAAAATGATTTTACCCAAAACGATTATTTAACATGGAATTTATAAAAGAATGGGTAATATAAAGCCATAAGTGAACCATATATGATGTAATAACAATGAATATGATCATTTAAAAAGTAAATGAAATTATTTAAATCATTATACAGGAGGTTCAGATACGTACGAATCATATCATACCTATGGTAAGGAATAATTATTCCAGTCTCATTCTTATCCAAGATCGTTTATTCGTAAGTAGATATTGAGGTTATTATTATCATCCATGCCCAAGTTTTCTAAAAATGATTTCATGTATTTTTAATTTCCATTTTACCCATTTTTGAAATTTACCTCATGTTATGAAAGGAATCTTACTTTTTTTTACCACACGAGGAACTTTTTGACTTTTCTGAAAAAAGTACGAGAAGAATGTTATTTTTAACATATACGGCATGAACAGATTTTTACGGTTTTATAACACATCATTTTCATGAAGCTTAGTCTACAATATTTTATTTCTATTTTCAATGAAATACTTTTTTTTTAAAAAATTCACGGAATTTTGTGAAAAGAATGTTATTTTGAAGAAGAACGAATATTTTCCTCATGAATACATTTCAGGTGTTTTATCAAAACCATTTTCCATCTAAGATGTCATTATTTCATAGGTGCATGATTAAAGTATAATATCTCTATGATTTACATGGTTTCACTTTTCTTTTTATGAAATATCCCTTTTTTTATATGGATTATGTTATGATGGGATGATGTTTATGAAACCCATTTTTATTCTTTGGGTTATGATGAATGATTTATGTTTATGTTGTGGCACATGTAAGAATGATTTCATTATGAGATGGGTGGGACCTATATCTCCTTCCAATGCATTGGGAAATGATTTATATCTCATGAGATAGACATGTCTATAATGGTAAGTTAATATGGTTCAGTGTTACAGGGCTAAAACAAGGAGTGAACTCAATTCAGAAAGGGTCTTTGCCCACTAATATGGTATTGGAAACAATGAATTGGATACAATGGTAATCATATCATGTGCCTAATGTTTTTCCAAAATTACATGTTTTATTTCCAAGATATTTTATCATGATTGATGTTCCATTATGATCTATGCCTTACGTACTACCATGTTTTACGTAATTGCTCAAGATTTCGATGTTTAAACATTATGTTCATGTTTTTATGTTCAAATGTATATGGTTTGTTCTATTTTCTCCATGCTAACCCTTACTGAGCATTTGAGCTCACCCTTTATATGTTTTTCCCTTGGATATAAAGAAAGGTTTTAGTTAAGAAGACAAAAGAGGAATATCTTTATGGGAGATGTTGAAGATCTTTCACCATGATTAGAAGATTATGTTCCGAGTTTCCAAAGACACTAAACTATTATGTTTCTTCGGTGTTTGTTTTTGTTATTTATTAAGTATTCCGAATAATTAATTTAATGTCCACGTACATCAGGATTTGGGTCTCTACAGTTGGTATTAGAGGAAAGGTTTAGTTAACCGTTGGAAACTAGGATGCGAAAACATTAGTGAGATCCCTAGTGATATTTATAATTAATGACTAGGAATGTCCATAAGGATAAGTATAAGTATAGTTTTTAGTCCTATAATTATGGTAAAAATCATTGAATTGACCCTAAGATATTATATACTAAATGTATACCCCCTTTATTATGTTGTTTTCCCTAGCATGATTTTTGCCTCTCACACTATTCTTTTTGGGTTTTTGAAAATGGCTGGAAATAGGAAGATTCATGATAATGGAGGATATGATGGACAATAGAATGATATTCATCACGATCAACCAAATGAAACGGGATTTGGAAGTCCAAACATAGATATTATGCCTAATCAACAATCTCATAATATGATCAATAATCTCAACTTTCGTAAGTATCCCGACTTAGCTAATATGAAAAAGAAGGAGTTTTATGATGATCATAGAGGAAAGAAAGTTCAATTTACCTCATGTAAATCTTGTGGTAAGAGGCATCAAGTAGAATGATTCAAAGGAACTGGAAGATTCTTTGGGTGTGGAAAAAAAGGACACAAAGCTATTAATTTTAAAGGAAAATGTTCAGTTAACACAATGGACAAGGATAATGGTATTGTGAAGACATCAACAATGGTAAAAAAATTTAAATGTGGAATGTACGAGCATTATGCAAACCAATGCCCTTTAGGGAAAGTCTCATAAAGATAATATGCATGGTCTTATGGGTAGTATTTATGTTGATGATGATGAAGAGACTATAAATGATATGTGAGATGAAGGAATTGTTCAAGATCAGTCAATGATTTAAGACGGTAGTGGAATGATTACATGTTTATCAAGAGTCATGTTGTATTAGTAATCTCATGGTACTATGGAATAATGAGACATCTAAGTATTGTTACACTATTTTTTTTCCTTATGTTTTTGAATGTATATGTTGAATGGTACTGGTAACAATGAAAGGTTATTCAGATATTTTTGAAAAGCACCTAATATGCGCATAAAAAGGGATAAGGAGATAATGGAATGTTTGATAGTATTAATGAGCTCATGACTGATAAAAGGACAAAGTGATATCATGGTTTGAGTATATAGAAATTTTGGGATTTTGGTATGTGGAAAGTGTTAACTTTGGACATCATTCATATTTTCACTAAGGTTCAATGGGTATTCATTTTTCAAGAGAATACATGATTAAGGTATTCACATGTTTGGAATGTGACCGACAAGATATATCATGATAGATGATGTTATTCACATGCTCGGTAGATGGCATTTATAGTAATCGTTTACATTACACTATGAGATTGGACAGAAGTATTTTGGATAAGCCTAAAAAATGGAATGGATTAAGTTGGACATAAGATCGTATTGTTTAAGGCTAGAACCTTTTTTTGATATTATTTCTGTAATGTTATAATATTGTAGTTTTAGAAAAAGGGAAACCTTCAAGATGGGAGACAACCCATCACGTCGGACAAGGTTGTGGGAATAGAACCCACAACAGAAGTTCAACAAGCCTTTATCACTGGCCTACAGGAAGTCCCTTGTTAGTAGAAACTAATTTTATTTTATTAGGCGCTATGATAGGTGAAGTATAAGTCCATTTTATCAACCATATATGATTAATCTCAGCATAGATGGACTTATGTATATTTAATAAATTATGCTAAAATTTTTCTGATAGAAACAGATGGAATGACCTATCATTCTATCACATGATCTGTTAATACTTCACGAATGACAAATTCAACTTCATTTCTTTAAGAGATGAAGTGGAAATTGTTCAAGGCATGAACAACAGTGAGATTGTACCAAAATCAAGTAATTATTTCTTTTAATTCAAAAATTCATCAACATTAGGGAAATGATCTTAAGAACTAAAAATGTTTTCCTAGTACCCTCATTCTCGAAGAATTAGATTGTTCCTCAAATCATCAAAAATTTATGTCTTTGTGATTGATGGCTTTTTCATAGCCATGTTCTCTAGAACACTCCATCTGAACTGGATCGTTATATTTTCTTCCATATCTATATTTTCAACTATGTTCTCCTATTAGGAAACCCAATGATTAGTTAATTTGGGTTTCTATTACGTTTCATACTTTAGTTTTTAAAGATAAGTTTTTATATTCTTTTTTCGATGTGAGTTTATATTAAAGAAACTTTGGAGCAGTAAACCATTTATAACCCCGACGAATTTCAAGGGAGAAATTCATTTTAAGGGGTGTAGAATGTAACTCCCCAATATTATATGAAAATATTCTATTTAATATAATTGATGTCTTGTGTTTTATGCTACACCAAGATTATCTTGTTCTATACGCAACACCGTATTAGCTTCCAGTATACGCAACACTTTTCTTGGCTCGTGTTACACACAAATTCATGTTCGTTTTGTGGAAATTATTCTACGCAACATTATGTATAGAATTTTCTTAATGTATGAATAAGATAAGTTTTTATAATGTTATACGCAACACCAAACAGAGCACTCACTACACGCAGCCCTAACTTGGCTTGTATTACACACAATCAAGACCTTCTTCGATAGCGTGTGTAGTACGCAATAAAAAGTTTCACTAAACGAGATATTATTATAATATTATTATGAACTACTTGTTATGTATAGTAATACCCATTTTTTGAAATTTTATAAATTTTATCTTTCAAAATGGACTTTATTTTTGGAATCGGACTATCGAAATTAGCCTTGGATGAATATTTGGTATTTTTGTGAAAACATTCAATTTTTGATGAATAGTGAAAACACTCGGTTACTATTTTAAAATGGACTTATTATTTAAATAATTATTTGTTTTATTTAAATTTATTTTTGGTCAAAATTGATACATAATACCTATATAAATTCAATGTAATTCACTGGAGTCATTTTACAATAATTATTTACATATAAAAATTTTATTGAACTTTTCACCGTATTTTACCCACCTCCTAGGAGAATTTGAAAATCTACATAAAACATAAATTTACCGCTTCTGTGAGTGGAATTTCAAAAATATGAGAGACATAGTTAATATCAAGGAGTAAAACGTGGTTCAATAAGATAAAAATAATTTTTGGTGAATAGTAACTTTTTTACTTTTAGTTACCATGGTTAAAAGTTAATAGGGTAATTAAGGGTAAAAATGAAATTATTATTAACCTAACGCATATCCTAATTCTATTGGATAAGTATAATTCAACCAAAAACAACCTTTGGAATAAAATATTACCGTTTTGGTCCCCATGGATTAGATTAGGACACTTATTATTATTTTATTTAAAGAAGAGTTAAAATAGTTAAAATCAAAGTTTAATAAATAAAAAACATTTATATTGGGTTATACATAAGCTAAATTATACTATAAATTTTCATTAGAAATCTAAAAATATTTCCTACATAATGGTATTTTATTTATAATTTTTAGACATTAAATAATTTAATTTATTTATGACACAATGATGGTGCAGTAATTACCTTATTAATGAAATATTAACATAATTGATGTTTTAAATATCCAAATAGATGTAATTTTAGACTATTTATAAAATCCACCAATTTCATAGGGACATGTTAGTATTTATTTAATTAAATTTTTTCAAACTAATCATGCTGTTATGATTGTCACAAAAATCAAGTACCAAATAATGTCAAGATTGACATAAAATAGTTTGTAAAACAAATTTTATATTATTAATTGTTATTTTATTCCTACAAATCTAAGGTTCAGAAAAATGACTTATATTAGGATATATATATATAAATAATGAACCACTTGGGGTTCTTTTGGCTTGTTATAGTAAGTTTATTAACCATAAAGTGTAAGAAAACAAAAAGACACGGTAAAAGTTAAATTATATTACTTAGAGTTAAATCTAAATGATAAGTATAAAATAGTAACATAAACTTCTCTAAAACCAATTGGTTTAGAAGCTTTAGACCCATTACCACCTTATATTAAAACTAAATTAATTTGGAGCTATTAAAAACTGAATATGACTTAATTATAAAATAATATTTTAAGTTTTCCTAAGGTGCCCCTCTCCTCCCTTATAAAAAGGGAACCCCTTACCTCTTCTCTTCACACCCTATTGAGCCTTGAATCTCGGCCAGACCCTGGAACATAATCTTCTAAACCTCTCTAGTTATATCATATAGGTACTGGTCTTCTCAAAAGACCAAATCTAGTTTCCAAAGAATATGTTTAAAGGAGGTGCGTCGAGGAAGAGGTAATCTCTTCTACCGAATCTTTCACGTTTTATTTCTTCTTCAACATATTCTTCTTTAGTTGTTTCCTTATAAAGTTATAACATCAGTATCAATAATATACTGATATGTTATTATAAATACGAAACAACCCAATTTCACCTTCTATCCATCCTATGGAAAATAAAATCACCGTGCGCGCATACGTATGAAATACCGTCGTCACGCCGTCGTGTAATCATTTTTTCCACCACCATCTTAGTCGGATGGGTATAATGGTGTAATGAATAACTATATATGGTTATTATAACATCATAATGATTCTGAGGTATTATATCATCCACTAAAATTCCATTCAATAATTATGGTAATGATATCATCGTTCGTGCGTACGTACGGATTACCATCTCCACGATGTGATGAGATTAATTCTCCATGTTAACCATTAAAGAATGATTATAAAGTATATATAATGAATAATAATGAAATATATGACATAATTAAGCTTCTGAATTAATTTATATATATATATATATGTCATCCACTTACTTCCATTCAAGTCAATAAGGGAAGGAAAACAGCGTTCATGCGTACGGACGACCTACCGTCTCCATGAACGGTGTATTTCATTTCATTCATCTATCTATTATATATATATATAAACTGAATATATTTGATATATAAATCATGATTTACATTATTTATGTATGTAAATCATGATATAAGTAATAATAATATAAATAACAACAAGTCCAAACAAGTACGATAAATAAAACGATTTTACCCAAAATGACGCTTTAACATGGAATTTAAAAACGGGTAATATAAAGTCATAAGTGAACCATATATGATGTAATAACAATGAATATGATTATATAATAATTAAATGACATTATTTAAATCATTATACAGGAGGTTCGGATACGTACGAAGCATATTGGACCTAAGGTAAGGGATAATTATTCCAATCTCATTCTTATTCGAGATTGTTTATACATAAGTATTTAGTGAGGTTATTGTTATCATCCATTTCCATGTTTTCTAAAAAAAATTTCTTTTACTTTTAATGTCCTTTTTACCCATTTTTGATATTTACCTCATGTTGTGAAAGTAATCTTACTTTTTTTTACCACACGAGGAAATTTTTGACGTTTCTAAAAAAAGTACGAGAGGAATGAAAATTTTAATTTATACGGCGTGAACGGATTTTTACGGTTTCATAACACCTCATTTTCATGAAGCATACTATACAAGACTTTATGAATATTTTCAACAAAGTACTTTTCTATTAAAATTTCATGGCATTTTGTGAAATGATAATTATTTTGAAAAAGAAAGGATATTTTCCTCAAGAATTCATTTCAAGTGTTTTATCAAAACCAGTTTCCATCTAAGATGACATTATTTCAAAGGTGTATGTTTCAGGTATAATGTCTCTATGATTTAAATGGTTTCACTTTTGTTATGATGAAATATCCATTTGTTTTATATGGATTATGTTATGATGGGGTGATGTTTATGAAACCCATTTTTATTCTTTGGGTTATGATGAATGATTTTTGTTTATGTTGTGGAACAAGTAAGAATGATTTCATTATGAGATGTGTGGGACCTATATCTCCCTCCAATACATTGGGTAATTATTTATATCTCATGAGATAGAAATGGCGGGAACGGTAAGTTAATCTGGTTCAGTGTTACAGGATTGAAACAAGGAGTAAACTCGATTTAGAAAGGGACTCTGTCCACTAAGATGGTCTTGGCAGCAATACCTTGGCTAATATGGAAATTATATCAAGTTCTTAATGTTTTTACACAATTACAATATTTATTTCAATGCTATTTTATCATGATTAATGTTCCATTATGATCTATGCCTTACGTACTACCATGTTTTATGTCATTGCTCAAGATTTCGATGTTTAGACATTATATTCAAGTTTTTATGTTCAAATGTATGTGGTTTGTTTTATTTTTTCCATGCATACCCTTACTGAGAATTTGAGCTCACCCTTTATATGTTTTCCTTTCCCCAGGATATAAAGAACGATTTTAGGTAAGAAAACAAAAGGGGAAGATCTTTATCGAAGATGTTGAAGATCCTTCACCATGATTAGAAGATTATGTTCCGAGTTTCCAAAGACACTAAACTATTATGATCCTTCGGTGTTTGTTTTTGTTATGTATTAAATATTCCAGAAAAGTAATGTAATGTTCATGTACATCAATATTTGGGTATCTACAGTAAGGACCATGGGGTACCATTGGTGGATACATTAACCGCTGAACCGTTTGTTTTCAAGAAATGTTTTTAAAGAAAAACATGATGTCTAGTTCAATTGTTTGGTATGGCTTATATTATGTTTTTTTTTGGAAATTATTGATTTTGTTGGATGTTTTCAATCCAAGAACCCCTCCGGTTTGAGCTGTGTTTTGGGTTTCTGTTTGGTCGGTAAATTGGGTAGAAGGACCGGTTAGTAGCCTCCTTTGAGATATGTTTCGGGACACCTTTATGGTGGTTCCCATTATGTGTCTGGATCTGGTTTATGGCTTGTTTTGACCAATGGACTAGTTTGGTTGGGTCATTGGGTTCTCTCATTGAATAAGGAATGCCCCCATTAAAGGTTAATGCATAACTGATGTGTAACCTGGATTGTTTCGCCAATGGAAAATCCTCTAGTTTATGTAGTGGGAGAGTGCTCATGGAAGGTTGAAAGAGACCATAGTTTCTAAAGTTTCCTAATTCATTGAAGCTGTAAGTGGTCTAGGGTTGTTAGTGGGGATGAGTGTCTCGATGGTGTCTAAAAGGGCCTATGGGTTATTCATAGTTTCTTTAAAGCATGAGTTCATGCTAAACCACCAGTGTGGAAAATATGGCCACGATAGGATATTGTGGACAATTTCTAGAATTGTGTTTTATTTGGGGATGTCGTATAAGGTCCCTCTCCATGCATTGTTTATATCAGTCACAATGGTCATGTTCAGTGATGCCTTATGATGTCATGTGCTATTGAACATAAAGGTGAAAGTTGGGAAATCCTCTGAGAGTCTCTATTTTTTTGGGAGAATTTCTCCCTTATAAAAACATAAAAATATTCCATTTTAGAGGAATGTGAGTATAGGTGTTATTTACATATATTGTTTATCACCTGAAAAAATAAGGTTTGTTGTGTGTGTATCTTCTAAGACCTTTTTTCAGTGAAATATAGCGTTAGGGTAATGTTACTTTGGAATGTTTTATTTCATGGAAAACATATCAAGGATTTTGGTGTAGTTTTTTGTTACACCGAAAAAAGAATTCTTGTTCAAGGGGTTTCTAAAGCCTAACTGTATGGCTGATGATGCTTCAATCATTTGAGCTCCAACCATAGGTCTCAGAGAGAAGCTATCCCGTAGTCAGGGGAAATCCCAAGGTTGTTTAAACCCTTGTACAAATTCATATCCTCATAATGAAAATAGGATGATTTTAAAACTATGGTTTCATCATCCTTCTTCAGTTTTTTCAGTGGAAATATGTGGAGGGACTTGTACCGATGTCATCACCCAATGTTATTCCCTCCCCCTTTAGTTTCCATTGAGTCTTTGGAGAAAGGATTGATGTTTTGTTAGACAGGTTGAGCACATGGTTTTCACTTGGTTAGTAGTGACCATTCCCAGAAAACCATGTGGATAGAAGGATCCCCACTATTAGTGCAAGGTTTCCCAAACCATGCTGACTAACCATGTGTCCGTCACAACTGTTTAAATTTTGGGGTCTTTCTGTACAGGCCTATGCTGGTCGGTTAAGATTCTTGGTTCTTATAGTGGGGAGACCCACTATGAGTCTTATATAATTTCTTTAGTAAATTTCTGATGGAAGTATACCCTTTGTACCAGGGAGTCAATTCAGGCCTCTCCCTGTTAGTGTCCTGATTCTGTTTTGAAGAAAAATATAGGTTTTCTCTTATGGTGGGGAGCCTATTTTTGTTCCACCGTACCATTAACTCAGACTTACCCATGGTATTGGCTTGGTGGTAAGTAGTATCATTCGGAACTATCAAGCTACCTACATCCTCCTTGGGTAAACGTTGAGATTGGAGAGTGCCCAATGGATTAGTTATAGCAAGGTACGTGTATCCTTTTTCGATGATGTTTTTTGTTTGGGTGAATTGATTGAGTCTTGTTTGGATAGTGTTTAAGGAGTTTTATTTTGGGATAAAGTATGAATGTGAATGATCATTTCAGGAATGTGTTGTAAATTTTGGTTGTGGTAGTAATAATTCATTATTTGATCACTGGAGGTGTTTTGGCCTTTGGGGTTGAATCCTGGCAAGGGAGTACCTCTTGGTTTCTCATTTGGGTTTTGTTGTTGCTTTGGCCTTGATTTGACTTTCCAGGGTGGAAAGTTTTCACAGTGGGAAGAATTTTCACATACATGACTTAATTTAAGGTTAAATTCCATTTAATTTCCATTCATGGTTTGTTTTGGGGGATTTCCAAGCTTTTATGGAGGAATGAGTGAGTTTTTGATGAATTGGGAAAAATCGTGAGCCCAATTCCGGATTTAAAAATAAATTTTTATTCTTTTATAACTCCTTCGTTTGTCAACATTTTTCATCCATTCTAATTACTAATTTTCATAACCTGATGTATTAACACCATCATATTAATTGGGACCATTTAAAAATCCATAATAATGGTGGATAAGGGTTTTTAATTAAGGGATTGGGCCTGCCCTAAAGCCCATTTTATACATTAAAAATAAATTTTAATTTTTTATTATATCTTTCAATATTTACATTTTTTCAATAATTCCAACTCTCACCCGATCCCACTTACCTACGGCACACCCCCATTCTCTCCTCCCACAATTTAGAGCTCAATAGAATCTCAAAATTGTTCAAAATGTCTCTAGATTTTAGATATCGCCCATATTTTGAGAGGTAAATTGATCATTTCATAACTCATAATATTTTTACTCCTTTCCTCCCATTCATATTCCTACATGATCTCCTCATCAATTTTGGAACCTCACTTGTGTGGTTTAATGTTTTGAAATTCAGATACTAGTGGATTTTGGGTTGTTTTATTCAAGATAGTTTTGAGTAAGTGTTTCTCTCATTAATTTATTCCTTCTCCTTAGGGATTCCTCCCTCTTTCATTTTGTTTTAAAATATATAGAAGATAGGGTTAAAAACTATGTTTTGATTTGGTGTCTTTTTGGTTAAATATTGTGGTCTAGGACTGGATTTATCTTCCTTGTGATGCGGTTGGTTTTTGCACCATGTTTTGAGGGATTCGACACTTTCGTTAGGTTGTTACATGTGTAAACAATTATTGATGAGTTATATTGTTGTATTTAATCATTTTTCATATTCATAATATGGTGGGTGTGGTGAGAAAACGGTTTATAATTAATTTGGTTAAGCGTTTAACATTATAGTTTCCTTTTAACCTGAAATTTGGTGTTTTCATGTGTTACTCGTGGGGTATTATTTGGGTGTATTTTATAAAATATTGAATTGGTTTACTAAACCTAGATTGGATATCCAATTATGGTCTGGTAATGTATTAGTGTTATATGTTCCTAAAAAGAGGGGTTTTGAATAGGTTTTATGTGTAAAACATTTTTATACTTCTTGAGAAAATTTTATGAAAATGTGTGTTTTTATTTGTTTCTTTTGTATTATTATTCATGGTGATCTTATAAAACAAGAGATTTGTTTTATAAATGTCTCTAGGGATTCCAATTTTGTTTTGGATAGGAATTGGTATGGTTTTTGGTCTTAAATGGAGGTTTTGAAATGGGTTTTGTGTCCAAGACATATTTACACCACTTGGGTTCTTTCAATGAAAATTGAAAATGATTTAGTTGGTTAAACAAAGTGGGAAAATGGTGAATTTGTACTGTTTGGATGGTGTGTTCACATATTATGGAGTTTTTAAAGGTTAAGTGATGTTTTAAGATGTCAACATTTTTAGAAGGTTTTGAAAATTTCTAAAATGTTTTATTAAATTGTGATGTTAGAGCGAAACTTGTTTCTGGGCTGTTTCGTGTAAGTTTGATGATAAAATGATTTTGAAGGTCAAAAGGGTATTATGTAACAAGAGAGTGAGCTGTTATAAGAGTTTTAATATATTTTAATGGATTTATAAAATTGTTTAATGGATTTGTGGAAGTGTAAAATAAATGTGAAAAGAGTTGTGGGCTATTTTGGTGTGCGTCGGATTTCAAAAACATTTTGAATGAAAAGTGGAATTCTGTGACTTGTGTTGTATACATGTGGCCAGTTTAGTGAATTTATGATATGGAAATGATATTTTCATGTGAAAAGTATATTCATAGACTTGTTGAACTTGTTTGAGCACAAAGGGAATACCCGGGTATCTAGGTGGGTGGACGTGTACTAGTATTCTAGTGAATCCGTGGGGTTTGACCTCAGTTTCACTTAGCAAGATTGATGCTTACAACTCTAAATAAACTATGATGATGATGATTGGGGACCACTAGGTTATATTAATGATCCCTACTAGTGGATCATGTACAAGAACAAATATTTTTTATTGTTACTCTCACCGATATACGAGGCACCTGGGACCCACAGCTAGCTAGTGCCTAGAGGTTATTTCCCATTGCTTGTGCTCACTAGATATTTTGTGATTACCATCAGCATACGGTATGAGTTGCTGGAAAATTCATTAGATTTTGAATTTATTTTAAAAGTGTTTATTCATTAAATTATCCCACCTGAAAACTATTTTTATTTAATGAATCATCATTTAGAAATTGTAACCAGCATTTCATGTTTTTGAAAACTTGCATGATTTTTGTCAATAAATGTTTGTCACATTGATTCTATCAGTGGTGGAATCCTATTGGGCTATGTCTTAATCCCTAATTGCACCCTTGGGTGTAAGTAGACTTGGTTATTTTTGTTGTCGCATGTTGGGTACAATTTTTAGTTCCAGTGGTTCGGGATTCTAGAAGGTCCTTGGTGGTGAAGACTTGTGGAGATGGCTTGATTGCGGTGCCCCTTCCCATGATGGTTCTTTGAATGTTTCCTTTTGGTTTTGTACCTTTGCTATTGTTTTTTGAGTTGTTTTAAAATATGTTATTAAATTCTTATTTTTTGTAAAAGATTGTTTGGATTGAAACATCCAGATTCGTTTTATTGGATTCTTTTATTGTTTTGTGTTTATAAAATTGGGTAAATCACCCCCAATTTTTATTTAATGATACCCAGGAACTTGTTCCAGTCCGTGGGGATTGAAAACACACTTTGGGCCTTATTGCGAGCCGGGTCGAGTGCCGATTTTGATAGTGACCAGATTCGGTTCATGACAGAATCATTAATGACATTTTAAAAATTATAAAAATCATTTGTATGAATATTATATTATTTTGGATATTATAAAATTTAATAAAATAGTATTTGTAAAAAAAAACTCAATTATGTCAATTTTTACACTATGTAGTAATTAATTTTTTTTTAAAATCTATAGAAACATTATTATTTTAAAAGTACAACATTAACTCAATGATAAAATTTAATAATCGTCCATAAAATTCATGGATGGAATATATTTTTTCAAATTGAATTTATTATAATATTTATAAGATCATTTATTTAAGTCATTCATTAATAAGATAATCAATACATTATCATTGTGTCCTAAATAATGTTATATATTTACTGTATCAAAAACTATAAATAAAATATCATTATGTAGGAAATAGTTTTATATTTATAATTGGTTTTATAGTCAAATATATCCATTATATAACCCAACAATATAATTTTTTTTAGCAAAATGATACATGTTTATGTTATATTTCCCATTAAATTAATTATTATAACATGTCATTTTCACACCCAAGTGGCTCCGAAATGCCAGAAGTTATACTTAAGAATTTCTTTCGTCACCTAGGACTCATCCAATAATATTAGGACACATGTTAGGGTAGTTTATATTATTATAATATTATTTTTATCATTATATACCTAATTCACCTTTTAACCGTGGTAAATAAAAACAATTAATAATGTTAATATTAATAATATCTAGAAATAAAAGGTAAATATTTACATAATTTAGAGCTTATTATTCCAAATATTTAATCCATTTTTCAAAATTAAAAATTCATAAGTGTCATTAATTATTTTAAAATTAAATCCCATTGTCAAAACCAGAAAGTGGTTTTTTAAGAAGTAAAAACTACCAAACGATTGACACGTGTTAGTGTCCAATTTAAATGTGAAATTACTTAAAATGACCAAAATTTTATTAAATTATAAAAACATAATGAAATTAAACTTCAAAACAAATTAACAATATAATCTAACTATATAAATAAATTAGATGAAAATGCAGTTTGGAATTAAAATACAGTATTTTTCAATATTCTTTAAAACATATATGTGTTCAGAAAAATACAAAAATTTCAACTAAGGTAAATTTTAAACTCCCTATTCTAAAAAAAAGTTTATTATTTCATATATATGTTATAAAATTTTCAAAATATATATTTAAAATGGGTTCTCTATAAAAAAGCAGTAAAACTATACTTTGTTTTAAATTCAGCTTTTATCCAAAAAATTGATTTTTTTTTATATAAAATATTGAAAAAGTATATGATGAGTTTAAAACATTACATTGAATATATATAACACATAATTTTATTTAAATAAAAATCCATAAATTGTGATATTATTTTTTAAACACAATTATTCTCTTTTAATTAAGGTTTTATAAAAACAAATACTTTATATTCAATTTGTTTTTATTTCCATTTCTAATAAATTTTGTAATCAATTAATAATAATTTAAATATTTTTACTCCATCTTTTCATAATTCATTCGATAATATTTATTATCGTCACTACAATGGAAAGGTTATAATGGTAACATTTGAATAACAATATTTAGTTGTTCATTTAAGCTCGATGTAACATATCATACATGATATTGAACATAGCATTTCCTTATTAAAATAATGGATGTTACATTTCTGGTTAATTTAATAGATATTTTCTATTTTTTATGTATAAAATGTAAAAGTAGATATCTCTTCAAACAAGATATCATAAATGAATATTTTATTTTGAAAGAGTTTTTGAGGAAGTTTAATAAATGGACACATTAGGGGGAAGAGAATTTTCTTTTTATAAATACAAATATACTCAAATATATGTTTATTTTATAATAATTTTTATGATGAAAATAGTTCTCAATGACATGATGCGTCAGTTTTATCCTGAAGAAATTAACATTGGGTAAGAAACTTTTTGACGGAGTTACCCAAGTTCTAGTGAAGATGGATAACTATTGTAATTTTTTGAAATTACAAGAAAATAATTTATAAAATTATATCCTCAAGGAATTATATTCAATAAATATTTATTTATAATAGATCTATTTCACTTTAGTACCCTATGTATATATAATTACGCCACCTTGGATATGTTATGATAACTATAAAATATGGTATTCCCTATAGGAGTAAGGATTCTTCCGTCACAATACCAATAATTAAAGTTAACTAACAACCTAGGTTTCGTATATGACACCATTAATTACTTCCCAAAATAAAAGTATATATTTTAGAATTGAGATTGAGTATATTAGTGATTTCACTAATTGTATCTCATCATGGTGGTGGTCGAAAGAGGATGATAAATGTCATATTATTCAACGTAGGTTCTTGAATAATTTAGAAGTTGACAACCAGGGATAAGAGGAATTAATTTCCACTAAAATCAAGCATTAGAAAACTATTAATGGAATATAAAATCATTAAATCTATTCTATATAATGTATACAAAAATAACTATAAATAAATGTTAACTGTATCAAAATATTCATTATAATTAAATAGGTTTGATCAATGATATATATAATTTCCCCTATATTTTAATAATGAATGAATGGGTTTTCCAGTAAATGGTTTTAACAGTTTCATGTATATGGTTTGTGATACCCATATTTCATGGACTATTTTTTCATTCTATAGAACCTTACACTGTGGTTATGTATGAAGAAATCATTTTTTTAATTTCAATAATTATAAATGGATTAAAAATACTTGATGATAAAATTGATATGTCTGTATATGTGTGTGTTTTTCTACAACCACAGATTGAAACGATTTAAAAAAATTAGGCAAAATTTGTGATGTATTTGGACTTGATATATAATAACAGGCTATTCTATATGCTAATTTGTTATTTGATTAGAGTCGGTAATGTTGAGTATAGACTGACATGATATTTGAGGAATAGTGGATTCATATCATTATCTATAAAATAAAAGTTATTTTTTGTAATGAAATGACTTTAATTCATATGGAGTGGAGATATATGTTTGTTTTGGAGTATATTTGGGTGTATAAGGCTAATATGAGAGTGAAGTTGTTGGATTTGTTGACTAATGAGTCGAAGTGATACATCTAGGCGATAATCTACCATATGGTGGAGAGTTTGTAACATGCCACATGAGTTATAGGAATGATTTTGAATTTAATTCATTCAAACCATTTTTGATTGGACTTACTTGGTGTTTAAAAGGTTCTTGGTTATCTAAGGCCCCATTATCTAAAAAATGGGCTAAATAGTAGATCTTTATCTAGGTTTAGATGTCCCACTGAATGCCTGATGGGTATCCCCAGGCTTTTGGTGGGATTGGGAAGTTGGTAGTACCAAAGAACACCCAAAAACATTCTAGTGGAGAACTTTAAGAGTTCTAATAAACCTCAAAATTTGGTAGTGTACATCCCACCCCCACAAGCATTATAGTATGATCATACTAGAGTTCTGATGTAAACCTATTTTCCTTGATTATAAGACATGAAAAAGTCATTTCTTTGATGATTTTAAACCTATTTAAGATATTTATTATTTATTAATGACCCATAAAAGTCCCCCCATCAATTTGCTCTATTTCAAGATATATTTCCTCATTGAACCTCATATTTGTTTCATATCATTTTTCATTTGTTGTGTTTGAAATCTTGGTTTGAGTCCAATCTTACTTTTCTATTAAATCACAGTTTGGAAAACTGTTATTGTATTCTAAGACATATTTCCCTAATTTTTACGGGGTATTATAGGTATGTTGTTTCTTATCATTTGAGTACAAAATTATCATTGATATTTATTTAGTGAAAACATATATCGTCTAGGTAGGTGGCCCTTAAGCTTCCAATATGGATTATTATTACTCTCATGAATTTTTGAAAGAGAGAGGGGGAGGGGTGAGGGAGGGATGTGGGAAGGAGGGAGATATAGAATGGGAGTGGAGAGGTAGGGAGGTATGGAGGGTGATAGAGGGAAAGAGGGAGGGTGGTGGGAGGGTTAAAGAGAGTGTGACTGAGAGGGAGGAATGGGGAGAGAGGGAGAGGGGGATAGGAAGGGAGGGTAAGAGTGGGAGGGAGAGTGTAAGGGGGATGGAGGGAGGTAGCCTAAAATTTTCATTAATATTTGACAATAAAATCATGGTAAAAATCTATTTATTACCTATGAATATTAATAATGAAAAATTTGACTCATTAAAGATTTTGTATTCCATTATAAAAACAATTTTAAAATATCATCACCTGATAAAAAATAAATATCAGGGATTATGATGAGGTAAAGAGGATATATAAAAAATTATCAAAAAACATGTAAATATTTCATGCATTATATAACAACATGGTGAAATTTTCCACACCATAGTCAATTCAAAAAAGGTCATGATGTAGTCTAAATCTCCATGTCATGGTTGTTCCTACAATATATATTTCTAAACATTTACCACTTGTGTGGAATCATTAATGAATTATCAAAATTTCATGTTACATAATTTGATGTGAATCAAAATATAAAACCATATCTACTACATCTTCTAAATATCTTGAAAACTCATTTTAGAGAATCAATAATTTATTTTCACCACATGTATCATCATATGTAATTACATGTGAAAATCCATGTAGATTTTCATTATGATATCTTCTAAAAGGATTTGTTAGTATCTTTATCAAATTTATTTAATAAAAAAATCATCATTCAAAAAACCACATATAGTAACCCCAGAAGACATTATAGGATTGATTAAAATTATTAATTTTCTAATCCACAACTATAAGAATAGTGTTTCCTTTAGTAATACATTGATGACACTCAAGATACATAGAGGTCAAGCATGATCTCTTCGAAAAACATATACCTCTATACATGTGTTCTCTATCTATATAAAATAAATGTATGTATAATAATATAATGTTCTTTTCTAGGTTATCTGGTTTCAATGATACATTAGGTATATAAATACCATATATAAAACTCAAATGTTCTTTCTTAGCCAAGTATTAATTTTCCTGAAGGAAAAAAACATGTCATTATATTATACTAAGAATATGACCACATCACATGTCCTTCATGAAAATACATAATTAAATTACATGTACCTTATCAAGTAATTTTCATATTGTTTTCCAGTTTATATATAGTTATTATATAGTTTTTACTCATAATAAAAGTGTAAAAACCTATATTGGGTAATCCTCAATTAACAACATGGTCAGAAAAAAATTCAATCAACAATAGATTAGAATAAAATCAATAATTTCATAATAATTTTATTAAATTATGAAGGTTCTCATGATTGGTTTATTTCCTACCACATGTATGAGTATTCAATATAAAATCTATACCCCTATCATACCAATGAAATAGGGTATGAAACTGTATGTGGATTAATCTTTTGGTTATCATGCACACAAAAATTGTTTTGGGTCTCATGATAATATTTCATGTCTATGACAAATTATACCAACCCAAACATTAAAATTTAATCACAAATTATAATAATCTATGATGAATAATGGTTAGGGATAACTTAGTGTTATAATTTGAGAGGGAAAGTATGATTTACATTCATGCATTATATATAACCAATATAAAATAATGATAATGTGATTGCTAAATTTTATATAACTTGACAAATTATATATTAAACTTCCTATATAATACTAAATAAATTATAAATAAAAGCTTGTTTAATAATAATTCATATGATAGATCACAAGAGATTCCTTATCTTTTTTATAGTTTTAGGGGTTTTCATAACTCATTAGATATCTATGTAATTATTTTCATAACCCTATGGTAGAATATAATAAAATATACAACTACCCCTTTAATGGGTAGTAATTATGAATAAATCTCATTTGAATAATGATGAGACATGGAATTATATAAATAATGTAAAAATAATTAAAAATAGTATTTAGATATATCTGACTAATAAAATCAAATGTTACACTTTGAATATAGATTTTTTCTACATAGATCTCTTTACTAGATCATCATAATAATCTTGTAAATATTTCCAAAATGATTTAATTTAAATCAAAGAGTAATAATACATCACTATCTACATTAATATCATTCATTACTATCATGGTGGAACCAAGATAATTCTGGAGGGAGGATGGTGTTTTTGTTTTCAATCCATATTTTGGATTATCAAAGAGTTTGTAATCTAAATGATATGGATTATAGGACAAGGGATACTAGAATAGGCCTAGAGAAACATTACAGAAAATGGAAGTTTCTGAAGTGGGTCCATGTAGGGATCTATTAAAGGATGTCCATATAAGAATTTCATGATGGCCATAATTCATTTTCAATAATGAGGTGGTTATTTAGTAGGCACTGAAAATGAAGGATTGGTATATAATTTATTTTTGTCCAAGTTCATTATAATTGTTTTGTGGATTGTTCATGAAATAGCATTAAGTAATATAATGGATGAATAGTACAATTAGTAATTAATGAGTTTTTAGAGAACATTTCTTATAAATACACCCAACCAAATATTCATCAATTATAATTTAGAAGTTAAATAAGGTAAAGATATTAATTAAAATTGAATATGTTATGAATTTTATAAATCAATATAATCTCATGAAATATTTTTTTTGAGGAAGAAAAGGAGTCTATGAAGATATTCATAAGGAAGGTTTGTGTGGTGTTGTATGTGAGCTTGAGGAAAAATTAGAATTTAAAAATATTGAGTATCATGAAGTGAATCATGTTTTTATGTACCAACAAACATGTAAAAGTTCATGTAGAGAATATGGCAGCTTGTAAAGATAGTAGATGAGAAATCATATACATCCTAGGACATTGAGATGGAGAAATTTATTAGTATGCATTTTTAATATGTTTTTTTAACTATTTTAATTAAAGACTAAATATAAAATTGGAGCATCATATTTAGGCTATATATAGGGAAATTAAAGTTTAATTTTATTGTAAATGTGGAAGTGAAATTCAATTCATTAAACTAAGATTGAATTCATTCCAAATTATCATGTAAAGGGTGAGCTAAAAATTTATCAGAGGGAGGCATTGTGTTATCCATTAATTATTTTTAAATTCAGTGCACGTTGCATTGAGTGGCTATGAAAAAACCGCAATAATCTACCAATAAATTAGAAACATATTGGATTCAGTAATGTCCAACACATCATTTTGGTATGCTCTTGGATGGTCATTTATTGTTAAACCATGTATTTTATTTGTGATGTGTAATATTTAAATATTTATTATTATGGTGTTTGTGAATCTGAATTAATTTTTTTAAATAGTTCTTATAAATGTGGGAATAATATCCTTACCTAAAAAATAAAAAATCAATGACTTGATTCACCCCTCCACGATCATAGTTATATGAGTTTCAATAATACACATATTAAACACTTTTACAAATATAATCATTTTTTCTTTGAGTTTCACTAGTGTAATATTTTATTTGTTACAATTTTAACTTCTTTAAGACTTAACATTATCCAAATAGATTGTTAGAAACTATATTCTCTTCCTAATACAATTTTAAGACTCACAATATATATTTTTTATGGAAATAATATTCTAAGAAATATTTTCAGTAAAATATCATGCTATGAAACAAAAACACATTTCTGTTTTAGAAGAAACATCTATATCTTTTAGTCTAAATATTTAAAAAATAAATTATTAAAATCTATATCTTTTATTATAATCTATTTTTCTCTATAATTAATTTAACAATATTTTTTTCATTTAAATATTAAACTACTTTTGGTGGGAACTCTTTCCCTCAAATTTTATGAAACATCTTGGATAATATATTTTTCCATGGATAAAATATTTTTATCCTTATCTTATTTTTAATGAATGTTTTATAACTAGATCAACTATAACCATGTGTATAAAAATCAACCTGTCTTAAAAATTAGACAACCATTTTTTACAATAACTCCTCTTATCATATATGTGGAGAAATAAGATAAAAATAAAAAATAGATATATAGATCTATTTAACCTTGATATATATATTTGATTCTGAATGATTGAATTAGAAACCATTTACTTCATCAATAAAATGAAAAAGAAAAAATTCATCAATTTGTACCTTGATTTTTATTCTCACAAATATTTATAATAAATAAAAAATACACATAGACTATCACTTACCTATCAAAATAAACAAATTAATTTCTGCAACATCAATACCTACTTAGTGATTTCAATAATATTTTTCAAACGCCACCAAGTATTATATAAATTTAATCCCAAATGAAAATATTTAATCCCCTTTATAACACCTATTTTAGATTTCAATAACCAAATTTGATTAATAGGCTATCTAAATGTTTCCATATTGTTTAAACCTTTAATTAATTACAATAAAAAAATAAATATCCTAGAAATAACTTCTATTTAAAATTCATCATCAACAATTTGGAGTAGAACTTTTAAAATTTCCTTCATATTATTAGAAAATTTTGAACTAAATAAATTTCATACCCATTTATTTAAATAAAATATTCATAGTCATTCAAATAACTATCATATCAAGTATATACATAGAAAATAATGTTACTAAGATCATTTTTCATTGAATTCATTTGAATGTTCATTTTGATCTTTTTATTCTTCATAAAAGAATATTAATCCTTATATTAGAGAGCTTAAAATTTTATTTCTGCTTTAAGGGTATTCTCTAATACATAAAATTTTCATTATTGTAATTTCTTTTTCATTTATACAATATTGATCTCAATTTTAGTTTTGATACTTATGATTTAATATTATTTAATAGAAATTATTTTTTCAAATGTGTATCATCATTTACACTTATTTAATAAAAAAATTATTAAATTTTCTCCCATAAAAATGATGGTTCCCTATAATTTATGTCATATCAATTATTGTTAATATAAACAATTTTTTCTGTGTAATGAGTCTACTTTTTTATTCATCTCATTACTTAAATATTTTGGTAGGTCACCATGCCAATCATATTCAGTATTACTATTTTATATATGAGTGTAAAACTCCATTCCCAATCCATAATATGGAATATCACAACCAAATACCTCTGGTATCCTAGCCTCTAGTATTTCTTCCATACTTATAAACCAAATCATACTACAAATACAACCATATAAACTACATAGCATCACCCATAACTTTCATTACTCAAATAAATAAATAGGAACAAATCATTAGCGTGACCTACCTAGTTTGATGATTGAGATATTGGTAAGTTCATATTTACAGGAAATATGACACTTAGTATATTGAGGTGCAATAAATATCTCTATATATACTTATTAATTCTCTTTACATGTATGTATTCCAATAATATTTTAGTTTTTTCAAACCAAATTAATGTGTAATTGTTTACAAAAATAATAGCTTGTGATACTAACCAAAACTAAAATTCAACTACATTTACACATTTCCTAATTAATCACATGAATATGGAACATGAACCCCTTTCATGTAATGTCTTTGAATCATATGAAATCAAATAACCCTACATGAGTAAGAATGAAATCAGTAGGAAACCCACACTTTTCATAGATAAGTAATAATCCACCAATCTAGTGAGGAATATGCCTATATGTCCCACAACCTAGGGAACAATACTATATAAAGACCTTAATTACATCATAATTCTAATATATAACATGTATAATGTATGGTAAAACATTAAATTAAATCTCATAACATAATAATAATCCAAATTCCAGGTAAATGAAAACTTCATAAACTATCATACCAATTTTGTTACTCAAAAAATACATGTACGATAATTTAAGGAATTATTTTAATCTCATTAAAACTAAATAATTCACAATATCATAATATAAATGATTAATATATGTGAATTACGAAAGTAAAATAATAAATAAATAAAAAATTTATTGATTTAGAAAAAACAAAGATATTTATTAACAATTTATAAACAAAATAATTACAATTTAGTTAAGATTTAATCATTTTTATGAACATTTTATTGAATAAGTAAATATATACATCTCATTTTTATTCTAATATTAAATCATTCATTATAAAATATACAATAAATTTAATATGATATCCTTTATATTCAATGTATCTGATATTAAATAAAACATTTACAATTATATATTCATTATGTACTCTATATAAACACATAATATGACATATATATCAAACATTTTCTAAATATGGCCTTTTAATATAAACAATTTCGTTTCAAATTTATCTATTAATCATAAATAATAATTTTATTAAGTTTTATAATTTCATTAGTCATACCATAAACCATAGATTATTAATATCTAAAATTAAATTGTTGATATCAAGGTGTAAATATAATTTATATAACTATTATATAGAGTTCATTCACCCATGAAGTGTTTCAGTTATAAAATTAAATTGTTTATCAGGAAACATTTTCAGGGATATTTCTAATTAACAATAATATGATGGGTTTCTATGGATCAAACCAAACATTTTCTTTCCTATGAAATAAAAAATTATTCCCATGACCACCATGATCTATAAAATTTAAATAATGTATAAAAATAATAATGAACATGTAATTTACATCCAATAAATACTCAATTGTTTCAAATCAATTATTAATGAATATTTATAGGAATAACCAATATACTATCCCCTTTATGGTGTATCCATGGATACGATGAAAAACATAATTCCATGGTGGGATGCACCATATCGCTTATGGTATGATAGTTCCTCTTGATAGATTAGTAGAAGGAGGAGATCTTCTAGGGAGAGATTGATTATATTCTTGTTTAGGGATCTCACACACTATTCTCTTGGTTTCCACATCCAAAAATACGATTTAATGAATTTCAGAGATTCCTAAACAATTTACTCATATTCTATATATTGTTTGAGTAATTAATTGGTCATTCATTAATTACTCATAAAAATAAATTATCTCTTTTCCCACACACATTATATTATTAAATGATAATATTATTAACATTTTAGTTTACATAAAGATTTAACAAACCTTTAACAATTGAAGTTCCACTACCCAAAAGATTATAAACTACCCAGTGAAACAATAAATATTATTCAAAAAATCATAATACATATGATATGGTAATGTCAAATATATACATCATACAATAAAATTGTCTAGGTAGTGGTATGATTTTTTCATATCATCCCTTATTACATACCGAAACAATATAATATTGTAACATACCCAACTCTAGAAACACATTGTTGGCTTCTTCTATAATACATTTTCACTATATTCAAGTAACCATGTTCTTAAAGGATGAATATTTTAGTAGTCTTGAATAAATATATAAATAAATTACACCCTCATAACTTTTAAAACATAACATACGTAAAAGAAAAGAATACATAAACCCTTGATATTGTCAATTATATCCTTCATTATAACCTTGGGAAAAGAAAACAAATAATGGTTGAGATCTCATTTTCAGTAAGAGTTATGTTTGATAAATGAAATAATTAATCAATAATTAATAATAAATATGGAAAGGTAAACACCCGAAAACACATTATATATAATCAATTATCAGACCATGAAATGCATCCCTGAAAAATACCAATGTAGCAATATCATGGATATGAACTAATGAATTCTTAATGAAGTAAATAATTAAAACTGGTCATCATGAATTAATACATCATGATATCTATAATATCAAAACCATTTTCCAGGATATTTTAATTGATGGGTAGGTATACACCAGAAACCCACTTAATTATAGCTTACATATTTGTATCGTGAGACCAATTTATGGATCATATGGATATATAATATCATTTCCCACACACCACTATGTGTCCAACACATTCATCATATGATTAATGACAAATTTCAATTCATAAAAAATAAACCCTATATATAAATATTTTTATCATGTAATGAATACGTGTAATCAATAAATCCCCAGTCAGTCAAAAAACATGTAAATAAAGACCCCATATGTAGTATTATTACACGGTTTAATAAATAAGAATATCAAGGATATAAAGAATATGTATATTTAATTATGATGTTGTTTCTATTGAATAATGATCATAAATACATCAAATGGACAATATATACCTGATAAAAAAGATATTTTCTACATAATAATAAAATAAACCTCAATGAAAGTAATTTAGACAGATTCCCCATACATCACATTTACATTTAGTTAAACATGTTATCGCCTCAATTATAATAAATCAATATTTACTAAATCTATATAAAATTACCACATTAATATATATTATATCATATATGATCATGTTATAACACTATATCACATTTTTTAACAATCATTTTTTATTATCATTATTTCATTTGTTAACTTATTTGTCTTTCATATGTTTTTAGATTCAATAGTTTTAGTATATGTAATTATTTTATCGTTCCATAATATCCAAAATGTAATTAATAGTATAAATATCATATATATTGAATATAAATATATTTTGAGTCATCCATAAAAGATAGAGACTATAAAACAGAATTACACTGTTCATGGAGATGGTTGGAGGTACGTATGCATTGAACGTTGTTTTCACTTTTCAAATGATGGAACAAAAGAATGATTAATAATAATTAATCATTCCAAAAAAATATTATATCATATATATCATATATAATCCTTAAATCTACCCTTATTACCATAAACATAAAGAATAAATAAAAAATGGATCCCATCACATCACGGAGGTGGTAGTCCACACGTAGGCTTGAGAAATGATATTTTCTTCCACCAGATTTGATGGTAAGAAGCAACATATTATATTATTGAACAAGAATAATATTTATTTCATAAATATAATATATACTAATTAGTTAAAAGATTATAACCATCCAGGTAAAGTGGTTATGACAAAACATTACACCACCACATAGAGACTGTAAACCATACGTACGCATGAGCGATGTTTTCACTTCTCATGGTATGGAAAATACATATAATATGGTTATAACACAATTTTAGTAACATATAATTATATTTATGGTACTAGATTAATTATTTTAATGTGTAAATGGTAACACCTTGAACCCCAGTATCCTAGAACCAGTGAATTTATTACATTTCCATATGACACATGGAATCACATACTAAAGGACTAAATATTTTGGTAGCCTTTATAAACTAGATACATACATGAATACCAAATAAAATTTGATAAAAAAATTACGTGATTATGTTTTCTCTGGAATGAAATTATTCCCCCTAGAAAATCCCTATATAAAAATCGTTGTACACTACATGGATTCCAGGGGAAAGGAAATAAAATAACTTTGAGATCAAATACATGGTAATGGTAAGTGTACAACATATTCTATGAATTAAAAAGTCACAAAAAATAAATAAAATAAATAAATAAAACAAATTCCATTTAATAATCAAATTTTGAATAATATAGTAGTAATAAAATATGATCAAATAATTCCATAAAAGTCATTACATGAAACTTAACCATGGATATTCTAATAATATAATAATCACTTGGAATGTTGATTGATAATCTCATAATGTTATAAAAAATAATTTTAAACCGTTGAACTATTGATATATATCCTCAATATAGTTACTATCATGATCCAACCTCATGAAAATTTATTCCAAGACCTTTCATCTAGCCTGTTCAAACTTGTGGGATGAAAAATGTCTGATTTGGCCAACAACTTTGTCTCAGGAGACCTCTCTATGCATCGATGGGCTATAATGGGCCGCAAACATCACAAACTACAACAAGTTAATTCCTCATTTTAAAATGGGTGTATCATAATATATATATACATTCATATGAAAAATATCATATGAGAAGTTTATTAATTTTCTCATTCAATACACATAATCATAAACTATCCAAAGACATATGCTAGATGGTATTAAATTATAACATCCCCAATCCAACTGATCATAAAACATTCAATAAAATATGTCAACTATTAAAATAATAGATAAAACATAATAAAGAAGAGGATTCAAAAAATTAGGTTGATGTGGATGAAAATACATTATGATGATTATTGAAAAATTGTTGAGGAAAATATATTTATCACTTTGTAATCACTTATTATTTTTTTAAAAAAATTTTTATTATAAAGGAATAACATTTATTTAAAAATAACCGTGTAAAATTTTAAATTATTCTTTAAATAATTATTTCATCATGATTGATGGAAATTCGGTTCATGAATTAGAAGTTAAAATACACTATATTCATATTATTTAATGAAAAACATGAAAATACTTTTCTAGAAAACAACATGATGGTTCCATTTAAATAATTTTTCAAAAATCCAAAAATTTATAAAAATGATTTTATATAATAATTTTAGAAAAATAAAAATATTTAATAAAAATATTTATTGAGATAATGCGAATTTAAAATAAATATTATTTATTATAGGCTCAAATATATAAAATCTCAAATAATTATGGGATTTTGAAATAAACCCTTACCACATGGGTTTTTTTGAATCACAAACCCCGTGAAGGAAATAACGTCAAATGAAAAATTTAAACACCATTAATATAAATGTACTCATGATATAATATCTCTAAAAATCATTAAATAAACCTCATATAATAATATTGGTTCATAACATCAAAATATTCCTCAATGAAATAAAATTGAGAGGAAGTCCCTAACAATCAGATCGATTTCCATAAAAAAATGTTAAAACCTACTAAATAATGGTTTAAAATCATATATTAATATATAATAGAACCATATTATTATATATAATATCTAGTATTATACTTTTATATGATCATACCACCCATTAATTAGCAATATTTCATTACGTTCACTATTTTGGGTATTAATTTTCTTGTTTTCTCATGCTTGTTTTGTCTTGAAAGTCCTAGTTCTCAATTATAGAATATAGATAAATAATATACATAATAATCATAATATTCAAAAAATAATATTTAATAACTAAATACATTTTTATTACCATTATTTATTATTGATCATAGAAACTAAATTTCATTTCTTCGTAGAGACGGTAAGTCATACGTATATATGAGCGATGAAATAATTCATAAATGGATGAATGGGTAAGGAAGAGGATGAAAATTTAATTTTATAGAATAAATTGAAATTAATAATTATCAAATATGTATATATCCATTATTTAAATCATTAGAACCATCAAATTATATTGGTGATCAAAAATGAATTACACCGCTACGTGGAGACGATAAGTCGTACATATGAACAAGCGGTGTTTTTGATTTTCATAGTATGGAGATGAGATGGAAAATAATTTTCCAAAAAACATAATAAAATATTATTATAATGATCCTAATAAATTTATTCCTATATAATTATTAATACACATTAAGAGATTTTAGAAGAAGAAATAAAATTGAAAGTGTTAGTAATGATTATTACCTTCTCTTGATGGTTCTTCATTTGGATCTCCTTTTATGGACACTAGGGTTGGCATTTTTGCAATACTAATAAGTCTGTACCTTTTATAAAGATGTTATGAAGAGAAATGGTCAGGTTTTTGATGAAATAGATAGTGAGGATCAGTGTGGAGGGAATGTAGATATTTATAATTGAGGCATTGTTTTATGTTATTAGATAATTATTATTTTTCATTTAAAGATTACCACAGTTGGTTAGAATTAAATAAAATGAATTTGGTGGATAAGTAATGTTTTCATTAATTTTATGGTATTTAAACACATCAAAAACCCATTTAATGTTTTAGTTATTATGTATTTTAACCTTTTACATTTTAATATTGATATGATACATTATTTTACTCATACTGTTTTAAATCGTTTTTTACCATGGTAAATGTTTACGCCTATAAATGAAAATTAAATAATTAACTAATTTTAACCACATAATTCCAAATATCTAATCTATTTTATAGAGTTTAAATCACTTAATTTTCATAATTTAATTTTAAATTAAACTGGAAAAAGGAAAAAAGAAATTTCTTTTCACAATAAAACCATTTTAAAATATAAAATTTTATATACTAAACTCACATATAAGATCTATTTTAAAACCCATAATTGGATTTTTTAAGTCATAATGTAATAATTTGAAGTTAAAAACTATACTAAACTGAATTTTATCATATAAATAAAATACAATTTAAAAAAACTTTACTTTTTTACTATTTCGTGGAAGATAATTATTTTCATAAGATTCATCAAAATTCACTGTAATATAATTTTAATATGATGATTTCATAAATTATCTTCAATTTATAAAATAAATTATGTAAAAGTGTCAAAAAATAATTATATTTATTTTCTCATAGAATGCTATAAAAATATATTTTTGAATAAAACATATATATGAAAAAAATAAGATTACTAAAAATTACGTGTTTATTTCGTAAGAGTAAATAACATTTTATCAAACATGAAATTCATATATAATTCAGAATATAGTTAATCCTTTTCACACCCACTAATTTATTTATAGTTAATAATTGTTGTGTTAAAATAATAAAATCTTGCTGTTTATTTAAGTAATTCCATGGAACGTGAGAAATTAGTGAGACTAAATTTATTTAATAAGAAAAATAAAATAAAATATTGGTGTTTTACATGGACCACACATTAATAAGAATTTGATGGAGAAATGATGTTGAGAGAGTCTCTAAATATGATAACCTCTTCCTCGATAGATTTTAATTAGATATCTTCTTAAGGGACCTACGAGAAGTCATTTGGAAGTTCCAAAGCCTCTAAAACGTATTTAAGGATGTTTATAAGAGTAATGGTGAGATTTTTTGAAGCTATAGAAATCCAATTTTTTTAAATAACATAAAGTAGAGGTTTCCTTTTATAACTATAGGTCGGGCCATTATTAGAATTTCTTAATCTATTAAAATAATAAAAAATTTCTTTATTATAGAAATATTAAGACATTATATAATTCAAATATAATATGGGTATAAGTCAAAATACTATTATTTTAAAAAAATTAAACATGTTTTGGGAATTTTCACCCATATAGTTTAGTTGTAACCTCAGGATAACCCTTTTTGGTAATTATCGTAATATTAATGTTTTGTACCCATTAAAGGATAATAATGTCGTTAATAAATTGGAATCAACTCATAAATGTATCTTGGAATATTTTTAAAAACATTTCTCCCTGATTTCTATAAGTTTAATATTTTATTTATTTTATATAATTTAATAATATATTATTTATTATAAAATATAATTAATATAATTTTAACACTTTTAATTTTATTCGGATTTAAATACATTATAAAAAATAAGTAATTAGAATATAACCATTTAATATAATGTGAAAATGTTATTATATTCTATAAAATTCATGGAATAAAAAAATTATTCCAAATTATATTACCTTTTTTTAATTTTAATGTTATTTATTATATTTTTTGTATTAATTAAAAAATATTTGTGTCGATGTTGCACAAACATTAAGGTAACCATTTCATCAGTAAAATTTATAAAAAAATCCATGGTAAAAATATATTATTTGTTTTTAAAACTAATATTTATAAGATACCATATGATATATTTATCACTATCAAAAAATATTATAGATACTTATGTAAGAAAAGTTACATTTTTGTCTTTTTCACCCACTTAAATACATTCATGGTTAAAATCACTTAAAATTTGTAAAATGGTAATATATTAATCATATAGATTTTTATGGATGATATATTCTCATATATTAAATTTAAGAAAACTTTTATGTTCATTTTGGAGTCTTTATCATATTATTTTTAACCTAAATTACCCAGTTTACCTTTGTTGTATAGAAAATTATTTACTATGGATACTAGTCATAGTGACCATAAATAAAAGGGAACTATATACAACATTTGTACATTCTAATTAAAAATATTACATAAAAATTCCATGATTAAATATCTAGAAGTGGTAGAAATTTATTTACGATGGAATCAAGAAATGCAACGGAAAATATTTTTGAAAAAAATATCATTTTATGTATAAAAATGATTTTATACCAAATTAACCCATAACATTTATTCTAATTAACATAATTGAGTTACATATAATAAAAAAGATCTAATTTTACTTTGAAACAATTTTTGTTAGAGGAACTTAACTTTATACATGAATGAAAAAATACATTTTTCTATAAAAGATAACATATTTTACTATTCATTGGATTATCATTCCTTCCAAAAAAAATACCAAAAAGTCACCCTAAGATAATGATTATATGCTGATTTAAATTATGATGTTCAATTTATAAAATATTTTTTCTAAATTATGAAAAAATTATATATATATTATTCTCAAAAAACCAATAAAAATCATTTTTGATGGAAACATATTTTTTTGTAATAAAATTATATTAATCAAATTTTGGTGTTTGTTTTATGATAATAAGTGAATAAATTTTTATTGATTAAGAAATTTATATAAATTAATAATTTGTTTATTCTTATTCATACCTTCCAATTCAATGTCTTGTTTGTAATGCTCATATTTAAATAATAATTTTGTGTTTCTCACTTCAACTCCATGTTGTGTGTTATATATGCTATCAAACATAGTATTATTTTAATGATTCAGAATATAACATTCGTCTATCCCACAAAAAATTAAATTATTGAAATTTTTTTAGATATTACATTCTAAAAAAATGATGCTAATTCTTCTTCATAACATCCTTAGGTTCCCACACTACTTCCTCTATTTTATCATTTCTCCAATGTACATTTACAAGTCGAGTCATCTGATTTGTAAATACTTTATCTCTAGTTTCATGAATATATAAAGTAACGTCATAGGAAGATATATCATTTTTTGGTCTATTTTTTCATAGGTGAGAAAATGTGTTGGTTCTAGAATATACTTAACAAATAGATATGTAACACATCATTTACATTGGATAGGCTCGGTGGAATTTACGATTTGTAAACCAACACTTGAATTATTTACGAGAATTTAGAAAGAACTTATGTACCTATGGCTCTGATTTCCATTCATAATGAATCTTATGACACCCTTACATGGAGATATATTCAACAAAACATGATCTACCTCTTGAAATTCCAAATTATTTCTTCAGTTATTGACATAACTCTTTCTCACACTTTGAGCTACTCTAATATAATTCTAAATATTTATTAACTTTTTAATTGTCTCATCAATATGTTATTAGAGTATAATATTAATTTTTAACAACTTCCATCAAACATTACATAGTAATACATATCTTCCCATTTAATGCTTCATGTGGTTCCATTTGAATACTTGAATTGAATATTTGGTTATAGGAAAATTATCCCAAAGGTAAATAGTGTCCCATATACAATGAATGTTAAGTGATCATGACTTCAACATATCATCCAATGTTTTAATAGTTCCTCCATGCATTCAATGAGTTAGAAGGTGATAGGTTATAATCAAATGAATCTCAATATCAAGAAACATATGAATAATTTTCATAATATTTGATGTAAATCGTGGGTCACAATCGAGCATAATTGAAAGTGGTGAACAATAATGTATTTTAACCTCATTAATATAGAGTCATGTTGGGATCTCAAGTGGTAAATATTATCTTATGTGAGAAAATGTGTAGATTTGGTAAGGAGATCAACAATAATAGATATGTCATCATTATTTACATGATTCTTTAGTAATACTATTTTATATTACATAGTATTATCATCATATTTACATATATGAATGGGTTCTGGTTTCATGACTCTTCTAGGTTGTTATCTCTCAATATTCTCTAAATGACAAACCAGACAGCTAAAAACATAATCATTAATTTCCTGCTTCATATTGTCCCAAAAAAATGCTCCTTCAAATCATGGTACATATTGGTGATTCCAGGGGATGTAAGGAAATTTGAGCTATGAGAATCATCTAATAATTAACTTTTCATATCATGTATTGATGTAACACATAACCTAAATCCAAATTTTAGAATGCCATCTTCATATATGATGTCTTCCAATTTCAGAATATTCACAGCCTTAATTTTATTTTAAATATTCTCATCATTAGATTGGGAAATTTTTATATTTCCTAATAAATATGTATTTGTTGTCATTTGAAAAAGGAATGATGTTTCTAATTCTTTAATAACAATTTTATCAATATTTACTAAATTTGTAAACATAGAATCCATGTCGATCCTTATCTTGGTCAGGACTCCTTGATCATTCCAACTCAATTCATTTTCTACCATATTTTTCTTCCATGTGCGGTAATGTATTGAGAAGTCATAATCCATTAATAGCTTAAGACATAATCTTTACCTCATATTGATATATTTTTGAGAAAATATGTTTTTTAAATTTTAAAAATATTTGTTTAACTCATATATCTCAATATATAGATAATGTATTTATATCTTCAAAGTGAATATTAAAGCTGTAAAATAATTTTCATGGGTTGTATTCCTTTTTGTGAGTATTTAGCTACCTTGATGCATGGGAAACAACTTTATGATTCTGTATAAGGACACACCATAGTTCCTTTTTCAATGCATCACCATATATCACAAATCTATAATTTTATAGGGTAGAGTTAAAATATAATCATTAAACAATATCCTTTTAAAATAAATAAAAAATTATTTACATTCATTTATTAATAAGAACAAAACCCCATTACATTTAATATTGGTTAATGAGTTAGCCAAGAAGAAATTTTTTAAACATATCAATGACAAGAAATCAGCTAATCTGATGATGTTACATAGCTTAATTATGTTCATTGGTGTAGGACATTCTTTGAACACCTTTTTTAAAAGGGACGACTAAGATTACATCCATACAGATTATAAAACCAATAAAATAAACTTTTCGAATTCATAATTCCCACTTTCTAAATTTACCATATTTCTCTTTCCCACTAAGAGTCTGAAGAATAGTTTTTAAATTATTCTCACAATCCTCATAGTATTTATAATAAACCAAGGTTTCATTAATAAATACCAGAAGCAATTATCAAGATTTTAGTTGAATACAATATTAATTAAACCCATATAAACAAATAATGAATTTGTCAATCTAAATGGAATTATTGTAATATAATAATTTCTATTACATATTTAGAATTTTTTCATCTAAATATCATATTTCTTTACATGAAATTGATGATTCCCATAACAAATCACAATATTTTAAAAATATTACGATTCATAATGTTGATGAAATATGTTATTAATGATAGGATGAGATTTCTTTTTCATTTTCATAATAACATTTGTTTCCCAATAATTAATGCCTAGAATCATAGATCTATCTTTATTCATAATGAATCGAATAGGGTCTCTTAAAGAAGAAATAAAAGTGAGTATAAATCCCTTAAATCACTACTCAAATAGTTTATTATTTAACATCACTAATTTCCCAGTGGTAAATATTTAGGGAGTCTTTAATATAGGTCTTGCATTAGGGATTAAATGATTGGAAATGAAACTTCATGCTCTGGTGGATGTATGTGTCATTCCACTAAAATACATCAATGTATTCTTGTAAAATAGTAATATTCTCAACTAAAAGATCAAATTTTCCATCCATAGATTTTATATCTATTCTTCCCTAAGAATACCGTTCATAAGAGCTACTTTGGGTGGATATAGAAATTAATTAGATGATATAGTATCCCCTAAAAAGATAATTAATTTTATATCCACATCAGAAATCATAATTCTCTAATCTTTGTAATAAATTATTTCATTATATTTTGAAAGACAATACACATAAAGTATTTTATCAAAATTAACCATAGGTAAAATAATAAACCATACAAATATGACATGTTTATGTGTCATAATGTGTATTTTATTAAACATCATTTTTAGTGATATTTCCATTGAGTTTTTAAGGACATCTTCCTTCATAAGATTTTAGGGAAATATCTAAATTTTATAGAAAATAGGGTATATATAAAAGAGTGTGAAGATCTATGATAAATGAAAGAACTGGATAAATTTTTTATTATTATTAAATTATCTACCACCACATAATTAGGTACATTGACATTAGTTTTTGTTATATCATAAGATTTTCCTTCACCCATTTTCAACTTTTATGGTAGATTACATTAAATATAATGAAATTGGATTGAATGATAACCCGTTTCAGTATTATTAATGCACCAAATACTAGTTGTCTATTTCATTATCTTTTATTATATATCTAGATGTACCTTATCTTAGACCTTATAATATACTTGCATACCCTTCACACATTTTCATGGTTGTTTCTTTCCGTTATTTTAACAAGATCTAAATTTCATGGTTTTATTCTTTTTCTTTGAACTCATCCCTTTTTCTGGGTTTTCATTCGTCCTCTTATTTTCTTAGTTACCCTTGAATATTTTTATATAAAATTCCTTTTCCATATAAATGTGACTCGATACTATATCATCATATGATGAAATTTTGTGAGAAAATAGTACACTTTGAAAACTTGGTTTAATCCCATTAAATAAATTTTCAATTTTTCTATAAAGTTTATGTATGTAGTCTGAAGAATATATATATAAAGCTTTAAGGTTAGCCTCATAATATAATACACATTCACATTTCTTATAATTTAAAATTTGATACTTCCCCTCCCTTTTTTATTGAAGTTTTTATGGAATTTTTCTCAATGAAAAAAGATTCAAAAGTTCTCCATTCCATTCTTTTATTTCTTCTTCCACATTCGTGTTTTGGATCAATTTCCACCATTGAACTACATATCCTTTAAATAAAACATTCATAATATTCTTTTCTCTTTCATCACATCTCAAATATTTGAATATATTTTCAAGTATCTTATTCTATTTCCCAGCTACCAGTATATTAGTTTTTTAACTAAAAATGGAGGCTTCTGTCGCATGAAATCATCCAACATAAGAGAATAAAGATAGTGGAAAATACATTTCTCCATTAAGGCATGGTTATTTGTCAAAACATGTGTAATATTCTCTAATATTGTCATAATCTACTCAGTTTCGATACAATATTTATTGGATTAGTCAGCAGGGAAATCTCTATAGTTTCAATAAGTGTGGATGACCTTTCTTCTGTTAGGTTCCATTACTGAATAATGGCACACAGTGAGTTATTAATTATCATCATGGATATTGATCAATAAAGTAAAATCTATATAATGGTAAAGGATATAAAACACTATAAGGGATTATATTATTTCATATGTTAGGTATATTTATTTAAAATCTATTTACCATGGTTTCCACTAAGCATTTTATGATACCATGTATAAAAATACCAACTCTAGTAACCTAGATATTATGCATTGTTTATTATGTTGGAACTAGATACAAGTAATCTCATCCAAAAGGACTAAACATTTTAGAATAAATTATGATATAGATACAAACATTATCTCCATATTACATTGTAAATTTATGATATGTACCATAAAATAATTCTTTCATCATTGATATTATTGATAATATAATTTTTCATATCTTCTAGAAAAGAAAAGAAATAAATGACGAGCGCAGATACTTAGTAAGAGTTTCATAAAATATAATATATCATGAATAAATAAGGAAAAATCAATATAACAACGTAAATAACTGAAACCACATGCCATTTAATCAATAAATTGGGCACAAAATGCTTCTATGGAAAATATCAATGTACTGATCTCATAGATAATAACAATAGAATTCACAATCAAAGAATTTATTAAAGTTAGATGTCATGCTTTTAGTCATCATTATATATATACTTTCAAAACCACATAACATTATAGTTTAATGGATCGATACGTATAAACTAGAAACCCATTTAATGTAAGCTTACTGATTTGTCTCATGAGACAAACTGATACATCAAGGGGGATTACAATTCTAGGTCCCACCCATCAATTCATGTCCAATGAATTTATCATACGTTGAATGAACAACAAAAATTCATAACCAATATATCATATCAATAAATTTATATATCAAATAATAGATACATATTATAGATATTTCATTAGTCATTTAAATAACTTACAATAAAAATCAATAAGATTAAATGGTATACATTTTAGGAAATAATCATATCCATGATATAGATAATAATGTTATTTAAGAGAAATCTGATTTCCATTGAAAAATAATCATAAATTCATCCAAGGGCTATTATATGCACCATATAAAAGAAATTAGGTGTGTAATATTAAATTATACCTCAATGAAAGGAAATTGAAATTAAATTCTCTTAACTAAAATTTACATTAAGTTGAATGTTATTTAACCTATTATATAATAAATTTAAAATTATTATTATTATTTACCTAAACCATATAATTATTTATAATGCCATATATGATCCATTTGTAACATTTTATTAACTATTTGGAAACAATATTTATTATTATCATTATTTTGGGGTTTAAATACTTTTTTATCAAGTAAGTTTTTATTTATGGTCTTGTACATTTATTATAACATTCCATGAATTTAAAAGAAGAACTTAATGTTCAATTGAATTTAGGACACACAACTCCATATTTAAATGAACCGTGAAATATATTACCATTATAACTTATCTCTGAAATTGGTTGTTTTAAATTTTATTAAATATTTTCTGAAATATTTATAATGTATCAACACAATATAAATCTATTTAAAAATTATTAATAAATAATCACTCAACTTTTAATAAATATATTTTATTATATAAGAACTACACATATATTAAAATTTTCTTTTTTTTGTTAGAAAATATTTAAATTAGTATATGAAAATTCTATAAATTTTATTTTATAAAATTAAAATAATTATATAAAAATTAACCTCATGTGAAATTTTTGGATTTTCCTGAAATGTTTAATTTATTAGAGAACAGTAAAAATTTATTATTTTTCAAATAATGATGTTTCTTTTCATTAAATTAAATAATTTAAAAATTATATTATATTATAGATTTTATATAAAAGTGAAATATTAACCATTTATTTAAAATTATCTATTTAATTTTTTTAATCATTGATTTTTAATATTTCTGTATAAGTTAATTTATAAACATAAAGACTTTGTTTCAGTGAACTGTTTTTAAATGAATATCATTTATCCCTATTAATTAATTAAAATAACCCCTAGTGAATAAATATATAATTTAAATTTATATATTTTAAATCTATTTAAATGAATTTAAATCCATATGATTATGATCACTAGTCATAAAGTTAATATATAATCATCTATTGCTTGAAAAATGAGTTTATTTAAAAACCATTTTCAAAACTTTTTAGGGTTTCCAATTTCAATTTTTTGTTACACTTAAAATAATTTAATTTGATAAAATGGATTCCATATTTTTAATCATCATAATTAAAATAAAACAATAATGGGAATTATTATTTTTATCATGGTGAATTGTATGAAAAGTAAAAATATGATACCACAATTAATTTTAAAACTAGTTTACTAAGGGTTAATCTTAAACGGTAAAACGTTTAACATGTTTAAAAAAACGTTTCTTTTTAAATGTTGGAAGTTTTTATCAAAAATATCACACATCCAAACTTTTTTTATTAATTTCCCTAGGAACATTTCTTGAGAGTGACTTCTGATTATTAAATATTTTTTCATTTTTATAAAAATATCAGTCCTCCCAAAATATAAAAGGGAACACCCTAACCTCACTTAGTCACACCAATCAAGAAATTCATATAAAAACATACTATAACCCTACTCCCAAAAATAAATATCCAAATTATATAGATTCTTATCATACCAAAATACAAACCATAGGGTCCTTAATAGCAGAACTAAAGCATTTTCATTTGAGTGAAGGAAATCATCTTCATCGAGCTCCTACTATTTAATTATTCTTTTTCCACCATAGATTATGTATTGAAAAAAACAATATAATAACACAACTATCTCTTATATACTGATATTTTATTTGGTATATGTAATTATATTTATCTATCATCTATCCCATCAAACTAGAAACAAAATGATCATTCATGTGTTGGGATGATTACCCCCTCACAAACCGATGTAATTCATTTTCAATCATATCCTTTATTGGGTTTCCATGATTATGGGTATAATATTTATACTTTATAGTAAATAAATATTAATTATTATTTAAATTTAAGATATAAGAAACCTTCATACGCTTCCATCCATTTAAAATTTACTACATCATTTATGTATATATTGAACTACCGCCTCAGGAAGTGATATGACACATTTTTTATTACCAAATCACATGAATGGTCTATGTAAGTGTATTTAAATATATAATATGATATTTATGATATTACTATAATCAAAAAAATATAAAATAATTTTTACATTCTTTCAATCAGGATAATTCAAAAGGTAAACATTACACATCTGTACGTACAGTCAACCATCTCCTTGATTGTAACATAGTCAAATTTTTCATAACCATAATCCATGGTTATTTTTAAAAGTAAAATTTATATATAATAATGATAATAATTTAAATATTATTATTATCTATTTTATGACACTGTGACCCATTTTACCACTATCAACACACTGATTTTGTTTTATAATTATTAACTGAATGTCCTTAAAACCCCAATGTGGGCATAACTGGTTAGGTAATTAAATACCTAATTAAAATAAATGAATTAAATGGTGTAAGTGAAAGGTATGAATCCTTGAAAATATTTTTAATAAAAAAATAATTTATATGAAATTATTATACATGATATAAAAGACAAACACAACAATGTTCGAGCTCAAGGTATACATTTCGTCTCAAAACAACCCTCTTGGAGGCACATGTAATTTTATGAACCTAATTTATTTTAAATAATGTATATAATTTTCACATGAAATAATGTATAATGAATCATTCAGATGTAATGATATTATATGTTACAATTCCATTGATGTATTCATTGTATTTATGATTCCAAAGATACAACAACGGTAAGGGTTTATGTTTTTATCTCATTTTATTTGGGATTATTTATGCTTGAATTTATGTTGTAAAACATTATTAGATCCTTAAATAATAAACCATTTAATTTTATTATAATATTTTTATTCATGAAATTTCCAGGTAATGGTTTCATTTTAATTTCTTTTTTACTTAAAATTATAGTGAAATTGATTTTTTAGAAAAGCATAATTCATTTCATTTTTCGGTCAAAAATATTTATTCTGTTATATCCAAATTTTATAAAACTATTTTCAATACTAATTTTATCAGTATCCCAATGATATATTAAATTCATTTTTTCAATTTTTTTTATTTTTTCCAAATGGTTTGAATGGAATCTTGTCATTTTATGAATGAGGTAGTTTTTTACCTTTTTAAAAAATAGTGTAGGACAAATGTTTTTTTAACTTATACATCATATATAGATTGACCTACCATTATGACCACTAAATTATTTTAATCTTCATTAATAATTTTACATGTTTCTATTTAAATATAAGTGTTTTATAATATTTTGGGATTTTTTTGAAGTTGTTATTTTAATGTGAAAAATGTATTTTTATCAAGAAATACTAATTTTAATATTTTAAAGACATTTTCATCAATGATAAAACCACTAATTTTATGGATTACTTCTAAATTATGTATGTATTTCTCTAAATTATTCTTAGATTTAATTATAAATTAAATTTAGGGTTAAATACATGCCTTATATTTATCTCTAAAATGTCTTCATTAATAAATTTCCTTTGATTAAAATATGTGACAAGATTATGCCACTCATTTTATTTAAATGTGTAGTTTTTATTTTTGTTTATTATAATTGATTTCCATTTTCTGGCACACATAATCATGATCATGTTGTGATGGGTGTTCTAGATATTTATGCAATGCTTTGGGAAAAGATTTAGTCTCTTGGGGAATCATGTATGGGAATATAGAGTAAAACTACTACATTATAGGAGTTTTTCCACCATGTGATTCTGTTAATAAAGGTATCATTGATTCATGATTTTATCATTTTATAAGATTATTCATCATTTACTATGATTACATGATCGTATAATACGAAGTTATTTTTTTCTTCTCCTAGGTCACTGTCTTGTGCCTTCTTTTTCAGGATATCATGTTATATCTTTGAATCACCCATTATTATTCCATATAATGTTTACTCCATTAATAATATTTTTACCTCATGCCATTTTTCTATGTATTTCACTATATATCCCCTGGTGTTTTAGGAGGTTGAATGTATTTAAGAACATATTATTAGGAATAAAATAGTGAATCATTATTTCAGTCTCACTTTGTAATATTATGACCTAGTAATCCATATACACTAGGCCTCATGGTCAGTGTGTTTTAATTAATGGATTTTTATCTTAAAAATTATTTAATAATATAAATGAAGGTATTTGTATTATATAATTATATTCAGGGAATTGTCTATATATTTTTGTGGATTAGGAATCGAATAATATAGTGACAAACCTAGGGATAAGGACTAGACTAAGTATAGAAAATAATACTAGATGTTTGGGGATGTATAGACTGAGTAGATTTTAATAAATTGAGTTACTATTGAGATATTAAATGTAGATTTGGATTTATAAATTATATAACTAAGGGTAATGACTATAAAACTTCAGCATTAGTATTTGAATCGATTTTCACCTACTGTAAAAAAAAATAGAATTATTACACTCCTGGCTAGAAACTCTCGATGGATATTCTTTGGAAATTAACAAAAAAATTACAAAAAATTATGAAGGACATGAAAAAATTGATATTCAAGAAACTTTATGATGAAATGTTACCACTGATAAACCATATTGAAACCTAAAGACTCATTATAAAAGATATACTTATAATTTATAAGTTATTCCTTCAAGATTTATAAGTCTACCCTATGGTATATTAATATATAACAGATTTTTTATTTTATTATCTTTAGTAAATGAGGAAAAATAGTAGAATCCACGACAAAAACTAATGTTTCAAGATTTTTAATGATTTCTCTAATGATATTCCTAACCTAATGGGAAAAAATTTTATACATCTTATGATCTTTCTAAATTGGTTATATCAAATGATGATTGACCACTAGAACACAGTTGAATTTATAATCACATCAAGGTAGAGAAATATGGAATCTCATTGAAGATTAAGTGTCAATGATAATAAAGAAAAGAAGGTTAAATTTCCTACTTGTAAAAAATGTTGAAAGAGGTTCCTTGTAAAATTCTTTAAATGACCTGGAATATTATTTTATGAGTAGTAAATGAAGGAAAAAATTAACTAATTTACAAAGTAAAAATAAAGATCTTAGTTCATAATATGTGAGGAAATAAATATTATATTAAGGAACCAGTAATCGTTCAATGTCACAAATGTGGAGATCTTGGTTATTATTTTATTCAATGTCCTAATACAAGGATTAATTCATATGGTCATATTTTATGAAAATCATTGAAGAGGATGATTGATGTTTTTAGTTTTGGGGGTTTGAAAATAATGTTTTAGAAGTTTTTTTAATGTTATTCTAGTTATAAGAATCGTGAACATCTAAAGGTCTCTATATAGTGGTTTTTACTTTAATTATTTTCAAGAATATTTTTGAATGGTTTTAAAGAACAATAAAGGTGATTTAATGGTTATGGAATATTTTATGTAAACGAAAATGACTAGGTAAATTATAATCTTTGATATTTTCTTGATATTGGTTTAATTATAGTCAATTTAAATTATTTTAGTTTTTTGGAAAAGATTGAGCTAGATAGAAAACCATATAGTTAAAAAAGTGATTTAACAAATAATTTTATTTTTAAATATTTCCATCATATTCATGATAATGTTTTAGTATTAAGGGGAATTATTTATAAGAATATCACTATTGTTTTCGATATTTTTTTTAAAAAGGAAAACCCATAAGCCAGGTAACAACTCATCACATCTGGAAAGTCTATGGATCCAAAACCCTCAATCCTTGGGTTATAAGGGTTTAGTGCGTACCACTATCCTTCAAAATGTACAAATTTTTATGACATTGTTTTTAAATAAATTTTTTGATGGAAAAAAATTAATCTAGTTTTCATACAAACATTTTAGGAAATATTTTTTACATTTTTAAAATTTTGAGGTTATTAATGATATAATATGAAATGTTTAATTGAGTTTATGTATATTTAAACCTAAGGTATAATATGTGATTTAACATAGAATATTATTTTTTACGAACAAAATTAAAACCATGAATATTTATGTTATTTGGGAGGTAATGTAATTTAGTTCTATAATGGTTTAATAGTATCTTTGGATTTATATATTAACATGAAGGTGCATTCATTTTTTGAATCATCATGCCTTGTGATAACCATTTCAGGATTTGGTTTATGTCTATAGTCAAGAGGAATATCTTGAAATCATTTTTTTGAATTACGTGATATATTATATTTTAATATTAGTGGTTCTGATATAAGAAATCATATTCAATATATATCTTTTAGACAAATGGATGTTATTGTGGTGGAAAAAGATTAAAGGATGAAATTATAATTTCTATGTAATTATATTTACTTTTGATCTGAATATATATGGTGAATGGATCCCTCAACATTAGGAAAACAATCTTCAAATAATATTGTTTTTTTATTTTTGATAAATTGATGGCCCCTTATCTATAAAAAAGGGTGTAATGTTATCTCCAAAATGGTTATTCTTTTGAAATCTATGTTTTTACTTTTATCCAATGTTCTCATAATTATTAAACCTATATTTTTTTATTTTTGATGACCTTCAAACTTCACTTTTCTACTTTTAATGAGGGATTTTTGTTAACCATTTTTATAATGTGGGCTTCTCACAAAGAAATATTTAAATTCAAACCCTTGATTACAGGGAAATTTTTTCCATTTTGATGATTGAATTCATTTATATGGTTTACAATGTAACACCCTAATATTTTAAAATAATAACATAATGTTCAATAGTATATACAATGTGCAACATCAAGCTTAAACATCCTGGGAAATGTATTACCATAATAACCAAGCAATTAAAATTGAGGCTATAAAAAGTATTGACTAATTTATGAATTATATATATTACTTACTCAATATAAATTTATTTATAAATACATAATAAATAACCTCTCCACATTTAGTGAATATATTTTATTCTATAAAAAATATTTTCCCTTTAAATTTTATTATTTATTTTTGTATGAAAATATTCATATTATTTATGCAAATTTTACAAATTTTGAGTTATAAAATTAAATTAATTTTTAAAATCATCATATCCAATTAACGTAGGGTGATATTTTTGGATTTTTACAAAATATTTTAAAATCAAGTGAATAGTGAAAATTATCAATTTTGTAAACACTTACATGTTTAAATTATCAACATTCATGATTTTCGTACAGCTTCATTTTTATACTTAACAATGTTGTTTTCGGTACACTTTTTTTAAATGTATAATATTTTATCCATTTTAATTAATTAAAAAACCCCAAATAAGTAAATATTTATATGATATTCATCAATTATAAATTTATTTAGATAAAGTAAAATTAATATTACTATAATCTCATTCTATATAGTTAATATAAAACAGATTATTTCATGAAAAAAACATTTAATTAAAAAAACATTTCAATATTAATTTTGGGTTTAATTTTAATTTTTTTTCAATTATAAGAATTGAATCTGATAAAATGGATTCCATGTTTTCAAATATCACAATTAATATTATATAAAAATTCAACTTTTTCTTTGACCGTAATGAACAGGAAAAGCATTAAAAATCTCTTACCACATTTAATGTTTAAACCAATTTACCAAGGGGTTAAACTAAAGGGGCAAAGAGATAAACATGTCCAAAACATGGATATTTTTTATTTTGAAGGATTTTATCAACAATATGACCCACCCAATCCATTCTTTATCAATTTTTAATTCACTTCGGTTTAGAGTGACTTCCCATTATTGAATAGTTTTTGGTATTTCCAAAAAAGGCACTCCTCAATTTTAAAATTGAACAGTCTCCCCTCATATATTTAGATAACTTAATAAAAGATTCCATAAAAACCACTAAAACATATCCACCAAACATACTTATCCACATTTTATATATTATTTTTGTCTAAATAAATTGTCTTAAGGGCACTTGATAATAGATCAAAATGATGTTCCTCTATGCGAATGTAATTGTCTTCACAGAGCTCCATCTGTTTACATTTCCTTTTTCCAAATACTTTTATTCACTGACACATAAAATATAATAACACTAATATATCATGTATACATAGATGTTATTATGTTTATAGAATAAATTTTATCAATCTCCTCTTCCATCAATTGGGAATCGACACAATTTTTCATATGTATAGCAGGCTACCTCATTGTGAACTAATGTAATTTTTTACATTATCTCCATTCATGGATGTTTATGATTATTGATTTAATGTTTATATTTTATATTATTGAAATAATTAATGTTTTGGAAATGTAACATAACATATACCTTCTCACCATACTATACATTGAAATTTTTAACATCTTTCATGTGTAGGGTGAATTAAAAAAATAAAAGATATAATTTTATAATATGGTATATAAAATACATACAAAATAGTGTCTATACTCAAGGTAAGGTTTTCATCTCCAAATATTCATATTTGAGAAAAAATTTATTTTACAAATCAAAATTATTTTAAATGGTGTATATACTACCCCTTTATATATAATATCATAAATACTTTACACTTAATGATATATTATGTTAAAATTCATTTACTTTATTCAGAGGATTTATTTTTCAAACTTTACCAAAGTTATAGGGGTTTATATTTCAACCTCATTTTAATCAGGATTGTTTATGCTTGATTTTCTATTACAGATAATTATATGATCATTATCTAATAAAAACATGTAATTTAATTATACTTTGGTTATTTATGAAAGTATCATATACTATTATAATTTTCTAATAATTTCCTCTTAAAATTACTCGGAAAGTGTTTTTATGAAAAACTGTCTTCATTTTCCACTTCACTTGAATATCATTTTTCTTCTATATTAATATTTTATAAAAAAATGAAATATTTTTAGCATTATCCTAATTTTTTATTAAAATCATTTATAAAAATGTTTTCATTTTCTTCAAAATATTGTTTAGGGAATCATATTTTAATTTTCTAAACAATGATCTTTTAACCATCTAACAATACTGTGAGTGGATTGTTTTTTTACTTATATGGAATGTACAGAATTACCCGCCATCAATACCAAACAATTATTTGAATATACATTTATAATTTTATTGTTTTATTAATAAATTTTGATCTATAATATTTTTGGAAAATTTTATATTTTAAATATGTGATTTCAAAGGTAAAAGGGGGTTTTTTCTCAAGAAATTTTCCATTTAATCTATTTAATAAATTTTCATCAATGATGAGAATATTTAATATTATTGATTGATTAAAAATTATGTATATATGCCTCTCACATATATTCTATTCTCATTATAACTTAATTTTATGGGGTAATACATTCCTTATGTTAATATCTAAAATTACATTATTATGAAACATATTTTGATTATGATATGAAACATGGTTATAAAACCAATATTATTTTCATGTCTAATAATTATTTTTATGACTTATTATTGATTTTTAGTTTAAGGAACACATAATCATGAACATTCTATGATGGTTAAACCCAGATTGAGGTCCATTGAACTAGACAAAGATTCATTCTCATGTGGTGTTTTGTACGGGATTAAGGTGTAAACTTAATCCATTATGGAACATTTTCAACCATGTGATATTGCCAAGGGAGATAGTTTTTACTCTTGTTTATGTTATGATATATGTTTCTTCTAAATTTTATAAGATTTCCTAATTTTTTACAATGTTCATTATATTATTCTCCCATTTGATTACTCTTGGTTGTTTTTTAATGATATCATGTTATAACATTGAATCAAATGTTATGATTCGTTATAATTTTTATTCCCTGGTCTTTTTAGCTCACCCACATTGGATATAAATTCCTCTAGTATTCCCAAGATATTTTAAGATCCAAATATGATTTAGTATCACATTATGGAAAATAAATAAATAATTTCTATTTTAGTCTGGATTTGATTTATTATTAACATATCCCTCTTAATACAGTAGGGTTTATTTTCTTTGGGTTGTAAATAATCGATGTTTGTGTAAAAAATAATGTAATAATATGTGTGAAAGGATTGGGTCACTATATTTATTATGGTTTCTTCATCTAATTTTTTTTAATCAGGGAATAAATATCATATATATTCATTGTATATATATATATTTTGACATCCATAAATTGTTGAGGATTAATAAAATGAATTACACTATTCCAATAGATAGTAGATCATATATAAGCATAAATGGTATTTTCAATTTTAGATAGAAGGGAAGAAAGAAACATCAATAATAATTAATCATTCTAAAATAGTTATTATATCATATATATCATATATAATCTTTAAATTCATCATTTGTACCATCAACATAAAGCATAAATGAAAAATCGATCGTATCACATCATGTAGGTGGTAGTCCACACTATGTATGAACAAAAGTATCAGTTTCCAACAGATTGGAAGGTTTAATGTATATATGATATTATAGTTAATAAATAATATTTATTTTTAAAATATCATATATATTCATTTTTTCATTATTTATAATTTTCCAAGTAACTTTTTTTTTAAAATAATTCCACTACAACGTGAAGACAGTAAACCCTACGTACGCATGAGTGATGTTTTCATTTTTTTATAGGATGAAAAATATATGGAATATGGTTTTACGATAATCAAAATAAAATAAAAATATATTTGTGATACTTGAGTTATTATTTTAAATTGTTTACAACACATTAAGAGATTTGGATGTGCTCACACTACCCACAAGTGGAGAAATATTTTTAGAATTCAGTGATGCTTCGAAGAAGTGATTCATCTATGTGTTAATGAAAAATTTTAATTTCATAGACTATTATTCAGGTCAGATGAATGTTAATGACAAACACTATCCCGCACATGATATTGAGTTGGAAACTGTGATATTTTCATTGAAAATTTCACGGCATTGTCTCCAAGGGGAGAAGTGTGAGATATATATAGATCACAAAATCCTAAAGTACATATTCACACAGAAAGATATGAATATACCCCAGTGAATATGGTTAGATCTAATCAAGAACTATGACTGCTCAGTTCATTACTACCAGGTTAAAGAGAATAAAGGGGAGGATTCCATAAGTATAAAGGATCTTGCTTATTTATCAATAATATGAATTGAGACAGATCCTTTATTCATATACCTATAAATGGTGGACACTAGAATCATAAAAGAAGGAACATCATCTATCATTTCACAAATTATTGTTCAACTATAGCTTTTGGAAATGTTAAATAATGATTACATAAATGTTGTGGGAGTTCAGAAGAATGTGGAATACATGAGAAAGGGGATGTCCTTAGAGATTAACATTTATGAATAAATAATTTTGATATTTGGGTAAAGACTATATGTTACATAAAATCCTATGTTAATAAAGTAATTCATGGATGATGCATACAGTTCATCATTATTCATTCACCTATAATCATGAAGATGTATCAAGAACATAGTTAACAATATTTTTAAGACAATATTAAGAAGGATATAATTAAATATACATCAATGTGACTAGTATGCCTGTAAGTAATGTTTGAAAGGAAGAATTCCAATGTGAGGATTCAACCTTTACCCATAACCATAAGGAAATGGGAGAACATCACAATGGACTTTATTACCAAATATCCAAAAACATACAGGGGAAACAATGCTATATGGATTATTTGGAAACATCTATCAAATACATATCACCTTATAGAATTTTGATATTACTTCATATAGGATAAAAATGCATGGATATACGTCACATAAGTGGTAAGTATGCATAGATTACGAAAATTAATTATAGTCGATCTAGATCCTAGATTCGCCTCTAAGTTTTTGAAAGGTCTCCAACTTGATCTAAACACTGATATGAACTTCAATATATTATATCATCATCAAAATGTTGTGAAATATACTTGGACTATTTAGAAACTAGAAAAAATGTTTCAAGTATGTTTTATAGATTTGAATGAAGGATGGGACTAGCAAATTCATCTGGCCGAGTTCTCATACACCAACAGTTTCCACTCTAGAATCCAAATGGATCCCTATGGCTGTATTTATAGAAATATGTGTAGAACACCTACATGTTGGGATGATGTTGGGAAATTAAAACAACTTTGTCTTGAAATGTTTGAGGAAATTATATAAATTTTTAAGACCATTCAATATCACATTAAGGTTTCTTAGAGTCGACATAAAAGTTATGCTTAAAATCATCGATGAGACCTGGAGATTTATATTGGAGACAAGATATTCCGCTGCATATCTCTTTGTAAGAAATTAATGAGACATGAGAAGAAGGGAAACATTATTTGATGATATATCAGCCCCTTTGAGGTCCCTGATCACATAATATCAATGAACTACCAACTAAAACTCCCACTGAACTAATCTCATGTACATGATGTATTCTATGAATACCTATTTAGGAAGTATATACTAGACCCCTAAAATATAATCATGTCAGATTTGGTACATTTTTAGAATGAAATTTCCTATGAGGAGTAGCCAGTGAAGATCATAGATCATAGAGAAAATGTTCTACGAAATAAGAAAATGCACATTGTCAAAGTGCAGTGGTGGAACCAAAATTTTAAAGAAGGAGTATGGGGACTATAGGAGGTGATGACTAATAGTTGCCCTAATTTTTTTAGTTTGGGAAATGAATATTTTGAGGTTGAAATTTCTTAAGGGAGAATATTTCAATGACCCAAACTATTATAAACAAAATTCCCCTTTTTGGATTTATTTAAATGTCTCGTTATGCAATAGGGTTATAGAAAACACATGAAATTATATTTTTTATTGTATCTAATTGTATTTAATAGGAAATCAAGAATAAATACCATTGATAATATATCTAGTGAAGAGTGATTATGTGATTATTATAAATATAGGGTTTTAATAAATCCAATTGACACCGAAAAAGGAAGTGATTGGATCAACCAGTAGGATCATACCCTATAAAGTATATTTATCAAGTTTCTTGAGGGTGATAGAATTTCTAGGATTTTCCCTTGACTCAGAGCAATTTGAGATCCAAAAAATTAATCATGATTGAATCCATTTTTATGTGAAGTTCAAGCTCATTAAGATCATGTCCCAAACCATTTTTGTCAAACCGCCCCAAGAAAGTCCCACCATCGTGTACCTTACTCTAATGGAGTTTTCTATTTTATTCAAGGGATATGTATCAAGGTCCAAATAATATTCTTATGAAAAAATATTTATTAAAATAATAAATATATTTTCATCCTATTATTATTACTTTATAAATGATTTTTATTTTGATTAAGAATAAAAAATAGTATTTTTGGGTAATATTAAATTTCAATTAAGGAATATATTGTGATGAATTAATTGATTCTTTAAATAAATCATATTTTAATTAAATATTATTAGTAAATAATTTTTATTAAAAATAATTGATCATATACTTTTTGTGAAGTCAAATTTAATTTTTGTAAGTGTTTGAAAACTATTATTTAAAAAACCCCATTATTTTCAATAAATATTAATTCTTATTTTAAAATTGTAATTTCATATATTTAGAAAAAAATTTAGATAAAATGAATATTATTTTTTCAATTAGAATTTGAAACATATCCAATGTTGAATGTTCCTTAATTTTCTGATATAGTCTAATTTTTGAGTAAAAAATCAATATCATATAATTATACATTGTGTTTTATGAAATCATAATGACCCAAAAGTTTTGTAATAATTTCAATACATAGTATCCAAATACAAATAAATATTTAATAATTAAAATAAATTTATTAGGAGATTATTTTATTTATTTTGTAAATCCATATGAATCCTCCAAAACTCATAATATATTGTAAGGTTTTAAAATCATCTCTATAAGAGTGTGGCTCACCTCCAAATAGGAAATGATTTTTTTAATAAGTTCATCCATTTTACATATATAATAATATAAGAAACTCCCATTTGTTAGAAACCATTGGTTGGTTTGTAGTTTTGGATATCTTATTATATAGAATCTGAAACCTAAATAATAATGAAATCCACCACTTTTCTAATATAAACCCACACAAGAACTTATTTCACATCCATAAAACTCATTAAATCATGGACATAATATGACATAAACTATCTAGAGTCCTCTAAATGTTCCCCCAATCCCTTAAGAATCTACTCCCATGATTTTTGAGCCACACAGTCATATAAGGGACCTTCCTCTACTCTTTTCAATTCAAGAACATTCTCTGAAATTAATTCTTTAAATGTCAATATATTCTATTTTAATTCATTTTTTATCATTACATTACTATCCAATTTTAGTTTTTAAGGATGTAATGTTTATAATCTATCATTTGGATCCTTTCCCAAGCTGTTACTGTGCCAAAATTCTTGTAGGGGATCCTCACCTTCCTCTCAACATTTCAATTCAAGAACCTTCTTTGAAAATTGTCTCCATAATTACAACTGTTTACAATGAATATTATTTATAATAAATAATATAAAATACATATTTTATTTTATTGAGATATTATTTATACTCTCTCATTGTGACCTCTATAGAAGTTGTTACTATAATGAAATTTTGTATGGGATCTTACACTCTCCTTTTTATTCAAGAACTTCATTATTTATGCTTATTGATTTCTATTTTTTCATGTTGAGATATGTTATTACATATCCCACATAATTTAATTTATTTTTATACCTTATGGGTGTCCTCTTTCCCTCTAATTAATCCTCCCGTTATCCTTTACATAGACCTATTACCATGCTTAAATTTTATAAGGGGTTTCTCTCTTCTCATTTCTATTCAGGAATATATTTTATGTTGTCTCTATTATATTCCATTTTATTATATTTGAATATATTCATATATATTCGAAATAGTGTCCACTTAATTTATAAATGATTAGATCCCCTTTACCTCTCACTAAAGCTCCCATGATACATTATGTACTCCCGTTACCATGCCAAAATATAGTCTGGATTATTTTATATATACATGTTTCTTTATTATCATATGCCTTTTATTTCCAAATTTCTAATGTTGGGAAATGATTTTCCGTGCCACTATTAATTTCTATTTGATTTATATGTGATGATAGCACCCATTATCTATCATCGACCAATTTTTATGAATCTCAATGTGATGTCAGTATGAAACAAAAATTAAACCATGATTTTCATGCCAAAACAATATTGTAGTGAATGCCATACATATTTTTCTAACAAAGGTATTCACATTTATGAACATATAATTATTTATTTGGGACATACGTGTATGTATTCCACATTAATTAATCATGGAATAAATTTATGATGATGAATGAATACATGTTCTATTATCTATGTGGAACTAATTAATATTTGGAATGAAATGAATATAACGGGTGTGTCCAAATTGATCTTTAATGCATTGTCTAATGTTTTGTATCATGATACGTCATGTTGGGATATGAAGTGAACATAATTATTTAATGGGATTTTTTCAACCATGATGTCTTGATGGGTTTATCCATGACCTCTTTTTATGATTTAGTGTTATATGTTGTTCCCGAATTTACTGTGTTATGATTATCCTTCCATATCATTCCTTATTATTCATATTCCATTTATTCATCATTGATATGCCTATTATATAACCTATATCACTTATTCCATGTTTATTCCCTTAATATGATTTATATCTCATCTCATTCTAAGGTATTTCCCTACGGTATCCCATGCAGTTTTCTGTTTTAAGTAGTATTTTGATTAAGTTAAAGTGGTTTAAAAAAATATGTTGTTTTACTTGTTTTATGTTTTTATGTAATGTACATAATTGACTAAGACATTAGACTTCTCAGTAATCTAGTTTTTATTAAATATATACTTATGTAATAAATCAGGTATTAATGTGAAATAATGAGTAGGGTTGTTATAAAAACATTATTATCTTCAAAATATCATACTAAAATACATAAAGCATTGTGTAAGGAAATTAAATTTATTTCTTATTATAGAAATTTTATGAATATAAATTATTATATCAATATCTTATTTGGTGATTTTATTTGTTATTTTTTAGAAGTAATTTTTTAATCTATTAAATATTCCATTAATATGTGGTTGGGTAATATGAATTGTATTTTAACAAATAACATGGATAAATAAATTTAACTTACAAAAAGAATTATTATTATCTTATTTTCAAAGTTTTTATACAAAATGATGGTTCATAAACCATGTGTATGAAATCTATCATCTCAAATTTTCCATAATAATTATAGGAAAATTAATGAAATATATTATGATATATTATAAATTAGATATAAATTCACATACATTGTTATAATATATCTAAGAATGATATATTTTGTTGAATTTAATAGAATGTGAAGAAACCTAGGACAAAAGAACCACTAAGGGGGAGGGGGACTTAGGGGTTTTCTTATTGATTTATCATTATATAAAATTAACAAACATGAACATGTTATGGTTCATGATATACTCAACATTAGGTCCCAATGTCTCCTTATGTGTAGTTGTGATGATAGATAGAGTGACGAACATCATTTAAACGGTTTGGTAAACACTCATACTCGTTTTTATGTTGTCTAAACCCCCCAAAAAGGATTTTTCACAATCATATAAGTTATTTCATCCAAAAATAATCCTATACTGAACAACATAGAGCCCTAATGTGATCTTGTACTTCTATAGTCCACTAGATGTCTTATTTATTTTTTAGGGATGTTCCATAACAAGAAACATCATCAACTTTCTAGATGACTGTATTCCTCCATGTACATAAAGGATTCAGTTTTTTCATTTACAATACTCATGGTCTTTAACTACTACATATAATAGTACTGTAAACCTTGAAATTCTTCTTAGATATTGAATGATCAAATTTTTTCAATCTTTGAATACTCGAGACTGTCTCCATGAATGACTCCAAGATTTATCTTTATTTCCTTCTTTGTTATTAGGTCTCTTTTATTATCTTACAATGTGAAAAAGAGTTATATATATCTCACACAAGCTTAATCATAGGAATATATATTATACTCATAGAAATAATATCTTGAATATGATCCTAATTATTATGACAATATTTAATTCAATAAATATGTAAATACTATAATCATTTACAGGTGGTACATTTCTCATTTTAAATTTTTAATTAACATTCCAATAACCACCTCATTTATTATAAACATAAATCCATGTTAAATATCCTTGAATAATTCCTCATTTAAATTCTCATTCAAATACCTGATAGCCTCTGTTCTTCTTCTCAATCTCTATAAAACATACATTTATAAACGTTTTCATTAACTCTTTATTGTTATGGTTATTATCTCATTGTTAATAACCTAAGACAATTATTCATTAATTCTATCATAATTATTCTCTAAATCGTTCCCTAATTCCTCAAATTAAATTTCCTCAGAATTCAGGTATTCTCATTTCTTCATATAGTGGATAAAGAATAATATCAGTCTCATTAGATTGTAAAATAATGCACTCAATCATGCATAAATAGGAATAAAATTCAAGAATCAATCTTATATACCAAAATTATATTTATGATGCTTCTTCATTAATCATTAAAATCCACCATGGTTCTGATGCTTCTCATTTCATCATTTGTTATTCATATACCTACGGTATACATGCATTGTTGATAGTGAATGGATCAAAACATTTATGATGATGAAACACATTTAGTTCTCACGATATCATATGGTCTTCCATTATAAATTATATACCCAAACATATTGTTCACCCTTATTCCTGATGTATTAACACATGTGGCTTATTTTTCATTCAATCATTTAGCTCCATGGGTTTAATGAGAAAAGAAATCATCTCAACGAGATAAAAAAATTAATTTTGTGACCTTCTATTGTCACTCATTATATAATAATTAACATTTAACTACAAGATTCCCTTGATTAATGTTATTTATTATTATCTATTACAAGGAATTTCTCATAAACTACCTTATTCACACCATTATATTTTGGATTCTCAATTTTTTTTTGATAACATACCACATCTTCACAGTTAATATTTTGATACAGTAACCCATTCAAATAGATTCGTAGAAAATGTATCATTGCCTAAAAATGACATTGCAGGTTTATCATGACTCTTGATGTTGTTGTAACTAAGAATGATAAATCTACATTATGTTGTGTGGTTAATCATTAAAAGATTGTGTGGTTGATCTAAGATTACGTGAAAATAGACCCATTGGGGCATGATCGACCCATATTATTCACATGATTTATTTACGTGTTATTAAATCGGTGAAAAATTCTGGGCATGGTTGATCTATAACATTTACAAGATCTATGGTAACACATATGGTAATATCAAGATTTTTTAAGGATTTGTTTTATGAGGAAGAAAACACTAATCTACTTGAATGAATGAGAGAGTTGTGTTGATCAAAATGTTTGTGTTATTTCATAATTTTTTAAATAAATCCATAATGTTCCACATAAACAGAGGCCCGCATCAAATCTTTTTTCAGATGGATGATCCTTTATATACAAATTCATCCCTTTATCCACTCGATGTGACTAAACAGGTCTATTATGAAATACTATAAGCACATACCAAAAATTAACACTACCCCAAATTCGCCATGCCCATCCTTCTCAACCTCATGTTCGTGATCAATCCTTTCCATATAGGAACTCACCCTCATATATTTCCTACTACCTCAAGATGGCCTTGTGGGATTGATAGTGTATGGTAATTCACGCTCCCATTTTCATAGTTATTGTAACATCCCAAGTAATTAAAGAGTAATATATTTTCATATCTATGTATATTTATAAATTATATAGTGTTTTAGAGGCTTAAAATGAGAATAAAATCCATTCTTAAGCATAGATTACTCTAATATTTTTTGAAACAGTGTTTTACCGCCTTTTGATGGAGATCCATTATTAAATCTGTCTTTTGAAATTTTATAAGCTCGATTTCTCAAAATAAAATTATTCATTAGGATTGGGACATTGAAAGTTACTTTGGATAAATTTCAGAAATTTTCTGACAATGTTCATTTTTTAATGAATAGTGAAAAATACTGCATTTTACTTCAAAACTTCGTTTTCATCTAATTTATGTATATGGATAGAATATCTTTTTAATTGGGTTTAAAGTGTAGTTAGAATATATTTTTAACATTCAATCCAATTTTGGTCATTGTGGTTAATTCCACTTTGGTATTGGGGATAAACAAGTGTCAAACATTAGATAGATATCGTTTCAAAAAACCCGCTATTTGTTTTGACAACGTGAATTATTTTTAAATAAATTACTACAATTTTGGTGTTTTTAATTTGGTAAAATGGATTCCATATTTGTAATCAGAAGGTCCAAATTATGTAATTAAGAGTCTTTTGTTTTGGACATTTTGAATAATAACAACGATAATTATCTTTAATTGTTGTGATTAATTATTAATCGGGTAGTTAAGGGTAATAAAATAATATCATAATAATATAAAATGGCCTCAACAGGTGTTGTAATGCGACTATTTGTGTCATGGACGACCATGGGATTCCTTGTGCCAATTTTTGGGACCCCATTGAATCACTTTGGCGGGATAGTGACATTTTATCTTTTTATTTTTAAGGAAAGTTAAATATAACATAAGTATGTAACACCTAAGTAAAACAATTTAATTTTGTCTGTGAAAAAGATATTTTAGAATATAAAAATTCATTGGAAATATAAAACTATTTCCTACATCATGATATTTTTTTATAATCTTTAGAAATTAAATAAATTAAATTTTTTATGACACCATGATGATGCAGCGATTACCTAATTAATTAACGATTTAAATAAAATGAAAAGATAATGTAAAATATAAGACTTACACATGTAAAAGACCTATTGTATGGGTGGATATAGAACCCTTATCACCTTGTCCTCGAAATATATAATTTTGGGACCTTTAAATTCTGAAACTCATTAAATAATAAAGTAACATTTCTTGACTTTCCATGAGTACCCCTCCTCCCTCTTATAAAAGGCCCCCACCTCAACCACCTTACCCACACCTCTCAAGCTATTGGATCGACCAAACTCTGCTCTTTGTATCTCTACACATCCCTCTCTTCATCCTAGAAGCCTTACTTTAGGCAGAAAGCTCCTCAAGAAACCCTTTTGGTTCAAACCAAGGGGAGTTACCCGATTTAAAGGTAATGTATTCACTTGTGTTATTTTGTTTTATTTTGCTTCTCCAACCCCTATAATCTTTTTATTCCTTTCTTATGTAACAACACTAGTATCTTCAATATACTAGGATGTTGTTATGATATGGATGCAAGATATACTTTCACACACCTCCATCTAATGGTTAAAGAACATACTATTTCTGTGGATGACGAATTTCTTCCTCATGAAATGATGATTATTCAGTCTACTTTTAACACCTTTCATGATGGCCATTAAGATGTCACTATATTTATATATGATATATTTTATATTTATATTTTCCTTATGCTTCTGTATTTTTTCATTTATGGCATACCTTTATGGTTTCCATTATGGTTAAATGTGATATCTTCATTTTAGGATGTGCGGACTACCTCCCACTCAAAGTGATTTGATTCGTTAAGGCCATATGTGAGATGTATAAAAGATGGAGTTAATGATATTATATATGATATTATACTAGAATAATAATATACCTTTATATCATTATTATGACAACCCTTCTTTTATTACTAACATAATCACGATTTATTACATAAAACATCACTTTATACAACAAAGGAGATCGGGAGGTTTAGTGTCTTTGAGGCTTATGATAATTACATAAAAACATAAAACATGAAATAAAAAATCTTTATTGAAAACATAAATTACATGACCACTACATTTCCTTGTACTTAGCATTGCATGGGATGACCTGAGGACATGCATAAGAAAAGGGTGAGCTATAAATCCCAGTAAGGGAGTACACATGGAATATCATGAGGAGTACAATACATTTTAGGAAATAGGCATATCAATAGAGAATAAGCAAAACATGAACATAAAGGCACGATAAAGCATGATAATCATAACATGGAAATGTGGCGACAACACTTAACATGGAATTAGCATGAGTCAAGGCTCATTGCACATGGAGCATGAGTAAATCCTAATTGCACATAATGCACAAGTAAAACCTCGTTTCACTTGAATTATCATGAGACAACACTCATTGGACATGACGTATCATGATACTATACTTTACCCAATGCATTGGAGCGCTATAAGGGCGCACCCTTCTTAAACATTTCATTTCATGCATAAGTGTGCCACATGGATCATAAAACATAGATTTATAAAACATAATCATTTATTCCATTATAAAAGGAATGTGGAATTCATACATGAAACATTATAATCAATAAGTAAACGTGCATAAATGTGAAACCCTTTATGGAGAAAGGGGCATGGTATTCATTAGACAATGGAATTGGCATAGAAAATTAGTGCGATTTAGGGAGCGTAACGACGTGACATAAGAATTCATAGAAATGGTTGATGAGAGAGAAAAGGGTTCCTCATCATATTTACATATAATTGATAGTAAGGAGGTCATATGGATACATGTTCCAACAATTGTCATAGAATTTATATTCATGATACAAAAGTATTACTTGAATGTAAATGAGGAGAGAGAAGTTCCTTTCGGAATTTCGGCATAGTAACGGGTGTACATGGGAGGAATTTAATGAGAGAGAAAGGGGTCTCCCATCATTCAAACATAAATAGGGCATTATGTGGGAGGTGCGAAACCATACCCCAACATTAATAATTTAAATTAAAAGGGCAAAACAACTTAATGAAAATTGGACAAAAATGAGAAAGGAAGAATAAACCCTTACATGGAAGTGTGCTTCCAAAGGCTAGAGAGAGGCTTGTGAGAGGCCTTTTGGGAGATTGGGGTAACTTGGGAGGATTCTAGAACGAGTAGGACAGAGGTTAGACGAACTCCAAAGGCTTTGAGTGAGGAGGAAGTGGGAGATTGGGTGGGTTTATATAGGAAAGGTGAGGGAATTCTTTATTATTTAGCTTTGGGTCCCCTTACATTAGATTAAGCCAAACCACAAACCATCCAATTTTTTTTCCCACGGTTTAAGGAAAAGGGAAGTGGAAAAAATATTTTATAAGGCCAAAGTTCGAACTTCTTAAAATAATAGGGTTGCTTATGTGGAGGTGAGTCACACTCCCATGGAAATTAGTTTAAAAAGACAAGGTGTGTAATAAGTCTTGAGGGGTCCATTAATGCTTTGAAAAGTAAGTCAAACAAACCCAAAATCACATTATATTATGGTAAAACATATATTGGCTGAACATGAAGACTATTTTATTTTATTATATCACTATTGGGTCATTATGATGTCATAAAACACATTATATATTTAAACGGTATTTAATTTTAACTCAAGAATTTTACTGTCTCAGAAAATTATATAAAATTCCCCATTGGATAATTTGGACATCCTGATTCCAAAAATAACATTTATTTTATCTAAATATTTTTCTAAATATGTAAATTTTCACTTTTAAAATAAAAACTGACATTTATCAAAAATTCCCGGGTTTTGACAAAAATTGCTTTCAAACCTTAATAAAAATTATAATTGCATTCATAAACTTATATGATAATTTATATATAATAAAATTAATGTAATAATAATAATAATAATAATTTATTAAAATATTATTTAATTCAAAAATCCCTTAATTTAATAAAATAGGTTTCTTAATTAAATAATAACTAAAAACCCCATTTCTACTTTAAAAACTATTTTCAATGTATCAATAATGACAAGAAATTATATTCATTATTATATACAAAAAAATAATGTACATGAAAATAGTACTATCGATTAGTTATATAACCCCTTATAACAACCGCATAAGACCTAAGGGTAAGGTGTGCGATGGTGACAGACTCTTGGGGTGGCTCGGATAACATCGCTCGAGTGGTAATTTCTATCAACATCCACTTTTCCCGTAGATGATCCCATACAGGATTGAAAAGATGAAGCTTAGCTTGGGCTTGGTCAAGAGCGAAGCCCAAGTACGCCACCTCTTTTCCAAGCTCCGACAAATGGGCTTCATATGGAGCAATTCTACGGGATGAGGCCATCGCTTATTTTTTCTGAGTAAATTTGGATTTGTTAAGGCGCTATATTTATACTAATCATGTGATCAATGTTCAACGGCTATATTAGCAACGGTTAAAATTCTTAACATAAAACCAATTAAGTTGACATTTTATATAAACAAAAATAGACATTTAAATAGATCAAGAGGGATTTTCATTAATGAAACTTTGGGTCATTACAATATTCCCCCCTTAAGAAATTTATCACTCGAAATTTTTCCATTTACCACACTAAAACAGATGTGGGTAACTTAGCTTCGTCATTTCCTCTGATTCCCAAGTTGCTTCTTAAAACTTGTGGTTTCTCCACAACAACTTGATGAGGGGCATTGTCTTATTTCGTAGAACTTTTTCTCTATGATCTATGATATTCACTGGTTTCTCCTCATAAGAAATATCATCTTTCAATTGTACCACCTCAGAAGAGAGTACATGTGACGGGTCTAGAATGTACTTCCTTAAGAGGGATACATGAATGACATCATGTACTTTGGCTATGGTAGGTGGAAGTGCTAGTCGATAGGCCACAACCCTGACACGATCAAGAATTTCGAAGGGGTCGATGTACCTTGGACTTAACTTCCCTTTCTTTACAAACCTCATGACCTTCTTCCATGAAGATATGTCTAGAAAAGCCATATCTCCAACATTAAACTCAAGGTCTCATCGTCTATTATCTGCATAACTATTATGTCGACTCTGGGCTGCCATGATATACTTCTAAATGTTTTTCACCTTCTCCACCATTTCCTTGACCATTTCTGGTCTAAGTAGCTTACTTTCACCGACCTCATCCCAACAAACCAGTGTTCTGCACCTTTTCCCATACAGGGCTTCACATAGTGCCATTTGGATGCATGAGTGGGCACTGTTGTTGTAGGATAATTCAACCAGTGGAAGATGTCGATATCATCCTCCTTTAATGTCATTGAGCATGCTCTGAACATGTCCTCATGTGTTTGGATAGTCCGCTCGGATTGGCCATCAGTTTGATGATGATAAGCTGTACTGATGTTCAGTTCAGTATTCAGAGCATGTTGAAGACTCTTCCAAAACATAGACGCGAATCTTGGATCTCGGACAAACACAATAGATAGTGGTACTCCATGAAACCTTACCACTTCCCTGATATATATCTGTGCCAATTGATCCAATGAGAAATCCTCCCAAATAGCAATGAAGTGTGCAGTCTTTGTAAGACAATTCATAACAACCCAGATTGCATTATTGCCTTTTGATGTCCTTGGAAGTCTGGTGACAAAGTCCATGGTGATGTTCTCCCATTTCCATTCTGGTATGGGAAATGGTTGCATCATCCCCTTATACTTCTGCCTCTCTGCCTTCACTTGCTGACACACCAGGCACATTGATGTATATTCAGCGACCTCCTTATTCATATTATCCCACCAAAACTTTTCTTAGAGATCTCGATACATCTTTGTGTTCCCTGGGTGAATAGAGAAATTTGAACTATGTGCATCATCCAAAAGTTCCTTCTTCCGCTCCAGACATGATGGAACACATAGTCTTTTCCCAAACCTCACAATTCATTCTTCATTAACAATAAACTCTGAGGATTTCCCTTTTTCGATAGCTTCTACATTTTCATGAATTCCCACATCATCCTTTTGAGCATCCTTTATCCTTTACAAAAGAGATGGTTGAGCAATAATTTGTGAAAGTATTGATGATGATCCCTTATTTATGATTCCCATGTCTATCTTAATTAAGCCTAAGAGGATTGGATCCTTCTCAAATCTCATCATTGATAGAATCGATGGGTCCTTTCTACTTAGGGCATATGCCACCTTGTTCGCCTTCCCAGGGTGGTAATGTATTGAAAAGTCATAATCCTTGATGAGATCTATCCATCTTCTCTGGTGCATATTAAGATCTTTCTATGTGAATATATATTTAAGACTCTTGTGGTCAGTATATATCTCACATTTCTCCCCATAGAGATAATGCTGCAAGATTTTCAAGGAAAATTTCACCGCTACTAACTCCATATCATGCATTGGATAGTTTCGCTCATGGATTTTCAAATGCCTTGAGGCATAGGATATAACTTTATCATTATACATCAACACACAACCTAAGCCCTTCTTTGAAGCATCACAGAAAACAACAAAAAGTTCCCCACTTGTGGGTAAAGTGAGCATGTGCGCAATGATAAGCATCCTTTTCAACTCCTTGAAGCTTTCTTCACATTCATCACTCCAAGAAAACTGTACTCCCTTTTGAGTTATCTTGGTAAGAGGGTTGGAAAATCGTGAGAAATTTCTCACAAATCGTCGATAATATCCAACTAACCCCAAGAAGCTACAGATATCCATTACCGATGTTGGCCTCGTCCATCCCTCAATTGAATCTATTTTGGAAGGATCCACAGATATCCCATTGCTTGTGATGATATGGCCCAAGAATGAGACCCCCTTTAACCAGAGCTAACACTTTCTGTACTTTTCATAGAGATTCTCCTTGCGCAAAGTCTCTAGTACAATTCTTAAATGCTCCTCATGATCCTCCTTGGTTTTGGAGCATATTAGAATATAATATATAATGACTACCACAAATTTGTCTAGGTAATCCATAAAGACTCTATTCATCAATTTCATGAAGATTGCTGGATCATTGGCGAGTCCAAAAGGAATTACTATGAATTCATAGTGTCCGTATCTTGTGTGAAAAGCAGTCTTGGGGATATCTTCCTTCTTCACCCTTACTTGATAATATCTCAACCACAAGTCCACCTTGGAGAAGTATTGTGCTCCACGCATCTGATCGAACAAGTCATCAATTCTAGGGAGAGGATACTTGTTCTATATCGTGATTTTATTAAGTTCATGATAATCGATACAAATCCGCATTGACCCATCATTCTTCTTAATGACGAGGACTGGTGAACCCCATGGTGAAGCACTTGGGCATATAAACCCTTTATCCAGATTCTCCGGTAGTTGTTTCTTTAGCACTTCAAGATCTACAACAACCATTCTATATGGAGTCTTGGATATTGGTAAAGCCCCAAGTATAATTTCAATTGAGAATTCAACATCTCTTCTAGGAGGAAGACCAGGTAGTTTCTCGGGAAACACTTCAACGAATTCCCTCACAATAGGCATTTCTTCAAGGATGGGTTCTTCCTTGGACTCCATCATCTGAGCCAGATACACGTGCTCATAGGGCAGTAATATCCATGCTTGAGATGATGAATCTAAAGGAGATTCATCTTCCTCATTACACTTGTAATGAATCGGGGGTTGATTCTCCATATGGAGTGTGATTTCCCTCTCCCAACAGTTTATGTTGGCTCTATACAAGGAAAGTCAATCCATGCCAAGAATTGCATCAAATTCCACCAGAGGGAGTATGACGAGGTTCGCTGGGAAATTCAATCCACAGATTATAACAGGGGAGGACTTATATTCATGGGATGCAATGATTTCTCCATTAGTCGTACTCATCTACATCTTAACTTCTATGATGTGTGGTGGTTCTAGAATTGTTCTACTAAACATTTGAGATATAAAAGAATGCCTAGAACCCGAATCAAAAAATATGTTCTCTATTCTTGAATTAATAACTAGCGTACCTATCAGCACTTCGTTGTTGGGGTTCACTTCAACAGAAGTGATGGAAAAATCTCTTACTTTCTGCCTTGGAGGTTGTTGGTTGCCTCAAAAAACCCTTGTATTAGGGCACTGATTTCCAAAATGACATGGTTCGTTGCATTTGTAGCATTGAACAAAGCATTGAGGTTCAAACAGAGCGTTCCTCTCCTCTGTCGCAGCTGCGGGTCTTTCTTGCCGAAAGTTAACAACTAGGTTCCCTTCTCTTCCACACCTGAAGAATTTCCTTGTCCCCTTAAGGAAATTCTTAGGGTGCTTCTTTCTGCACTTTTGGCAGGTGGGGTGCGGGATCTTCTTAGCACCGTTGGATTTATCCATCGGACCACCAGTACTGAAGTCCACCATACAATTCTTATCCCCGTGATACCCTTGTGATTTTCCGATCTCCATTTTGACCTTGAGGGCACATCAGACAATTTCCTCATAGCTGTCGAAGTCACGGATTTCTAATGCTTTCAGTTGTCTAGGCTTCAACCCACCAAAGAAGCGGTCAACTTTGCATTCTGGGGTAATGAAAAAGCTGGAATCGTATCATGCAATCCTTGTGATGTTTTCCTCGTACGCTCCAACAGATTCTTCATCTTTTTTCTTGAGTGAAAGGAAGCCCCATTCTATCTTAAGATAGAGGGTCCATGGAAAATATCTATCGAAAAACATCTTCGGGAAATCCTTCCATTCCAACACCTCGATCTCCTCCTCAGGCTTCGTATTTTTGATCAGCGTCGACCATTGATCAGCTTCACCCTCCATACGATAAGCTGCCAGAAGAACCGTCTCTTGTTCAGAACATTGAAGGATGGATAAGATCTTCTCAATGGAGTTGATCCATTGTTTAGTGATCATGGGATCAGACGATCCACTAAAAGTAGGATTCCTTTGTCGCATGAAGCTCTCGATAGCGACTTGTTCATTCTTAGGGGGGTTTAACTTTCCTCTTGACCTGTGTTTATATTCCATACTTGAGATATATGAGATTGAAGCGTGACAAAGTTTGTGATTCTCGCTCCCATTGGATTGGGCATCTCATTAGTACAGTCATCACACTGATCTTCACAACGATTGTTAGCCCGAGTCCTCCTATTACCGGCCATTGGCTGGAATACAAGTAAAGTTAAGGGTAACACATAAAGGGTAATCCAAAGACAAAAGTTTATGACTTATAAATAAACTTTTATTTCCTTAACTCATGAGTCTATAGGCTTCAATCTAGGCTTTTCATGATCTACCTTCTAACATATATTGTTAGGGGAATTTTTTTCTAATTCCATTAATAAGGGTTCATACTAAGATTGTGAATTTATAAAAATAGATCCCCCAGGAGTGTCGTAATGAAGAGTGCAGCAAGGCCCATTGTCATGCACCAGTTCCCATTCGAGTCTAGCTCAAAGCTGTGTTTTCAGGTTTTACCCCTATGATACATCTGTGCCAGAGCCGCCTCTACCTACTCATATCCAGACAGGGATGTATTTGTTTGATAAACCAATTACTCAGTACTTACCAAAACATAGGGATGTTTTTATTATACATAGTCGTGTGTCTAAGGCTTTACTAGGGTTTTCTAATCCTAATCCCAAAAATAACTAAACCTATCCTCTGATACCAACTATAACAACCCTGCGATTATTACAAACTTAAACATGATTTATTACATAAAACTTCACTTGATACAACAAAGGAGATCGAGAGGTTTAGTGTATTTGCGTCATAGGATCATTACATAAAAACTTAAAACATTAAATACAACATCTTTATTGAAAACATCCTTTATATGACCACGACATTCCCTCGTACTTAGCATTGCATGGGATAACCTGAGGACATGCATAAGAAAAGGGTGAGCTATAAGGCCCAGTAAGGGAGTACACATGGAATATAATGAGGATTGAAATACATGTTAATAAATAGCCATATCAATAGTGAATAAGAGAAACATGAACATAAAAGAACGATAAAGCATGATAATCATAACATTGAAATGTGGCAACAACACTTAACATGGAATTAGCATGAGACAAGGCTCATTGTACATGGTGCATGAGTAAATCCTCATTGCACATAAACCATGAGTAAACCCTCGTTGCACTTGAATTATCATGATTCAACACTCATTGCACATGACTTATCATGATACTATACTTTACCCAATGCATTGGAGCACTATAAAGGCCCACCCTTCTTAAACATTTCATTTCATGCATAAGTGTGCCACATGGATCATAAATAATTGATTCATAAAACATAATGATTTATTCCACGATTAAGGAATGTGGAATTCATACCTGAAACATTATAATCAACAAGTAAATGTTCATAATGGTGAATACCCTTGATGGAGAAATGGGCATGGTATTCACTACACAATGGCATTGACTTAGAAAATCGGTGAGATTTTGGCAGCGTAACGGCGTGACATAAGAATTCATAGAAATGGTTGATGAGAGAGAAAGGGGTTCTTCATCATATTTACATTTAATAGACAGTAAGGAGTTCATATGGGTACATTTCTCAACAATTGTTATGGAATATAGATTCATGATACAAAAGTATTGCTTGAATGTAAATGAGGAGAGAGAAGTTCCTTTCGGAATTTCGGCATAGTAACGGGTGTACATGGGAGGAATTTAATGAGAGATAAAGGGGTATCCAATCATTAAAACATAAATAGAGCAGTATGAGGGAGGTGAAAAACCATACCCCAAAATTCATAATTGAAATTAAAAGCAAAAAACAATATAAAGAAAATTGGACAAAAATGTGAAAGGAAGAATAAACCCTTACGTGGAAGTGTGCTTCCAATGGCTAGAGAGAGTCTTGTGAGAGGCTTATTGGGAGCTTGGGGAACCTTGGGAGAATTCTAGAGAGAGTAGGGAAGAGGTTGGATGAACTAAAAAGGCTTTTAGTGAGGAGGAAGTGGGAACTTGGGTTGGTTTATATAGGAAAGGTGAGGGAATTCTTTATTATTTAGGTTTTGGTCCCCTTACATTAAATTAATCCAAACCAAAAACCATACCATGGTTTTTGCCCATGGTTTTTGTAAAAGGGAAGAGGACAAAAATATTTTATATGGCCAAAGTCCGAAATTATTAAAATAATAGTGTTTCTTATGTGGAGGTGAGTCACACACCCATGGAAATTAATTTAAAAAGACAAGGTGTGTAATATGTCTTGAGGGGTCCATTAATGTAGTAAAAAGTAAGTCAAACAAACCCAGAATAACATTATTTTAATGGTAAAACATATATTCCCCTAAAATAAAGATTATAGTATTTTATTACATCGCTATTGGGACATTATGATGTCATAAAACACATTATATATTTAAACGGTATTTAATTTTTACTCACAACTTTGACTGTCTCAGAAAATTATACAAAATTTACCATTGGATAATTTCGACATCCTAATTACAAAAATTAAATTTATTTTATCTAAATAATTTTCTAAATATTTTAATTTTCACTTTTAAAATAAAAACCGACATTTATCAAAAATTCACGAGTTTTGACAAAAATGGCTTTCAACCCTTAATAAAAATTATAATTGCATTCATACACTTATATGATCATTTATATATAATTACATTAATCTAATAATAATAATATTATTATTTTATTAAAATATTTTTTAATTCAAAAATCCCTTAATTTAGTAAAATATATTTCTTAATTAAATAATAACTAAAAACACCATTTGTACATTAAAAACTATTTACAATGTATCAATAATGACAAGAAATTATATTCATTATTATATGAAAAAAAATTAATGTACATGAATATAGTAATATAGATTAGTTACATAACCTCTTAAAACAGCCGCATAAGGCCTAAGGGTAAGGTGTGTGATGGTGACAGACTCTTGGGGTGGCTCGAATAACATCGCTCGAGTGGTAATTTCTATCAACTTCCACTTTTCCCGTAGATGGTCCCGTTCGAGCTTCACATGATGAAGCTCAGCTTGGGCTTGGTCAAGAGTGAAGCCCAAGGACGCCATATCTTTTCTGAGATCTAACAAATGAGCTTAATATGGATCAATTCTACTAGATGAGGCCATCGCTTCTTTTGTCTGAGTAAATTTCGATTTGTTAAGGCCCTATATTTATACTAATAATCTGATCACTATTCAACGGGTATATTAGCAACAGTCAAAATTGTTAACATAAAACCAATGAAGTTGTAATTTTATATAAACATAAAGAGACATATAATTAGATCAAGAGGGATTTCCATTAATGAAACTTTGGGTCGTTACAATTATGATTTCACTCCATTAAATATGAAATAGAAATTAAAGTAACATTCATGTGTACTTACGACTTACCGTCTCCATGAACGGTGCATTTCATTTTTTACCTCTAAATGATATGTAATATTATAAATGAATGTATATACTGGATATATATGATATATATGATATCTATATCATGAATACAATTCTGGATATAATGGATATTTTACCACATGAACAATTTGTAATTATAAGAAGTTTATTTTTGGCTTAAGTACCAAAGATCTACAAAACAACCGTTATTAACTTCAATAATTACATAATGTTCATAACATGGTAAAAAGTGATATAGAAGGAATAATTAACTTGAAAAAGGTTATTAAGAACGTATAAATTAACTATAGTTTATTATTCAGGAGATTAATGAATGATCGAGTCAAGTCGGACACGAGGTTTGGGACTTCATCTCAATCTCCTTTTATTGAGGCATATTTTGTTTTATACAAAACATTCTTTTATACAGTTTATAAAACCCTTTGACTTTTTCTTTTATTCAAAAGGAATATTTTTATATGAAGCATTTTACTAAATGAAAATAGTGAATGTTTTTGTCATACGTATGTGGCCACAACGACTTCAACACCACTGCGACCATTATTTGAGTTTCGGCTTCCTTTACTAGCCATAACCTTTTTAAATGAAAAATAAATACAATGCTTTAATTTTCTTTTATTTTGTTAATGAAAATGGTTTTGATAGTCTTTGGATTATATCAATGTGTTGTATTGATATCTTATGATTGAAATGTGGAAATGTTATGTTTCCTTTATGCATGTTTTATGTGATACGATTATGTTATGGTTCTTGGGAATTGTTTATAAAGACGGGTGGTTCTGTGATAAAATAAGGGCGGGTGAGCCCATGATAGATCTCCAATGCATTGGGTAACACTAAGGAGTTAGACGCTAATGTTTATCCACAGAGATTTAGGGAATATACTGTGATGGGTATTCCAAATGTAACCATGAGGGTTACTCCCTACGTATGAATGTTATTATTGCCTCAAGTTACCTTTATGTATTATCTTTTCTATGAGTTATTCATAATCCTTATGATTTCATGAGGTATTTTTATGTTCTTATGTTTAAGATTAAAGTATTTTTTCAATGATTCTTTTGTATACGTGGACTAAGGTTTCCTTTCTGTATTTTTATATCCCTTACTGAGCTTTTTATGCTCATCCCATGTTTTTGAAATGTTTTTCATAGGTCAAGGGAAAGGTATATGATGTGATGATAGTGTCAAGGAAGTGTCAAGAATGAATACATTTTTTTGTTTTAAATATGTTTCCTTTGATGGGAAAAATTAATCCTGTCATTTATGTAACAACTGTGTTGAAATGTGGAATATAATGCATGATTTATGATCCAATTCTCTAAAACTCTAAACCTGAAAATATCCTCAATGTGTATTCTTGAAATAACTCTAGATTAAGTAATTTTTAAGGCTGGGGCCTTATAGTTATGATAGCCTCATGGATTTTCTAGGGAAAATAAAATTTTTTGTAACTCAATACTATGTTAATTTAAATAATTCAATGTATAGAAATTATAATACCAATCCTTTATCAATATCATATTTTTCTTCAAATTCTCATGGAATTAATTTAATTTTACATGTTATTTGAAATTAAAACTACTCAATAAATAATATATTTATCATGACCTTTATATTTTAGATTCTCAAAAAATATTCTTCAAATTTAATCATGAAAATATTTCTGTTAATCATCATGAAAAATAACATTTTCCTTGTATTTTAAATCAATAAATTTTACCAGCCATTTTTTAAAAAATATGTCATCTCATTAAAACTATTTACACTTGAATTTGATCATTAATACTAGTTCAGCGGTCATCAGATAAAAAAATTTAATCGTTTAACCATGAAAACAAATTCCATTTTCTAAATCCATAAAATCAATCCAGAATTATCAAATCATTTCTACTCACCAAACACATGTTGAACTACTATCAAAAACTGTAATACTATGCTAAAAAATCTACACCTTTTTATTTTATTGTCAATATATCATTACATTTATAACATCAATATTTGTAGTAAAACATTCTCTCAGTTATTGTAAATTAAATGAAAATGGTAATAGATGAGTCCTTCCACCTATTGTTAATCCTTTCATGGTATTAAAAATTATGTTCACCTTTTTATAAGAAAAGGATGATACCATATGGTCATCTTAACAATGATCATTTAGTTTGTCTTATCAAACTCTACATATGATAAACCATTATATAATACAACATATATATAACCAATGATTTTACATGTTGTCCGTAAACTGCAATATTTATGATATCATTCCCAAACTTTCATAATTCTCAAATTGGGGTTTTATAAAAGTAGAATATTTTAAAAGAAATATATAACCTAAACACATTTAAAAAAATAAAAACAAATTTGGTTTAATTAATTTAACTCCCGTTATTTCTTATGTTTAGATAACATAATCTCCCAAATAATAATTGGATTTAATACAATCCAAAAAATTATATATTTAATATTCAAACCTAATCCTTTAAGTTTTCACAGCTATCTAAAAATTTTATATTTATAGTAAATAAGATATTGAATTATAAAAACATAGTATAATCCCCCTAATAGTGTGAAATAATATTCATTAATTTCATGTTAGTTAGTAAACCATATGAGAGACAATATTTTCATGTTGTCCAGAAGTGACCATCTCAAAACATCTCATTTAATTCCTTGTATGTCAGCTGCTAACTCATAAAATAATATGGAAGAAGAAGAGAAATATTTTTTACTTATAAATATATTAAATGACAATAGTTTTTTCCCTAAATAGGTCATTCATTAATTCCAAACACAATAAGAGATATTTTTATGGAAATTACACTTATTTTGCTTCTCGCCTTTTTAAAAAACATCATTAAATTCTACATTATTTGGAGTATATTTTTCAAATTTAGCCTTAAAAATATACATGTTTTAGGTTTTGATAACATTTTATAAATTTTCACTCCAACATCAGAAGCCATTTAAGTTATTTATGTCTCATGATTTTTTTCAAATTCCTTTAATTTTTTGGAAAGTTTAATTTATTTGGCCAAAAAACTAGGCACTCCTTATTGAAATTAATAATATTCATATAATATTTATATTACATACCATTGTTTTTTTAAACCTTTTTCCTTTTACAGAATTGGGAACCTCTCTGAAAAACCTCTTCATGCATACCTTATCCTTGTGGCCATCCAAAAATCATCATCCATAAACATTTTCCAAGACATGGAATTTATTTTTTGTAGATGGTTTTGGTAAATATCTAGTTAGAAGTTGTTTTATAAAATATTTACCACTTAAATAATCACTAAATATCCCACTAATTTCATTCAAATTTTTTGGTAAAGTGATATTAAACACTAGATAATAGGATTTGTTTCTATTCTAACAAAAGTATGTAAAACCCCCTTGAAACATTATTATTCAAAATTAGTTCTAGATCAATCCAAATTTGTGTTTTTATTTTCCTAGTAAAAACTTAACCTCAATTTACATAGGGTTTTCTAACATCCTTTTAATATTATCCCCTTCATTTGATATGGGATATTGAATCATTGTTTTCATAGACTAATCCTAAAATGGGTTTTTTTTGATACATAAACTATTAACCATAATATATATATCTTGATAATTAAAGGTACTGCATTTTATTTCATTTTTTGAAATATTTATCTCATATTATTGAGAATATTATCCATTAGCATACGTTAATTTATAGATATCTTATCTAAGTCATTTTTACTCATGTTGAAATGTGAAACATATGGATTATGTTTCAAACAACTCTTCTTATATTTCAATTGTCATATTTTAAAGATCACTCAACATATTTTCAATCTCAGTAGAATTTAATTTATACCAAATGATTTTATAAACATAGGATACATAATTTCTTATTATATATTCCTTCATAATAGTATCCATTTTATTTTATTTCTCAACCTTATTCTTTTCATTATTGAGATATTTTAACTTTAACTTGTAGAATTCTAATATTTCTTTCAACTCCCACTCAAATTCCGTATTCTCTACTACTTCATCACTATTGATTAATGAATCAGATACATTCATTACATGAGAAAATAATCCAAATTTATCTTCTGAATAAAAACTTTATGATCAATATTTATTTCTATTTCTCATTACATTTGTATTTTTTTATTGAATTAATTTTTCATCTTACCTTGTTTTTTATGTGTGTTATCTTCTGGTTTTAATACTTCTTCTTTTTGATTATCGAATTTTTTTAAAAGAATGAATAGATTAACCCTAGATATAATCCTTCATTTATTTTTTTTTTAAATCGTTCCCTTCATCTTTTCCCTTTTATATCATTTTTAAATAAGATAAACAATTCTACTAATGTATTCATCATCCATATCACTATTGAAATAACCTGACACAAAAATATCTTCGCATATATCATTTTATTTTCACTTTTCTCCACAGTCCATTAAATTTTTCTATTTCTCCCTAATGGAGATACTTTTCATCATCTAATAATTTTGGTGAATGTTATTTCATCATGAAGATAAAAATATTATCTGTCTTTAAACCTGAATTTTTTTAATGAAAATGATCAGGATCAATGGTTTTATAATAATCTATTCATCTAGATTCTTATGCAACCCTTAATTATTTATAACTATATCATTAAATTTGGATAAATATTCATCAATATTTTATTATTATTTCATTTTGATATCTTCAAAATTTTTTATCTAAACATACATTTTTTCTTCCATGACATTGAAATTTCTTTCGTTATTGCTTCAATGTTTTTCTTATATCTCTTTGGAAATATGATGTCCTGTGAACTTTTTGTGGACCTTCTCTAATAGAGACATCAAATTAAAATTTAAAGTGTTTCCATCTATGTAAATATTTATCCTATAAGTTTTTGTAATATTAGAACCATTAGATATGAGTGTAAACCCACTATTGTGAAATCTCTCACATCTAATATAAGTGATAACTGGTGGAATAACATCCCACTCCCCAAAATGTGATATTTGATCCCATAAATTATGGGAACTCCTTATCTATTAACTAAGTTGCTATTATCCATTTCTGAGTATTAATCTTGGGTATTTAGAGGTAAAGTCAACCATTTGATGCCAATTTAAGTTCCCCATGATGAATGAACACTAAGAGCAGGGTAAATGAGCAGTATATTTTTACAAATTCTCATTATCTCTAATTCAGCCACTCAAACATGTTCTGGTTCATATTCCACTAAAACTTATCTCTCAACATCAACTCATTTGTAGTTATAATAAGGGAGATAAAAAATGTAATATTGATAAGGATTGTAATAAAATTATACTCCATGTTGTGTTGGTTAGAGTACCCAACAAAATTATTTAGTGTCAAACAAGTTATTACATATATAAATAAATACCAGTTTTTTCAACACAGTGTCCCATGATGTTCCAACATTTATAGATTCCACTGGTAGACTAATTCACTTCATTATGGATGATTCCCAACTAGAATGATCTTCAACATTCTAGATGAATGTCTTCTTCTAAGAGACTATATGTAACGACCCGAAATTTTGAATAAAACTTGTTCCCTAATTTCATGTGTTATTTTATTATATTTTTATACTCAACAAAAATGTTTTATTTGATAAACTTGATTATAATTAAAATGAGACCATTGGGTTCTGACTGTTATATGACCATCGGTCAATATGACCGCTGTGAACAAAATGTTTTGATTATTGTCTCTAAATACAAGTAATCTTGGTTAATTATTATAGAAAGAAGATTCTATGGCCTCACCTAGTAGTCTTGGACTGATCGAAGCCCATATAACAGAGCTTGGGAAGGAGGTAGCACCATTGGGCTTTGCTCTGGATCAAATCCAAGCCGAACTTCATCATGTGAAGCTGGAACGGAATCGCCTTCGTGAGAAGTTCAAACTGAAAAAAATTACTACTCGGGCAATGTTGACTGAGCCGCCCCAAGATTCTATCACCCTAGCACACCTTACTCTTAGGTCCTATGCTGGTATTATAAGAGGCTATGTAACGAGACCGTAACTACCTTGTGTAATCCTTGTTTTAAATAAAAATTGGGATTTCTTCTTATGATGAAGTTTATGAATTTTGAAATGACCGGATAAATATAGTATGCATATTTTTGATGAATTTTAGAAAAAGGATATTTTAAATATGTTTATGTAAACCCTAAATAATTAAAAATGTGTAATGATTTTCAAAAAAAGGTCTTCTGCAATTATGATCAGTACTAAATTTAGAGTCTAATAAGATCAACTTGATTTTTGATGAATAGTAAATTATGAATAGTGATTTTATGATTAGGATTAGTAATATGACCAAATGGATTAGTAATCTCACTTAAAGAAAGTTTTAAAATAATCTTAGCACCTTGATTAAGTAATGTGATTCAATAAAATAGTTAAATAACAGTTTCATTAATTATTATTCAAGTATTAGTTTTTTCGGGTGAATAGTGTTTTTTAATTAAAAATTTAATTAAAAATAATTAGAAAATTATTTTTATAAAAATGACTTTATTTTTGAACTCAGAGCATCGATATTATGTTATGGTAATTTTTGGGGTTTTTTCTGAAAAAATGAATTTTCGATGAATAGTGTTTTTATTTAAAAATTAAATTAAAAATATTTAGAAAATTATTTTTATAAAATGGAATTCATTTTTGAAATCAGAGCATTGATATTTGGTTAAGGTGAAATTTTGGGGTTATTCTGAGAAAGTTGAATTTTCAGTGAATAGTAAAAATACAGTTTTAGGGTTTCGGTATGTTTAATGACATCATAACGGTGTCATGATGATGTCATGAGATCTTTTGAGGGTTGGCCGGACAAGGGGGATGAATTATTGTTTTAGGGGCCCCATGTGGCCTAAATCCATGATAACTGACAAGGGAGAGCACATGGGTTTGAGAAAAGCACATGTGAGGTTTCACTTGGCCATTAATGCCTTGTCCCCTCACTTTCCCTATAAATACCAAGCCCTCCTCTCATCCATTCGACTCCCCACTCATTCCCAACGAATTTCTGGTCTCATTACCTCCCAAGGAGTCCTCCCAAGGTGCCCCCAAGCCCTCAAGGTTCCAACCATTGAGGTTTAAGAGTTACATTTTAAGGTAAGGGATCCGACCCCTCTCTTTCTTTTCATGTAATCTCTTTTATGTCATTCCTTTTATGCTCCATGTTTTTATATGAGAGGATGTTCTTTTATATTCCTCTTACTTCCCTTTCATGTTTATATGATGAGAGATCCCCTCTTACTCTCATCATTTCATTTTATGAAAGTTTAAGTGACGCCGTTAGGCTGCCGAATTTTTAAGGGATTCTTTCACCCTTCTCATTCTTTTCAAAGTTCTACTTTCATGTCAAGTCTTTCAAGTTCCTTTTTATTATGTTGGGGTATGATCTCTATATCTATTATACTGATCTCTTATGATCATATGATGAGGGACCCTATTTGATCTTGTCAATTCTTTTTTATTTAAGTTTAAGTGACGCCGTTAGGCTGCCAAATTTTTAAGGGATTCTTTCACCCTTCTCATTCTTTTCAAAGTTCTACTTTCATGTCAAGTCTTTCAAGTTCCTTTTTATTATGTTGGGGTATGATCTCTATATCTTTCATACTGATCTCTTATGATCATATGACGAGGGACCCTATTTGATCTTGTCAATTCTTTTTTATTGAAGTTTAAGTGACGTCGTTAGGCTGCCGAATTTTCATAAGAGAAATCTAATTTTTGTCTTCCTTCCATGTTTTTCATTTCAAATGGTATGTCCTTAAAATTTCATTAACATGTCCATATATCCTTCTTATTCTGTCCCCTACTGTTTTATGGATCATTTATGAGTGGGTGACCCATGTCCCCTCTCTTTTCAATGTTTTCTAAAACCCCAAAACATAGCTGTTAGGCTGCAGAATTTTTGTCTCAAAATGCCTCTCCCTCTTTTCTCAAAATTATTTTATGTTATAAAGTGAATACTCAAAGCTCTTATTTCTACAAGGGTATTCACATATATATCAAAATGTTCCATTTTAAATTCTGGGATTTACAAACATGATACCCGCTTTCCCTTTCCGTGGGTTTAAAGTGACGTAAAGATCATGTCTTTAAAGCAGTTTTTAAAACGTTATGATTATGAAATGAAACCCATTTATTTTATGCTATGTGGGTTATTTATGAAATTGTTTATGATGATATATGTGGCTCACATGATAATAATGGAAAATTTAAGGGTGCGCCCTGATAGCGCTCCAATGCATTGGGTAATGATGTAACCACTAGAGATTACAATTTTCACGATACCTTGGTGAATAACCTTGGTAATTTTCAAATGACACCTTGGGGATGGACCTTGGTGATATGTTCATGATTGTCTATGTTATATTATGTAGACACATCTTCAAGTTATGGAAAATGTTATTTTTATTATGAAATGCCTCATGATTTCTTTCTCATGCCTTAAAGTTCTTTTCATGTCCTTATTGAAGTATCTCAAGTTCACATGTAAAATGTTCCTCTTGTTTCCCTTACTAGGCCTTCTGCTCACCCTTTCTTTTGATGTATGTCCCCAGGTTATGAGATGCAGTAATGAACCTAGAATGAACTTAAGGAGATTCCTTTCAAGTGTTTAAGAAGAATTTTTTATGTTGTTTTCATGTATTATGTTCCTGGTTTCCAAGACACTAGACCTTAAAGATCCTCAGTTTTGTGTAATGTAATGGAAGTTTATGTTATAAAATGGAGGGATGCTATAGTTGGTATCAAAGGATGGTTTAGTTATTTGTGGAAATTAGGATATAAAAACTTTAGGAAGAACCCTATAGAAAAGTTTAAATATAGGAAATCTTCCTGGTATTTTGGTGAGTATTGAGTAAGGGGTTTCCAAGAAAATGCATCCCTGTCTGGATACGAGCAGGTAGAAGTGGCTCTGGCACAGATGTACATAGGGGTAAAACCCGAAAACACCGCTTTTAGCTAGACTCGAATGGGAACTGGTACACGACAACGGGCCTTGCAGCACTCTTGGTTACGACACTCTCGGGGGATATGCTTTGGTAAATTCATAAGCTTAGTATGAACCATTGTTAAAGGATCAAAGATAAAATAAAATAAAGGTTCACATAAGACTATATGATCATGGATAACCTAGATGGGAACCTAGGGGATCACAAGTTAGGGTATTCTTTTCAACTACAAGTTATCCTTATATGATTTAAGTTTCTTTTCTTGATTATTGGCTAAGTATTTAAGCCCATAATTATAGTTTCTTTTCTTAGTTAATGGCGGGAAATGGAAGAACATGTCTCAACATCCAATGTGATAGGAAATGCTACGATTTCTGTATTAAGATGACAGAGGTGATTAGGGGATTAAAAGATGATTATTATTTTGGAATACGTTCACTATTTTAGGGACCCTATATGATTGAGGTAAATAGATTACTATGGTATTTTCATTGAGGAGTAAGGTTGACTTATATTTTGAAGAATCGATAAATTTATGGTGGACTTATAGTAATTTAGGATACTTATGGGAATGATTAACCTATCTTGGGTAAAATATGTTTTTTTTAGATGTTAGGAGTGGTTGATGTTGTTTGGAGATGAACAATGAAGTTTATTTTGGAAGACTATGTTATCAAATCCTTCTTGTATTTGGGTTTCAATCTTAGTTTTGTTTATTTTGAGGAATCTTAAGGACCATTATTTACGGAATGGTCTATGATGAACTTTGGGTAGTACCATGGAACTTTGAAGATTTAAAAGTAGTTTCCATTCCTATGGGATTCTTTTTGAAGAGTTGTTTTACCTTACCCTTTCTATTTTTGGGATAATGTTTAAAGATAAAAGAAATAGATAGTTCCTCTTTTTTGGATTATGTGATTCTCTAGAAGATTATTCTTGTGTTTTGATGAGACCAAGTAGTTTTGAATGCTCATAGTTTGGAGAAAAGATTAGTTTTGGGTAGAAACTTATTAAAGGATGAAACTCTAGATGAAGGTAGATATATTTCCTTATGTTTTTATTCTATGTTGTAAATGAATTCCTCAAAGTTATGAAAAGGAACGTAAAACAAAAATGTTGTTGGTTTACGTTTCCTACTAGGTAATCAAAGACTGCTTGCACACATCATAATTTTGGGATTTTCTGGTGGTTAACTTCCTCCTAATCATGTTTTCTATCACTCTCCTTTAGGACATTACCCTTTGTTTTCTCCTCCATGTCCATGTTTCCTACATGGAATCCTAGTATGAGTAAACTCAGGTGGCCTTTGTACTTCCTTTTCTTTCTTTTAAAGTAATGGTGTCACTGACTCTTTTTCCGATGTGGGACTTTCAATGAAATTTCAAAACCCAATTTTTAAAATTGCGAGGACGCAATTTCTTAAGGGGGTAAGATTGTAACAACCCGAAATTTTGAATAAAACTTGTTCCCTAATTTCATGTGTTATTTTATTTTATTTTTATACTCAACAAAAATGTTTTATTTGATAAACATGATTATAATTAAAATGAGACCATTGGGTTCTGACTGTTATATGACCATCGGTCAATATGACCGCTGTGAACAAAATGTTTTGATTATTGTCTCTAAATACAAGTAATCTTGGTTAATTATTATAGAAAGAAGATTCTATGGCCTCACCTAGTAGTCTTGGACCGATCGAAGCCCATCTAACAGAGCATGGGAAGGAGGTAGCACCATTGGGCTTTGCTCTGGATCAAATCCAAGCCGAACTTCATCATGTGAAGCTGGAACGGAATCTCCTTCGTGAGAAGTTCAAACTGATAGAAATTACTACTCGGGCAATGTTGACTGAGCCGCCCCAAGATTCTATCACCCTAGCACACCTTACTCTTAGGTCCTATGTTGGTATTATAAGAGGCTATGTAACGAGACCGTAACTACCTTGTCTAATCCTTGTTTTAAATAAAAATTGGGATTTCTTCTTATGATGAAGTTTATGAATTTTGAAATGACCGGATAAATATAGTATGCATATTTTTGATGAATTTTAGAAAAAGGATATTTTAAATATGTTTATGTAATCCCTAAATAATTAAAAATGTGTAATTATTTTCAAAAAAAGGTCTTCTGCAATTATGATCAGTACTAAATTTAGAGTCTAATAAGATCAACTTGATTTTTGATGAATAGTAAATTATGAATAGTGATTTTATGATTAGGATTAGTAATATGACCAAATGGATTTGTAATCTCACTTAAAGAAAGTTTTAAAATAATCTAGGCACCTTGATTAAGTAATGTGATTCAATAAAATAGATAAATAACGGTTTCATTAATTATTATTCAAGTATTAGTTTTTTCGGGTGAATAGTGTTTTTTAATTAAAAATTTAATTAAAAATAATTAGAAAATTATTTTTATAAAAATGACTTTATTTTTGAACTCAGAGCATCGATATTATGTTATGGTAATTTTTGGGGTTTTTTCTGAAAAAATGAATTTTCGATGAATAGTGTTTTTATTTAAAAATTAAATTAAAAATATTTAGAAAATTATTTTTATAAAATGGAATTCATTTTTGAAATCAAAGCATTGATATTTGGTTAAGGTGAAATTTTGGGGTTATTCTGAGAAAGTTGAATTTTCAGTGAATAGTAAAAATACAGTTTTAGGGTTTCGGTATGTTTAATGACATCATAACGGTGTCATGATGATGTCATGAGATCTTTTGAGGGTTGGCCGGCCAAGGGTGATGAATTATTGTTTTGGGGGCCCCATGTGGCCTAAATCCATGATAAATGACAAGGGAGAGAACATGGGTTTGAGAAAAGCACATGTGAGGTGTCCCTTGGCCATTAATGCCTTGTCCCCTCACTTTCCCTATAAATACCAAGCCCTCCTCTCATCCATTCGACTCCCCACTCATTCCCAACGAATTTCTGGTCTCATTACCTCCCAAGTAGTCCTCCCAAGGTGCCCTCAAGCCCTCAAGGTCCCAACCATTGAGGTTTAAGAGTTACATTTTAAGGTAAGGGATCCGACCCCTCTCTTTCTTTTCATGTAATCTCTTTTATGTCATTCCTTTTATGCTCCATGTTTTTAGGTGAGAGGATGTTCTTTTATATTCCTCTTACTGCCCTTTCATGTTTATATGATGATATATCCCCTCTTACTCTCATCATTTCATTTTATGAAAGTTTAAGTGACGCCGTTAGGCTGCCGAATTTTTAAGGGATTCTTTCACCTTTCTCATTCTTTTCAAAGTTCTACTTTCATGTCAAGTCTTTCAAGTTCCTTTTTATTATGTTGGGGTATGATCTCTATATCTATCATACTGATCTCTTATGATCATATGATGAGGGACCCTATTTGATCTTGTCAATTCTTTTTTATTGAAGTTTAAGTGACGCCGTTAGGCTGCCGAATTTTTAAGGGATTCTTTCACCCTTCTCATTCTTTTCAAAGTTCTACTTTCATGTCAAGTCTTTCAAGTTCCTTTTTATTATGTTGGGGCATGATCTCTATATCTATCATACTGATCTCTTATGATCATATGATGAGGGACCCTATTTGATCTTGTCAATTCTTTTTTATTGAAGTTTAAGTGACGCCGTTAGGCTGCCGAATTTTCATAAGAGAAATATAATTTTTGTCTTCCTTCCATGTTTTTCATTTCAAATGGTATGTCCTTAAAATTTCATTACCATGTCCATATATCCTTCTTATTCTGTACCCTACTGTTTTATGGATCATTTATGAGTGGGTGACCCATGTCCCCTCTCTTTTCAATGTTTTCTAAAACCCCAAAACATAGAGGTTATGCTGCAGAATTTTCGTCTCAAAATGCCTCTCCCTCTTTTCTCAAAATTATTTTATGTTATAAAGTGAACACTCAAATCTCTTATTTCTACAAGGGTATTCACATATATATCAAAATGTTCCATTTTAAATTCTGGGATTTACATACATGAGACCCGTTTTCCCTTTCTGTGGGTTTAAAGTGACGTAAAGATCATGTCTTTAAAGCAGTTTTTAAAACGTTATGATTATGAAATGAAACCCATTTATTTTATGCTATGTGGGTTATTTATGAAATGTTTTATGATGATATATGTGGCTCACATGATAATAAAGGCAAATTTAAGGGTGCGCCCTGATAGTGCTCCAATGCATTGGGTAATGATGTAACCACTAGAGATTACAATTTTCACGATACCTTGGTGAATAACCTTGGTAATTTTCAAATGACACCTTGGGGATGGACCTTGGTGATATGTTCATGATTGTCTATGTTATATGATGTAGCCACATCTTCAAGTTATGTAAAATGTTATTTTTATTATGAAATGCCTCATGATTTCTTTCTCATGCCTTAAAGTTCTTTTCATGTCCTTATTGAAGTATCTCAAGTTCACATGTAAAATGTTCCTCTTGTTTCCCTTACTGGGCCTTCTGCTCACCCTTTCTTTTGATTTATGTCCCCAGGTTATGAGATGCAGTAATGAACCTAGAATGAACTTAAGGAGATGCCTTTCAAGTGTTTAAGAAGAATGTTTTATGTTGTTTTCATGTATTATGTTCCTGGTTTCCAAGACACTAGACCTTAAAGATCCTCAGTTTTGTGTAATGTAATGAAAGTTTATGTTATAAAATGGCGGGATGCTATACTATAAGATCATGTTTTCTTGTATATAATTCTTCAAGCCCTTCAAATCCTACATACTATAAGTCTATTCTTCTTGAAACTCTTATCAGATCATGAATGACTTGATTCTACCCATCTTTGAATACCCATGATTTTCTCCTTTAGGGACAACTAAATTTGGATCTCTCTTTTTCTTCAATACTTTAGTGTATTATATTCTCTATGGTAGTATTTTAATGCATTGTATTTGGGGTTTAGATTAGTGTTATGCACCCAGTAATACTACATGAAAAATGGGGGCTCAAAACCCATTGGGTGCAGGTACTGTAGAAGAAATGACACTGTAGTGGCGACAGACATTGTAACAGTAGTAGTGGTCAACACTATAGTAGCATCGATATATTGCGGGCACTATAGAAACATGTACTATAGCTGTAATATTCATATAATGGGCCTCGGGAAACAAAAATTAGGCCTGCAAGTTGTGTAATGTGCTACATGCTCATTGGACCTTCTTGCCAAATATATTATGTAATAAAAAAAGGGTAGTTTGGTGGGTTATCCCTTGGGGGGGTTATTACCTCCCTTTTAGGACTGTAAGTGTGGGGCATGTGTGTTTGTTATAGTTGTAACCCAAGAACCTAATACAATATTTCAATGCATATTAGAGTTCAATATATCTCAGGAATCCTTCATCTCCTACATATATAATTTATATTCAAAAAAATATCATGAATATGATCCCCATTGTTCTTAAAGTAATTATATTAATAAAATGGAAATACTATGATCCTTAATAGTTGGTAATTTTCACATTTCAATTTCACAATTAAATCACAAATTATCCACTCATTATTTTTGGATATAATTTATTATTAAATTTCCTATTATAATAACTCATATAAAATCTAATTCAAATTCATAAAAGGCAACAGTATTATTTTTTATCTTCAAGAGTCTTACATTAAACAAATACATTGTATCATTATTTTCCACATAAATCATAATCATGTGCTATGATATTCTTTTTTTAATGATGGGAATAATTTCATCACATAAATATTTCATTTATTCATTATTATGGGTATTATTTCATGGTCAATAACCCATAATAATTCTTCATTAACTCAATGATAATTATTCTCCAAATCCTCTCATAATTTGTCATGGTAAATATCCTTGGGATCCTGGTATTCTCATTACATCATATAGTGGTTAATTAATAACTAAATTACCATTAAATCATCACTCATGAACATAATTATGTATGAAATAAGAACCACATGAATGAAGTGAACATATAACATGCATTGATTTTATTGAATCTTTTTCATTCATCATTAAATTCTAATAAGATTTAGTTATTTCTCCTTTATTCACATCTTATGAACATACCCATGGTTTTCCTTCATTATAGATAGTTAGTTCCTCATACATTTTATGCCACGAAAACACATTTAGTTTATGAAACATCAAATGGATTTCCAATGTTGATTAAATATCCAAATTATTTTATCATTTTTCTAAATTTTTCATGAATACCTATAGTTTATTTTATATTCAGATATCAAAAACCCAAGTATTTATTATTAAACTACTCAACTCAATGACATCAAAAACAAAATTTCATTCCATCCCATCATTACTAATTTTATAAACATGAAATTGATACCACATTTTTACCTCAATTTATATGAATTATCATCATATTATATGTTTAATGGATCCTAAATTACACAAATAACCACAATATATTTTGGATTCCCTATTTTTCAATGAAAACAGTACCTCATATTTATATTAGATCATCATATGTAGTAACTCTTTCATATAAAAATTAAATATCCATAGAATCATATCATACTGATGTGGTAGGATTATCATAACTCATTTACTAGATTGAACTAAGAACATTAAGTCTTTAGTATCCTATATTATTTATAGGTAAATGGTTATGTGGTTGATCAATAATGATTCATATAGTATATCTAAGTGTTCGTGCAGAAGTATCCTTCTAGGAATGGTTAATCAATTTTATTCATATGGTCACATAAAGTGTTCAAGCCTAGGTGAAACCTTCCATGAACTGTAAATACATAATGTGTGGTTGATTCGTGATATCGAATATGTTCATTTTGATAGTTTTCATGGAAATAGTTCATTGGGAATATGACACTGCTTGTGTTGATCAAATCGTATAGATGCATGGATTATATGACTTGTGTTATAAATTCATTTTTATAGTTTTATTAAAGTGTTCTATAGAAACTTAGTCACAATTTGAATATTTCATCATATATCTAATAATTTATAAAAAATCACTATGTTTGCCTTTAGATATGAGTAACATGGTCTTGTACAGAACGTTGCACCCACACGCCCATAATGTCTACTGTTCAACATGCACCATGAACTTCCTATTCAGTTACCCATGTGGCCCAGACCTTCCTATGAAGTATTTCATTTTCAATGATCTCTTACTACATTTGACTATCCTTTTTGGGTAGATCTTATATAGTGATCCCAGATCCAACATGTTTGGCTGAGCTTTCCTCTTGTCTTTCTTGTGCCTAGTAAATTTTTTTATAAAGGACTACAAAAATAATTACAAATATTTTATGTATACAACTTATAATAGAAATAATTTCTCAATAATATATTCTTCCTAAAATAATCATACAATTAATGCCTTTCATTGGTTGTAAATATTAAAACTCTTCATCAAATAAAATAAGTTACACTACCTTTTCAATTATATATCTCAAAAATTAATCTTCAAAATGAATGATAAAAATATTTTCAATTAATATTCATGATATTTTTTTTCATATTAATCCGAATCCTTCAATATTACAAAGCATGTTGTAAAAAAATATCCACTTCAACCCCAATGAAACATGTCTTGGATGATTAATATTTGTTTAACAATTATCAGATAAACAAGCATAATTTCAATCTTGATATCCAATTCCATATTCTGAAACTAAAACAATAATTAATGAATCATCACTTCATTTCCACTCACCTAACACATATTGACTTGTTAACAACAAATTCAACACTTGGGGTAAAAAATATCCCCTATGTAGTTTTTTCAAAATATCTTCAAATTATTAAATTCAATATGTGTTCTCAAACATTGTCTCCCTTATTTACAACCAAATGAAAAGGGTAATAGAGGATTCTTCCTATATTATATTTTACCTTTAATGGAATTCCTGATTATCTTCCCCTTTTCTAAGAGTAATATGATCCCATATTTTTCTCATAGAAAAGGGACTTTAGTTGGTCTAATATAAGTCAAAATGGGAAAACCTAATGTAGAAAAAAAATAAATACATCTAAGCTTGTATATGTTGCCCGTATAGCACCATTAATGTGATATCATGCTAAAAATTTCTTAATTCCAGAAAATGGGTTAAATAAAAATATATTCTTTTAAAACAATCATATAAACATCACACATATCAGAAAACTATCAAAACATATTATGTACAAGTCTTGTAACTCCCCCTTTTTATCATTTTTTGATAACCTACACCCCCTTAATAATTATATTTAATGTAATAATAAAAATGGGTTATAAGTATCGATCCCATACCTCATCCTACAAGTCGTCAAGGCTATGACCAAATTCAAAATTTACTAGAAATAAAATATTTGTAGATATGTATTTAATTAACTCTCTTAGAAGGGATTCACTCCTTTTCCTAAATTCCATGGAAATTTATAGTCACCATGGGAGAAAATATCTTTATTCATTATAAAATTTTTAGCCTCATATTTTCCATGTTCATTCCCTTAATGTGATTTATAATCACATAAAACAATTGAGAATATAGAGTAACCTGTTGGTTCTCAAAAATAGAATTCAGATTGATAGCTTCTTCTCAACAAGGTTCATTATTTCCTTGAAATATTTACATTATGAAATTTATTAGAATATTTCCGTCTATTTTTTGCCTCATATGTTTTCAAATATATTGAAATTATTCTTTATGTGGAGTATTTTTTCCAACATCATTATTATGAATCTTAAAATTTCTAGGTATGGATTGTTTTTTATCAATTTCCACTTCACATTATAAAACCACATCATTTAAATTATCCTCAGAATGTTTTTCAACTTCTTCAAATTATTTATCTAGTTATAATTGATTTAGTTAAACAATTAAGACCTATTTATTGATATTAATTGTGGTGTTATAAAATTAATGCGAGTTACCACTATTTTTATTTTGAATCCATTCCATTTCAAGATATGGGGAACCTATCATTCCAACCATATGATGCATACCTCATCTTTCTAGCATTCTAAACTACATTGGTTACAAACATATTCCAGAATATGAATTTTTTTTGTGTCATTAGATGTTGTATATATACAGTAACATGTAGTTTTCCGTAATATCTTTTAACATATGATCACTAAAACATTCCCTATATTATTACCTGTTTTATGGTAAATACAAATTAAACCTATAAGAATGATAATTCTGTCTACTCATGCCATGAAACTAACAAAAACCATGAAAATTTATTAGTCAATATTGGTTTTAGATATATATACAGATTTGTGTTACTATTGTGATGTTTCAATTTGAGCCACACTTTTCTTTGGGTATTCTTTTATTTATGTCATATTACTCTCTCACTTTTGTGTGTAAGATTTACTTTAATTATCTTAGACTATCTCTATACAGGGTTGTGTTTGAGACATTGACGTTCAGATATAATAGAACAATACAAGGAATTAATGTTTTGTATTTTACCTTATTATTTGAATCCTTCATCTCACTACCATGAGAGGATTCTCCGTTAACATCAACTAATTTATTGAAGTTTTATTTGTCTTTTTCTCCTCATTTTTAACATTAATACATATTATTTGTGTTACAAACTTCTCTTCTTAATTTTCATCCATCTTATTTTAAAAATTATACACCATAATTAATGCTTAGAAGAAATTAAATTCCCTAAATAATACCATCAACATAATTAATTTGATTATTTTTTAGATCTTCATTCCTATAATACAACATTTTATTTTTTTCTCAAATTTTTTATTATATTTCTTAATGTATTGTATTTATCCGATGAATAATTCTAATATTAATTTCAGATCCAACTCAAGTTTTTCCCTTTCTAGCCTTTTGTCACTCTTATTTGATGTATTAAATAATTTCTAAACATATAAAATGAAACCAAGATTATTATATAAAGAATAAATTTATAATGAAACGTTCTTTATTCTTTCTCATTAAAGTTATATTTTCCTTGGTTAAGTGTTTCTTCTTCTGGTCGAATTTTTGTTTATAAGGTTCCTCAACATATTACTCCAATTTTTAATAAATTGTTTTGTGATATTTTTCATAAAAAGTTATAATTCAACATAGTTGTTACACATCCATGATTTATTACTCTTTCCCTTAAATTTTACTCTTTTAAATAAATTTTTTATGAGATAATTTTTTTTAAATTCCGTTTCATTCTTATCACTATTTGAATCACCTAATTCAGTAATCCATTTTTCATTATCTTTATCATTCCTTATTCATTCAAAGGTGGTATCAATTTTTTATTTTTCTAAAAATATATTATTTTCCCCATCACATAATCTATGAGAATGTTGTGAATTTAATTACGAGAAAAACCATCTCTTTCTTCTAGATAAAATTTTTTTGAATCAAAACGATCAAGATAATTATTTATCATTTGTTTGAAAATAATAGACTAATCCAGCTTCTTAATGAATCAGAAAATTTTACTAAATGTTATATTTAATTTGATGAAATAGTCATTAATATTTTATTCATTAATCATTACTTATTTTTTGAATTGGATCCTAAAAAATTGAATTTTGGATTCCTTGACTTTGACAATACATTTATAACTACTTCTCAATTTTCCAAGATCGTCTTGATAATATTGGTTCCCATGAAATTTGTGTAGACCTTATCTGATAGAGACATCAATATGGAATTTTAAGGCCATCCATATAACACTAAATATCTTTTACCATCTTGTGTTACAACAGTATCATTAACAACGGGTGGAAATCTCACTATTACAACAATTATCACTTCTAGGACAAGTGATTAGAGGTAGGTTAAATCTCATTCCTCAAACAATGATAGTTCTTCCCATAAAATGTGGTAACACCTCAACTGTTGAAAAATTTAACAGTCTATATTTTTCAGAATTATTATTGGATCATAAGTGGTTACCACATACCTTTAATTCCAATTGATGTGACCCAGGTTAAATGATCCACTTAGAGTGGGTGGGAGTGATCAGTGGTTTCTTTTTATGTATTCACTTTTATTACAATTCAATCTATCTAAATATTTATGTTTCTTGATCTACTCAATTTTATCTCTTAATATCACAATGTAAATAGTTTAAATAATAGAGAGACAGATTTACATAGTAATAATTAGGTTTGGAATAAAATAAAACTGCATATTGAATTTCTTATACCACAACTTAAAGGATTATTCATTATCAAATAAGTGATTACATATACTGAGAATTCTAAACATTTCAATAGAGAGTACCTCTATGTTCCTCTACATCTAGAGACCAAAAAACACTTATTCAATTCATCAGCCATAATCCACAACTAGACATGTCATTATCCATATAGATGATAGTTTTCCACCATGAGATTACATGATCAAATTTTCTCATGTGAAGTTATTTATGGTATTCAACACCTATATGAAGAAAGTTTGTTGGCCTTAAAAATATTCTCAGGTCATGATTGATCTGACTCTCACAGTCTTCAAATAAACAATAGAATCTCTTTTAGGGACTCCATACATAGACTCCCTTTCTTTACTTGATACATTGTTGTATCAAGTTCTCTCTAATTATCATGAAATGGGCCCCAGAGTTACCTATATCTCACAAAATATTCATTATAGGTGTATATAATTTATATTAATAACAATAATATTGTGAATATCATCTTTATTGTTAATCTAGTAATTGTTTCTATAAATAAGGAAATACTACGATCATTAGAATCAGGTATATTCATAATTTAAATTTGGAAATAAACACTGAAATCACCTCCTCATTAATTCTAGACATAATTCTATGTTATATATTATATGAAAATTACTTAAATAAAATCCCACTCAAATACCCAATTGGGTTGGGTCTTCTTAACCTTATTCACATAGATAAAATTATTCAAATACAATATATAATTATTCAATGTATAATTACTGATCCTATATTGTGATATTCTTCATTGAATGATTGGAATAATTGAATTTTCTCAAATATTTCATGAAATCCTAATTACTATGGGTATTATTTAATGATCAATAACACATATTAATTATTCATTAATTCTATAATAATTATTCTCTAAATACTTCCATAATTATTCATATTAAATATCAATGGAATTTGGGTATTGTCATTTCATTATCAAGTAGTTAATAAATAAAAACTTTCTAGTAAATCTCCTTATCATGGACTCAGTAATTAATAATATAACCATCATATGTATGTATCGAACCTATAGAATGAATTCATTTTTATGCATGTTCTTCATTAATCATTAAATTCCAAAATGCATCAGGTGTTTCTCCTTTATTCACATGTTATGCATATACCTGTGGTATTCATGCATCATAGATAGTGAATTGAATTAACATTTGATGTCACAGAAACCCATTTAGTTCATGAAATATCAAATATCGTATATTTATCAATTCATTTTCCAAATGATTTGGGAATTATTCTTCATGCAGTGTGGACAGCCAGGGATTATTTTTAATTGAAGCACTAAATGCATCATGTGTAATTAGAACACATCTCATCTCAGTGACATCATCGATTTAAAATCTTGTATTACCCTAATCACATGTATTATAAGAATAGAAGTGAAACATCATACTTCCCATTGTTTATATAAATGATCATCATCCAATATGTGGCATATCTCATCAACTATTCCATAAACTATATTATATTTCATTTACTTTCGGTGAAAATAATACCTCATTCATTTTTTAGAGTAACTCATTCATATAAAATATTGACATGAATATATTTATCTCAAGCCCATATGGTATATTGATTGTAACTCACGTGGTTAATCATAATAAGAATTATTAACCAATAGTAGGCTATAAATTTAATTAGTAAATTATTGTATGATCAAGTAGTACTCAGTAATGCAGTCAATCTATGTGTGTGTGTGCATATGGAAACTTCTGGGCATAGTTGATCTATAGTTTTTTCAATGTCAGATAACATTTTTTCAAATAGGTGAAAACTTATGGGAATGGTTTATCTGTAATGTGTGGTCGATCTGTGATAAAACATACAATCATATCAAGAGTTTTCGTATAGGGGGTTCATGGGGATATGATCCTGCTTAGCATGGATAATGATAGTGATGCATTTATCAAGCTGATACTGTTATATCCACATTTTAAATATGATCCTAGAGTTTTTATCATAAACAGAGTACCAACATATATATTTCTTCCCACGGCTAATCCTTTATAAACATATATGGCCTTTTGGGTTCCTAATGCGAGTAATTGGGCATACATAGGAACACTACATCCAAACTCCCATGGTTTGTGCTACCCCACATATAATAATCAACTCTTATAAATCCACACCTCAGTTATCTGGCCTTCCTATGTAGGTACTCAATCTCAACACCCTCGTTCCCCCTCAATAATTCCATACATTCTAGATCATATTTGGTGATTCATGATCCCACATGAGTGGTTGCTATAACATCTGGAATTTTATGGGGATCGACAATTTTTTGATAAAGGACCAGAGAAATACATAGATTAATTCTATGTATATAACATATAATACTAATTCTTTCTCAATATCAGATTCATCCTCAAATACTCATGTAGTAATTTTTTTACATTTTAATTAAAATTGAAAGTTCTCATGAAATAAAATAATTTAATGACCTTTTAAATTCATCTCCTCAATAATATTTTTCAAAATAAATCAAAAAAATCATTTCAATTGATCATCATGAAGATTAAAATTTTGAACAGTCTTATTAATCCTTCAAGATTCTCAATCATGTTATAAATAGTGTGTCACCTCTTCAACACCATTGAAACATGTCTTTGATATTGAAGAATAGTACGACCATTTTCAAATAAACAAGAATAACTATTCAATCATGACATCAAATTTTATTTTCTAATTCTATAAAAATTCTCCAAGTATCATCATATTATTTTCAATCACCAAACACATATTGGATTTTTGACAACAACTGTACCACTTCTGCTCAAAATGATGATTAAATCATTATTTTAGATCATTAATAGAATAAAAAATAAAATAAACAAATAAGCCCTACCTTGATTTTAAAGTCCTATATAAATAATATTTTAGTAAAATATATATTTGTAATCATATAACCATAACGATCTATTAATTTAATCTATAACACTAATACCTCGCATGAAATTTTCATCGATTTACTGAAACCCCGATATATAGTAGAAATAAAAAATCCTTTGAATGTTTTTCCAATATTCCTAGAACCTTCTATGGGATTAAATATGCTACATTGATTATTGGACTATAAAATATGTTTTTGGTAGCTTAACCCTTTACCCTTTTTTTCTTTAAATACTGTAAAAGTTTATTGAAATCATATAACCTTATTAGATATCCTCAACCAATGGAGTGACAAGGGTAAAAATTTATTAAATACATTCACATTTATAGAACATTTCAAATGATGAAAATATATTGATTTCCATAATATTAACTATCCTTAAGGTAATCCCCATTATCCCCAATTCATAAACATACTCAATCATATTTTGTAAATGAGTGTAGAATAAATTTAGCCCAGCCATGTTGATTTTAATTCCTTTTAAAAATTAAGGGAAAAATTTGATACTTCTTAGAATCATTTATATTCGTGTATTAAACAAAATCAGTAGTTGTTTACTTAGGAAGGTATAACCTTGACACAAAGAAACATTATCTCCCCTTAAGAATTATTTTTTTACTAGTTTAAGAAGATTATTACATTAATCTTCTCCTTTGTTTAGTACTGATCTCATCATCAAGTGGGATGATGATGATTTCATTTATCTATAACCGAATATTTAATGAAATTAATATCATATTTTATATGAATTAAATCATTAGTCTTTTAAAAATTTTACATCCTAATATTATAACACATTTTAAAATCCATCATACCGAATAATCAACCAAGAACCATATTGTAACCACCCATAAATATATCAATGACGTTTCATTATTTTTTTTATTCTATATGTAATCACTTATAGAACACCATAAAAAATAAATAAATAATGAATGAAATAGGTGGTATTTATTGAAGTTAAGGAACATATAATGATAAAATAAATACATTCCCTTAAGAATAGTAATGTGACCCTTATGAATAGTAAATCATCCAATAGAATTGTAACCTCTCCAATAAAAGTATAAATACAATTTTTCCATCTTATAAATGAAATTTTTATATAATTATATCATAGTGTAAGTAAATTAATATTTAAGTGTTGGTGTTTTGTAAGTCATAAATATTTAATTACAATATTAAAATCAATAAAATTCATTTAAAATAAAATTCATTTTAATAAAATTTATTCCTAAATCAATATATTTTTTCTAATGATTTGAGGATAATTTTATGAGGCTTTAGTTAATTGTTTAAAGTGTTACAAAATCCATTATAAATATAAAACTATATTTTTTGAGTAAATAATGACTTCAACTAAAATTTAAATTTCCCATATTTAGAAATTTATTTTCTTATAATTGATTTTATTTTTGAATTATACATGTCGAAAAATGGTCATTGTTATTTTTTTGTATTTTTCTAAAATACGTGAATTTTAAGTGAATGGTAAAATACATTAATTTAAAGTATAAAAACATAATAAACTAGATACACTATTCTATGAGTCAGGGATGTAGAGACCCAATCTTGACATACATGGACATTACATTAATTTTTCTTAATACCTAATAAATAACAAAAAAGACACCAAAGGACTATAATGGTTTAGTGTCTTTGGAAACTTGAATATAATCTTCTAATCTTGGTTAAAGATCTTCAACATCTCCCATAAATATCTTCTCTTTTATTCTTACATAAATCCTTTCTTTATATCCTGGGGAAAATAAAACATATAAAGGGTGATCTCAAATTCTCAGTAAGGGTAAGCATGGATAAATAAAACAAACCATATACATTTTAACTTCAAAACATGAACATAAAATTTACACATCAAAATCTTGAGTTGTGAAATAAATCTTGGAAGTACGTAAGGAATAAGTCATAAAGAAACATCAATCATGATAAAATAGCATAGTAATAAAACATTTAATTGGGGAAAACCATTAATAACATGATATGATTTCCATAGTAGCCAAGGCATTACTGCCAAGACCATCATAGTGGACAAAGTCCCTTACTGAATCAATTTCACTCCTCGTTCCAATCTTGTATTGCTAAACCAGATTAACTTACCATTCTAGCCATTTCTATCTCATGAGATATAAATATTTACCCAATTAATTTGAGGTATATATAGGTCCCACCCATCCCATAATGAAATCATTATTACTTGTGCCACAATATAAACATAAATCATTCATCATAACCCAAATAATAAAAGGGGTTTCATAAACATCATCTCATCATAACATAATCCATATAAAACAAATGGTTATCATTTCATCTTAAGAAGAATAAAACCATGTAAATAATAGAGACATTATACTTGAAACATAATCATACTAAATAATGTCATCTTAGATGGAAAATGGTTTTTACAAAACACTTGAAATAAATTCTTGAAGAAAATATCTTTTCTTCTTTAAAATAATTTTCTTTTCACAAAATGCCATGCAATTTTAAAAGAAAAGGAGTTTTTTGAAAATAATCATGAAAACATGTAGAAGAAGCTTCATGAAAATTAGGCTTTATGAAACCATAAAAATCTATTCTGGCCGTATAAGTTAAAAAAACATTCTCCTCGTACTTTTGTCGAAAAAGTCAAAAACTTCCTTGTATGGTAAAAAAAATAAAGATTCTATCCATAACACAAAGTAAAATTCAAGGAGGGGTAAACATGACTTTAAAAATACATGTATGAAAATTAAAAAATGTATGAAAAACATTTTATGGGCATGGATGAAAAAGATAACCCTAGTAAATACTTACATATAAGCAATCTCGGATAAAAATGAGATTGCAAAATTATCCCTTACCCTAGGTCCGATATGCTTCGTATATATCCAAACCTCCTGTATAATGATTTAAATAATGTCATTGACTTATTAAAGAATCATATTCATTGTTATGATATCATATATGGTTCACTTATGACTTTATATTACCCGTTCTTTTGTAAATTCTATGTTAAAGCAGCGTTTTGGGTAAAATCGTTTTATTTATCGTAAGTGTTTGGACTTGTTGTTATTGATATTATTAATAATTATATCATGATTTAATTACTTAAATAATTTAAATAATGATTTATATATCATATATATTCAGTATATGTATATATAATAGATAGATAAATGAAATTAAATACACCATTCATGGAGACGGTAGGCCGTGTGTACGCATGAACGATGTTTTCCTTTCCTTATTGACTTGAATGGAAGTAATTAGAAGAAATATATATATATATATATAAATCCAGTAGCTTTATCATGTCATATATATCATTTTTATTCATTATATATACATTATAATCATTCTTGAGTTGTTAACATGGAGAATGAATCGCATCGCGTCGTGGAGATGGTAATCCGTACGTACACACGAGCGATGATATCGTTCCCATAATTATTGAATTGAATTGGAGTGGATTATATAATATCCCATAATCTGTATAATTTTATAAAAACTATATATAGTTATTCTTCAAACCATTATACCCATCCAAGTAAGGTGGTGGTGGAAAAACATATTACACCACGCTATGGAGACGATATTCCATACGTACGCACGCGCGGTGATTTCGATTTCCATGGGATGGATAGAAGGTGAAACAGGGTTGTTTTATATTTATAATAAAATATAATTATATTAGTGATATAGATGTTATTAATTTATAATGAATAAACTAATGAAGAATAAGTTTAAGAAGAAAGAAAACTTGAAAGAATTGGTAAAGAGATTACCTCTTCTTCGACGCACCTCTTTTAAGATTCCTCTTAAGGAACTAGAGTTGGTCTTTTGAGGAGAAAGGAACCTCTATAATTTTTCTAGGTAATTTGAGAAGGGAAATGTGCAGGGTTTGGCTGATCTTGAATGCTCAAAATTGAGTAAAGATAAGAGGGAGGAGGTGCCCTTTTATAAGGAAAGAGAGGGGCACCTTAGGAAAAACATAAAATATTATTTTATAATAAAGTAATATTATGTTTTTAATAGCTCTAAATTGATTTATTTCTAAGATATGGTGGGGATGGGTGTAAATACTCTCAACCAATAGGTTCTAGACAAGTTTAGGTTACTATTTTAACCTTATCATTTAGATTTAACTCCAAGTTAAATAATTTATCTTTTACCGTGTATTTTGGTTTTCATACATTATATTGTTAATAAACTTACTATTACAAGTCAAAAGAACCAAAAGTGGTTCATTATTAATATATATAACCGTATCTAAGTCATTTGGTGAAACCTTATATTTTTAGGAATAAAATAACAATTAATAATATAATATTGTTTTTTAAAAACTATTTTATGTCAATTTTGATAGTATTTGGTAATTGATTTTTGTGAAAATCATAAAAGCATGATTAGTTATAAAACGGTTAATTAGATCAGAAATAACATGTCATATTAACCTAGAAAAATAGTGAAATTCATAAAAAGTATAAAATTACATTTATTTGGGTATTTATAACATCAATTACATCAATATTTCATTAATAAGATAATAACTCCATCAACATTGTGTCATAAATGAATTAAAATATTTAAAGTCTAAAAATTAAAAATAAAATACAATGATGTAGGAAATATTGTTATCTTTATAATGAATATTTATAGTTGGATTTATCTTATGTATATGTTTATATTAAAAATGGTTTAGTTATTAAACATTGATTTTAACTCTTTTAACTCTTCTTTAAATAAAATAATAATAAGTGTCATAATCGAATCCAAGAGGACCTAAAGGGTAATATTTTATTCCAATGATTTTTTTGGTCTAATTACACTTATAAAATAGAATTATTACATGTGTTAGGGTAATAATAATATCATTTTTACCCTTAATTACCCTATTTACTTTTAATCGTGGTAAATAAAATTAAAAATTTACTATTCACCAATATTATTTTTATCTTATTGAACCAAATTTTAATATTTGATATTTATAATTCCCCAGCCTTAAACATCACTTAATCTTGAGTTAATTCAAGAATACACGTTGAGGATATTTTCAGGTTTAGAGTTTTAGAGAATTAGATCATAAAACATGCATTACATTCCACATTTAAACAAAGTGGTTACATAAAAGATAGTATTCATTTTTCCCATCAACGGAAACATATTTAAAATAAAACATGGATTCTATCTTGATGCTTCCTTGACACTATCATCATATCATGTACCTTTCCCTTGACATGTGAAAAACATTTCAAAAAAACATGGGATGAGCATAAAAAGCTCAGTAAGGGATATAAAAATATGGAAAGGAAACATGAGTACATATATACATAAGAATGAAATAATACTTTACCCATAAAACATAATCACTTTAACATACCTCATCAAATCATGATTAAATCATTGAAATCATAAGACATAAAGGTAACTTGAGGCATTCATAACATTCTTACGTAGGGAGTAACCCTCTTGGTTACGTTTGGAATACACATCACAGTATATTCCCTAAATCTCTATGGAAAAACCTTAACGATTAACCCATTTGCGTTACCCATGCATTGGAGAGCTATATCGGGCTCACCCGCCCTTAGTTTATCACAGAACCACCCGTCTTCATAATAATGCCAAAGAACCATAACATAACTGTATCACATAAAACATGCATAAAGGAAACATAACATTTCCACATTTCAATCACAAGATATCAATAAAACACATTGATATAATAAAAACATTATGAAAACCATTTTAAATACCAAAATAAAAGAAAAGTAAAACATGGTATTTATTTTTCGTTTTTTAAGGTATGGCTTATAGAGGAAGCTGAAACTCAAATAATGGTCACGGCGGCTGAGAAGTCATTGTCGTCGCATACGTACGACAAAAACATTCCCTTTTTTGTTTCGTAAAATGATTCGTATAAAAATATTCCTTTTGGATAAACGTAAAAGTCAAAGGGGTTTATACACCGTATAAAAGAAAGCTGTGTATAAAACATAATATGCCTCAATGAAAGGAGATTGAGACGAAGTCCCATACCTCAGGTCCAACTTGACTCGATCGTTCTTTAAATTCCTGAATAATAAACTTGAGTTAATTTATACGTTCATAAGAACCTTTTTCAAGTTCATTATTCCTTTTATATCACTTATTACCATGTCACGAACACCATGTAATTATTTATGTTATTAACAGTCGTTTTAACGATCATTGGTACTTGAGTAAAAAATAGGCTCATTATAATTACACGTTTTTCATGTATCCATTATATCCAGAGTTATACTCATGATTTATATATCATATATGTCATATATATCTAGTATATACATGCATTTATAATATTACATAATCATTTAGAGGTAAGAAATGAAATAAACCGTTCATGGAGATGGTAAGCCGTACGTACACATGAACGCTACTTCCATTTCTATTTCATATTTAATGGAATTAAAACATAATGATACAAAATAGTGTTATAATTCCATTATTGTATCATATATAATATCATTCAATCTGTCCTTTATACGTACCACATATGGTATTAATGAATCAGATTACTTTGAGGGGGCGGTAGTCCGCACTTCCTAAAATGGAGATATCGCGTTTACCCATAATGGAAACCATAAAGTTATGCCTTAAATGAAAAATACATAATCTTAAGTAAAACATAAACATATTATATATCATATATAAATATAGTGACATCTTAACGGCCAGCTTTGAAGGTGTTATATGGGTTTTGAACAATCATCGTTTCGTGAGGCAGAAATTCACCATCCACTGAAACAGTATGTTCTTTAACCATTACATGTAGGTATGTGTAAGTGTAGCTCGAAACCGTATTATAAAAACATCCTATTATATTAAAGATACTGGTGTTGTTACAAAAGAAAGGGATAAAAAGAGTTTAGAGGGTTGGAGAAGAAAAATAAAACATAAGAACACAAGAGAAAACATTACCTTTAAAACAGGTAACTCTTTTTTATTTGAGCTCAAAGGATTCCTTGGGAAGTCTTCTTCCAAAAGTGAGGCTTCAAGGAGTAAGAGAGGGATGTGGAGAGACAAAATGGATAGGGTTTGGCCTAGCCAAAGGCTTGAGAGGTGTGGGTAAGGTGGTAGAGGTGGGGGCCTTTTATAAGAGGAGAGGAGGGGCACTCTTGGAATGTTATAAAAGGATACTTTATTATAAATTGATGTTCAGATTTAAAAGGTCCCAAAATTATATATTTCGAGGATAAGGTGATAAGAGTTCGAAATCCACCCATCCAATAGGGTTTTTACATGTTTAGGTCTTAGATTTTACATTATCTTTTCATTTTTTTTAATCGTTAAATAATGAGGTAATTGCTGCATCATCATGGTATCATAAATAATTTAATTTATTTAATGTCTAAAAATAATAATAAAATAATTTTATGTAGGAAATATTTTTAGATTTCCAATGACTATTTATAGTCCAAAATATCATTTATGTAGACAAAATTAATTTTTTTTTACTCAGGTGATACATTCTTTGTTATATTTAACTTTCTTTAAAAATAAAAAGATAAAAAGTCACTTTCACACAAAAGTGATTCCATGGGGTCCCCAAGTTTGGTACAAGGAATCCCATGGTCATCCATGATAAAACCAGTAGAATTAGGACACATTTTGGTGTCATTTTATATTATTATGATATTATTTTATTATCCTTATCTACCCGATTACTCATTAATCAAGATAATTAAAGATAATTACCGTTGTTACTATTCATAATGTCAAAAAAAAAGAGTCTTAATTAAATAATTTGGTCCTTCTGATTCCAAATATGTAATCCATTTTACCAAATTGCAAACATATATATTTAAATAATTAATTTAAAAATAATTCCCGTTGTCAAAACAAATAGCGGGTTTTTTTGAAACAATATCTATGAAACGTTTGCCACTTGTTTATGCCCAATTCCAAAGTCAAATTAATCCCAATTACCACCATTGGATTACATGGTAATAATATATTCTATTTATACATTAAACCCAATTAAAAAGATAATCTAACCATATAATTAAATTAGATGAAAAAGCAATTTTGATGTAAAATGCAGTATTTTTCACTATTCCTCAAAAAAATGAACATTGTCAGAAAAATACAAAAAAAAATTTCCAATGTAAATTTCAATGTCCCAATCCTAAATAATCAGTTTATTTTTACAAATAAATGTTATAAAAGTTTCAAATTTTTGAATTAAAAATGGTTTGCCATCAAAAGGTAGTAAAATAATCTTTTAAGAATATTAGTGTATTCCATGCTTAAGATTGGATTTATTCTCATTTTAAGCATCTAAAACACTATCTAATTCATAAATAGACATAGATAAGAATATCTATTATTCATGACTTACTTGGGATTTTACAATATTAATCGTGTCTCTCAGATTTTCACAATTCAACTCAAAAAAGTGGTAAAATTGTGTTTTGTAGACAATTGCAAATGCTCTTAGGAGGTGGGTAAAAGACGGTGAACAATTCAATAATTTTTTTATATCTAAAATTATTATAAAATGACTCCAATGAATTACATTGAACTTATATAAGTATTATGTATCTATTTTGACGTAAAATAAATTTTAATAAAATATAATATTCTTTAAATAAAAAGTCAGTTTTATCCAATAACTTAGTGATTTCACTAATCATAAAATATTGAATGTTTTCAGAAAAATACCAAAATTTCACCCATGGATAATTTCAATATTCTGAATCCAAAAATGATGTCCATTTTGAAAGATTAAATTTATAAAATTTTAAAAAGTGTGTATTACTATTCATAATGGATAGTTTATATAATATTTTAATAATATCTCATTTAGAGAAACTCAGTATTGCGTACAACACACGCTATTGAGGAAGGTTGCTATGGCGTGCAACACAAGCCTAGAATAGTGTTTGTGTATACTGCAAGCTAATACGATGTTGTGTATAGTGCAAGATAATATTGGTGTAGCATACAACACAAGACATCAAATAAATTAAAAAGACTACATCTCATAAAATCTCAGGGTCTTACATTCTACCCCCCTTAAAATGAATTCCTCACTCGAAATTCGTCGGGGTTATAAATTGTTTACTACTTGAATTTTTTTTTCATAGAATCCCACATCGTAAAAAGGAATACTTAAACTAAATTTTAAAAACTAATGTATGAAATTTAATGGATACCCATATTAACTCATCACTAGGTTTCCACATAGGATAACATAGTAGAAAATTTGGATATGGAAGATAAATATAACCATCAACTTCTGATGAAGTGTGGTAGAGGACATGGCTATGATTAATCCAACAATCACAAAGCCATAAATTTGTGATGATCTAAGGTACCATATGATTCATCATATATGAGGGCACTCGGAAAACATTTTTGGTTTTCAAGATCATTTCCCAAATGTTGAATAATATTTGAATTAAATCAAATACTTACTTGATTTTGGTACAATCTTACCATTTATCATGCCTTGAACAATTTTCACTTCACCTCTTAATGAAATGAAGTTGAATTTGTCTTTTTCAAAGTGTTAGTAGATCATGCGATAGAATGATAGGTCATTCTATCTGTCTCAAACATAAGGTTAGAAAAAGTTATATACATAAGTCCATTTATGGTGAGATTAATAGTATATGGTTCCAAAAATGGTCTTATACTTCTTTTATCATACCGCTAAATAAAATAATACTATTTTATACTAACTGGGGGGTTTCTGTAGGCCAGAGGTAGGCGATAAAGGCCTATCATACTTCGGTTGTGGGTTCGACTCCCGCAACCTTGTCTGATGCGATGGGTTGTCGCACGTCTTGCAGGTTGTCCCTTTTTCTAAAACTACACTATTATAACATTCCAGAAATAATATCAAAAAAAAGTTGTACCCTTAAACAGTACTATTTGATGTCCAACATAATCCATTCCAATCTTTAGGCTTATCCAAAATACATATGTCTAATCTCATAGTATAAAGAAAATCATTATTTGAAAGGTCACATAACAATCACATGAATACCATCATTTATCCCCCATATATCATAAGATATATCTTGTTGGTCGCATTCCAAACATGTGAATACCTTAATCATGTATTACCATAGACCTTTAGTGAAAACATGAGTGCTGTCAAAAGTTAACTCTTTCCACATACCGAAATCCCAAAATTTTGATATACTCAAACCATGATATCACTTTTTCCTTATATCAGTCATGATCTCATGAATACTATAAAACATTTCATTTTCTTCTTTTCCCTTCATTATGTACATATCATCTGCTTTCCAAAATATTTGAATCACTTTCCATGTTTACCAGTACCATATAATTATTGAAAACCACAATAAACAAATAAATAGATATTCTAATATTCCACAATACTATAAATGAGAATCTACAACATTATTTCAGAATCCCTTTACAAAAACGCATAATAATTCCACTACATCATTTTCATACTCAAAATCAACAATAGTGATCACATGTGACATCCCTTTTTCCATTACAGTAAGATGTTGTTGAGGCCGATAATCAATAAACCTTGGATTAGGACATTGGTTATCATAATTCCCCATTTTCTTGCACTTGTAGCATTGATGTGTTAGTGGAGATTTCCCTGTAGTATTTTCTCTATTCACCTCAATAGAAACCTTTTTCTCATTAAATCGGCACTCAGCTGCTCTGTGACCGTCTTTTCCACACATGAAACATTTTCTAGTACCATTTAGACAATTTCCACCATGCTTCTTTCAACACTTTGAGCATAAAGAAACATTCACCTTCTTTTCACCATTGTTCTGAGAGTTTTCCTTGAACTCCATCATTCGTTTCTTGTCATAACAATGAGATGGATATGTAACACCAACTTCCAGTTCTACCTTGATAGCACAACGCACAATTTCTTCATAGGTATTGAAGTCTCTTATAGCTAATGCCCTTCGAAGACTTGGTTTTAAGCCACTATAGAATCGATCAACTTTACTTTAAGGTTCGATGATAAAGCCAGATTAATACCTTGAAAGCCTTGTAAAATTCTCTTTGTATATACCAATAGATTCATCATCCTTTTTCTTAAGCTCAAGGAACTCTTTTTCCATCTTTGTTCGAAGAATACGAGGGAAGTGCCTATTGAAAAATAATTTCTTGAACTCATCCCATTCAATGGATTCAATTTCATCTTGGGGCGTTGTATTCTTAATTAGAGTCCACCACTGGTCTGATTCACCTTCTAACTGGTAAACAACCAAAATGAATTTTTCATTTTCTAAACAATGAAGTATCGAAAATATTTTTTCAATGGTACTCATGCATTGTTCAGTAACAAGTGGATCCGAAGACCCACTGAAAGAATGTGGATGTTTCCTAATGAAGGACTCAATAGAATATTGTTCCTTTATATCCTCATTTCAAAGTCGAGAATGATTTATAGCTTGTGTAAGTATAAAAATAATATTTTTTCCTCCACCTCCCATAACATTGGTTCATTGAGGAGGAAAATCATTTCATTTTCCTTTACATTGATCAACACGGTTTCTTCGGGTTGCCACCATAATCTAAACCCCAAAATAATTGTGTGAGAGGAAAAAATATTACTAGGAAAACAACATAATAAAAGGGGGAGTACCTTCAATATATTATGTTTAATTCTAATATTGTTACTATAATTATAGGACTATAACCTATATGTATACTTAACCTTAGAGACATCCCTAGACATACCTTAGAAATAACTCTAGGAATTTCACTAAAATTTTCGCATCCTAGTTTCCAAAGGTTTCCTAATCCATTACTCTGATACCAACTATAGATACCCAATCTTGACATACATGGACATGACATTACTTTTTCGGAATACCTAATACATACAAAAAAGACAACAAAGGACCGTAATAGTTTAGTGTCTTTGATAACTCGGAATATGATTTTCTAATCTTGGTGAAAGATATTCAACATCTCCCAAAATGATATTCTCTTTTTTTTCTTAACTAAAACCTTTCTTTATATCATGGGGAAAAGAAAACATATAATGGGTGAGATCAAATTCTCAGTAAGGGTATGCATTGAGAAAATAAAAGAAACCATATACATTTGAAGTTCAAAACATGAACATAATGTTTACTCATCAAAATATTGAGTTGTGAAATAAATCTTGGTAGTATGTAAGGAATAAGTCATAAAGGAACATCAATCATGATAAAATAGCATGAGAATAATACATTTAATTAGGTCGACCCACTAAGCACATGATATTATTTCCATAGTAGCCAAGGCATTACTACCCAGACCATCTTAGTGGACAAAGTCCATTACTGAATCGAGTTCACTCCTCGTTCCAGTCCTGTATCGTTGAATCGGATTAACGTACCATTCCATCCATGTATATCTCATGAGATATAAATCTTTACCCAATGAATTGGATGGATATATGGGTCCCACAGATGTCATAATGAAAGAATTCATACTTGTTCTACAACATAAACAAAAAACATTCATCATAACCCAAATAATAAAATGGGTTTCATAAACATCATCCCATCATAACATAATCCATATAAAAAAATGGATATCATTTCATCATAATAAGAATAAAACCATGTAAATAATGGAGACATTATACTTGAAACATAATCATACTAAATAATGTTATCTTAGATGGAAAATGGTTTATACAAAACACTTGAAATAAAATCTTGAGGAAAATATTCTTTCTTCTTTAAAATAATTTTCTTTTCACAAATGCCATGAAATTTTAAAAGAAGAGGATTTTGATGAAAATAATCATGAAAACATGTAGAATAATATTCATGAAAATTAGTCATTATGAAACCATAAAAATCTGTTCAGGCCGTATAAGTTAAAAAAAAATCTCCTCGTACTTTTGTAGGAAGATTCAAAAAGTTCCTCGCATGGTAAACAAAAGAAAGATTCCTTCCCTAACACAAGGTAAAAGTCAAAGAGGGATAAACATGACATTAAAAATAAATGGAAGAATATTAAACAATTTATGAAAAACATTTTATGGGCATGGATGAAAAATATAGCCCTAGTAATTACTTACATATAAGAAATGTCGGATAAAAATGAGATTGTAAAATTATCCCTTACCTTAGTTCCGATATGCTTCGTACGTATTCGACCATTCTGTATAATGATTTAAAAAATGTAATTGACTTATTACAGAATCATATTCATTGTTATTATATCTTATATGGTTCACTTATGACTTAATATTACCCGTTATTTTGTAAATTCCATGTTAATGTACTGTTTTAGGTAAAATCGTTTTATTTATCGTACGTGTTTGGACTTGTTGTTCTTGATATTATTATTAATTATATCATTATTTAATTACTTCCAGAATGTAAATAATGATTTATATATCATATATATTCAGTATATATATATATATTAGATAGATAAATGAAATGAAATACACCGTTCATGGAGACGGTAGGCCGTACGTACGCATCAACACTGTTTTCTTTTCCTTATTGACTTGAATGGAAGTAAGTAGATGAAATATATATACATATATATATATACATAAATCCATTATCTTTATCATGTCATATATTTCATTATTATTCATTATATATACATTATAATTATTCTTGAGTGGTTAACGTGGAGAATGAATCTCATCGCGTCGTGGAGATGGTAATCCGTATATACGCACGAGCAATGATATCGTTCACATAATTATTGAATTGAATTGGAGTGGATGATATAATATCAAAGAATCAGTATGATATTATAATAACTATATATAGTTATTATTTACACCATTATACCCATCCAATTATGGTGGTGGTGGAAAACTGATTACACCACGACGTGGAGACGGTATTCCGTACGTACGCACACATGGTGATTTTGATTTCTATTGGATGGATAGAAGGTGAAATGGGGTTTTTTCACATTTATAATAACATATAAGATTATTATTGATAATGATGTTATTACATTATAAAGAAACAACTAATGAAGAAGAAGTTGAAGAAGAAAGAAAACTTGAAAGAATCGGTTGAAGAGATTACCTCTTCTTCGACACACCTCATTTAAGATTCCTATTAAGGAACTAGATTTGGTCTTTTGAGGAGACCAGAATCTCAATAATGTTTCTAGGGAAGCTGAGAAGGGAAATTGGTAGGGGTTTTACGAGATTGAAAAATCAAATTTGTGTAAGTAGAAGAGGGAGGAGGTTCCCTTTTATAAGGGAGGAAAGGGGCACCTTAGGAAAAACTTAAAATATTATTTTATAATAAAGTCTTATTCGGTTTTTAATAGCTCCAAATTGATTTAAATCGAAGATAAGGCGGTTAGGGGTCAAAATAATCTCAACCAATAGGTTTTATAAAAGTTTAGGTTACTATTTTAACCTTATCATTGAGATTTAACTCTAAGTTAAATAATTTAACTTTTACCACGTCTTTTTGTTTTCTTACACAATATGGTTAATAAACTTACTATAACAAGACAAAAGAACCCCAAGTGGTTCATTATTAATATATATAACCTTAAATATGTCATTTGGCCGAACCTTAGATTTTTAAGAATAAAATAGCAATTAATAATATAATATTTGTTTTAATATAATATTTGTTTTAACAACTATTTTATGACAATTTTGACTCTATTAGGTAATTCGTTTTTTTGAAAATAATAAAAGAATGATTATTTCAAAAAAAGTTAATTATATCAATAATAACATGTCATATTAACCTAGAAAATTAGTTTAATTCATAAAAATTCTAAAATTACATTTATTTGGGTATTTATAACATCAATTATGTTAATATTTCATTAAGAAGGTAATTACTGCATCATCATTATGTCATAAATAAAGTAAATTATTTAAATTATCAAAATTATAACTAAAATACCATTATGTAGGAAATATTTTTATCTTTATAATGAATATTTATAGTATAATTTTAATTATATATAACCCTATATTAAAAATGTTTTAGTTATTAAACATTGATTTTAACTCTTTAACTCTTCTTTAAATAAAATAATAATAAGTGTCATAATCAAATCCAAGTGGACCTAAAAGATAATATATTATACCTAAGACTGTTTTTGGTCGAATTAAAATTATCCAATAGAATTATGACATGTTTTAGGGTAATAATAATATCATTTTTACCCTCAATTACCCTATTTACTTTTAACCGCAGTAAATAAAAGTTAAAAGTTACTATTCACCCAAAATTATTTTTATGTTATTGAACCAAATCTTACTCCATGATATTAACAGTGTTTCTAGGATTTTCTAAATTCAACTCACAAAAGGGGTAAAATTATGTTTTATTTACAATTGCAAATGCTCTTAGGAGGTGGGTAAAAGATGCTGAAAAGTTCAATAACTTTTTTATATCTAAAATTATTATAAAATGACTCCAATGAATTACATTGAACATATATAAATATTATGTATCTATTTTGACCAAAAATAAATTTAAATAAAATAAATGATTATTTAAACAAAAATTCAGTTTTATCCAACAACTTAGTGATTTTACTATTCATCAAAAAATTGAATGTTTTCAAAAAAATACCAAAATTTCACCCAGGGCTGATTTCGATATTCCGAATCCAAAAACGAAGTCCATTTCAAAAGATTAAATTTATAATTATTTTAAAAAGTGGGTATTACTATTCATAATGGCTAGTTTATATAATATTTTAATAATATCTCATTTAGTGATACTCGGTATTGCATACCACACACGCTATTGAGGAAGGTTACTCTGGCATGCAACACAACCCTAGAATAGAATTTGCATATACTGAAAGATAATATGGTGTTGCGTATAACGCAAGATAATAATAGTGTAGCATACAACACAAGACATCAAATAAATTAAAAATAACACCTCTCATAAAATCTCGGGGTGTTACATTCTACCCCCCTTAAAATGATTTTCACCCTCAAAATTAGTAGGGGTAATAAATCGATTACCACTTGAAAGTTTCTTTCATAGAAACCCACATCATAAAACAGAATACTAAAACTTAATTTTAAAAACTAATGTATGAAACGTAATGGTTACCCAAATTAATTCATCACAGGGTTTCCACATAAGAGAACATAGGTGAAAATATGGATATGGAAGACAAATATAACCATCTCATTATAATGAAGAGTAGTAGAGGAAATGGCTATGATAAAGGCAAAAATCACAATGCCATAAATTTGTGATGATCTATGGTACCATCTGATTCATCAGATATTTGGGCACTAGGAAGTCATTATTGGTTATCAAGATCATTTCCCAAATGTTAAAAAAATTTCAATTTAAATAAATACTTAATTGATTTTGGTAAAACCTTACCATTGCTTGTGCGTTGAAGAATTTCCACTTCACCTCTTAATGAAATGATGTTGAATTTGTCTTTTGAAAAGTGATAGCAAATCTTGTGATAGAATGATAGGTCATTCCATATGTCTCAAACATAAGGTTAGAAAATTTATATATATAAGTCCATCTATGGTGAGATTAATCATATATGGTTCCAAAAATGGAATTATACTTCATCTATCATACCTAATAATAAAATAAAACTAGTTTATACTAACCAGGGACTTCTTGTTGGCCATATATAGGTGATAAAGGCCTATCGTACTTCAGTTGTGGATTAGAGTCCCCCAACCTTGTCTGATGCGATGGGTTGTCGCTCATCCTGCAGGTTGTCCCTTTTTCTAAAACTACACTATTATAACATTCCAGAAATAATATGAAAAAAATGTTTATCCTTAAAAAATACTATCTGAAGTCCAACATAATCTATTCAAATCATTCGGCTTATCGAAAATACATAAGTCCAATCTCATAGTATAAAGAAAACAATTATTTGAAAGGTCACATAACAAGCATGTGAATACCATCATTTATCCCCCATATATCATAAGATATATCTTGTTGGTAACATTCTAAACTTGTGAATACCTTAATCATGTATTACTATATAACATTAGTGAAAACATGAGTGCTGTCAAAAGTTAACACTTTCCACATAGGTAAATCCAAAATTTCTGTATACTCAAACCATGATATCTCTTTGTTCTTATATCAGTCATGAGATCATGAATACTATCAAACATTTCATTTTCTCCTTATCCCTTCATTATGTGCATATCATCTGCTTTCCAAAATATTTGAATCACTTTTCATGGTTACTGGTACCATATAATTATTTAAAACCACAATAAACCAATACATAGTTATTCCAATATTCCAAAATACTATAAATGAGATTCCACTACATTTTTTTTGGAATCTCGTTACATAACCACATAATCATTCCACTACATCGTTGTCATACTCAACATCGACAGTAGTGATCACATGTGACTTCCCTTTGTCCTTTACGATATGATGTTGTTGAGGTCGATCATCATTAAACCTTAGATTAGTACATTGGTTAGCATAATTCCCCATTTTCATACACTTATAACATTGAAGTGTTGGTGGAGCCTTCTCTATAGTCTTTTCTCTATTCACGTCATTAGAAACCTTATTCTAATTACTTCTACACTCAGCTGTTTTGTAACCTTCTTTTCCACATTTGAAACTTTTTCTAGTACCTTTTAGGAAATCTCCACCATGCCTCTTTCCACACATTGAGCATAAAGTAACATTCACCTTCTTTTCACCATTGTTCTGAGATTTTTCCTTGAACTCCATATTTTGTTTCTTTTCATAACCATGAGATGGATATGTAACACCAACTTCCAGTTCTACCTTGATAGCACAATGTACAATTTCTTCATAGGTACTGAAGTCTCTTATAGCTAATTCCCTTCGAAGACATGTTTTTACGCCACTGAAAAATAGATCAACATTACTTTTAGGTTGGATGATAAAGCCAGATGCATACCTTGCATGCCTTGTAAAATTAAAATCGTATATACCAACATATTCATCATCCTTTTTCTTAAGCTCAAGGAACTCCTTTTCCAAATTTTTTCTAAGAATACGATAGATGTACTTATTGAAAAATAAGTTCTTGAACTCATCCCATTCCATGGATTCAATTTCATCATGGGGAGTTGTATTCTTAATTAGAGTACACCACTGGTCTGCTTCACCTTCAAACCGGTAAACAACCAAAATGACTTTTTCATGTTCTGAACATCGAAGTATCGAAAATATCATTTCAATGGTACTAATCCATTGTTCCGCAACAAGTGAATTAGAATACCCACTGAAAGAAGGTGGACGTAGCCTCATGAAGGACATAATAGAATATTCTTCCTTTCTCTCACCATTTGGATGTCTATAATGATTCATAGCTTGTCTAAGTATTGCAATAAGATTTTTCAATCCATCTCCCATAACATTGGTTCGTTCAGGAGGACAATCATTGCATTTTCCATTACATTGATCAACATGGTTCCTTCGGGTTCCAGCCATCGTCTAAAACCCAAAAAGAATAGTGTGAGAGGCAAAAATAATGTTAGGAAAACAACATAATAAAAGGAGGAGTACCTTCAATATATTACGTTTAATTCTAAGATTTTTACTATAATTCTAGGACTATAACATATATGTATACTTAACATTAGAGAAATCCCTAGACATACCGTAGAAATATCTCTATGGATTTCACTAAAGTTTTCACATCCTAGTTCCTAAAGGGTAACTAAACCTTTCCTCTGACACCAACTGTAGAGACCAAATCGTTACACACATGGAAATTACATCACTTTTGCAGAATACCTAATACATAACAAAAAATACATGAAAGGACCATAATAGATTAGTGTCTTTGGAAACTCAGAATATAATATTCTAATCTTGGTGAAAGATCTTCAACATCTCCCATGAAGATATTTTTTTTTCTTACCTAAAACATTTCTTTATATCATGGGGAAAAGAAAAGATATAAAGGTTGGGCTCAAATGCTCAGTAAGGGTAATAATGGAGAAAATAAAACAAACCATATACATTTTAACTTCAAAACATGAACATAAAGTTTACATATCAATATCTTGAGTTGTGAAATAAATCTTGGCAGTACGTAAGGAATAAGTCATAAAGGAACATCAATCATGATGAAATATCATGGGAATAAAACATTTAATTGAGGAAAACCATTAATAATATGATATTATTTCCATAGTATCCAAGGCATTACTACAAAGACCATCATAGTGGACAATGTCCCTTACTGAATCGAGTTCACTCCCCGTTCCAGTCATGTATCGCTGAACCAGATTGACATACCATTACAGCCATGTCCATCTCATGAGATATTAATCTTTACCCAATTCATTGGAGGGAGATATAGGTACCACCCATCTCAAAATGAAATCATTCCTACTTGTGCCACAACATAAACATAAATCGTTCATCATAACCCAAATAATAAAATGGGTTCACATACATCATCCCATCATAACATTATCAATATAAAAAAATTGATATCATTTCATCATAAGAAGAATCAAAACATGTAAATAATAGAGGCATTATTCTTGAAACATAATCATACTAAATAATGTCATCTAATACGGAAAATGGTTTGGACAAAACACTTGAAATAAATTATTTAGGAAAATATCTTTTCTTCTTTAAAATCATTTTTTCCACAAAATGCCATGAAATTTTAAAATAATATGATTTTTTTGAAAATAATCATGAAAACATGTAGAATAAGATTCATGAAAATTAGACATTATGAAACCTAAAAAACCCGTTAAGTCCGTATAAGATAAAAAACATTCTCATCATACTTTTTTCAGAAAAGTCAAAAAGTTCCTCGTATGGTAAACAAAAGAATGATTCATTCCATAACACAGAGTAAAATTAAAAGTGAGGTAAACATGAAATTAAAAATACCTGGAATAATATTAAACACTTTATGAAAAACATTTCACGGGCATGGATGAAAAATATAACCCTAGTAAATAATTACGTATAAGCAATCTAAGATAAAAATGAGATTGAAAAAGTATCCTTTACATTAGGTCTGATAAGCTTCGTACGTATCAGAAACTCATGTATAATGATTTAAATAATATCATTGATATATTAAATAATCATATTCATTGTTATTATATCATATATGGTTCACTTATGACTTTATATTACCCGTTATATTGTAAATTCCATGTTAAAGCAGTTTTTTGGGTAAAATCATTTTATTTATCGTATATGTTTGGACTTGTTATTCTTGATATTATTATTAATTATATCTTGATTTAATTACTTCCAGAATGTAGTCATGATTTATATATCATATATATTCAGTATATATATATATAATAGATAGATAAATGAAATGAAGTACACTGTTCATGGAGACGGTAGGTCGTACGTACACATTAACACTATTTTCCTTTCCTTATTGACTTGAATGGAAGTAAGTAGATGATATATATATATATATATATATATATAAATCTAGTAGCTTTATCATTTCATATATTTCATCCTTATTCCTTACATATACATTATAATCATTATTGAGTGGTTAACATGGAGAATGAATCTCATCGCATCATGGAGACTGTAATCCGTACGTACGCATGAGCGATGATATCATTCCCATAATTATTTAATTGAATTGGAGTAGACGATATAATATCACAGAATCAGTATGATGTTATAATATCTATATATAGTTTTTATTCACACCATTATACCCATCCAAGTAAGGTGTTGGTGGAAAAACATATTACACCATGGCGTGGAGACGGTATTCCATACGTACACACGCGCGGTGATTTCAATTTCCGTAGGATGGATTGAAGGTGAAATGGGGTTGTTTCATATTTATAATAACATATCATTATATTAGTGATAGTGATGTTATTACATTATAATTAAAAACTAAAGAATAAGAATTTGAAGAAGAATGAAAACTTGAAAGAATTGGTAAAAGAGATTACCTCTTCTTCGACGCACCTCTTTTAAGATTCCTATTAAGGCACTAGAGTTGGTCTTTTGAGGACAATATAACCTATATAATATTTCCAGGGAAGTTGATAAGGGAAATGGGTTGGGTTTGGTAGAGCATGAAATCTCAAAATTGTGTAAAGAGAAGAGGGAGGAGGTTCCCTTTTATTAGGGAGGATAGGGGCACCTTAGGAAAAACTTAAAATATTATTTTATAATAAAGTCATATTCGGTTCTTAATAGCTCCCAACAGAATTATTTCGAAGGTTAGGTGGGTAGGGGTCTAAATCCTGTCAAAAAAACAGGTTTTTGAAAAGTTTATGTTACAATTTTAACCTTATAATTGTTATTTAACTCTAAGTTAAATAATTTAACTTTTACAGTGTAATTCTGTATTCTTACACTATAAGGTTAATAAACGTACTATAACAAGGAAAACGAACCCCAAGTGGTTCATTATTAATATATATAACCGTATCTAAGTCATTTGTACAAGCCTTATATTTTTAAGAATAAAATAACAATTAATAATATAATATGTTTTTAAAAAACTATTTTATGTCAATTTTGACACGATTTGGTATTTGATTTTTGTGAAAATCATAACAGCATGATTCATTCGAAATATGTTTGTTAAATAAATACTAACATGTCATACTATCCTAGAAAATTAGTTTAATTCCCCAAAAGTCTAAGATTACATTTATTTTGGTATTTAAAATATAAATTATGTCAAAATTTCATTAATAATGTAATTAGTGCGTCATCATTGTGTCATAAATAAATTAAATTAAATAAAGTCTAAAAATTAGAAATAAAATTAAATTATCTAAGAAATATTTTTATCTTTCTAATGACTATTTATAGTCGAATTGATCTTATGTATAACCATATATTAAAAAAAATTAGTTAGTAGACATTGATTTTAACTCTTTTAACTCTACTTTAAATAAAATAATAATATGTGTCATAATCTAATCCAAGTGTACCTAAAGGGTAATATTTTATTCCTACGATTGATTTTGGTTGAATTTAACTTATCCAATAGAATTAGGACAGGTTTTAGGGTAATAATAATATCATTTTTTCACTTAATTACCCTATTTACTTTTAATTGTGTTAAAAAAAGTAAAGAAGTTACTATTCAAAAAAAATTATTTTTATCTTATTGAACCACATTTTACTCCTTGATATTAACCATGTCTCTTAGATTTTCGAAATTCAACTTACAGAAGCAGTAAAATTATGTTTAATGTACAATTGTAAATGCTCTTTTTAGGTGGGTAAAAGACGGTGAAAAGTTCAATAATTTTTTATATCTAAAATTATTATAAAATGACTCCAATGAATTACATTGAAGTTATATAAGTATTATGTATCTATTTTGACTGAAAATACATTTAAATAAAATAAATGATTATTAAAATAAAAATTCAGTTTTAACAAATAACTCAGTGATTTTACTCTTCATAAAAAATTGAAAGTTTTCATAAAAATACCAAAGTATCACCCAAGGGTAATTTTGATATTCCAAATCCAAAAATGAAGTCTATTTTGAAAGATTAAATTTATAATATTTTTAAAACGTGGGTATTACTATTCATAAGTGTAAGTTTATATAATATTTTAATAATATCTCATTTAGTGAAACTCAGTATTGCGTACAACACACGCTATTGAGGAAGGTTTCTCTGGCATGCAACACAAGCCTAGAACAGTGTTTGCGTATACTGCAAGCTAATACGGTGTTGTTTATAGCACAAGATAATATTGGTGTAGCATACATGACAAGACATCAATTAAATTAAAAGGAATAATTCTCATAAAATTTCAGGGTGTTATAATATATGATGTAAGAAACCTTGGTTCTAAATCCAATACACTAATTACTATATTTAGTAACAAGAATCAACCCTATTTGTTTTCTTTATAAAAATATTAAAATATTTAATAAAATAATGAGAAATCATCCCTCTCCTCCACAATAAATTCCACCCCACAACCACTTCTCCTCACACTTCAACGACTTAAAGCATGTAAATATTATACCCAAATACTCTTACCTAGTCTATCATGATTTCTAGTAGCTATTGTTATTCAAAAAATATCCAAACACCTTCCCTTAAGTAGGTTTTCAATGATGAAAATTCATGAAGTAAATCCTCTTCCTTTTTCTTTTAATATCATTTCAATTTATTTTCTTTTATTATTATCTACTCACATCATTTGTATAAATTATCCTAATAACTCTAGTATCATCTATTTACTGGAATTATATCAATTTATTGGAATAACCTTGTACAATTCCTTTCACTCTCTCTTTTTTAAAAAAATGATATCATCGTCTGAGAGGTGCGAATTTACAACCTACATGGACGATGAACTCTCATTAAAAAATTTCTCATTTAAGGCTTGTCATGAATCCATTTTTAAGGTTCAATTTTTTTTTGTAATATTTATTATATATTATTTAATTTTCAATAACCATCCTATAAACATGATATTAAATAATAGAATAAAACTAGCTCGTTCTAATAAAAAAAATACCAAAATTAAGCAAAATGATTATCATTAACATGTTATCTAATAATTGTTCTACATATAAAGAAACAAAATAATAAATAATAAAATTGAAACTTATTTTTTTCAATTAATAAAATATAATTCCAATAATGGAGAATTATACCCATTTTTCATGAACTTCCATTCTCATATACAAGTATACCGATCGTGAAAACTAAAGAAACAAGTGCTCCCAAATAATAAAATTGTATCTTACAACTCATCAAAAGACCATGAAATAACATAATAAAACTGTAATAAAAAAATTTATAAATGGATCTGAATTAATTAATTAATAGATTTTATTTTATTATCTAGGACATTAAGGTCAATTGCAGAACACATTCAGGCATAATGTAGGGGTTTTCTCCTCAAACATCCATTTTCTTTCTGGTTACTCTTCTTCCTCTCATTATGACAATGATATTATTTATTATTATTATTTAATCATAAATACTATTTATATGTTCTATATATTTTTACTAATCTTAATTATTTTTTATTTTTTATAGAGTTATATTTTTTAAATGGATCTTTCTCTTGTTCTTTTTGATAAACAAGATTTATTCAAAGGAACATCTCAAATTTACACTTATTTTCAATTTCAATATATAATTTCTTATAAGAATTAATTATTTTTCTAAAATCACAAATTTTGTAATGAAAAACCTATCTTTCTTCACTTCTTCTTTTGAATAAATATTTTTTTCAAAAGATCTACTCTTTTTATAGTAAAAGAGATGTTCTCACGAGTATTACTCGATGATTTTATAAGAGTATTTTTATCTAATTCCCAAATCTTGTTGATTATTATTTTTAATTGGGATTAATATTTTATGATATCATATACAATATTATATTGAGTTTTTTATGATTCGTTTGAATTTGGATTTTCTATCTTGATACCATTCACCGTATTACTCTGAATAGTATGTGTTTATGTTTACTAAAAGGGGAATTTTATTTACATTTCATATATTAGTTTCAATATGAATGTATATATTGATTAATTTTCTAACCTTTCATATGAGGAATGAATTGGATATAGTAAGTTATGGTTGTAATCCTATATACCCACTCGATGCATCAATAGGTTTCATGATATAAACATTCCTGGGTTTTTAACCATTATGTATGGTGTCTCGGTTGAGGCCTTGACTGTATTATTATGATGTCCAACAGTATTCATTCCCTCATAATGAAGCTAGTAATTTTTTCCCATGTGATTATTATACTATTAGGATAACCATGGTTAAGTATTGTTTTTTTAATTATTTAAGATTTTTATATTTAGTCTATATTGTTCTCAAGTTTACATTTAATGGAATGTGCTTTCAGTCATTCACCATACCTTATTGTTTATTTATGATTCCCCTTTATTTTTTAAACTTACTAAGCATATGAGATCACCCCATAAATATGTTTTCTTTTTCCCTAGGATGAGAAGAATTATATTATGACAGACCTTTAGGGATAATCTAGTACTTTTGGTATGATTAGAAAGAAGTTGATATGTTGTATTTCATTTCATGTTGTAATGTAATGTTAACATATGTAATCCGTTATTCCAAAAGTATAGAACTATTTGGTCCTTCATGATGTTATTTCCTTATTTATATTCCAATGTAGTAAAATAAGGCATCGGATTTGGGAAACTCGGTTCGTGGTTCATACAGTTTGTGTCACATGAATTTTAGTAAAAACCTTGGAAAATCGATTTAGAAAACAAATATTAGAGAACATGGAACAAATATAGACAATGAGGTAAGCATATAATAACATCATAAAATTTTGGTAAAGTATAGATTATGTGAGTCTTCCTTGAAATACATATGTGTTCAGATACTATAATTGGACGTCGATCTTACATAGATATACCTAGGGGTAACAACTCTAACATGGTGTCCCATGCCTAACACAAGGTAACCAAGTATACAACAATGGGACTTACTACGCACATTTTTTAACACTCTCAAGGATTATTATTAAGATAAGTCCCATTTTATTTTTCAAACCATTATGTAGGATTTAATAGTAAATATTTCCCCAAGGAAACCATGTTTATGATTATGAGACTAGCTATGCATAAAACAACAATTTTTGTTAAGTGTATTTTTATTTTGAGATAATACATTATGATCCATAACATAATCTGGTGTATTTAATTATCTTGAAATGAAACCTAGTATACAGAATGGAAAATATATCAACACACATATCCCATGTTGGTATATCCCTTATCTGTAATATAATGATGTCGGTATTGGAGTTATGATTAGTTATGAGAAAATTATAACTATACTAGGACAAGTTACTCATGTTATGAACAATAACCTTACCCGTATGCAGTATCCTAATCCAAAACATTGAGAAGCAATGTTAGACTACTTTATGAGAAAACAACCACCAACATTAAGTGTGACTACAAACACATTTATTACTGAGCAGTGGTTAAGTTTCATAGAGAAGGTATTTCATTATATGGGATTTAATGAAAGGGATAAGGTTATAATTTTAGTTTATCATCTATTAGGAGATATAGATCAATATTGGTCAGTAATTCAAAACCGAAAGGATGAGGAAGAAAAAAAAACTATGAAATAGAAGGATTTTTAGTAAAATTTCCTAAAAAAATATTTTCCTCACGAACAACATGCTAATATTGAAATAAAATTTTTGAATTTGAGGAAAAAGGAGGATGATAATTTTTCCAAGAATGTGGAAAACTTTACAAGGTTGGAAATTCATGTCGTGGACTATATATGAAATTCAAGAAGAAAGATTGATCGATTTCTAATGGTTTAAAACCATTCCTATGAAGGTAACTAGTCCCCTAAAATTTCTAATGAAATGAAGATATAGTCTCATGTGTTATCAAGACAGAACAATAATTCTCTATGTCACTTGAATTAAAAGTAAAGAAATAGAAGATGATGGATACTAAACACTATAGAAAAGAAAATAAGTAAATGGGGAAGAATGAATGCTTTGATTTTTAATCGTATGATAATTGTGGTCAGAAACACAGTAGAACATTCCTGGAGGGTGTGGGTGTTTGTTAAAAATGTGGAGAAAAAGACCACCAAGCTCGTGATTGCAAGGGAAAAAAAAGAGTATACAAATTTTCAATGCTACAATTGCAATGAGAAGGGATATTATGCAAATTATTATCCTAGTCATCAAGGAAAATACATTCAAAGAAGGTTAAGGGTGAAAGGCCAAGCATATGAGCTCACAAATAATATGGTGGAAGTTCCTCATGATGTAGTGTCATGTACTTTAAAAGGTTCCTCAAACATAACCAATGTTTTGTTTTATTCTAAGTCATAGAATTATTTTAAATATTCCCAATTTTATATGGAAATTAGGCATTTCCAATTTTGTTTAATTACGGAGTTGTCATTAAAAACTCTTTAGGTAAGTATCATTGCAAATAATATGTGTCTATCACTCCCTATCATGTCATATAAACATGATTTAATTGCTGAACCAGTCAGTATACATCTTATTGACATAAATTTAATTCTCTGTATGGAATGACATTCATATTTGGATGCAAAAATCTATTAAAAGAAGAGGAAAGATTCAATTTTTTTATAATTATGTAGAGTCCTTAATCTTTTGAGAAGAATCTACACCATCTAATTATTCTCTTGATCCACCCCTAGTAGATCTTCTAAATGTAATTATTGGGAAGGAAGTGAAATAAATAATTATTTGTGAGGAATGAAATATTTAAATCTAGGATAAATCTATTGTGTTGGAATAAATTGATATATTTTCAGAGCACTTACCTAGACATCCTCTGGAGCGTGAAGTGGATTTTTCTGTTGATTTAATTCTGGGTGAAAGGCCTATATCAAGTAATCCTTATAGAATGGATACATTAGAATTATTGGAGATGAAGAAAAAATAGGCAGAATTGAGTGATAAATTATTTATTATCCCTAGTTTTTCTCCACGGGTTTCCACTATTCTCTTAGTTAAGAAGAAAGATAGGTCCATGAGGATATGTATTGAAAAAAATAATGCAATTCTATTACGATAAAGAGAAAATATCTTCTTCCTCTCATTATTAATTTATTTGATCAACTTCATAAGGCCCAATATTTTTGGAAGATTGACCTTTGATCTGGATATCACCAGTTCCATATAAGGAAGACAGATATTCCAAATACAAAATTTCAAACCAGGTATATGCATTATGAGTTTACATTAATGCCTTTTGGACTGACCAATGCATCCTATATTTTCAATGATATAATGAATAGAGTTTTCAAGGAATATCATGACTAATTTCTTTGGGTATTTATTGATGATATCATGGTGTAATCTAAAAGCTATGAATATCATCAGAACCACCAGCACATTGTTCTGGAGACTCTTAAAAGAAATGAGTTATATAGGAAATTTAGTAGGTGTGAATTCTAGCTTCAAATAGATTCTCTTATTGTACATATTGTCTCCAAGGATGGAATCATAATTTATCCTAAAAATAAAAAGGTAGCTCAAGAATGGCCTACACCAATGAACATAACATAGGTACATAGTATTAATGGTTTAGCAGGTAATTATCAACACACCATTAAAGACTTTTCTTGGTTACCTAACCCATATAAAAATATCACACGTAAAGGGGTTATGTTTTTATGGAATAAATAATGGGAATAATGTTTTGAATAATTGAATACGAGATTATTGATTACTTTGATCTTTAAATTACCATCAGGAAAATGTGGGTCAGTAATGGCGAGTGATGCTTCTGGGCCTGATGTAGTTTTGCATGATCTGTGGGATCTGTGACGTATTGGGGTTCAAGGCAGCATGATAGTTATTGTGTGTATTTTCTTGGGTTGGTCGGTATTGGAAAGGGTTCCATAACCGGCATATTTTTGGTTGCTTCATTTGGGTGTTTTGTTTTGGTTTTTGGGTGGGTCTGATTCTATACTAGGTTCCTTGGCTGACTATCTTGTGTATCATTGTGGGATGATTCTCACTATTCCTTAATGTGACATTATTTTATAAAATTAAAAAATATGTTATGTGGTATATGGATAAAAAGATTTTTAAATATATCTTCTCAAAATAACTACTCAACATGTTGAAAATGTGATGGCTTGATATACTCAAGGATTATGATTATTCAATACACTACCACCTAGGGAAGGAATATATGTTAGCAGATTCTTTGAGTAGGAAGGATCATGGAGTTATGAACAAAATGAGGATTGAAAAATATCCTTTGTACATGGATCTAGAAAATATGAACTTGGGAATTATCATGGAAGGTGAAACATCATTACTTTGTCATCTTTTTTACCATCCATCATTATGGAAATGAAATGAAGTTATCATTATAATGATGATAATCTTTGAAAGAAAATTATAGATGGGAATGAAGGGTTGTTTCTTAAATTCTTGAGTGATGATGTAATTATAATATTTGGGAGGATGATATGTGTTCCCTCTTTACCCAAACTAAAAATATATTAATTGGATGACACCCATAGATAAAATTTCTCTACACACCATGATTCTACTAAGAAGTATAGAGATATTAAGGAATATTTCTGGTAGGATAATATGAAGTAAGAAATTATAGATTATGTGTGAATATGTTTATTTTGTCAACCGGTGAAGGTTTAAAGATGACATCCTAGAGGTTTCATAAAACCCATACCTATTCCAATATGGAAATAGAATGAAATCACTATTTATTTTTTCACGAGATTACTAAAACCCCCAAGAATGAATGACTCAGTAAAGGTGGTTGTTGATCGAATTACTAAATCTAGACATTTCATATCCATAAGGGAGTATTTTCCACTGGAGCACCTTGAACTACTCTATATTAATGAATTTTTAAGACTTCATGGAGCATCGATCTCAATTTAGACTTATCATGATCAATTATTTACATCGAAGCTATGGATAAGTCTCCAGAAATTATTTGATACTTAGTGTCATTTGAGTACTACTTATCACCATCAAACTGATGGGAATTTATAAACAATGATAAAAACATTTAAAAATATATTGAGATCATTATCACATGGTTTTTAAGGTGTGCGGGATGAGTATTTACTTTTAGTGGATATTTCCTATAATAATAATTACAATTCAAGTGTTCAAAGGGCACAATATAAAACATTGTATGGAAAGAGGTTTTGTACACTAACTTATTGGTATGAAGTTGGTGAGAGAAATCTTATAGGCACGTAACTTGTGGAGGAAAGAACAACAATGTTAAAGACTATTCATATACATATCAATGTCGATCTAAGTATAAAAAGGATCTATACCAATATTCAATGGATGGATTTGGAATTCAAAGTTCGATATTACAATTTTTTTGAATGAATCTCCATGGAAGGGTGTTACAAGATTTGGGAAGAAAGGGAAACAGAGCCCCATGTGCATTGGTTCTTTTGAAATTATGGAGAAAATAAGAGCTGTGGATTATCATTTAGAAATGTTTAATAGCCTTTATAAGGTACAAAATCTATTCCATATCTCATTTTTAAGTATATACATGCCAGAACCAACACATTTACTCACTTATGAAGGAATAAAATTGGAACATCACTTATCTTATAGTGAATAGCCTATCTAAATTCAGAACACTACACAATTGGTGTTGAGGAATCAGATGATTTGGATGGTAAATGTACTTTGAATGTTCATAAAAATGAAGAGGTGACGTGGGTGACATAAGACCTTATGATGAATAACTACATAAATCTTTTATGGGGTGACAGTCTAAAATGTTTTAGAATGATATTTTTATAGCATGGGTGAATGTAAAGACCCAGAACACTTTAAATGATCTTTACCTTCTTATGTTTATTTTATATATAATCACTTATATAACATAATAAAAACATAAATGAATAATGAATGAAATAATTGGAATTTCTAGAAGTTAATGAACATATACTGATGAAATTGTAACATGCCCTTAGAAATAGTAATGTGACCCTTATGAGTAGTAAACCGAACAATAAGATAGTAACCTTTCCAATGAATGTATAAATAAAATTTGGCCGTCTTATAAATAAAATTAATGATATAATTATATCATAGTGTATGTAAATGAATGTTTTAAAAATTAATATTTCAGGGTTAGTATTTGTATAGGTCATAAATATTTAACTACAATACTATAATTAATAAAATGATTTAAAATAAATTTAATGTTCATAAAAATTATTCACAAATCAATATTTTATTGTCTTATTATTTTAGGAAACATTTATGAGACCTTAGTTAATTTTTTAATGTGATATAAAATGAGTTTTAAACATAAAGTTGTGTTTTTCGAGTAAATAATGATTTTATTTAAAAATTAAATATCCCATAATCAGAAAATTATTTTCATAAATTTGATTTGATTTTTGAATTCAACATTTAAAAAACTATTAGGCTGAATTTTTGGGATTTTTCTAAAATACATGAATTTTGGTGAGTAGTAAAATATGGTAATTTAAAGTATAAATAATTTATAAGATAAATACACTATTCCTTGAGTCAAGGATGATTTATGCCTCCTTGTTTCTATCTCACATGCACTTACTACTATATTAAGTCAAAATAATCAACACCACTACTTTTCTTGAGAAAAATAATAATATAATGAGAAATCACCCTTCTCCTCCACTATAAATACCACCCTCACCATCACATCCCCTCACACTTCTATGAAAAGAAGATTGTAAATATTCTCCAAAAACAATATTTACTATTTCTTCCCCATATCCATGAGCTCTTTGAATTTCCAAAATACCAAAACCCATTCCCTTAAGGAGGTTCTCAAGGAGTATAACTCATGAGGAAAATCCTCTTTTTTATTTAATATTATTTCAATTTATTTTCATTTATTATTCTATCCTCGCCTCCTCTATAAAAAGAATCATTATAACTGAATTATCATTTATATGGTATAATGATATCATTTTTATGGAATATCCATCATCAACCCCCCCCCCCCCCGCTCTCCCTTTTATTTTAAAAATGAAACCATCATCTTGGAGAAGCTGGTTTATAATATTCGTGGATGACCGACTTTTGTTCTTAAATTTATTATTCAAGGATGATCATGAAACAATTTTTATGGTTTAAAACAATTATAAAATATTTATTATATTTTATTTAATTTTATAATATCATCATATATACAAGATATTAAATAATAGACCAAAACTAGTTCACTATAATCGAAAAGCCGCTAAAATTAAGAAAAATGTTTTTGATTAACATGTTATCTAATAATGTATGATAATATATGATAAAAAATAATAAATAATACCAATTAAACTTCTGAATGTTCATTAATAACATTTAATTCAAATTCATAAAAATTATACCAATTCTGTATAAATTTTCATACTCATATACAAGAATACTGATCATGAATACCAGGGAAACGAGCGCTCTCAAGTAATAAAATTATATCTTATAAATAATTAATTAAATATAAAAGAACATAATAAAATTATAATAAATCAAATACATGTTTAAAATGTTATGAATTTATTAATTAATGGATTTTATTTGATTATACATGACATTAAGGTCAATTGAAGAACACATTTACACAAAAGGTAAGGGTTTTATTCCCGAACCTCCATTTTCATTAGGGTTACTCTTTTTTGTCTCTTAACCCCAATGAAATTATTAATTATTATTATTTAATCCTTATAAATTCTTATTTAATGTTCTGTATATATGTACCAATGAAAATCATTCTTTCATTTATGGGGGTTATATTTTTTAAGAGGATCTTTCCCAAGTTCTTTCTAATAAACCATGGCGATACCAAGGAACATGTCAAATTCTTACCTATTTTATTTTTCACCATATAATCTAGGATAATCGACAATTATTCTCATAAAATAAATCATTTAATTACAAAAAAAACCATTTTAGTTATCGTCTAGTTTTATACATTGATTTTTCCAACCGAACTATTCTTTACAAAACGAAAGATTATATCTATAAAGTATTAATCAGTGATTTTATATGAGTATTTTAATATAATTAAAAAATATTTTTTATTCATATGTTTTATTTGGAATAATATTTTATGATATCATATACATTATTTTATTCAATGTATTATTATTATTTTGATTGTGGATGTTCAATCTTGATACCATTCACCATATTACTGTGAATGGTTAGTGTTTATGTTTACTGATTGGAAAAAGGTATCTAAATATCATATGTTCATTTCAATATGAATGTATATATTGATTATTTTTCTCTACTTTTACACGAGGAAAAAGTTTACTTAGTAACTGATGGGTGAGTCCCACTATATACCCTTGATGCATCGGTAGGTCTCATGAGACTAACTAGCGTAGGTTTTTTACTCATTGTGTATGCTGTCTTGGTTAAGGCCTTTATAGTATGATTATGATGTTCGGAATAATGAATTCTCACATTATGAGGATATTTATTTTTTTCGTGTGATAATAAGACTAGTAGAATATCTATGTTTATTTATTTTGATGGAATTATGTAATTAGTTTATATTTCATTCATATTATGCTCAAGATTTATTTTAATAGAATGCATTTTCTGTCATTCAAAATGACTTATTATTTTTTTATGATTGTTCTGTATTTATTACCCCTAATAAGAATCTGAGGTCACACCTTTGTTAAGTTTAATTTTCATTCTAGGATGCGAATATGTGTATTATGAATGACCGTTAAGGATAATCTAGGAGTTTATGTGTGATTGAAAAGAATTTTATATGTTGTACATCATTTCATGTTATAATGTAAAGATCATATATGTAACATAGTTTTAAAAAACTACTAAACTATTAAGTCCTTTGGGGTATTTCTTCCTTGTTTATATTCCAATGTAATAAAAAAGGCACCAGATCTGGGAAACTGGGGTCGGGGTTATTACACTTATTTCACTATGATTTATGTTTCTTTAACATTTATCACATTACGTATATATTTATCTATGCCATAATTACAGCCATATCCTACATGACTCTTGGATGGTTAGAAAAACAAGCCTTTTGCTTTTCCACCATATATATAAACTCAAATATATTTCACTGGTAACCTAAACCTATTAGGTCACTTATCTATGAGTCACCCAAATCAAATGTCTAAAACAGGAACACAATTCTATTAGGTTTAGACATTACATTTATTCAGACATAATTTATTGTGAGGGAACTCACCTTTAGTATGACCTATCATTTTGGATGATGCTGATATTTTCAAGGGATCACTTTGGAAGGAATCAAACACATATTATATTTAAATAACATTTAATCTCACTATCTTATCTCTTGTTATTTCATTTAAATGTGAATATGATTACAATGATTTAGTTTATAATTTTTATTCCTTCCCCTAAATCAAAATCTTCAAACCATGTTGATGTATAACTCTTTATATATTACATGGATATTGTTACTAACCAAAATTAAAATTTCAACTATCTTTATGCCCATCCAAATGCATCCCATTCCTAAGGAACATTAAAACCATTCTTGTAAAGGTTTATAATAATATGAAATCACAAATATCAATATGAGTTATCTTAGATCAACAGAGAGGTAACCTAAACTTTTCAAGATAAGGTATAGAACTCTAAACTATATTATGACATAAAATATCCCTACCTATCTTTAATTTACTCATAAAATACCCTAATTCTATAGTAACTCGTATGCCTTTTATGTCAAAACTATAATCAGACTTTAAATTCAATCACATAATCTATTATAAGCTGAATTCATGAAATATGAAAAATAAATCAACTATATTACCTAGCATATCACATTATATATATGAGCATAAAAATTTATAAAATTTGTTTACCTATTTAAACCTAAGTATACCACAACTCATATTAAAAAAATATATTATTTATCAACAAATATATGAATAATACAAAATAAACGAACAATTAATATATTTAAACAACATATAAACATTTTTCAAATAATTAATAAATTAATTAATTAAAAATAAATTGTAATTTATCCTCATGATTTGGAAATTCCATAGTTATAAAATATAAATATTATATATGTTCATATAATAATAACTCCTTAAGATTAATTTTTAGATTAAATTTTACTCAAATGTATAACGTTAAATTAAATACCAATATTTTTTCCCAATTATATTATGTAAAATATTTATATAATCTAAATATCACATGTTTAGTATTATTGAAATTCTATTAATATCAATTATGAAAATTGTAACATCTAGTTACAAGCATTCAGGTACTTCTATCCTTTGGAATTTATTATCTATTGATTGGATCTTATTTTAGGTCATTTATAATGTTTTTTATTAAGTGTTTTGGATTTTTTCGATCCTTCTTATAGTTGTCACAATGTTAGATAAAACCTTTTAGATCACCCAAGAAACTTTTGTGCACTTATTTGGGGTTCTTGAGGGGGTTCATATTTAGTTCAAATGGTAGAGGCTCCCACTAAAACTGTGTGACATGGGACATTAGAAAGAACATATTTAGTTCATGGTTTATCAAACCATACTGCCAAATCACGAACAGTTTTCCATTATCCCATATAGAATAACACGACAAGTGAATAGATTTTAAAACAATGAACACAAACCATGAAACTTTATCCAAACACAAATTACGGGATCATGGTTAGTATAAACCTTGATGCCTACCCCAAAAACAATGTGTTGGGTATTTAATTATCTAATATTTTAAAATAATTTTTGGATACCCTATTTTATATTATAATAACCTCCCATTCGAACTGAACATGATCATTAAGAATTTATATCCTCTATATTGATAATTTTGTCGCTTTCAAACTTTTTTATTCATTAATCAAATTATTGGTCGATACATTGAATCTAATCATGTAATGAAATTTCTTTGATTGCTAATTATCTATTATTCTCTTATATTCCAATTTAGTAATGATATATCCTCATGTTTTTGATGGATTTTGATCTTTCATTTTGTAAATACGGAACTGGGACTCTCCCTCAACCATTCTCTCATTCAAACCGTCATTGGTGATTCTTTTGTCGGGGTGGGGGAATTGTGTTAATTTTAGATAAGTTGTTCTATAAGTATTTTCACTAAACATAAAACCATAAATTCATTATTGATTTAAAATTAAATTTCAATTTATTTACAATCCCTAAATTGATAACATTTTTTGTTTGATTAAAAATGATTGGAATTGTGAAAAACATCCTCTTGAAATGGAATTGAATTTATTGAATTGATTTTAAGAAAATATTTCAAGAAATGAATTGAGAATATATAATATTATTTTATATTTATTCCTATGAAAAATGGAATTTATTAAAGGATGATTTTGAATGGAATTAACATGATAAACCACCATGTTTTTACGACTAAATATATTCTCGTGAGTCAGAGTACTGGTAGAAAAATATTCAGATAATTTTTTAGTTAAATATTGGTGAAATTTTATATCTTTAATATTTGATGTCCTATATATATGTAACACCCGAAGCATCCACGGTACGTTTCCCTTCGAATAATGCAATGTCATGCATTGTACGCAACTTCGAGATTCTAACACACCACAACCAATCAAACTAGCCGTTATGAATAGTAATACCTACTTTTTGAAATTTTATAAATTCTATCTCTTAAAATGGACTTCATTTTTGGATTCGGAATATCGAATTTATCATAGGGTGAAATTTTGGAACTTTTCGGATAACAGTTCTATTTTGATGAATAGTGAAAATTAATAATTTTAATTAAAAACAACTTTTTAAATCAAAATAATTTATAGTGATAAATTATATTATTGAGTGGTTTTAAAGTATAATTAGAATATATTTTTACCATTTTATCCAATAGTGTTCATTAGAATTAATTTCACTTTGAAATTGGACCTAAACAATTGTCAATCTTTTGATATATATTGTTTCTTAAAAACAGACTATTTGTTTTGACAGTGGGAATTAATTATAAAATAAATTAATGAAACATATATGTTTATAATATTGTAAAATAGACATCATTTTTTAATTCGGAATATCAATTATAGCTTAGGGTGAAATTTTGGCATTGTTCTGAAAAACTTCAATTTTTGATGAATAGTGAACCTACTAAGTGGTAGTTAAAAAAACTGAATTTTTTCATGAAACTTAATTTTACCGCTTCTGTGAATGGAATTTCGAAAATCCGAGACACACGGTTAATATCAAGAAGTAAAATGTGTTTCAATGAAATGAAAATAATTTTCAGTGAATCATAACTTTTTACTTTTATTTACCACGGTTAAAAGTAAATAGGGTAATTAAGGGTAAAAATGATATTAATATTACCCTAACACATGTCCTAATTCAATTGGACAAGTGTATCTCGACCAAAAAAAACCTTAGGAATAAAATATTATCATTTAGGTCCACTTGGATTACATTAGGACATTTATTATTATTTAATTCAAAGAAGAGTTAAAAGAGTTAAAATCAAAGTTTATTTACTAAAACATTTTTAATGTAAGGTTATAAATAAGATAAATTCGATTTTAAATATTCATTAGAAATATAATAAGATTTCATACATAATTATATTTTATTTATAATTTTTAGACATTAAATAAGTTAATATATTTATGACACAATGATGATGCAATAATTACCATAACCGTGAAAAATTAAAATAATTGATATTATAAAAACCCAAATAAATATAAATTAAGACTTTTAATGAATTACACTAATTTTATAGGATAATATGACATATTAGGATTTATTTAATTGATTTTTTTCTATGTAATCATTCTGTTATGAGTTTCACAAAAATCAACTATTGAATAGTGTCAAAATTGACTTAAAAGAGTTTTTAAAACAATTATTATATTATTAATTGATGTTAAATTCATAAAACTCTAAGGTTCAGCCAAGAGAATTATATCATGATAGGTATATCATTAATGGACCACTTGGGGGTCGCGTAGATGTATATAGTATGTTTATTAACTATATAATATAAAAATACAAAGTGACATGGTAAATGTAAAACAAATTATCTAAGACTAAAAACTAAAAGATAAGCTTAATATAGTAACCAAAACCTGTCTAAATTATATTGGTTGAATGGTTTTCTACCTATCTCCACCTTATCCTTTGAATAATCCACTTTTGAGCCAATAGAAACCGAATATGAATTTATTATAAATCAATATTTCTAGCATTCCCAATGGTGCCCCTCACCCCTCTTATAAAAGGGCACTCCTCCTTCTCATTTCATCACACCTTAAAAGCCTTTTGGTTCGGCCAAACCCTTCCCAAATATTCTCTCAACTTTCCTCACTACAACCTATAGGCCTTATTTGAATCATAAAGCCAACCTATGGAGCCCTTTTGATCAAATCAAAAGGAAGAACCCGAAGAAGAGGTAATGTTTTCACCATCCCTTTTCAAGTTCCTTTCTTCTTCCACTTCTTCTTTCATTGTTATTAACATTATAAAATAATAACTCCAGTATCTTATATATACTGTGATGTTATTATAAATATGTTACAACCATATTCAATATTCTATCCACCCATTTAATAACATGTCACCATACGTGTGTACGTACGACTTACCATCTCCACGTCGTGGTGTAATTGTTATTCAATATATTATTTTTTGGGTGGGTATAATAAGGATGTGTAACTCATTTAAATAATAAATATAACATGATAATGATTCTGTATATATGATATACCATCCAATTATATATTATTTTAATATCAAAAGAATGATATTGTCGCTCGTGCGTACGTACGGACTACCATCTCCATGAACTCGATGAGATTCATTCTCCATCATATCCATTAATGTATAATTATCATTTTATGATTCAAAAATAATGTTTCAGAAATTTATATAATTCTGTATATGAATAAGATACAACCAATCCATGACAAACATGGCTTACGTAACAAAACATATAAAAGAAAACAAGTAAGTTAACACCTGAAACAACGATAATTGTATGATATTATTAACAAAGCAATGTTAAAAGATCATATATGATATCATATTAACATATATGATTCATGAATAATTTAATAACAATTAATTCAACATTATACAGGAGGTTAACCTACCCCCAACCAAGGAAAAGTACAAGGTAAGGGGTTTCTTATCTCACTCTTAATTTCGTGAGAATTCCATTGTTCACCACTTATTTATTGCATGTGGTGTATATGTATTACCCATAATTGTAATCATTGTGTATTATACATTAATTTATATGTATTTACATAATCAATGTATGATCCTTCTTTCATGGGTGTATGTTTCATAAGTTACCTAATCGATAAGGGAATTTGAAATTTCAATTTCCATTTATTTGGCTTTACGCAAACTTCATTGATTATTTTACTCTGAGATTATGTGTGGAATAACTATTCATTTGATTATGTCATAATATCCACTCCTTTTTTGTGGATATACTTTTGATACACATAATCACTCCATTGATAATTTCTCAAGTCATCAATATGAATTTAATAAGAGTAATTTTAACTCATTCTCCATTTGTTGACTTAAACATCCAATTAATTGGTATTGTTTTTATAAGATTATGTGTGAATATACTTTGATTGATTTACACTGAATATCCAATCATATTTAGTGTATTTATATTTGTCACACATAACTATGACTTTGATTTATCGTTAACCTAAGGATATGACCTTTATGAGAGATTTCATCTCAATTTACATTCCATTGAGACTTCTTTGTTGTTATACACCAAATCACATTTATGTGATGTATATAATGTACTTTGACATAGTATATCATGAATTAATTTATTCTCATGATATTAAAAAAATTTATTTCCTCAATTATTTGTATTCAAGTGTCTCTCTTTTGTTTATAAAATCTAACTAAAATACAATTTTTAAATGTTTTAAAGATTTATTCTTCTAAATATTTCTCATTAATTTCAATGTTTTAAAAATGGTTTTAGGGATTTATTTATATGGACAGTAAAGTTTTAAAATTAAAACTCCTTTTAAAAAGTTTCAAAGTGGTATGGGACACTTTGATTCAAAAATCTATTTTTAAATGGCTTCTTGACAAATAGTGTGACTTTTAAATGATTTCAAGAAAAAGGGTGATATTTCTCTCAAATAGTGTTGATGATTATTTTCAACTATGTAAACATCCTTCATTATTCTTGATTGAGGTTAATGTGATACAATACAATATTCCATATTGTATCGAATGAGTTATGTTTGACTTTGGATGTGCAATTTTTATACCTTCCATGGTTTGTGGTTAAAGTATTGACATTTCGTATGCTAGTTTTAATACGAATGTTTATGTTATGTTTAAACCTGTTCATATGAGGAATGCATTGGACTTAATATGTGACGGGTGGATCCCGCTATAGCTCCTCGATTCATTGGTAGGTCTCATGAGACAAATTAGTGTCTTGGCACAAGGCCTTGGAAAAATCTTATTTGTAGTCTTGGCACGAGGCCTTGGCTACGTGGTTATGATAGTCTGGCATAAGGAATTCCATCATTATGAATGTGGTTATTGATATTTCATGTGATCATTCGACTAGTATAATATCCATGTGAGTAAGTAAATGGCATTGTTTTATTTTATCTTTGTTATTTTATGATGAAGTTCAAGTTTAAAAGGATTTTGTTTTAGTTATAAACGGCCTTAAGTGTTTATACTTATCTATGACAGCTTATGCTATAATGTTATCCTTACTGAGCATCTGATCTCACCCCTTTCAATGTTTTATTTTTCCCAGGATTATGAGGAAGTAATTTATGAATGACCTACAGTGATAGTATGAGGGGATATGAAGACAAGATGTTGTTGTAGTTTTTTTACCTTATGATGTAATGTAAGACTTATGAATATATCTAGTGTTTCCAAGACTACTAAACTAATCGGTCTTTCGAGACTTGATCCTTTGTGATAACGCCAATGTTATGTAATAATGCACCGACTCTGGGTATCTAGGGTCGGGGCGTTACAGTTGGTATCAGAGGAAGTTTAGTACAAACCTTGGAAGCTAGATTTAGATAAACTCTGATTAGAGCACGTATACCTTAGATGAACAATGAGGATTCGTATAGAAGAACTTCCTAGAATTTTGGTATTGTAGAGATTTTGTAAGTTTTCTGAGAAATACATCTATTTCTGGATACGAGCAGGTAGAGGCGGCTCTGGCACAGATGTACGTAGGGGTAAAACCCGAAAACACCGCTTTGAGCTAGACTCGAACGAGAACTGGTGCACAACAACGGGCCTTGCTGCACTCTTGGTTACGATACTCCCAGGGGATATGATTAGGATAATTTACATTTTCTTTACAAACCTATTTAAAGTATTATATATATAAGATGAGAGTAAATGACCTTGGTTAATCCTAATGTGTTTCAAATTGAGAATATGGTGACATGTTAATCTCTAAAAGATTGTATGACTACTATTACTCAGACAATGCTTTCTGGTTTTAGTCAATGGCTGGATTCCAAGGAAGTTATAGTGACTATGAGAATGATGTACAAGGTGGGAACAGTGGTGGAAATGAGCAACAAAATGGAATGTTGATAGGCGTAAAAGATATCGTCTTTATGCCAAATCAATTTTCCAAAAATATGACCAACAATATATATTTTAACCAATTACTGGACTCAACAAAGAAGAGAAAGCTGATGAATGATAAGAGCTCCAGTTGTGGAGACCATGGAGAAAGAAATCCTCAATTTCCATCATGGAGGAAATTTTTAAGGAGACGCCCAGGAAAGTGTCTCAATGGGACAAAGAAATGCTTTACATGCGGGAAGGATGGACATAAAGTGAAGAATTGGCGAAGAAAAATGAAGAGTACTATGGAAGAAGATAAAAATGGTCCTAATAATCCATTTACAGTCATTTGTCGTAAATGTAGGGGACATGGACATTACTTGAGTGAATGTCCAATTCTATAGGATATTTTCTTGGTCATAGAAGAAGCTATGTGGAAATAAATGGTTGGATAAATGTTTAAAAATTATTTGTGATCCTTGTTGAAGGGTTTACTTTGGAATAATTTTCTCTTGTATTTGTAACCATAACGTTTGCCATTTGAGAATGATATTTATGGAAGAATTATCTTTTCTCTTGTGGATATAGTTATAAATAACCATTTGGTTTTATATGATCATTGGGTTTGAGGAAATTACAAATTATTATAATTTGGGATGAAAATGCAAGGTATGAGATAACATTTGTGGTTAAATTATGTTATGGTTATTTTGAGGAATTTATCTCATTTTGGTAATGTTATAAAATATAGTTTTTGAAAAAAGACAACACGTAGACCGTGTGACAACCCGTCGCGTCGGACAAAGCTGTGGGAATCTAACCCACAACCAAAGTGCTATTGGGATTTATCACCTACCACTGGACTACGTGAAGTCCCTAGTTAGTGTGACTATTATTTTTAGTTAAATGATTTTATTGATCAGTAATAATTTGATTTGGGATCTTATGTCTTATCAAATGAATACCCTTAGTATAGGAAAATGATTAGGTGATTAAGTGAGAAATGATATTTTGGAAGTTGTTCGCTTTGTTGAGAACACTATATGACAAAGGAAAATAGAGTAGTATGGGATTTCATTTGAGGAGTAATGGTGGATTTTTATCTATGTTTTTATTGTGGATTTATAATGATTTGGGTTATTTATGGAAATGATTAGGTTAATTACTTTTATGTATGTAACTTTAAGAGTAATTAATGTCCTTTGGAGATACAATTTAACGTGGAATACTACATTCTTAATAAGTTTTGGTTTTCAATATTAGTTTTGAATATATTAAAGGATTTTAAGGACAATTGATTATTGAATGGTATTTATTTAACATTGGGGTATTGTTGGTTTAATTTTGGAAATTAAGATTAAGGAATATCCTTTTGGGGGATCATTAGATCTTGTACTAACCATTTTGGTTTTGATTAATCTCTAAAGACAATGTAAATATATAGTTTATCCTGCATGGATCATGTGATTCTATAGAAGTTTATTCTGGCTCTTCTAGTGTGACCAAGTCTTCTTGAATACTCATCGTTTAAAAAAAATGAGTTAGTGGTGGAAATTTATTAATGAATGAAACTCTACTTAAAATATAAGTATATATCTTTATATTATTATTCAATATCATAAATTAATTCCTCATCCTTATGTAATGTAACATAAAACAAAAAAATGTTGTCTGTTTACTTTCCTACTAGGAGACAAATGGTCGTTTGTCCCAACACAAGTTTGTGGTTTTCTTATTGTTAACTTTCTCCTGATCATGATTTCTATCCCTCTTCATCAGAACCTGACACTTAGTTTATCATCCATATCCATGTTTTCCTACATGGAATCCGAGTATGGGTTATCTTGGTTGACCTTTATACCTCTCTTTCTTTCTTTTAAAGTGATAGTTTTATTGACTCTTTTTTTGATGTGGGACTTTCCATTATATACCCAAGCAGAATTTTAAAAATTGCGAGGACTAAATTTACTGAAGGATGGTAGAATGTAACACCCCAAGCATCCACGGTACGTTTCCCTTCGAATAATGCAATGTCGTGCATTGTACACAACTTCGAGATTCTAACACACCACAACCAATCAAACTAGCCGTTATGAATAGTAATAACTACTTTTTGAAATTATATAAATTCTATCTCTCAAAATGGACTTCATTTTTGGATTCGGAATATCGAATTTATCCTAGGGTGTAATTTAGGAACTTTTCGGATAACACTTATATTTTGATGAATAGTGAAAATTATTAATTTTAATTAAAAACAAATTTTAAAATCAAAATAATTTATAGTGATAAATTATATTATTGAGTGGTTTTAGAGTATAATTAGAATATATTTTTACCATTTTATCCAATGGTGTTCATTATAATTAATTTCACATTGAAATTGGACCTAACCAATTGTCAATCTTTTGATATATATTATTTCTTAAAAAAACTATTTGTTGTGACAGCGGGAATTAATTATAAAATTAATTAATGCAACTTATATGTTTAGAATTTTTTAAAATATACATCAATTTTGAATTCGGAATATCAATTATAGCTTAGGGTGAATGTTTGGCATTGTTCTGAAAAACATCAATTGTTGATGAATAGTGAAACTACTAAGTGGTAGTTAAAAAAACTGAATTTATTCATTAAACTTAATTTTACCGCTTCTGTGAATAGAATTTCAAAAATCCGATAGACACAGTTAATATCAAGAAGTAAAATGTGGTTCAATGAGATGAAAATAATTTTTGGTGAATAGTAACTTTTTACTTTTATTTACCACGGTTAAAAGTAAATAGGGTAATTAAGGGTAAAAATGATATTAATATTACCCTAAAACGTGTCCTAATTCTATTGGACAAGTGTATCTTGACCAAAAACAACCTTAGGAATAAAATATTATCATTTAGGTCCACTTGGATTAGATTAGGACATTTATTATTATTTAATTCAAAAAGAGTTAAAAGTGTTAAAATCAATGTTTATTTACTAAAACATTTTTAATATAGGTTTATACAGAAGATAAATTCGATTGTAAATATTCATTAGAAAGATAATACGATTTCCTAAATAATGATATTTTATTTATAATTTTTAGACATTATATAATTTAATATATTTATGACACAATGAGGATGCAGTAATTACCATAATAGTGAAACATTTAAATATTTGAAAATATAAATTCCAAAATAAATATAATTTAAGACTTTTAATGAATTACACTAAATTTATTGTATAATATGACATATTAGGATTGATTTAATTGACTTATTTCGAATTAATAATTCTGTTATGAGTTTCACAAAAATCAACTATTGAATAGTGTCAAAATTGACATAAAAGAGTTTTTAAAACAATTATTATATTATTAATTGATATTAAATTCCCAAAAATCTATGGTTCGTCCAAGAAACTTATATCATGATATGTATATCATTATTGGACCACTTGGGGGTCGCTTAAATGTATATAGTAATTTTATTAACTATATAATATAAAAATACAATGTGATATGATAAATGCCAAACTAATTATCTAAGAGTTAAAACTAAAAGATAAGGTTAATATAGTAACCCAAACCTGTCTAAATTCTATCGGTTGAAAGGTTTTCGACCTATCCCCACCTTAAACGTTGAATAATCAACTTTTGAGCAATTAGAAACTGAATATGAATTTATTATAAATTAATATTTCTAGCTTTCCCAAAGGTGCCCCTCACCCCTCTTATAAAAGGGCACTCCTCCTTCTCATTTAATCACACCTTAAAAGCCTTTTGGTTCGCCCAAACCCTTCCCAAATACTCTCTCAACTTCACTCACTACAACCTAGAGGCCTTAGTTTGATCAGAAAGCCAACCTATGGAGCCTTTTTGATCAAATCAAAAGGAAGAACCTGAAGAAGAGGTAATGTTTTCACCACCCCTTTTCAAGTTCCTTTCTTCTTCCACTTCGTCTTTCTTTGTTATTACCATTATAAAATAATAAATCCAGTATCTTATATATAATGTGATGTTATTATAAATATTTTACAACCATATTCAGTATTCTATCCACCCATTTAATAACATGTCACCATACGTGCGTACGTACGGCTTACCGTCTCCACGTCGTTGTTTAATTGTTATTCAATATATTATTATTTGGGTGGGTATAATAATGATGTGTAACTCATTTAAATAATAAATATAACATGATAATGACTCTTTATATATGATATAACATCCAATTATATATTATTTTAATATCAAAAGAATGATATTGTCGCTCGTGCGTACGTACGGACTACCGTCTCCTTGAACGCGATGAGATTCCTTCTCCATCATATCCATTAAAGTATAATTATCATTTTATGATTTAAAAATAATGTTTAAGAAATTTATATCATTCTGTATATGAATAAGATACAACCTATGCTTGACAAACATGGCTTACGTAACAAAACATATAAAAGAAAACGAGTAAGTTAACACCCGAAACGACGATAATTCTAAGATATTATTAACAAAGCAATGTTAAAAGATCATATATGATATCATATTAACGTATATGATTCATGAATAATTTAATAACAATTATTTCAACATTGTACAGGAGGTTATCCTACCCCAACCAAGGCAAAGTAAAAGGTAAGGGGTTTCTTATCTCACTCTTAATTTCGTGAGAATTCCATTGTTCACCACTTATTTATTGCATGTGGTGTATGTGTACTACCCATTATTTTATTCATTGTGTATTATACTTTAATTTTTGGGTATTTACATCATCATTGTATGATCCTTATTTCATGAGTGTATGTTTCATAAGTTACCTAATCAATAAGAGAATTTGAAATTTCAATTTCCATTTATTCGGCTTTACGCAAACTTCATTGATTATTTTACTCGGAGATTATGTGTGGAATAAATATTAATTTTATTATGTCATAATTTACACTCCTTTTTTTGGATATAATTTTGATACACATAATCACTCCATTGATAATTTCTTAGGTTATCGATATGAATTTGATAAGAGTGATTTTAACTCATTCTCCATTTGTTGATTTAATCATCCAATTCATTGTTGTTGTTTTTATAAGATTATGTGTTAATATCCTTTGATTGATTTCAACTAAATATCCAATCATATTTAGTGTATTTATATTTGTCAAACATAACTATGTCGTTGATTTATCCTTAACCTAAGGATACGGCCTTTATGAGAGATTTCATCTCAATTTACATTCCATTGAGACTTCTTTGTTGTTATACACCAAATCACTTTTATGTGGTGTATATAATCTACTTTGACATAGTATATCATGAATTTCTTTATTCTCCTGATAATAAAAGTTTTTGATTTCCTCAATTATTTTTATTCAAGTGTCTCTCTTTTGGTTAGAAACTCTAACTAAAATACCATTTTTAAATATTTTAAAGACTTATTCTTTTAAATATTTCTCATTAATTTCCATGTTTTAAAAATGGTTTTAAGGATTTATTTATATGGACATTAAAGATTTAAAATTAAAACTCCTTTTAAAATTTTTCTAAGTGGTATGGGACACTTTGATTAAAAAATTTATTTTTAAATGGCTTCTTGACAAATAATGTGACTTTTAAATGATTTCAAGAAAAAGGGGGATATTTCTCTCAAATAGTTTTGATGATTATTTTCATCTATGTAAAAATCCTTCATTATTCTTGATTGAGGTTAATGTGATACAATACAATCTTCCATATTGTATCGAATGAGTTATGTTTGACTTTGGATGTGCTATTTTTATACCATTCATGGTTTTTGGTTAAAGTATTGAAATTTCGTATGCTAGTTTTAAAACAAAAGTTTATGTTATGTTTAAACCTGTTCATATGAGGAATGCATTGGACTTAATAAGTTACGGGTGGAGCTCGTTATAGCTCCTCGATGCATCAGTAGGTCTAATGAGACAAACTAGTGTCATTTCACAAGGCCTTGGAAAAATCTTATTTGTAGTCTTGGCACGAGGCCTTGGCTATGTTGTTATGATATTCTGGAATTATGCATTCCATCATTATGAAAGTGGTTATTGATATTGCATGTGATCATTCGACTAGTAGAATATCCATGTGAGTAAGTAAATGGCCGTATTTTATTTTATCTTTGTTATTTTATGCTTAAGTTCAAGTTTAAAAGTCTTTTGTTTTAGTTATAAACCGACTTAAGTGTTTATGCATATCTATGAAAGCTTCTGCTATACTGTTATCCTTACTGAGCATCTGAGCTCACCCCTTTCAATGTTCTATTTTTCCCAGGATTATGATGAAGTAATTTATGAATGACCTACAGTGATAGTATGAGGGGATAAGAAGACAAGATGTTGTTGTAGTTTTTTTACCTTATGATGTAATGTAAGACTTATGAATATATCTAGTGTTTCCAAGAATACTAAACTAATTGGTTTTTCGAGACTTGATCCTTTGTGATCATGCCAATGTTATATAATAATGCACCGACTCTGGGTATCTAGGGTCGGGGCATTACAAAATAGGTGGTGGGATATTATAGTTTTGAAAAATAAAGGTGAAGGTTTCTAGTGTAAATAATTATGAGATAATCTCACCGATATGTTTTATCTAGAATCTATGGTCTCCATGAAGTCTATGTAACTTCTCAGTCTCCAAAATGGATACTGATTCATGACTCAGTATGAAAACCATTATGTTTTAATTGTTTAGTTTTCTCTTGAGGTAGTATTAAATGAGAATATTATGACATGAAGATTTAATATGTATCTTTGAAATTATATATGATCTGTTGTTTTTATATTTAATATAACCTCTTATGCAGATGTATTGGATAGATTTCTAAAATTTGTGCTTGAGCAAGCTTGTAAACCTAGGTTAGAGGGAGTTCCTTTAACTCTAATTGAAAGTTATATTAGATCAAATAATGAAAGTGTATGTGGAATAAGTATTATGGAATATATCAATTTCATAAATCATCCATAACAATTACATCCTCTGGAAAAGGACCTATACTTTATTTTAATGTAGTCATTAAAAGAGGGTTTGTAAGAAGCACAAAATATTTGTGGTGTAATAGGTCACTTGGGTCACCTATAGAAGACTTTTAAAGTATTTTCTACATGAAACAAGGGAATGGGATCATCAGAACCAAAATTTACTATGGTGAAGTAATATTTTCATGATATATATGGTTCCAACCATAGTCATCTGAAATGAATCATTATTCACACAATGGATTATTCTCTAGATGAAGATGATATGGGTCCAACAATATGGAGGATTGTCATCATTACAACATCATATTTATTGAGGGATCTATTTATTACCAAATCATATTATTCATTCATACCAACTCACATTGTGAATTTATTAAACCTTCATATAGATCTTATGTATTATGTGATGGATAATGCTACACCTCTTACAACCAAGAGAGAGTAGGGTCTCTGATTCCCATAATATGCTTTCATTTTATTAGTGATCGATCTCATCTAGGATTTTCAAGTTCTTAATATGAAATATATATATATATATATATATATATATTTCTTAAGATAGGTTGGATGATTAACCTTAAATATATAATTGATATTTATCTTCAGTGTGTCTCCTTTACTACCCTTGATGGGATGGGCCTTGTTTTATAGGGAGGATGCGAACCTAGGAAAAGTAGATTCAAGATATCTCTTCTAGTGTTTGGAAGGAATATAGCTATGGTTTATTTTGACAAAGAGTAGTAATATTGGATAGGGGATCTTCCTCTGGTGGTTTTCATGTTTCCGGACATGTTTCTATATGATTTTTCTAGCTTACCACCGATAAGGGAGGTGGATTTTCTTATTGACTTGGTACCATGTACCTTACCAATCACTGTTACCTCTAACAATAATAACCCAACTAAATTGATAGGGTTAAATACCATATTAGATGATTTTTTTAATAAAGACTTTATTCACCTAAGCATTTTTCCAGGGCATGTTTCTGTTCTTTTCGAAAAAAAACTAATTAATCCCTTTTCCTTTACATTTATTGCTAAAAAATCAATTGATTCATGTTATAGAACAAGTTTCTATTACCTTAGATTAAAATAACAAGAATTTATTTCATCATATTGAAGCTTTATTATATTATTGGAATATGGACAAGTGTTTCTTAGAGATTAATTTTCATTCGGGTAACAATGTCATATAATTAAAGTTCCTAATATCCTGAAGGCTACCTTTTTGAGATGGTATATTAATTAAAATTATGTTTTAATGTATTCAGGTCTAACAAATTCTAAAATAGTGTTTATATAACTATTTAACATGATACTCCATGAGTATCTTTATTTTTTCATGGTGATATTTATGGAAGAAAATTTTTCATACTCTAAAAGTTATGAAAATCAGGTGTTTCATATTAGAGTAGATATTGAAATTTTTAGATATAAACTAATTTACGTTAAGTTAAGAAATTGTAAGGTATATATTCATGATAAAATTTTATTATGACACGTGTTCTCAGAATATTATATTATAATGGTTCTTGATAATGTTAAGTCTATTATGAAATGGTAAAAATCATGTAATATTTTATAGATTTTGATGATCTTGTTCTTAGTGAGTTATTACAACTGGTTTGTTAAATATTTCGCAATTTTAGATTATTCGATGACTGGTCATCCAAAAAAGGAGTAAAGATCGCATGGTATTGAAAATTTATTTATTTTATTGATGAATTGAATTTTATTTTGAATTCTACCCCGGTGTTGAATCTCCCATAGGCTAGGTAGTGCTATGTGATCTTCCTCTAATACATTTGGTTGGGGTATCTCTTATGTTCATATGAAGGGTGATCACTTAGGGGCCTATTATTTCCAAAATAATAGGCCTTTCAAGAAAAACTATCATACTAATTATTTTCAAATGAAAAAATATGATTCATGATCTTAATATTTTGTGGAATTTCCCTTATGGAGAAATTTTTACCATTTATCGCAATCAAAAAATCCTAAATTATATACTCTTCAAGAATTATTTGAATATTTTCATAGGTGGTTATTGGAATACCAATATCTTTTGATTTTGACATATCATACACACCTAGAAATGTTAATGTATTAACTGAGTTTTTGTGAAAGAAACTTCTGATCCAGGGTAAAAAATAATCCTAGTAAGAGTGTATTTTGATGTATCTCTTGGATCATATAAATTTTAGAGTTTTACAGGGTGAGATTGATATTATTCTAAAAATAATTAAGTCAACATCCTCTCTATTAAAGAATATTCTTCTGTAACATCAGTTTGATGATTACTTACAAAGAATTAGGGACTCTATTTATGGTGGTGAGACCATCATTGAGTGGTTATTATCTTCTATGGATACAATATGCTTCTAAAGCTGGTACGTTATTCATTTTCCTAGGATTAAATTTTTGATGTGGTATTTCAAAAATTCCCCATAGTTAGTACACCCTAGCATAAAAATATGTTCTATGATATGTGGTCATGGTTCTGTATTTCTTTTATGAAATGAGATATCTCAATTTTTATATACTTTTTATTATACTGGTCATCAATTCCTAGTTTAGGATAAGACCCCTCTAAGTTTTCATTATCACTTTCTTATGTCGACATAGAAGTGAGATTTGAATTTGATTGTTTTTATTGATGGGTTGTTACATACCCCTCAAGGGAATAATTTTATATGGGTATTGGTTGATAAGAAGACCATATCAACTAACTTTATTACCCTTCATTATGAAACCAATTTTGAGTACATAGGAAGTCTATATTTGAATTATATCATCAGACTACATGGAGATTCATCTACTATAGTTTTATATAGGGATCCCTGATTCAATTCCATTTTTGGATAGGCCTCCAAGAGGTGATTGGATCCAAATATAGATAGATCATAACATATCATCCATGGATGTATTAAAAGATGGAACACCCTATATTGATTACTAAATACATTCTTCATTATTATGTTATCAACTTTGTTAGATCTTGGGATTACCATTAGGGATTGGTTAAACATTCCAATAATAATTGTTATAGGTCAGTAATTAAAATGGGTCATTTTTATGACTTGTACGACCAACAATGCTTATATATACTTTTTTTGGTTAGATATTTTTGAATCTTCTAGGGTTGGACCAAGTTTAGTTTAATAGTTGATAGTGAGGATTAAGCTTATTCATCAAGGAATGGTGAAGACTGAAAGATGGTTTAAATCTTATGTTGAAAATCACTTTTTCCATTTAAATTTTAATGTGGTGATTGGGGATTTTTGTGAGTTTCACCATTGTTCGTTCAATAATTTCATAAAAAATAGGGAATGTAATCATTAAGATTCATGGGTCCCTTTGAGATTAGTGATCATGTTGTGATGGTGTCTTACTATTTGTTGTTTCCACCTCGGATGAAAATTATCCATGAAATATCTCATCTATTTTAGATTGGGAAGTATATATTAGACCCATCTCTTGTATTAATATATTAAGGCTTTAATATAAAACATAAATTATATATGGCTGAAAAATGAGTAAAAAATTAACATTGAGATGCTGGTTCTTCATTGAATATCCATACCTTTGGTTCGAGTGCTTGGCAGCATAGATTTTATTCACATGTGACATAGAAGCATGATACACTAATGGAATTTTAGTGTCCTTATCTATTTGATATTCTATCTTCATGAGAGTATTTTTTGGGTCTAAAATATCTTATGGTAGGGATATTATAAGGTCAGATTTACATTTTTTAGGTACTTGTATCCATCAGTTATGATCTTCTTTTTTGGATCTCATTTTGGGTTACTTATTGATTTTTTTGGAATATTATAGTAGTTTATTAACCTATGAAAATTTAAGACATGGTTAAGGAAAACTATGTGGGTCCTCCTAGGACTCTATGTGCCTTGTTTTGGATTGTTGGATAGTGTACACAGTTGGTTCCTACTATGTGGCCTCCCCCACAAACCATGTGGCATTGGAATGTGGGGAGAATACAATCATATATATTTTTTTAAATAGTTTGGGAAAACCATTCATCCTTATCTATTATCTCAGGTTGAAGAACACAATTTTTCAAACTGTAAAACTAAACTTTTTAACTCTCTCTAAAAGATGATTAATTTTGTACGGTTAGGTACACCCTTAGTACTAACTGTGTTTCCTACACCCAGAAATCAGGTGAATAGAATTTGATTTTGTGAAATTATTAATTAATGTAACAAGACCTCCATTTTAAATTTTAATCTCCACCCATTCAATCCTAACACAATCCATTGGCTTTTGGTGGCACTATAGATTGGATTTTTCTTTATATTCCCCCTTTCTTAATAGATCAATGATCTAGTAGATGGAATTGCTCTCATCTTCTTTATGTAATCTATTTGATTTAGAAATATCATGCCTTCCTTTATATACATCATTAAAATTTATATATCCTATAGTTTTTTATGGATCTAGATATTTCTTTGTTGATTTATATAATTATGACTATCCCTTGATCATTTTAGTTTTCAATTATTTATTTCTGCATCCTGTGGTTAGGTTGTAATTTTTTGGTGACTTGAGTTGTGTGGCCGCATAAGGAATTTCCATACACATTAAAATTTGATTTCTTATATGGGGTAAAATTTATTTTCAATTTATTACCATTCATTTAATTAATAATATTTAATTATATATTTAAAAAAGGCATGGAATTGTGAAATAAAACCCCTTTTCAAATGCATTGAAAATATTGTGTGGATTTTGAAGAAATATGTATTACAATGAAAAATGATTTGATGAAATAATTTGATATTGGTTAATGGGAAACATTGTTTTAAATTAATTATTATTTTGGAATACATGAACTTGATGAAAACATATTATTTGGTTTTAATGTTGAATGGTCGTATTAAAAAAATGAAGTTCTGCATTTTAACTCTGAATAATGAATTGAATTGAAAATAATGATTTCCAAATTATTGATTGAATGATTGATTGAAAAAACATGTGATACTGAGTAGTTAGTGGGAGACCAGGACAAGAATATTAGGTCTCTTACCCCCATGAAATGGATTGACAATGAAATCTCCATCTAAATAAAATTTGGGATGAATTTCCCCGATGATATATAGATAGATTAAATATCGATGAAATGATACATGGGGTCATGTGTGCACATTGATTCATGATTGATTGACTGAGTAGTGTGTGGATACAGGATATAGGAATTAACAAACCACATATCATATTCCGATGGTGATGTTTTTATTTCATTATAATATTCCAATGTTTATTAAACATATTATTTAATGTCCTTATATTTTATGAACATATTAATTTAAGTCAGTTTTGGAGATAATTTCCTTCAACATAATTTGAAATATTGTCTGACTAAAATGATGAAAGTTATTTTTTATTCTTTTTTTAATAAAATTAAACCATAAATGATTTATTTTTTATGGAATTTATTATTGGAAATTTTGTGATATCAAACTATACTATTTTATATACACCCTACATATAATATTCGAAATTTATATATTATATTATTACAATCCTAGAAATTGGAATGTGCCACTTGGAAGTGGAAGGTGTGCTTGACTCATGTGACCTTAGTTTATGGAACCTACTGGTGGAGTTGGGATCCACTCATTTCATGGAGATTATGGTACATTATATTAATGTATATTGTGTTGTTTATTTGAAGCTATACCATTTTGGAATGTTTAAATTTCTACTCATAGTATTTTATCCATGATTAGTATTTTTAATGCTCGATATTCACTAATTTACATTACAATATTCTGTATTGATTGATTGTTCTAGTGGTGACATCATTTTCTCTAACTGTTTGATGAAACCCAAGAGATAGTCATCAGTCCCTATTGATCAGAAATTCCATTTGAGTAATATATGTGTTGTCTTGGATACCTGTGTACCCATGTATTTTGGTTGGATTTTGAAAAACGATCATTTAGATATAGGTTAAATAATCTCTCAAAGAAGGCCTTCAATCTAAACATTTCAGATTAAATATTATGAAAAATTCATATGATTATGTATAAATAACTTTACATATGGCCTTACAATATAATTCATAAAAACATTATAAATTACTTGTATATTTTTTATTTCAAAATTTTATATCCAGATAGTAAATTATTCCACACAGTTTCATAAGGTATTTAATATTCACATTTAATATTATGTAAATTAATTTATTAAAAGGTCAAAGAAACATAATAATTATTTATAAAGGTTTTTTAATTAATTAATTTAAAATCACTTTATAAGTTACATAAATATACCAAAATGTGGTTTTCTATATTTTATAAACAATTTATTAATTATAAAATTCAATTAATCATTGAATGTTTTGATAAATAAATTTTTTTCTTATTATTATATATAATAATATGGTTTATATCATACTGAGTGTTGTTATCTATTACCTATTGTGTTTAAAAATGGACTATTCCTAAAATGTGATATAATATTTAACACCTAGGAATTATAATCCTTTAAAATACATAATATTTCAATTATGATATTACACATTATTTCTTGGGTGAACTTTGGAACCATCACCTGATACGATATCCCATATTTTATATTACAAGATTTGAAAGAACAAAAAATTTAAATGGTGTCTCCTCCTATAATATCCAATAATATAAGTTGAGACTATATTGTGAGTTATGATACCCCATACCATATATTAATCCAATGAAAATAATTTGAATTATTTCATAAGAAGAAAAATATGACTCTAATGAAATATCTTATTCCTACATTTTTAAAAAATTATTTTAAGAATCATTATAATTAGAATATATTTTATACCATTGATAGGTTTCTAATGATAGAAAAAAACATTTTATATTATTAAGAAGAAGAAAAAAGCCTCATTCTAAAGATTACAATGATTTTTAAAACAATAATCATGCATAAAAATTTGAATAATATTACTTAATATAATTTAATATGATATACCCACATCATAAAACAAGACATGTTAGGATGTTTCATGGTTTCACTAAACCATTCATTATGATATACCAAAACTAGTAGAATATGATATGATTTGATTCGTGAATGTCATTATTTATGAAATTTCATATCATCAGATACAATTGGTCCAAAAAACATTAGATATAGATGTGGATTTTTCTAATATCTCAACTGTTTTATAAATCTTCATGAACCCTGATTTGTTTCCACTTCAAACATTTCATGGTATTTAAATATTTATGAACAATGACCATTTAGAGAAGAATATACCATAAAGATAATATAATTTATCCAATTCCTTTATTTATCAAAGAAACCATTATAATGATATGAGAGTTGTTTTAATTCCATTTATGGGATTTTAAGGGGACAAAACGGTTCCAAATGAAATTCAATCATTAACTAAGATGGATTTTGAAAAGAGATCTTTCTATTCCTATTGACGAAAAAATAATTGAAAAAGTTCTTTTTTATCTATAAATATAAATATATCCATGATATTTATTTTGATATTGATCACTATGAACTAGATAATATTATCCTTCTACCTAGGTAATATGTAGATTGAATGAATATCTGAATTCTTTGAAAGGATCCCCTCCTCATCATGGTTTTCTAGAACAATGTATATGTATAGAAAAAGGAGAGGTAGAATGTTCTGGAGAATCACATTGTTGTGGTGAATTATATAAAAAGATTCATAGAAATCATATTATGGTATTGGAATTTTTATATTGGAACCATGGACATTATTTAGTACTTAAAAAATTTCATAAATATTAGAAATTAAATATAATGGTTAAACCCCATTTATGACAAATGAAAATGAATAATGAAAAAAACTACTCCTAGGACATTTAATATTCAGTAATAAAAACTCCTCTGAGTAATCATCACATAGTATTTAATAGAACATGATTTCTTCACGAGAGATATAGTGGTTATATCACACATTATTGTTATCACATAATACTTACATGTATTACTATATGACATGTTTCTATTCACTATTTTGGGGTCAATCCTAGAAAAACCATAACATGTTCAAAGACACTATTTAATTTTTATTACTTTATTGACGATTTATAATAATTAATTTATAGCCGTAGAAAATAAAAATTCATTATTATAGAATTTAAAATTATCTTTAAATGATTTCTATATTTTGAGTATATGGAGTGTTTTATGTACTTCTAAAATTCTCAAAATGAAAAAATACACTTACAACCAAACCAACCACACCATGTGTCAGAATGTCATGAGTTCATTCCTTAGCCACCAAATTAATAAAATTTCATTATTCATTTTTTCATGGACATAAGTTCTCATTTTCATAGTTTTTAGCAAGTAAAACATGTTTTGAATTATAACATGGCTTCTAAATTTGAAATATATTCATTCATTCACACCAACATAGCCATGAATATAGATTCCAATTGTTTTCATTCTAGATAGGATAAATTAATCACTAATACATTGTACATGGTTTCACAATAGTTAGATAATTTTTGCTCAGTTTTGAGTACGTGACATTTATTTCGTACTTATTAAATGTTTGAAATGGAAAAATTTACTTTTATTCATAATTATCACACCACTTATTGAAATAGTTTTTTATTTATTCCTATTATCTAGAAATAAATAAATGGTCATTCTTTGTATTATTTCATGAAAATATAATCCTTTTCATAGTTTTTTGTATATAACACAGGGTTTAAACTAAAACATGAATTATAAATTGAAAACATGATTGTATAGTCATATCATCAAAACTATGAATCAGAATGATGTGTAGTTTGTTTCTTTATGGAATAAATGACTCAACTCTTATTTTTGAAGATATTATTGATAATATAATATCGTTTTATCAGAATTTGGATTTTTATGCCCGTTTGAAGTAAGGAAAATATCACCTTTCAATTTAATAGAATAATATTATGTAAATCTATGAATATAATTAAATAAAATGATGTGTGATCCATTCCGACAAGTCATAAATGAATCATTAATCACTGAAATATAGTTTCATGATAATCTAAATACTCATTCTCAATATTATGTACATGATACATGTTTTTTTATGGAATGTTAAAAATGGGATCTTACACATTCAATCATTCTAGACAACATGCATATCAGAATGTTATATGTTTCATTCCTATATGTGAAAATTAATATATGGTCATATTTTGAGAGATTCAGGATAATCAAATCTTCTTTTCTCATAATTTGGCATGTGATGCATGTTTTGTACTATGATATGACATATTCACTTTACATCCATGGTTAAAAACTATTACATATAAAAACTAAATTTTTTTAGAAGGTATTAATTTTTTTTTCTATAACCATGGATATATCCTTGGACAAAATATTTTTATAGTCAGGGTTATAAAAATTGTGATTCTTTATTATATATTATCATATATTCTTAGAACTATGTCTATATGTGTCTAGATTGTAGATATAATCCTGGATATTTAACATATGACTGTAAATATGATAAAATTTATGATATTTTAAAAAATTCGTTATATTATAGGAAAATTTATTGTTTTCAGTACCATTACTATGGGATGGTTTTTTTTAATGTAAATCCTCCAAACAACCATTAAATATGTTTGAACAGAACAAATTACGGTATAATTTAAAAAAACATAAGTCATTATCAAAAAAAAATTCACTTCGAAATTTGTCCCAATACTCACAAATAAGGTATTTATTATATAAAATAAAATAAATAATCATTATAAATAGGTTTCGTTGTTTAATCATAAAAATATTCTTCTACCACAACATTAAAGAATCATTAAATCAATAAATCAAAACCCATTAAAATATATATAACAATTTCAAATAATTCAGTTAAATACTAACATTGAATCTGATTTTAGATTCCATATATGAAAAAAATAGTTAATAACTGATATATTTTACTTCAACAAAAAAATACGTTATGTTAAAAAACTAGTTGTTAAATTATTTTCAGACCAAAATCATTCAAAAAATGAAACTCAAATAATAATTTTCTATATATAAATGAACATTAAATTTATAAGCAACATCTAAAAAACGTTCATTTTAAATGTATTCCATTATTCGTCTATGAAACCTACCCTTAAATCACTATAAAATAGACAAATAAGTTTTTGTTTTAAAAATATTTTTTTATTACCTTTATAATTCAGTTTCATTCTAATAGTTATTTTAAACAATTCTATGTAATTTATTCATAAAATTTTAGTAATGTATTTGAAGGTATATTTATGGTCATTGTATGAGTAATTAAATATTAATACACCTTAATCACATTTATAAATAAATTTTCCAAATCATCAAATTTTGAAAAATATAGTTTCATAAAAAAATTAATTATAATTTGTCACATATTTTAACATTCTTCTATTATTTTCAAGTTTTCATAAACCCCTCTATTAACTTTATTTGGATGGGTTTCATTTGGGGCTGTTTAGGTAGAAAATAATGGAATTGTTGAATGTTTTAGGGTTGTGCATGGTTGGCTCATGGTTTTACCAAATAGTCTGTCATGCTAGTATAAACCATGCAAACGAAGGCGGTGGCTGTTTTTCATGGTTGGGGAATGGTTTGAAAAACATTATTCCCACTAAGTAGAAAGCATTCACTTGGAAAAAGGGATTCATGGAGCATTGTTTATCTAAACCATGTTTCTCTACCCCGCTAACCGTGTGTATGATATTTCTGAATCCATCATTTTTTTAAAACACCTTAAACCCTAATTTAAGGTGCTCGATTGACTTATACGACCAATTGATGACTGCAACTTTTTTTTAATTATAATTCAAAATCTTTTTAGGAAAAACTGAGAAACCAAACACCACTTCACCACTTCACCACTTCACCACTTCAAACATATGATTCTTCACAAAAAACAGCATTCAAGCACAATGGATGGAAAAACCATTCAAGCATTCAAGAAAAATAACCCTAAATGATGGAGCTAAAATTGTCAAGAGAAGGTCGAGGAACCATGAACTAGGGAACACAAACATCAGAACAGTTGGGGAAACCACAGAACCAGACACCTCAAGCGCCCACCAGTGCGACCGTTGACACTGGCCCAAATCCACAAACCTGCTAGCGAACTCTAGTAAGAGTACACCCAAACCCTCTAGCGACGTGATATGACACAATGCAGACATCCACAATGGGAGTGAAAGAAACCAAAATAAGGAAGACCAGGCCATCTGGATGTCCCACCATACTCTGCCAACACTGCAGAGCAACAATGAACTAGTCGACTCTGCATTTTGAGAGTGAACCAAAGCTCCATCAAATAACCACAAACAACACCATAAGAAAAAACAGTGAAATCGAATCTGTATGGAAAGCCTCATGACCTCGGATGCCAGAACCAAAAATCATGCCCCCTCCGTGCAACATCGGGGGCCATCGACGAGTCTCTCCTGAAGATCTAGAGGTCTGGAACTCTTCGATCCATCTCTAAGCTGAATCTAATGCGTGGTTAATGGTGTTCTATTATCTCCCATTTAGTTTCCTCTTCTTGTTATCTTCGATATTCTATCTCTCTCTTACTCCCTTGGTTTTCTTTGATTTCTATGTTTGTTATTGGATTTAATACCTTCTATTTTAGGTTCTGGATCTAGGTTGTTTATGGGAACTTAATTTCATGTGTTTTTATAACATTTTACCACAATGGTATGACATTTTGGGTTCCCATGTTTCCAAGGTAGTGGTTTATTTATAATAACCAAATTTTATAAAAACTAAATTGATTGATTTAAATTGAATTGTTTGATTTTAATTTCATTTGATTGAAATTTTATATCTATGATTATATTAAAAACCAAATTCCATTGAATTGGTGTATTGGGATTTGAAATTGTATTTCTAGCATGAAATTTGGAACCCCCTCCCCAATCCCATTGAATTAATGTGAATTTGTGCAATTGATGGATTTATGTAAATTTTAATGTTTTTTATTTTATGTTTTGAAATTAATTTATTTGAATTTATTTCAAAATGATATTTTGGAAAAAAAATGTGTTTTTAAATGATTTTTTGAAACCCATTGGTTGTATCTTGGAAAAATTAATTATTTGATTAAAAACACGTTTGGTTTTTGAATGGAAAATTGGAATATCTAAAATAGAGAAAGGGATTTTTTTCATTTTATGTAGTCTTAAAATTAATTTTCCATCATTGTTAGTTATTTGAGAACATTCAAGCCTTTGGTAGTTAAAGAGTTATTCAGAAATCATTAAACTATTTACAATACTAACAAAACATCTGTGGATGTCACACCCTAGGTAGGATTTTGATGAGTTCTACTTGGTCAGTATTGATGGGAATGTGTGTATATGTAATTTCATGTCAAATTTTTATTTTATGGATCCCCTTATCCTCGAACTACCATACCATTAGGAATTTGACCATGTTTCATGATTTTTCGAATTTTCAATATACATATTCAAATTTCTGTTGTAATATTTTAACCATGCCTTCAGAATTTAAATAAACTGCTTCATATAAAATGTTTGTGAAGACATTTTTTTAATTGTTTCCATAATTTGAAATCTGAAGAAGGATTTGTATAAAAATTATTTTGAAATTCCAAATCTGTTTATTTTAAATTGAGAAAATTATTTGGTTAATTATGTTTTGGAATATTATTATGGAATCCTTTATGATACCCTACTAGGATTTAATCTCTCTCCCTACTTGTCCTTTTTGTTGTTTTTATATTATCTTCATCTATGTTTGAGCATGGTTAAGGTTCCAATTATAGATGGTAGTTACTATTTATCTTTGGGATTTTGTATTTGAGTCTGATGGGGATTTGGTTGTACTTGCATTTCTCTTTTACTTTGTAGTAGAAATTTGGGTTTTCATATCTGTTTGACTTCTGGTACACTTCTCCCTGTGAATTGTCACATGTATTACTGATGAAATTTTTTTATTAATTCCATTTTGTTTATGGAGAATTTATTCCCACATTCAAATTATACGATTCTAGGTGATAGTCTACAACCCATAGGTATTAGGAACGACCTTGGAGAAATGTAAAAGTCAGCTTGATTATAGGGTTACCATGGTACCTAGGATGGTATTGAACAAATTGTTTTAAGTGGTGTAGTTTGTTCATGTTTCCCTGGTATCAGTATATTGTTATGTAATTATGTTGGGATTTAAGAGGTAGTTGTGATTGAGTGCCTGACCAGATCTCAACTCAATGAGCCTTAAGTCAGCAATGGTGATTTGGTAAAGAATTCTTGTGGATTAGTTCTGTATATTTCTTGATTTTGATTTGGATATAATGAAATCCAAATCTTGTTTTCATAAATGTTTGTATTAATTTCCTTTTTTCTCTATTGTAATATTAAATTTAATGTCTTCTCTATTGTGTATTGATGTCACGTAGAATCATGAATCTGAGAAGACGTGTGAATCATATCCAAGAGGAAGCTTACACTAAACCTTAGTGAGTGAATCCTCTATTGGACCTGAGCCTACCTGATTGAGTGTACAATCCATGATATGGGACATGAACCCCCACTAGTTCCCATGTAGGCTCCAGCTATGGAATTTCAATTTTATGATCTTAAGTATAATTCTCTAGAGTTCCTTCTGAAAATGGAACCAGTGTTTAAAGTCTCTAATGATACTTAAGAGGCTGAGGAATGGTTATGTCAGATTGATAATTTGTTTGGGTTCATATAAAAGAACGAACAAATCAAGGTGAACTTTTCCACCTTCATGCTATAAGTACTAAGATGAAGATGGTGGCACACAATGGTAATAGCAAAAAAACATGAGGGCTTAGAGTGGAAAGACATCTATTATGTTTTCACCAACTAGTTCTATAATGCACTGACCATAGAATCCCAAATATGTGGAATTATTTTATTACGTTTGCATGATTATAAGGAATCAAATCCCAAAGTACGGATCAGATAAGCAGTATTTAATGGATAGATTACGTACATGATACCAATAATACATTATGAAATATAAAATAAAAAAACACACATAATAAAATTAAAAAAATTACATCCTTGAAACTCATTCAACAGATTCCTATTTAAGACCTGGGGAAGTAAAACTTAATAAGCGTGAGATCAAATGAAAACTAATGGTATGTAAAGTGGAAGAAATAATGTAACAATGATAATAAATCAACATGTCAAGGTATATAATTGAATCTAATAAAATTTAATCAATAATCTGGGATTGAAACATAACCGTGGATATTATAACTAATTATATAATAATATGGAGTATTAGTAATTTAATACTTAATGATGGAATTCATAATTATGGATATCTAAAATATATCATTGAGGCTTCATGCGAGACATATAAAACATTCAAGGCTTTAGAAAATTAATCTAATATTTTCATGGTTTTATACTAATAATCTATAAATGGAAAGGCATCATGAAAAGAATATAATAAATGTGTAAGTGCTCACCCAAATCCATATCTAGTTAATCTCAAGAAACCTACTAATGCATTAATGGGCTATAACAGGACCCTCCTGTCATATACTAAATCCAATGCATTATTCATAAGATGAATAATTGATTTAATTGATAAAAAATTTCCTTATCATCAAAACTCCATATTAAATAAATATTATGGTCTTATCAAAACATCCCTAGTCGAGGATATGTAACAACAAGGTTTGTAGATGATCATTAATTACAATTCCATTTAAATATCATAAAAGCAATATTGTGGAAAACATTCATTAAACATTCCAAAGTGTCCCATACCACTTTGAAACATATAAATCATAATTCCCACTACATTTAATGAAACATATACTACCATAAGTAAATTAATGAAATAACATGTCATAGGGTAGTATATACACCATATAAAATTCAAGTGGTGCATAACAAAAAAAAAGTCATCATGGAATGTAAATTATAATTAAATCACTTATAACTATGGTAATATATGAATTGAAAGACCAAAAATTAATGATCATAAAATTAAACAATTAAATATAATGATAATAAAATAATTCACGATTTATTATATCATAAGGGGAGTTAGGAAGACTACAAAAATAATTTAAGTGTTGTTAATGGTGTATGCCTCACAGAATGAAATGTGAGAAAATAATCACTTACCTTAACTATCCATCTTTCGTGTGGTCTTTATCCTCAATTTTAGTGGGTTAAAATATGTTATTAATTTATACCATAACCAAAAAAAAGTTCATATTATCATATATCATATTATTAGTATATATTATGATTTTGGTTAAAAATATTTCATTATTCTCGATATTTCAGGTATTAATTGCCCATTTTTTCAAGTATGATTTATCTCGTTATCTATTTTTACTATTAAATAGATCTTGATTTCATCATATCTAGAATGTAAAACATGAATTAATTATCCTATATATTCAGTATATATTTATTTATAATAGTCTATAATATTTGGAGATAAGAAATGAAGTGAACCTTTCCTGGAGACAATAGGTCGCACATACGCATGAACGCTACTTTCATTTAATTAATGTATAAAGAGAATGAAAAAGTAGATAATATATAATTTTATTATAATTAAATTATAATATTTATTTCATATATGTTATATTTTTTTATTAAAACTATCCTTTATATGTTCTATGTATAGTTTGAATGAGTCACATCGCATTGAGGGGGAGGTAGTCTACGCTTCCACAAATGATATTATTGTATTTACACAAAGTGAAAATAAAAATGGTATGTGTTATAAAATAATTATTGAAGTATACACATAATAAATATCATATATATCACATATAAATAGATTTTCAATCATAATATCCACCATGATAGGATGTAAAGGGAAAATGAATAATCATAATTTCGTGATATAGTAGTTCACCATACACGTAAACAATATGTTCGTTACACATTAGATTGAAGTGTGTGTAAATTTAGGTGGAAATATTAATATAAAAACATCCTAGTATATTTAGGATAATATTTTTATATATAATTATAGACTATGAATATTTTATGGAGTTGGGAATGGAAATAAAACAAAAGAGTTCAAGGAAAGACATTGCCTCTTAATCAGGTAACTCCTTTTAGTTTATACCAAAAAAAATCATTGGATTACTATCAACCAAAAGTGAGGCTTCAAGAAGTATTGTAGGTATGTTGGGAAGTTAATTTAAAATATATTTTCTAATCCTATTTGGTTTGATATGTTTGAGGTAGTGGGGGAGGTGGGTTTCCTTTACAAGGGAGAAGGAGTGGCATTCTTGTAAATACAAAAAGGTTTTCATTAATGCGATGTAAACCATATTTAATGTGTCTCCAGAATGGAAAAACAAATGATTAAAGAGTAATAATGGTTGATAAAAACCTCCACCATAGAAAAAAATTTTCATCTTAAATTTTTGGTTCTTCAGCTTATAAGATTACCTAATTTTACCATTTTGGTTTTTATTAATGCATCTAGTTTTCTAACATATGTAATTTGTCCTTTAAGACTAAAATTAATTGAGATTTATAAGAAAATATAGATCCAAATAATTAATAATATGATATATAGTTTATAAAATTAAAATCTCATGTTTTGGGAAAATTATTTTTAAAACAAGTGAATGTAATGCGCTAAAACACTACTTAAACTTGGACCATGTTAACAATGTTTTTATATTATAACGGTAAATATATCAATTATAAAATTTAAATTGGTCTTCTAACAGACCATATTTAATATATATTATCAATTTAATGTTACTTTTCATAATAATTTTTTTTATTAATTTTAATTTTTTTAAGAAATATTATTTATAGTAAAATATCAATAATGTCAATTTTGACTTTATTTAATTAATTTTTATTTAAAAAAATAAAAACAATAAGTGAATTTAAATATAATAATTTTTAATATCATTAACATGATATATTCATCTAAATAAATAATTAATCACAAAAATTCAATCAATATACTTCACATTTAATATTTATAGAATTATTTAATTTAGTTCATTATTAACTAAATAATCACTAGGTTGGAATTTATTTTGCATTTTAGGTAAGTTAATCATGATTAAAAATTAATGATAAATAATTATATTAATAATAATCCATTAATATTTCAAAAGTATATCTATAACTAGAAATATGATGATTTTTCATATCTCAAAATTTTATAAATGTAAATGGTATAGAAAGTTCCTTTTTGTATCTTTCCTTACATAACCTTTTATATATTGAACTTCCATTTAATAAAGTCCCAATAACCCATAAAACAATATAATATGTGGTAAAAAAAGGTCATCCAATGGTTTTTGAAACGTTTCTAGGTCATTTAGCCACTTCAGATTATGGTTTAGTCCCTTATAAAGTTAAATTTTACTATAACCACTATAATTAATTTTTATCACTTTCACAAATGCATTTGGTGAAAATTTAATTTGATATTATTAGAAAAAAAATATTTTACTAATTACAAAAATTTATTTCCATTTTTTAAAATTCAAATCATGGAAGTGGGACAATTAAGATTAACACAAATCCTACAGATTGGGTTAAAGTCATGTTTTGAAGTAAAAAGATTCAAAAGTTCAATAAGTTTATATATATAATTTAAATATAAAAATAATTAAAATGAACGGAATTGGAATAATATATTTATAATTGATCTATTTTAACTTTAAAATCTAATTTAAAATATTATTTATCACTAATAATTACTTAAAAAATTGTAGTTGTAAACCGAAATGCGGAATTTTTAACTAATCATCAAAAAATAAATCCTTTCATAAAAATAAGAAACCGTCACCTTAATATAATTTTCATATATTTAATCCAGAAATGAATTTTATTTTGAATAATAAAATTTATAAATTTTTCTATATTTAGTTCTAAAAACGGTGATCCAATAGAAAGTAATAAAACTTGGTTTTTCATTCAACTGAATACCTTGTTTTGTATAGCATAAGCTAAAAAATGTGTTACATATAAATAAAGGCAAACAAATAATTTTATTTTAAGATTAAAAAATTATAATGTTTTGGGGACTTAAATTATCCCCACATTATTTAAATTTCATCCACATATTTTAAACTTGATCATTATAATCAAGAATTTGATATTTGAAAATATTAGAGTTGAAAACCCCACTATATAAATAGGAATAATCCCTTATTATATTAATAAGAGGGAAAGTAAAATATGATGGTCACAAAAAAAAATAGGCTTTAAAATATGATAACCATAGTGAAAACCTAGACATGGAAGAGAAATCCAACCATCAATTTCTAATGGAGAGTGGCATGGAACATGTTCAGCTGAATGATGTAGACCACAAAACCTTAAACAAGAGGTTTGAATAAAAGACATTAAAATCATAAATAATGAAGATAATAGGACAAAATTTTTATTTAAATCCCATTTATCCCTAGAGTTAATATATTCTGTCACTATCTTAGTATATAACTAAATATATGTTTCCATAAACACAGTATTATGATTTAATTTCAGCTTGATCTATTTATAATTCATCTCTTAGCATAGGTTGCACCATATGGAGATGTAATACATTAACCTAAAAACCGACATCAAATTTTTAACATAAACCATTTAATAAATGGTTAACCTTTCCCAATGATCATTCTACAACACTTTATAATCATTTCCAATTTAGTTAGTAGTATCCAATTTAGATTAACCATATCAATAATTTTTCATCCAAATATCATTGTCTCAACATCAGGAACATATCAAATATTATGTTTCCATTAATAATTGGTATACAAAAAAATAAATTTCTAACAAATCACTTTTCATGGTTCCATTTAACATATTATCTCAAATATTTAATGAAAATGTTTTTTAATATAATTCTTTTATATTTCATAAATCTTATGATGAGAACATCGTCCAAGAATTTCTATTTGAACATATTTTTTAGATATAGCTATACAAGTACATTAATCCATTCACTTGATTTGTTTTAATAACATATGATTGACTTGATCCCTTATCTTATACTGGGGTATATTTTCTTGGTTCTTGAGGAATTCATTTTCATAGTTCCCCATAACCTTATAGTTTAAGAACTGAACATTAGAAAACATTATCAATCCCTTAAAATCTTGAGCATGGTGGCCATTTTTTCCACACTTGAAGCAAAATCCTACCCCTCTTAATATTTTACTAAGGTGTTTTCTTATGCAAGTATCACATGATGAAAAATCCTTCCTTTGATTTTCCATTTATCCACATCTTGTTCTATTATCCTCTTCTTATCTTACATCCTTTTTAATCCATAATACATGTATAGTTCTTTCTCTGTCTCGGTAGCACATAAAAAATTTCCTCGTATGATGAAAATGATTGAGAGTCTAGTAAACTTATGAGACATGGCTTAATTACTTCAAGAAAATGTTTATTATTTCATTCGATGTTTCTTATGAAATCATCAGAGTACCTTTCTATCCTTTAAAAGGTATCTGCATACTCCACAACACTTTATTCCTCAATTTTCTTTAAACTAAGGAACATTATCTTCATCTCAATTTGTTTCTCAAGAGGGAAATATTTATTAATGAATGTAAATTTAATATAGTTTAATTCAATGAGTTATTTCTCCTCTTATTCCATGGTATTTTGGATCAATGATCACTACTGACCAACATCGTCTCTGGGACAATACACTATAAGTGTACCCATTTCATTTTCACACATCCCATTACCGCAAATATCATATTAAAAGATTGAAACCATTACTATACTATAATTGGAACAGTATTCCAACTAACGGATGGGGGCCTTTTCATAAAAAGTAAACCAAAATAATATATTATCATTTTGGAATAGGTTTCTCCATCTGGGAAAAGTTATGTTTCATAATATGTTTAATCTTTCATAATATTTCAATAATAATCACGAACCAGCCCAGGTCGACCCTGAACTAGTCACCCAGGCTACTTCGCGACAAGTCCCAAGAGGTGTTCTCGATATTCTTGTGATGGAGACAAGCAGCAAGGGAATCAATAGAGTACATATGGGAACAATTTCAACCAAATATAACCAATAAAACAACAAGTGGATGGAATAGACAATCCAATATAAATTCATATAAAAATTGAACTGAACATTATTTATACATGAAAGTTAAAATACAACTAAACCAACAACTCCACCGACCAACCCTAACAACCAACTAACTCCATGTGATCCTGATGGTCACACTCCAGCATAATGTTGACACATCACCCAAGGAAACCGAACTCAATCTGGAGCCTTCACAAGGGAGAAAACAAAATAAAACTATAGGTGTGGGTATTAAAACACAATAGGCTACCATGATAATCTATTTTAAATGTACTTACCATAAAATAAATGAAAAATAAATTACATGTTTTAAATAAAACATATTAAATTATTTTTTCCAAACATGGTTCAATGTTATAAAATTTACTAAATAAAAACATGCAGGTTTTATAAACCAGAAAGCAAGTAACAATTTTTCATAGAGGTGAAACTTTAAAATGAGAATAGTTTTCAAGAAATGTTTTTTAAAGAATATACTATTTTAAATAAAACACACACACTACTGATTTTACCAAGAAAACACATCGTATGACGATGGTGATTAAAAAATATCCTATGAGCACAAGTCACGGGAACACCCCTAGGAACTAGTTCATTTTGGGCCCCAGGTACATCATATCTCAGTGAAAAGTAACCATAAAAAATATACATTCTTGTGAACATGAGCTAATAGTAGGAGAATAATAAATAACCTATTGTTCCCCAACATCATCATCATCATCATCCTAGTTTATTTAGTGTTTCCATCATCAAACATGCTATATGAAATAGGGAAAAACTCTATCCAGATCACCTGTATACTAGTACATGTCCTCCAACCATGATAGTAAGGTTTTCCCTTTTTATTATCAAAAAAGTTACAAATCTATAAAATAACATTATTTAATTATTATTCCATTTAAAATTGATACACACATCGCACATCCCACACACATGTCTCACATTTCTTTCACAAATCAATAAACCACCTAAATTTTTATAAATTTTTCGAGAAGTATAATGAGGCCTTACACATAAAGACCATTAAAATGATCTTTTAATGGAAAAGACCCACCAATATCTAATAAAACATATTTGGATTCACAAACACAATTTAATAAATAAATTTCATGGACCATAAAATTTCCCCAAATGATACAACATGAAATACACATGGAAAAAAATTTTACAGGAAAAATGCCAAACAACCCTTTAAGTATTTCTCAAAAATAAAATTTTACAAAGGTACAAATTTAAATTTTAAAAAAGTGGTATATACACACTATTTGTAGAAGAAAAAAACTTTAATAAATCCCTTAATACTTTTAGTTGACACTTCCAAAGTGAAACCATTTTTATAAGTATTCTAAACGGGATATTTTATGAAAACTCAAGAAAAAACATATTTACCACAGAAACCCCATTTTTTATAAAATAAAAACTACTACGGATATCCATAAAAGGAACCAAAAATATGATTTTTCATTCTTATAATGAAATTACAAATCCAAAAAATCCATTTTAAATCACACTACGAACATCAAAACAAATCGAGTAATTTACATAACACATGACATTGACTTTTAAACAAAAAAAACATATTTTACGCACTTAAAAAAGTGATAAAATAACATTTTCATTCTATAAATTTATTCAGGATATTCATCCACGTCCAAAATATCATAAAAATAGTGTGTATGCTAACATAAAATTTATATAAGCGAAAGCACGTGTATAGAAAAACAATGCGACATTTCACAAAATAAGGCTTAAACAACCATTTTACACACCATGAAAGTTATCCACTAAAAGAAAAATAATAATAAACATATATATCACATGATAACATAAATAAAATGATGAAATTTAAATGATAAAGGCATGTTCAAGGAATATCCAACCTCAAAACCATGGAGGAAAGGAACAACACACCCGATATTGCATGTCGCAGTTACCAACACTCTATATCTATGAATAGCAGACCCAAATGAAGAAAAACCCCATCCAAAAGCATATGATAACATAACCCTAGGACATTTATTACCAGGCAGAAGAGGAATCCAAAATTAAGTGGAAGGAGAAGGAAGAAATAGGATAAATGAGAAGGAATTTCATCTAGGAAACTAGAGAACTCTCCATATTCCCTCATATCTTTACACTTAGAGGAAAGTTAACATCTTGGAACATCATGGAGAGGCTACATTGTTCTGGAATAACGAGGGAAATAATTTTTTTGGGAAAAAGATATAAAAGTTGAATGATTCATTATAGAAAAAAAATTACCTTACCAAATCTGGATGATTTGAGAATACATGAAAAATTTAGCACTACGTCGTGACTAAGATGAGCTCCAAATAGGGAAAATGTAAAAAGTTTTTTCTATAAGAGTTCTTTTTCTCATGTTGGTTGTGTAATCACAAAAACATATTAAACCATTATTAATATATAAAATAAACAAAATATTTTTTTAAACTATAAATGGGCTCAAGTATTGTCCCAATACTTGAATAAATAATGAAAATCCCAAATTATTATGAACTTTTACCAGGGTAAAAAAGAATATTTTAGTTTTAATATGTAAGTGGAGGCCATGTGGGAGGTAGAATGAGTGAAAAATGTTAAAAATTGAAGGATTTATAAAAGAAACAATTTTTTTAAATCTAGAAATGGGCTCACGGTTTGCCCAAATCTTGAACTAACCACAATTTTCTCAAAAAACACCTAAACAATCTTTGAGGAACCCATGGTAGGATGATTTTACATATATTTATGTTCAAAATTCAACATTACTCTAACCAATAACCCATGAAAAGGATCGTTATTTCCAATAAATCAGATCAAAACCACGACATTAAAAAAACCAGGTGTGACAATTCTCCCCACCATCAATGCTTTTCACCCCAAAAAGCCACAACACATTCTAGCTGATTGATCAACCCATATATATTAATTATTATTATGGTATGTTCACTGAATCCAATAACACATCATCCTCTATTAACTGAACTTAATCCTCTTACTTCAACCAAAACACCAACTCCCAACCAGTTCCCAAGAATTAACTAAAATCGAGTCACTACCTCCATAACCAAACCAAGAACTAGATTGTCATGCCTTCCCCCAATGAACCAATTGATCACCCAAACAAAAGAGAACTCATGAAAACCAAATATTCCATGGGAGTCCATAATGGACTCCCCACCATTAAAAAATAACTATCACTCGACAAATTATTATGAGGAATCTCTATGAGACCTGTGGTGGTTATCCCCACCATTAAGAACAAACGATCAATGACCAAATGTGAATTTAACAAGAACTAGGAATAGTTCTATCCCACAAAAGATAACCTAAACTCTCCCACAACTACCTACCAACCCATGTTAAGAGGAAGACTACATGAAAATTTAAACATTCCACTCATGAATGGAGGAGTCAAGAACTAGGCCTACACTCTCTCCATGGATCCAAACCCCCAGCACTTGGGGTGGGGAGATAAGGGGACCCAGTTTTTGGGCCACTAAAACAACAAAAAAAATAATGGAACTACCTCACTATAATGGTTGAGGAACGAGTATATAAATACTACCCATAGTCCTGGGACTCCTAATTAGGCACCAGCTTCACTCTGAGACCTATGGCGAGAGCTCTAATGGATGAAGCATCTATTGTCATGTAGTCATGCTTTGATAATACCTAACTATAAATCTTCCTCTTTGTTCCACATAGTGACAAATAACACTCCCAGGCTGAAACAATAGATCAATGGACACTATAAAACTCTCTTTCTCAAACAACACACATTTACCCAAACAAGAATATGGAGATACACAACACTATTTTATCACACTCTGAATGAGGAGAAGAATGGACAAGGTACATAGATAAATACATCAACCTCACCGAGCACAACTACCCCAACTGAGAGGGACACCCTAATAGAAAAGAACTTTAAAATCAATCCTGAAAAGCTCTATATTCCATCAAATGGGCTGAGGAATCCTTCGAGTAGGTGGATTTGGAATTTGGAATGAATCCTTAGGTTGATCCCCCAAAAATCTTTCCAATGGAGAACCATCTGTGGCCACATCCAAACATCCAACACTTCTTTGGAAACCCACTGAACATTGCTCCAAAACTGGGCCACCAATGAGATCCCATATAAAGACACAACAAGGGTATGACTTCTATATCACAACTAAGAATACCTAATAAACACAACTTCTATGATGTAGGAAAAAAAGACAGATAACCTTCATTTTATTACAAACACCACAATCTTTCAGCTTAAAACACTTTTGAAAAACAAACCAACTTGGATCATTTCAACATTCCCCAAGGGTTTTTCATCATGTCTCACTCATATACGTGATTCATTTCCACCCTAAGAACCCATCCACTATGCCATACCATCCTTTCATCCATATATCCACCAAACCAACATGTGAGCACCCATGAAAATACTAAAGGTCAAAATAATACAATCATCACTCCAAAAAGTATCATGTACCTTCTAAAGGCACATTAACCTCCAAAGCAAAACTCTTTTTGAGATTTCACAAAACAAGCCAAATTTTTTTGAAGAACCATTTAATTTAAAACCCATTCCATTTAATTTTATAGAACTTCCAAAAAACAACCATTCTATTCCAAATAGACCTTTACAATTTTCAAAAATTCCACAAGGGCTATTTTCATACTCCGGCAACCACAAGGCCAAAACCCCTTTCCATAACACACACCGCTCATAGCCAAACATCCAAAACTAATTCATCAGAATAAAACACTTTTTAACAGCCCAATACACCCCATTTAAAACAACGTTTAGAATCAATTCCTCTTCTAATACCATTTTTTCACAACCCAGACCGGGTCGACCCTGAACCAATTGTTGAGAAATGTATTGTTTTCAAACAATTCAAAATAATGTTTTTTAAAGGGGGAGATTATTTTAAATAATACTCTGTCTCTTTATGATGATTTTGATGCTCACAAATACCCTTAATTATTTACTAATTATTTCGTTGAGTATTTTGCAGGAATTTATTTTATTTATTTATTTCATATAACGAGATTTCATACTTCATTTATTCCGAGATCAATTTTAGCGTGTTTTGGAATCACTGTAGCGCGAGATCAATTTTAGCGCGTTCTGGAATCACTGTAGCGTGAGAACAGTTTAAGCGTGTACTGGAATCACTGTTCATACCCTACGTTGATGAACGTAACGTATGGATGAAAAAGTTTACTTTTTATGTTAAAAGAAACATATGGTTAAGGAACCTTACGTTATTTTGAAACGTATGGTTAATGAACCTTACGTTGTTGAAAAGTATGGAAGAAGAACATTACGTTTGGAAGGAACCTTACGTTTTTGTTATTGGACAAGTATGGAAGAGAAACTGTACGTTAGTTTTCAGTGTTGAGTTTGTTTCGAAAAAGTATGGATCATCAACCTTACTTTTATAATCAACCATACGTTCTTTGGAGAGTTGAAGCAAGACAAAGTATGGATGATCAACCCTACGTTTGAATGCTGAAGAAAAAGTATGTATGTTCAACCTTACGTTCTGAACCTTACGTTTGTGAACCTTACGTTTGTGAACCCTACGTTTGGAGCCACGTCATCAACCCTACGTTTGGCGTCGGGATATTTTTGACAGACGATATTTCCTTTTGCATTGGTCAAACAGGCAGATTATTAAGCGGATTTCGAGCCGATTCTTAAGTACGACTTTGACTGAATTAAAGACGATTTTCAACGGATTAATGATTGATTTAAATGGAGCTTTTTATGCCGATTCTTCAGGGGAGTTACAATGGCTCTGTTATTTATTTTTAATATCGCGAATCTAAAGGAGATTTTCATGGATCTATTTATGCGGAAGATTTTCTCAGATTTGAATATATGTTCTATCTTGGAAACTTCGGAGATATATATATACACAGGAAAGTGTATGAAATATATAGATTGATCTTTTAATGAGAAAGAAACAGAGACTGTGTGAAGGCGTTCTTTTCTGGTGATCGAGAAGAAGTGTAAAACCTTTTTTTTACCGAAGGAAGATCTTGATAGCAGATTCACGTGTTCTACATCGACTATCTGTTATGAATCTACTGCTGCTGAAGTTGTGAAGTTTCTTGTAATATCTATTGCAACTGGATCGACTCAGAACTGTTTTGATTACAGATATTTATTTTCTAAAGATGACGATCTATCTACTGTCAATTGCATTCTGTTGCAATTGTGAAGAACAACTGGAGAAGTGTTTTCTTTATCGAAACCCTTTTTTATTTTTGAGTGATCAGCTTCTCGTTCTAAGCTGTGTGGGTTCGTGTTTGAACCAGGAAGGCTGTGTTTGCCTGAAACTTGTAAAGGTGTCAACTGCCTGTACACAGTTGTGAACAGGTCTGTGGAAACGAGGACCAGATAGTGAAAATCGCCAAGCTCATGGATTTGAGCGTTGCTGGAGTGGACTAGGGGCCTTCTGTTCCCCGAACCACTATACATCAGTGTGTTCATGCTTTTACTTTTTCTGCTGCATATTTAATCGTGCTAAAGCATAGTGGACAGAATTTGTCTAAATTGAAGAGATTGTAATAATTTTGAAAAGACACAATTCACCCCCCCTCTTGTGTGTAATCCATAGATTCAGATCCAACAATTGGTATCAAAGGAGGAGCTTCTTATTTTTAAAGTCTTGTCAAGATAGAAGTATTTAAAGATTATACATAGTGTATCATGGCTGATACGAGAGAGGGAATGTCAATGGTCAGAGAACCTTACTTTAATGGAGATAATTATGGCTGCTGGAAATCACGTATGATTATTTATATGAAAAATCTTGGTTACAGAGTCTATTCAAAGATTCTGACTCCCTATGAAATTCCTGAAAATCCCGATACATGGAGTGCTGCTACAGAGGCTGAGTATGACATGAATTCAAAAGCTATGAATGCAATCATCTGTGGTCTAGGACCGGATGAATTTAACAGAGTATCTCAATGCCAGACTGCATATGAAATGTGGCAAACAATAGCCGTTGCTTATGAAGGAACAGATAATGTAAGACAGATGAGATATGCAACTGCTAAATTAAAATTCGATACATTCAGAATGATTGAAGGAGAGAGCATCACTCAGATGAATGGAAGATTGACAGAAATTGTCAATAATATAACAGCTCTAGGAGAACCAATCAAGCAGGCTGATCAAGCGTTAAAGGTACTGAGAGTACTTCCTACTCGATGGAATGGAATCTCTGCAGCAATCAGACAATCAACTTCTGTTAAAGATCTAACTATGAGAGAGCTGATTGGTACATTGATGATGTACGAGGCTGAAATGCAAGATGCGGTAAATGAGCATAAAGTTTACATAAAAAGGGAAAATACTGCTTTGAAAGTGACTTCTCAACAAAAGGATAGAAAGATGAAGAACAGAGAAGTAAGTACTAAATAAGAAAGCTCTGATTCTTCAAATTCGGATGAAGAACGGGCTCAGCTAGCCAGAAAATTCAGAAAGTTCTACAGTAAGAAGAAAGACTTCAAGAAATCCTTCAAGAAGGATAGTAAGGAAGTGAGATGTTATGAATGCAAAAAGATGGGACATATCAGACCGGATTGCCCAAAATTGAAAGATGCAAAGAAGAAGAAATTCTTCAAAATAGATGGTTATGAGCAGAAAGACAAGAAAGCTATGAAAGCTACTTGGAGTGTTTCTGAAGACTCAAGTAATTCTTCTGAATCATGCTCAGAGAAGGAGGAAACCAATTTAAAAGCAAATATGTGTTTCATGGCTAAAACTGATGAGGTACACTCATACTACTCCTCTAACTCAAATAATGAATCAAACTCTGAAACAAGCTTCTCAAATAAAAAACGTGCAGCTTACTGCAATATGCTTGAAGAAAGGTATGACTCATTATTTAAAAAATATAAATCTATAAAGAACTTGCATAAAGCTATTTCAGATGAGAGAAATACCTTGCTAAAACAACATAAGGAATTAATTGACAAATACAACTCTGCTGACTCAAATAAAATTAATTTTGAATCAAAAATAAAAACTCTACAGGATGAAGTAGAATCTTATAAAAAGGCTGCATTAGTTTTTACAAAAGGAGAAAACGTCTTAAACGAGATACTTGGAAAAACTGTAATTAAAAAGGAAAGGTTTGGAATTGGATGTAAAGGAGAAAAACCTAAGTTATACAAAAATTATTTTGTTCCTAGCACTAAACAGGTTATTTGTAACTTCTGTGGAACAAAAGGTCATATAGCTAAAAACTGTTTTCTAAGACAACCTCAAATATGTGGAATTAAGAAAGCTTATATTTCCAATGATCTATATGATTCAATCAATTTTAAGAAAACAAAGCAAATCTGGATACCCAGATCACTGCTTGCTAACACTCCTGGACCCAACAAAATATGGGTACCAAAGCAATTTGTTTGAATGTCTTTGCAGGTAGCAGGTCACCAAAGAAAGAAAGAAATATGGTATATGGACAGTGGCTGCTCAAGACACATGAGTGGAACTTCAGCTAATTTCTCTTCTCTTACTCGAAAGGAAGGAGGACTTGTCACCTTTGGTGACAATGCCAAAGGAAAGATTATTGGTATTGGAACAGTTGGAGATCCAGAGACAGTCTCAATCAACAAAGTACTTTATGTACAAGGGTTAAAACACAATCTGATAAGTATCTCTCAACTCTGTGATGATGGATACACTGTTGATTTTACTAACAATAGTTGTACTATTTCTAAAGATAAACTGTTTAAGTTTAGAGCACCCAGAACTGATAATGTTTATACTTTGGATTTGTATTCCTTGTGTAAACAACAAGTAAACTGCTTAACTACTAGTATAAGTGAATCCTGGATCTGGAATAGAAGACTTGGTCATTGCAATATATATGCTTTACATAAATTATCTAAGACACATCTAGTTTCTGATTTGCCTAGTCTCAAATTTGAAAATGACAGATTCTGTTATGCATGTCAGCTTGGCAAGCAACACAAATCATCATTCAAATCTGTTAATAAAGTTGCTACAACTAAACCTCTAGAACTTATCCATATGGATTTGTTTGGACCTTCAAGAGTAGCAAGTTTAGCTGGTAAATTATATGTTTATGTATTAGTTGATGATTATTCAAGATTTACTTGGATTTTCTTTTTGAAATTTAAAAGTGAAGATTTTAGTTTATTTGAAGGTTTTTGTAAATCTATTCAAAATGAAAAAGGTTTTAATATAATCTCATTGAGAAGTGATCATGGTGGAGAATTTGAGAACCAGGAATTTAATTCCTTTTGCTCAAACATGGGTATTAAACACACCTTCTCTGCTCCAAGAACACCTCAACAGAATGGGATTGTAGAAAGAAGAAATGGAACTATTCAAGAAATGGCTAGAACTATGTTAAATGAATATAGCCTACCTATATATTTCTGGGCATAAGCTGTTAATACAGCTTGTTATATAATGAATAGAATTTTAATAAGACCTATTTTGAAAAAGACACCCTATGAACTATGGAATAACAGAAAACCTAAAGTAAATTACTTTAAAGTTTTTGGATGCAAGGTTTACATCTTGAATACCAAAGATAATCTTGGTAAATTTGATCCAAAATCTGATAAAGGTATTTTCTTAGGATATTCTGAAACCTCCAAAGCTTATAGAGTCTATAATAAAAAGTCAAGGATTGTTGAAGAATCAGTTCATGTGAAATTTGATGAATCTGATCCTTTTGAGAAAAGGATAGAACAAATAGATGAACCTGATTCTAATGAAAACATGAGACTTGAGAATTTAGAGAATGATTTTGAAAATGATATAAAAGAAATTCAGTCCAGTTCAGAAGAACATGACACTGAAGAACCTTTGAATGTAATGCATGACAGTCTAGAACCTTAAAGAATCACCCTTTAGAATCTGTGATAGGTGACTTAGAAACTGGTATTCAAACTAGAAGAAACCTTGGAAACATAGTTGAATTCTCTGCTTTCCTATCCCAACAAGAACCTAAGACCATAGAAGAATCCTTAGATGATGAGAGATGGGTAATAGCAATGCAGGATGAATTGAACCAGTTCAAGAGAAATAAGGTTTGGGAATTAGTTGAAAGGCCACATGATTATCCAGTAATAGGAACTAAATGGGTCTTTAGGAATAAACAGGATGATCAAGGGATAATAACTAGAAATAAAGCAAGATTAGTAGCTAAAGGATATAATCAAGAAGAAGGAATAGATTATGATGAGACCATTGCACCTGTAGCTAGGTTAGAAGCCATTAGAATCCTTTTAGCCTATGCATCTTATATGAATTTTAAATTATTTCATATGGATGTTAAATCTGCCTTTTTAAATGTTTATTTAATGGAGGAAGTTTATGTTGAGCAACCTCCTGGTTTTGAAAATTCTCAAAAACCAGATTCTGTTTTCAAACTTACTAAAGCTCTTTATGGCCTTAAACAAGCACCTAGAGCTTGGTATGAAAGACTAAGTTCTTTTCTTTTGAAAAATGATTTTACTGTTGGACTGGCAGATCCAACACTCTTTAAGAAAACTGTGAAAAATAATGTTTTGTTGGTTCAAATTTATGTTGATGATGTAATTTTTGGATCAACCAATAAAATTCATTGTCCTGAATTTTCAGAATTAATGCAAAAAGAATTTGAAATGAGTATGATGGGAGAATTAAATTTCTTTTTGGGTCTTCAAATATTTCAAAAAGATTTTGGAAATGTTTTAAATCAATGAAAATACACTACTGATTTACTTAAGAAATTTGGACTTGAAAACAGCAAGCCATTTACAACTCCTATGTGTACTAATATAAAACTTGATTTGGATGAAACTGGAAAATCAGTGGACAACAAGTTATATAGAGGTATGATTGGTAGTTTGTTATATCTTACTGCTAGTAGACTAGATATAATGTATTCAGTATGTCTTTGTGCTCGATTTCAATCAAATCCCAAAGAATCCCATTTAACTGCTGTTAAAAGAATTTTTAGATATTTAAAAGTTACTATTTATCAATCTCTGCTTTATCCAAAAACCTCTGATTTTAATTTAATTTCATATTCAGATGCTGACTTTGGAAGCTGTAGGTTAGATAGGAAGAGTACTTCAGGAACATGTCACTTTTTAGGGAAGTCTTTAGTATCATGGTCTAGTAAGAAACAACACTCAGTTGCCCTGTCAACAGCCGAGGCAGAATATGTGTCTGCAGGTAGTTGCTATGCACAGGTGTTGTGGATGAAAAACACTCTTATGGACTTTGGATTAAATTTCAATAATACACCTATTTTATGTGATAATACTAGTGCAATTAATATTTCAAAAAATCCTATTAGTCATTCTAGAACTAAGCACATTGATATAAGACATCACTTTTTAAGAGTTCATGTGTTTAAAAAGGATATATTTTTAGTATTTGTAAATAAAGAAAATCAATTAGCAGATATTTTTACTAAACCACTTCCCACGACAAGGTTTGAATTTATTAAGGGGGAGTTAGGTTTATTTAATTTTAAATAGTTTTTTTTTATCTTATTCTGTTTTCGAATACTGCTTAATTTCTTTTCCCGCTATAAGTAATTTTATTTTGTTTTAAATAAAAGTAATGATTAGTGATTACACGGGAATCAAGGCTGTCAGAACCGTTTCACCTTCTAAACTGCTTCACCTTTTTCAGAAACCCTTTCGAAAACCTAAAACCGCACATCTGCTCCAAAACCCTTTTCTGAATCTTCAAACCCTAAACTTACGAACCTTCAGAAATCGTTGTTGGAATGGCAAAGACTAAGCGTCCAGATGAAGCCGAGAGCAGTGCTGCAAAGAAACCTAAGGTAGTTGGTCGGAAAATACTGCAAGGTAAAGTCATAGATTTAGAGTGGCTGTTTGAAACTAATTTACTGTTGAAGGAAGCGTTGTCGTTTCAAAGCCTTGAGCAAGCTTTTAATAGTGAAAATTCTGAGTTTCTATATGAGGCAGAAATGAGACATTTCTTTAGAACTGTTCAGTTTAGCCTTGGAGATACAGAGGATAGTTTATTGGCTCAAATAGAGGATAAGGACTTTTCAATATCATCTGTAGAGATAAGTCAAATTCTTAACTGCCCTCATGAAGGAGTTTTTCATTTCGATTTACGGAATATTGGAGATTCTGTACATAAGTCTGAAGACATTATGTCTTTTCTGTTTGGAACCAGAGTGATAAAGAAGATGTTTATTAAGGATTTGGAGCCCGATCAGAAAATCTTGGTTAAATTTGTTCAGACTGGTTTAGCACCAAGAATGGCTGAGATGGAGAAAATCCTATACCCTGACATGTACATAATGTATCTTCTGATGTGTGATATTAAGTTTAATTTTCCTCGGTTTATGATAAGATATCTAAGTTATTGCTATCAAAGTGAAGCAAGAATGACCTTTTTCCCTTATGGAAGGTTCATTTCTTTGTTTTTGTTTAAAAGAGGAATGATCAGATTGGTAGATGCTGGGGTGAAATGTCACCACAGTAATGTTTTTAATGATGGAACTTTGAGGAAAGTAGGATACTTCTGGAGAACAATTAAAGGAAAACTCTTACCTGTTGGAGCTGAGGAAAGCTCGGAGAGTGCTCAGGCTCAACCGGCTAAGTCCAAGGAGGGACAAGAAGAATCAAGAGTTAGTACAGTGGCACGGAGAATTCGTTTTGAGTTGGAGGAAGTTGAGGAAGAGAGAAGTCAAGAAGGACTTCAATCTAGAAGGAAGAGGTCAATTGATGAAGAAATTATCTCTCCTGCCTTGAAATCCTCTGAACCGTTAATTTCTTATTCATTTATGAGAGAAGCTGTTGTGGAGCAGACTGCACCGATAGAGGAACCAGCAGCTCAAACAGAAACTCAAAAAGAACCTCAATCTGCTGCTGTGGCTGTGGAAAAAGTAATTCAACAGGAACAACTTCTGGAGGCAGTGCCTGGTGAAGAAGTGGCCCGACCTCAAGATTTACATGAAAATATTGTTCTTGACCAATCAGTAGAAGTCAGAGAGACTACTGTTTGTGATGAACATACTTCTGAAGCTAATACAGAGGTACTTCAAGAAGATTTTTCAGTGGAAGAGTTTCAGGCTTCAAAAGATAGTTCAGTGGATCAACCTTGTCAGGACAAGGACAAAGAACAGTCATATGCAGATTCCTTACCACTTGCCCTGCTTCATCAACCTAATTCTGGACATGAGAATCGAGCACAGGGTGCCCCTGATTCGAGAAAAGAAGAAGTTGTTGAGTTGTACAAGCGTATCTCTCAGTTAGAATCTGAGAATGTTAGTCTCAGAAATTCTCTGAACATAGAGCAGTTGAAGTTTCAGAAGCTGAAAGAATGTACTGTTTCAAGACAGGAAGTAGATTTTTTTAAGACTGATATGTTGCATGCTGTTGATCAGTTAAAATCAGAGATGGTAAAGAAAGATTATTTGTCTGAGTTGAAGATTTACATAGAGAGTAAATTTGAGTCTGTTGCAAACAGTGCTGTGAGTGGATCAGGCTCTTCACCTGATTTGATTCGGAGATTTCAAGCAATTACTGGAGCACTGAGCAATATGAGTGACAGATTACACGATCATTAGTGTAATAGTGCCCCTTTTTCAGTTTTGCTAGATAATCAGAGATTTTAAGTGGATCAGTTGACATCTGGAGAGCAACCGATTAGGACTCTTTTGAATCAGTTATCAGAAAAACTGGCTCTTTTTGTTGAAAAAGAAGAAAGAATGCATGAGTTTTTAAGAGTTAATTTGATTGAAGATATTCATATGACTCAAGAGAACAGAGATCTTATCATCAAGTTAGGAGATGGGATGATGAAGAGGCTCAGAGAACAGTTTACAGAGATAAAGACGGCGATTCAAAAGAGATAGACACCTTTTTCCCTGTCTTATCTATGAACCTTGATTCCTCTGTATATCACAATCGTTTATATATAACAGCTTGTGAATGAAAATTCTTTTCTTACTTCTTTTTTGTTTTGTTGTTTATTGATTTATGATTGAGTTAGCCAGTATAACAAATTCACTTATTCATACACAGTTAATTATAGCATTTACTTATAGTTCAGTGCAATATTGAATGTGTTCAAATCCATAATTTTTCATTCTTTTTGATATCACAAAAAGGGGGAGAATTTGGATAAACACAACATTTAAATTCATTTGTTTCCTATGAAGAAATTTGGATATATGGGAGAATTTGGATATATACGACATTTATCTTTTATCCATTTTTAGCTGAAAATTTATTTTTATGGGGGAGAAATTTTATTATAGTTAAATATTGTTTTAATCCTTTCAAAATTCTAAAATTTTATAAAACTAATTTTTCAATAAAGACTGCAATTAAATTAGTTCTATTATTTTATGGGTTTTGTGATCATCAAAAAGGGGGAGACTGTTGAGCAATGTATTGTATTCAAACAATTCAAAATAATGTTTTTTAAAGGGGGAGATTATTTTAAATAATACTCTGTCTCTTTATGATGATTTTGATGCTCACAAATACCCTTAATTATTTACTAATTATTTCGTTGAGTATTTTTCAGGAATTTATTTTATTTATTTATTTCATATAACGAGAATTCATACTTCATTTATTCCGAGATCAATTTTAGCGTGTTCTGGAATCACTGTAGCGCGAGATCAATTTTAGCGCGTTCTGGAATCACTGTAGCGCGAGAACAGTTTTAGCGCGTACTGGAATCACTGTTCATACCCTACGTTGATGAACGTAACATATGGATGAAAAAGTTTACTTTTTATGTTAAAAGAAACGTATGGTTAAGTAACCTTACGTTATTTTGAAACGTATGGTTAATGAACCTTACGTTGTTGAAAAGTATGGAAGAAGAACATTACGTTTGGAAGGAACCTTACGTTTTTGTTATTGGACAAGTATGGAAGAGAAACCGTACGTTAGTTTTCAGTGTTGAGTTTGTTTCTCAAATGTATGGATCATCAACCTTACTTTTATAATCAGCCATACGTTCTTTGGAGAGTTGAAGCAAGACAAAGTATGGACGATCAACCCTACGTTTGAATGCTGAAGAGAAAGTATGTATGTTCAACCTTACGTTCTGAACCTTACGTTTGTGAACCTTACGTTTGTGAACCCTACGTTTGGAGCCACGTCATCAACCCTACGTTTGGCGTCGGGATATTTTTGACAGATGATATTTCCTTTTGCATTGGTCAAACTGGCGGATTATTAAGCGGATTTCGAGCCGATTCTTAAGTACGACTTTGACTGAATTAAAGACGATTTTCAACGGATTAATGATTGATTTAAATGGAGCTTTTTATGCCGATTCTTCAGGGGAGTTACAACGGCTCTGTTATTTCATTTTAATATCGCGAATCTAAAGGAGATTTTCATGGATCTATTTATGCGGAAGATTTTCTCAGATTTGAATATATGTTCTATCTTGGAAACTTCGGAGATATATATATACACAGGAAAGTGTATGAAATATATAGATTGATCTTTTAACGAGCAAGAAACAGAGACTGTGTGAAGGCGTTCTTTTCTGGTGATCGAGAAGAAGTGTAAAACCTTTTTTTTACCGAAGGAAGATCTTGATAGCAGATTCACGTGTTCTACATCGACTATCTGTTATGAATCTACTGCTGCTGAAGTTGTGAAGTTTCTTGTAATATCTATTTCAACTGGATCAACTCAGAACTGTTTTGATTACAGATATTTATTTTCTGAAGACGACGATCTATCTACTGTCAATTGCATTCTGTTGCAATTGTGAAGAACAACTGGAGAAGTGTTTTCTTTATCGAAACCCTTTTTTATTTTTGAGTGATCAGCTTCTCGTTCTAAGCTGTGTGGGTTCGTGTTTGAACCAGGAAGGCTGTGTTTGCCTGAAACTTGTAAAGGTGTCAACTGCCTGTACTCAGTTGTGAACAGGTCTGTGGAAACGAGGACCAGATAGTGAAAATCGCCAAGCTCATGGATTTGAGCATTGGTGGAGTGGACTAGGGGCCTTCTGTTCCCCGAACCACTATACATCCGTGTGTTCATGCTTTTACTTTTTCCGCTGCATATTTAATCGTGCTAAAGCATAGTGGACAGAATTTGTCTAAATTGAAGAGATTGTAATAATTTTGAAAAGACACAATTCACCCCCCCCCCCTCTTGTGTGTAATCCGTAGATTCAGATCCAATACCAATCACCCAAGCTGCTCCACAACAAGTCCTGAGGGCAATTCCCGATCCTCCCGGGATGGAGAAATGCACTGAGAGCATTAATATAGTACACAAGGGAACACTTTTTCCCAAATATAACCAATAAAACAAACAATGTAAAGAAGTGACAACCCAATATACATTCATATAAAAAATAATATGAACATTATTTATTCAATAAAGTTAAAATAAAACTGAACCAACTAATGAACTAACCAAACCTAACAACCAGCTAACTCCATGTGACCTCAGTGGTTACCCTTCAACCCAATGATCACACATCATCCAAGGTGATCAAACGCAAACTGAAACCTGCACAATGGTTAAATATAGAAGAAAACTATAGGCGTGAGTATTAAATCTCAGTAGGTTATCCCGATAACCTAGTCCAAATTCACATTCTTTCAAATAAAAGAAACACAAATTCCACGTCTAAAAAACAACATATAAAAGTTGTTTTTCCAAACATTTTTCAATTATATAAAAATTACCAGACAAAAACTTGCACGTTTTCTAAAAAATAAGACTAGTAACAATTTTTCAAAGACGTTGAACATCAAAATAAAAAGAGTTTTCTAGAGGGATTATTTAAAGAATGTACACTTTTAAATAAAACACACAAAATGATGAGTCTACTAACCAATCACACCATATGAAGATAGTGCGTATATAATAGCCAATGGGAACGACTCACAAGAACACCCCTAGGAACTAGTTAATTGGGGGCCCTAGGTACCTCGTATCTTGGTGAAAAGTTACCATAAAAAATATCTATTCTTGTTCACATGAGCGACTAGTTAGAGAATCATCCATAACATAGGAGTCCCCAACATCATCATTATCAGTATAGTTTATTTAGTTTCATCATCGTCAAACTTGTTACATGAAATAGTGACAGAACCCCTCCAGATCACTAGCATACTAGTACACGTCTTCCAAACCCGATACCTAGGTTTTCTCTCTTTGTCCTAAAAAAAAGTTAACCATCTATAAAATACCATTTTCTTATTAAAATTCCATTTAAAAATCATACACACATCAAACATCCCACACAAAATTCACACATTTCTATCACAGATCAATAATCCACCAAAATGTTCATAACACTATTTCAAGAAATATAACGAGGCCTTTCACATAAAATCTGTAGAAAATTGATTTTTCAGGATAAACACCCTCCAAAACCATATCAAAACAGAATTGGAAGCACAAACACCATTTAATAAAAAAATTTAATAGACCATAAAATGGACTTAAATGATACAACATGAAATAAACCTGGAAATAAATTTTACTAGAAAAATGATAAAGTGTCCATTAAGAATTTATCAAAACATAAATTTTCCAAAGGTACAAATTTTTCTTTTTATAAATAGGTGTATAAACACCAATTACAGTAGATAAAAAATTTCATAAATCCGTTAAAACATTTGGGTTACACATCAAAAGCATGACCAATTTTATATGGATGTCGAACATGCTATTTTTTGGTAACTCGGGCAAAAACATGTTTACCACCAAAAACCCATTTTTTTATAAAACCAAAACTAAATTAAAGATCCACAAAAGTACCTCAGAATACCAATTAAAATTCTTCCAATGTATTTATAAATCTAAAAAAAACATTTAAAATTTCCATAAGAAAATAAATCCAACTGGTAAATTTATCGAACACATGACATGCACATTTAAACAAAAAACATATTTTATGCACTTAAAAAGGGAAAATGCCATTATCATGCCATAAATTTATCCAATCACTTATCCATGTTTAAAATATCATAAAACAGGGGTGTAGGCTAACATAACATTTATGTAAGGAAGTAGTGTATATTATTATAACTAAACAACATTAGTTTTCACAAAACAAGTCTTAATCAACCGTTTTACACACCAAAAAGTTATACAATGGATGAAAAAAACTAAAAATAAATATAATGTGGAAACAGAAAAAAAATTATTAAACATAAATGATAATGGAAAGTGAAATTTATATCCAAACCCAATTCCATAGGGAAATGGAACCACACAACTAAAATCTCTAGCCGCTGTCTCCAACACTCTAGATCTATGAAGACTAGCCCTAAACGAACCCAAAACCCATCAAAAATCATGGGATACCATAACCATATGTCTTTCATGGATAGGAGAGAAATTAAATCCCAAAAATGTGGAAGGAGGAGTATGATAGAAGAGAAATGAGAAGGAATCTCACCTTAGAAACTAGAGAACTCTTCATATTACCTTATATCTACACCCACAGAGGAAATAAAATGGATTGTAACATCTTGTAGAGTTGCCTTAGGTCTGTATGATCCATGTATAGAAGATTTGGGCAAAATATATAAAACAATTAATGATTCATGAAGGAAAAAAATTACCTAACCAAATCCGGATGATTTGAGAAGACATGAGAACTTTATCCCTACCCTGAGACTAATATGAGCTCTAGATAGGTAAAATGGAACATGGGGTTTCTCCTAGGGTTCATGTGCTCTAGTGGGAGGTAAAATAACTGAAAAATATTAAAAAATTAATAATATATATAAGAAAAAAATTATTATTTTAAAATGGAAATGTGGTCACGGGATGGCCCAATAACTGAATAGATAACCCAAATCCAGCATGATTATGAATTATTAAGGGATAAAAAATTATATTTTGGTTTGCATAGGTCAGTGGAGGCCAAGTGGGAAGTGGGATTAGTAAAAAATGTTAAAAATGAATGACTTATAAAAGAAACAGCCTTTTTTTTAAATATGGAAATGGGATCATGGTTGGACCAAATCATGAAGTAACTACCCTTTTCTCAAAAACATCTCAAACAAGTTTTGAGGATCCCATGGTAGGATGATTATACATAGATTTTTGTTCAAAACATAACATTAATCTCACCCAAAACCCTTGAAAAGGATTGATATTTCCCACAAACTAGATCAAAACCAAGACATCAAAAAAATTAGGAGTGATAAGAAAATTATCAGTTCCAATACCACCTATATTGGTTTCCTCAGAAAGGAAATATCTACATATATCAGGACTACTGATACCATTTCCCTTAATTTTTACAGTTATGAAAAATGAAATATACAAGACTCACTCATAAAATTATGAACATTGAATAACTATAAACATTTCGTAACATAAATTATGAAATGTATTCATAACTAATATCATAATCATAAACATGGATTATTTGGGAATATCTTTACTTATAAATCATTCATGATGGTAGGTAAATAATTTTTTTCTTATCCAAAGTGTATCCCCAAAGAGTGTTAAACCATGTGCGCAATAAGTCCCCTTGTCGTGAACCAGGTTACATAGAGTCAGGCTTGACTCACATTTACTGTGTTGTTAATCCTAGGTACATATATGTAAAAACCACATCCACTTGTAATATCTAGGCAGGGATTTGCTGTTTGTAATACCAACATAATCTCCACCTTACCAAAATTCTGTTATTTTCATCTACACTTATCCTAATAATCTATCTTATTGTTATGTTGCATAATCTATGTTTTCTAAATCTAGTCCCTAAGGTAGAAACTATACTTCATTTTATACCAAATGTAACAAACCAACCCCATAAGCCTAGATTTGGTGCATTATTTTATTAAATTATCATGATTACAATGAATCAAATCCCAAATAAATTATTAGTTTAGCAGTCTAGGAATTCCAAATTGCATATATGATACCCATAATATGTTGGGGAATAGGAAATACAAACATACTACATAAAAAAATGAAATAAAATGCATCCATGAAAATAATTAAAAGGATTCCACTTCATAAAATGGGGAAATAATACATAACAACAATGATATAGAATACTCCTTACAGGTATGTAAGGTATAATTAATAATAAAACAATGAGAATAAATAAATATAGAAATTTTGATAATTGAAACACATTCTGTTTAATCATTAATCTGATATTGAAACATAAATATGGATATAAAAAATAATAGATTAATCTTAGTAAATGACAATAAATGAATATAAAATGATGGAAATCATAATGATGGATATCTAAAATATAATGTCGAGGCTTCATTCCAAGAATCTAATACGTTGAAGGCTTCATGACAAGAATCTATTATTGTTGGGTCTTCATGATACGAATATATTACTATCAAGTATTCATGTAAAGAATCTAATAAATGTGTAAGGCCTCCGCCAAAACCATATATTGTTTGTCTCAAGAAACCTATTGATACATCAAGGGATATATTGGGCCCCACCCATCAAATACATAATCCAATGCAATGCACATTGCTAGAATAATTGATTTAATTTATAAATAATGTGGATTGTCATAAAGTATCAATATTCAATAAATAATAAATTTCTATCAATAATTCACTAGTCAAGGATAAGTAACAATAGGGTTTGTTGATGTTGATGAATTGAAATACCATTTTAAGATCATTAAAACATTCTGGAGGAAAATAATCATTAAAAATTTTAATGTGTTCCCTACAACTTTAAAACATTTAAAACATAATTTCCCATGAATTAAATGAAATATACAATATCATGTGAATAATAAAATTTTTTATATAAAATCTAAATTGGATTTATATGCACCATATAAAAGTTAAGTGATCCAAAACAACAAATAAGTCTTAATGGAATTTAAATTAACACAAAATCCTTTAACACTTTTGTTACATATGAATTATAAGACCAAAAGTAATGATCATAAAATTAAACATTTAAATTACATGATAAAAAAATAATTCATGATTTATTATATCAAAATGGGTAGTAGGTAAACTACACAAATTAATTAACTGGTGTTAATGGAGCATGCCTCGTGAAATGACAAGTGAGCCAAGAATCCCTTACCTTAACCTTCCTTTTGTTGTGTGGTATTTATCATACTATATAGTGGATTAAATATGTTACTAACTTCTACTAAAAACATTATTATTTTTATATTTTTGTATATCATATTTCTATAATATTTTATTACCTCTTTGATAACAGTGTTTCATTATTCTAACTATTTTTGGTGTTAATTTCCTAGTTTTCTCAAGTATGTTTCGACGTGTTATTTGTTTTTATTATTACATAGATCATGATATCATAATATTAATAATTTTAAACCATATTTAATTATGTTTTATATTAATTATATATTTATTTATAATATTCCATAATATTTGCTGATAATAAATGAAGTTCACCACTCGTGGACATGGTAGGTCGTGCGTATGCATGAACGCTACATTTATTTTTTTATTGTATTAAAAGAATGAAAAATAAATTATATAAAAGAATATTATTATTATATTATAATATATATGTCATATATGTTACATGTTTTTATTAAATTCATCTTTTACAAGTTCCTTGTATAGTGTGAATGAGTCACATCGCTTTATGGGGGTGGTAGTACATACCTTCACAAACAATGATATCATATTTATTCAAATTGTAAATTATAATGGTAGTTATTATAAACGAATTAATCAAAGATTAAATATATAATAAATATCATATATATATATATATTATAAATTATTTTTACATTATAATTTCTTCCATGAGAGGAAATAATGGAAGTATAAACTATCATCGTTTCGAGATGTAGTAGTTCAATGTACAGGTAAACAGTATGTTCGTTACCTATTATATTGATGTTTGTGTATGTGAAAGTAAAAAAATTAACATAAAAACTTCATTATATATTTATAATACTATTTTTTTTATATAATCATCAAATAATAATATTTTATTGAGTGTGTAATGGAAATAAAAGTAATGAGTTTAGGGAAAGGTGTTACCTCTTAATCGAGTATCTTCTTTTGGTTTCTTCCAAAAGGATTCATTGAATTTATTTCTACCCAAAAAGAGGCTTATATTGTTAATGGAGGGATTTTTTAAGTGAATTTAGTAGATCTTGTCTTAAACTATTTGTTTTGATAGGTGTGAGGAAGTGAGAGGGTTGGTGGCCTTTTATAAGGGAGGGGGAGTGAAACCCTTGTAAATAGAAGCATATATTCATTAATGGGAGGTTAACCCAACCTAATGTGTCTCAAAAATGAAAAATTAATGCATTATAGGGGAATAATGTTCTATAAAATCCACCACCAAACAAAAATATTTTCATTTTAAAAATTAGGTTCCTTAGCTGCTAATATTTCCAAATTTTTTTCATTTTGTTTTTAAAAAAGCATCTAGTTTTATAACCTAAAACTTTTAACCATTAAGACAAAAATAAAATGATATTTTTTAGGAAGTATTTATTCAATGAATTATTAATATTATATATAACTCATAAAATTAAAATCCCATGTGTTTTGGATGATAATTTTAAAACAATAGAATGTGAAGCGCTAAAAAACTACATAAACACAGACTATGTTAACAAAGTTTTTATAGTATATGGGTGAATATGTAAAATATACAATATTTTATTGTCCATTAATATAAAATATTTATTATTTATAAATACTTAAAAATAATTTTTCAGAATATAGGATTTATATTAATTTTACATTATTTAATAAAATTTCATATTTTTCAAAATAACAATAATGTTAATTTTGACGTTTTTTATTCAATTTTAATTTTAAACCATAAAAAAAATATTAGAATTATAATATATTAAGTTCAATGTTGTGTAACATGATATATTAATCTAAAAAATAATTAAATACCATAATTCAATAAATATACTTCGCTTTTAATATTTTAGTAACATTTGATTTAGTTAATTATTAACTAAATAATCACTACTTTAGATATTCATACGAATTTAAAGTAACTAAATCATTATTAAAATTTAGTGACATATAATTATGATTCCATTGAACCATTTATCTTTTGAAATGATAAATATAACTGAAATTATGATGTTTTTTACATATCTCAATCTTTTATAAATGATAAAGGTTAAGAAAGTTCCCTTTTTTGTATCATTCCTTACATAACCTTCTATATAGGCCACTTTTATTTAATAATATCCCAATAAACCATAATATTCTAAACCAGAATTTATTTGTTCAAAATATTAGCATCCAAGGTCTTGTGGAAAAGATTCAAGGTCATCGTTTCCCTTATGATTAAGGATTACTCCCTTGTTAAGAATAATTTTACCATAATCACTATAATTAATTTTAATCAGTTTCACTAATTTTTTTATAAAAAATTAAGTTGATATTTTTATAAAACAAATATTATAGTTATTAAAAAAAATTATGTACATTTTTTAAATTCTAATTAACATAAGTGAAAAAATTATGATTAATACTCATCCTATAAACATGGTGAGAAAGTGGGTGTTTAATGTAAAAACGTTCAAAAGATTAAAAAGTTTTTGTATTTAATTTAAATATAAAAATTATTCAAATAACCATAATTCTATTAATATCAGTATAATTTATTTATTTTAACTTGAAAACAAAATTTAAAAAATAATTTAATAATAATTATTACTTAAACAAAAAGGTTGTTTTTATCTAAAATGAAGTATTTTCATTATTCAAGAAAAATTGATACTTCTTAGAAAAATAATAAAAAAACACCTCAAGATAATTTTCATATTCAAAATAAAAAATATGGTTATTATTATAAATAGTATTTATTAAATATTCAAAATAAATTTTTAAAAAATATGCGCCATTCGAAGGTGCTAAAACTCGGTTTTGCATGTAAGATAATCCCGTGTTTTGTATAGAATAAGATTACAAAAGTTCTTACCATAAATAAATATAGAAACAAAATTAATTATATTCTAAGGTTAAAACATTGTAATGCACTTTGGGTGTTACATGTTCTATCCAGTTTCGATGGTGTTGGCCAAGTCTATAGGGTTTTCCAAGCTTCAGCAGGCTGACATGATCACGAGTGAGTATGAAAACCATTTTGTTGAGCTGTTTTAGTTAACACCAGTGATAGTATCGAATGATAAGATTAATAATAAATGATTTGAGTTGGTATTATGATATGATATTAATTCTTAGGTTTCGTCATTGATTCTTCATTCTTATGAAAATGTACTGGATAGAGCGTTGACGGATGAAATGGACCAATCTTGGAAGTCAATGTCGTCAGGACTTTCTTCTTCTCCCAATGGAGATGTGTTATCCACTAAGGGAAAGAGGAAGTGTGTGGATTCACATGGTGGTTCTTGACCACAGGGTTTTTTTTGGACCTCCTTTAGTTCTTGGTTGAGGCCCTCTAATTTTCTACCATGGTGGATTGCTTGCCCATTATAAGCAAGTTTTCACTAAGGCACCCAAGATATGTGGTTCCTGCAGACACTCAGGTCACCTATATATGTTATTTCATGATTATCCCACTCCATGTAGTGGAACATGACTATTAGTACTTCTTAAAATTGTGGATCAATTAGTGGATTCATGTATAATGGTTTTCCATCTACAGGAATCTAGAATGAAGTTCATTCACATAGAGCAAGAGCCTCCATAGGAAGAATAACATGTATATAAACTGTGAGAGGTACCATTACTATTACTTCTTCATTAGTGACTACTATATTTGACATTGGTGCATCTCATTCATTCATTTATACCTTTATTTTCAATTTATTAAATCTTCATATGATGCTTTTCTCGAATGTGGGAGATATTACTACTACCATTATAATGAAGAGATAATAGGGTCTTCATAGTCTTAGTTGTGTTTTCCCTATATCAGATATTATTATTTCTTAGTTTTTTTGGTTTCAGCCTAAAACTATATGATGTCATATTTTTTATAGATTGTATCATAGTCAATAAATTCTAGATTTATTGTTATCTTCGATGGGTCTCCTTTAACACACATGATGGGTTCATTTGTTTCATTAAAGTATAATGGGATCCGTGGTTGAGTAGATATTGACCTTCTTATCCTAAGTTGGGGAATGTGATATCCATGTTATCTTGGGATATAAAGTGGTAATAAATTATTTTTGATCTCCATTCAATTGTTGTCCAGTTTCAGGATGTGTTTCCTTCTAACTTCTATCGTTTTCTACTCGTAAGAGGGGCACATTTTTCTGTCGACATTGTGCCCGATAATCAACCATTGTATATTCTCTTGCATCATATGGAACTCGATAAAATAAAGGAGTTGAACACTTAGTCATATTATCTTCTTGAAAAAGGATTTATATTCCTGAGTGTGTCACCATGGGAGACACTGGTTCTATTTACTATGAAGTCAAATGGTTCCCTTCACATTTTTGTGGATTACCAAAAACTCAATCAACTTTTGCTAAAGAAAAAATATCCATTTTCATGGATTGATGATATGTTTGACCAGTTGAAAGGGTGAAAGTGGTCCTCGGAGATAGAACGTCAATCCTTTAACCATCACATGAGAATAAAATAATATGGAATTAAGAAAACCACTTTTCATACATTGTATAGCCATTATATTTACCTTATCATGCCATTTTTATAACTAATTCCCCTGTAGTCATTATGGATTTAATGAACAGTATTTTCCAATATTGCCATGATGATTTCATGGTAGTATTTTTGCATGACATCCTTGTTTACTCTATATCTAATTTGTATGTGGTACATTAACCACTATGACAAAATGATTTTATATCAGCAGTTTAAACCTCTTCCAGATGGTCCTGCAATAGTTTCCGAAAATCACTGCTAAAATTGGCATCAGTAATCAACATTTTTATGTTCCTTACAATTATTGGATGTTTCAAGAAATTTTCATATAATTAAAATATCAAAGCATTTTTTTAGTTTTAGTGGCGGTTTTCACTAAAACAAATAACTAAAATATAGTGGCGGTTTTAATTGCCCCTAAAGTATGAACCTTTTACTAAAAACCCAACAGTAATACAGATAAAAGCACCACTAAGTCAATTTTTTCTCATATTTAGCAGCTGGTTTAACAACCACCCAAAACAATTACAATAATATAGATTAATTTTATAGAATTGTGGAAAAAAATTATATCTTGTGGAGGTTTAAACCACCATTGTATCATGAATGAAAGAAATTAAGCTGTAGGTTAGGCAGACCCAGAACCTGCAGCCAGAACAACATAAGAGTAACATTGAATGGAATCATGATGTTACTGAAATAAAGAATATATAACTATGGTGGGGGGACTCTACAAATTTATTATAAAAACTCAAATAAAATGAATCATGGTGTTACTAAAATAATAAATACATGAAGATTCAGAAAATGACACATTTTTTAAGATCATGGTTAAATCCCAATAACAATTCCCCCTTAAAACTCAGTGAACAATATTAATTTCAATATAAAAAAGGAATGTCATGGTGTAATCACTACCACCATAAAACCACAATTTAAATCTATGTATCGATTTTTCATAGCATGTTTTTATACACTATTAATGATCCACCCAAATCAAAAACCATGACCCCACCCCTAGTGTTTATCACATTTCACAAAAGACAAAGAAAATACAGCTTCTGAATCATGATGTAATGAACATGGCCATGATGCAATAGACAATATTTTCCCTAACATAATATGACCCACCAATTATATCTTCACCTCCATTCCATAATTGAACTCCTCATGACAAAAATAATTTACCACTATCTAAAATGAACAACATCAAAACCCCATGAACTAATCCTCACACCATAACATATGATTATATGGATCAGCCTTATTGTTCATATATAAACACACATGGTCTTGATGATATGAAATTCATCAATAGAAATTTCATATAGAACCAATACCTTCCCCATCACTCTCCCACCAAACATCCTCCCATGACACCAACACTCAAAATACACAAAATAAAGGCATGAGAAATCATCATCCATTACATTAGATACCTATAAAATGATTTTATTCATCGATAATAAATAATTAAATAATAAATAATATATAAATATTAAAAAAAATATGTATATTCCTCTCAAACATGATGAACTCACCTACAACACTCTCAAGGAAAGGATAAAATTCAATACCACTTCTTCCAATCAAGAATAAATGTAGCAATATTACCACAACGGGGGATTCCTCTGAAATATGGACCAATCTATAGAGAGAAACCATAGAATTTATAATATCCCATCAAATAACTACAAGAATACTAAAACCTATGAAAATTTAATCATTTATTCACAATTATTTTATAATGAAAATAATATTAATCAACTCCCTGATTTTATGATAGGTAAACAACCCAACCCAATGAATAGATCCTTGCTCGAACTCTAAGTGATCATCTCACCCTCCACTTCCCCAAACATTGTGAATAATGACATTGGGCATTAATTATATCCTTCTATTAGATCATTTTAGGTTTCTTTATATATTCATCAACTTGTAAAAGGAAAATAAAATACTTCCTAAAAAATTCATGAAACTCAACCCATGTAATTTAATTTTTGTTTCCTTTCTTCATTATCTTTGACTTGATGTTTAATAATCCTAGAAATAAATATCAACACACAAGGTTAGTATATATCATAATAATTATAAAAACATCACAGAGACCATCATATAATATAGAAAAACACATTCAATATCAAATCATGTCATTTACATCAATCTATCATCACAATTATTCCTTTCCATGTCATTTTTAAACATACTATCCACTAGAACATAATTCAACAATATATCCATTCCTCCCTACTAATGACATCTAATACATGATATCATATCCAAATTATACTAAATATATCAATAATGATGAACATTTTTTAAGCACCCTCTCCATTTCCATCTCTACTTCTTACTACCAGCACGTGTAAGACAATTATATTGAAAATTGATCAATGTTGTTATTTATATTTAAACTTAAAATACATAAAATATTGTGATCTAAATGATTTTCATGTTCTGTTATTTACCTTATCATCCCCATTCCTTACTTGCAATTCCCATTTACTACCAAAGTCCCCACACGGTAATTGTCCCAAACCCATCCCCCACATTCGACGAGGGCTCTCCTTCACATGGACTTTACCAACTAGGTCATCCCGGGAGACTAAGTAGGACTGTGTAGAACTGAAATTCCATAGTTCTTTAATTTTTACCTATAAATAAGATATCATTTATTTTATAAGAAATATATATTAACATAGTGACAACTAATAATAATTTATTATAATGAAAAATGAATTCATAGTGAAAATTCTTTGGATGACTCATTAACAAAACTCCCATCATATTTTTTATGAACATTAAACCACACATCTGTTCTGGATGCTTGGTGGGCTAAACTCTATGACAAAATTAAAAAAAAGATAAACAACATATTTATTATATTAAATAGATAACATTTCCTAATAAATATTTAAACTAATTAAAAGATTACCAGAGTCGTTCAGCTTCTAGAAAAAATCATTGACCCCTAGTGTGAGTATAAGGCTTTTTCCTTGGAATTCCTTTAATTTGATAAAACAAAATTATGTTCAGAACATATATTTCCAAATATTCATGCAGAAAAAATATAAATGATAACATATTCTCATTACTAACAATCACAATATACATAACAATGATAATTAATGACTGCACAAATGATAGAAGCGGTTGGTAAAAGGACGGATAACTATACATACAATCATTTTCGTCTTCAATCTTGTTGGTTTCCCGCTCCATCATTACATCATCTACTTCATACCCTCTTTCAAGGCTAATATTTTTAATATTATCATATAAAAATATGACTTCTTCTTGTTGTTGATGGGATTCAATTTATGAGGTTAAATCTTCAACTTTAGCACCCATATCAATAAAGTCTCTTTGTTTTACATGAGAAACTACACTCCACACTTCATCCACGGCATATTTCATATAATATATCATTTTCACTTGTGAATATAAGATATACAGATCATGTTAATAATGGTCCCTAACATCCATCAATCGAGAGAAGTTTACAGAAGTAAATTGGAATGAGTATCTTTTAACGCCCCTGATAATATCCACCCAATTGCATTTGAATAAAACAACTAAAAAATGGATGTTTTAGATTAATTCATTAATATCAGTCAAATTTATATATTCTTATACTTCATAAAATGTAAATATGCCACAATTCTCTGTTTTTGGGCCCTCTTCCTAATCGACTGTATGAAATCTAAATCCATTCAAGTTGTAAGTGTCGAACATTCTATGTAGTTTTAGAGGACCTCGATCAGGAAACATCAAATATTTTGACAACTGTGTTTGACTATCAATATTAATAATCATATAAATGAAATATACATTATTATATTTAAAAGATATATGTGTAATCCTAATATCTGCATTGATTGGAATATTTATGAACTTACACGTCGAGAAAACCATTCTATAGTATCATTATTAAAACAACCATTATCTTTATTTCACACATAAACATAATTTATTACATAAAATATTCACTTTATTCAACATAGAATATCAACATTTATAGTATCTTTGGAGACTTAGGAACATTTCAAAACAAAATTAAAAATAAAATACACATCTTTATTGAAAACGTATTTTACATGACCACACACATTCCTTCGTACTTAGCATTGCATGTGACAACCTGAGAACATGCATAAGAAAAGTATGAGATATAAGGCCCACTAAGGGAGTGAAAAAGGCATAACATTAAGAATAAAATACTTGTAAGGAAATATTTATATCATAGGATCATAATATAAACATTAATAATAAAGGAATTATATTGCATGATTATCATAACATGGAAATGTGGCATCAACATTTAACAAGATTTTCCCATGAGCTAACACTCATTCCACAAGGATCATGAGTAGAAATTCATTGAACATTAATTATATTTATTGAAACCTCATTGAACCTGACATATCATTATACTATTCTTTACCCAATACATTGGAGCGCTACCAGGGCACACCCTTCTTAATCATTTCATTTCATGCATGAGTGTGCCACATGGATCATGTAACATGGATTAATTAAACATCATCACTTATTACATGATACATTAATGTGTAATTTATACATGAAAATCTATAATAAATATGTTAGTGTGTATAATGATGAATACCCTTGACCGAAAAATGGTCATGGTATTCACTACACTATTATTTTGGCTTGGAAAATGACGATGCAGTTTCAGAAGTATAATGGCGTCACATAAGAATTCATTAAAATGGTTGATGAGAGAGAAAGGTGTGTATCATCATACATATATGAAATGTACATTAATGGGGTCATATAGACCCATGTACCATCATATATAATGGAATTTAGATTCATAATACAAAATAATTTCTTGAATGTAAATGAGAAGAGATAAATTCCTTATAGAATTTCGACTTGGTAACATGGGTATAATGGAAGAATTAATGATAGATAAATAAGTCTCTCATAATTCAAAAATAATGGGGGAATTATGGGGGAGGTTTGAAATCATACCCAAACATTTTTAATAGAAAAATTTTATAAAAACATAATGAAATTTGGACAAAAATGAGAAATGAAGAAATTCCTTAATTGGAAATGTACCCCAAAAGCTTGGAAGAGGCTTGTGAGAGGCTTCATGGGAGCTTGGAGAACCATAAGAGGATAAAAGACATTAGATGGTCGAGTAGAGGCATGATATGAGGGTTTTTAGCGAAGATAAGGGGGAGCTTGGGTGGGTTTATATACGAAAAGAGATAGAATTATTTATTATTTAGTTTTTGGACACCACAATTAAACTAATCAAAACCACAAACCAAACCTTGGTTTTTTCCCATGTTTTTTTTCAAAGGGGAGTGGAAAACATTATTTTCTAATGAAAATGTCCTAAATTCTAAAAATATTAGTCTTTCTTATTTGGAGGTGAGTCACACTATCTTGGAAATCATTTTAAAAGTAAAAATGTTTTGTATGTCTTTGAGGGTCCACTAAGGAACCATAAAATTAATCCAACAGATATAAAATCACATTATTTTAAAGGTAAAAAATATATTGGCCAAAATAAAATTTTATATTATTTTATTACATCACTATTGGGTAATTATGATGTCATAAAAGACATTATATAATTAAATGGTATTAAATTTTTACTCAAAAATTCGATTGTATTAGAAAATTATGAAAAATTCAATGTTTAATAATTTTTATGTACTGATTCCAAAAATTATATTAATTTTATATAAATAATTTTCTAAATATGTGAATTTTAACATTTAAAATAAAAAACCTACATTTATTAAAATATCAATGGTTTTGATAAAAACAGTTTGCAAACCGAAAGAAAATACAATTGTATTCATAAAAAATATAAGAACATTAATATTTAATAAAAAGTAATTTTGTAATAATAATATTTTATTGAAATATTATTTATTTCCAAATAAATCATAAATTCATCAAAATATATTTCTTAATTGAATATTAACTTAAAAACTATTTTTTATTTAAAAAACTTTTACAGTGTAACAATAATGAAATGAATGTATATTCTTTATATAAACAATAATGCACATAATCATAGTTCAAGGTTCTTGTTACATAACCCTTTAAAACTCCCACATAATACTTATGTTTTTGGTGTGTGATGGTGACAGACTATTGGGGTGGCTCAGAAAGCATCACTCGAGTGGTAATCTCTATCAACTTCTACATCTCCCATAGGATGTTTTTTTACAAACTTAGCATGTTGAAGCTCAACTTGGGATTTTTTAGGAGTGAAGCTCAGTTATGATACCTCATTTCCGAGCTCTGAAAAATTGGATTCTTGTGGGGCAATTATACTAGATGAGGTCATCATTTCCTTTGTCTGAGAAAATTGGGTATATTAAATCCCTATATTTATACTAATCATTTGGCCACTATTCAAGAGCTATATTATCAATGATAACAATTCGTGATGGTATTTTAAAATCAAAAAACATAAAACCATGGAAGTGCATATGTTATATAACCATTTTACATAAAATGAAATTTATATTTATCAACGTGAATTTTCATTAATAAAATTTTTGGTCAATAAAATCTTCCCCCCTTAAGAAATTTCTCTCAAGAAATTTCCTTTTTCCCAAAATAAAAAAGATGTGTGTAACTCTGCCTCATCACTTCCACTAGTTCACATGTTGCTTCTTCAAACATCTGGTTTCCCCACAACACCTTAGTGAGGGGCATTGTCTTATTTTATAGAACTGTTTCCCTATGATCTATGATCTTCACCGGCTTGTCTTTATAGGAGAGGTCATTCTACAATTATACAACCTCTGGATTGAGTACTTGTGATGGGTCAGGTATACACTTTCTAGAGAGTGATACATGGTATATATCATGTACATGAGATAGATTCAGTTGGAGTGCTAGTCGATAGGACACTACTCCAATGCAATCAAAGATCTCAAAAGGGTGAGGTACCTTGGAATAAGATTTACCTTCTTCACAAATCTCATAACTCTCTTCCACAGTGATATATAGAGGAATACCATGTATCTGACATCAAAATCTAGGTCTTGTCGATGATTGTCAGTATAGCTCTTTTTTGGACTCTGAGTAGCTTTAATGTGCTACTGGATGTTCTTAACCTTCTCCACCATTTAATTGACCATTTCGGGACCCATGTGTTTTTTCTCCCCAACATCATCCCAACATGTCGGTATTATGAACCTCTTCCCATAAAGGGATTCATAAAGAGCCATTTGAATGCTTGAGTGGAAACTGTTATTTTAAGAGAACTCAACCATATAAATATGTTGATCCCATCTTATTTTGATGTCCATTGAAAATAATCTCAACATGTCATCATGTGTTTATATCGTATGATTATATTGGCCATCAATTGGAGGATCATAAGTCATACTAATGTTTTGATCAGTATTTAGATCTTGTTAGAGACTCATCCATAACATTGAGGTAATCTTGGATCTTTATCGGATGCAAAAGATAGTCGTACCCCATGAATCCTGACCACTTCTCTGATATAAATATTTTCCAGTTGATCCAATGAGAAATCATCTCTAATTTCAATGAAGTGTGTAGTCATTAGAATATAATCCACAAAAACCTAGATAACACTGTTTCCTTTGGATGTATTCGAAAGTATGGTGACAATTTCCATGGTGATGTTCTCCCATTTCTATACTGGTATGGGTAATGGTTTCATTATTCCCATAGACTTATTCTTCTCAGCCTTCATTTGCTGACATACTAGGCACTTTGATGCTTAATCCGTGATCGCCTTCTTCATGTTATCCCACCAATAATGCTTTCAGAGATCTCAATAAATCTTTGTATTTCCTGGGTAAATGGAAAAATTCAAACTATGTGCATCATCCAAAAGATCATTCTTTAACTCTGGATTTTATGGAACACATAGTCTTGTCCTACATCCCAAAATTACTTCTTCATTAACATTGAACTCCTAGGATTTCCCTTTTATGATAGTTTACAATTTCTTCTGAATTCCAACATAATATTTTTAATCATCCTTCAAGCTTTCCAAAAGAGATGGTTGAGAAATCACTAGTGAAAGGATTGGTGATGTTCCATTATTTATGATTCTCATGTAAAGTTTCATCATATGTATGAATATTGGATTTTTTTAAATTCTCATCAATGTTAAAATTATTGGATCCTTTCTACATAGAGATGTTTTCACCTTGTTTGCTTTCCCAGGTTGGTAATGGATTGAGCATTCATAGTCTTTGATAGTCTCTAACTGTCTTCATTTGAGCATGTTCAAATATTTATTTGTAAATATATACTTGAGGCTTTTGTAATACATATATATTTCTCACTTCCCCCCAAAGAGGTAATGTCACTAAATTTTTTAAAGTGAAGATTACTACATCCAACTCCAGATCATGCATTAGATAGTTTTTCTCATGAACTTTCAATTAACATGATGAATATGCAATGACTTTTTCATTTTTCCCAAACACACATCTCAGACCCTTCTTCAAAGCATCACTAAATACCACAAAAAGTTCTCCACATTTTGGGTAGTGTGAGCACGGGTGCATCGATATGCCTCCTTTTCAACTCCCTAAATATATCTTCACATTCCTTACTCCAAGAAAACATTACTCCCTTTCGGTTTATCTTGGTAAGAGGGTTGTACAATCGTGATAAATTTCTCACAAATCAGAGACAATATCTAGTTAACCCTTGGAAGCTACAGATTTCTATTACTTATTTTGGCCTAAGACAACCCACAATTATAGTTCCCTTAGAGGGATCCATAGATATCCCGTTTCTAGTGATGATATGACCCATGATTGAGACATCCTTCAAACATAACTCAAACATTCTATACTTTTCATATAGATTCTCCTTTCGCAAGGTCTCTTGTACAGTGCATAGATACTCCTCATGCTCCTCCATGGTTTTGGTGTATATTAGAATAAAGTCTATAAGTAGCACCAAATATTTGTTGAGTTAATCTATAAAGACTCTATTCATCAAGTACATGAATATTTATAGAGAATTACTGTGTCTTAAAGGCAAAACTATGAATTCAAAGTGCTAGTATCTTGTACGAAAAGTAGTCTTGGGGATATCCTTCTTCTTCACCCTTACATGATAATATCCCGATCATAGATCCACCTTGGAGAAGTATTGTGCTCTAAGTACATGATCGAACAATTCATCAATTAATGACAGTGGATACTTGTTTTTTATCATGATTTTTTTGAGCTCATGATAATCAACGAAAAGGAGCATTGACCCATCCTTCTTCTTGATGAAGAGGACTGATGCACCCCAAGGTGAAGAACATGGGTGTATAGACCCGTTATCTAGATTCTCCTATAGTTTTTCCTTAGCTCCTTAATCGTTAAAACATCTATTATATATGGAGTCTTGAATATTGGAAACCCCCAGGTATAATATCAATTGATAATTCATCATCTCTTATAGAAGGAAGACTAGAGAATTCCTTAGAAAATACTTCAGTGAATTTCTTCACAATAAGCATGTCTTAAAGGATGTTTTTTTCCTTAGAATGAATCATTTGAGAAATATATGTGTCCTCATAGAGCAGTAATATCCATTCTTAAGATGATGGTGCTAAATAAGATTCATTATCTTCCTTACACTTGTACAGAATCGAGGGATGATTCTCTGTATGGAGAGTTATTTACCTCTCACATAAATTTATGTTGGATCTATATAAATAAAGTCAATCCATGCTGATAATGTCATTAAATTCTACAAGAAGGAGTATGAAGGGGTTTTCAAAAATTTTAATACACAAATTATGACAAGTGAGAATTATATTCATGGGATACGATGATTTCCCCATTTTCCATTCTCACTGTTATCTTTACTTCCATGATATGTGATGGTGTTTGGATTATTCAACTAAACTTTATGGATAAAAAAAATAGTAGAAATAGAATAAAAGTATTTTCAATATTCCTAAATGAATAACAATAGCACCAATCATCACTTCATTGTCGGGGTTCACATTGGCAGTAGTGATAGAAAAAGATCACCCTTTCTTCCTTGGAGGTTGTTGGTTCCCTCCTAAAACCCTTGTGTTAGGGAAATGGTTTGCAAAGTGCCCTGATTATTTCTAGTTGAAGAAATGAACATCTTGTCGAGGGTCGAACTGAGTATTCCTCTCCTCTATTGTAGCTATAGGTTTTTCTTGTTTGTAGTTGGTGGCCAGGTTCTCTTATCTTCTACACCTAACACATTTTCTCTTCCCCTTAAAGAAATTTCCATGGTGCTTCCTTCCACACCTTAAGAAAGTGGGATGCTGGATTTTCTTAGCACCATTGGATTTATCCATCAGAACTCTAGAATTAATGATCACATTATTATTCTTATCCTCAAGATACCATTGCGATTCTTAGATCTCCATTTCGACCTTAAGGGAACATTGGACAATTTCCTCATAGACTATAATGTCACAGATCACTAGGGATTTCCAAATGCTAGGTTTTATCCCAAAAAAGAAGTGGTCATCTTTGAATTAAGAAGTAACGATAAGGCTAGAGGCATAACATGAAAGCCTTTTGAAGTTTTCCTCATATGATCTGATGGATTGGTCATCTTTTTTCTTGAGGTAAAGAAAGTATCTTTCCATCTTAAGTCAGAGGGTGCGAGGAAAGTATTTATCGAAAAATATTTTCTAGAAATCCTTCCATTCCAATGCCTCGATATCCTCCTCAAGAATCATATGTTTTTATTAATATTAATCATTGATCTGATTCACCCACCATATAATATACATCCAAAAGTACCTACTCTTGCTCGTATCATTTATTGATGAAGAAAATATTTTCAGTGGATTTGATCCATTTTTTCACAATTAAGGGATCACCCGATCCATTAATAGTAGAAGGCCTTTGTCTCATAAATCTCTCGATTGTGACTTCTTCTTTATTAGGGGGTTTCGAACATTCCTATTGACCCATGATTCTATTCAAAACATGATTTAACTGAGAGAGTATCGTGACAAAGTTTGTGATAACCGCTCCCACTATATTGGGAATCTCATTAGAATAGTCGTCAAATTGATCTTCACATAGGTTGCTACCTCGAGTCCACCTATTACCAAAAATTGGTGGAAATTAAAGGATTGTTTGGGGTAACATATAAAGGGTAATCCAAAAAAATGTATGACATATAAATTACTTTTATTTCCTTAACTAATGAATTTATATGCTAAAATCTATGATATTCATGATCTAATTCTCAACATATATTCATTGGGGAATTTTTTATATTCCATTGACAATGGTTCACACTAAGCTTATGAATTTATCAAACAATATCCCTCAAGAGTGTCATAACCATTAGTGAATCATGGACCATTGTTGTGAACTAGTTTTAGTTCGAGTTTAGCTCAATGTGATATTTTTTTGTTTTACCCCTAGATACATCTGTTCTAGAGCCACCTATACCTGCTCGTATCCAGTCCTGGATATATTTTTTTGATGAACCACTTAATCAATACTCACAAAAATTTAGGGATGTTTTTATAATACTTTTTATTATCCCTAAGGTTTTCACTACGTTTTTATAATCCTCATTCCAAAAAAAAACTAATCCTATCCTCTGATACAAACAATAACAACCATGATCTTTATTTCACACTTAAACATAATTTATTACATAAAATCTTCACTTGATAAAACATACAAGATTGAGAGTTCTAGTGTATTTGGGGTATAAGAACATTACATAACAACATAAAACATGAAATACACCTTTTTATTGAAAACATATTTTACATGACAACACACATTCCTTCGTACTTTCCATTGCATGGGATAACCTAAGGACATGAAAAAGAAAGGGTGATATATAAAGATATGTAATGGAGTAAACAAGGTATAACATAGAGAAAATAGTATATGATAGGCAATAGGAATATCAATGAGGCATAAGATAAACATGAACCTAAAGGCATGATATGGCATGATTATCATAACATGGAAATGTGGCATCAACATTTAACATGATATTATCATGAGCTAAGGATCATTGCACAGAGATCACGAATAAACCCTAATTTCACTTGAATTATCATGAGTAAACCCTCATTTTACTTGATGTATCATGATACTAATCTTTACCCAATGAATTGGAGCGCTATCAGGGCACATTCTTCATAATCATTTCATGCATAAGTGTGCCACATGGATCATATAACATAGATTAATTTAAAAAATCATTTATTACATGATAAACGAATGTGTAATTAAAACATAAATCTTTATAATCAATAATAAAATGTTCATAAAGGTTGATACCCTTGATAGAAAAATGGGAATGGAATTCACTACACAATGACTTTGGCTTGGAAATCACTGTGCAATTTTGGCAACATGACAACCTGATATAAGGATTGTTAGTGAAGAGAAATGGGACCTTGGGTGGTTTTATATAGGAAAAGAGAGGCAATTCGTTATTATTTAGGTTTCGGACACCATAATTTAATCTAATCAAAACCACAGACCAACCCATGGGTTTTCCAATGGTTTTTTAAAAATGGGTTTGGAAAAAATTATTTTTATATGAAAATGTTGGAAATTCTAAAAAATTTAGGCTTGCTTATGTGGAAGTGAGTCAGAATCTCAAGGATATCATTTTTAATGATAAAATGATTTAATGGTCTTAGAGGGTCCACTAAGGAATGATAAAATTAATCAAACAAATATAAAATCATATTATTTTAAAGGTAAAACATATATTGTCCAAACAACCATTTTATATTTTTTTATAACATCACTTTTGGGTCATTATGTGGTCATAAAATACATTATGTATTTCAACAATATTTATTTTTTACCGAATAATTTGATTATCTCATAAAATTATGAAAACTTCACCGTTGGATAATTATAATGTCTTGATTACAAAAATAATATTAATTTTATATAATTTTTTTTTTCTAAATATATGAATTTTAAATTTTAATATAAAAATTGACATTTATAGAAAATGCATGGGTTTTGGCAGAAACAGTTTTCAAACATTAATAAAAATCACAATTGTATTCATAAAAATTTATACGATCATTAATATTTAAAAAAAATTATTTTATTAATAATAATATTTTATTAAAATATTATTTAATTCCAAATATTCATTAATTCATAAAAATATATTTCTTAATTGAATATTAACTAAAAATACTATTTGTGATTTAAAAACCATTTCAAAATTAATAATAATTAAATGAATGTATATTGTATATATAAAAAATAAATAACATAATTATAGTTCTTGGGTCTTGTTACATAACCCCTTATAAAACATGCATAAAACCTAAGGTTAATGTGTCTGATGGTGATAGAATCTTGGGGTGGCTAGGATAACAATGCTTGGGTGGTAATCTCTATTAACTTCCACCTCTCCCTTTGGGGGTTCCGTTATAGCTTAATGTGTTGTAGCTCAACTTTGGTTTGGTCAAGAGAAAATATCAGTGATGATACCTCCTTTTCAAGCTCCAAAAAATGGGCTTAGTATGGAGAGATTCTATTGTATGAGGTCATCAGTTACTTTTTCTGGGTAAATTGGATTTTTTAAAGCCCTATATTTATACTAATCATGTGGTCACTATTAAATGGATACATTTATAATAATAATAATTCTTAATGGTATTTTAAAACCCAAAAACATAAAACCATGGAAGTACATATGTTATATAAATATTTTAAATAATATTATATTTAAATAGATCCAGAGTAATTTTCTATAATAAATGTTTGGGTCCTTACATTTATTAATAGCTTTTGTAATACCTTTAACATTTCATGTTTAACAAATCATTCAACTCTTTGTTTATATCATAAACTCTTAAATAAATGGATCTTAAATTTCACTATTTAGCAGCACATATATATGTTCCTATAAAATTTCTATTTATTACAATGTAACATTTAAGCTCATCCCAACTGAACAGCCAATAACACGAATGATTTTTGATTTCCCATGTATTTTTGACTGAGTTGATGTGTCATTAAAACATCCTACATGATAGAATCTTGTCTCAATGTCACCCAGGTATCAAGATAAAATAGTTAGACACTCCTCTTCCAAATAGCCTTCTGAAATAGAGCCTTCAGATTGAGCATTAGTTTTCACATAAGATTTCAAATTCCCAAGATATCAGTAAAATAAAAATAAAAAAATAATTTTGTAGTTAATTAAGTGAAAAGAATTTTTTGCTGAAGCAAAAAATATATAAATAAATTACCTCTCAATTTTATACATCTATCGGTATTGTATGGGACCCCCTAATTTAAATCCCTCAACAAAATAAACAGTTAAATGCCACATGATGGTAAAAACGATTGAAAAAATATCATAACCATTTAAAAAGTGTCATTAAAAATATCTCTTAATGGTTGTCAAGCTGGAATGGATGTAGGGTTTGATTGCATATGTTTCCAAAAAATGTGCAGAATTGGAGTACAATAGCAGTAACCTTTTCAGGTAATAATGTATTCAACGCCAATGGATGTAACTACTGTAACAAATATGTGAATCATGGATTTTCAATCCTTGTAAACTAATATTAATTAAGTCAAAACACCTTGAGATGTTACTTGAATACACATAAGATACCTTTACGTGTTTTAATACTCAATAGAATGTGTCTTTATCCCTATTTTTCATTACAAAAATTACTAGAGCATACCATCTATTATTATTTGGCCAGATATCACACTTTATGTTTATTAATTATAAGTCTTTCCAAGCATTGAGATGATCCATTAACTTTACATTCTCATTATGTAATATAATGATCAAAATTTTATAATCATTATTCTCAATATGCATCAAATCAAAATTTTTCCAAACCAAATTAAATTCCCAATAAACATGTTTGAAGAATATACTTTTTTTTCTTCCATTGTTGTATTTGGATTTCACTTGATGAGGCACTTAGAACATATATCCCACTATTGTTCGCATAAATCACCTTCCCAAATTCTATTTCAACATTTCCATGTTGGTCGATGATTTTAGAAGCTATTGATAACATTAAAGGTGGTCTATGATCAACGAAACCAAAGAATTTTGACTTGTTCAGTTGAAATATATGAGATGTGTTGATAAATATTGGATGAAACAATTTAAGTTATCTGTTCGAGATCGAAATAAAAGTTACAAACAAGAAAATTCAAAACCATGTATGTTTTCCAACCAGATAAATTCTCACATCTAGAGAAGTTAGTAATGGTCCACATTAGGGCATCTTGCATTTTGAACATTGTTCTAGAATATGCATTAAGTGTCTTAATATCATTTCTATAAATACATCAATATCATATCATTGCATTTTTTCCTTGGAATTATCATCAAAAAGATAAACTTAATTTTTTTCATACTCATCCACATAGGAAGATTATAAGGGATCCAAACAACTAGCTAAATTCTATAACTGGTACACAATGTCTCAAATGGGGTGAATCCATTAGCAGCCAATCCCAGTTGAACATTCGTAGGATCAGATGAGAAATATGGATGTAATTTATCAAATTCCTTCCATGATTGTGAATCTATTGGATGTCATATTAACCCATTATTATTATTAACTACATAATTCTACTTCATGTGTTCATCGCTATTCGATGACATTAATAATCATTGCAATCGAGGATTTAAGGGAAAGTAATGAAACCCCTTTCCAGGTGTATTTATATTCTTTTTCATTGTAGTAGTATGTTGATTCAGACTTACAATATCACCCATATATTTTCATCTAGAAGAATAATATTTTCTGCAATCCTATCTACCTGAATCCTCTCCCCAATAAAGAACACAATCATTGGGACACATATGTATTTTTGTATAATTCAGACCAAGCTTGTAAACAACATTTTTCATATCATAAAATGACTCGAGGATATTTGCTTCTGTAAATGAATCACACTACAAGTCCAATATCATGGAAATATCCCTATTTTTAATTCAACATTGGAAGTTGATATGGTACAACTTTAGCAGAAAATATTGTTTGGAATATTTTAAACACCCACTATACAAATCTTGATTTCCATATTCAACTAAACCCTAAAATTCATTGTTCTTTTCAATGATTTTTTCTCTTAAATTAGTCTCTATAGAATCATAATTAGGATCCAATGAAATGTTTCAATCTTGATCTGGTTGTTTTACACTCTCAATAACATCACATGTCACATTTCTTTTGTACCACCATCAACTGGTTGTTCTGATAGGTTTTGATGTTGATGATGGTGTCATGCAATGGCCAATTCATCATTTATAAGGTTTTTCATTTCATATACCATTTCTGACGATGTTGGGAGCTCATTCTATGGATTGAAATCAGTTATCAACTATTCTGTATCATTAAATTCTCCATTCCAAATCCAATACAAATAATGAGAATAAAATTTCGTCAATATGAAGTGTTCATAAACATCATCTATCTTCGACCATCTTCTAAATTTAAATTTTATACATGGAAATATTATTCTCCAATCAATAGATTGATTAGAAAATGAAAAATCTAGAAACACCTCCAAACCCTTATCATACTAAGGTGTGACCTTTGGTAATGTGATCAAGATTTATACCATATATATGACAATGTTCCTACACATTATGAAAAAAATTAAAACACATAACTATTACTAAATAGGAAAATAGATTCATATATACTATTTGAAAAAATATGAATTTGTTAAATAACAATACACTGCCTTTTAAATTCATGTTTAAACATCAATGAAATAAGAATTATAGATAGTTTTAATAAAAAACTATTTTTACTATAATAATATGTCGATGAAGAAACTCGTGTAGAGTAGTGAACTTAGACCCTTCTTTAATTGTTATAGAATAAGGAAATATAGGGAAACTATAAATTCCTCAAAAAATTGGTATAATGAATCCATGAAGTTATAAATATCGTTCTTATTCATTATCCACTTCATTCCTTAGCATCTATTTGGAGAAAAAACAAAAATGGATTACATTCTTTAGAAATACATTGAATATTCTACACATGTGTGTTTTTTTAATTATTCATCATACATTTATAACCCACGAGTTTGAAATTAAAATAGGAACAAATTTCTATTTAATTTATGACACTAAAATTAAAAAATACTCAACGTATTTCATTCATGGTATCATTTTCTAGTGACAAAATATTTTTACCATTAAAATAGATGAGAGGTGCTACTAAATAAATATAATAGGGAAATTTTATACCTATATAGCCCACATAAGGGTGAAATAAAATTTTCATTGGCTGCATAAGGGTACCTCAGAATTTTTATAATTTGTGTAAAGGTGACCTTTAAAATATAATTCTCGCATAAAGATAAGATTCATGTTACACATTCTGTATATAGTTAAATTATAATGCTATGTAAGGGTAAGAAAAAATTATAGTAATTGCATAAGGGTAACTAGTAAGGTTGTGTAATGGTAATCTTTTACATAAATTGGTCATGTAAATGTAACTAGAAAAGCTATATAAAGGCCACTCAGAAGTTATGTAAGGGTAACAAGCATTTCTAAAGCACACATAAAAGAAAAGCATAAATTCCATACAGTATTTAAAGGTATCATATTCACTACACGAGGGTATCATACATTTTTTCCATAATACTTATGGGTATATTAGAACTTACGTAGAGGTAGGAAACACATGTTTAAAGGTAAGCAACACATGTGTAAAGGTAAGAAACACTTGTGTAAAGGTAATAATCACTTGCGTAAAGGTAATCTACACTTGTGTAAATGTGTGTAGACTATACATAAGGGTAAAACCAAGAATACAAAGCTTGCATGCGGGTACAAAGGAACATATGTAAAGGTAACGCACAAACTATAAATTCCATGTAAGGGTATGTAAAATAGTTACGTAAGGAATATAATAATACAATATATAGAAGAAATATTACATAATAAAAAATACGAGGAAATGATATAATATATCACTAGATAAAACTAACCTGAATCACTACGTAACCATATAATACAGTATTAAGAATAAAGATTCCATAATGAAGATTCAGGGGAAATGATACAGTATAACACTAGATAAAACTACCTTAATCACTAAGTAACCATATAATTGAATGTGTCCTCGGATCTACCCTGGGAACTCTAATATGATAACCAGTTAATAATATCTGGGAATAACCACCAGAACTATATATCAATCATCTTATGCTACATATATAACTTAATACCAAGTTTCCCACACAAGCCCTGTAATAAAACCCCCCACATAGACCTTGTTCCTATAAAGATTAGTTTAAAACTAGAGGCATGTGAACCAACTAGAGAAATAAGCTGGGTTATCCAATAAGTACATGGTTTCCCATGACCAATAGTGTAACTAATGCATAGTGAAAATGAGATATGTTTAGCACATGAGGAATAACCATAACTACATGTAACCCTACCACCCAATGATGTAGTACCCCATACATACATAACATACACTCAAGGAATAATTTTCACATTCTCATGCATGGGGAACAACAAGAATCACATATTTAACACAAACCCACACGAGTAGTAAATGAGAAAGGGGAAATCAAGGTTTTCCTTCCACATACACAATTTAAAACCAATGTTCTAACCAGAACTTCAACACCAAAACATGTATTGGAATGAAAAAATATATTTAATTTTTCATAAAATAATTTGCAAACACAATATATAAAATGATGGAAAACAACAAATTAATTAAAAAAATTAATCTAACCTTTACACAAGCATTATCGTCTTTGAAAAAATGAAATCATGGCCAATGACCTTCATTTCCTTCAAACATCACATGAACACAACTTTAAACATTTTTATAGGTCCACACAAATCAGTTGTTCCTTCTAAAATGTTTCAAAGCTACACATCAAAAATGTTCTTTCTCTTTGAATGTAAAATCAAGGAAAAAGGGACAACCATGTCTATCAAACCATTTAAAATAATCCAACAAGGAATTTTAGAAGTTTTAAACCATGTACACATTTAAAATTGAAATTTTAAATAAATTTAAATAGCCTTTTAAAAAAATATTAGTGGTCAACACCTCAATTACAAATCAAATTCTTTTTAAAACCAATTTTTCACTCATTAAAATTCATAATCGGGTCAAGACCCATTTAAAAACATGATAAATATTTAATAAGAAAATAATATATTTCACAAGAATATTAGCATAACTAAACATTCCATTTAGAATATGAAAACACGGTATTCATTTGAAAACCCATTTATACCAACCTCAAAACACCAATAAAAATATTTAGAAAACAATTGGTATATAAAAAATATTCATAATTTCATAAAAATGGAATTTATAAAGTAAACACACTCTTATAATTCTATAAGGAAAAAAATTTATAGTTGAAACTTCCTCGAAAACGTAAAAACTAATGTAAAACACTGTGGAAATCATTCCATTAAAAAATGACCATACCCATGGTTAGGATTGGCATTGAGGCTTCAGGGTTCGGGTACAACTTCGGGGAGCTGGGAAGGGGTTGGGGGAGTGGTGAACTGTCAGAGAGGTTGGTGAGGGTCGAACTCACAATGATGGGTGGCAACTGACAGCATTGGCAATAAGGGGAAAGATTAGCATTAAGGGATGTGATTACTTCTATATTTGGGAAGTTATGTTCTTAGGGTACATGGTATCGATACATGGTATATCAGTTGATTCTGAGAATGTGAAATCTATTACGACATGGGAATAATCATGATTTGTTTTTCAATATTTAGAGCTTCTTGGGTTTAGCTGGGTATTATTTTCATCTTTTAATGTATGTCTCAAAATTGGATTCATTGACGACTTCTCTAACATGGAGGGGAGTAATGTTTTCTTTGGATGGAAAATATTATAATTATTTTGCTGATCTGAAATGTATTTTAATGATTATGATAGTGTTGACTCTCCAAGGGGATGGCCAGGGATATGTGATGTTCTGTGGTTCATTGAGTTCCAGTTTGGGTTACATTTTAATAGGGGGTGATCATTTTGTTGATTATGGATCTGAACACCTTAGGACAGAAGAGAAGAAAAATCTGAACCATGACTTTGAACTCGTAGATATAATTCATGTGCCAAAAATATGGTGACACTACAATGTTGGACAAATGTTTGTTGTGGTTTAAGACCACAACAGATTCAATTATATCTTCTATGAAAAATATTTGAATCTCTGCCAGAGGATTTTAGTGGAATACATGTAATCTATCGAATTTAACATCACTTATACACTAAGGAAAGGAAATGTTACTGCAGATGCTTTGAGTATGAAACAATCGACCCATAAAGTGAAAGAATCATCGAAAGAGTGGAACTTGATGAATTATTTCGCACAATTGCATATTGGAGTTCTAGATTTAGGGGTCGAGGTTTCCTAAACCAGTCTTCAGTTGACTCCTCACTTCTTGAAATGATTCATCAAGACCTGTATCATGATGATTAGTTCTATAGAATTAAATACTCTTTTTTATGGTGGGGAGACTATTCATGACTATTCATTCTCTACCGTGGGAATTTTATACTTTTAGAATCACTTTATTGGGTTGTTAATGGTCTCAAAAGATATGATGGGGGTACCATAATTTCTAATGGGTTGTGATCCCAGGAACAATGAATATGTTCTATGAAATGGGGTGGGAATTCAATTTTCCATGTATGAGAAGGGGAATTTCTGATTTTTTCTCTCATTTTTATGCATTCGAATAGGTTAGTATTGAGCACCAGAAGCCTTCATATATGCTTCATCCACTTCCAGTGAAAACATTGATATGGGATCATATCTCTAAAATAATCTTAGTTAGGTTTCCATGAACCCATCTAATGCTAATACGATATTCGTTGTGATAGATCAACTAAATTTTTTTTCACATTATACCCATTGATGATCCATCCAAATTTGAGGATTCGTAAAATATCTATGTGAAGTAGATTTTTTTTGAATGGAGTTCCATATTCTATATTATTTTATTGAGATCCTAGGTTTACTTATCACTTCTAGAGAGGCCTTAAAGAGGAACTAGGATCTCAGTTCTATTTGAGTATGACATAGTACCCACAGTCAGATGGCCAATTTTAATGAACTATATAGATTCTTGAGGATATAATATTTTCTTGCATTCTTGACTTTGGTGGATCTAGGGATGACCATATAGGGATGTTTCTGTTTTATTATAACAATAGTTACCATCTTACTATCAGAATTGATCCATTTGAGGCCCTATAAGGATGACATGACGGATCTATGTTGTGTTGGTCATAGATTGGTAAACGATTGTTGGATGGGATGAGATTTTTCAATAGAAAACATAAATGATTTAGTTGATTCATCACTAAAATTTGAAAGCACCGAGATAGTTGAATTCTTTTGCTAATCATCATCATAGACCTTTTTAATTTTCAGTTGGTGGCATGGTTTTCTTGAAAGATTCACCCAATTTCGGTCACCAATGGCTTTGGAGGAAAGGTAAGATTTATCTTTATTTTATAAGACCATTTTAGGATATTTAAAAGGTGGTAAATTTTTCTTACCAATTACAAATTTCATTAAATCTAACATTGATACATAACATGTTTAATTTATCTCATCTATGAAAGTATCTATTTGATCCATCTCATATTCTAAAATGGAGTGATCTTGATGTTGATTTTGATTTATCTATGACTGAAAAATCATCCCAGATATTTGGTTTTAAATCAAATGTAATCTATGGAAGTAAGATACATTTGCTTTGATTGTTGTGGCAGAACGGTTCCAATATTTAAGATATGTGGGAGATGGAGGAACAGATGAGAGAGAATTGGAATCATATTTTTGTCATGGAATATTCTTAGTAGGGTTTATGGGGAAATAATGTTTCTATGATTTGGGGTTTGTAACATCTTGTTTCAAATATTACGAATTTGTAAACTGATATTTTATGCTTTCTTTCATTGGGTTTCATTTATGGGTTTTTAGGTGAAAACATTGGTGGTTTTTGAATGTTTTGGGGTTGTGTAGAGTTAGAGCATGGTTTTCCCAAACTGTGTGCCCTACTTGTGAAAACGATGAAAAATAAGGAAGTGGAGTTTTTCAAGGGTGGATCATGGTTTAACAACCATGTTACCACTTATTAAGAAACATGCACTTCGATAAAAGGGGTGCACAGTTTTTATAAACTATGTGGATCTTCTCATATAACTCTGAGTATGGGATTTTTTAAGCCCAAAATTATTTTTAAAACACCCTAAACCCTTATTTAAGGATTCTGACAGACTTGTATAGCCCCATAAATATTTCTTATTCCATGGTAGCTACCAAGAGTAGTTATTAGCCCATGTATACCCTCCTAGAATTGCATTGAGTCTTATTGAACAACATTTTATTTCTCCTAGTTAGTTTTCTATTCCCATTATTTATCTTCCACTCTCTCTCCCTATCTTTTCCTCCATAGAATTTCATAGATCTCCATGTTAATTGGTGGATCTAATACCCATTATTTTTGTTCTTGGATATAGGATTTTCAAGGAACTACATTTTTTGGAATTGTTCATGGGATTTTCCAGGCTAAGGTTTAGCATTATGAGATCTCGTGTTTCCAAGGAAGGTGGTTCCATTATTATGGATAAATTTTATTAGACCTAAATTATTGATTTAAATTAAATTATTTAATTGAAATTTAATTGATTGAAATTTATTTCCATTAGTATATTAAAAACCCAATTATATTTAATCGGTGGATTGGGATTTTAAAATGTATTTTTTGGAATGAAATTGGGAAAACCGCCAGTTCAATTGAATTGTGGTGTATGTGTGTAATTGATGGACGTATATAAATATAAATTGTTGACATTAAATTGTGAAATTAATTTAAAAGGACTGATTTAAAAATGACTTGAAATGATTTTGGTAGAAACCCATTGGTTTTATCATTGGAAAATGAATGATTTTATTAAAAAATAAATTTAGTTTTTCAATAGAAAATTGAAATATTTGAAATGTGGAATGGGATGAATTCGATTTTATGGTATCTTAAAATAAATTTCTAATCATTGTTTTTTATTATAGATCATTGAACCCTTATGTAGTTAGTGAGTGATTCTGCCATCCCTCTATGATTTACAACACTAACAATACATATTTATCAGTCACATCCCTGATGGGATGGTGATGAGTACTCCTTGGTTAGTATCAAGAGGAAGGTGTGTACACATAATTACATGTTAACTTTTGATTGTGTGGAGTCCCTTATCCTGGTACTTTCATACCTTTAGTCATATAACCATGTTTCTCTTTTATTATTATTTGAAATATACAAATCCTTATTGTTGGTGTACACTGTTTACTATTCCTTATGAATTTATATAAACTATTTGGTATAAAAAATTTACGAATCCATTTTTGGAGTATTTCTTTCAATTGAAAATTAAAGAGTGGTTTATTTAAGTATTCATTCTAAATTAAAAATATTTTTAATTGATATTGAGAGATATATTTGGTTAATTAAATGTTGTCATGTTATTATGGAATCCTTAGAGATACCCTTTTGGGATTTTAGCTCACACCCAACCAGTGCCTTTTGGTGTTTGTAGATTTTCATCACTTAGGTTTGAGTAAGGGTAAGAATCCACTGGAAGCTTGTCGTAGATATTTATATTTGGGCTTGGAGAAATGAGTTTTCTTGGGCTTGGGTAATCCTTTTAGTTTTTTTCTACTTTGTTGTAGTACTTTGGGTTTTCATACCTAATTAACTTCTAGTACACTTATCCATGTAGAGTTTCTCTTGTATTCATGAGTACTTTTTTATATTTAATCCACTATATTATTGAAAAATTCATTCCCAATTTCATATTGAATGATGTGAGGCACAAGTCACTTACTTGTATAGATTGGCAATTCCCTTTGAGCTATGTTAGAGTCATTGTGGTTACTGGGTTACTAGGGTACTCAAGCCAGTTCATGAACCTATTCACAATGAACTTTAACTCAATTATAAACAACTCAAAAAAATAAAGTCCTTCATACCAAAAATTCTCAAATTTACTGTTTAAATAGATTTATATTTTACAATGTTAAATAATATCATTTATTAAATTATTAGATAAAATATATTTATATAGAAATGTTTATATTTCCAGATAATCCAAAACACCAATTAAATGAGAGAATTCATTAGAATAATGGATTTTAAAAATTCATTTTATAATTCAAGGAAATAATAAATAATCATCCATACCATAAAATAATCAAGGGAAACATATCAAAGAACCATTAATAATCAAAATTCATTATAATAAGTAAATTACTATATCAACTAAATTTTGAACTATATAAACAATGTTAACTATATAGTTAATTTGATATAATTAAATACAAATGATTGAAATTTCATGGGAATATATATAATTTACTGACCTACTCGATTTTATCATGGACATATAATATTTTTGGAGAAAATTATCTTTTTAGTTCTTCAAATCAAAACATTAATAAAAGAGTAAATTATTCAATGTATTAATTGAATATTAAATCCATTATCAAATTAGTATATATTCCTTTTACATACAACATAAACAATACAACCCAGATTTCTGTTATTAGTATTATTAAAACATCAGGGGATCTCAGACCTAATATCAAAAAACTTTTATCATGAATATAATTGAACATACATGAAATCAATAAAAAATGTAAGTCATAATCCAGTAAATAAATGTCAGTAAAATTATGAATGTAAAATATCATAATAGACATTGATATTAATTTTCCAAAAAAACCTAAGGGTTGAAATCTTACATAACAATAAAAAATATTTCACCAACATATCTAGGACTAGGATGATCACTTATATTTACTTTATATAGGGAAATTCTATTCCTAAAATCATTTATTATATATCCAACTAATGTTATAATTATGAAAACAAAAATAATATTTAATAGTTATTTTTATATAAAACACCAATTATACATGAGAAGTTAATATGCATGGATTTTTAGTTTGAAGATAACAATTGTTGTCTACTACAATAAAACCATATTTGTTAAAATGAAACCATAGTCAATTAAATTTATCAATCCCCTTAAATTTCAATATAGTAACACAACCATGCATGTAATAATAAAATATAATTATATTTACTATACTCAATTACATAATAGAATAGTAAATTGTGGTAACCGATCATCTATTGTGGTAAAATAGTCTGTTTTATTGCATAAAATGATTCTATCACTTTTACATTTCTTGTTTACCAAAGGAATATTAATATTAAACGTTTATACATTGAGTAGATTGATGTATACTCAAGTAAAGTTGTATTAGGATATAATCATAGTGCTCTAATCTGATTAAATGCTTCAATAATCGGTAAAATCATAGCATTCAATATATAAAAGATTCATTAATATTTTACCTACATGTAATATAAAAAATCACAAATTTATAGACTTATATGAGATTTTAACCATGTATAAAACATATAGATATAAAACATATCTCTCCTTATAATAGGTAAACAATTATCAATTATATTAATAATATCTTTATAATTTTTATAATATTTTAGAATAATTCATTAAGAAAATTGCACTAAAATCATTTTAAGTAACACATAATTTATCATATATGTTGTGTTCAAACATAAAGCTTGACATAGATAACATATTATGGTGCGTCCCCCTCCTTTTTTCAAGGATTTAATTAATTAATTTACCAAAACATTGAATTCCCCCAAGTGTTGGAAGTGATGGTTGTTTTTTTCTCAATTGGATCATATTTCTCGAATTCATTTCTTATTGGTTAATTGACCTCATATTGAAAATATCAAAATGCATTGAAAAAAATCCATAAACTCCTTGATAAAACCCATAAACAAAGGATCCATGGTGATATTTGTTTATTTATTAGAAAATATCTCATGTTTTATATCATTCATGAAGTGGGACACATCCAATAAAAACTAAGGGGACCCTAAAGAAGAGCCGTTGTTTTCATGATCAAATTAATATGTAATATGAATGTGAAGATAGAATGTAAAATTAATTTTTCAAATTCAGAAAGAATAATCTGTGGATTTTGATTAATTTTTCACATTTTTTTGTTAAAAATTTGTATCAAATTTCTATATAAATTACCTAAATTAATAACATTAACTCAAAAATTTTCGGTTAGCATGTGTTAAATGATCATAGGAATTAATTTACGTAATATGATGTGATAGTCATGGGGTTTTACTAATTTTAACTTTACTTATTATAGTATTTACTCATTTAGATATGTTTCTTGAACCAATATTTGTAATCATGAGTCCTTAATACCTGAACCAGGTGTTTTCTATATATATTTTTTCTCATAAAATAGGTATGAGGATCTAACAAATTTTTTAACCAATTATCTTGGGAATTAGTTGTTTTATAATACCGTAGTCTTGCAAGTCCTAACATTCCATTAAGTCATACTTCAATTTTTCTGTTGATATTTATAATTTCAATGGGAATCAAATCTAAAATATATTACAATGTATTTAATCAAAAATAAGGTAAATCAAAGAATATAACTTTTCTGTTAAATTTACGTTGGTTTTTCTATGAATACTAACTCTTAGAATCAATAAAATTAAATTTACCCTTCTATCCGGACATTTAAAATATGTTTTTTACCCCCTTGTTTCCTCATCTTTCAAACTAACCTAGTTCATGGATAGAGCTCCATCGCTACTTTCATCCTTTAATTTTTTTGTCTCATCTCCTTTGATTTCAAGTTTGTTACTTCTAGGTAAGCCCTTTTTTTGTTGTCTTCTTTATTCTCTTGTTTTCTCCCATTTCACTTGCCTTGGTTTTCTCATGAAATAAATTATGGGATGTTCATACATGGATAGGGTTTAGGGTGGTTTCTTCTATGAGGTTTTCATTTCTAGGGGTTATGGAGGGCATGTTATTTTTTGGATATAAATTTACCATTATATTATAAAAATTTAACAATGGTTTTATAATGATTCCACTCAATCAAAGGTAGGGGTTTTATTTTATTTCCTTTAAATTCCATAGAATTGAGTACATTATTTTTTTAAATTTTTTTTGTTCAATTAGTTTATTGTATGATAGTTACGGTATATTTCATAAATTTTTTAAATTTTGGATCGGTGTAATGAAGTATTTTAAGGTTATTTGTTACATTGTATAGATTTATGTTGGTTTCACGTTCCTTTGAATAATGTATAAGAGGTTTGTTTTAAAATTAATCAATTTTTAATCAGATCTTATCCCCATTCAGTTCATGAATTTGGGGAAATGTGGTTTTGATGGTAAAAATATTTTTCCAATTGGATTTCCATAATGCAGATATTCATCGTAGATGGTTTCTAATGTGATTTTTAATGATTTGTATTAATTTAATATCTGAAATTATATTTTTAAATGAGGATAATGTTTTTTGGATCTTCAATCATTTTTTAAAGTCCTATTTTAAACTTTACTAAAAAATATCATATGTGTGAGACGCTTGATTGAGCCTTAATATTTTTACTTTTTTTTGTTTTGGATTGAGACCCCATGAGGGATGTTCATTTTTATTTACATTAATTGATAATCATGTGTTTTTTTGAAAAAAGTGAAAATTTCATTAAAGGGTGTAGGATGTGTGAAGATATTTAAAATAAATGTTTTATTTGATAAAATAATGATGTTATGGCATGTTGTTTACTCACCTCTTCTATGACATTCCACGGGAACAAAAGTACATAATATAAGTTCTGGATGAGTGTTACACTAGTTTCACAGTTCTCATTGGATTATTCCCTAAGAGATAATGCCACCTTTGGGGTTTTCCTTTTCTTGATAACCTGAGGTTGTGTCAAATCGATATATTCCAACTCCACTAAGAGTCCCTTGATATAGTGTTTATGAGGGGAGATAGTCCAAAATTTCCTTGTTAGATCTTGGTTTGTTACCCATGATATTTTCATTTTTTTATAATGTCTATAGTGATGTAGATTTTTATACTTTTATTTTATCAGCTAAATTTTTGTTTTTCATGGAATCATTGTTACAATTGGGTGTTTTGGTATATTTTCTAAATTGTAGTCAAATTTTTTTCACTTGTTTATTAGTTTTTTTATTTTTTTCACTACAAAATTTAGTTTCAAAATTATTGTAATTGTTATTTTAATAACTAAATTATGTAATTTTTCTTTAAAATGGTATTTGTGAAATGTTTTGGGAAGAGGATTGGGTTTTTTGATTGATTTAAATAAATTATTAAATAACAATCATTCTATTTCCAAAATATGTTTGATAAATTGTTTTGTAACTTCCATATTTTTTCATAAGAAGGGTGTGATTTTAAAAGATAATAATGGAATGATATTTGGTTTAACAATAAATTAATGTGAAACCACTATTTTTTATTTATATTTAAAATTTTCATCAATTTAAATTTTGATTTCTGTAAAATGGAACAACTCTTTAGTGAAATATTATTTGGATTTTTTTACTCACATCCTACATAAACCATTAAATGATTGAATTTATAATGTTTTTTTCTAAGTTACTTTGTCTGTTTATTATGGGATTTATGATTTGGTCAGACTACTGATGGATGGGTTTGGGACATGGTGAATGATAATGGATCATAATGAAATTCTTGATAACATCTTAGTTATTTTTTCATTTGTTTTGGGACTATCTATTCATCTTCATTACATAACTAAATTTTTTTATAGGTTGATCAAAATTTATAATTCATTTTATTTTTACATGTTTCTCATTTCCTTTTATTAGTAATGATTATCATTTACTGATTTTTTATTACTATAATTGATTATCTCATTCATGTCAAAAATTTGGATTGATGTTGTTGACATCCAATATATAGATGGGTAATACTAGATTCTTTGGTGGGATCTATGACGGTTAATCTAACCTAGATTTTGAAATTAGGAAATTGAAATATCAGAACATTTCACTCAACATTGAAATAATGATGTCCTTCAATATGATAAAATAGTGCTTTATAATTAATGTATTTTCCATGTATGCGTTCTCCAATACCATTACAAATATGTTTACGACCATTTTGACAATTCTTAGGATATTTTTACTAATTAAGGGATCTTCAAGCCAGTTTATTAAGTGATCATGAGGTTTTAGACATGGGGACCCTCCAGTCGGTCTCATTTTCTCCATTTTTGAAGAATATTTGAGTTGATGCATCAATGATATTTACAATGTATTATTTTATAATTATGTAGTGGTGGGAATAAATTTTTGTGTTCCCTAACACCTCTTTTGTATGGATAACATTATTCTCTTTGGAAAATTATCAAAGAGGAATATAGGATGAATTAAAACTATTTCCCAACACTATAAAATGGTAGCTGACTAATCAATAAGTTATAAAAAGTCTTCTACATTTTTGGGGATGTGTTTTAATCAGCTATAAAAATAAAATATCCCAAATTCATTGGGATGAAGAGGGTATCATTTCCCATTTTATACTAGGGGATCTTATTGTTTTGGGTGATGGTACGAAGATATATCTTATAAAGAATCATCCCAAAGATCACCAGTAAACATGAAAAATATAAAAGAAAAATCATTTAATAGGGAACGAGATTATTCTTGGTGAAACTATTGATCACATCCTTGTTTTTTCATGCCTTCCCTATATTAATATTTCCCAAAGTGATTATTAAAAACCTCTAAAGAATGATCATAATTTTTTTGGACTAGATATATTCTTGAAAATAAATTTGTCTTTGTGGGATGGAAATAGTGTACTAAACCTGTTTACATGGGTATCCTTGGTAACAATGATTTGAATAAGTTAAATGGAGAACTTATTTAAAAATCACTTAGAATCTGATCACTTCACAAAATCGTTCCCTTACCTTTCGTAATAAAATTTTCATATCAAAGAATTGTTATGGTTACCCATAGTATATTTCTTTCACTCTTGGGAAAACCATCACGACCTCCTACCATAAGATCATATCATTATCAATGTGGGTTGTCTTGATGCATTATATCATGAATTTTTGGAATATACTGTCTCTTGGAAGGCCACTTAATGAGATTATGCAACATTCATATAACAAAAAACACATGAAAATTCCTACGTTCAACCAAAATATTGGAGAGATTACTGATTTTCTCCCACATCACATCATACTATATCTCTAATAGAATTTCTTTGTTAACATTGACACTTTTATCTGGAAACCAAATATTTTTTCATAACATAACACAAGGTAATTATACAGGGATAAATTTATTCATGCTATTCATGAGACTATTTCAATTTTGAGAATAAGGAGTCATTTTTTCCACACTAAACAACTTTCATATTATTAAAATCTTGAAAGGCAAGTTTCAAATCCATCATCAACTGAAATAAATTTTTTTTAGTTAGCCTATACATGTCATTTTTGCTTAAAAATAATTATAATACACATCAATTCTTTTCCACTACAAATTTTTTCATTGCAATGTGGTCACATTAAAAATTTGTTCAACATTGGCCAATAAAAAGTCAACCGAATAGTGGATCTACTAAAAACATTTATTGAAACTAAAATGATATAACTCCTTAATAACCACAATATTACTAAACAATCCATGGTGATGACCTATACAAGGTTTTATAAGAACACTATTGCCTTTGAGAATACTATCACCTCTGTTCATATAGGCATTTTGGAAATCCACATAGATGTTTATGTGGCCTCCAGGATCCAAATAGGTTTGATGATTTATGATGTTTTAGATTATATTAAATTGTGTATTCATTGGGGTTTCTAAAATAAATAAAAAACCACATGATGTTTAAAAATATTCATGTGATTCCACTCCTTATATCATTGATTAATGTCAACCTTAATGGTGTAACCTTAGTTGTACCTTGTTCCATGGGATTTGTTGGTGTTTTCAATTATTAATAGTGATTTTAAGGGTTTATTTTACCATTTCATTGGGTACATATTCTTGTAGAAGGGGAATTTATGGGAAATTTTTAAGTTAATAAAATTTCTAGTCCGTCATGGATAGAAGATCTTATAGATTTAATCAGACCCCACGCATTCAGTGGGGCACTAAAAAATCTAAAAAATATCCATAGAAAATTATAACCTCAATTATTTTAGGTTTCAGTGTTTCTATGAATTTCATTCTGAAAATTAATCATTCTTATATAGATGTGAAAAAGGTGGCCGGTATAATAATTAAAATGGAAATTGTGAAATCTAGATCAATGTGGTCTTTTGTAATCACATGCTTCTATGACCCATTAGTTGAGCCAGACCTAAGAGGTTACATTCAGAACCGTTTCATTAAATCCAACTTATAATTTATTGCACTAAATTTTTTAATTATATTTTGGAGTTACATGTTCCCATGGTCTAGATACTTTCTGTTAAATTAGATGAGAAATAATTTCCAATATTTCATTATAGATTCTAGGACATTGGCTCTCAAATCATGGGGATTGAGAATGCCTTTTGAACTATGTGGAAATATAGACGATGTGATAGTTTAGGTTAACCTAGATCATTTCATTTTAACATGTTATCAAAGCCTAAGTTAATTAAATTAATTATTTTATATGACCCACCAACTAATTATTTGGGGTATGTATTAGTTTAATATATATTATTATTGTCATCCAAACTTGAGAGTTGGGTTATGTAAGAGTGGTGTAGGATTTTTTTCAATCAATATCTTGAGTTACCAGGGGTATTTGGAATTTTTATCTTGGATTCAAATTAAATTTTGAATACTCTCAATGTTTTTATATGATATTTGGATATTTTGATCCCCATTGAGTTCACTTGTGATTTTTGAGATCATTTTTATACTTTTTTGTGAAAAATAAGAAATTAATCGGAGCTTAATGTATAAATCACATGACTGAGAAAACCGTATACAGAACATATTGGCGGGTATATAACCATTATAGTTTTTATTTCATGGTTTTCACACAGTTCACCAACTCTTGTGACCAAATAGTGAATAGTTCTTCTTTATCCTTATATTTTATGTATTGAATCCAATTTTTTAATCAATCCCAATGGTATATTACATTTGTGTGAGGTTGATTTGAGGAATTTAAGTGGAATTGATGTTATTGGTTGATCATCTACTGAGGTTTTGTGTCTTCTTTTTGGATTTGGGTTGTAAATTATCTATTTTGTATTTTGGAAATTGGTTTTTGAATTGAAAATGATGTTTTATAAACTGAATTGACTATAAAACCAATTTGGTGTTGGAATCCAAAAAATTGGTGATTATTAAGTATTTTAAAATTAATTTCTTCTTGAATTTAATTGTTATAAAAGATTTAGATTCAAAATAGATTATGACTTTTTATTTTTGGTGGATTTTAAAATATGGTATCTTGGTTGTTTGAGAGTATAATTTTATTTACATCTATTTTTTTAAAAGTTATTGATTTAACTAGATAATTTAGAGAATGTTTTTTGACATAATGAGAATTATTTGAAATGAAAAGTTAATTTTTTTAAATTAGATGTGTGTTTTAAAAGTATATCTGTGTTTTTGAACCTTTCCTAAAGATGGTGATTTAAAGAAGAATTATTTTTTGAATCTACCAAAAAAAGTGAAAATTTTTCAAAGGTTTTTTTCTTTGGAAAATGAATATATTACCCATTATAAATTTTATTTAATATAAATTAAATTATATTTTAATTATGCTTTATTATATATTTTCCACTAGTGAGTTTCGGTATTTGAATTTATCCCCTTGGTGTGCATGGGGAGTGCTATTTAATTGGGATGATAAACATGAATTTGTTAAATTTGTCTTTGGGGGTTTTTTATTTGTGCATCCCCAAATGGTTTTAAGTAGGGATAAAAACATTAATTCTAGGCATAAGACTTAGGGTGAATCCTATTATAATTTAAGGGTGTATCTTTTAGTGGTTTTATTTTCTATGACTTTGAATAGGAAAATTGTTCCAAAATATATCTTTATTCTGTAATTATTGAGTAACTACCATTCATCCCTAATTGTGTTTAGTGAAATGTTGAGGTTGTCAAGTGGTTAGAGATTTTTTCAGGAATCTAGTAGGTTGAAACCTCGAGATTGGTTTTGATTGATTATCTCTTTTGGGATTTTGTTCTCACATAGCTGTACCCGATTGATGCACTATATTATTTTTATAATCATTTTTTGAGGAGTTGATGGGGTTTTATTTTTATTTTTCCCTTGGTGTTTGATTTTGTTTCTTGTGGTTTTCTTGTGATTTTTCCTCATGTTGGTTTTTTTTAATTTAGATATAGGTAGGACATAGAAATATCAATTTGGTGGCAATGATAGTTGTGGAAATAATTGATAAAATATGCTGACTAGTGATAATTTAGATCTTGTTGGGTTCTCTGTGAGATAGTAACTTGGGTATGATGTCCTAAATATCCCACAACATTATATTTGATGACTCAAGTAAAATTCCCACAACAATATTTCTGTGTAATTCTATTATTTGAGGTATCTTTTCATTTTTTTATATGTAATTGGATGCACTTTGTTTGATTCCATTTTTGTAGTGGTTGGATGCTTCTTTGGGATGCATTATTTTGTGAATTTGATCTAGTTGCACGGTAATTGGTTTCAGTTGAAGGAATTTGGTTGTTCCTTTGGATGAGATTTGATGAATCATATTTATTTGGATAATGATATATTTTTTGGTATCCTCTAGAGGTTTTCAATATTCTCCATCATAATATATTTATTATAAATATTTGGGAGACCTATAAGACATATTTATCTTCTTAGATCCATGTGTTTGATGGTTGTGAGTTGGTTGTTCTTGGATATTTTTTTATGATTTTTAATATTGAGGTCCTGATATTGAGGAGTTATGTTTTTTATTTAGTATTCCTTTCCCACTAGGCTTCATTATACATAATTATGTTCCTTAACCCTCCCACCATCATTATTAGTGTTGGGGAGGACAATATTTCTTTTTCTTTTAATTTTATTAATGGCTTCATGGGGCTCTAAAGTGGTATGGTACACCAAAATACCACTATTCATATATATATATATATATTATTTATTTTAATGTAATTTTAATTGTTATATAGTTTTATTTTAATTTTTGACATTTTTTAAAAACATTACTCCAGTAACAAATTCCACCCTATCACTAGACAGTTTGGATAACCCTAACACAAGTGAATTGGGTGTAAAATAAAACTTCATGCAAGGATTTATTATTTGTATAGTCATTGTGAACGGTTTAGGAGAGATTGTGGACATACCATTATATATGGGTTTTTTTCAATTCAATTTTTTACCTACAATTTATATGGTTCATAGGTAGAACCTGGATGGAGTAAAACCATATAATGTTTAAGAGACCGAAAGTGTGCCTATTATTAATTTGGGTGTTAGTTATTATCTTTTTTATGGATAGTATAATCTATTATAAATCTGTGTGATATGCTTCAGTTCAGTAATATATCTATTTTTCATGGTTGGCACGTGATTTGTAAACTATACAGTCAGACCATGCGAGATTCCTAGATATAATTAAAAGTTAAATTTACCCTTCTACCCTAACGTAACACTTATGGTTTTGGATCACTATTTTCATTATCATTATTTTCTGGTCCATACACATGATGGAGTATCCCTTCCTCACTTCTTCTGTTAATTTTGTGGATCCTTTCCAGCAATTTCATGTTAGTTCCTCTAGGGTAACCCCTCATTTGTTAATGTTCTTACTTATTACTCTCTTTTCTATCATTTATTTTTTATTGGTCGTGTTTTTTAATCCATGAGGGGGGTTTTATACACAGAACGGTTTTCGGTATGTTTTAATCCATTTTTCGGTTTAAGGGCTTACACAGGGCACATTCTTTCTATTTGGGAATTCTCCACCAAAGGGGACACATTTTAGAAGGATTTATAATATTTATACTTAATATGAGGTAGGATGTATTGTGTGTCTCCTATAAATGACATATCCTTGAGTGTTTGGAAGTTTAAAATTATTTTATTTTTGTTCAATTAACCCTATACATGATAGGATTCATAGATTTATTAAAATAATTAATGGTTAGGTCACTTAGAATAAAAGAGTTTAAGGATTTTTCATTGATTATAATGATTTATTTCGAAGTGAAATTATTTTAAATAATTGTCAATGTTATATTTTTTAAATTGAATCTATTGTAGAAAATTTTTGATACTATTTTGGTTATGAATTTGATGAAATTTAGTTTTAGAGGAAATGGTTGATTTTTCAAATGGATTTTCATAAAGAGAAAGTATATCCAAAATGGTTTTTAATATTAATTTAAATGGATATTTTCAAATGATTATATAAAATTAAATTTTTAAATGAAAAACATTTCATGGAAGTCTGATCATGTTTCAATGTCTCATTGGGAAATTTTATGAGATTCTCTCAAATGTATGTGACCCTTGATTGAGCCCGGGAAGTTTTATTACCTTATCTAGAATGAGACCCCTTGGGGGATGTTCAGTTGGTTGTACATTTATCGAAATTCCTTAATTGATAGTGGAAATTGGGTCATTTATTTTGTGGGAGTAAGTGGTGATATGAGATTTAATATAAATGTTATATTTAATAAAACATTTATTTATAGGGTTTTTGGCATGAATTTTGACTCAACGTGGGAACCATGGTCATTAATAGAAGGTATGCATGTGTGTTACGCATGTGTAGTGGAAGCCACTAGATAATTACATTAGAGTTTCATGCCCTATAATGGGTTTCCTTATTCACATTAACCAAATGTGGAATCTAATAGAGATGATTCGATTTCACTAGTGGACCCCCGGATAAAGCATTTCTAATGAGATAAGGTTTGGGGCCCTTCTAGTAATATCATATCATGTTTCCCATTCTACTTAGATACTATTTTAGGTCGAGTTATGGGATCCCTATATGTATTCTTTATTTTCTAAGCATTTATTTTGGTATTTAAAGGAACCATTGTTTTTATTGTGTGTTTTGTCATGTTTTATTAATGTTTTCTGTCTTTTCTGTTTACGTGTCGCTTTAGATACAAGTTACATTAAATTTAAAACTGAATTGAAAAATGATTTTTAGTTTTTATTTTATGAATGAAGGAGATGCATTTTTATAAAAAGTCTTTTTGGGAAATACTTTAGGAAAAGGGATATTTTTTTAATATTTTCAAAATTTTCATAATGAATTCTCTTTAAATTTTCATAAAAACTGTCTATAAAATGTTTTGGATCCACGCATGGTTATTAAAAGAAGGGTTTCATATAGAAATATATTAATGGAATGGTATTTTATTTAATCTAATATACATGGGAAATCTCTTCTTTATATTTATATTTCAACCAACCATAAATGAATTGAATTTTGAAAGGAAATAGTACAAGCTATTGGGTGAAACCTTACTGGGAATGATTTAATCACACCATTAAAACAAAATTTTGTTATTGCAACTCTTATATTTTCTCTCAGGTGGCTTGATTAGGAAATAATGGGAGTTATTATTGGGTTGGTCCATTTACGATTATATTTTGTACGTGGTGAGTGGTAGTGGGTCATAAGGATTTTTTGGTAGTGGATTGTAATTTTTAATTCATTTTTGGATTTTTATGTATCCACCTATCTAGTTTAGTCATCTCTTATATATTTTGTTATATATGGATTCTTATCTCCAATTCATTTATGATTAGTTATTCCTTGATTAAATTTATGGGTTATGAGTATTTTTAGTTGTCTTTAAATACTCATATTTCATTCCTCATTTATATTGTGTCGATTTATTTTGATGGTGTGTACATCTATTGTATGGATGTGTCGAGATGGATTTTTGGGTTATATAATTAGTGTCTATTCTGATTTTTTTGGCGAATTTTTCCAAATTCTTTTTAGATTACAAGACACTGTTTTTCATCCTATATTTATCGAGAACACCATTGGGGACATATGGAGACAAAGTTTAGGTGATGTATCTGGTCAATTGAGGTCAGTTTTTTATTTTCATTCTTCTTGATCACATATTTTTTATACATAATATAAGAAATACTTTTCACTTTTTTCTTTAACCATACACTATTCAATATATATGAAAATAAATTATAAGAAACATTAATATAGAACACATTTGAAATAGCTCCATCCTTTAGGAATCATATAAAGGGACACCTGTGGTCCATAACTTATTTAACTCTACTATAATTGGTTGTAATACTAATATATATCATTCCAATGATCATTTTTCTTAGTAATCAAAATAGTTATGAAATTATATTTCTTCTTCATGTATATAATTGTTTTTAATATGGTATATTTAATGACACATGCCTTGTGTAGTGATCTATATAAGTCTATCCAAATTAATTAAAACTATCACAAGATAACCTCAATCTAATATTACATATATTAGAATAAAAATGAAGATTTTTTTTGGAAAAATATTTTCTTTATAATATTTCTAGAGGGTGTACCATATTATATCTATTTTCATTTCATTAGGCATTCCATCTCACACATTTTGCTATATTTTATAACATAAACATTCAATATATCCTCTTTGTCAAAGGAATGTTTCACATAACCTTAATCAAAATGTGAGAGAGTATTCTATATTTATTTTACCTCCACCTATGTATAACACACAACATATATTTATTTAAAATAATTCTCATTCCAACATATAAATCAATCAATAAGAAATATTTGTATTTTATAAGAAGAAAATTCATGATTTTCAATTAACAAGTGAAACCTCATAATTATTTTTTGGAATGTTATAACTGTATGGGTAAACATACATCATAAATTCATGAACGTGGTAAACGTTAGTACTAATAAATCAATACGCCATTTTCCAATGAAATAAAGACATAAAAAATCAATGTTGTTCATCTTAACACAATTAGGATACCATGGTGTTTTAGTATCCCCATCAGCTTCTTATTTTTTTCAATGTCATCATTCAAGATATTTAAGACTAAACATAAAAAGGAATTTATAGTATTTACATACAATTATATCATGGGGGAATTCTCATGTTTCAAAAGAAAATAAAATCTATCGAATTTAATATCAATAACTCCATACCTATCAGAACTTTCAAAATTTTATGGTCATTGAATTGTTTCTCTATTGTGATGTAATTACTACTTATAGGTGTAATGTACAAATCTAGTGGTATAATAACTTATTTGTACATGAGTTAACTTGGGGTTTTATGGAATTATAATAAGGGCATCAAATGCCCCCTGAAAAAATGTTTAATGTGAAATTCAAAACTATGTCAATATTGTTCTGAAAAACATATAACAAGCAATTAATACAATACATCCAACTTCAATCAATTATGGTTTGGAATATATAATTCAACATAAAATAATATAAATATTTTTAAGTTAATTAAATTAGTTATAAAATAATAATCATAATGGAAAGGTATTTAAATTAATATGTTTACAAAAGTATGTATTATATAAATTATTAATGAATATAAATAGATAATTTTTTATTAGTATATAAAATTTTAAAAAGATTAAATATAAATAACAAAAAATTTATAAATGTATCAAATGTATATATAAAATTCTAATATTATTAAATTATATCTAATTTATAAAAGTTAACTTGATTTATAAAATAATATAAAATTAAAAATATATAAATATAAAATTTATTAAGGTAAGTATAAAAATATTATAAATTAATAACAATGTATACATGTACAAAAATATAAAATATAAATTTATAAAAATTTGTACTCGTATATAAAATTATAAACTTATATAAAAGTATAAAGTTATTTTTAGTTCATATACAGATATATTTTTTATAGAATTTTATAAAATTTACATATATACATAAATATGTAAAGGTATATAAAAGTATAAAAGTATATATTTTTTTTATATAATTATTATTAATATATAAGAATTAAAAAATTATATAGGATACAGTTTCATAAAAATATAAAAATATAAAACTATTTTTTTAGATTTAAAATCTATGAAAATATAAAATTATAAGACTATTGATAAATTTAAAAAAAGAATCCTAGTGTAAAAACATAAATTATAAATGTATAAAAATCTATAAAACAATATAAAATTAAAAATATATATATAATTATTACAAAATGTATAATCTATAAAATTGTATATATTTTATAAAAAAAACATAATTAATACAGGTATAAAAATTTAAAATGGAGCATAAAAGTATAAAATAATATATTTTAAAAAATGTATATATAATTAATAACAGTATAAATAATTAATAAAATTATATAGTTTTATAAAATTATAAATATATTAATGTATAATATATTTAAATTTTTTTTACTAAATTATAGTCTAGAACCACTGATTAATTTAAAAATGTATATAAGTAGAAAAATATAAATTATATATATATACACAAATTTATAGAAGAATTTATATTTCTAAACGTTTCAAACAATAAATTTACAAAAAATTTATAAATGCCTCTATATAAATTATATGATCAAAATAATATACACTATATTAATTATAAAAGTAAATAAATATTCAAAAATAATACAAAGTGAAAATAAATGAAATTATGTTTAATAAATTTAAAGAAGGGTGTTGTTGGAGACCAGCTGGGAATCTGACATGCTTGATCCCATCCGTATGAGTTCCTCAATGTATGAGGGCTTTACTACATTCGATTTGGTAGAGGTAGGACCTTCCTGTAGATATGATATGTCACTATAGGGAGGACCTTCGCAATGGAGGCCACAAATGGTGAGGACTACCATTACAGCTGCCGCATGGAGAGAACCTGCAGGGTACACCCTGGGGAGGGCCTTCAGAATGTACCACAATGAGGGGAGGGCCTTCTCATTGACCGATGTCTCGGCAGGGAGGGCCTCTGCCATTAGTATTGTAATCTTGAGGGCTACCATTAATACTTGACACCTCACTTAATAGAGGACTTTTGTAGTTCACACCCTGAGGAGGACCTCCAAGGCATGTCGTAATGAGGGGAGGAACTTTTGGCTACGTAGTGTTGTTACAGGGAGGGCCTTCGCAATAATTTCCATCATGGTGAGGATGACCATCATGGTTTGACGTTTGATGTGTATCCCGGGGAGGATCATCAAGACACACTGTGACAAGGGGAGGGTCTTCTTGTTGCTTGGGGCCATCACGGGGAGGACCTTCTCAATGGCGGTCATGGTGGCGAGGACTACAATCATAGTTGATGCAATGGAGAGGACTACCGTAATAGATTCCACATGGACAATGTCTGTGGGGTACACTTTGGGGAGGTCCTTCAGAATGTACCGCAAAAAGTGGAGAACCTTCTTGTTTCTTGACATCTCTATGGGGAGGACCTCCGTTATCAGGGTAGAAAGGACTACCATCGTGATCTAATGCCCGGCTGCGTGTAGTGTCATTGCAAAGTAACCCATGGGGAGGACCTTCAGGGAAGCCTACAACAAGGGTAGAGCCTTCTTGTCATGATGAGATGTCATTGCGGGGAGGGCCTCCACAATTGCGATTACGATAGTGAGAACTATTATCATAATCTATGGTCCCACTGCACAGAGTGTGTTTGTAGTCTATACCCTGGGGAGGACCTTTAGGGTGGACCACAGCAAGTGGAGGGCCTTCTTGCTACTTGATATTCTGTTCACGCGTAGGGCTACCTTGACTCGGATCAAAAGAGAAGATCTCATGATCGATCGTCATATGCCCGTGGGGGAGGCCCCTGCGGGTGCTCTGGGGAGGACCTTCAGATCCGCTGGTAGAAACATTACGGAGAGGACCTTAGCAATTTCTATATCCACTCCCATAATATGGTAATGGTTGGGTAGGGTTCTAAGCATTCGATATGCGCTAAGCTGTATTGGGAACCTCAACTTCTAGTAGAGCAGAGTCATGAACCCCCTCTTTATTTTCCGGCTGCCTTCGGCGCATTCGACGCACTTTCTTGTGGGATGTGGGGACCATCTGTTGTTGATAATGACCATCACCTTTAGGTCCCTTTCTAATTGGGTCCTGTGATGCTGTCGGGATATGACAACGAACATCCTAACTTTTAGCAGGGATATATACCTACTCTGGAGTAACCACCCTGATGGACGGGTGTCCCCCAGTAGGAACGAGTGAAGATGCTCGATCTGGTTTCCCTTACATTGCATAATATGGCCGACGACCCTCCTGGGAAGAATCAGGGATTCATATCTGCTTCAAGGTGGCTATCTTGTCTCTAAAATGAGTCGCCTCCACTAGGGAGACGGGCTCATGGGCCCGAGTCCTTACTGTTTCCGCTGATGCAATTACATTCTGGCAAGTCTGCAAGATATGATATAGTATTGATATCTGCTCCTCCATCATTTCCAGGATATGCAGAGATACTTCTTTGGCTGGAATGGGTATGAAGGCACATTTTGGTATCGGAGTTGGAATATCCTGCTCCGGTTCTCCGGTGGTCAGTGGGTACTGACAATTCTCATGGGTTGGGGCAGGTGAATGAGTCGGCCCCTGTACCGGGGCATGCTAATTTATCTCTCCCTTTGCCACCACATCAGGATGGTGGACTTTACTTGCATCCACAGGGAGCTGGCCCTGCATATGTTGGTTTCCCACCATATCGGGTTGGTGACCATTGTTGGCAGGGAGATGTGTCTGCCTATGAATTGCCACCACATCAGGATGGTGTAATTTACTGATCACCACCACATCGGGATGGTAGGCGTTAGGAGCGCCTGCTAGGATCTGGTCTTGTAGGTGCTGGGTCGCCACCACGTCTGGTTGGTGGGCTTCACGACCCTGGGCAGGGAAAGGTGCAAGCCGGGTAGGTGACGTCCTGCATGAGTGGCAGGCTTGATGGAGCTTGGCGGGGATGCGTGCTTGCTCGTATGATGTCGGTATGTCTAGATGGCGGGCCCTAGAGGAGCGAAAAAGTGTATGTGCATGTTCGAGATACATTTCCTTGACTGGGCAGCAGAGCTTCTCCTCAGGGACATGGGTGATGACTGGTCCCTGTTTGTACGTTTTCCGCCCTCATCGGGCGGTCCGAGGGGACGGAGCTCGGGGAGCGTGGGTATGGATCCTCATGGCGAAATCCTCCTTAGTGTGATGATATTGAGTCATGGTGTAACCACGAAGATGTCTCTAGTGGGAGTATAAGAGAAAAACCCTTTGTTCAGCAGGGATGAAGTCCTCAGCGTCAACCTCATCCACCTCCCTAAGATAAGGGAGGTACGCATTGTCTCATTCTTGGGATAGACACCCGAAATAGATTGAGATGAAAACTGGTGTCGTATGGATCTACATTCACGGCCGCTTCTGGGAAATTGACCGACGGATCGTGACAGATTGGAGGGTGTTCATGGCTCCCTCCACTGTTGAGAGAGTACCGTTTAAGTGGTACTCTTTGATCAACGCATCTGAAACCCAGTGTTGAAGATGTTGAGTTAGTGACGGGGTCCTTCATTGGTGAGGAAGTCCGGTCATTGTGTAGCTTGAATCACGCACCGGTGAGTTCCCCCGTGATGCCATTGGATCGAAAGGAGTTCTGAGTGGTACCTGTAAAATATTTTGACAAATAAAATAACAAACCCGTCAAAGCTACATCTCATGATCCCATGCGTAATTAATGACCTAGCTTCGCCCTCCTTGTGAGTATAAGGGGGGAAAACATGAGATTAGGTTAAATTCATCATTCTTGGTTAAAGATTCATGTCGGGTTCACCATTTTGGTTTCAGGTCAGTTTGAAATGCCCTACAGTTTTTTATCCAACGATACATGGACCTTCATTTCAAAGGCAGGTGTTCACTGGGCGATTTGGCCAGTGACACTTAAGAACTCACATTGGTCGAGAGGATGGGAAGTCGGGCTCATCACACCCTTTTGGGGGGAATTATTTCCTGTTCTGGGACTCACTTTTAGATTTAAGATGTATTCATATGTTCGTGAATCTTTTATTTTACCCATGCATAGTATCCATAAATTAATCCTAGTTGGAAATGGTCAGCTAAACAGAGGGATTCAAAATCATTTAGGCCCGAGTTTTACCATCTTTCATTGTATTAATTACTCTGAGGTGTTAGGACTCATCGATACGACACTGGATTAATGACCCATAACCGAGCACTATGGAGTTTATTATCATCCAGGTGGGACAGATAACGACTTGATCATTTGGATCGTACTCATGATATGGGATTCCTACGTATCCTTGTGAGAGGAATCAGAGTCCTCATAGTTCGGGAGTACAATTTAACGTCATGCGGGATGAAGGACGAACTGATGTGAAGAGGGTCGGAACGGACTATTGGTGGGCTTGAACCTCATTGAGGCTTCCTACGTACCCCTCCTAGGAGACAAGGATCAAAGTCCACGTAGTTCGGGAGTACATTTGAACGTCATGTGGGACGAAGGATGAACCGACGTGAAGAGGGTCAGAACGGCTGATTGGTGGGCTTGAACCTCGTGGAGGGTTCCTATGTACCCCACCTAGGAGACATGGATCAAAGTCCCCATAGTTCACATGAGGCTGGGGTCAGGGTCAATGCTTAATCTAATCCCATGTGATTCATGCTCATTGTGGGAAACAAGAGGTAGCAGAGACCTGATGATCACGTCATAAAAGGTGCGTCCATGGGAAGCAGAGTTGGGCTTACACATGGAGCGGCCCGAGAAGTCGAGTCTTACTCCATAATGGAGGTCCGTTCACTCCAAGAAGAGGGGATAAGTGCTCACCGCTGGAGTTGAAGGGATACGTAAGTGGGGTCCCCCAATCAGGGGAGTGGAGAAGTAGAAAGGGGAATCTGGGCTCGGACCATGCATTACCTTGCGAATGTGAACCCAGGAACGCTTCGGGAATCAACTCAAGTGCCGGGGCAACCCCTTCACCATCTATTACCATGGGTATGTGAACTCAAGACAATGCGCCAATCCACCTAAAGGATGCATCATATGGTTTTGGTGGCTTCGGTGGAGGAATTGTCTTGGGGCCGATGAATGGGCCAATGAGGGGGTGGCGAAGTATTGGGTCGGATTGGAAGGATTTTATCTGACTCAGGGAAAGGGAAGAGTGACTGATTTGGCAGGCCACACGGGTGTATGAGGTGTGGAACACTTCGCGTAGGGGGGTGCTATGCGGATGGAGAGGTCTTCCACGTACCAAGGTGTTACAAGGACTAATAGGCACTCCACGTACCAGGGTGGTACGTGGATTTGGGTTAAGCCTGCGTACCAGGTTGGCCCGTAGGGGAGTCCACGCGAGCAGTGGCGGCCAAGGGAGATGTCGGTCGGGGGTTCATTGGTCAGGGCCTCGCCTGTGTTAGAGGGTGCTACGCGGTATGTCGATTCAAAAAATTTGGTATAAACTCCCTATTCTGTGGGGTGTGCATCCGTGGAATGGCCATGGTTTGCGGTCTTTTTTTTTAATTTTAATTTCGCAGTTCACCATGATTTTATGCATTTTTCGGTTCCTTATTAATTTGTTTCCAGATTCATACATGTTCTTGATAACGAATTGGAACATCGCTGTTTGCGAAATCCTATGATCCTTCCTCCGAAATCCTTCCACTTGTCTCTCATCAATCCTCTTCTTCTACCACTCGATCTCCTTTTATAGAGTGGGGAAAGAGATGTATCTGTGGTCATGTAGAACCTTTTTCAGAGGCCCATGACCGGAAACACAGTTTATAGATGAGTTGTTCAATCCACAACACGTGGGGTATTGAACGCACATTCCTCGCGAACCAAACTAGTTCGGGGAGTGCTTCGCGGCCACACAGGATTCCACCTCTATTTCGTGAATGATAGTGCATGATTCATGGGCCGGTTGAAGATGTTTGCGGTTGGGGCGGTTTGTGTTGGTTGACCGGTATGGTGCTCATCCTGCTTCGCACCCTCGGAGGGTCCCCGCCTCTATTCCGCAAACGACAGCGGTTAGCAGAGGGGGCGGCTTGCTGAACCGGCCGCGTACTGTTAATATTGGAGCGGTCCACAGACCGGTTTGTCTTTTTTCCAATCTTTGAGTATTCTCCACATTTATGCCCAATTCCTCGTGGGAAATTGGGTAGAATCCTTTCTTGAATTAAGGGGATTCTCATTCTCCTTTGTGGATTTTTCAGGACCCTACAATCATGTTGATATTAATTTAAACCCAAGGAATAGTTTCATTCACCTCAATAAAAGTAGAAGAAGAACCAAGTTAATGAATTATAAATACCATTGTAAATATTTAATTACGGTACCCTATCATATAACATAGTTTTAGTGTCTTTTCTTACCAACTTTAACCAATTAAATAATTAGTTAATGGATTTACCCATACATAATGTTTTAGATCTTGTCATAAGCTTCAATTTGACAGGGCAAACTGCCCAAATGGAGACTCATATGAAATGTTCTATTCATTTGATGTTGGTGCCCAAATTTTAACTTATTTTGAAACATTTATTAATTTTTTATTGTTAATTATTACCAAATTTGTATCCCATATGATCATATTCATTTTTTTTATGTTTTTATTTAATAGTTTTTTATCACAAAGGGACACTCAAATAAACATTTATGGTAATTTAAGGTTGAAGAAGGATTTTTAACATATCTTATAAAATTAGTTGATTAAGAGTGTTTTGGACACAATTATAATACAAATACACACACACACACAAACACACAGATAGAGATATACATATATATACACATACATATATATGTGAAAATATATATACATATTTATGTGTGTGATTATATGTAAATATATACATATATAAATAATTACTATTTAATATTTCATAGTTAATAATTACCAATTAACTAATAATTACTCAAAACTTAATAAATAATAAATTAGTTAATTTTTATATAACAACTCAATAATAAATATAAATATTTAAAAATTAATAATAAATTGTATTTTTAAAAAATATATGTATATAAATGAATAATTGTACTTAATAATTATTGAATATTAAAAATAAATTGAAATTTAAATGAATTATTATAATTAATTTTAAAATATTAATTAATTTTATGGTGATTTTGTTAAAAAATACAACTAAATTTAGATAAATAAAAAATAAAACAAAATTTCTGATTTAGTTATAGTTTTTACCATTACTAACAATAACTACTAAATGGTGGTTTTTTTAATAATGAACCGCAAAAAAATATATGCAAACATTAATCATTGGTTTTGAAAACCAATGTCAAATTATCTTTTCTTGTTGTGTATAGTGTTGGAAATCTTCGATAAATCTACTAAAGTAGTAATAATAGTAATTTTCATAAGGCTATTTTTGGTATTGTGAGGACATAAACAATTATAGGAAATTTATTATGACATAAGTCTCAAAGAGAAACAGTGAGTATATTTATTTAAAGAGAAATGCATTTACATTAGTCCATCAAATTCTTTCTTATTGTTCATTTTTCATATATTACTTATTGGTGAATACATGATCACTTAATTACTAAATTAAACATAGAATTTAATATATATAAAATAATATATAATTGAAAGATAATAAAATATTAAATATAAAATATATACTAGATAAAAAGGGATATCACGTGCAGTTGATTTTTTGGCTATCCATGATTAGGATCTAAAAAATATATCATGGGATTAACTAGATCTATTATAAAAACCATTATGTCTATTTTACAAAAAGATTAAAATTAATGAGTACTATTTACTATGAATGAAAGATTATCAACAAAAATTATTTCTCTATATAGTTTCTCCTAGTCATGATAGGTATTAATAATAACATATCATCTAATAACAACTTATTATATAATCTTTCAATTTATCTTGATGTGCTTATAATATTATCTTCGCCCATTGATATTGATTCCAATGAATAAAGATATGGACATGTAAATCCAAAAAGATTCTCTAATTGTACATCAAATGAAAAATTTAAATATAAATATCTAGAATAAAATGTCACTATATAAATTGTAATAGAAATAGAATATAAATAATTAGAAATAAATATATTGTAATTTTATGTCATACTTTCACTTATGGGAGTATCTTTAAACGAATTACAATATAAAATTTCATTTATGATAGGAATACTGAAAATTTCAATGGACTCTTTATCATGTATGTTTAGTAAAAAATCATTTTAAATAAAATTAAAATATTTAATAAATTAATTCACAAGTAAATTTAATGTTGTAAGATGTTTAAGGTTTGGATGTGGAGTAAAATTCAGGTCCATATTTTCCATTCATGTTATATTAGCTGATTCCTTTGACTTCATTGATATATATTATTGTTTCCCATTCTACAATTACATACAATAGTTATCAAATTTATTATTTATTGTAATTTTTGTTGAGTATAAAGTAGGATATAAAAGAAACCAACTTTATTAGTAAAGGAATTAAAAATATTGATAATTTATTCTTGGATTATTACAAAATCATGATGGATTATTTGAATGTTAAAATCTATAGTGGTAATACGTAGCTCAACTATTGTCTTATAATCTACCTTCATCCCTACTAAAAAATAACCGATAAATTATTTTTTTATGAATTTTCTAATTATTAATAATATAAACCACACAAATGAAAATATTTCTTATTTGTGGGTGCTAACAGATATAAATAAAAAATTGATTTATAAATAATGATTTTAAAATAACTAAACAATAAATAATTTTTATTACATAGATATTAGAAAATACTATTAAGAAAGAGTACCTCAAGTATGTTTGGTATATAAGGGGTATCATTTCTCTTGATACTTGATTGTTATAGTTATGAATGTGATTACTGGTTCAAGAAAATTATTATTACATTAACAACTAATTTTTTCATGAGTTCCCAATTTTGTTCAAATTCTATATCATTTTATTTTCAAGGAATGTTTTAAATCTTTAAATTCTTGGTTGGTATGCTTTCCTATTTTTCCTTTATTAAATTTGTATGATATATAGACTAAAACCCCCAACCCTATAACCCGTCCATACTACTCTAGATGATGTAAAGCCACCAAAATTAGTAATGTTTCATCTTTGGTAGATAACTTATATAATTCATAAAACTGATAAAGAGAAAAATTATATATGTTTTTATTATTTAAATATAAAATAAAAATAATTTTCTATTTTTTACATACTATCACACTATTCCCATACTTCATATGGGATTTCTTCTATAAGTTATCCATTATTTTCAACACAAACCTCCTTTCATTCTACCTGACATAGGATTAAGGTATTCAGGGAATCTAGTTGATAAATATACATCTAAAAATAGATAAAATAATAATATAGTTGGAGATTGGATTAGTAGTAAGCACCCTGTAATCCTACATGAAAAATTGGGGTTCAAAACCCATTGAACGTAGGTAATGTAGCAGTACTATAGTGGTATTGTTGTAGTGGAGGTACTGTAGTAATGGTTGGTACTATAGCGGTGGAAGAACACTATAGCAGCGGTGGGTACTGTTCGGGTACTGTAGCAGGTGGGTACTTTAGCAATACTATACACAGAATAGTCCTTGCGCCAAATATTTGGGCTTATGAGCCATGTAATGGGCTACATAGCCACTGGGCCTTCTGGATAAGTAATAAGTTTCCCTCTATTCAGTGAGAAGTGGTATTTGGTTTTCATTAATTATAAAATGAGGCTTCAACCCCAACCTTTAAAAAAATAGATACAATAATAATTTATAATGTTAACGTTTTTTTTTTAATTTTATGAATGTGGAATTTGTTCCTTAGGTGTGGCTTACACACCCTTGATTTATTATATGGTTATTTTGACTTTATTGTAAGATTTTTATTTTAATCACTCATTTTTTTTCTATAAATTAACTTATATGGAATTGAGATTAATATTAAAATTAATTAAAACCTATTATAATTTAAATACATAATACCCATATCTAAATATTAATGAATTTTAAATTTTCTAAGGGATAAAGAGAACATATAATTCTAGTATATTAGAGTTGATATTCCAATCAATATTCTCCTTTACATAGTGGAAATATATTTCAGAAATCTCAATAGTGATTTCAAAAATGTTTTGGAAAAAATATATTCTAAAATATTCTAAAAAACATTATACACTTTTAAAAAAATGAATCAATATTTTATGAATTAACCTAAAATGAATGTAATATAAAGTGAAAAAGTATCTCACCATTGTGTCCTCCCAAACAATGTTCTTAATTGTAGATATGACGTTATACCAACTATCTATATTGATAGAAGTGTTCATTTAAGTATTGAAACCAATATAACTCATAAATATTGATATCTTGGGTTAATTGGTTGATAATACTCATTCCCTACATCAAATAATTTTTAACCTCTACTTCTTACATTCAAATAAATTTTAAAAAAATCTTTTGAAAATGATATCATCTTTCATGATTTTCTCTGATGAATTATTTAATACTCTCCCTATATAATACACATTTTTTTATTAGGGTGACTTTAAAATTAATGTAGAGACGTTATTTTCTGGATAACATGTTATAAAAATAAATTATAATACATTATCCTCTTATTGATTATCCAAATTCCCTCCATATGATCACTGATAACATTCAATACATCATTTCTACTAGTTTTGACAAAAAATGATTTTGATCCTCCTAATAAAATATCAACCTCCAAAGAATTAAAAATTAATTCCAAAATTGTTTCCATCAACCAAATCATAATGAAAAAAAAAATTTATTAGGGTAATTGTTTTTGATAAAATACATTCATTGTTATACATACTTATAAGCATTGATAAATACAATCACAAAGATATTAGTTCAAACAAAATACAACTCAAATTAATTGGATTAGTTGTTGGATTTGAAATATATTACCAAATGGTTATTAATAATTTTACTTCATCAAATTACATGTACCCTTTTTGAGTGAGAACTTTTATTTTATATTTTCATTAAATTCAATATTCAAAATTATCTAATAAGATTATTGATGTGAATATCTATTTTCAATGGACTTCATACTCATAAAGTTATATTTAAAATCCATTTCTATAATATCCTTCCCTTTCTTAAAATGTTATATATATAATTATTAAATAATAAATGAATATAATAAGGAGTTGAATAGTTTTGGAGTAGAATAATGCATAAATATACATATATTAAAAATGAAATATGAAAATATATATATAAACACACACATAAAAGAATAAATGATAATATATGATATATATACATAAATAAACATAAAATAAAACAATATATATATTAAAAATGAAATATATAGTTATATATGCATATTTATAACATACACATGTTTATTAAATAAATTATATATGCACAAGGACACTATGAACATATGTGTGTGTGTACTATAAAAACATATATAATAAACAATAAAATATGTATATAAATATATTTATATATGAATTATTAAAAATATATATTGTAAACACAATATAAATTATATATATAACATAAATGAATATATTGTATAGATAATATAAATAAAAATTATTATCATTTTACATTTTAATATATGAACATTTATATATTTTACAATTCAAAAACATATGCATGTGTTTCTTTAAATAAATAATACGTGTGAAATATAAATTATGAAAATAGAATATATATATATATATATTCACAAATTTATAAATTTGAATACACACATATAAATCCATATATATATATATTACATATAGATATATAGATATATACATGTGTGTTTTTTAGGGTCTGAAAATACATTTATATATATATTGTGAAGGGGAACTACCTTATTAGGTGATCGAGTGTGTGGTACTGATTATGATTATGTAAAGAGGCTTTTTAAAGGTGAAGGTGGGTTAAATATTTGTTGAATGAATGATAGAATATTTAAAGATCTGAGGAAAAGGGGAACATCAAAAGCGGTGATTAAGAAAAATGTGATCCCATAACATGGTTATTTCATAAATCAATTTATTTATGGTGTTAAGGAACCCTAATCATGACCAACATATATTTAAAACATGGAAATCGAAGGAGACAATTTTTTAGTACATTATTTGAATTTTGATACAATACCATTTTTATTATATTAATAACACCCCACATGTTGTGGTCCTAGAAGTGGAACACTATATTTTAGCATAGTAAAAAAAACTGGAAATGATATATGGTGGGTCCGATGTAGGTCTTCAATTATAATGCAGTTTTTGATTGTGGTAGTTGATCAAGTTTTTCCCGCTCACTCTATTTTTCTTCAAGTTACTATAGAGAATCTATCTCAAGAATCTAAAAAACTTGTGATGATATGACATGATCTTCATAAGAATTAGTTGTCCCTCCATCTCCTTCTAAAGATAGTGTGGATAATTTTTTTTGATCTATAATTAATAAATGGGTTAATATTTTAACTCATTTTGATTGATTCACTAAATATCAATAAAAATATAATTCAATATCTTAAATATTACATTACAGAATAATTAAAATAGATCATTAAACCCCCCATTTATAATTTTCTTGTACAAGAGATTTATTCTTCTTCAATGTAGCTATAAAAAACTAAAAGTCTCTTATGTATAAACTTCTCTTTATGAAGAATTATTTATGATTATAGATTCATAAATGGAATTTAAGGGTACTATTTCTTCAAGAGAATTTACGAGGATAAGTAAATATGGTAAAATGTATAATGATTAATTAGGAGTCATAGTAACTCCTATATATCTTTTATTTACAAGAAAGCGAGTCTTCTCACTAAAGGCATCAATGTCATATGGATTATCTTGGAACAATAGTTATAGTGTCGGGGTCGCATTTTGGAATACTTTGAGGCCCCTCTCATCGATAACATGGAGTCCATGACTGAAATTTTATTTTAGTAGTTATTACATCATTATAATTCATACCAACTATTATTTTACGAGAAGATCGAGGGTACTTAATTTATTTTGTTCCTTTTATTTATTTTCTCATTTCATAATAATGCCTTATTATAATATATTTTTCCTCCTATAAACTTTATGGTTCTATTTTATTTTTATTTTCATTTAAAAAAATTAAAAATTAAATAAATATATATATATATATATATATGAATGTATATATATATTTAAATATTTATGTTTGTGTTTCTGTTTAAATCCAAATTCCCAAATTATATATATATATATCTAAATCCACGGACACATAAAAATATGAATATCTTTATGTGTGCATTCATGTATCTATAATATATACATATAATCAATGATAATAGAAATTAGAAATTAATAATGGTGAAGAATGATGAAAAATATAAAACTAAATTGATTTTTCTATGTGATGTATCAATATAATTTTCAAAGAAATATGAATAAAATATCTAGACTACTATATGTAATTGAGGAATAAAATAAATAAATTAAAAGGAGTATAAACGATTTTAATAAAGCATTATTCCAATTAAGAAGAAATAAGGAAGAAGGGGTGATTTTGTTAAATCCAAAAACTCTTTCATATCTCTATATGAAAATATCAAGAAAAAGGTAGTTCGAAATAATAAAATTCACTCATAGTGTTTCATAATTTATATTAATAATAATTTTACATCCCATTAATGGAAAATAAATATCCCTCTATTTATCTAAATATATTATTAAGCACATTCGATTATTATTCACTGGAATAAGAAGATTTTCAGATCACCCATGTTTTTGCCCTCCTGTTTGATACATATCACCACCCTTCTCAATTCCCATTTTCATTTTCCTCAATCACTATTCTTATGTTTATGTATTTCCACCCCCTCCTCTCTCATTCAATAATTTGGGAAAATCAAGATGATTTGAAAAATTAAAATACTAATATCTAAATCGTTTATGAATAATAAATACACATTCCCCATTGAATATGAACTTTTTTTGTCTCCCTAAATTAGATTTTAAAACCTAAAATTTATCGGATCATATATATATTTGGAGTGGATATCCCAGAAAATAATTTAAAATAACTAGTGAGGAAGCAATATACTAACAACATGCCACAATACAACACACTGGTTTAGAGGAATAAATATTAAACCAAATAATGTGCAATTTCACAATAAAACATAACATATTTAGTGAAATTTCATAAATGATACTAAAATAAATGATTTAGTCACTGCAAAAAGTGATTACTAAATCTCATTACCAATCTCCTAATGGTTGTCACATTTCCCTAGTAGCATAGGATTTTACGACTAATGATTGGGAGTCATTATTAATATTTATTATATTTTATAATATGTACAAAAATATTGCTATAAAAACATATATATATATATATATATAATTTCAACAATATTTTAAAAAAATGAAGTGACTTAAATATTATCAAAATTTAAAACATCTTATAATATTTTAATAAATATTAAAATAACTAAGCCATAATGATTCAATAATATATATGAATATCTCATATAAAACAATGATGAACAATTAAATTTCAAGTCAAAATTAGTATAATTAAAATTTTAAACTTATTACTCATTTAATGTTTTTTAACTATAGAGTAAACCTATATTTAAAAATAGTTTTTTATAGAACATTTTAAGTTGGCCATTCTGACCACATAAAATTTTATATTGATGTGTGGTTTATTTCCCCCCAAAAATAATCTGTGATACTTTTCATTATAATTTCGTGACAATTAGTTCTTTTTGACTTGTTTTGATTGTTTTATGTATATTTTTTAATTTTAATTCACTTTATAATCTAAAATTTCACTTTTAGAAATTTGGAACACACATTATGACATATGTAAATTGGATTCAATTATACATGTCAGAAATTAATTGATGAATATTTCCCTAAAATATTATGAAAATCAATACATGTTTTATTGTTTTTTCTCAATTGGTTATATCTTATCTCATTAAGTATATATTTTACTTTTAAAAACAAATGCTCATTAATTTTATCCACATTTCACATCAAATTAATGTAATTTTAATCCTATATTTCAAAATTATACTTTAATTATTGTGTTTAAAATACACAAAAATGGGTATATTATATCATTCAATATACCCTATGTCGTAGCATGGGATATACATGACATGAATATCACATTTTTATCTATATGATTATACAATAAGACATCACCATATCATCCACATGATATATGATTAGTTATTAATCGGAAGGTTGATTATTTTATGGATTTAAAAAGTATATAATCATTAAAACATTCAATAATTATCAAACCCAAATGGTCATGCATATGGGTAACACAAGCTAGCTATCATGTGATGACATCCCACCCTCAAATCCTATAATTAAATAAATGGAGTAAATATAAAAATTCTAGATCCTCCTATTGTGTATGTTTGTGTGATTTTGACAAGACTTTATAAATGTATATTTATCAATATTATTATTTTATCATCGAGGTTAAGGTGCTAGAACACGATTATATTTTGAGGGGTCATCTCATTGAATCTGAAGTTTCTAGTGTCTAGTGACATCCCTATAGAGGTGAGAGTCCTTTTATTGTCTCTTGGTGATCTCCTTAAAAAAATCATTATCAATATTTAAATATCATAATATTGATGAAAAAAATTTAGTTATGTTTATATTATCATTTCCTATTCTTCATGTGGATTTGATGACGCTAGATCATGAACCAAAATAGGTTTCTTCAACTATGATAATCATGAGATGATACTACAAAACCCATACGTGTAATCATATTCAGGTTCATCTTCAAATATTAAAAGGTTTTATAAAATTTTATGAAAAACATGTTTATCATAAGGTACATGAGTCCACATAATAATATATGATATTATGTGTTATAATTTGTTTCATTGGATTTCTTGCCTGATTATATTTTTTTTATACAGTAGGATTGTGCTATATAATATGGTATAATACATTTAAAACATGATGTTTTGATCTATATTATATTCTCAAATATAGTTTATATCTTATGGCATAGAAGGGATATTAGGTTTTCCAATAACATAGAATTGAATCATAATATATATATATGGGATATCATTGATTATGACTGCGAATTGTACATGAGTCATTAGGAAATCTTTACAATGATCAATAAGTGTTAATAGTTAATGCACAACTTATCACATACTCATTCTTGAAACTCATGTATGAAATGGAAGATGACCCATGTCAAATTAAATCGGTTTCCCATGATATACCATGGATTTTGATGGGTCACTATATATGGAGTATTGTTACCAATATTAGGATCACTTGCACTTAAGGGAAATTACCTATTCATGGAGCACTTGAACCCATGAAACATATATATCTAAGACACCCTATTACTGGAAAGGGTGTATGATACCAATATAAGATTCCAAATAATGTAAAATAACTAATAATATGTCTATTAGTCGTAATATTCAATATACTAATAAAAATGGGAAAAATATTTTTTTTATCAGAAAATTATTTTAGTTAATAAATTTTTTATAAATGATAAGTGTGTCACATTATAAATATGATACATTCATGGATAAATAAAATATGAAATGTTTATGAGAATTTATAATTTTAATTAAATGAATAACATTTTTAATTATTTATTTATTTAATTTGAATACTCATGTTTATAAAAAAATTAAAATTTGAATATTTTTATTCGACTATTTATATGATAAATTTCATCATATAAAATTGTCATTCCATAAATTATGTGTTATGTATGGAAACAAAATAATTAGTTTCCATTTATTTTGAAATAATATTTTGATTGATGTTATTGTATTGAATTTAGTTACATAATATATTTTATAAATATTTACTATTAATGTAATGATTGAATTAGAATCACTCTTGAGTGAAATATCATTTCATGGTTAGATTTTTTTTCAAAATTATAATAACTCAGGATTTTAGTATATATTTTCATTTAATTAAATACAATGTTGAACATATTTATTCAGAAACAAAATAGAACTAAATTTAAGTAGAATTATTTTTAAATAAAATTTTACAATATAATGTAAATATTGATACATTATGTGAATGAATTATGAAACAAAAAGTTAATATTTAATTAGAACATTTTATTATAATAATATATTAGTATACTTATGAATTATTTATTATTTTACCAATAGAGGTTGGTTATGTAGTACCTTGTATGGTAATCAGTCCCTAGTAATGGAACTAGTGAAGGATCAAGTCCTACCACACTTCAATTTAGCTCGAGGCATGCGGCATGATATAGTGGGTTACACCTAGGACTTGTGTTGTGTGGAGCATGCCTATACATTTTTACCCAATAAACCATTTTTTCACATGACCCCCTATTCAAGAGGAATATTTTGGATCCATTTCTGGATCTAATTTGGTGTTTGACCACCATCTAACCGTAGATTCAAAAATTAAGTTGCTGTTGGTGGTGGTGAATTTCCAGAAAAACGAGTGGATTTGCCTCAAAATGGAATGAGTTTGGTACACAGATAGTGATGGTGTACCAAAATTTCATCATCAATGATGGTGGTTTCCAAATAGAAGTGGTTGGTCTAAATAATGGCTAATCCATAGAGTTAGGTGGGTGCTCACAGGGGCAGCTCAGTCAATGGTGGATCATGATACTGGCGGGGAGGGCTCTGCTGGTGGGAAGGTGGATGGAGGGCTCATTGTTGGATTACCATCAGTAACCATCAATGGAGCATTCTGAAGCGGTTCAGTTTTGTGGGGTGATAGAGAGTGATGTCTAGAACCGCTATTCAGTAGAACCATCACGCTAATAAAGATAGGGGCATATTTATGGTGCATTAACTAGTAGGATGAACGTCGGTGGAGGCCTAAGAAAGAATGTGTCACACTAGAGGAGTTGGTCAATGTTGGGTCTAGGGGCAGATGATGATAACTTCTTGGTGATTCGGTGAGTTAGGATGCAGAGTTATGATATGTGGTCCATCAAGATTTCCAATGGTGTCCTATGGGCCATGTGATGGGATTTATTCCCATGAGGGATTTTGGCAAAAAATATATAATTTAATAAAGTGGTTTGTTGGGTGGGTTATCACTTGGGGAGTAATGACCTACTTTTCGGCCTGTGTGTGTGGTGTGTGTATGTTTTATTTTAATTTTACCTGAAATAACATAATATATATTATTATTACTTTTTAATAATAACGTGATGTAATTATAAAATTTAAAAAATCTTAATTCTAATGTACTGTAAAAAATTACGTAATTATTATTAGACAAGTAATCAATCGTAAAAATTAGGAATAAAATCATTTAATTATAGAAAGACTTTTTTAAAACGAATTTTTGTTTTCTATATATTGTGTATTTTTAAACAAATTAGTCATAATTAAATAATGTATAATATATTAATAATATATATATAATAAATTAATTTTCATCTAAATAATTCTACTTAGCATGGAATATAAAAAAATTCTTCTTATGCATAAAAAAATTTTCAAAAAAGTATTTTTATATGTTATATGTTCTTATTTTAAAATTAATCTTATAAAATCAATAAATATAGTTTAACAAAGTTCTTTTCATTTTCTTAATCAAAATATCAAACAAATTTAATAAGTAATTTTTAAATTTTAACATAAAAATAAGCTACCATTGTAAATATTAATTACTATGTTAAAATAATTAATTTTGAAAATATTTTTTTTAATCATTATGTAATTTTTACCTCAAAAAATTAAATTTAAACAGTATAAATAATTACTGTAATAATTTTTTTAATCATATGCACAAATATTTCACCACTCATTTAATTAGCGTTTCCGAGGAAAAAAACATAAACAATCTATTTATAAAAGTTGATTTTTCTATAAAAATGGGGTTTTGAATTTTTTTTGTTCTAATTTAAATTTTAGTTATATAATATATTTAAACTAAATTATATTAATATTATTCCATATTCAGATTTAGAATATGACTATTTTTAATTGGGTTCAACTTATATTTTTTTTAAAAAAATAATTACCATGGTAAGTGATTAATCAATCTTAATTAGGGTAAAAATGAGTAATTTAAAGTGGCTCAAATTTTTTTATGTTTACATCAATATTAGACCTATTATAAAATCTTTTTTAGGCTTTAATTTCATTCCCACATGTCTCACAAACATTTTCACACCCAATTCAACTATCTCCCAGGCAATTCTATTCTTTACCCTCACATTTCATTCAATTTCAAAGGAAAATTTTCTTTTTTCCACCAATAAAAGGAGCCCAATTAAACCCACTTCAATCTAAAACTATACAACAAATTATACTTCTAAAATTTATAATTTTACCTCTCCTGTAATCCATTTAAATATTTTGAGGAACTCAACTCATCCAATTTTGATAAACCTTTCAAGATAAGACTTGAATCCTAATTTTGAGTAATATCCACCCCCAATCCTTTTCTTCTTTATCTATTTTTCCCATCATCCTCCAAAATTATTCTAACCGTAAAAATAAAAAAAAATAACATAAAAAGTATACTAAAGAAATATATTCATGTTTTAATTATTTTTAATTCCCCCTATCATCAATATAAAGGATAAAAATGATGCATGAGTGTACATTAGTACTATCGCTTCCACGGATGATGTGTTTTGTTTTTCATCACCACCTAACATGTATGGATATAAAAAGATATATGAGAGAAAACATGATATCTAAGAAATAATAATTATTTTTTAATGTTAAATAATTATTTACCTTCTTTTATTTCCATCAATTAACAAATGAACATTTTTCTTGTGTGTTTGTGGGGATAACCACCTCTATGGATGGTGTGTTTAAATTTTCATAAATTCCTTACATGAATGGTTCCAAAATTGTATTTGATTAATATATGTTATATTACAGAGTAATATATGTGATGAATATTATTTTTAGAGTATGAAAAAAATCCACGATCCTTTAATTTATTTTTATAACCTTATTAATTTCACTCATTACCTTATTGATTTGTTAAGAGGTTCAACTTCATTTTTTGGAAACATTTGTTTCTTTGGTTTTCTTGATCGGTTTACTTATATACATTTATAAATAATCATATAATATGACGATTTTTTCCCATACTTTAATATATATATTATTAGAGAACTTCTATAAGATTAATATTTTATAAAATTAATTTACTTATTTGGATTGACGATGAACCATTATATATGACGATAATGATAATTGTTTGGGTCAATTGGTAGATTTTTTGTCACAACAAACTCATTTTCTATGATAAAATAATTCCATTGGTAAAAAATGTTCTAGAAGATGAAATAGGATATATTACATACATAATAATCTTGTTCAACCATATAAATGTTTTTATTACCATAATTGAATATGGTAGTATAAATTGAAAGATCGTCATCCTTGAATGTAAAAAATTGGCATATATCAGATGGTGTTTCCATATCTAGTATAAAAGGTGGGTAAAGGGGAGAAAATGATGAATTGTTCCATTAGAATAAAAAAATCAATAAAATTTAAGTTACTAGATTTTTTAGACAATTTTTATTATTAGAGGTGAGGATCGAAAAGAATACATAGGAACATGAAAAGAAATTGAAAGAAAACAGAAGAGGGTTTTACATCAACATTCATTCATCTGAAAACCCTCCATAGGGGAATGTTTTTGGCCTTTTAATTTGACAAAGAGCTACAAGACATAGGGGAGTGTATTGGAAAGATATTTTATTGGAATTTTTAGAAGGTATAGGGCTAGATAGGATCAAAGAGGAGAGATGGCGAGAGGTGGTTTTTATAGTGGAGGAGAGGGGTGTTTGATCAATATTTAATTCATTAGTTTATTATTTTTCTATAGAAAAGAAATAGTGAAGATTATTGAGTTTAAAAACATTAAATATTTCATGTGATTTCTAACAAAAGGTCACTTACATCATCCATGACTCAAGCATGACTCAACAATTCAGGTTTTAGCATGTAACGTACATTATCATGTTTTACTATTCATCAAAAATTCATTTACTCCAGAAAAATCACATAACATAACACTACCCATTTTTTTATGTATAGAATAAAAAAATGAACTTCATTTTATTGAAATAATTTTCTAAATATGAAAAATTTAATTTTTATTTAAAATCATAATTTACTTGAAATATACCAATTTTAAAATTGTAACTGATTTTTTAACACTTTGAAATATTCAATATGGTCTCATAAAATTATCATAAGAAATCGTAATATTATTGTATGAAAACAATTTAGGAAAATAAATTTTCTTTTATATTATTGAATTAATAATAAAAATGTAATTAAATATTTACGACTTACTAAAAATACCAACAGTATCATATTGTCACTTATAAGATTGATAAATTTTATTTATACTTTCATTGGTAAGGTCACTAACCACTTAACTGATTTACTACTCATAAGGTTTGTATTACTAATCATAAGGGAAACATACCTATTCATAAGGTTAATTTAATATTCATCAAAAATTGTGGTAGTCCTATCAGACTCCAAACATCTTACTAATGGAAGACTTATATGTTAGAATTTGAAATTCAAATCACAAAATTAGAAAAACTATGTTTAAAAGTCACATTGTATTTAGTTGTATATTTATGTTTGATATGTCAATATGTTGTGATTTTATGTGATTATACTATATGACATAATTATATTAATGGAATTTCTATTTATTAAACATTGAGTCATTACATAATATACCTTCAGGATCTTGTATTGTGTGATTTTTGTGTGGTGTATTGTTTATATAATTTAAATATAATGAAGTTAATATTTTTTCCTATAACTTGGTATCAATGATAGTTGTACATTATATGTTTTTTAGAAATGAATCCAATATTTTGTGTCAAGGGTGCCTTCTATCATCCCACTAGTCTGGTGTCTTATTGCATGTTTATGAAAAGTGAGGGACACATATGTGTTACTCCATGCTTACTCATTTGGGGAATTCACTTATTTTAGAACTATGAATATTTATTTGAAAATTTTATATACCTATGAATAATATTCATTTGGTTGTGTATATTTATTTTTTGATTATATTTTTTGGGTGAGAAACACAAACTACGAGTTGTGTAAAGCCTTTCACGTTAATATGGGTTAAAAATATTAATTCGGTATATGAAATAGAGATTCGAAAACAAAATAATTAAAATCATTTATACATAAGGTAGTAAAAAATAATATAATAAATATTTAATGAGATATTGTGGTTATAAATTTAATATTCATATGATATAAATTAAATTTATGAGAGTTTAAAAGAAGACCCCTCAAATACTATGTGTTAGATTCAAACAAAATTAAAAAAAATATAGAAACCTTCGTCATCCAGTCCGGAATGTCATGATAAACATGGGTTCCCATGTATTATCTTATGTTTGGAATTCTAGTTTTGGGTGACCCTAATACAATTAGGTTCTCATATTCAGCTATGATCATAGGGTTACACTTGGTCAAGAAACTCAAATATAATTATGATACTGGAGAAATAGAGGTAGGTTCATATTTATGCAATATTTGGGGAAAGGGTTTTCCACTTTAAAATGAAATATTTATATTAGATATGATTAGCCTAAACTCCTATTAAAATTTGTATGTGGTTGAATAAACACTAATGTGAACCTGAACATAAATACATACGAATCTTGGTATACTGAACCTAATTTTATAAGGGTTTCATCATTTTATTGAGAGTATATTCAACAAAAGTACATGATGAAAATATATAAAACATGATAATCACCAATAGATATGTATTTTCTATAGATTATAGAATGAATCATGTCTATCATTTTTTGTTCCCTTGTAGGCATGACTTATAAATCTATTCTAAATTGGTATCCAATGTTTAGAAGTTTTCTCTAAGAGAATAATTCCATGAATATGGATATGAATGTTATAGAAATCATTTTCTCAAACATTAAATCATGAATGTTATATATAGAGGGTGCATCCAACATTTTACTAATAAATACAGACTCATAGGTGGAAGACTTTTGAAGAAAGGTGAAATAGATAAACATTTATGAAATTGGGAATTAGTTACTACGTTAGAGGTAGTTACGAGTGATCATAGTCTAACTGGTAGATTGGTTCAAGAATTCGAAAAAATCTATTATATTTCTTCTGTAAAAAAAATTTATTTCTATATATTGTTTGTAAAATTTAAGGTTTTCATTCATTATTTAGATCAAGAGTCATTATATAAATATTAGTGAAATGTTTTATGGAATTAAGAATATGGTATATGGTTTATACATCATAGATGTGGATAATACTATCTCTATCATTTATAATAAATATTTCAAGGTTAATTATAGCCCAAAATACCATTAGGATTGTTGATCGTGTGGTCGAGCGCGTCAAATTAGTTGTTTGATTTTGACTAGAATTTTTGTAGTATAGCAGCAACCCTAGTTCGTCTCTCGATGGATCCTTAGATCATTAATTATAAAATGTGGATATGATTATGAAGTTAAAAAGGGAAATGGGGTTTTATAATACTTGGGTTTGATTATTAATGATGACAATAGAAAATGAATGTGATAAAAAAAAAGTAGAAATGAACAAGATTAATTAAGTGTGATCAACCCGGGGTATTCTCATGATGTTTATCCATCATCGCATCCTAATATTGGGTTATGATATTTTAATCCCTGGTTTGTAACACCCAGAAATAGAATTTTACTAATTTTATACTAGGATACCTCCTAGGGTTTAGTCAAAAACACACAATGATTCACTGAACACCACCGATGATTGGGTGAATTGTGTTTGACTTCATAACTGAATCTCACCAAGGCAACATACGAAGAACATGATGAACTCTCTAGGTTTGTATGTTATTTCATTGTGATACCATGACCTAAATGAACATGTACTTTATAGTGTTTATGTGAGTTCAATTGACCAATATTAACCACACAAACAACGCAATTGAAAGGGGAAAAGAAAGTGGTAAACGGTGTGTGAAACCTCACATGAATGGGTACCCCCAAACATGATCATATGAGTTGAGCATGAAATAATAGTACATAACTCAATAAAATAAGAATATAGGATGATGAAAAACAACACAACATCTTATAATTCAAAATATTATTCAAATATTACAAACATAAAGCTTGGGATTTACATTGTGTTCCTCTCCAGGTGATCACAAGGGCTTTAGAAACCCATGGGAGAGGAAGAAGAAGAAGATGTTGAAGTAGAACTTCCTACAGCCTCCAGAACGTGTAGAGGGGTTGAGAAGACTCTTTGGGGACTCTAAAATGGCAGCACCTTGCCTCCTGGCTGAACATGCAAATGGGGTGCCCAAGGTGTCTTTTTATAGCCAAAATGGGATGTAGTTTTCGGCATCTAGATTTTCATAAACCACATGGAGAAAGGTTTTAGGCTTTTATACAGTCAAAACTCCATTTTGACAAAACTGTAAAGTTGTAGCCCCACGCCGTAGATATCACCACCGAAATGTGGGCACTATTTGGACAAATAAAGCTCGAGATATTGATAAAATATAGAACACCACTTTTGACTTTGTGTATATTCGGTGGATTGGATAGATTAGTTCGGATGGGAAATATTGAAGCCGAATCAGGATTGGGTTCATTAATATGAAATTTATCCTATTAAACTTTGGACTGGCCCAAAAGGTTTCAGCCCATTTGGATTTACAAATGTTTCTTAATATTAAAAATAGTGGACAGATGTCCATGGATACTTGCAATTTTGGCCCATTTTTCTTCCACATCATCAAGGGCCCTCCAAATCATCTCCACCTACATTGAAATAATAAAAACAAGTAAAATTTACCATTCTAATATTTATTAACATTAATTAATTTATTCAATCATGAATTTCAATTTATTATTATATTAAGAATATTCATTACAAAACTAGTTTAAAACAGCAGTGTAAGGGTGGAATGAAATAGTGAATCGTGGTACGATTACACCCCCACACCTAAAAATTTTCACTCCTGAGAAAAGTCACATATCCAAATAAAATGATACATATATATATATTTCCAACATCATAAAGATTTAGCATTTGAGGAAATTTTAATTCACTTATGTAATTTGATCAATGCACGAACCACACCAAGGAGTTCTTCCCAGTGAAAATGGAAAAGGATGTCTCATAAATCATATCACAATAAAATTCAAAGAGAATTATGACACCAACATGAGAAAGGAATTAAAAAGTCAACCATTACACTAACTCTCCTTGTCTATGTGTGAAAACCATTCCATGATATTCTTTTCACATTATATCAAATAAATATAGGTTATTTTAACATTATTTAGCTTTAAATGATTTTTCACCGAACCTGTCCTATATCATTTCCAATATTTTTTCAAGACCAACTCACTTAAGCATTCCCAGAAGTCAAACCATAAGCTCCTGACCTAGATATCTCCATATTTTTTACATGTCATCACTCCCCTCATTTATTTATTTTTTAGAAGTGAATTTGGAACAAATCTCACACTCATATCTCAACCCTTGTTTGATCTCCTCAGGACACTAATTGCAATAGTTATAACAAGATAAAAGGTTGAGTAGGAGTGGTTTTTGACCTACCCAAGACACAATAATTTTTTTGAAGGCGTAAAACAGTCAGACATTAGGTACATACGCATAGGTCAATCTGGTACAGTAATAAAACAGATCGTATAAGGTACGGACATATGGAAAAATCATTTAAAGCTGAAAAATATTAACCCAACATATATTTACCTTATATTATGTATGAAATAATCACACTTTTTGGTTTGGTGTAAATATTTGTGGACATATTAGTGAAACAAATTTCTCAAAAACAACTCATACAAGGGGAATCAATCATCTCAATGTTTTTACATAGATACGACCATTTATATCATTGAAAAAAACTAGTTCACTTAAAAAAGAAAATCACTCCTTGATGTTATATTCATACAAATATTATTTTTAGACTTCATTATGGTATTTTTACTTTCACCCCCTTTATGGCCACCAAATCATCAAACTTCGAAATTGTTGATGGGGAAAAGTGAAAATACCATAAAGAAGGCTAAAAGGAGAAGAAAGGACAAAATGATGAAAATTCCTAACTAACCCCGGAATGTATCCACCCCCCCCCCCCACACCTAGAATGTGCAGTTTCATCACTGAAATAATTGAGAATGTGAGAAGAAAGGATAAAACCTAGACTGTTTTATTGGTATGATGCGTTGAGAAGGGAGATTTTTCCCACTGGATTCTTTTGTAAATCCTCATAGAAGTGTTTAAGACGCTGGCTATTGATGGTAATACTTCATACACTATGCTCATGAAAACCCCGTATTGCACCAAAAGGGTAAACATTAGTAACAATATAAGGAGAAATCCATCGGGAAAGAAGCTTACCTGGGTGGAGCTTATGCCTGGAATTGTACTTGAGGACCTTCTCACCAATATAGAACATTCTCTGGTGAATCATGAAATCATGAATAGCCTTTATCTTCTCTTTATAGATATAGGAGTTTTCATATGCATCACATAAAATTTCTTCCAACTCTTGAATATGAAACATTCTTTTCTCACCTACATCTGAAAGGTTCATATTAAATTATTTAACATGCCAATATGCACGGTATTCTAACTCCATTGGGAGTTGACAAGCCTTTCCAAACACAATCCTATTTGGTAACATTCAGTTCAGGGTTTTAAAAGCAGTACAGTATGCCCAAAGTGCATCATCCAAGTGCAAACTCCAATCATTCCTATTGGGTTGTACGGTTTTTTCCAAGATTCTTTTTACTTCCCGATTTGATATTTCTACTTGTCCATTAGTTTGGTGGTGATATGCAGTGAAGATTTTATGATCAACTCCATGCTTATGAAGAAATGTTTCATGTTGTGATTGTAAAAATGTGAACCCTGATCACTAATGATGAATCATGGTAAACCAAACCTACTGAAAATTTGGGACCTCACAAAATCAACAACCACATGAAAGTCATTGGTCTTGGTGGCCTTTTCATCCACCCATTTAGATACATAGTCAATAGCCAATAAAATTTACACAAAGGTAAATGAATATGGAAAAGTCCCCATGAAGTCAATACCCCATGCATCGAAGATTTCACAAAATAACATGGGTTGTTGGGGCATTTCATTCCTCTTGTAGATATTCCCTCTGAATTGACATCGAGTACATAATTTAAAAAATCTATGGGCATCCCTATACAATGTTGGACAATAAAGTCCTGAGTCAAGGACCTTTCGAGTTATATGTTGAGAGTGAATGTGGCCCCCACATACCAATGTGTGGTAGAAGGCCAAAACAGATGTGAACTCATGGTCAGGGAGACATCGACGAACTACATGGTGACTAAACATTCTCCACAAGTATGGGTCATCCCAAATGTACCGATGAGAATAATGTTTAAGTCTCTGGGATTGTGAAGTGATAAAATTAGTGGGGACCATAGATGTTGATAGAAATTTCACAATGTCCGCATACCAGGGGGTAAGGTCAACAACATCTCAAAGGTTCTCATGAGGTATGAATTCTCCAATGGGTAGGGGTGAGTCTACTGATGGTCCAATGGTGGGGAAATCCTACTAATGTGGTCACCTACCACATTCTACACTCCCCTCTTATCTCTAATTTCAATGTCAAACTCTTGGAGGAGGAGCATCCACCGTATGAGATGAGGTTTAGCTTCAGGTTTCTTTAAGAGAAATCGAAGGGTAGCATGGCCAGAAAACACAATCACATTTGACCCAAGAAGATATGAACGGAATTTTTCCAAGGAAAACACAATTGAAAGGAGTTATTTTTTTATGGTTTTGTAGATTACCTAGGCATGGTCAAGGGTAAGTGAGGCATACACAATGACATCAGGAGCCTTCTCAATCCATTGTGATGAAACTAACCCAACTGCAATGTTAGAGGCATCACACATAAGCACAAAGGGGATATCCCACATTGGTGGTTGGATGATGGGAGGTGATGTGAGACTCTTTTTTAGCCAATTGAATGCATCCTCACAATTTTTATCAAACACAAATTCATAATCTTTTTTCAGTAACCTGGACAGTGGAAGTGCAATCTTACTGAAGTCTTTAATGAATCGGTGTTAAAAACCAGCATGACCGAAGAAAGATCGCACCTCCCAAACAAATTTTGGAGGTGGAAGGGTTGAAATTAATTTAATTTTAGATTTATCAACTTGAATTCCCTTATTTGAAATTACATTCCCAAGAACTATCCCCTACTCAACCATAAAATGGCATTTCTCATAATTTAAAACAAGATCTTTTTCAATGCAACAGCGGAGGACAAAACCTAGGAGTTCCAAAAAATCATCAAAACAAGATCCATATACTGTGAAATAATCCATAAAGACTTCCATACAACTCTCAATGTACTCAGAAAAAATACTCAAGATACATCGCTGAAAAGTACTAGGAGCATTACATAGACCGAATGGAATCCTTCTATATTTAAATGTGCTGAATAGGCAGGTAAATGTTGTCTTTTCTTGGTCCTCAGAGCCTATATGTATTTGGAAATAACCCGAATAGCCATGAAGGGAACAATAATGGGACTTACCATCCAATCATTCTAACATTTGGTCAATGAAAGGAAATGGAAAGTGGTTCTTCCGCGTGGCTTGATTCAGTCGACAGTAGTCAATAATGTCTTGGAAACTATTTTGAACACGTGTTGGAACCAATTAATTCCTTTCATTTGACAGAACTATTATTCCTATTTTTTAAGGCACAATTTGCACTGGGCTAACCCATTTACTATCAGATATAGGATAAATGATCCCCGCAGCAAGTAATTTACTGACTTCAAATTTTACCACTTCAAGGATAGTGGGATTCAACCGGAATTGACATTGTCTTACTGGATTAGCCTCATCATCCAAAAGTATATGGTGCATACAAATAGATGGGCTAATCAGGAGAATAGCATCCAATGTCAATCCAATTTCCTTTTTACACACTCTCAAATGTTTGAGCAGTTTCGATTCCTATTGTGGAGAGAGTTCATTGGAAATAATGATGGGTAGTTGGTTAATACCCTCAAGATATGCATAATTTAAATTAGAAGGATGTTTTTTAAGTTCCAACACCGATGGTTTCTGGATTGAGGGAGGGGATTTAGGGGGTGAGGTCCATTAAACTGTCTATCTGCTCATGTTTATTCTCAAAACATAGAGAATCTATAGAAATGAGATTTACAGAATCATCGACGGTCATGGGTATCTTAGAATGAACACACTCATCAATTAAAGAACAAAATTTACACTTTTCAGAACCCACACAACACTCAAAACATGAATCAAAACTCAAATCATCCAAGGGTGAAGATGAAGAAAATGAACCAGAGTATGGGTCGAGAAGAGAATTGTGTGTGTGTGTGTATCGTTTGAGAGCACTTCCATCGAATAGATAGGATGAGTGGAGTGCTCTTCAACAGGGTGTTTCACAACGTCAATGATGTTAAAACTGAACTTTTATCCTCCGAATTCCATGGATATCGTACCATTTTGAACATTGATGATCATATTTGCTATTTTTAGGAATGGCCTCCCATGTGTGAGAGAAGCATGTCCTTGGGTTCGGGTATCTTCCATCTCAAGAATGTATAAATCATCAGGGAAGATGAGATTATTCACTCATACATGGACATCATCAATCACTCCATTTGGATACATTTTACTCTGGTTGGAAAGTTTCAAGAGAATGCCTATTGGTTGAGGCTCTCCAACCTGTAGAGAAGTATGCACAGAGTGAGGAATTACATTAATGGAATCACCTAAATCTAGCAAATCATCAGAAAAGAAGGTCTTCCCTATGGTACACGGTATCATGAATGTGCCTGGATCTTTTCATTTGATTTGCATTGCTGGTTGAATCAAGACTGAGACATTCCTACCCAAGTTGACTCTATCATTCCCCTTCAGCCTTCGTCTATGGGTGAAAAGTTCTTTATGAAATTTGGCATTACAGGGAATTTTCTTGACTGCATCCAATAAAGGAATATTAACTTGAAATTTTTTAAATGTATTCATTATCTCATTATCAATATCATTATCAAAAAATTTCTTAGATTTATAGAGTCTTTGTGGGAAAGGAAGAGTAATGGATTGTTCATTTGAATCATCAATGATAATTTTATTTCCCTTTTTATTTTGTTTTTCATTACATGAAATTTTTAAGGGTTGGGAAGGAGTTTTTTCAAAAGGGGGACATACCTATTTTAGAGAATCAGTATAAGTAGAAGCTTCTTTACCACTAAGAAGTGTAATTGCATATAAATTACCTTTGTCCATTGGATTGGAAATGGGTTGGGATGGTAGTTGTCTAGACCCTTTCATCTTAAGCTCACCGATGGTGTTCACCAATTGTCCCACTTGAGTTCGCAAATCTTGAATTGCTGATTGTGTGGTCTGTTGGAACTAGAGGTTCTGGGATGCCATTTTCTTCACCATATCCTCGAGGCTTGGTTCAGATTTGGGAGGAGGAGGATGATTGTTTTAAGAAATTGAAGGATAAGAATGTTTCATACCTTGGCCTTGTTGATACCAATTCTGCTAGGGGTAGCATAAGATTCCTCCTTGTCAGTACTAGGGTTGTGCAAGCCACCCTGGATTTGGATTTATCCTAAATTGTTCTTGGTTGAAGGGAGGTTCTTGTTGGAATGGACACCCTATGAACATAGCTGCACAAGACTCAGATGAATCCTGATGTTGTGGGAACTGGTCAGAAAAATGAGTGTTATCATAACAAATACCAAAATGTAATGAAATAGAAGTAGAATGTGAATTACCTTGTGCATGAGCTAATTGCCTTAGAATGGTATGCATCTCATCAAGTTTAATATCTACCATTTGTTCTAGGGCTGAATGACTTACCTCATGAACTCCTCGGGTTGGTGAAATTGAGCGTGTACCAAATTATTGTGCATTTTGAGCCACTTAGGCTATTAAGTCACGATCAGCGGAAGGATTTTTATCAACTAGGGCACCACCAGCAGAAGTATCAATCATTCCATGATCCATGGGAATAAGTCCCTCATATAAGTATTGGATTAGTATTTGTTCACTAATATGGTCGTGGGGGAAGCTTGAGAGAAGTCTTTTGAATCTCTCCCAGTATTCATGAACGGTCTCTCTTTCTGATTTCCTAATTCCACAGATTTCTTTCTTAATTGATGCAGTTAGGGAGGATGGGAATAACTTCTATAGAAAGGGTCTGTTTAGGTCATTCCATCCCCCAATTGTGGAAGGCAAATAGTATATCCAATCTTTGCCTACACTATCAAGGGAGAAAGGGAAGGCCCTAAACTTAATTAAGTCCTCAGACACATTTTGGGGTTTTATGGTGGAGCACACATTGTGAAATTCATTAATTTTTTCATGAGGGTCCTCACAGGGAAGACCATGTAATTTAAGAAGAAGGTGGATGAGACCTGATCTAAGCTCAAAGTTGGATGCTTCCCCAGTATATTGGATGTACGCAGGTTGGTACTCCACATCAGGGGTGGTTAGTTCTTTTAATGTTCGGTTATTTACAGCCATGTTTTCTTGTGTTTGACTAGGTTCAATTTTGGATTGGTTTTGGAACACTTTAATTTCCACAAGGGGTTTCTCAATTCTACTTGATTGACCTTCTCTAGATGCCTTGATTTTTGTGTGAAGTAACTTTTCAATTTCATGATCAAATTCAAGTAATGTTTCTTTACCAGATCTTCTCATGCAAAAATGATGTCCAATTTGATTGATTGATTTTTTGTTGTGTGTTTTTTCTTATTTGAGATGGATAAAAAAACATAGGAAGGGTGAAAGCAGAATAGAATGTTATAATATATAATTATAGAGGGAGATGGAGAAGAAGAGAGAGAGAGAGAGATAAAGAACACACCAAAAACAACCAAAAATAAATACAAAACCCTAAACAAAAACAATAAAATGGGGGTGGGGTATTTAAATGAGTACTAACTAAGAAATAAAATAAATAAATAAACATAAATATGGAAAAAATTGATCTTGTCTCCTAGGTAATGGAACAAATATTTTATCGCGTTGTTGAGCGCGTCAAATTAGTTGTTTGATTTTGACTAGAATTTCTGCAGTATAGCATCAACCCTAGGTCATTTCTCGACAGAGCCTTAGAGCATTAATTAAAATATGTGGTTCTTATTATGAAGGTGAAAACGGAAATGGGGTTTTATAATACTTCGTTTTGATGATTAATGATGAAAATAGAAAATTAAAGCAATGAAACAGAGTAGAAATGAACAAGATTAATAAAGTGTGATCAACCTGGGTTATTCTCATGATGTTTATCCTTAATCGCTTCATGATATAGGGTTATGATCTTTTAATACATGGTTTGTAACACCTAGAACCATAATGTTACTGAGTTTATACTAGGATACCTCCTAGGGTTTAGTCGAAAACACAAAATGATTCACCGAACACCGCTGATGATTGAGTGAATTGTGTTTGACTTCATAACTGAAACTCACAAAGGCCACATACGAAGAACTCGATGTGTTGTCCAAGTTTGTATGTTATTTCTTTTTGATACCATGAAATAAATTGAAATGGACTTCATAGTTCTTATGTGAGTTCTATTGACCAGTATGAACCACACAAACACCGCAATTGAAAGGGGGAACAGAAAGTGGTGAATGGTGTGTGAAACATCACATGAATGGGTACCCCCAAACATGATCAAATGAGTTTAGAATGACCTAAAAGTACATAACTAAATAAAATAAGAATATAAGATGATTAAAAACAACACAAAAACCAGGAATTCAAAAGATCATTCAAATATTACAAACATGAAGCTTGAGATTTACATCTTGTTCCTCACCGGGTGATCAGAAGGGGTTTAGAAACCCATGGGAGAGGAAGAAGACGATGATGTTTAAGTAGAACCTCCCATAGCCTCTAGAACTTCTAGGGATATTGAGAAGACTCCTTCGAGACTCCAAATTGTCAGCACCTTGAATCATGGCTGAACTTGCAAATTGGGTGCACAAGGTGTCTTTTTATAGCCAAAATGGGAAGTGGTTTTGGGCACCCATATTTTGATAAACCACTTGGAGAATGGTTTTCGGCTCATAGATAGTAGAATATACCTTTTGACAAAACTGGAAAGTTATATCCCCACGTCTTAGCTATCACCACCGAATTAGGATTGGGTCCCATAATAGGAAATGTAGAATATTAAATTTTGGACCGGAACACAAACATTCAGCCGATTTGGATTTACAGATTTTGCGTACCATTTAAAACAGTAGACATGTGTCCATAGATCCATGCAATTTTGGCACATTTTTCTTCCACTTCATCAAGGGCCTTCCAAATCATCTCCACCTACATTGAAATAATAAAAAAAGTAACATTGACCATTCTAATATTTATTAACATTGACTAATTGATTCAAACATAAAATGAAATTTTTTATTATATTTGGAATATTCATTACAAAACTCGTTTAAAACAGCATTATAAGGGTGGAATAAAACAGCGAATCGTGGTACGATCAGTTGACATGATAGGAATATAGTGAACAAATTAATTCAATGACTCTATATAGATTCATTATTGGAATTATTCAATTTGGAATCATTTTATAACTGATAATCTTCTTGATTAGGACAACATTCATGGAACCTTTTAGTGTAATAGGTGAATGGTCTAGTGGAATATTTGATCTTATATATAGTGATTTATGTATACCAATGAGAAGTCAATAAATAATTTGGATTTGGAACATCATAACTTTTTATGATGGATTTAGTCAGTATGTTTATGCATTTATAATGATACATAAATTCAAAACAACATATTTTTTTAAAATAGTTTCATAAAACATTATCGAATCTAGTAGGTAAGAGTATTAAGATTGTTATATTAGATTAGTATGGTGAATAATTCTACCAAGTATTCATTGATCATATTAGAGATTGTGGATTTTTTTTACATGTTATCTATCCTAGAACACCATAGTTGAATGGTATGTCTATATGGAGGAATCATGCCATTTTTGACACGGTTTTATCAATGTTGTGTCCGTGAGATATTCTAATTTCATTATAAGGATATGATCTCGAAACTATGTCATTCTTACTTAACTATATTCTATCAAAATTATTCATAATGAAACCATATGATATATGGATTAGAAAAAACCCTGGTTTTACTTTTGGGAACATTTTGGTTAATTAAGTATATGTATGATTTATATTATCTAATAAACATAACCCCAATTCAAAGAAATGACTATTTTTTATTATCATAAGGAAATTAAGTAATATTTTATCAATAACCGTACTATATAAAAAGTGTATGGTTTGAACTACTATATTTTTTAAGAATTAATATTTAATATAGGGTGTAAGGGGGAGGAATGTTACACTTAGTGAATTTTATGACAAGAAAATTGGAAATCTTCATTATATGTACATTAAGTTTGTTCAAAAAAATATTTGATGAATAACATACCAATTTTAAATAAGAAACTCAAAGTTAGTCTAATAATCAATAGAAACCTGAGATATGTAGATTTATTTTGGTGAATGATGATTATGAATTATTGATAGATGTTAAACACACTACCTAATAAGAGGAAATTTTTCGTTTTTATTTTTACAAATTCACAAATTACATAGTTCAAAATGGACTTAATTTACACTAACCATGATAGAAACATGGTGGATTCACTATAATGGGTGGTAACTATAGGGTAAAATTGGGGTTTTCATTAAAAAGGTGAAATGGATTGATGAGTGTATACCTATAAATCTCTCTTGCTGTAAAAAAGTAAAAAACATCAAGATATTGATGATAAAGAAACATTATCTCTTGTTGAGATGATAAATTTTATTGGAATATTGTATCATTTAGTATATCATTTTGATTATAAGAAATATAATGTGGATGTTAAAAAAACATTCTTTAATGTAAATTTAGACAATGATGTGTATATGATACAACTCAAAGGTTTTTAAGTACCAAATGAGTCAGTTTAGGTTTAAAACTTATAATGAACTCTTATGAAATAAAGAAAAATTCTTATATTTGGAACATTCAGTTTGATTATGCAATCATATATTTTAGTTTCATCAATATTAAATATGAGTTCTGTTTATACAATAAGATTGGTAGGAGTGTTGTTGTATTTCTGATATTATATGTTCTTAACATTATATTTATTAAAAATTTGAGGTTTTACATTCAATAAATTTGTGGTTTTAAATATTATTCTCAATAAAGGACATGGGTGAAGCAGAATACACAATGGGTATAATGATATATATAGATAGATCAAATAGGATATGTATATTGAGGCAAAACACATATATTGGTAAACTTCATAAGAGTTTTTTCATAAATAACTCTAAGAAGGGTTATTTACTAATATTACATGGATTAAATCTTAGGAAGATTAATAATCCAAACAAAGAGTTTAAATGGATGCATAGGACTCCTCATGCATCCAACATAGTATTCATTATGTGATCTAGGTTATAAACTCAACCCGATGTTTCTTATGCGTTGAAAAAAACTCATAGATACAAATCCAATTCTAGTGAGAGTCACTGGATTACAATTAAGAATATACTTGAGTATTTAATAAGAAGTAATGATTTATTATTAGAAAAAAGAGTGGTGGATGATCTAATTTCAAGGGGTTACACTTATTCTAGTTTCCAATATTAAAAATATTATATGAGATCTAAATCTGATTTCATAATTTTCTATAACTATATGTCAATCAGTTACTAAAGTTCCATAAAAAATACTATATAATAGTGTCAAAAACAAATTTGTAGTACATCACTACATCAGATATTCTGAGGGAAATTTTTGGATCAAAAAATGCATTACTAAAAATAGAGTGGTTCCTAGCATTAAGGTTGAAATTGACCATTACTTTGACAAAAATGCATTTATTTCTTAGTCTAAGGAACCCTTGTCCCACCAAAGGTATGCAAACATCCTTTATAAAATTTAAATTAATTGACAGATTGATGATATGGGAAATGTAAATGAATGTGGAGAGGTTACAGATGAAAATTTAAAAGATCCTTTGAAAAAACCATTTGAGTATAAAAAATATGAGTTTATTATTGAATATCTTGGAATTATATACTTTGGATATGGGATTTAATAGGTTTAAAATGTATCAATATTATATAAAAATGGAAATATCTATTTATCATTATACGATTTCTAATACAATATATTATAGGTTGTGATGATATTCTATTATTATAATGAGTGAAATTTAGTATATAATATAAATAATTATATAAAAATAAAAATAATATAATCATGATATGATAAGTCAAGTCATATTATTTTAAGCTCACCTACTGAATTATCACTACTAGAAAAATAGGTATTTGCGACGGGATCCCGTCGAAAACGGATTTTTGCGACGGGCCCCCATCGCAAATGACCTGTTGATGAAAACGGTGTCGCAACAACACTTTTTTGCGACGGGCTCGTCGCTAAAGCCTTTTTCCGTGATGGGGAGAATCCTCGTCGCAAATAGTACTCCGTATATTTGTAAAAAACGTTTCAAAAACTATTTGCGACGGGGCCCGTCGCAAATACCTCTTGTGACGGGCCCGTTGCAAATAGTTTTTGCAACGGGTCCCGTCGCAAAAACTATTTTAAAAAAAATAAAAAAAAAACTATTAATAAATTATTTTAATGCATATAATAATAATACTATTTGCGACAGGCATAGTATCCCGTCGCAAATACTATAAAAAAAATAAAAAAAATAAATTTTTAATAAATTATTTTAATTAATATAATAATAATAGAATTATAATTCAAAAATAAAAAATAATAGAATATTAATAAATGATTTAATTAATATAATAATATTAGAATTATAATTCATTAATAAAAAAATATTAATAAGTTATTTTAATTAATATAAAAATAATAGAATTATTTTACATTAAAATATTAAAATAATTCAAGTATTACAAAAAAATATAATTAAATTATAATATTATAAAATTTTAATATATATATATAAATTATAATATTTTAATATTTTAATATATATATATAATTTAATATTATAAAATATAAATAATATTATTATTCATATTAATATTGTTATTTAAAAATATAATATTATTAATATTTTATAAGGAGACAGAAACTACACAAATAGAAAAAAAAATCATATTTTGATTTCACAAATTTTATAACATAAATACAAACTCTAATCTGAAGGAGGGGGGAGGGGGGATCTGCAGATGCTGGTGGAGGAAACTCCATCCCTAAAGCATGAGTGAGTCGGCGCATGTACTCCATCTGCTCCTGATGCTACTGCTGCCACCGACTCGTCTGCTCCTCGTACAACTGCTGCTGGCGTCGATGCTCCTCCTCATGCTGCTGACGCATCTGCTCCTGCTCCTATCGGAGACTCTCTATCAGTGTATTCTGAGATCGCAACTGATCCTCATACTGTGTAGAAGAAGAAGATGCACGAGCTTCTCTCGAGCTGGACGCCGACATCGCAGCACTGTCATAATAATCTCCGGGAGTCAGTCGAGAGCCGATACCAACTACCCGGCCCTTCTCGAAGGCATACTAGGTGGCCTGCATCCATGCCGCCTCATCAAACTGACAGCCAGTGGTCTGATCTGATGACTCGGCCTGACTCTCAGGTCGGGCCTGTGACGTTGCGGCCTCATATGACTCCTGTAGTGGCAATTTAAAATTAAAATTGTGAATATATTATATGCTGTAAATTTTTAAACTTGAAAACAAATAATACTGACCACGATGTGATGCTGATGATCACCTCTGAGCTCCCCAGTAGCAGGATCACTATACATCCTCCGATATACGTCGTACTCCGTAATATCGGGGTGCTCGATATCCTATAATAATAAAAAATAAACTGTTAATATTTATAGTTGTATAAAATATGTATAAATAATGTACATACCAGATGCTGTCTATGAGTACTGAAAGAACGACTCCCAGCTCGATGAGTCACCTCCTGTCTCTCTCGATTCTGCCTCCCCACCGATGATCTCCTCTGAAAGGCACCACTCAACCAGTGCGCACATAATCCATCACATACATGGGATGAAATGTACTCTGGTCGGTGTGCTCTACATGACTCGTCAAAATCTGACACTCCTTCTTTCTTCATCGTAGATTTTCTTAAATTGTGAAAAAACTGACGAAGGAGATCACACATGGCCACCTCCCATGCCTCGTGGATGGCGTCACGCATGGTATCCTAGATCGGATACCATAAACCCTACAAATAAATCAAAATATCAAGTTAGAAATGAAATAATTTTCAAAATAAAAATTATTTATTTACGTACATACCAACCAAGGGCCGAACATGGCCTGCTGCACATCAATGGGAATCTGCTCCCATGTGGTCCACGGCTGAGAGAAATAGTTGCGCAAAATAGCGCTGCCCTGTCTGACTGCTATATGCAGAAAACTGTAAAAATAATAAACATTTATTATGTGAATAGATTAATGAAATCTTAGTCAAATCCACAGGTTATCACACTGGTTATCAAACCTCTGTGTGCGTGGATCAAACCCAAGACGTGGACGTCGCTCGGGGACGGGGTCAGGAATCATCAATCGTGCAAGACCGCTCCCCCTCCGCGTACTCCCTGGAGCGCCTGCAGGCTGAGGGTCATCTATCAGCAACTCATCTGCATCGAAAGTCAGGTCAGCATCCGCCAACTCATGAAATGTGGCGTCGTCCATCTGAAACCGAAAATGTTAATGTTGTTAGAAAATAATTGATAATTACTATTATATATACATATATACATATTATGATTGTATATAAATACCATGGAATTCTATCAGTGTTCATCTTCATCATCATCTTCATATATGTCAATGTCATCTTTATATTCCTCCTCAACATCATCGATATCCATTCGAGTTACAGTTGCATCATCTCTTACCATTTCAAATTCCTATGTGACATCATTAACATCATCGTCATCACCGACTCTTAAATGTGGGGTGTCGTCATCGATACTCATGTCTCTTTGTAAAAAAGATTGATTTTGAGTACTCTCTTGAAAAACTTCAATTATTTGCACATCAGTGAAAGCACATTCACTTTGACTAAACTGATTGTCTTGAATTTTGTTTTTTATTAAAATCCACCAATCATTCAAGTCTCTTGATGTAGCACAGTACTTTGCGTAATAAACGTGATATGCATGTTGAGCCAATAAGAATGGTTCATTTACTGCGAGAACACTTTTACATTTAATATTGATGATTCCATGAGTCGGATGAATACGCACGCCTCTCTCTGTATCCAACCACCGACGTTTGAACATGGTTATGTAATGTTGTCCAAGATAACAGAGTTCAATGATTTAATCAAGTATGCCATAAAAGTCAACTTCATTTTCTCGATGATGAGATCCTCTCAAGCTAACTCCACTATTCATTGTTTTTTTCGATTCCCCATATGCATGTGTGTGGAATCGAAATCCATTCACCACATATGCATTATAAGTTTTAACAAGTTTGGAAGGTGGGTTACTCAATACACACAGCCATTTTTCAATTTTATCAGCATGTCGAGACACCTGAAAATTTGTGAAATAATTATCAATATAGTAAACTATACATTGAATGAGTTGCTAAAAGATAATGAATTTATGTTACCAGTTTTTGAAACCACTGAGTGAAATTTTTCAGTCGATGTTCTTCGAGAGTAGCTGCTGTAATTTAGGGAATTTGTTTCTTGATATGATTATCATACAACCTATAAAAACCAAAGTTATTTACTGTAACGTGAATGATAGAATAAGTGATATAAACACTTACAGTACAACTGATGTCATCTCTTCACAGTAGAGCAGAACATACGTATGAGCTCTATGATGTTCATCATCTGAAAGCCAGCGTTCATAAACTCCACCAAAAACAAGCTCTGACTGGTTGAAAACAGATAATTGATTGTCGATTTCATCAATATTTATCTCGTTCCATCCCATTCGGTTGTGTTTTGAAGGATACTCAGATTCAAAATAATGGGAGCATAAAAAAGATATTTCCTCTTTCAAATAAGCTTCTACAATAGATCCTTCAATAGATGCTTTGTTACGTACTTTTCTTTTCAATTTTTACATTCATCTTTCAAATGGGTACATCCATCGAAACTGTACTGGACCTCCACATTTGGCTTCATATGGAAAATGTAACATCAAATGTTCCATTGAGTAGAAGAAAGACGGCGGAAATATTTTTTCCAGTTTACATATAATTACAACAACATCTTTTTCAAGTTTTCCTAGAGCATCATAATCTGCTGTAGCCGCACAAATTTCCCAAAAAAAATGAGACATGTCTGTTATGGAATCCCAAATCACAGAATTCAACAGACCTCTTAATCCAATGGGTAGCAGTCTTTCCATTATAACATGACAATCATGACTTTTTAATCCAGTAATATGACCATTCTTTACACATCTACCCAAATTGGAAGCACAGCCATCTGGAAGTCTCAAATCTGCAATCCACTGACAAAATAATAAATGATTTTCTTTAGACAGTATATAAGATGCTTTTGGTTTCAGTAACCATTCTGTTCTGACATTCTCAAACAGTTCCAATTCTGGATGCCTGCAAATTTGGGCAAGATCTAAACGTGCATTTACATTGTCTTTGCTCTTTCCTGGCGTATCCAAAACTATATGAAACAAATTATCAAAACAGTTCTTCTCAATATGCATGACATCTAACATGTGTCGGACCAAAAAATCAGACCAATATGGAAAATCCCAAAATATGCTACGTTTAATACAATTGTGTTCTTTCCCAAAACCAGAAATTTTCTGTTGGTTTATTGTGGGACCAAAAGTGATTGGAGGTAATGAAAATACAACTGATTTTAACTCCGAACCTGATAGAATTTTTGGAGGTCCTTCCCTTTCAACTGTTCCTTTTCTGAAATGAGATCTGTTTCTACGAAAAGGATGATCAGTTGGAAGAAATCTGCGATGACAGTCAAAATAACAAGGTTTCTTTCCATGAATGAGCATAAATGCTTTGTTCTCTCCCATACAGTAAGGACATGATTTCTGACCATGTGTACTCCAGCCAGATAACATCCCATAAGCCGGGAAGTCACTTATTGTCCCCATCAATGCTGCTCTCAGTATGAAATTCTGTTTCGTTGCAACATCATATGTACTGACACCAGTACTCCACAATAAATTTAATTCATCAATCAATGGTTTCAAATAAACATCAATATTTTTCTTCGGATGTCCTGGAATCAGTAAAGTCAAAAAGATATATGGCTCCTTCATCAACATCCATGGAGGTAAATTGTACGGAGTTAAAAAACAGGCCAACATGAATATTGACTACCATAAGATCCAAATGGACAGAAACCATCAGTGGAAAGGCCAAGTCGAACATTTCTAGCTTCTAAAGCAAAGGATGGATGCACTCTATCAAAATGTTTCCATGAATCACCATCGGCTGGATGATTCAAGCTTTTATCCGTTGAAATATTCTCTTTATGCCATGACATCATTGTCGCTGTATTCTTAGACATGAATAAACGCTGAAGTCTGGATGTAAGCGGAAAATATATCAACTTTTTTACAGGAATCAAACCAGACTTCCAGTGTTTTCCTTCTTTATATCTCAGTTTCCCACATGTGGGACAACTATCCAATGACTCATTTTCCCCAGAATATAAAATGAAGTCATTTGAACATGCATGAATCTTCTGACAAGTAAGTCCCAAATTTCGAACCAACCTCTTACTCTCATAATAATTTGCAGGTAAAACATTTCCTTCGGGTAACAGTGTTTTAAGCAAAGAAAATATCTGGTCAAAACAGGTGTTTAACATTCCGTTATCTGATTTGATAGCCATAAATTTTGCAACTGCTTCTAATTTTCTCATCTTGCAGCCAGGATATAATATATCCTCAGCAGACTTCAACAACTCATAAAATTCAGATGGTGCCAACTCAAGATTTGAAGCTATATCAGCCGGAGTTTCTGTATGTTGAACAGATGAACCTGCAACATCATGTACTAAATCTTGAAACCGGGATGGATCCGGAATCAAGTTGGTATCACCTGCTCTGGAACTACGTTCACCGTGTTGATACCAAAAAACATAATCTGGTTAAAAACCAAAATGCAAGAGATGTTCTCCCACTTTGTCAAACGTGTCAAACGTTCTCAATGCACATTTTCTGCAAGGGCATTTTATTTTTCCTTCTGAAACAAATTCTGGATTTGATGCCGCAAATGATAAAAAAGTCTCCACACCCTCTACATATACTGGATTTAAACCAGAACCGTTTGGATTTCTACGTTGATTTATCCATATGCGGTCACCTAATAATGATTGTTGATGACCTCGTTGTTCAATATTTCTCTATAAAATATAAAAGAATTACTGGTTTTGAATAATTTGATAGAAAAAACACTCAAGCTAGGATAATTATAGAGTTTAGATCATACACGACTGACGCAAACATTTTATTGAGATAAACCTAAAAATTGACCCTTTAAGAATTAAATATGTTGAGAATAAAGCAAAACATGTTACAAATATTGATAATTTTAATATTATATAATTTTTTTTATTATTTTTATAGTACTAATATTATTGGTAATTATTCCTAATTATTGTTAATTATTACTAATTATTACTAATTATTACTAATTATTACTAATTATTACTAATTATTACTAACTATTACTAATTATTACTAATTATTACTAATTATTGGTAATTATTTATAATTATTAGTAATTATTACTAATTATTACTAATTATTACTAATTATTGGTAATTATTACTAATTATTACCAATTATTTGTAATTATTACTAATTAATACTAATTATTGGTAATTATTACTAATTATTGTTAATTATTAGTAATTATTGGTAATTATCGGTAATTATTACTAATTATCGGTAATTATTACTAATTATTGGTAATTATTACTAATTATTACTAATTATTACTAATTATTGGTTATTATTACTAATTACTACTAATTATTTCTACTTATTACTAATTATTACTAATTATTGGTAATTATTACTAATTATTGGTAATTATTATTAATTATTGGTAATTATTATTAATTATTACTAATTATTATTAATTATTGGTAATTATTACTAATTATTACTAATTATTACTAATTATTGGTAATTATTACTAATTATTGGTAATTATTACAAATTATTACTAATTATTTGTAATTATTACTAATTATTAGTAATTATAACTAATTATTGGTAATTATTGGTAATTATTGGTTATTATTGGTAATTAATAGTAATTATTGGTAATGATTGGTAATTATTAATAATTATTGGTAATTATTACTAATTATTGGTAATTATTATTAATTATTGGTAATTATTACTAATTATTACTAATTATTACTAATTATTGGTAAATATTACTAATTATTGGTAATTATTACTAATTATTGGTAATTATTACTAATTATTGGTAATTATTACTAATTATTACTAATTATTACTAATTATTACTAATTATTGGTAATTATTACTAATTATTACTAATTATTACTAATTATTAGTCATTATTACTAATTATTACTAATTATTGGTAATTATTACTAATTATTACTAATTATTACTAATTATTGTTAATGATTACTAATTATTGTTAATTATTAGTAATTATTGTTAATTATTAGTAATTATTGGTAATTATTACTAATTATTACTAATTATTACTAATTATTACTAATTATTACTAATTATTGGTAATTATTACTAATTATTACTAATTATTACTAATTATTGGTAATTATTACTAATTATTACCAATTATTGGTAATTATTCCTAATTAATACTAATTATTGGTAATTATTACTAATTATTGGCAATTATAAGTAATTATTGGTAATTATCGGTAATTATTACAAATTATCGGAAATTATTACTAATTATTGGTAATTATTACTAATTATTACTAATTATTACTAATTATTGGTAATTATTACTAATTACTAATAATTATTACTAATTATTACTAATTATTGGTAATTATTACTAATTATTGGTAATTATTATTAATTATTGGTAATTATTATTAATTATTACGAATTATTATTAATTATTGGTAATTATTACTAATTATTACTAATTATTACTAATTATTACTAATTAATGGTAATTATTACTAATTATTGGTAATTATTACAAATTATTACTAATTATTGGTAATTATTACTAATTATTGGTAATTATTTCTAATTATTGGTAATTATTGGTAATTTTTGGTAATTATTGGTAATTAATACTAATTATTGGTAATTATTGGTAATTATTGGTAATTATTGGTAATTATTACTAATTATTGGTAATTATTATTAATTATTTGTAATTATTACTAATTATTACTAATTATTACTAATTATTGGTAATTATTACTAATTATTGGTAATTATTACTAATTATTGGTAATTATTACTAATTATTGGTAATTATTACTAATTATTGGTAATTATTACTAATTATTTGTAATTATTACTAATTATTGGTAATTATTACTAATTATTACTAATTATTGTTAATTATTACTAATTATTGTTAATTATTACTAATTATTGGTAATTATTACTAATTATTACTAATTATTACTAAATATTACTAATTATTACTAATTATTGGTAATTATTATTAATTATTACTAATTATTACTAATTATTGGTAATTATTAGTAATTATTGGTAATTATTACTAATTATTACTAATTATTGGCAATTATTACTAATTATTGGTAATTATTACTAATTATTACAAATTATTACTAATTATTACTAATTATTACTAATTATTGGTAATTAATACTAATTATTGGTAATTATTGGTAATTATTACTAATTATTGGTAATGATTGGTAATTATTACTAATTATTGGTAATTATTACTAATTATTGGTAATTATTATTAATTATTACTAATTATTTCTAATTATTGTTAATTATTACTAATTATTGGTAATTATTACTAATTATTACTAATTATTACTAATTATTACTAATTATTACTAATTATTACTAATTATTGGTAATTATTTCTAATTATTACTAATTATTACTATTTACCGGTAATTATTCTTATTATTGGTAATTATTACTAATTCTTGTTAAGTATTACTAATTATTGGTAATTATTACTAATTATTACTAATTATTGGTAATTATTACTAATTATTACTAATTATTGGTAATTATTACTAATTATTACTAATTATTACTAAATATTACTAATTATTATTAATTATTACTAATTATTACTAATTATTACTAATTATTGGTAATTATTGGTAATTATTACTAATTATTGGTAATTATTGGTAATTATTACTAATTATTATTAATTATTACTAATTATTGGTAATTATTATTAATTATTACTAATTATTACTAATTATTACTTATTATTACAAATTATTTCTAATTATTACTAATTATTGTTAATTATTACTAATTATTACTAATTATTACTAATTATTGCTAATTATTACTAATTATTACTAATTATTGATAATTATTACTAATTATTACGAATTATTACTAATTATTACTAATTATTGGTAATTATTACAAATTATTACTAATTATTACTAATTATTGGTAATTATTACTAATTATTACTAATTATTACTAATTATTGGCAATTATTACTAATTATTACTAATTATTGGTAATTATTACTAATTATTACTAATTATTACTAATTATTACTAATTATTACTAATTATTACTAATTATTACTAATTATTACTAATTATTGGTAATTATTGCTAATTATGGGTAATTATTACTAATTATTGGTAATTATTACTAATTATTGGTAATTATTACTAATTATTTGTAATTATTTCTAATTATTACTAATTATTACTAATTACTACTAATTATTGGTAATTATTACTAATTATTACTAATTATTGTTAATTATTACTAATTATTGGAAATTATTACTAATTATTGGTAATTATTACTAATTATTGGTAATTATTACTAATTATTGGCAATTATTACTAATTATTGTAATAATTACTAATTATTGGTAATTATTATTAATTATTACTAATTATTACTAATTATTGGTAATTATAACTAATTATTGGTAATTATTACTAATTATTGGTAATTATTACTAATTATTACTAATTATTCAAAATTATTGATAATTATTGGTAATTGTTCCTAATTATTAGTAATTAAATGAATAATTATCAATAATTAGGAATAATTACCAATAATTAGGAATAATAACATTATTAGTATATTTTATTATTAATATTAAAATAATATAATTTTTTAATTTATATACAATTCTCCTTTCATCTGTGTGTTTTCTATCTCCACATACAAATAATACATGTGGAGACAGCAAACACACAGATGAAAAGAGAATTGTATATATATAAAAAATTTATTTTATTTTAATATTAATAATAAAATATACTAATAATGTAATAATGTTATTATTCTAATTATTGTTATTTATTACTAATTATTAATATTTATTCTTAATTATAAAAAATTATTACTAATTATTCCTAATTACCATTAACTATGAACAATACTAATAATTTAAATTTATTAAGTAACAAAACAATGTAAACCTAATTAAATTACAACTAATTAAGAATAATTGAAACTAATAAAAAATAAAAAATAAATATTAAATTAAAATGAACATAAATACCTTGAAAATTGATCTGAGGTTGATCTCTGATCGTTGTTCAAAACTTCAATATCAACTCCGAAGAAAAAAATTAAACTTGAGAAAAACTGAACTTTAGAAATAAAATTTTGAGAGAAGAAGAAGATGGAGTTTGAGAATGATTTGAAAAAAACGGAATGGGGTATTTATAGGTTAGATTATTTCCGTCGGGTGCATTTGCGACGGGTATCCCGTCGTAAATAATATTATTTGCGACGGTACCCGTCGCAAATACCTTAGCCATCATTTATTACGGTCAACGGTTAAATAGTTATTTGCGACGGGTCCCGTCGCAAATAACCACCTGCCGACATACCATTTGCGACGGGGGAATATTCCCGTCGCAAATTCCTTTTACCGCCGCCGGTTATTTGCGACGGGAATATTCCTCCGTCGCAAATATGTTTCCCGCGATTTGGCGCGCAAAGCGCGCCAGCCCTTTTGCGACGGGGAAAGCTATCCCGTCGCAAAAGGCTACTTATTTCCGACGGGCAAACACCCCCGTCGCAAATAAGTTTTTAACGGAGCTATTTGCGACGGGATTTATTCCCATCGCAAATACCCATTTTTCTCGTAGTGTATATCACGTGGAATTTCATATAGTCACTTGAAATGTTTGGTTCATACATATTATGAATCTCCATTGCAAGAGGTCTATGAGATACCTAGCATGTGAACCTTCATACTTTAATATCATTCATATAAAAACTTTGGTATTAGCTAATTGAGGTGTACCCTGGTATGTTACTAACATTGTCATCCATTGGATATCAAGCAAGACGAGATGTGTTCACATGTATGAGAGGAAAGGGAATTTGGTCCCTTTAATGGACTAGACAATGGAAATTCGTGGTTAAGATTAGTAGGTTAACTTGTGATATACCCTACTACTCGGATTAATGGCATGTGATGTATTCATTCATACTAATAATTCTATTTGAAAAAATCATTAATGTATCATTGTTCCTATACTAGATTGAAATTTTACTTATATTGTTTCCACTATATATAGGGAAAAAGGAATAATATAAGTATATATACATTGTATATGTTACATCTTATAGGGGAAATATTCATATAGAGATATGATTTTTTATGATCGACATTATACTGGAACCATTTTTAGCATGAGCAGTACTAATTCTTTATTTGAGGCCTTTTATTTCATACACATATAAATTTTGTATTTCTTATTTCCTTAAAACATTAAAATAGCCCATATGTTTACATAATTTTGACTTAGAATATGTTTATGAATTTTAAAAAATGTGTTTGTTCCAAAATGGAAGTAATTTGATAAACCATGTGTAATTGATTTTGGATAGATTCACATGTAGTGGTAATGTTCTTTATAGATTCATTTTAGGGTTTTCGTGTAAGTGGGGGATTATTATAATGGCACTAAAATGATTATATCGTATTGAATGATATTCCCTAATCCATATCATAGTTGCATCTATCTTGGTGTAAAATAGTACATCAACAGTTACATGTTCATGTTATGTACTATATATTCCAGATGGTATATCATTAGTTTTGAATTAAGGGGTTGATTTATTTATAGAAATAAATAAAGGATATAATATTTGGATTATTCCAAAATTATCAAACCCTAATGGATATGTGTTATGGGTAATTCATGTTAGCAACCTTGTGATTACAAAAAATAATCAACTCCCTTTATTTAATGAAGAGATCCTATATGAAGGGTGGATACCCTCATATTGGGTAAGTAAGGGTGATTTAGAAAATCGTTTCTGAATCTCTTTTAATCCATGTTCTCTTTTTGAAATTGAGGTAAAATCCCTACAACACATTTGGATTCCAAGGGTTTCTCTCATAGTTTACAAGGATTATAGAGGATAAGTTTATCCTAGTAGAGGATAGAAAACATTGATTTTCACATGGTAATACCCCTAAAATATTATCCCTCAGGATCGATAGAGATGGAGTTATATGGACAAGAGGTATGTTTTTTATATTATCATGTTCTTCACAACATGTTTCTTTTTTTATTATATATCAGAAAAAATGGTTTTCCCCTTCATAAATAATAATGAAATAATCTTACAAATCCCATCAGATGGTCAAAATATTTTATAAAATTCAATAGATCATATGAATATGCAAATTTGGGGGTGAATTTGTGTATAAAATGTGTTTTAAATATTTTTCTAAAAGAATAAATAAACTCTTTTGTGATCGTTTATGATTTGATTTTATAACTTTTATATTATACTCTTATCCTTTCAAGAAAATGTAGAAAAATAAATAGAACATGGTATATAAATAATTTTATATGGTTTGGTCACAATGTTTAAGCCTAAAACATTCTAAACTGGTTTATTATTTTGCCTATATAAACTCCATTATAATTCAACCACCAAATTGAAATTGTTAGGGAGGAATCACCCTACCCTAATTGTTTCACTATATCTTATTACTACTATTACATTGCATCCAACTAGTCATACTAATCATGACACTACTTATAATGAGTTAGAAAAAATGATAAAGACTACTTCAATATCTATTTTTTTCAATAACTGATGAACATCCTTCTCATGATCCAACTAGACTGACATAACAAACTATATTCACTTTCACTCATAAATACAACGACTAAAATTAAGAATAGATATTCCATTCATAATATACTACTTACACAAAAACTCATCAAGGGTTTATTTTCTTCATATCTCCAGGATGAAAGAATTAATGAAGATATATTTTTTACACACACAACCATGCATCTAGATTCTCCGTTATAACTAATCACTTCTTGATATTTTCTATTTCATATTTCATAGTAGTGATATATCATTCATCGAGAAACCACATTTTTTTTTTCAAATTAAACATTAATTCAACATTTAATGTTCTAATATTAAAATTGGTATATAATAATTTTTCTCAATCCATCAAAAACATTTCCTCATTCGAAAAATTTCCTTTTATTTTTTTTCAATACTTCATCCAAAGGAACATTAAAAACCATCAAATGGGTCTAGTTTTCCCGGTTATCATAAATATAAAGCATTCTCGTATCTAATTCCTAGGACAGACAACTATAAAGAAATTGTATTTAAAATTTTCCAAGAACGATTTTATTAATGAATAACACACATGCCCAATAATTGGATGTTCTTCAAATAACTACCTCATTTTGATACATGGATTCTTAAATATTCTTATTATATGAAATAAATATTTATAGAACAATTCATCTAAAAACTCAACTATTGGAAATTATCCCCATCATTTGAAATAACTAGATAGAATCAATAATTAAATAATTTTTTTTGAAATATAAGAATATAAAACCATTGTACCATTTATATATTCATTATTCTTGGAAATAGAATAATTTCTTCTATCTCTATTATTATCATTATCGTTAAGATGTTGTCATGGTTTATATTTTTATTCATGATACTAGAATCAAGGAATCACAATTTTCATTGAATAATAATTTATTTGGGGTATTTTATACACTAAGGAATGACATGAAAATCATCTAATTTTATTCTTCATAATTTCAAAATTAGGGGAAAAAAAGTTTTCACAAAGGAAACATTACATGAGAAATATTTATACACATAGTAGAATCAACATATAATGCTCAAGATTCATACTCGATGAATGGATATCCTATGTATAAATAAATTTCATATTATATTTTGAATGGATATAGATAACCAGAAAACTATGTTTTCAAAAATGAAAATATAATATGAGTGTTCCTAAAATATCATATGTCTCAATCAAATTTCCCACACCATATTACTTTTTCTTTTAAAAAATTTAGTTAAAATCAAATATAATTAATGTAGATAAATTTTATTATGCATGTATAATAATTTAATTTTAAAATTATACAAAATATAAAACATAACTAAATTCTATAATATTGGATAAGTTCACTTATGTTTAGAATAATTCATCAATGTGATGACTATAACTTGTTTTTTGAATCTCATAGGATATGTTAAATTACCAAATTTTCAAAATCCAGAAAAATAACTCTAAGAAATAAAAAACACAAATCAAAACTCTTAAAAGAGTATATATCCACCATTTATAATATAAAAAACATTATAATGATTACCCGAAATATATAATTAAACTCTAATGATTCTTAACAAAAAATAATTACAATTGAAAACCTTCAAAATTTAAAAGGGCTCTTCAATATCTCTCTAAAATCCATTCAAATATTCAGAATAATTTTATTGATTTCAAATTGAGTTAATAAAATCTAATTAATATCATTAAATCACATTCTTATTTGTATGAGAGGTATCCTACACCACATATTTGGGTAAGGTGGCGTTTTTTTAGAGAATTTCATCCCTCATAGAATTTTTTTTGGCAATGTTACTTAAATGATATCAACCTCATTGCATGAAAAATGGTCTCCATTTGATATATAACAACGCGTTATGAAAAGATTATTCTCCCCCATTTATAAGAAAATCCAATTCCTTATAGTAGAACTGATATTAAATACCTTTCAGTGATGGGAAATGCAGAAAATGAAGTTTTTTCCTCATGTCATGAAACCTCTCTTTGATGATGCTTTTATTAAAATTTCCTTAGTGTGATCCTTGGTACTAATGAATTCAAGTTTAACATCTCAATTATTTTCATTTTCATTGATAAAATGATATCAAAGATCAATATTCTTGGATAAATAGTTTTAAACTTGATTTTTGGAAATATCTATTGCACACTGATTATCATAAAAAATTTATAGTGTTTTCCAAACATCCACTCTAAAAAATTATAAATGAACTTGAATCCAAATCATTTGGACATAATAATTGGAGGAAGTGTTTATTCAACATCATATTTCTTCAATTACAAAAAGATATTTTATATGTAGGAAGTATATATTTTACAAAGAAAGGGCATTCCATATGAAGTTGGCTTCTTATCCACATAATATCTAGCTCACCAACATTTTTAATCCCGTGTCGATTAATATATATTGGTACTTTTACAATTAGTCAAATATCATTATTCTCTTGGTATATATGAAGATTTATTTTGTTTCAAATATATATGATTCCTCATGATCACTCTGAAACAGGGCACATAATTTCACTATAAAAACAATGTCAACTTTGGAGGCTGTTAAATAAAATAGACTACCAACTAATTTCATATATTCCTTTTAATCCGCATAGGTTCCAGTCTTGTCTTATGTCAGTTTTTTTCCAATTACCATATTTGTAAAAAACCTTTTTTATTCTTCCAAGCTAAAATTAATCACAAATTCCCTAGAGTAATTTTATAGATATTTGAAATTATGATCCATCACTTGTATAATTTTAGTCCTAAAAAATATGACATATCACCCAACATTGGCATTTCCAAAATTAGTACCTTGAAAATTCCACATAGAGAGAAGTTTTATTAACTTTTAATAATTATGAAATCAATATTCACTATAATAATAAGAGTACCTATGGATATCATCTTTACATAAATATTTCTATCAACATTTCACATTGAAAAAATTCTTACTCTTTGAGCATCTATCATGTTTTTTTTACTCGAGTCTTGGGGCCAACATGGACCCAAATAAAGAATTTTTATGCCAACATTAAATGATTCCATATTTTTCAAGAATAAAGCCTTATGGTTTTTCATTTAAAACCTCTTCTTCAAGATCATAATTCAGTAAAGTAATGATCAAATACATTTGATTTATTTTTTAATTTTTTTCAGCTTCTATAATCATAGGAACCCAAATAGTCTCATTACATTAAAGTGGCACAAATATTTCTTCAAATTCAACTCCTTCCATTTAAAAATTACCTTTGAAATACAATCTTACTTTATTTTTTGTCATATCAGATCTTTTATTCAGTTGGTTTCTTAAAACCAACATGGTGCTTATCATATTTCTATTTTTATGTATAGGTATAATCCACAATGTGGATTTATCATCTATCTAATCATTCTCTTCATTAGTTTCATAAATCCACTCTTAATTCTCAAATTACACATAAATAATATGGGGATAAACATGTGAAATTAGTGCAATTTTTATTTAAAATCTCATATTTATTCAGGTCTATATAGTTCCATACTATTGGACAATAATACTCTCAAGGTAAACATGATTTCTCAAACTTCGATACCTTTACCGCTAAGTCTTATTCCATGATTAATCAAAGATTATATTTGAATAAATATCCTCTATAGGCTTCTCAATTACTGCTTTCCCTCCATCCTATCTTTCAGAATTCTACATGTTTCTATCCTGAGCATATCCAACTTCATGAAAAACAAGAATATCTATTTTTTGATATATAAAAATTCCATCAAATTATGTTAATTTTCACTCTATCATTTTTATTTATAACCATAGGAAGGATAAACTAAATATTTTCATTCTATATCAATTTAATTAAACTATTCGAGATCTTTATTCATGATATTCTTGTAACTGTGGATTCCTAAGACTATGAAGTATTTAATTGTTGTTTTTTTAATGTTCAACATCTTATAATAATTCTTATGAGTTTAATTACATTGCAAGAACCAATTTTGAATATTCAAAAGAATGAAAAAAGTATTCTATATAATTAAACTTTTGAATTATATGATATGTAAGCATGTTTCTTACAATTTATATTAATTGTTTTTCCTCTTTTAGAAACACCATTTTTTAAAAGTAAATGTTTTTCTATATTGATGTTGGATCCCATTATTTTATATATATTTCTCAAATTTATTTATTTTATTATTATTTTCTATTGTATTTTCTATCCTTTTTTTGAGAAAGTTGTGGTGAGATGCACTATATTAAGGGAAAAGTTTTTATTGGAGCCTGAAAGAATGGATTTTACATTTTTCTCATAGAATAGCTAGAAATAGGTCACAAGGGAGAATGATGGATTAGGTGTATCCCTCTTCAATAACACCTTTATTTTCAAGACCATAAATAATGTAGTCAGCTTCCTGAAACATATGAGTGATGACACAGTTCATGGAAGAATGATTGAGCAAAACATTATCCCACATTATTGTTCACTTCCAAAAAAGATGTATCATTCCCATTATAATAGATTTCAAAATGGTAGTGGAGTTGAACTAGAAATTCATTATATTCCAACTTCATTGACATGAATGGTCGATTTTATTGATTAATCTTATAATTTTCACCTCCAGAGTAGCTTCATGGCCACAGAAACTATAAATCCCCTCCACAACATCATAGTTATGATCTCTGAAAAAAGACCCATATCCTGAAGGGCCCGAATTCCCCTCGAGGAACCATCAATATTGCATTTTAACCAGCCAAAAATTGATGAAACCAAAGTAATTCATGAGTTCCATAATGTTTTGGGAATTTTACTGCAATGTTCAATCACTTTAGGAAAATAAAATCCCTTACTGAGTTGTTTTATAATTCTTCATGCATTGAGTTTTCATTCTGTGTTGCTGTAAAGACAGCATCCATGGCATGATTGGTATTGAAATGGACATGGAAGTTAATGGAACTATTTCCTCCTTCTGATATAATGTGAATAAGTTTTATGCAAGAAGCATTGAAAATAATTAAAATATACTTATAAGGTCGGAATTGTATATTTTCATGGAGAATTTAAAGCAACAAACAAGCTTAGGGATCTTGGATATCAAAATTATCAAATAAAATCCTCTATAGAGATGCAACCGTTTTATAATACATGAAAATGTGGTCAATGTCCTTTCGGCTCTGATAGAAAATCAAACACCTAGAGCATAGAGAAATACCATGTAGTTGTAGGTTTTTGTCAACTGGTGTCTTGTTGTGAACGAGCCTCTAAAGTAGGGTATGTCTTGGAGGAGGAGTCCATTTTTTGAAGAGTTTGATCAATTTTTTATCACTTTAAAGAATATCTTTATAAAATATCTTAGAATCAATTTGAAAATTTGATGATTGATCCCAAATTTAAATTTTATCGATGTTAATAAAGTTAAGACATGAATGATTTTAAACAATGTATTCAGGTAGCGATTCTAGATCAGATATTTGATATTTTTTTGAGATATTCTGGTCGATACCTAAGGAGATATACAAATCAATCAGTGATTTTTCATACCATTTGACATGTCATATGTTAAGAGCAGAGTTCATGTAGACTAGACAGTGAGTGTGCATGTGTATTTTTTGGAAAAAGGATCTCAATCTAGCGCAAGTAGAACACTACATGTAATTTGGTTTTCCTAAAATAAGATCTGACTTGAATTTTGATATAAGGAAATACAAAGAGACTTATTTTTTATTGATTAGCCTCCAGATAAACTGATCATAGAGATATTTGTTAAAGAGTTTCAGGTTCTTGATTCTGAGATGACCTATTTCCTGGTGAATACATCATTGTTTCGAATAGGCTCTTAAAATCATCTTTTCTAGAACCTTTCTACTCAAAAATAATTCCACATCATTGAATATATGGAATTAATGAAATTAGAGGACTATATGTACACCATGAAAGAGTATACAAACATTGAGATCACAACATGCTAAACAATACCGATTCATTCTACCATCCATAGTGACTTACCTTTCCATGATTCCATTGTCCTTCTAACTTGACCTACTGCATTAGAAAAGTGAGATTCTTACACCAGAACATGGGAAATATATGTTAAATAAAGGGGATGTATCCTTCTTATATTCCCAGATCATTGATAATGCATCTCTTTCCTGAGGTTGGAAATTTTTTTCCAAACTATACGAATTACCTAATTGAATTATTTTCCTAGCATGAAAAACATTCATAGTTCAAGAGATCATTTTTTATATTTTTTATATTCCTCTTATCTCCCAAGGTTAAAATGATAATGTCATCAATAAAATAAGTGGGAGGGGGAAAATGTACCTCTTTCCACTATAATAGTTTCCATTTCACTCATATCCACCTTGTGAAGAAGTAGTTTACTAAGAGGTTCCACTGCAATTGTAAGAACAAAAACAAAAATAAAATCCCCTTATCTTATGCCTATAGAATTTAAATTACCCTTCTAGAGACCCATTAATCAAAATTGAAATGTTGGATGATCCGATAAAAGTTGTAATCTAATGAATGAACCACATAATTAAGCCAAAACTATTATGAAAATTACATATAAAAATATATTACATTGTACCAAAGGCTTTTTTGATGTCCATATTGAGAGAAATGCTTCCCCCTAGTGGTATTTTGAAGTAGGTTAACATATTCTGAGTCCATGAGAAAAAAAATTTAAATGATCCTTCTTCTCATAAATATATATTTATTCCATGATCTAAATATATATGAGACTAATGCAAGTCTGTTGGAAAGTATCTTTCTGATGAGTTTGTGAATAATTTTTGCAAGGGACAGTGGTCTGAATTGACTGATATTGCTAGTACTTTCTACTTTGGGAATTAAAGCAATTAATTGGTCATTGAATCCTTGAGTGAAGGATCCTACCTTGAATTTTTTTTTACAAGATTACACACATCATTCTGTATAACATCACAAAAGGATTGGAATAATAATTTTGTGAATCTATTCGGTCAAGGTTATCATTCTTTATTAAGGACAAAGACTACTTCCATTATTCCAATGTACAAAATTAAGGATATTATTAAAGGGTTATCTTCCTTAATGATCAACATGGAATAATGTATTCATTTATAATTTCATTTCTTCATGGACCATTGAAGTAATTCATGTAAAAATAAACAATGCGATTGGATAGCTCTTGTATATCCTCATGTTTTTGGTCCTCATATTGGAGTAAAGAGAGTGTTCTATTTTCCCTTTGATTCCTTTTAATATCATGGAAAATTTTTTCGTTTCTATCCGCATCAGCAGGACACTTCATTTTGATGATATCATTGTTGATGTTTTCTCTCAGATTAATGAGACTTTAAAGCTTGGTAGTCATCTCAACTTCAAGGATAGTATCCCTAGTGAAATTGTTCCAGATAATTGCTTCTTGAATTTCTTGTAAAGAGAACTCAGGTAAATAAATTTATGAATCAAGAAATTTTATTTTTATTTTTATCCATTCTTATAGATTTTTCTTGAGAAGTTTGAACATGGAAATAAAATCTAGAGGATCAGTATTACAAACATTCAAGGACCAAGAAACATGGAAAATTATTAACACTCAGGGAGGTCATCCAAAATGTTGATAAATCAAAAAGGAAGAGGTTTCCTTCTGTCACTTTCAAAAAAACTATCCCAAAAGGGATTATGGTCAATGTTTTTCATTACCAAAGTGACAGATGATATTGATTTCCAATTTTCCAACAGCTCCTCATTAATAGAAGCTTGTCAGTTCTACTTTCCCTCATTCCATTTAGATGTCTCATATACAATGTAAACATGGCCCCTATTAGGTTTATTTTAGTTAATTATGAATCATAAATAAAATCTCTAAAATCCTTAATAGATATATTGTTGTGAACCAGACCCATGTTTTCATCTGCATGATGTGCAGAATGGAAATCTCCAATTATAGTCTATGGATCCTTAATTCCATTTGACAGGTCCTTGATTTTAATCCATATAACTCTCATGTCCATGTAACTATTACAATAATAAACAATATAAAACTACATTTTCTAGCATGTTATGTCAAAACTATAAGTTAAAACATGATTATCATCATTCACAATGATAATAATTTTAACCCTTATGTGAACTAAGATCAAGATTCTGTCACATCATGACTCAATCTGAGTAGTAATCAGCTTAGATTATCCCAAACTATTGAAAAATGTATATTTTCCTGATGAAAGAACCTTTGTCTCAGAGATTCCAAAATTTTATGGTTTTTTCCTACCTTCAAGTCACCTAAGGGAATCTTCTATGCCAATATTGGCTATTCCCTTGAAGTTTCCAAAGATAATATTCATTTTTGTTTTGGTTTTGGGGGAGTCCCCCTTATTCCTTCCTCTCCATTTTCAATCTGTATTTCCTAGCAGTCTCTCCCTTTGTGGAGTTTGTGGTAGTTTTCGGCTCATTGCATTCATTAAAAATATGAACCTGTTTGGAAACACTTGAATCTTTTATCATTAGAGTTTGGATAGAAATTTCTATAATGATGATTTCATCTTTTCCTTTTATAAATGCCTTTCCTAGTTGATTTTTAATTTTTAGAATATGCTATGCTTCTTCCGGAGTGACCAGAGACTCCTCCAATTTGATAATTGCATTAATTATTGAAGGAATAATATCAAGAATAAATCCCTCATCTTGAGTGGAGAGTGAAATAGAGACATCCTCTGATGAAATATCAAGGAGATAAGATTTATTTGAAGTATCACCCATCATAGAAACTTAAAGTTTGTTGATTGAGATCGTAAATGTTTTAGCCGTATTATCTTCTTCATCAACCAAATCTACCTATAAGGAAAACATGGGGACATATTTGTTTTCATTCACTCCTTTTAGATTATAAAAAACTTCATTTTCCCTATAAATCCTCAGGTAACTATTGTTGTTTTTTGAAATTCCATCCAATAATTTAAGATAGGATATATTTTAACTAACTTCTAAACTACACGATAGTTTTGAAAAGTGTGAACCACTGTCTTACAATGGTTAAAAAATGAGGGAGATTCTCAAATTCATAGTTGATTTTCATTTGGTGGTCATTTGTAGCTAGGGGGACTCATACAGGTAGAGGTGACTCCATGTCAATCTCAATTAGCACTATTACATTTAATCACATATCACCACTATTGGTGAGTTGATCAATCTTTAAGGGGGTTCCAATTTTGGAGGCAAAATCACTTAATATTTTGGGATGCCAATAAACCCATGGGTGTCCATGGATCCACGTACAAACCTGTGAGGGGGATAGATTTTTCATAATGCGATTGAAGTCACCATAAATATTATAGAGTTTGAAAAAACATGGTTTGAGATTAAGGTTACCATCACACCATAATGCATCGAGGTCCTCCCATTTATTTGGAATAATGTGGTAGTAGCCCTTTCCAATCAGGATCAATCACGATTTCAATGAATTCCAGCAATGGAATATTTTATCGTTCGTAATTTTCTAAAACCAGGGATTCATACCCTTCTCATAAGAAATCTAACCTAGAACTGAGAACCTTAATAGGTTCATCCTTTTCATGAGCACCTCCAAGTCTGCTACCACTGTGATGGATCCATCCTATGATATCGTATGCAGTGGCGGTTTTTTGGAAAAATCATTTGTTGGACCAACAAAGTCTTATGAAAAGGAAAGAGCTTTTTTTGAAGTATTATAAGAACCAGAACCTTCATTAGGATCATTTTGAGTGGATTTGAAGGACCTTTCCCAGTCTGGTTCGGTCACAATGTTTAATCCTACTACTTTCTAAACTGAGTTATTATTTTGTCTATATAAACTCCATTATAATTCAACAACCAAATTTAAATTTGTAGGGAGGAATCACCCTACAATAATTGTTTCACTGTATCCTATTACTACTATTACATTACATCCAACTAGTTATACTACTCATGACACTACTAATAATGAGTTAGAAAAAATGATAAATACTACTTCAATATCAATGTTTTTTCAATAACTGATGAACATCCTTCTCTTGATCCAACTAGACTGATATAACAAAATATATTCACTTTCACTCATAAATACAATGACTAAAATTAAGAATAGATATTCTATTCACAATATACTACCTACATGAAAACTCATCAAGGGTTTCTTTTATTCATCTCTCTAAAATGAAAGAATTAATGAAGATATGTTTTTTACACACACAACCATGTATTTAGATTCTCAGTTCTAACTAATCACTTCTTTATATTTTCTCTTTCATATTTCATAGTCATGATATATCATTCATTGAGAAGCCAATTTTTTTCCAAATTAAACATTTATTCAACATTTAAATTTCAAATATAAAAATTGGTATATAATAATTTTTTGCAATCCTTCTAAAACAATGCGCCATTCAAAAAATTTCCTTTTATATTTTTTTCAATACTTCATCAAAAGGAACATTATAAACTATCAAATGGGTCTGGTATTCTAGGTTATCATAAAAATAAAAATTTCTTGTATCTAATTCCAAGGACACACAACTACAAAGAAATTGTATTTAAAATTTTCCCAGAATGATTTTATTAATGAAAAACACACATTCCAAATAATTGGATGTTCTTCAAATAACTACCTCATTTGGATTCATGGATTATTAAATATTCATATTACATGATAGAAATATTTACACGACAATTCATTTAAAAACTCAACTTCTGAAAATTATCTCCAACATTTGAAATAATTAGAAAGAATCAATAGCTAAATAATTTTTTTTGGAATATAATAATATAAAATCGTTGTCCCATTTATATATTCATTATTCTTGAAAATAGAATAATTTCTTTTATCTCCATTATTATCATTATCGTTAAGATGTTGTCATGGTTTATCTTTTTATTCCTGATACTGGAATCAAGGAATCACAATTGTCATTGAATAATAATTTATTTGGGGTATTTTATACACTAAGGAATGACAAGATAATCATCAAATTTTATTCTTCATAATTTCAAAATTAGGGAAAAATAATTTTTCACAAAGGAAACATCATATGAGAAATATTTATACACATAGTAGAATCATTTTATAATTCTCAAGATTCATCCTCAATTAATAGATATCCTATGTATAAATAAATTTCATATTATATAATGATTGCAATTAGACAATTAAAAAACTAATTTTTAAAAACGGAAAAAATAATATGATTGTTCCTCCAATATCATATGTTTCAATAGAATTTCCCACACCATATTACTTTTTCTTTTAATTTTTTTTTTAAAAATCAAATATAATAAATGTAGATGAATTTTATTATGGAAGTATAATAATTTAATTTTAAAATTATACAAAATATATAACATAACTAAATTATATAATATGGGATATGTTCACTTATGTTTACGATAATTCATAAATGTGATGACTATAACTTATTTGTTGAATCTCAGAGGATATGTTACATTACTAAATTGTAGAAATCTAGAAAAATAACTCTAGGAAATAATAAACACGTATCAAAACTCTTAAAAGTATTTATATCCACCATTTATAATATCAAAAACATTATAATCATATCAAGAAATATATCATCAAACCCTAATGATTCGGAACAAAAAATTATTACAAATGAAAACCTTCAAAATTTAAAAGGGCTCTTCAATATCTCTCAAAAATACATTAAAATATTCAGAATAATTTTATAGATTTCAAATAGAGTTAATAAAATCTAATTAATATCATTAAATAAAATTTTTATTTTTATGAGAGGTATCCTACCCCACATATTTGGGTAAGGTGTTATTTTTTTAGAGAATTTAATCCCTTAATGAAAAAATATTTTGGAGATGTTACATAAATGAAATCAACCTCATTGCATGAAAAATGGTATCCCTTTGATATATAACTACGTGTTATGAAAAAATTATTCTCCCCCATTTATAATAAAATCCAATGCCTTATTAGAGAATTGATATTAAATACCTTTCAGGGATGGGAAAGGCAGAAAACGATGTTTTCGCCTCATGTCATGAAACCTCTCTTTGATGATGCTTTTTTTAAAATTTCCTTAGCGTGATCCTTGGTTCTAATGAATTAAAGTTTCACATCTCAATTATCCGCATTTTCATTGATGAAATGTTATCAAAGATTAATATTCTTGGATAAATATTTTTGAACTTGATTTTTGGAAATATCTATTGCACACTGATTATCATAATAAGTGTATAGTGTTTTCCAAACTCACACTCTAAAAAATTATAAATGAACTTGAATCCAAATCATTTTCACATAATAATTAGAGGAAGTTTTGCAATCAACATCATATTTCCTCTATTACACAATGATGTTTTATATGTAGGAAGCATATATTTCACAATGAAAAGAAATTCCATATGAAGTTGGATTCTTATCAATATAATCTCAAGCTCACCAAAATTTTTAAACCCATGTGGAGTAATATATATATTGGTTCTTTTTCAATTAGTCAAAAATCATTATTCTCTTGGTATATATGAAAATTTCTTTTCTTTCAAATATATGTGATTCCTCATGATCACTCTGAAACAGAGCACGTAATTTCAATTTAAAAACAATGTCATCTTTGTAGGCTATTAAATAAAGTAGACTACCAACTAATTATATATATTCCATTTAATCCACATAGGTTTTAGTCTTTTCTTATGTCAGTTTTTCCCAATAAAAATATGTGTAAAGATCCATTTATATTCTTCCAAGATAAAATTAATCACAAATTCCCTAGAGTAATTTTATTGATATTTAAAATTATGATCCATCTGTTGTATGATTTTTAGTCCTAAGAAAATATGAAATATCACCCAACATTGACATTTGGAAACTTATTTCCTTTGAAAATTCCACATAGAGAGAAGTTTTTTTAACATTTAATAATTATGAAATCAATATTCACTATAACAATAAGAGGACCTATGGATATCAGCTTCACATAAATATTTCAATCAACATTTCACATTGAAGATGGATATGCTCACGATGGAATTGAAATGGACATGGAAGTGAATGGAACTATTTCCTCCTTTTGATATAGTGTGAATAAGTTATATGCAAGAAAAATTGAAGATAATTAAAATATTCTTATAAGATTGGGATTTCATATTTTCATGGAGAATTTAATGAAAAAAACAATCTTAGGGATCTTGGATATCAAAATATCAAATAAAATTCTCTATAGAGATGTAGCAGTTTTATAATACATGAAAATGTTGTCAATTTCTTCTCGACTCTGATAATAAATCACACACCTAGAGCATAGAGAAATACTATGTAGTTTTAGGTTTTTTTCAACTGGTATTTTGTTGTGAAAGAGCCTCCAAAGTAGGGTATGTCTTGGAGGAGGAATCCATTTTTTGTTGAAGAGTTTGATCAATTTTTTATCTCCTTAAAGAATATTTTTATAAAATATTTTGGAATCAATTTTAATATTTGATGATTGATCCAAAATTTAAATGCTACCCATCATAATAAATTCATGACATGAAATATTTTATACAATTTCATCATGTAGCAATTCTAGATCAGATATTTGATCCTTTATTGAGATATTTTGGTTAATACCTAGGGAGGTAAAAAAATCAATCAATGATTGTTTGGACTAATTGACATGTCATATGTTAAGATCATAGTTCATGTTGACTAGACAGTGAGTGTGCTTGTGTATTTTTTGGAAAAAGGATCTCAATATAGCCCATGTTGAAGACAACATATAAATTGGTTTGCCTAAAATAAGATCTGACATGAATGTCGATATAAGGAAATCCAAAAAGACTTCTTTTTTTATTGATTAGCCACCAGATAAATTGATCCTAGATATATTGGTTAAATAGGTTCATGTTCTTGATACTGAGACCACCTATTTCTTGGGGAATACATCATTGTTTCAAATACCCCTTCAAATCATCATTTCTAGAACAATTATACTCAAGACAAAATTACACATCATTGAATATATGGATTTAATGAAATTAGAGTACTATATGTACACCATGAAAGAGTATACAAACATTGATATCACAACATGCTTAACAATACTGATTCATTCTACCATCCATAGAGACTTACCTTTCCAAGATTCGATTGTCCTTCTTACTTGACCCACTGCATTAGAAAAGTGAGATTCTTACCCCAGAACATGGGAACTATAAGTTAAATAAAGGGGGTGGATATTTATTATATTCCCATATCATTGATAATTCATCTCTTTCTTGAGGTTGAGATATTTTTTCCAAATATATGAATTACCTACCGGAATTATTTTCCTAGCATTAAAAACATGCATAGTTCAAGATATCATTTTTTATATTTTTTATATTCCTCCTATCTCCCAGGGTGAAAATGATAATGTCATCAATAAAATAAGTGGGAGGGGGAAAATGTACCTCTTTCCACTCTGATATTTTCCATTTCACTTGTATCCACCATGTGAAGAAGTAGTTTACTAAGAAGTTCCTCTGCAATTGTAAAAATAAAAACAAAAATAGTATCCCCTCACCTTACCCCTATAGAATATAAATTACCCTTTTGGAGACCCATTAATCAAAATGGAAATGTGGGATGATCTAATAAAAGTTGTAATCTAGTTAATGAACCACATAATGAAGCCAAAAATGTTAAGAAAATTAACAATAAAATTCTATTCCATTGTACGAAAGGCTTTTTTGATGTCCTTATTGAGAGAAATGTTTCCACCCCTAGTGGTATTTTGAAGTAGGTTAACATATTCTGAGGACATGAGAAAAAATTTTAAATGATCTTTCCTCTCAGAAATATATATTGGTTCCATGATCTAAATCTATATGAGACTAGTTCAAGTCTGTTGGAATGTATCTATGTGATGAGTTTGTGAATAGTTTTTGAAGGGCCAGTGTTATGAATGAATGATATCGCTAGAACTTTCTACTTTGGGAATTAAAGCAGTGAATTGGTCATTGAATCCATGAGTGAAGGATCCTCCCTCGATTTTTTTACAAGGTTACACACATCATTCTGTATAATATCGCAATAAGATTAGAATAATAATGGTGTGAATCCATTAGGTCAAGGTTATCATTATTTATTAAGGCAAAAGACTGCTTCCTTTATTCCAATGTCCAAAATTAAGGATATTATTAAAGAGTTATCTTCCTTAATTATCAACATGGGAATAAGGTATTCACTTATAATTTCATTTCTTCGTGGACCATTGAAGTGATTCATGTAAAAATAAACAATGTGATTGGATAGCTCTTGCATGTCCTCAATTATTTGGTCCCCATCTTGGAGTAAATAGAGTTTTCTATTTTCCCTTTGAGAACTTTTAATATCATAGAAAAATTTTGCGTTTCAAACCACATCAGTAGGCCGCGTTATTTTGATGATATCCTTGTTGATGTTGTCTCTAAGATTAATGAGACTTTGAAGCTTGGTATTCATCTCAACATCAAGGATAGTATCCCTAGTGAAATTGTTCTAGATAATTGCATCTCGAATTTCGTGTAAAGATAACTTAGGTGAATAAATTTATGAATCAAGAAAATTGAATTTTATTTTTATCCATTCGTATAGTTTTGTCTTGAGATGGTTGAACTTGGAAATACAAGCTAGAGGATTAGTATTACAATCATTCAAGGACCAAGAAACATGGAAAATTTTTAACACTCGGGGAGGTCATACAAAATGTTGTTAAAACCAAAAAGGAATAGGTTTCCTTCTATCTCTTTAAAAAAAAACTAACCCAAAAGGGATGATAGTCAATGTTTTTCTTTACCAAAGTGACGAATGATATTGATTTCCAATTTTCCAGCAGCTCCTCATTAACAGAAGCATGTCAGGTCTACTTTCCCTAATTCCATTTAGATGTCTCATGTACAATGTTAAATTGGTCCCTACTAGGTTGATTTTAGTTAGTTATGCATCATAAATAAAATCTCTAAAATACTTAATGGATATAGAGTTGTGAACCAGACCCGTGTTTTCATCTTCATGATGTGTAGAATGGAAATATCCAATTATATTTTATAGATCCTTAATTCCATTGGTTAGGTCCTGGATTTTAATACATATAACTCTCATGTTCATGTAACTATTTTGAGAATAAACAATCTACAACTACATTTTCTAGAATATTATATCAAAACTATAGGTTACAACTTGATTATCATCGCGCACAATGATAATATTTTCAACCCTTATGTGACTAAGATCCAGATTTTGTCACATCATGACTCAATCTGAGTTGTAATATTCTTAGATTATCCCAAACAATTTAAAAATTTATATTCTTCTGATGAAATAACCGTTATCTCAAATATTCCATAAATTTTGGGTTTTTGACTACCTTCAAGTCACAAAAGGGAACCTTTTATGCCAATGTTAGCTATTACCTTGATGTTTCCAAAGATAATCTTCATTTTTTTAGGTTTTGGTTGAGTCCCCCTTATTCTTTCCTATCCATTTTCATTTTGTATTTCCTACCAGTCTCTACCTTTGTGGAGTTTGTGGTAGTTTTGGGCTCGTTGGATTCATTAAAAATCTGAACCTGTTTGGAAACACTTGAATATTCTTTCATTAGAGTTTGGATAGAAATTTCCACAATGAGGATGTCATCTTTTCCTTTTATAAGTGCCTTTCATAGTTGATATTTAATTTCTAGAATATGTTAAGCTTCTTCTGGAGTGACCAGAGACTCCCCCCAATTAAAAAATTGCATCAATGATTGAAGGAATAATATAAAGAATAAATCCCTCATCATTAGTGGAGGGAGAAATAGAGACATCCACTAATGAAAGATCTAGGAGATAAGATTCATTTGAAGTATCACCCATCATGGGAACTTAAAGTGTGTTGATTGAGATCGTACAATTATTAGCCTTATTCTCTTCTTCATCAACCAAAGATTCCTATAAGGAGAACATGGGGAAAAATTTGTTTTCATTCACTCCTTTAATATTATAAAAAAAATTCATTTTTCCCTATAAATCCCCAGGTAACTATTGTTGTTTTTTTAAATTCCATCCAATAATTTAAGATAAGATATGGTTTAACTATATTATGAACTACACGACTATTTTGAAAAGTGTGAACCACTATCTTACAATGCTTACAAAAAATGAGGATGATTCTCAAATTCATAGTTGATTTTCATTTGGTGGTCATTTGTAGCCAGGGGGACACATATAGGTAGAGGTGACTCCATGTCAATCTCAATTAGCACTATTACATTTAATCCTAGATCACCACTATTAGTGAGTTGATCAATCATTAAGGGGGTTCCAATTCTAGAGGCCAAATCATGAGTATTTTGGGAAGCCAATAAAACCATGGGATTCCTTGGATCCAAGTACAAACCTATGAGGGGGATATATTTTTCATAATGGGATTAAAGTTAGCATAAAAATTAGAGAGTTTGAAAAAACTTGGGTTGTGATTAAGGTTACTATCACACCATACTACATCGAGGTCCTCCCGTTTATTATGAATAATGTGGTAGTAGCCCTTTCCAATCAGGATCAATGTGGATTTCAATGAATTCTAGCAATGGAATGTTTTATCCATTATATTTTTCTAAAACCAGGCATTCATACCCTTCTCATAAGAAATCCAACCTAGAACCTAGAACCTTAATAGGTTCATCCTTTGCATGAGAACCTCCAGATCTTCTACCACTGTGATGGAACCATCCAATGATATCGTATGCAGTAGAAGTTTTTCAGAAAAATCCTTTGTTGGGCCAACAAAGTCTTATGAAAAGGAAAGATCTTTTGATGATGTATTATAAGAACCAGAACCTTCATTAGGATCATTTTGAGTGGATTTGAAGGACCATTCCCAGTCTGGGTTGGAAGACTCCTTGGCCAGTCCAGATCATAGAAAAAGGGAAGAACATCCCCAGATCATAGGTCATTTTATTCTTTTTCACTCATGTAACATGAGTTATATATATTACTATTATAAAATATCATTCCATGTTTTCTTTCTTCTCTATTAATAACTCTTCCTTGTTATTATTAAAATTTCATGAGATATTTTAAAAAATATTTTCATTTACCTCATCACATAATTGTCTAACACTTATAATGTTATTTTTCAACCCTTCCACAAGTAATAAATCATTGAAACTGAGTACTTTAGACTCAATATATATAGCACTGAAAAATTTAATCTTTTTTGAGTAGTCATTTTCAAAATTAACTACTCCACATTCATGTTTCTAAACAAATTTTAATTTTTTTTGATGCCATTAATATTCAATGAATGCCCATTTTCTAGTGTCCAAGGTATTTTTTCCTTTTTACCTTCTAGGCTATAACACCCCGAGATTTTATGAAAAATATTCTTTTTAATTACATTAATGTCTTGTGTTGTATGCTACACTAAAAAGATCTTTCACAACACGCATCCCTAACAAGACTTGCATTACACGGAATCACGACCTTCCACGATAGTGTGTGTTGTACGCAATACTGATTTTCGCTAAACAACGATATGTTATATGAGCTACCCGTTATGAATAGTATCAACTAAATTTTGAATTTTATAACATTATTATTCATCTTACAAATTTTCTAGAACATGTTATGAGAATAAAATCAATTTTTCGAGTAAAATAAGTAATTTTCAAAAAATGTAGTTTTGCCGCCTTTTGATGGTGCACCCACTTTAAATATTGTTTTTGACTTGTCTACAAGTTCAATTTGACAAAATAAAATTCTTCTCTGGAATAAAGATATAAAAATTTACTTTGGATAAATTTTTCATATTATTCTGATAACTTTCATATTTTAATGAATAGTAAAAACACGCTATATTTTAATTAAAAACAACTTTTTTCGTCGCAATAATTTATATGGTTAGATTATATTTTTGATTGGGTTTAAAGTGTAATTAGAATATATTTTTATCATTTAATCCAATGTTGTTCATTGGAATTAATTTCACTTTGAAATTGGATATAAAAAATTATCAATCTTTTGATTGTTTTTGTTTCTTAAAAACACGCTATTTGTTTTGATAACGGAAATTAAATTTAAAATTAATTAATGCCACTTATATGTTATGAATTTGCAAAAATATACATCTATTTTGAATTTGGAATATCAAATAATTATTAGGCTGAATTTTTGGTATTTTTCTGAAAAACATCAATTTTTGATGAATAGTGAAATCACTTTGTGGTAGTAAAAAAAACTGATTTTTTTTAATTTAAATAAACTTTTACCACTTCTGTGAATTGAATTTCAAAAATACGAGAGACACGGTTAATATCAAGGACTAAAATGGGGTTCAATGAGATGAAAATAATTTTTGGTGAATAGTAACAGTTTACTTTTATTTACCACGATTAAAAGTAAATAGGATAATTAAGGGTAAAAATTATATTCTTATTACCCTAACACATGTCCTAATTCCATTGGATAATTTTAATTCGACCTAAAACAACCTTAGGAATAAAATATTACCATTTTGGCCCACTTGGATTAGATTAAGACATTTAAAATTAATTTATTTAATGAAGGGTTAAAATAGTTAAAATCAAAGTTTAATAGGTAAATAATTTTTAATATAGGGATATACAGAAGATAAATTAGACTATAAATATTCATTAGAACAATAAAAATAGTTCCTAAATAATGGTATTTTATTTATAATTTTCTGACATCAAATAATTTAATTTATTTATGACACAAAGATGATGAAGTAATTAACTTATTAATAAAATATTGACATAATTGATGTTATAAATACCCAAATAAATGTAATTTGAGACTTTTTATAAATTACAATAATTTTATAGGTTAATATGACATGTTATTATTTATTTAAGTAAAATTTTTAGAACTAATCATGCTGTTGTGATTTTCACAAAAATAAAGTACCAAATAGTGTCAAAATTGACATAAAATAGTTTTTAAAACAAATATTATATTATTAATTGTTATTTTATTCCTAAAAATCTAAGGGTCGGAAAAATGACTTAAATAAGGATATATATATTAATAATGAACCACTTGGGGTTATTTTGGATTTTTATATTATGTTTATTATCGTTATAGTGTATGAAAACAAGAAAACATGGTAAAAGTAAAATTATTTAACTTGAAGTTAAATCTAAATGATAAGCTTAAAATAGGAACCTAAACATGTCTAAATTCTATTGGATGAGAGGATTTAGACCCATCCCCAACTTATCTTCGAAATAAATCAATTTGGATCTATTAAAAAAAGAATATGACTTAATAATAAAATAATATTTTTCGTTATTCCAAAGGTGCCCCTCTCATCCCTTATAAAAGGGAACCTCCTCCCTCCATTCCTCACACCACTTTGAGCCTTCATGCTCGGCCAACCCCTGAAAAATTCTCTTCTCCACTTCCATTTAAACATCCTAGAGGTTCTTGTCTTCTTCAAATTCCAATTTCAGTGCCCAAAAAGGATGTCTCAAAGAGGGGCTTCAAAGAAGAAGTAATGTCCGTTATCGATTATTTCAACTCTATTTCTTCTTCCACTTCTTATTCTTTAGTTGTTTCATTATGAAGTAATAATGTTAGTATAACTCATATACTGATATGTTATTATAATTATGAAACAACCCTATTTCACCATCTATCCATCCTATGGAAAACAAAATCACCACGCGTGCGTACGTACGGAATACCGTCTCCATGCCGTGGTGAAATATGTTTTTTCACCAACACCTTAAATGGATGGGAATAATGGTGTAAAGAATATGTATATATTGTTATTATAACATCATACTGATTCTAATATATTATTCCATCCACTCCAATTCAATTCAATAATTATGGGAACGATATCATCGCTCGTGTGTACATTCGGACTACCGTCTCCACGACACGATGAGATCCATTCTCCATGTTAACCATACATGAATGATAATAAAGTTTATATAATGAATAATAATGAAATATATGAAATAATAATGCCACTTTATGTATGTATATATATATATGTATGTCAGCTATTTAGTTTCATTCAATTCAATAAAGAAACCATATCAGCGTTCATGCGTACGTACGACCTACCATCTCCATGAACGGTGTATTTCATTCCTTTTATCGATCTATAATATATATATGTATATGATGAATATATATTATATATAAATCTTTTTTTACATTCTGGAATTATGTAAATCAGGATATAAGTAATAATATCAAGAATGACAAGTCGAAACACAAACGATAAATGAAATGATTTTACCCAAAACGCTTCTTTAAAATGGAATTTACAAAAGAACGGATAATATAAAGACATAAGTGAAACATATAAGATATCATAACAATGAATATGATTCTGTAATAATTAAATGACATTATTTAAATCATTATACATGAGTTTCGGATATGTACGAAGCATATCGGACCTAAGGTAAGGGATAATTTTGAAAATCTCATTTTTATCCGAGATTTCTTATTAGTAAGTATTTACTGGGGTCATTGCTATCATCCATGTCCATGTTTTATAAAAATGTATTCAGGTGTGTTTAATGTCCTTTTTACCCATTTTTACTTTTACCCCTTGGCATGGAAGGAATCATTCTTTTATTTACCCTATAAGGTACTTATTTGACTTTTCCGACAAAAGTACGAGAAGAATGTTTTTTTAACATATACAGAGTGAAAGGATTTTTTAGGTTTTATAAAGCCTTATTTTCATGAAGCTTAATCCAAAATATTTCATGAATATTTTCAACAAAATCATTTTCTTTTAAAATTGCAAGACACTTTGTGAAAAGAAAATGATATTGAAGAAGAATGGATATTTTCCCCAAGAATTTATTTCAAGTGTTTTATCAAAACCATTTTTCATCTAAGATGAAATTATTTCATATGTGTATGTATCAAGTATAATGTCTCTATGATTTACATGGTTTCACTTTCCTTATTATGAAAGGATATCCATTTCTTTTATATGGATTATGTAATGATGGGATGATGATTATGAAACCCATTTTATTTATTGGGTTATTATGAATGATGTATGTTTATTTGTGGCACAAATAAGAATGATTTCATTATGAAATGGGTGGGACCTATATCTCCCTCCAGTGCATTGGGTAAATATTTATATCTCATGAGATAGACATGGCTGGAACGGCAAGTTAAACCGGTTCAGTAATACAGGACTGGAACAAGGAGTGAACTCGATCTAGAAAGAGACTTTGTCCACTAAGATGGTCTTGTCAACATTGCCTGGTTACTATTTAAATCATATCATGTTCTTAATGGTTGGCCATAATTACATGTTTAATTCCCATGCTATTTTATCATGATTATTATTTCTTTATGATCTATGCCTTACGTACTTCAATGATTTATGTCATTGCTCACGATTCTGATGTTTAAATATTATGTTCATGTTTTGAAGTTCAAATGTATATGATTTGTTTTATTTTATCCATGCTTACCCTTACTGAGCATTTGAGCTCACCCTTTATATGTTTTATTTTCCCCAGGATTTAAAGAAAGGTTTTATGGAAGAAAAAAAGGGGAAGATCTTATGGGAGATGTTGAAGATCCTTCACCACTATTAGAAGATTATATTCTGAGTTTCCAAAGACACTAAACTATTACGATCCTTGTGTGTTTGTTTCTATTATGTATAAAGTTTTCCGCTAATGTAATGTAATGTCCATGTACATCATGTTTCAGGTCTCTACAGTTGGTATCAGAGGAAAGGTTTAGTCAAAATATGGAAACTAGGATGTGAAAATGTTAGTGAGATCCCTAGAGATATTTCTAAGGTACGTCTAGGGATATTCATAAGGATAAGTATACGTATAGGATATAGTACTAGAACTACGGTAACGATCTTAGAATTTAAACTAAGATGTTAGATATTGAGGGTGATCCCCCATTACTATGTTGTTTTCCCTATCATGATTTTTTCCACTCACACTATTCTTTTTGGGTTTTAGAAAATGGCTGGAAACAAGAAGATGCATGATAATGGAGGATATAACGGACAATGGAATGATATTCTTCATGAGAAACCAAATGAAATGGGATTTGGAAGTCCAAACATCGTTATTATGCATAATCATCAATCTCATAATATGATCAATAATCTAAACTTTGGTAAGTTTCCCGACTCAGATAATAAGAGAAAGATGGAGATTCATGATGATCATAGAGGAAAGAAAGTTCAATTTCCCTCATGAAAATCATGTGGGAAGAGGCATCGGGGAGATTGTTTCAAAGGAACTGGAAGATGCTTTGGGTGTGGAAAAGAATGACACAAAGCCAGTAAGTGCAAAGGAAAAGGTTCAGTTAACACCATGGATGAAGATAATGGTATTTCTACAACATCAACAATGGTTAAATGTTTTAAATGTAGAATGTACGAGGATTATGAAAACCAATGCCCTAAGGGAATGTCTCATGAAGAGAATCAGTATGGTCATATGGGTAGTATTTATGTTGATGATGATGAAGAGACTACAAATGATATATGAGATAAAAGAATTGTTGAACCTCGGTCAATGGTTTAAGAAGGTAGTGGACTGATTACATGTTTATCAAGTGTAATGTTGTATATGTAATCTCATGGTACTATGGAATAAAGAGACATATAAGGATTGTCACACTGTTGTCTTTCCTTATGTTTTGAAAGTGTATGATTAATGGTACAAGTAAGAATGAAAGGTTATTCAGATATTTTTGGAAAGTAGATGATATGCACATAATGAAGGGATAAGGAGAAAATTAAATGTTTGATAGTATTCATGAGCTCATGACTGATATAAGGAGAAGGTTATATCATGTTTTGAGTATATAGAATTTTTTATTTTGGTATGTGTAAAGTGTTAACTTTTGACATCATTCATGTTTTCACTAAGGTTTAATGGGTAATCATTTTTCAAGAAAATACATGATTAAGGTATTCACATGATTGGAATGTGACCAACCAGATATATGGGGGATAAATGATGGTATTCACATTCTTGGATGATGACATTTCTAGTATTCGTTTTCTTTATACTATGAGATTGGACCGATGTATTTTAGATAAGCCTAAAGATTGGAATGGATTATGTTGGACATAAGTTTGTATTGTTTATGGATAGAACTTTTTTTGATATTATTGATGGGATTTTATAGTAATGTAGTTTTAGAAAAAGTACAACCTGCAAGACGGGTGACAACCCATCACGTCGGACAAGGCTGTGGGAATCAAACACACAACCGAAGTGCGACAGACCATTATCGCCTACCACTGGCCTACAAGAAGTCCATGTTTAGTATAAACCAGTTCTATTATATTAAGCAGTATGATATATGAAATATAAGTCCATTTTAGTAACCATATATGATTAATCTCACTATAGATTGACTTATTTATTTTTGATAACTTTTATAACCTTTTGTTTGAGAATGATGGAATGACCCATAATTCTATCACATGATCTACTAACACTTCACGAATGACAAATTCATCTTCATTTCATTAAGAGATGAAGTGTAAATTGTCCAAAGAACGGCCAACTGTGAGACTGTACCAAAATCACGAAAGTATTTCTTCTAATTCCAATTTCATCATGTTTAGGGAAATGATCTTGAAAACCAAAAATGTTGTCCTAGTGCCCTTATATCCAATGAATCAGATGGTACCTTAGATCATCACAAATCTATGGATTTGTGATTGATGGATTTTTTATATCCATGTTCTCTACCACTCTCCATCAGAACTTTATGGTTAGATTTTTCTCCCATATCCATATTTTTGCCTATGTTCTACTACGTGGAAACCCAGTGATGAGTTAATTTGGGTAACCGTTACATTTCATACATTAGTTTATAAATCCATGTTTTGGTATTCCTTTTTACGATGTGGGTTTCTATTAAACAAACTTTCGAGTAGTAAACCATTTATAACCCCGACGAATTTCGAGGGAGAAATTAATTTTAAGGGGGGGTAGAATGTAACACCCTGAGATTTTATGAAAAATATTCTTTTTAATTTCATTAATGTCTTGTGTTTTACTCTACAGAAAAAGGAGCTTTCACAACACACATCCCTGACTTGGCTTGCATTACACGCAATCACGACCTTCCACGATAGAATGTGTTATACGCAATACTGAGTTTCGCTAAACAACGATATGTTATATGAACTACCCGTTATGAATAGTATCAACTACATTTTGAATTTTATAACATTATTATTCATCTTACACATTTTCTAGAACATGGTATGAGAACAAAATCAATTTTTCGAGTAAAATAAGTAATTTTCAAAAAATGTAGTTTTGCCACCTTTTGATGCTGCACCCACTTTAAATCTTGTTTTTGACTTTTATAAAAGTTAAATTTGAAAAAATAAAATTCTTCTTTGGAATCAGGATATAAAAATTTACATTGGATAAATTTTTCATATTATTCTGATAACTTTCATATTTTAATGAATAGTAAAAACACGCTATATTTTAATTAAAAACAAATTTTTTCATTGAAATAATTTATATGGTTAGATTATATTTTTTTATTGGGTTTAAAGTGTAATTAGAATATATTTTTACCATTTAATCCAATGTTGTTCATTGAAATTAGTTTCACTTTGAAATTGGATATAAACAAGTATCAATCATTTGATTGTTTTTTTCTTAAAAACACGCTATTTGTTTTGATAATGGGAATTAAATTTAAAATTAATTAAAGCCACTTATATGTTATGAATTTGGAAAAATATACATCAATTTTGAATTTGTAATATCAAATAATTCTTAGGCTTAATTGTTTGTATTTTTCTGAAAAACATCAATTTTCGATGAATAGTGAAACCACTTAGTGGTAGTTAAAAAAATGATTTTTGAATTTAAATTAAATTTTACCACTTCTATGAATTTAATTTCAAAAATACGAGAGACATGGTTAATATCAAGGACTAAAATGTGGTTCAATAAAATGAAAGTAATTTTTGGTGAATAGTAGCTTTTTACTTTTATTTACCACGGTTAAAAGTAAATAGGATAAATAAGGGTAAAAATGATATTATTATTACCCGAACACATGTTCTAATTCTATTGGATCAGTGTAATTCGACCAAAAACAACCTTAGGAATAAAATATGACCATTTAGGCCCACTTGGATTGGATTGGGACATTTAATGTTAATTTATTTGAAGAAGGGTTAAAATAGTTAAAATCAATGTTTAATAAGTAAATCATTTTTAATATAGGGTTATAAATAAGATAAATTCGACTATAAATATTCATTAGAAAGATAAAAATATTTGATAAATAATGGTATTTTTTTATAATTTTTATACCTTAAATAATGTAATTTATTTATGACACAAAGATGATGAAGTAATTAACTTATTAATAAAATATTTACATAATTGATGTTATAAATACCCAAATAAATGTAATTTGAGATTTTTTATGAATTACACTAATTTTATAGGTTAATATGACATGTTATTATTGATTTAAGTAACGTTTTTAGAAGTAATCATTCTGTTTTGAGTTTCAAAAAAATCATGTACCAAATAGTGTCAAAATTGACATAAAATAGTTTTTAAAACAAATATTATATTATTAATTGTTATTTTATTCCTAAAAATCTATGTTTCGGAAAAATGACTTAGATAAGGATATATAGATTAATAATGAACCACTTGGGGTTCGTTTGGCTTGATATAGTATGTTTATTAACCTTATTGTGAAAGAAAACAAGAAGTCACGGTAAAAGTAAAATTATTTAATATAAAGTTAAATCTAAATGATAAGGTTAAAATAGGAACCTAAACTTGTCTAAATTCTATTGGATTAGATTATTTCGACCCATACCTCCCTATTATTTGAAATAAATCAATTTGGAGCTATTGAAAACTGAATATGACTTTATAATAAAATAATATTTTTAGTTATTCCAAAGGTGCCCCTCTCCTCCCTTATAAAAAGGCACCTCATCCCTCTCTTCCTCACACCACTTTGAGCCTTCAAGCTCGGCCAACTCTTCAAAATTCTGTTCTCCACTTCCATAGAAACATCCTAGAGGTTCTAGTATTTTGAATTTCCAATTTTAGAGCCCTAAGAGGATGTCTCAAAGAGGCGCTTCAAAGAGGAGGTAATGTCGGTTACCGATTCTTTCAACTCTATTTCTTCTTCCACTTCTTCTTTTTTAGTTGGTTCAATATGAAGTAATAACGTCAGTATAACTCATATAAGGATATGTTATTATAAGTATTAAACAGCCATATTTCACCATCTATCTATCCTACGGAAAACAAAATCACCACGCGTGCGTATGTACGGAATACCATCTCCACGCCGTGGTGAAATCTGTTTTTCCACCAACACCTTACATGATTGTGTATAATGGTGTAAAGAATAACTATATATAGTTATTATAACATCATAATGATTATGATATATTATACCATCCACTCCAATTCTATTCAATAATTAGGGGAACGATATCATCGCTCGTGCGTACGTACGGACTACCGTCTCCACGACGCGATGAGATTCATTCTCCATGTTAACCATACATGAATGATCATAAAGTATATATAATGAATAATAATGAAATATATGAAATAATAATGATACTGTATTTATATATATATATATATTTATGTCATCTATTAAGTTTCATTCAATTCAATAAGGAAACGAAAACAACGTTCATGCATACGTACGACCTACTGTCTCCATGAACAATGTATTTCATTCCTTTTATCGATCTATAATATATATAAGTATATGATGAATATATATTATATATAAATAATGTTTTACATTATGGAATTATGTAAATAAGGATATAAGTAATAATATCAAGAATGAAAAGTCGAAACACATACGATAAATGAAATGATTTTACCCAAAACGCTGCTTTAACATGAAATTTACAAAAGAATGGGTAATATAAAGTCATAAGTGAAACATATATGATATCATAACATTGAATATGATTCTTTAATAAGTAAATGACATTATTTAAATAATTATATAGGAGGTTTGTATACATACAAAGCATATCGGACCTAAGGTAAGGGATAATTTTTCAAATCTCATTTTTATCTGAGATTTCTTATTCGTAAGTATTTACTGGGGTTATTGCTATCATCCATGTACATGTTTTATTAAAATGTATTCATGTATGTTTAAAGTCATTTTTCCCCATTTTGACTTTTACCCCTTGGTATGGAAGGAATCTTTCTTTTATTTACCCTATAAGTTACTTTTTTTACTTTTCCGACAAAAGTACGAGAAGAATGTTTTTTTAACGTATACAGCATGAAAAGATTATTACAGTTTTATAAAGCCTTATTTTTATGAAGCTTCGTCCAAAATATTTCATGAATATTTTCAACAAAATCATCATCTTTTAAAATTTCATGAAATTTTGTGAAATGAAAAAGATTTTCAAGAAGAAAGGATATTTTCCTCAAGAATTCATTTCAAGTGTTTTATCAAAACCATTTTTAATCTAAGATGAAATTATTTCATATCTGTATGTTTCATGTATAATGTCTCTATGAATTACATGGTTTCACTTTACTTATTATGAAATGATATCCATTTCTATTATTTGGATTATGTAATGATTGGATGATGTTTATGAAACCCATTTTATTTATTGGGTTATTATGAATGATGTATGTTTATTTTGTGGCACAAGTAAGAATGATTTCATTATGTGATGGGTGGGACCTATATCTCCCTAAAATTCATTGGGTTTATATTTATATCTCATGAGATAGACATGGCTGGAATGGCAAGTTAAACGGGTTCAGTAATATAGGACCGGAACGAGGAGTGAACTTTATCCAGAAAGGGACTTTGTCCACTATGATGGTCTTGGCAGCAATGCCTTGGCTACTATGGAAATAATATCATGTGATTAATGGTTTTCCACAATTGCATGTTTAATTACCATGCCATTTTATCATGATTAATGTTTCTTTATGATCTATGCCTTATATACTTCCATGATTTATGTCATTTCTCAAGATTCTGATGTGTAAATATTATGTTCATGTTTTGAAGTTCAAATGTATATGATATGTTTTATTTTATCCACACTTACCCTTATTGAGCATTCGAGCTCACCCTTTATATGTTTTCTTTTCCCCAAGATTTAAAGAAAGGTTTTAGGTAAGAAAACAAAAAGTGAAGATCTTATGGGAGATGTTGAAGATCTTTCACCACGATTAGAAGATTATATTCCGAGTTTTCAAAGACACTAAACTATTACAATCCTTATTTGTCTGTTTTTGTTATGTATTAAGTATTCTGCTAAAGTAATGTAATGTCCATGTACATCAAGCTTCGGGTCTCTACATAGGCCACCACTACAAAGAACGACTCCCAGATTAATTTATCTTTTAAAACTATATTTATATTTTACTAGTATGATTACTCTTTTTATATATTTTTCATAATTTTTTTAATATATCCTATCATCTAAAATATAGCACAAAATTATTCCAAACATTTAAATATGTCCATAGTAGACATATTTGATGTGACTTTGTTCATATATATTTTATGGAGACATGATTTTATTCATCTCAAAATTGATTCCCCTTGCTAAATTTCTTCTTCCAAGTAGTGACATATTGTACCAACATATGTATACCTTGTGACCATAATTCACACAACACCAATAGTATCCACTGAATCACAGTCATCTATTAGAACTACAAGTATTTTTTGAGAACTACATTCCATAATTATATATTTTTTAATATATGTTCCATGATATTTCTTATTAGTTAAGGGAATATATTTTATTTTAGTTATCCTTCTAGAGAAATATTTACACGAGTATTAATCATAATATCATTCGTCCAAATCTTATCTAGATTTTGAATTAGAACCTAGATGGTTAGGTAAAATAAATTCAAATTTTAGAATCCTTTAGGCACTAATGTAACCTAAAATGATGTTACAAGATCCTAATATATTTTATGCATATAAACCATTAAATAAATAGATTTTATTTAACAATTCATGGACTATTTTCAAACCCTTTTTAGTTTCAATATATATTCACTCTATATTACTAATTTTGACTTCTTTATAGGCTAGTTTTTCATCGAGATCCCTCATGATATTTTCCTACTCAGACACATTCATAATTAATTTATTAATATAATTATTTAATTAGGTTAATTTATTAAGAAACATTTAATTTGTTCCAATATTCTTAACATATAGCTTTTTTAGATCATTAACATCCTTCTGAATCTTTGTGATTTGATAAAGACATGTTCCAAACAATAATATGATCATTTTCTCTACGTATGCCTAATCACCCCCATAATCTTCACTGCATGAGGATGTTTCTTAATTATTCATATATGCTATAAAATTTTTGAACCTTATAGACCCTTAATAATTGGATTTGATTCACAATTAGATTTATTCATCTCCATCTTTCGTTGTTAATCATTCCATTTTTCTTCTTGTAAAATTCTTCTTGAACTCACCAATTTGTTTTTAGAAATAGATTTCTCCCACCAATTCATATTCTTGATATTGTTTTCATTATCAACTACATCATACCTAATATTCCTAATATTGGGAAAATACATAGAAAAATTTACAATTCCACCAATATGGAATCACATCAAGGGATGTTTGTCCTTGAAATTTCCTTTATAATTTCTCATATTTTTAGGGATAAGAGACATGATTCAATTTTCATATTCATATTTTATATTATTATAATATAATTCACTATATTATAAAATATATACTTATTTTATGTAATTTATTTTCCTGGATTTAAATTTTATCTTATATTTAACTTTCTTCATAAAATTATGTGTCTTTCTCATGTTATAGGAAGTGAGGATCTTATGTAACTCATCGAGTTAGAGGTCTTCATTATCATCTAAAGAATAAATTTATTAGTGTAAATATTTATATAAAATTCATTCTATGTTTCTTCATAATTACATTATCATACAGTGTTTCATTGAATCCTTATATTTTACATGAAATTTCAACGCTATTAATGAAAAAATCAACGTATTGTTCCTGATCCATCATTATATCATCAAGATAAACTCTCAAAATATATATATTTTCCTGTTTCACATTGATATTCCCTATATAGATACATTATAACTTATCCAATAATCCCTTGGATGTTTAATAACCCATCACCTAGGGAAAAAATTTCTCTGAAAGAGAAATAAGAATAACATTCCTTAATTATACATGGACTTATCTATCTTGTTATTAAAGGTATTATGATAAACTATTTCAATAGGTGGAAAAATGATTGTAGTTTCATCTAAAACATCAAGACTACGTGACAAAAAATAAGGTAGAATCTTGTTTTTCTTGTAGTGGAATTTTTTTACATTGAATTTTTGAACTCCTCTACTATTCATAGAGTTGATGTTGTCTATCATTAAACAGACTAAGATAAAATAGTAGATGGAACCTTTTTCTTTATCTCCAATTAATTATATAGTTATAGTGAGAGGCGGGGTAAAAAAATATAAAATTTTAATATTACTATTATTTATTATAATGTCAAGAAACCTATGTAAAATATTAGGATTTCATTACCTCACTTTTATATGTTACTCTTATCATTGAATGATATTTAAAAAACAAATAGAATAAATAAATAAATAATATTTATATGGTTCATATAGATTGTGTAATTCAACTCTAATTTTAATCTAGTTATTATTTTAGATATATATATTTTTAACTACAATTTAATCACCAAACATACAATATGTAGGTATGAATCACCTTTCAATTAATGTTTCATAGCATCCTTCTGATACCATTAAACAACATCCCACATATCATAGTAAACATACCATAGGATAAAATGAGTAATAAAAAATGAGAAAGATCCTATGAAGATTCATATTCATTTAATATCTAATAAATATATTTCCCTTGATGGAACTAGAAAAATGGAACTAAATATTATTAATTTCATTTAAAAATAAAAATATTAATAATAAGAATGTGACTTACAATCATTTATATCTCACTATATACAAAATATTTTGTGGTTATTATTATTCTTCTCTCATGGCTATAATCATCAGTGAATACAAATTTTTCTCACGTACACACACACACTATTCTTTAGTCTCTTATCTCTCACTGACCTCCTCTATATGTTCTCTATTTAATTTTTCTTAGTCACATATTATCTTTCTTAAATAAACATCATTTCGGGTCAGAGAAGATATTATTTACCTATATCCTTTTCATATACTCAATATTTTAAATAACAAGGTGTCCAAAGCATAACAAAAAGAATGTTTCATGAGTGAAATATTATTTCAAGAGTACTCTAACTTTTATACCCAGACTCATTTAATACTATCACTTAGATTTGTTTCTCCATATTCTCAAGAAATACTAATATTTTCCCCATTTACTTCCTCACACACATAGTAGTAGGGAATGAATTTTTGAAAATTACTTAACAATATTATATTTATAAATATTCTAAATACCTAGTAGTTTTTTAGATAACAATATCACCTTGACATAGAACTTCTTAAATCTTTTTGTTGTCTGAATAATTTTTTTTTTGAAAAATGAATCTCCAAATTCAACTGAATAAAATTACCTCGGATGTTAAAATAACTCATCTTGTATCACTAATTGAATATCAAGTAATTTTGGGAATTGAATAAAAAAAGCCTCATCCCATTTATATATGCATTATTCTTGAAAATATAATAATTTATTTCAACTCCTTTGAAAGCTTTATAATTCAAATGTTTGCATAAAAAGTCTTTTTCGTCATGATATGAGAATCATGGAACCATGGTTTTTCTTTGACATCATTGAATTAGGGTATTTTATTCAATAAGTAATAGATTTAAAATTGTATAATTTTATTCATAAGAATGTCAAAATTCTATAAACATGATTTTTTCAAAAGTAGAACACTACATTAGAAATATGTATATGCGTAGAATAATATTCCTATATGGATCAAAATTTGTATACTAGGAATAAATCTCCAAGATGTAAATCAAATTTCATACATGATACTGAATTGACATACATGTTAAAAAAAGAATATTTTTGTCAAAGGTAAATATCATAAGATATTTCCTTAAATATTATATGTGTGGATCAAATATCTTATTCAATATGACTTTTTTGAATAGATTTTATCAAAACTCAATTATCATACCCATAGTTGAATTCTCTTATGTGCATTATATTATTTAAATTTTCCAATTTCCAACCAAATATGCATAACTCAACTATACTAAATGAATCAAATTCACTTTTGTGTTGGAAAATTCTCCAAAAAAATGACCAAAAAATCTTATTTGAGGCCTATATAATATTTTACATTTACATATATTCACTATATACTACAACAATTCTATGACACAATAAACACTAAATTATCTTCTTAAAATAATCTATTCCCACCATAATCCATATAAAAAATCCAATCATATAAAGAATCATCTTAGTTAAAACCAATGATTCCCATAATTTATTTATAAAAAAGTAAAACATTAAATATTTCCTCCGGTACTTCACATTTCATGATAACCCAAGCACATTTTTTCTGTTCAAAATTTTTATATAAAATATGAAATACTAATCATTCAAATGATAATTCATGATGTATTTAAAATTGATTGATTTCTAAATGTCTCACATTAATAAATCTTTATTTTCCTTGAATTTTAGGATAATTCATGATCAATTATTTAATTTTAACCATATAAACAATTTTTTATGAATCATAAAAATTTAAAATGTAATTTAAATCATTTCAACTATTATAAAAAAAATATTTATGAATGGTTCATTAAAATCTATCTCAAATTAATTGATCATCATTATCCTAGAATTTAATATAAAAATATTCTTTTTTTTCTCAGGTTTAATCATTTGGAACAAGTACTTAACTTAGAAAGAAATTAATTTTAATAACACAGTTTAAATAATTTTTACCTAATTGCACTATATTTTGAATTTAGTTTTACTTTTATTGGTCAAAAATTAATGTATGATAATTGGTCAAAAATTATAAAATGATTTATGATTAGTTTCCATGTTTTCATTATTTTACGTATATTTTAACTTAGGATACATTTTTAAATAAAAAATGTACTTTCTAAGATTATAACATTATCACATGTGGGATTGATATTTCATTTATTATAAAATTTCATGTATTAATAAAATTTATTTTTAAAAAAATTTCAGAAATATATATGCCATTTTATCTATTTAAACTTTTAAAGCATGTTTTTAAATAATTTTGTAATCTAAAAATAATTTTTAGTCATTTTGAATGTCATAGTTTCTATATTCATGTTATGTCACTAATAAATGTCAAAAAATAAATTAAATATAAGTTTTTGGGAATTTTATGATAATTTATGCTTGTTTAGTGTATTTTTATCGTTGAAAATTCATTTTGATCTTAAAAAGTATTTTTTAAAAAAACAAATTGATTTCTGATCATTCGGATACTATAAGTAAAAAATTATTATATGATCATTACAGTATGATTTTCAAAAAATGAATGTTTTATTTCTTGCATTTGATATATTGAAACACATATATAACTTAGATAATAATTTTAAATAAAAAAGTATTATCATACATTCTAAACACACTATATGTTATATTTACAAGTAAATTCATCCATATGACAAAATAATAAACACTAATTATGCTAGAGTTTCATGGAAATATGAGTTTTTTTCACACTTTTGATCATTTGATGTATGTTTGTAAACAATTTTAAATCTACAAAATTCATTTCCAACCATTACAACCACAACATATATCATATTATTTTTTTTATTCCTATACTTCATATATAAATACAGAATTTTACATTTAATAATTTTATGACAATAAAATCTCATTTGATTAGTTTAGATCATTTGATTAATGTTTTCAACATCAAAATAAATTTTATTTATAAAGAACATTCAATCACTTCAATTACATTAAAATAAATATATATATGGACTTTATTAATAAATTTTTAAATGATCAAGTTGTACTAAAAAAATTTGATAAAGTGATTTATTTGTTATAACTAGATGACATATGTTTTAATGTTAAAAACACTATTAAATAAAAAATATTATCATTCAGTATTTCTAAAAACACTAGAGGTTTTACTGATTCAGTCATATTTCTTTAATTTAACAATTTTTTGATAAAAATCCCATTGAATTTCTAGATAATTCAAGGTCATTTTCTCAGTTTTGACTATTTGATGAGTGTTTCTAATTTTTTTTATCTAAATACCTCAATTATATAAATTATGGTCATACAAAATATTGAACTAAATTTTTTTCATATCAACATATCATAAATAAGATTAAGATACACATTATAAAATTTGAAAATAATCTAATAATGTTTAACTAGATTGTATCCTTTATCTTGTATTTCTAATATAAAAACAATTCTTATTTTTAAAATACAAATTTAACAAATTGTGTCACATTGTTTGCAAAATTGATTTTTGTTTCCTTCCATAATGTCATAAATAAGTTTAGGATTATTTTAATAACATTTGATGAGTTTTCGATCTCATCTTTATAGGCTTTACCATTTGACATTCATTTTTAAAATAGTTAACAATTATAAATTAAAATTTAAACTTACTTCATCATCATAAAAAATTAAATCATTTTGAGGTTATATTATTGGTTTTTATTGTTGATAAGTATATTAAAAAAAATTTAAATTTAAAAATTCTCATTTGGTCATTCATACCATACTATACATCATATTTCTTCTGAAAATATTTCAACTGGAGAAAATTAATCAAAAATAAATTTCTACAAATTTTATAGCTTTTGATATTCTTATTTGATTTCGATCATTGAACACATGTTTTCCACATTGAAAAAATACTTTAAAAATAAAAACTTAATAATTCCTTCCACATTGAATTTTGTAATGATTGGTGGTTGATTCTGATAGGTCAAAAAATAACTTGTTATTATTATTATAATGAATAACATCTATAATATAAGCCACTAACAACCAATTGGCCCATGGGAGTGGTCATCATACTCTCATTTACATGCTGGGATAGACTAAAAAAATATTACCAATATTTTAATAAGTTATAAATAAAAAAACATATGTTTATTGGATTTTGTAAAATTAATTTTACAAATGTGAGCTAGAATAAAGGTTCGGAGGTGGGACACAAATATTGTTTTCTTTTTTTTTATGTTATTTCAATTTAATGTAACATTTTTACAAAAAACTAATATATTTTTTAAGAATTTAATGAATTTATATATAAATTAATATTATTTTTTACTAATATATTTTTAATTTATTATATTATATAATAATAAGTTTTAATAATTAATTTTTTTAATATTTATTACAATTGAAGTCTGGCCCGTGGGATGGTTTACCAACAATATGATCCAGACCAGACTCAATTTTTTGATCCAACACTAAATATGATCTGAAATGGAAAATGCATTTTTAGACCCATTAAATATGATATGGGTCCACTTTTCCAAGTACAAACACATTAGGGAGCCCATATCTAAACCCAGTTACTCTAATTTGAAAATTTTATACATGATTTTAACATTAAAATATCTCAATAATTGAAATATAATTTTTGTTATTATGATAACACTACATATTGAATTGGTATTTCTTTCATTTGAAAATATTAAAAATTAATTGGTGGTTGTTTTACTATAATTTCATGACATCATGAGGGCATTTTATCAGTTTTAAAAGTTTGATTCTTATTTTAAAAAACTTTTAAATATAAAAATGTGTCATGGGTTATTTCAACCACAAAGCATGTCAATTTCATCCTTATTTTATTCATATGTGTTACATATTAATTGTATATAAATATTTTAGTGTTTAATAATAATATAATTTATCTTTTAAGTTTTAATCATTTGAAATATATTTTTTAACTCGAATAACAATTTTAGTTTCAAGAATTCACTTTTCATCATTCCACCCACAATAGACATTCATAAATCATAAATAATTATAATTTTTACTCTAAATATATAAATTAAATAATTAAAATACAAGGTATCATACTTATTACTATGTTGTGCCACGCACCATCTCACCTATATACCCACAGTGATGGCCACTTGATGCATTTGGATCTTACAAGAAATAAATACTATATTTATATGAACAATATTGGAAATAATATTAAATGTATTTTATTATATTTTATACCTATGATGATGGTACATGGGAATCATAAAAAATTTTAATTATTTTTCTATAATGTTTTACACATCCTCTAAATATCCTCATCTCTCCTCATACTACATATGCGATAGGATTTTCTAGACCATCACATTATCAAAAAAATGGAAGAATCCAATATAAATATAAATCAATCATCATAAAATCAACATGTAATGTAATTAAAAAAATATCATTGTGAATCTAAATTATAGTTAAATTTATCATTATATCATGTTCTTGATAAATATAAAAATTTTAATCTCCCTATATTTTTAATAACACTTTCTTCGATAACACATACAACATGCAACATCGAGCCTAAACAAACCTCAAAATATTTGATTTATATATGATTGTTATAACATAGAAATTTAATTGGTGGGTATAAATAGGATTAACTAATTCACTAAATATATATAATGTTCTTACTGAATATAAATTCATTAAATAATTTCCTGGAAATAAACTCTCATGTTTTATTAAAGTCATTTTATTCTTCAGAAAATATGATTTCATTAAAAAAAACATTTATTTCCATCACTTAGAAAATAATATAATTATTTTCTTTTAATTTTTATATAATAAATTTTATGAATTGAAATAAATTTTATAAATCTTCTTGAAAATTATTTTTGGGGGAGTTTTGTTATCTTTTTGAAAATATTTATTTTCCAGTGAATAGGGAAAATATTGATAGTTGTAAAAATGTAATTTTCATTTCAATAAAATGTATAGTTATTCATTGAATTTTATCTCAATGTTACATAAGTATTATTTAAATACATATAATATAATTAAATTAATTTTAATAATTATTGTACCTAATTTTTGTTTTAGTGCATTTTTTGGCATAAAAAGTAATTTTTCTTAAATCTTTTTTTACAACATTTCTCGCATTTATATTACAAATAATTTTTTACCATTATTTAAATTTAATTTTGAAAAATAGATTTCATATTTATAAATATGAGGCCAAAGTTTTTTAAATAGTTCAATTTTATTTTTGGAAGTCATAAATAGTAACTTATGTAATCTTGATACCACGGTATTGTGTAAATCGGATAATTAAGGCTGAAAATAAAATTATAAGTACTAAAGAATGACCCTAAAACCTTCAGAAATTTTATTGGATTGTTATATCTTATCAATAATTATCCAAAATCTTAACATATTTATTTTTTTCATTTATTCATGATTTTAACCATTATATTATTTTATATAAATAAAATTCAAAAATTTCATTTTCATAATTTTATTATCATATAATTTTTTTACATGTGAAAAAAGAGTGGATATGTATAATAATAAATATTAATATTAAATATAAATTATTTCTTTCATCATGATAATTTATTTTAAATTTTTAGTAAAGAAAAAATTGTCGAAAATACTTATGCAACATTGACAGAGTGCTTGTGCAAGAAGTGAAAATTGATAAAGAGATTTTAAAAAGTCTGAAAATTATATTATATGGCTGTGTTTTTTATTTAAATGATTTTTTATATAAAATAACATATTATTGAGGTTTTTATTAATTTCATTTTAATTCCATTAATCTCTTGTAGTTTTAAAATGAAAATTTAATGAATGGCTCCAAAATTGAAATTAATGAAATTTTAGAGTAAATAATATTTTATTCAATGATTTAAAACTCATAAAAATTTTAAAATATTAATATTAATGGGTAATTGTTTTAAATATACACCATGTTCCATTTATGGTCTTTTTTTATTTTATAGTAACATTAATAACCCTTAATGTGTTGAAATCTTCAATATTACGGTAATTATCAAAACGTTTCATGATGGGTTAAAACAAAAAGATAAGGGTAAAATTTTGATCCAAACATGTCCAAATTTTATTTAATAAGTTTATTTATACCTATCCTAATATTTTATTCTAATAATATCAATTTTATTACATTTTTTCAGGTAAAATAATTTATATTAATTTATTATGTTATGAAATTCCAAGAATACCCTTCCCCTAATTATAAAATAAAACCTCCCATTTCTCTTCATTAGACCACTTTGAGCCATTTATCTTAATAAAAATATAAAAATTAAACATTTCAAAACTGTAACCAATTTTTAGAGGTTATTTTCATTTAAAAATACCAACCCTATGTCCCTTAAGAGGATATATAAAGGAAGTTTACCGATAAGATGTAATTGTATGCGCTGAATCTTTCAAGATTATTTCTTCTTATAAATCCAATTAATGTGTTGTAATCATCCTAAAATAATAAATTAAATATCATAAATATAATAATATGTTATGTTTATTATTATAAAACCATATTCCATCTATTTTCTACCCTATGAAAGGTGAAAACATTTCTCATGCATACATACGGCTTACTGTCTCTACGAAGCAGTGTAATTCATTTTAAATAACCACTATAAATTAATTTTAAAAAGGATTGAAAAATTTATATATGTTATATTTATGTAATAAATGTTATTATGAAATTATAATATCATTTCTACATTCTTACCTTCAAATCCATTGGAAAACATGATAACAACACATGTGCGTACTTGTGGACTACCAACTACAATAAATTAGAGTATTTATTTTTCATTTACACTTTTTATTGATGGTAATTTGGATATATTTAATGTATAAATATGATATATATGATAAAATAATGTTTTTTAAATTTTATTCATTATTTAAAATTCTTTTTTTGTCTCCCAAAAAAACGAAAATAATGTCCATGAATGCGTAAAGCCTACCATCTCCATGAATGGTGTATGTGATTTTTTAATCTCTGTATTTTACAAATGCGTCTATATATATATTTAATATATATATAATGTTTATATAATTTATATAAATTTGGAGATGATGGAACCACAATAAAATTACAACGATGAGAACTACAAAATCAAAACATACATGAAAAATGATGTAGTCAACACCCAAAATAATGATAATTGTAAAAATATTGCTAAAATAGATGACAAAATGTTATAAATATATCATATATGAAAATATTTTAATTTTAATGGTTATGTTTTTTAATTATAATAAAACTAAATTTATTATACATATGGTTAAACGAACATACGAGGTGAGTCAAACTTGAAGTAAGGGGATTCCATCCCAATTTCCTTTCATTGAGGCATATTGTAATATTATGATTATAAATTTGTTTATATAGTGTATAGACCACCTCATTCATCTATTTATGATCATTATTCATTGTAAATAACATTTTTTATCTATACATTTTCTTTTTATAACAGATATAATTATTTCCTAAACAATATACTATTTATATATATGGTGTTTTAGATTGAAAATTAATTGATTAATTGGGTTATTAGTGATTAATATATATTCATTACTCATTATGTATATCTTTTGATAAGTTATGTTGTTACTGAATAAAATAAATCATTCAATATATGAGTAATTCCTTAGACATGTATTGACGGATGGGAAAGGAATTATATAGCCCTTTGATGCATCGATAGGTCTCAAGAGACATATGAGTTACCCAAATTAAATGTTCCTTTTCCAGAAGTTTTACATTGTATTAGATAAATGTATTAATGGTAGCGATATCATGATTATTAGATCATGATTTCTAATAGAGTCCATTTCCTTCATTGATAATTAATTTATTATTATCAATGTGAATACTATATTGGTATTATCTGAAGATTCATTTCGTACTCAAGTTATTGATTAAATGGTGTGTGTTTCATGTTATTTACCCTTCCATATTGATTTTTCATAATTTATTCATGATTTAGTTTCTTATACGTAACCCTTACTAAGAATCTGATCTCCCACATTAATTTTGTACTTTCTCGATAATATAAAGAAGGATATAATGAATAATATCAAGGATTAAATAATTATTTTATAATATGTAGTTTATATTACCAATGTAATATGGGAATCATGTATATATATGGTTATTCAAGACTATTAATCTATTCTATCCTTTGGGATGAAATTACTTATATCTAGTTAAAATATGATAAATAGTACTCTATCTCTAGGTTATTTTAGTGGGGTTTTATAGTAGTTATCAGATCATGTTTAGTAGAAACCATAGAAATATATTTTAAATTAACATAGCTAAAATGATAATTATGATAATCCCTTATAATATTTTAAAACATTTACCATTAGAGGGATTTTTATTTTGTAACCTAATACTCATGATGAATATGAAATAACCTAATGTTTCCATTATTTAGTTATGGAACCTATCAAAATAAATAAAATTAATACTTATGGTCAATTAAATTATTTCCCCACTAAGAATGACAATACAATTGGTTTTATATCTTAGCATATCATGGGCATATTAGTGTATGTGGAAAAAGTTATATATGATGAACTTTCACATATGGAACAACATGATGTTACATTGCATGATGCACCTCTATTTTTATGTTTCATTCGATAATAGACTCAATAAATTACTGGAACTATAAATCAAGTGGTATTTGAGAAATAGATAAGGTCACATGAAAAGTTATTACTGGCCTTTTGATGAAATGAAAATGAAAAGGTTATATAGGTAGTGTATTGTCTTTGATGTTTTTTTGATCAATGGTGTTTATTAATCCTGAATACTAGGAAGTATGAAGATACATAACATATGGTGTGGAAATATTTTAAAGTAATATTCTGGTATAAGTATTTTCATCATGATCAACAAACTGAAATAAATAGAAATTTAATCAGCATAAAGCAACCTGAGGAATAATGTGTTGTGCAGTATTAAGCTACCATGACAATACTATCCAATTATTCTATTGGTTATATACATTATCTCGAGGTCAAGACTGATGATTTAATTGATTGATTTAATCCAAAAATCCAAAATATATTAGTTTCACAAAAATTTTCATCATATGATTAAATATTATTATGTTCCGTATAAATAGATAATACATTTTATAGAACCTATATATTCGATGAAAAATACATACAACAAGAGGTTTAATGATAATGATAAAAAACAAAAGGTTTCCAACAAGAATAATGGATCAAATAAATTCCCATAATGTGAAAACATTGTAAAGAAACATCCTATAAAATGCTTGAAGGGCATGGTAGATATTAATATTATGGAGATATAGATTGTCTAAAGAATAAATAAAAATGATGAATAAAAATAAATTGTGTTTATTGATTATACTATTATAAAATGGGACATTATTCAAACCAATTCCCATTGTTTCATGTGAATATACTTTAGAAGTGGTTGACGGGATAATTCCAAGCTTATGTGATCACTGCAGTTGTGGTTGAAGTTCAAAATGATGTAGTGGAAGGTACATTAATTATATCCACAAAATTATCCTATGATTTATTATATTCTAGATCTTGAAATTATTTTAAATCCTCCATGTTTTTATGAAATTTAGATAATTACCTAGAACCTAAAAATGTATTTTTCAATCAAAACTCCTAATGGAAATTTCACTACTGCAAGGATGTGTTAGTCAGTTCCAATTATTTAAACTAAATGTGACCTATTTGTAGACATTATTATTATATCTATGGTTGATTTTTATAAAATCTTTTTTATGTATTGGATTTCAAAATATAAGGAACAAATTTATTTCATAGTTAATGAAATCATGATTTGTGATGAGGATATATAATTACATATCTTAATAGGGAAAACATCATCACCTGAGTCAATTCAAGATCCACATCAAATATGTCTTCTAAATATGAATCTTGGGGAATAATAGGAGACACAATTTATGGATAAAGAATGTAATATTTTAATAAAGTATGTTCCTATTTGATAGGAATATATTGATGTATTTCCTAATGAATTACCTAAACATACACTAAATTGTAAAGATGAGTTTTCTATTGGTTTATGCCATGATGCCAGAACTATATCAATGACTCGCTATATAATCTCCATAGTGATGAAAATCTAGTTAAAGAAACAAATTCAAGAGTTGTGTGAAAAGTGATTTATAGTCCCTAGTGTTTCACCATGGGGGTCCCATTTTATTTTCATTAAGAATAAATATGGATCTATATGGATCTATATTTATAATAGATAAATAAATGATATTATGATAAAGAAAAGGTATCTTCTGCCTTTCATTTATGACTTATTTGATCAACTTCATAGATACCAATATTTTTTAATGATTAACCTTTGTTATGTCTACAATAAATTTTGAGTAAAGATGAAGACATTACAAAGAAAATTTTTTGAAGGACGTGTGTACATTATAATTTATTTCAATTCCATTTATATTAACTAATTCACCATATATTTTTATATATTTACTGAATAGATTATTTATGTAATTTCAATTTTTTTAGTACTTGTTGATGATGTATTGGGGTACGATGAAATCCATGAGGATCTATTTCGAATCATTATTGAGTATCTTAGAAGAAAATAGTTATATGAAAAATTTAACATGTCTTAACTTTTCTTCAAAAATGATATATTCTTATCCATATGATTTCCAAAGATGGAATATTAGTTGATCTTATAAATACAATAGTATTATAAGAATATCTTACACCAATAAACATAATTGAGGTATGTAGGTTCAATGTTTTGGCATGATTCTATAATCAATTTGATCAGGATTTTACTTGATTGTCAAACCCATTAACCAATCTTACTCGTAAAGGGGTTACGTTCATATGGAAAAATAAATGTGAATGATTTTTTGAATAATATAAGAGAAGATTACTGGATTCTATAATATTGGATCTACGATTACGAAATGATGGGTTTTTTATATATATTGTGATTCATCAAATAATGGATGATGTTGTGTTCTTATATTGAATGATAACGTAATTTACTATTCTTCAAGGTGGTTAAAACTCATGAACAAAACTATACAACTCATGAACTTTAGATGGTATACGTGATATTTTATTTTATGATATGGATACATTATCTCAATGGTGAAATATTTGAGATATTCACATACCATAAGAGCCTAAAATACATCTTATAACGTAATGATTCCGATATGTGGAAAATGAGATAGCTTGAGCTACTCACGGATTATGATTTATCAATACACCACCACCTATGGAAGGAAATTTTAGTAGAGAATAAATTGAGAATTAAATATCATGGAGTCTTGTCCAACATAATAACTTATATGGATGATGTGTTTATATATCTAGTAAATATTTATATATGAATTATTAATTATGGGGAAACATAATTCTATTTTCAAATAATTTCTTACCCATATTAATTAAAAATGATAAAATGTTCTCAAAGTGATGATGAGAATTTTCAAAAGAAAAGTAATGTCAGGAGAAATGTTAAATTGTAAAACATTATATATGAAGATGGGATTTTAATATTTTGTAAGATCCTAGGTGTTTCATATATACCTTTAATGAAAATGGAATTATTTTATGATTCATATAGCTCAAAAATATCTATATACTCTTATTTCACCAAGATCTATTGATTTTTTAAGGAATATTTTTTATGAGAAAATATGAAGTGGTAGATTTTTAATTATTTTTTAGGATTTCTTATTATTCAATATTAAATTACTTATTGAAGGAATCCTAGGGGAGTCATCAAACCTCTATTTATTCCTATATGTTAATGGGATGACATTACTTTGTAATTTGTCATTGGAATTCAAAATACACCTATAATGAATAATGAAATTTTATTTTTTTTGATTTCTTTTCTAAATTTGCGCATTTCTTCATTATAAGAGAATAATTTCCTCCTGAGAAACTCATAAGGCTATATATTTTTGAAATTGTAAGACTTCATTATTCACCACTTTCAATTTTTTTGATCATGATCCATGATTTACATCAAAGATCTGTAAAATTATTCAAAAGGATCAAGATATTGAACTTCACATGATCATTTCATATCAACCTCAAACTCATTGATAGTCTAAAATCAATTTTCTAACATTACAATACGTGTCGAGTCCATGATCACATGACATTCTAGGTATGTGGTATCAATATTTACCTTTTTTGGAGTTTTATTATAATAATTACTTTAATTCAAGTATTCAATGGGTAATGTATGAAGCATTATATGGAAAGATATGTAATAATCCAACTTGTAGAGAAGAATATTGTGAAATAAAACTTATGGGTCCAAATATTGTTGAGGAGAAAATGATAAAGGTAAAAACTATTCAAGATTATGTTTAAGGAGGTTAAATAAAAAAAATGTTTTTGTTGATAAACGAAGTAAATATTTGGAATTTCATTTATTTTCTGATAGTTTCTCCATGGATGAGAGTTATGAGTTTTGGAAAAAATGTAAACTAAGCCCCAGGTACATTGGAACTTTTTGTAAAACTGGAATGAAGTGGAGTTTCATCTTATCAATTTTTTATTCAATAGAGCCTATATATCATATTGGATGTCTTACATATCACTTCATTGATGATGTATATTCTCAATACAATGCACATTCCAACATTTTAAGAAATAGAATCAGAACACTAACTATCATACATTGAAGAGCCCATCTAGATTCTTGACAGTACTGATAAAATGTGGAGTAAATTGGATGACTCGAACAGTAAAGTTACTTTGGTGATATCAAAAAATATTGGATGTAATATGGAATCTACAGGATGTAATGGAGAAAAAATATCCTTTTTTATGAGTTACTGTACATGAAAATTTAGATGATAAAACTTTTTTAGTAGGAAATAATGTAATATCCTGATATTGTTTAGAATACTTTTGTTGATACACTACAAGAATATCTAAAAATTAAAATTGTCCATTTGTGACGGATTATCATCACAAATGACTTTTTGTGATGGATTTCCATCGTAAATTAACCATTGTAGAAGAATGCGTCGCAAATATAATTATGTGTGATGGTCTATCGCATCAACCATCTTTTATGATGGATATAAAGCCCATCACAAAAAAACTGAAAAATATTATACAAAATACCTTTACAAAGATTTTTTATAAATAACATTTTTTGACAGATACATAATCTCTCAAAAATAGTATTTTTTTAAAGAAATGGAAAACATTAAATTTTTTATAAATAAAAAATAAAATTACAAATATTTAAAAATCATTAAAAAATATTTTAAAAATACTAAAACACAAATAAAAGTAATAAATAATTTCAAATATAATATATATACATCATAAAAAATTACAAAAAAGTCATAAAATCTTCATAAATCCTCAGCTGACATCAGGTGGAGGAGGATCACTCGATGGACTAAGGGGAGGAAACTCCATACCAACACCACACACACACTAGTACAAAAACGTTTTTTTATGTCTGTTTTTTTTTGCTTTTTAACGTCGAGTTTTAGGCGACGTTATTGTGAGCGACCATAATTATAAGTCATTTTTTACGTCGGTTATTTAATAACCGACGTAAAAAATGGGGTAATATAGTTTTTAACATCGGTTTTTAAAAAACCGACGTGAAATACATTCTGGAAAATGGCGATAAGAAGCCATTTTTTACGTCGGTTTTTGAAAAAACCGACGTAAAAAATGTTTATTATCTCGTAGAAAATTTTCTAAGCTTTCATTTGACAGGTTATAGAGCTCAAACGGATTTACGGATCAAAAGTTATGAACATCAGAAGTTTGATATTTTTTTCCAAGGAAAGATTCAATGAGCCAACCGTAGCATCATATTAGAAGGAATTTTTGAATCCGTTGGGGGATTTTTAGTTTTATCATGATATAAAGAATCATACATCATTATAATAAATTAACAATCGTTAAATGGTATATCAATTAAGAAAACTACTCATAGAAAATATAAATCATGGGAAAATAATTACAAATACCTTGAAGAGGTCGCAGAAATAAGAAATCGTTGATTCACATTGAAGATAAAACAAGTTGATTCAGTGGAATGATGATGGTTTAATGAAATTATCATAAAATGGTATATCAATTAAAAAAATCATAAAAACCATAAACCATGGATGTATGATTAAATATACCTTGACGAGATCGCGGAAAGAATAAATAATTGATTCACGTTCGAGAGAAAAAGAGTCGATTTGGTGTAACAATAATGGTTGAAATAAATGATCGTCAAATTAGGATGGGTGTATAATGGAAACATATATTTGAGATTCTATGAGAAAACGCGGTATTAAAAATTTTAGGCGGGAATTCAAAATTTCGATATCGCGCTGTAAAAAAATTGAAATTTCGCGTTAGAGGGGTATTAAAAATATCATTCACGTCGGTTTTATGATAACCGACGTGAAAAGATATTAAAATTTTAACTTATTTTTCACGTCGGTTATTATAAAACCGACGTGAAAAATCAATCTTCATGAATTTTTCACGTCGGTTATTTAATAACCGACGTTAAACGATATTTTTCACGTCAGTTATTAAATAACCGACGTGAAATAAGATTACAAAAATGTAGTTCATTTTCGAAGCTTTAATTTGACAGGTCACAGAGCTCAAACGGAGTTACGGATTAAAAGTTATGGCCTTCAGAAGTTGGACATCCTTAAGACATCGTTTAGAGATGGTCAACTTCTAAAGGCCATAACTTTTAATCCGTAACTCTGTTTGAGCTCCGTGACCTGTCAAATTAAATCTTGAGAAATTAACTACATTTTGGTAAACATTTTTCATGTCGGTTATTAAATAACCGATGTGAAAAATTGATTTTCATGACCTTTTCACATCGGTTATTTAATAACCTACGTTAAAAGTTATTTTTCACGTCGGTTATTTAATAACCGACGTGAAAAAAGATTACAAAAATGTAATTCATTTTCCAAGATTTAATTTGACAGGTAACAGAGCTCAAACGGAGTTATGGATTAAAAGTTATGGCCTTCAGAAGTTGGACATCCTTAAGACATCGTTTAGAGATGATCAACTTCTGAAGGCCATAACTTTTAATCCGTAACTCCGTTTGATCTCTGTGACCTGTCAAATTAAAGCATGAGATATGATCTACATTTTGGTAAACATTTTTCACGTCAGTTATTAAATAACCGACGTAAAAAATACCTTTTAACGTCGGTTATTAAATAACCGATGTGAAAAAGTCACAAAAATCGATTTTTCACGTCGGTTATTTAAAACCGACGTGAAAAATAAGTGAAAATTTTATTATATTTTCCTGGAAAATGATTTTTCACGTCGGTTATATAATAACCGACGTGAAAAATGGTGACGTAAAAAAAGGTTTTTGTACTAGTGACATGTCGCTGCATATACTCCATCATCTCCTCATCTCTCAGACGCTACTACTCAGGATTTATCTCCCTCTGCTCCTGCATTTTCTGTATCATCTCATCCTGAGCTCTCAACCTCTCCTCATAATGTGAAATGGACGACGATTTCGATGATGACTCTCCATTATATCCCTTCATGATCACTGATTCCAACACAAAAGTATCATAATAACTTATAGGTATCAGTTGAGAACCAATACCAGTCACTCGAACTTTCTCAACACCCTGCAATGCCTCTTGTATCCAATATCCCTCATCGAAACACAAATCATCCTTGACATCTTGTTTGGTATCATCCTAAAAATATAGTGAATGAGAAGTCACATTCTCATATTCTTCCTTTAAATATAATGATAAATTATAATAACAATAAAATTAATTTTGATTAAATTGTTTAACAAAATTACTAACCACAATATGGCACCGCCGTTCGCCCATAACTTCTCCTATACAGGGATCATAATACAACTACTTATAAACATCAAAAAGTATAATATTAAGGTTAGTAGAATACTGTAAAATATAGAAAACATGTTATTGTTATAATAAATATACATAAATAAATAATATCTATTACCATATGTCATTAATGTATGCCAAATGTTCGACCCCAGCCCTATGGGTGACCTCTCGCCTCCCCCCGCTCTGATGTCCAACTAATGACCTCCCCCTAAAAGTACCTCCATGCCTGATGGTGCACAACCCATCCCATACCTAATATGATATATATTTGGGATGATTGGAAATGTAATAATGATCAAAGACAGTTATAAAAGATTTATCCATAGCTCGCTTTCTGATGTCGTCTATACACTGAAAAAAGTGCTTGCATAAATAGGTGTCTCATGCCTTTTGGATAGGACCTCTGTGAATATCAAAAATAGAAGAAAATACATTCTTCATGAAAATTATCAAATATATTAGTAATTATAAAAAATAAAAAAAGTTGATATTATTTAATAACATAAAATCTAGTAGTCGAACATCTGGTTATGCACGACGACGGGTACTTGGTCCCATGACACCCATGGCTTAAAAAAAGAATTTCTCAAAATCTCACCAGCCTAGAGAATAGATAAATATAAAAAATGTGAAAATTGAAATAAATATATAATACTAAAATTATTATCAAAATTAATACACTTAGTTAATATATAATAAACATCTTATTAAAAAATTAAATATACCTTTGTAAATGAGGATCAAAATCAATAGATGGTCATCACTCTGGAAAATTATCCAAAATCTGTAATTGGGCAAGACTGTGACCCCTCCTAGTAAGATGACCACCCAGAGGAGGAGGATCTGAATCGGGATCATCGTTGGGAAGCCTGACATCAGTGAGAAAATGTAATAAATCATCATGTGGATAATCTCTATCCATCTGAAAAATATAATCTCACCATTAATATGTTGTTAAAACACATATAAAATATAAAAAACTAATGAATTTAAGAATAAAATATTATTACCAATAATAGATTGTTAATAAATATATGAAATTTTAAAAAGTAATTAATATCATCATATAATAATTACCTATATCTAAATACCTAAATATAACACATCAATCATTATCTTCATCACCATTTTTATTGACATCGATGTCTTTATCCACATCATTAAGATTTACAACTTCCATATGGATTTAAATTTGATCATCCCTTATTAATTCATCAAAATAATCTATATAAAAAACCATTAAAAGAGGGTTTTCATCATCAATATTTATATCCCATGTGGTAAGAGATATATTTTGGAATGTTTCTTGAAAATTTTCTATATGTTGCACTTCCAAAGAACCATTTTCATTTTTAATAAATTGATTATAACGTGATTTATTTTTTATCACACTCCACCAGTCCATAAAATATCCTAAAACATCATAATAATTTTCATAGTAAACGTTATGTTCTTGATGTTCCAACATAAATGGTTAATTTCATGAAAGAAGAAAGTTATATTTAATTTCAAGGACTCCATATTGTGGATGAACTCATAACCCCTAATCATTATCAAACCATTACCATTTAAACATTACAAAATAATTTGTTTCCAGATAACATAACTCAATTAATTCATCTAGAATACCATAAAAGTCAAATTAACTTTCCTTATGATTGATTCCTTTCAAAAAGAGAACCATTATTCATTTATTTCATTGAGTCACCATATATGTGTGTATGGAATCAAAATCCATTAACCACTTTCCCATTATATGATTTTACTAATTTTGGGGGAGGGTTTTTTAGCACACATAATAGAATTTCAATTTTAATTTCATGTTGTGTTACCTGTAAACATTAAAAATTATTAATAATAGTTATCGTTAAAAAAATTATTTATTATTCAATTGAATGAAACTTTACTTACCAGTATTTGAAACCAATATAGAAGATTTTGTTTCCGACGTTCCTCAAAAGAAACATATGTAATTTGTAGAAATTGATTTTTTATTTGATTTTCATATAGTCTACAAAATATTTAATGTAAATAAAGATATATTTTAAAAATATTTAATGAAATAATAAAAAAATTAGTACTTATTCACAAATCGTGTAATTTATTCAAAATTTATCATAATATAAGTATGAGCTCTATGCATTTCTTCATCTGTAATTCATCACTCATGATAACCACCAAAACCAATATCATGTTGATTATAAAACTGACAACTGATGGTTTGTGACATCATCAACATTTGTCTTATTATGACCCATCTGATTATGTTTTTAAGGATATTCTATTTGAAAATAATAAGAGCTTAAATTTGAAATTTCCTCATGAAATTATGCTTCGTTAATCAACCCTAAAACTGTTGATTTGTTACATACTTTCTTCTTTAATTTTTGCATAAATATCTCAAATATATACATCCACTAAAATTATACTAGACCACCACAATTATTTTTATATGGAAAATTCAATATTTAGTGTCCATGGAATCAAAGACGCTCCGTGGGAATATTTTCTCAAATTTACAAAAATTAAAACAACATATTTCATCAAGAAATTAAATGCATTATAATATGATGTTTCTATAAAAATATCTTGTCAAAATGATATTTCAGTCTACACATCCTAGATTATATAATTAAAGAGCCCTATAAGACAAACATGCATTAATCATTCAATTATGGCATGATAATCATTAAATTTTAATCAAGTAATATGCCAATTTATAACACAATGAGACAAATTAAAAGAATAACCCTCTGGTAACCTCAAATATCTAATCCCTTGAAATAATAATGCATAGTTTTATTTACTAAGTGATTAAGATTATTTTTGCTTCATTAATTTGTGTGATGTTTCATCTTCAAATAATTCATTTTTAGGACATATGCAAATCTGAAAAAGATCTAACCACATCTTTTTAATATCGTTTGACGTACCAGGTGTGTCCCACACTATATAAAAAAGTTTATTAAAAACGTTATTCTCAATATTTACTGCATCTAACATGGGACGAACCAACAAATCATACAAATATGGAAGTTCCCAAAAAATACTCTGTTTTATCCAATTATGATCTCTCCCAAAACCATTTATCTTTTTCTAGTTTATGGTTGGTCCAAAAGTAACATGTGGTAATGCAAAGACAATAGATTTTACTTGATTACCACAGAGAATTTCTAGAGGTTCGTCTATTTTGATTCGAACATTTGTAAAATTAATTTAGTTTCTTCAAAAATGTTGTTTTGTTGGAAGAAATATCCGATGAAAAAATAGATAAAAAATCTTTCTCCCATTATAAAGAATAAACGCTATTTTCTCATCCATGCAGTAGAGAAATTATTTTAGAAGTGTGATCCATCCAGATAACATACCATATGTTTTAAAGTCACTAATCATCCATATTAATGCAACCATTAATATAAAAATCTGATCTGTATGTATATCAAATGTATTCACATCGTTATTCCATAATGAAATTAACTTATCAATCAGTGGTTTCAAATAAACATCAATATTATACTTTGGATGTCCTGGAATTAACAACGTTAAATATATATACAGTTAATTCATCAAAATCCATGGAATCAAGTTATAATGAGTAATGAAAATAGGCCAACCAAAATATTAACTACTATAAGAACCAAATGTATAAAAACCATCAGTAGAAAGGCCTAGCCGTATGTTAAGAGGTTCTACTATAAAAGAAGGATGATTCTAATAAAAATGTATCCTTGGGTCACCATCACATATATGATTTAATCTTTCTATGATGGAAATATTTTATTTATGCCATTTCATAAATCCAACTATTCTGCGATACATAAATAAGCTCTATCAATGAGGTGTAATTGAAAAATCACTCAACTATTTTATGAGAACTATAAAATTCCTTTATTGTGCCTCTTTATACTTCAATTTTCCACATGCTGTAAAATTACCCAAAGATTCATATTCACCATAATATATGATGAAGCCATTTGAACATGCATCAATCATCTAATAACATAGACCCAAACTATGAACCAAATATATGATTTCATAGAAAAATGCTGGCAATGTATTTCCGTCAATAAAAAATGACTTAAACAGAGATAAAATCTAATAGAAAGAACTATTAGACATTCCAAACTCTGATTTAATATATATAAATTTTGTACCAGATTTAAGTTTACTCATTTTTCATCCCAGATATAAGGCATTCTCAGCGGATTGCAACAAATTGTAAAATTAAGAAGGCTCAAATTTAGGATTTGGAATATCATTCTGAGTTGTTGTTTCAGGAATAGATGGACCAGCTACCTCATTTATTAAATTATGAAATGTTTGATCTGAAACTAAAAAAATTTATTTTCTACTGAACTCTTTTCACTATGTTCATACCAAACAATAGAATCTTTCTGAAACCTAATATCCAATAGATTAAATCCAACATTGTCAAATGTTTCAAATGTCCTAAGACCACATTTCTGACATAGATATTTAAATGTTCCATTAGAAAAAAAATCTCAAATTGACGAAGAAAATCATATATAGTATTCAACATCTTTAATGTAGACGAGATTTAAACCAGATTTGATTGGATTTTTTCGATTATTTATCCAATAATAACACATTATATATATTGGTGTCTACTTCCATAGTTTATAGTTATCTAAAAACAACCAAATAAAAAACAATTAATACATATCATTTTGACTAATTGAAAATTATTTTTACATCTTAACAACATGAAAAATTCTATATGGAATATGATCAGAGTGAGGCACTGGGTTAGAAGTGGATTAAGGGTCTTATAGAGGCTCAACATAGATAAAATAACATTAATAAATATATTATATAAGACACACACTATATCTATCAAAATTTGTCCCATATGATACACACACTATTTTTAATTTATGCTATTTTTTATATTTGTCAAATTTTTTACATATTATTATTATGATTTTCTAATCATCGGTAATATTAAAAATTTAATAACAAAAATTACTCATTTATTGCTAAATATTAAAAATTATTTATAATAATAGTATATTTTTAACAATTAAGATTTTCTTACAAATTTTCAATATGTATTATAATTGGTGTATTTTTTAAAAATGTATTACAAAAAATTATATTAATTATTAGTAACTAATTTTTTAATAAATAATAACTTTTTAAAATTTTTTTCATTAAACAAATTTTTAACGGTTTTTAATATAAAAATGAGTATAAATAAAGTTTAGTTAAAATTTTTTTATTAAATAAATTTTCACATCATTCTTAGAAAACACTTATTTCTATTCATTTCATACAATATATATATATATCACATAATCAAATTTTATTACATCAAATTAATTTTTAAAGGTTTTTTTAAAGAAATTTACATATCAAATCTATATACATACGTACATTCACACACACAAAAATATTCATATATTTCATTAATTTTTCAAATTATTAGAAATATTTTGTAATTAACAATAATATTTACTATTTATTAATACTATTAAGTAAATAATTATTTATATATATTTATATTTAACGATTTCAAAATTAATATAAATATACCAAAAATATTTTGAAAATTTTCTTTAAATCAATATACATATTAAATTTATATATACATTGATTTAAATATACGTAAATATTTAATATATATTAATAATACTAACTAATTAATTAGTAATTATTATAAATTATGTAATGATTACTATTAACTATTTATATTACTATTAAATTATCAATAATTATTATATATATGTATATCATGATTTCATAAATAATATAAATACATAAAATATATAATGACTTTTTTTAAAATAAATATACATATGAAATATATATATATATATATAAACATACGTGTATTTTCAAAGTATTTATATATACATATTCAGTTATTAATATATATATATGTGTATATATATATTATGCTGTTTCATAATCAAATATATTTTTATATGTTTTTTAGAACAAATATATATATATCAAATAAATATATACATATATATATATATATTAAAATTCCAACACATTTTTTAAAACGTTAATATACTTTTGTCTGTATATATATATCATAAACATTACACATTTTTAAAAAAATTATATATATATATATTCATATTCTAATATAAATACAAGTATCTATATATATATATATATTAAAAACATAAAATAATTATTTATATAAGTATTTATATATTAAAAAATTTACATGTTTTTTAAAATGTTTATAGATTTATATATACTGAATGTATTGTTTATATATATTTATAATAAAAAAATTATTAATTAATCAGAACGTATTTTTTTTTTGAATTTATATAAAAAGATTTATTAATTCATATAAATATATAAAATATATTTTTATATTTTCTAAAAGATCTACATATTAAATTTATATATAAATATATACAAATATACATACATACATATATACATACATGTATGTATGTATGTATATGTTACAAATCATAAACATATTTTTAAAATTATATATATATATAATCATATTTTAAAATATATATATGTATATACAGAAAAACATATATCAAAATTAACACGGAATATAAACATACTTATATATATTTACAAATATAAATACAAAACAGATATAAATATCCAAAATAAAAAATTTCCAGAATTCCTAAAAATAAATTAAAATAAATTATCGGAACTACATTAATAAAATAGATATTAGTAAAATTTTCCCAATTATAAATATTAAATTAATCATAAATATTAGATAATTTTTCTAAATATATGGTATAATGATACTAATACATTTGACATTAAACCCAAAATGCGCAAAAAAAAAACAAACCAGATTAAAATCAAAATAAAAATTTATAGAATTAAATCTATTCTCAATATCAAATAAGGCATGAAAATAAGATAAAATTTTAAACCTAGGGACCAAATCAGTATATTTTATAATTAACCAAAATATGGTAAAAAACATTGATGGAAAACGTAAGTGGAGTATGTACCTTGAATATCATTGCCAAAATATGCAAAAAAATTGGGTTGAACGGAGCCTCACAGAGCTGGGGAAAAATGATATGCCATAAGGGTTTTTGCAGTAGAGGGAGAAGGAAGAAAAAAAGAAGAGTAAGAAGGAAGGGATGCTTTGTGCACTATTAAATCGACAGGTTTTTTGCAATGACTTATTTGTAGAAGATTTAAGGTCTTCACAAATAGTTTTCCCCAAGATTATTTGCGACGAACACTATGTTATGTTGTAAATAATCCTAATCCGAGGGTCATTTAGATGAATTTTCTTATTTGTCTCAAATGACTATTGTGATTAATTTTCATTCTAGTTGACGATAAATCACACCAAAAATTATTGTGAAAGATTCCTTATTTCATCTTAATAAACCATTATTTGTTATGGTTAAATATGTTATCACAAATAGTAACAGAAATGACATAATTTTGGAGGGGTCATTTTGTCGTCGCAAAGGACCTGTCACAAATTTATAAAATTCTAACAGTGATATCATATGTAACATGCAACACTGATCCTAAATTAACCGTATAATATATTATTTATTTGTGGTCGTTATAACCAAGGTATTGAATTTGTGGGTAGGGATATAATTAAATAATTTATTAAAAATATATATAAAGTTCTAACATAATATAAATATATTGATTATTTCTTAGTAAATAAAAATTATATTTTAGTAAGATCATTTAATTATTCAAAAAAATATTTTATCAAAAAAATTTATTTTTTTACATTCTTTGAGAAGATAATATAATTAAATTTTTTTCAATTTTTTAAATTTTAGTTTATAAAATTAACTTTACTTTATAAATTATCATATGAAAATAAGATTACGGTGAATTCTTTTCATTTTTTAAAAGGATATTTTTTTAGTGAAGACCGAAAAATACAAATTTTTATAAAACAATCATTTCCTTTTCCTTAAAAAGTTTCATCATTCCTTGATTTTTATCCCAAAGTAACTTAATTATTATTTAATTAGATATAATCAAATTAAATTCATTTTAATCATCATTATATCTAGTTTTGTTTTATGTACATATTTATGCTAATTTTTTTTTCAAAAACCCATTTTCATTGTGTTTTACACATTTGTATAAAAAATAATTTCCTCCAATAATGTGAATTGAATATTGAAAAAAGTATTCCACATTTAGAACCATGAGTTCCATAATTTTTAAATACGTCCCTTTTATTTTTGGACATTATGAATACCAACTTTAGTAATTTTGTTATCGAGGTGCTGGGTTAATAATGTAAATAAGGTTAAATATTATAATATAATCACTAAAGAATGACACTTAAGATTTCCATAATTATATTATATTAATATAAATCTTCTAAAATTCTATTAAATTTTCTTTTTTTTACATTTGTGCTTAATATTGACTCCATATATTATTTTATATAATAAAAATACAAATATTTTATTCTCTTTATTTTATTAACTTTAATATTTTTACGTAGCGATGAAAATAGATTTTTTTTATTACAAATATTAATTTGAAATTTAAATAATTTTTTCATCATGTTAATTTATTTTTAATTTTTAGTGAACTAATAATTGTCTTAAATGTTTGTGAAACACTAAAACAGTTCTTGTGCAAGAATTAAAAATAATCAATTAAGTGATTTTAGAAAATCTAAAAAACTATTATATGAAAAAAAAATCATTCCAATATTTTTTTAAATAAAAATGATATATTATAGATTTTTGGATGAATTTTTTAATTCAAATATTTTATAGTAATTTTAATATTCAAATTAATTGAATAGTTCTAAAATTGACATTAATTATATCTTATAGTAAAAATAATTTATTAAATGATTTAAAACTAAAAAAATTACATTAAAAAAATGAATTTTATATAGTTTTAAATATTAACCATGATCCATTTATAGGTATTTATCATTTCATAGTAACATTATTAACACATAATGGGTATAAAACATTAATATTATGGTAATTTTGAAAATGGTATATATTGGTTAAAACAAAAAAGATTAGGGTAAAAATGTGATCCAAGATGTTTACATTTTATTGAATGAGATATTTTTTACTTATAATTATCTTATCTTATAATTATATCACTTTTTACCCATTTTTACATGAAATTTAATTTATATTAATTTTATACATTGAGAAATTCTATGAATGCCTCTCCTAAAGAAAACTTCTGCTTTCCCTTCTTTACACGACATTGAGCCATCAAGCTCAACCAACCCCTACCCATACATATTATAAACACCAGTAAAAAATTTCTAATTAATATTTTTTCTATCACCCAATGACTTTACTATATTTTCCTTTTAAAATACATTTAATTTTGTTGATATCTTACTATGCACACAACACCGGGTTTGAACAAACACTATTTATTCATGTTTTTGACAGCCAATTACATTATAACAGTTATAGAAAATTTATATAGTGAATTTATATGTTATATATCTAATAAAATATTTTTATATACAGGCATTATATTTAATAGGTATAAAATAAAAAAACCAAATACTATACATAAAAAACTTATATTTTTATAAAAGATGGTTTACCTCCTTTTAATGGTGATCCTATTTTAAATCCAATTGTTAGACACTTTTATATATTTGATTTGAATAAAATAAAATTCTCCATTTAAATCAAAATATAAAAATTTACTTTGGTTGAAAATTTGTTATTTTTCTGATAAATTTCATTTTGATGAATAATGATAAAATATTTCATTTTAATTGAAATAGGTTTTTCAAAAAAAAATTATTTATATAGTTAAATTGAATATTTGAGTGGTTAGGTAATTTTTTTCATTTAATCCATTGTAGTCCATTGGTATCAATTTTACATTGATTTTAGATACAAAATTCATTTAATCTTTTACATGTTTTAAACTTTGAACTCATTTTCTCACCCCATTCACGGTATTAATTTTAAATTAATTTCTGAATTTTTTTTGAATTTTTAAAAATATATTCCATATTTGGAATCAGTGAGTCCAAATTATTTAAATAGGTTTTTTTATTTTTGTGTATATCAATAGTAAATTTAGTAATATTTTTATTACAAAAATTAAGGGTAAATCAAGTAATTAAGGGTAAAAAATATTTTATAATGATTATAAGATTACCCTAAAACATGTCATATTTTTATTGTATGAGATATTTTCGACCAAAATCATCCTTTGACCGATTTTATGTCCTCTTAGAGGTAAGGGATGTCCAATATATACACTCTTCTTTTAATAAGTATTACATTTTTTATATAAATTTTTTCAATGGATATCAACAAGTATAAATAGTATATTGAAATATAAAAATATCTTCTTCATTATAGTAAATTATTTATAATATTTTAAAAATTTATAAATAAATTAAATCGTGACACAATGATGATGGAGTAATTTTTTAAATGACGGAAGAATCAAATAAATGGTATTAAAAATATTAAAATAAATAAATTTTTTGAGATTTAATGTCATTTATGAATATCATTGATGAAATTTTTGTGTTATTTATTTTTTAGAAGTCTTTGAATGAATTTATCTTTTTTTAATTTTTTTATAAGACAAAATAATGAATACTATCAAAATTGACATTGTTGATATTTTAAATTAAATAATATTTTATTAAATGATATAAAATATAAAAAAAATTTAAAAATCAAGGAAATAGTTGGTATATGCATCAAAATATTATCAATTAATCTATATTGTGTTGTTTAGAATTTTATTGTTACAATATTAACCCTTAAATAGTAAAGAATCTGAGTTGTCATGATACTAGTTAAATATTTTAACTAAGGGTTCAATCCAAAAGATAAGGGTAATAATGTTTTATAAAAATATCAAAAAAACCGTTTTGAAATGATTTTGACCCACCATCATCTTATCTTTAATATAACTCACTTTTTATCATTTTGGAATAGAAAATTGATTTATATTAATTTAATAATTTGAGATGTTTCAAAAGTACCCCTCGCCTCAATTATAAAATGGAACATCCTCACTTACTTCATCACACCACATTGATCCTTCTAGATCAACCTACCCCTACTCAATAATGTCCCAACATCCATAACCTCATCCTAGATTCCAACTTTTTAGAGGAAAGAAAACTATGGTTGATTTCGGTATAATCGAAAATGAGTTACCAAAACAATAAGTAATATTATCCAACAATTCATTTTCCCACTAATTTATTTCTTATTATTCCATATGTATATAAAAACACCAGTATCTTGTATATAATGAGATGTTTTTATGTGATGTTTTCTAACAGCACTTATATACACATCCATCTAATGTGTAATAAACATATTGTTTATATATACAATGAACTCTCACCTCCCGAAACGATGATTGTGTGTTTTTCCATTAAAACCAATCACGGTTGGGAGTCATGATAGACAAAATATTTTTATATGATATATATATGTGATATTTACATATTTATTCATCTCTAATTATTTTAAAATTCAATTCCTTATACTTCTAAATTTGTGTAAATAAGATGACATCATTTATGGAAGTTTGGACTACTGCCTCCTCAAAGCGATGTGATACGTCCACGCTATACAAGGAATGTATAAAGGATGGTTTAAATAATAATATGTGACATATATGACTTAAATATGAAAATAAAACTATAAAATAAATAAATATTTATCATATACTTTTCATTTTTTGGATACAATATTGAAATGAAAGTAGCGTTCATGTGTACGTATGACCTACCATCTCCATGAATGATGAATTCTATTTATTAACTACAAATATTATGTATTTTTTCAAATAAATATATCATAAATATTTATGATAACTAAATAATGTTTTACATTCTAGAGATGATTAGATCTTGATCGGTGTAATTGGACTGACAAATAACATGTCAAAACTTACTCAAGAAACTACGAAAATAACACATGAAGAATTGGGAAAATAATTAATGATTATTATCTAATGGGTAATAAGATATTATAAATAGATCAAAAAATATATCATAAAAATAAATCTGTTCCTATAATAAGTTAGTAACAAGGTCAAAACTTTTATAAAGGTGGATAAAGGATGTTCACACAAAAACAAAATTCAAGGTCATGGATTTCATCTTAATTTACATTGTGTTGAGAATTATTCATTGTTAAGAAAAAATTCACAACAATGTAGAGTGCATACTTCCCATTATTTAAATTAATATCATGATTCACTCATAAAACACAAACCATTTTTACTTACGGTGTATACTTTGACAGTTATTTGACTATCTAGGGAAATATTGATAGATCTGTATTCTTTATGAAATATAGTTAATTGATAAGGCATGTTATTTAGTTAAATTATTTTATATGAGGAATGATTTGGACTAGAAATTACTATGGAACCAGAAATTATATATCCCCTCAATTTATTGATAGGATCTCATGAAACAAATAAGTTGGACAAATTAAATGTGTTCCTACCAATAGTTATAAACCATCTTTTTTAAGGTATTGAAGATATAGGTTTTCATATGACTCAGAAATTATGTCCCATAATTAAGTATTTACTTCATAGATATTTTATTTATTTATTTTTATTATCCATGATATTTTCATTTGATAAATTCTATGGATGAAATTAATTCATAGTTTATGTATTAAATGTCATTTGTTTTAGTTATTCACCTTTCCATATTTTTTTTAAGGTTGGGGCTGAAGCCTAAATTTATTATTCACCTTACCATATTTATTATGCCTTATATAGTTATTTGAATGGAATATGTTATCATTTATTTAACTATTCATGTTGATTTAATCCCATAAATTCATTATTGATTCTAATTTACACAACCTTAATGATCATTTGATATCAACATTATTATTTTTTATTTACCAAGGTTATAAAGAGGAATCATTTGAATTAGATTTACAGATGTTGAGTTTTTAATTGTATTATGCTTTATTTTCTTTTCCTAATGTATTATGGGTATCAAGTATGTATTCCGGCATGCCAAAACTGCTAAACGGATCTGTCCATCAGGATTGGACTTCTTATAATCATAATAAATTAATTAAATAATTCACTAGAACCAGGCTTTTGAGATCAGAAAATTATAATTGTTCTTCCAAATCAACATCCCAAGGTCCCTTAATAAGAGGACTAAATGAAGTCTACCAAAGACGAGGTAATGTACTTTACCAAATATTTTATGGTTATTTTTTCTCTACATCATAGTAATATGTCTAATACTTCCTAAATTAATAATTATAATATCATAAATTTAATGATATCTTGTTATGATTATATTACAACCATGTTCCGTCACTTTTCTACCCTATCAAAAGTGAAAAAATAAATCATACATACGTACTGCTTAATGTCTCCACATTGCACTGTCATTCATTTTTCATCACCTATTTACTTGTATGGTTATGAAGATTTGACTAGCGAGTATATATGATATTTATGATATAATTATTATTCTGAAATTATAATATCATATCTAATATCATACCATCCAATCCATTGAAAAACAATAATGTTGCTGAAGCCCATGTGTGGACAACCACCTCCAGGAAGTGATGTGATATTTTTTATATATACTTTATGTGGAGGGTAATAAAGAGAGATAAAATTAATATATATGATATATATGATATAATGATGACTTTTAATGTTTATTTAATATTCTATTATGTTTTCTTCCGTACATTGAAAAGTGAAAATAGAGTTCTTGTGGGCATATGACCTACCATCTCTATAAACAATGTCATTAATTTTTAAACTCTATATTTTTTGGATGAATATAAATATATATATATAAATTGAATATATATAGTATTTATATCCTTAATGAAATTATATTTGTTATGGAACTATAATCAAGTACTTATAATGGAACTATAAAATCATAATTTACATGAAAAAGAAGTAGTTCACACTAAAAATAACGAAAATAATAAAAAAAACTATAGAAAAATGTGATAAAATGTTATAAATGGATCATATGTGATATTATAGAGATGTATCTAGTTCTTTTATTTATGTTTAATAAAAATAAATTTATTATAAAAGCGTTTAAAATAACATTCAAGGCGAGGAAAACTTCAGGGAAAGGTGTTTCCTCTCAATTTCCTTTTAGTGAGCCATATTTTAATATTATGCATCTAATTTCTTTTATATTTTGTATATACTAAACCTTTTATTCATTTATGATCATTAATCATTATACATTGCATTTTTCTTAAACATAGATATTATTTGCATCATATGTATTCTTATTTCCTAAACCATATAAGAATTCTATATATAATGTTTTACATAGAAAATTAATTGATTGAAGGGGGAATAATTGATTAATTTGTATTCTTTACTCATTCTGTGTATTTTTTCATAAGTAATATTGTTTAGGAATTAAATAAATCATTCTATATGGGGAATTTATTGGACATACATCAATGGGTGGGGGATTGAATTATATACCCACTTTGTGCATTTACAAGTCTCCTAAGAAAAATCTATTAAACAAATTAAATATTCCTTTACATATAGTTTTAAATAGTCTTAGACCAAGGTCCTTACATTAGTGATATCTTGATATTTGAGATCATTACATCCGAAGGTATGAATTTCATTCATTGAGAACATTGTTATTATTTTCCATAAGACTACCACATAGATATAATACATGGATTCATTGTGTGCTCATGCTACTAATTAAATGAAATGTTTTTCTATTTATTTACCTTAACATATTGACTATAAATTATTAATTGATGATATTTTCCATAGTATGTATCACTTACTAAGAATATAAGACCACTATTTATTTATTTTTCTTTCCCTAGAATATGAATAAGGATATTTTAAATAATATCGCGGATGCAGTAATTATTTTATACAACGTATTTTATATTTCTAATGTAATATGGGAATTGTTTCTATGTAATGATTTTTAATACTACTAAACTATTTGGTCTATTGGGCTGTGATTACTTTTATATAGTTCCAATGTAAGATGGAAAACACATTATCTAGGAGTCTACATTTGGGGGTATTGTAAAAAACAATATGTATTTTTTAATTAAACGTTATTCACTGAAAAAATGAATACATAATGCTATATGAGGACCCCTTGAACTATTAAAGGGGTTCTTGAACCCTCATATCAAAAAATAAAGGAAGAAAAATTAAATAATAGATCTTAATGTATACTTGGTTCATGAATCACACATAAAACAAAGATAGATCACATCATTTATATAACTCTTATTCATTTAAGAAAGAAACTTTAGTTCCACTATCAAAACTTTTTAACCACTATACTTTACTCATAATTTATACATCTTCATTATTTATGATCATTGCTTATTTTATAGACCATATATTAATAATCATGTATTAAATTAATCATCATGATGATCCATAATAAAAATTAATCATTCATAATTTTCCTTATAGAGACCTAGCCTTTTCAAACATAAATATGACATATTTTTATATGAATATTCAATACACCTCACAAATACATACCCAAGGACCATAAATGGTTTAGTGTCACTAGAGTCTTTATATAAAATATTCTTACTTCATGAAAGATCTCCAATATCTACAATATAAATATTCATATTTATATATATTTATAGACATACCAACTTAATACCATTCCTTATAACCTAGGGAACAGAAACATAAGAAATAGTGAGCTCAGATTCACTGTAAGGCTAGGTATGGGAGATATTAATCAATGATTATATAAAAGTAAAAAATAATAATAAGGTTATGATATTATGAAAATAACTTACAATGTTCATACCAAATATATAAAATATCATAAACATGAGAACTTGATTAAATATTTATCATTTGAAAGACATGGATCATAAGTGTGATAAATCACCATAAATCAATCATAAACTATAAGTTCTTATTTTAAATGTGTGTAACCATCATAAGTATAGAAACCATTTCATATGTCATGGTTAACTAACAAGCCCAAAAAATCACATTGGAATGGGAATAAACACATGTTTCCCATAGTGGATCTAGCACATCAACTTTTTTCTGAAATAATATCAAACACATCGACTTGTTTCTAATATAAGATAAAGCAGAACGACTTCTTTCCCATATTGGATCAATCACATCATCATTTTCCCAATTAATACCAAACCCATCTACTTGTTTCCAATAACAGATTAAGCAGAATGACCTCTTTCCGATAGAGGATAAATAACATATATTGGTTTACCATAACTACCCCATGAGATAAGGCTTTACCAAATGATTTGGAGGGATATATAATTCAAATCCCACAAATCACAAATTTAAAAACGTATAAATGGGTTCTATAATATTATTATAAATTAATAATATCATCATATCTTAACTCTTACCAATAAAATTGTCTCTATAAACATTTGACAAATCTGTTTTTGAAAAACACCTGGAAAATAAATGTCCTTAATAAAAAACTCTTCATCGTAACCATAAACCATTTAGAGGAGGAATAATGGTGGCACAATTAGATTATATCCCCAGTAAAACATATGTAACACCATAAGTTATTGTTTTTTATGAATTGAAATAAAATAGAAAGTATAATTCAAAATTTATTGATGAAAAAACCCTTAGAAAATTTAAATGAATTATTTAAAATATAATAATTCCAAAATAATTATGGAAAACAATGTATTTTAAAAGAATTATGGAAACTTTTAAAGGAAACATCAAATAATTGAGTACATATGACAGTGCAAATTTTTTTAATGTCGTATACATTAAAACAAATACTCCTTTTACATTTTCAATAAAAATATGAAGTACCTCATTTAGAAAATTACAACACCATTTCATTTAAACCATTTTTTTAAATTAAAAAAAATGGGTTAAATTATATTTAACAATAATTGGAGATTAGTAAAAAAATTCTTGATGATATTTCATGAAAACATAGACATTGAACATAACATATTTTTGACCGAGGAGAAAGATAATGATGTTTTTCATAAAAACAATCTTTTAGTATCATTAACATTTAAAGATAATAAAATGAAATAAATCATCTATTCTCCAAAAATAAATATTACATATTTTTAAATAAATATTCAATACTTATCATAAATACATGCATGATGTCCGTACTAGTTTAGAATCATTGGATACTTTATACACTATATTCTTATATCATGAAATATATTCAATATATATCAAAAATGTATTGCCATTTAGTACTCTTAATATTGGTTCCTTATTTAAAAAAATTCTTTATAATCTAAGTAAAGGAAACATAGGAAAGGATTATCTTAGATGCCCTGTTAGCGTAGACATGGGAGATAACAATCGATGATCACATTAAAGTATAAAATAAGAATTCAGGTATGAGATTATAAGTATAACTGAAAATTTTCATACCCAATATATCAAAGAACAAAAACATGAATCATGGAATAAATATTTATAATTTTAAAGACAAGAATCATAATCATGATAAGTTATTATAATTCAATCACAGACCATCAGTTTACATCATAAAATTGTTTCACCGTCATATGTATGGAAATAGTTTCATTTTTCATGGTTAACTACTAAGAACATAAAATCACAACTAATCAGGTATCAACACCTATTTGCCGTAGTAGATTAAGAAAATATAATTATTTCTTATAGAATTTCAATCTCATGAACTTGTTTCTATTAAATATCTCATGATATATAACAATTTTCCCAATTAATAAGGGGATATATAATTTCATTTCTACCCATCACATTATCAAAACAATAAATACGCGATTCATAATATTATTAAAAATTAATTATATTATCATATCATAACATGTGCAAAGAAAAAAAAAAGGTTCTACAAACCTTTTATCAATCCATAATCTCATAAACCATGGAAGATAAATACATTTCACAACCCACCATGAAATCCTTCTCCATTTTGTTACTTCCCAAAGAGAGAAATAAATTCTCTATGTAACTTATAAACTTCTTAGAAAAAATGGGTTTTTAGTCCCAATTAATGATAAAGGTGATTTTCACATAAATAATTATAACATTATTCCTCCATGTTGTGGGTCAGGATGCTCTATATGGTCAAGGTTATTTCTCATAACAAGAGTTAGTTATCCCAATATCATTATAAGTTTTTCAATATAAGTCACATATCTAATACCAACATCATTATCTTGCATTGGATTTCAATCCATACATTGGGTACATGAGTTGATATGATTTACATTCCTTCTACTATGCTCCATTTATAAATAAGGGCATAAACAATATTAGTTTATGGATCGTAATGTATAATCTCGAAATTGAAAAAGACATAACAAAAATAGAAGTTTTATACACATTTAATCTCATAATAAAAAACATAGTTTCCTTGAGGAAATATTTACTTTTAAAACCTTCATAATAGTTTGTTATGAATGTGTGACTTATCCTAAGAATAACCCCAAGGAATGTCAAACCAGGTGTGCAGTAAGGCCCATTGTCATGTTCCAGGTTACCCAGATTTAGGGCCGGGACACCATTTCGAAGTTGTTACCCCTAGGTACATTTGTGGAAGAACCACGTCCACTTGTCATATCAAGACAGTGATATATTTCTAAGAAGACGCACTTAATCTCTTATTTACTAAACTTTTATGGTGTTCTTGTTTCTCTATCTAAAAAGTCTATCATTGGGAAATGTTCCCTAATATATGTTTTATAAATCTAGTTTCAATGGTTTCCCATAAAATTACACTAATACCAACTGTAAGAACCCCAAAACCATTTTCCGAGATCTAGTGCCTTATTTTACTACATTGGCATATAAACCAGGAAGACACATCCTGAGGGACCAAATAGTTTAGTAGTCTCGGAAAACTAGTCCAAATATACGATCTTTACATTACAACATGAAATGAAATACAACATATCAACTACTTTTGAATCACACATAAACTCTTAGACTATCCCTACATGTCATTCGTAACACACATTTTCATCCTAGGGAAAAATAAAACATAATAAAGGGATGATATCCGATTCTTGGAAAGGGTATTCAATACAGAAGAAGTATAAGACTAAAAATTTCTTTCCATTAAAAGTAAACATCAACATAATATGGAGGAAATATAAACAGATTCAATAACTCCATAACAATACTAACCATGGATATTCTACAAGTAGAATAAACACATGGAAAAATAATTACTAGATACATAAAAATGGAATACACAATATCGGGCATCATAATCATAACATTAAGGCCTTGGCCAAGACACCATACATAATGGATAAAAACCTAATCTAGTTTGTCTCATTAGACCTATTGATGAATAAAAGGGATATAGTGGGCTCCACACATCACATAAAAAGTATAATTCATTCTTAATATGAAATTGTATAAATATAATCAACATATTATTTAAAATTTATACTAACATATGAAATAAAAATAACTTTCCCCAATCAGTAAACATAAACACTAACAATTCAGAGTAATATAGTGAATGACATTACGATAGCACATCCATAGTCAAAATAATAATAAACCATTAATTAAAATATGTTATCTTATTTCATAAAATATTAATCGAAATTAAACATAATAATCAATAATACTATTGAATTAGATGAAAATACTCTAACAAAATCATCGAGTAATACATGAGAGAAATACTCTTTTACTTTGAATAAAAGAGTTATTTTCAATAAATCATTATACAAAACCATAACTGAACTAATATAGTTTTTTCATAATAGAATGAGTGATTTTAGAATAATAATGGAGAATTAATGTAGATTATATAGTTAATTTTAAAATAGGTAAGAATTTAAGAAGTTCCCTTTAATCGATATGGTTTATCAAGAAGAACTTGAGAAATATACTCTTAAAACATTTATCTCCCCATAAAATCAAGAAATATTATAACGGTTATATACATATAGAAAATTAACACAGAATTTATGAGGGGTATATAAGAATAATTAATAATTCCATTGGGGGTAAATAGAGAGAAAAGATTTACTCGAAAGAAAATGTAGGTTTGGGAAGAAAACATTTACCTTATGTCTGAATGTGTTATGCACTTAACATTATTGTCCTAGATATTAAAATTATGTAAATTAATTAAATAATTAAAAAATATTATACATGTATTTTATTTTTTATAATTTTATTAATTTCATTTATAGCCTTTTTATGAGTTATAAGATATAATTGTATTACCCCGGAGTGCTTGTTTCCTTGGTTTTCATGAACAATATACTTTTAAATGAGTAAAAAATTATTAAGAGATGGGTATATTTCTCTATAATTGGAATTATATATTATAAATGAAAAAATTAAGTGTAATTGGTATTATTTATTGTTATTTTTTTTTCTATATATGAGGATAAATCATTTGATAGCTTGTTAATGATAGTCGTTCAACTATATTTTAGTGGTTTTTAATCATAGAGAACTAGTTTTTTCTATTATTTAATATCAGTTATATTTTATGGTTACAAAATATTTCATAAGATATAATATATTTTTTTTAATATTTTTCCACAGTTAAAAATGGTCTCATGACCATATTTGAAAGAAAAATTGAATAATGAATGTTTTTTGTCTATGAAGGTTGTAAATCGGTACCTCCCAGAAGATGATTTAGTTTTTAAAATAAGAGAGAGAGAGATAAAAATGAGTTTGGTGAAGGATATTCAATTTAAATGATATTATTACATTATAAATATGATACTAGAGTTATCATGACCATTTTGTCGAGATGATTTAAGGATTGAATAATAAAAGAAAATAAATTGAAATGATATTATAATAAAAAGGAAGAGTGTTTAACTGTTGAATTATCCTCCTTGAGAGCCTCCTTAAGAGAAGGGGGTTTAGGGATTTGGAATTACCAAGAGCTCCTGCATGTGATTAGAGACTATGGAATAATATTTGGGTAGAATTTTTTTAATATTCATGGAATATAGTTGTGAGGAGAAGTGGCTGTGATGGTTGTATTTATAGTTGAGTAGAGGTGTAATTTCTCATTATTTTATTATTTTGATAAAAAAATAGAGTTGATTCTTGGGACTAAATATCGTAGTAAGAGCATGTTATTTTGAACCACGTTTTCTTACATCATTCCTGACTTAATGAATATTATATTTAGATTGTAATGTATGTATATAGTTAATTAATACATTTTACCATTCACTAAAAATTCAATTATTTCAGAAAAATACAAACAATTCTTCTAACAATTTTTTTAATTCATAAAATTCAAAAAATAAACTCAATTTTTTGAAAATAATTTTTTAAATATGAGAAATTTTATTTTTAATAAATTTCATTATTTCTTTGAAAAAATTAAAATTAAAATTTATAACTATATGTATAACACTTTAAAAAGTTAAAAAATGCGTCAAAAATATCTTAAAATAATAAGACAACAAAATATTGATTAATAATTATATTTTATGAAAAATAATTTTCTTTCAAATAATTTTATTAATTAAAATACTATACTTAAATATTTATAACTTAAGAAAATACCAAATCATAAATATAAAATTTTAAAATATTCACTTACAATATGATATAATTATATCACAGATTCATTTATAAGATGTCCAAATTTTTATTAAACTTTCATTAGTGAGTTTACTATTCTATTGTCCAGTGTACTATTCAAAGGGTCACACTTCTATTCCTGAGGAGGTTTTATTATTTCATTATTATAGGTCCTTAACTTCTAGAAATAACTCTTATTTCATTCATTCCTCATTTATGTTTGTATTATGTCACACCCAGATTTTTTTCTTTTTTATCAGCTTATCATTTGGCTCGTAATTTTTATTTCGAGTTTTTGGTGTTACATATTTAAATTTTAGGATTTAGAGGATTTGGGTTATTTTTTAGACCAATTATTGGTTTGTATGAAAGGTATGAGGAGAATTTATCTATGAAAATGAGTTTTTAACACTCCTAATGGAACCGTTTTGTGGGGTATGTTTGTTGGGTGGTTTACCCATTAATTTAGATTTGTTTTGGGGTGAAAAGGGTAATTTTTTGGGAATTTTTATTGGTATCATGGTTAACGTGAATGGTTTTTTCAACCATGAAGTAATTGTGAAGGGGGTCACATAGTTTGTTTATGGTTTATCTAACCATGTATCCAAAGTGTTCTTCCAATCCAGTAATTGACAGTGGGCAGTCACACGATTTCTGCATCATTTGTTAAAATGTGCAATCTAAACAAGAAACCCACTCAGGAACGTGTATTTTTGGGTTTTTTCTTTATTTTAAATTGGCTTTTCTACCAATGAAGCCCCCATTTGAACTCCTCCACCATAGAAACCTCCATTGGGGTTTTTTGGTACCCCCAAACCCCTTCAAGGGAGATTCAAGGTGTTTTCTTGGTGATTCTTCACCCAGATAAAAAGGTTAGGGCGTTCTTATTCTCTTATCTTACTTTACATCCCTTTTCCATTTTTTCTCTAACCCTAGTGGCCATGTTTGGCCGATTTTTATATCTAGGGCGGTGTGAAATTAGTGGTTTTTTATATAGCATTCCACTTCAATGATATTTGAATTTGGAACCCTCGACGAGTGATTTCGGGTGAGTGTTTCCATTCCGCTATGGATTTGTGGTTGGTGATTTCATGATTAACCATTTTTGATAAATTAATAATTGTTTCTAATATTTTTTATGTTCTATAATTTATGAGTTAGGTGTGGGAGTGGTTTGAAATTGATTTTTTTGCTTGTTAAGGTGAGAATAGTTTGTGTGTAAAGTCTATTGGGCTATTTGGTACTGTTCTATAAGTTTTTAATTGATTTATTAAATTATATAAATGGTTTGAAACATATTTTGTCATTGTTATGATGTACAGTTGGCTTTAAAGTAGTGTTTTTAGAAGAAATCAGATGTTTTTTTGCTGTAAATTTATTTGCGCCATTTGATAATGATTAATAGATTATTCAAATGGTTTCTGAAATTATTTTTGTGGAGTTAATGTAGTATTTGATATGATTGAGTGTGCATTTAATTTTTAAAGTGGATGTTTTTTATGAAATTTGGTATTTTTCGTATGTAAACCCTTTTGTGTCATTTGATGTCATTTTGTTAAGCATGCAATTAGTTTAGTAAACTATGTGTGCGCTAAAAATTGTGTTGTGACATAGAATTGATGTGAGGTTGATTTTTAAAGAGGCTCTTGGGTTTACTTTTGGTGTAAAAGCATTGGGGTGTTTATTGAAGTTGTCTTATAAATTATTATAATGGATAATTAAATTACTTTAATGGTGTGAAGCATATTTGGGAAATGCTTTAGTTTGATTATTTTTACAAATGTATTTTTGGTGTGAAATGTTGGATTGGGATATGCGATGCTTGGTTTGGATGATGTAATGTAAAAGTGGTGTGATATGTGGCATGTAAAACATTCTTGAGTGCAAAAATGGAAGCCTATTTATCTAGGAGGGAAGACTAGGACTAGTATTCTAGTGACACAGAAGGGGATTTTTCCTAGTTTAAAATGGTGTGATTGAATATGATAATGATAACTAAATATGAATGATGATTTGAGACAAATATAATTTTGGAAGTTTCTCCTCTCTAGTTGCTCATGAATGAGAAAGTTATTGGTCATTCTTTCTATACCACATTCTATCGAAATATGAGGTACCTAGGAAACCACTAAGAGCTAGTGGCTAGGGGTATTTCCCATGACCAGTGCTTAATGATTAAATTACACTTACCATTTGAATAAGGTATGTTGGGTTTGTAATTTTAAAAGAAATTTTTCTTATGTTTAAAGGTTATTTCTTTAAAACTGCATTCCATTTAAAGAGGCATTCATTTAATATTTTTTTGTTTCAAAGTTTTGTTAGTTAAAATTTTATTATAATTTCTCTTATCATAAAACTCTTAGATTTATAGGCCATTTAATATTAATTTTATGGAATATTTTATCTAGTGGCTTCAAACTGGACTCTAGCATACACCATACCCACACCTTTTGGAGTACACATACTATATTTTCAGTTTTTTTTCAGGTTAATTCATGTCATGTAGTTTTTGATGAGTGGGTTTATAGTGGATCTTGGTGTGTATCATGGTAGAGGAAACTTTGGGATGTTTCTACTCTTGTTGCGTGGAGGTTTGGGTGATGTTCTAGTTTCCCTTTGTTTCATATTCAATTTTATTTCTATTTTAGTTCTAAACATAAAATCTATAAATTGTTAAAGGCATGTTTGTTTAGATTTTTCATATATGGTTTATTTTCTTTAATATGATTAGTTTAGGTAAATTGTTCCCTCTTATTGTTTTGATACATGCGCACCTATGTCTGCCCATGGGGATCGGGAGATCTCTTAGGGTCACGCCACAAACTCGATCAGGCACCGATTCAGATTAAGTCCTTTCTTGGTTCATGAAAAAATGGCATGAGAGATGGTCATCTCTTTATTGGACCTTGTTTTTTTAAGTTCCCATTGTTACATAGGGATGTCAACATAGAATTAGTTGGGTTTTCGAGGCTATAGATATAGGAACAAGAAAGAAGGTCATGAAACCTTGCTTGTTCTGAACCTCAGGTTACCATGGGATGTCTGGGCTTGTTGGTGTATTTTTGTTATTTTGGATTGTATGGTATTGGGAAATGAAAAGGGGGTTGTAAAAGTGGTCTCTGTGAGCTCATAGGGCATTTAAATCCTTGTAAATCTTGGTACATGGTCCCAAAGAACTCCTCGTGATGGTGGTGTCATTGGCATATGACCGCCAATCATATGGGCAGGTTACCCAACGAAACTAGTTTCCCCTTATGTGTTGTTTTATGACATTCATGATTCTAAATATTGGTTTGAAAAATCATATTTTGGAATTGTGAAAATAGGAGTTTAAAGTTGATTTGATATTGTTTTGGATGTAAAAAATAGATTTTAATAACGCATTTTAATAATTGATTTCAAAGGTTGTTTTTTCAAATGATTTTTTGGGTAAAATGAAAATGGTTTAAAATGATTAGATATTTATAACCTAAATATATATTTTATTGAACCCATTTCTTTCTAAAAATAGAAAATTGTTTGGAATAGATTTTCAGAATTCATTTTAAATAAGGAAAAATGATTTTTTCATCCAATGATTCTTTATTAAATGAGATTTATGGAATTAGTGGAAATGTTTTAAGGATATGTATTGTTTTTATTGGGATTCATTATTTTTTTCCTTGGGTTATTTTTTGATTTTTGGGTGATTCATATTTAACTTATTAATTTTTGGGTGTTTTCCCTTGGTGCATGGTCAGCGCACGGTTTGGGAATACCATACAGCTTGCTATAGATTACTGTGTGAGATTTGGTTTTCTTTTGGTTGAGGGTTAAAAGCCTAAGCATGGTTAGTTAAACCATATATAAATCATAGGTAAATCCACTTCCTCGAGGAAGAACCATATCGCGTGGTTTGTACACATTTTTCTAACTCGTGCTACAAAACTATGCTGGTGTCTATGTTTTCCAATAAGGGGTGCTTGGTTGGCGCATGGTTTAGTATACATCGTGGGCTATCTGTGCGAAGTACCCATATGCTTTAAAATTTTGAAGACTTTGTTTTTATGGAAAATTTGTTTTTTAAAGTGGTTGTTTGTTTTTGAATTCTATTGAAATGAAAAGGATTGGATTTATTCTTATGAATTTTGAAGAAAATTAATTTTATGAGTTGTTGAAAAATGTTTTCAATGAGATGAAAAATATTTTTGGAAGGAAATTCATTAGATTTTGTTTTTGAGTATGATGAAATGGTTTGTAATGTAAAATTTTAAAATGGTTATCAACATGGTAGTTAATATGTTTTTGGAATATTTTTTCAATCTTGAGTTGTAATGTGGGTTGGGGTGTATAAAATGTCGGTAGATTGTTTTTTGAAAATAATAAATTCTTTGTTTCGACCTTCGGTACTTCCTTGAGTACTCACATGCATATATATGTGTGGAAAGTGGATGGATGATGTCATTGGAGGACAAGTTCTTAGTGGGTCATGGTTTATGACTGCCCGAGGTGGCACACGAGATTCATGTTAGTGAGACTCTATGGAATACCATTGGTGATTATGAAAATCCACCAAGTTTATTTTTTCAAAAGTGTTTTTAGGATTTAAATTGTGGTTTTTTATAATCTAATTGTCATGTGGATTATTTTTCTACACAATGGAAGTTTTTTTATACTTCCTCTGGATTTGGAGGTGATGTTTATGTTGGATTCTTAGATAGAAATTTTGTTGGTAGTTTGGTCTTGAATTATTGTTTGCTGGGTCTCTTGAATGGATTCGGGAATCTTCAAGCTATTTTACATTGTGTAACTATTTTTTCAATATGAAATTCGGTTCTTGAGCTAGTTATTTATAGAGATCATGGTTTTTTCTTTGACATGTCTTTTCCTACGAGTTCCCCCATTAGAAATATTTCCAGTTGATCAATATATATAATTCATTCTTGAGTTTCAAAAGTTAAATCAACCTTTTCAAAGGATACACGATCCCGTTTTCTATAGAAGAGTGGTGTTTAGTCTCGATTTAAAGTTCCTTCCAATTGTAGTGTTTCTATTAGTTATAGAAGGTTTGCTCGATGGTTTTTTGTATGTTTCACCAGGTTTCTTGTTCATTATGTCCCTTGATCCGAGTGATAAATATCGGTGCGTGCATCTTCCAAGTACCTATTTTGGGTAAAGGTGTGTTGTTTGAGTAAGTGAGTTTCTTGGTATCTCATGATCATCTATTTTTATCCTATAAAGTGTCGTGTTTCCACCTGTGTCTCTAAAATAAATAGTTCCAATTAGGGATTTATAGCACTTGATTGCAAGGAAGTGGATGCTTCAAACATTCCGGATCGAGAAAAAGGCTTTAAAGTGAATTTGTAGAGTAGTAAGGAATCATGGGGGTGTGGTGAGTTTGGATACTCTCATTTCATCACCATTGTAGTGAAGCAGTTTCCATGCTTCTATTGTGGTACCTTTGTCCATAAAAATTCCCTCTTGTTGTATAATGTGTGGACTTATCCCCCATGCAATGTCTATGATTGTGCCTTCTTGGATGAAAATTTCGGATCGGTGTCCTTGTGTGGACTTCCTATGTGAATCGATTGTGGATTTGGATTGAAGGAATATAGAGGTGATAATTCAAGGGTACCTGTCACTTTTGGTTCTCGTGTTCCAATCATTAGTATCTCCCCTCCCCTCCCCTTGTTGTCGGGGTTTTCGGTTCATGCAAGGATGTTTTCATGTTCATATAATCATGTTCATTATTAATGGAGGGGAGTCCCACTTTGGGTCTTATTAGAAATTATTATCTAAGTAATTATTACTAGATTGCTTCAAATGTGGGGAGTCTATTTGGGCCTACCCCTATTAGTGAAATATTTTTTTCTATTTTTTGTATTAGTTCAGTTGAAGTGGATTTTTTGGAAGTAGTTTTATCTTTTATTTTCCTTTTTGGATTGTGTAAACGTTAGGTTTTTTTGAAGGGTGTCCAATGGTTCCATTAAAAGAATGCTTGTGAAGTTTGTGGATATGATTTCTGGATTCATTTATGGGGAGTGGATTTGGTTTGTTAGTCTGTTTCGGGCAAGAGGCATATGTTCAGTTTGACTGTGTTCGGATATTTTTAGATCAAGGTCTTTGATCTAGTGGTTTTGAGAATCCTTAGTCATTAATCGATCAACTAGAAAATTGTGCGGATTTTTGGGGGAAGAAGGTGTTAATGGTGGGGAAAATTTTTACACCTATATTTTTTTGTACTATCTTATCATTTTTCGCTTAGTTTTCCTTTTGAGTTCCAGGTGTTCTAGATTTAATTTTTTTAGGTTTGGGTGCTTCTTTTAGACATATTCTAGTTTAGATTGAATGGTATGAGGAGGAGGTGGATTTTAAAATGAGTTTGTAACACTCCAAGTGAAGCCTTTTTACAGGGTATGTTTGTTGGGTGGTTTACCCATTGATTTAGATGAGTTTTTGTGTGAAAAGTGTAATTATTGGAGACATTTTCTAGGTTGCACGGTTAAGGTGCATAATTTGTTTAACCATGAAGTATTGTACAGGGAGTCACATGGTTTTCACATGGCTTAGCTAACCATGCATCCAATGTGTGCATCCAATCTTGCATTAGAAAATGAGAAGTCAAACGGTTTGTGTACAATTTGTTAAATCGTGCGAGCTGACCATACGACCCACTTGGGAAATGGTATTTTGGGGGTTTTCCTTCATTTTAATAACGGTTTCTCCCCTTAGACCCCCATTATGAATTCTCCTCCCTACATGACTCCCATTGGGTTTCTTCCATCTTAAAGCCCCTATAAGTAGGATTTAATGTGTTTTCTATCTGATTCTTCACCGGATAAAAAGGTTATAGATTTTTTCATCTCCTCTCTTGATTTCCTTCCATTTTCACTTTTTTCTCTAACCCTAGTGGCCATTTTTGTCCGATTTGGGTATCTAGGGTGGTGCAAAATTGGGGGTTTTGTTCATCTTGGGTTCCACTTGATTGATCTTGGATTTTGGAACCCTTGGTGAGGGATTTTTTGTGTGTGCTTCAATTCCACCGTAGATTTGAGGTAGGTGATTCCATGCATAACCATTTTTTAAATATTAATTATTCTTGCTTTTATTTTGTTTTATATTCATTAATTAATGTGTGAGGTGTGGGAGTTTATTTAGAAATTTTTATTCTCATTTGGTTTGAGAATTAATTTTTTCCATTGTTAAAGTGAGCATAATTGTGTGTAATGTTTATTGTGCTAATTGAAAGTGTTCTATAAATTTTTTTATTTGACTTATTCAATTATAATAATTGTTCAAATCATGTTTTGGCATTAATTTCAGGTGATTTTGGTTTTAAATTGGTGTTTTTATAAGTAATAGGGTTTATTTTAAGTGTAATCCTTTGTTATGCCATTTAAAAATGATTTTTAGATTGTTCAAATGATTTATTAAATAATATTTGTGGTGAAAAAGTGGTATTTTGTTTGATTTATCATGAGATTAATATTTAAGGTTTATTTTTTATGTGAAATTGGATATATTTCATATGAAAACACTTTTGTTCCATTTATTGTCATTTTTAAATCATGCAATTGGTTTATTAAACTATGTGTAGGTTGAAAATTGTGCTCTGACATAGAACTGATGTGCGGTTGATTTTTAATAAGAGTTTTGGGTGTACTTTTGGTTTAAAAGAATAGGGACGTTTATTGAATGTGTTTTATAAATTGTTATAATGGATTATAAAATTCTATAAAAGGTGTTAAGCATATTTGGGAAATTTTTTGGCGTGTGTATGTTTTCAAAAATGGAATTTTGGTGTGAAATTTTGGATTTGGATATGTGATGATTGTTTTGGTTAATGTATTGTTAAAGTGGTCTGATATGGGACATATGAGACTTGATTGATCACAAAAAGGGAAGCATGTGTATCTAGGTGGGAGGACTAGGAATAGTATCCATGTTATTCAGAACAGTATTTTTCCTGGTTTCACTTAGCGGGATTGATGATGACAAAACTAACTAAATGTGAATAATGATTTGAGACCACTAAAATTTTTGATTTTTCTCCTCTTTAGTGGATCATGCTTGATAAATATATTGATTTTGGTTCAATACCAAATTCCACCAGGATATGAGGTACCTGGGTCTCCACTGTTAGCTAGTGCCTTGGGGTATTTCCCATGACCAATTCCCAATGATTAAATTTTACTTACTTTCAGCATATGGTATGTTGGGTTGGTAATTTTAAATGAAATTTTGTTTCTATTTACTGTTGATTTCTTTAAAACCAGTTTCAATTTAAATTTTTATTTATTCAATGATGTTTTGTTACAATTTTTTGTTCATTAAAATTGTTATATGATTTATTTTATTTTAAAACATGCAAGTTTATTTTTCATTAAATGTTTAGTACATTGAATATTTTATCTATGTGGCATTGAACTGGGGTGTCTCACATCATATATACACCTGTGGGTGTATGTAGACCCTATTGTCTATTTTTTTAGGTTAAGTGAAGTCATGTATTGTTGGAAGATTGGGATTCTAGTGGCACTTTTTGTGGATCTTGGGGGTGGTAGCTTGAGCATGTTGATCCTCTTATTTCACGAAGTTTTGGAGAGATGTTATAATTTTCCATTATGTTGTAGTTATTTATTTAGTTTTTACTTGTAAAATTAAAATATTTAAATTATTAAAGGTATGTCTGTTTAGATTTTTCATATCTAGATTTTGTGTTTTTTGTTGGTTATTTTAATAGGATTAGTTTAGGTAAATATTTCCCTCTTGTTTTTTTTTGATACTCAGGCACATGTGCCAGCCCATGAGGATCAGGAAAGACCTTTATATCATGCCATATACTATGTCGTATGAAGGTTTAGATGACATCTCGACTTGGTTCGTGACATATTGTGTTTTATAATTGATTCTTTATGAGATAAACATGTGAAGGAAAATTTCATTGATATAGTTCTAGGTCATTAAAATAAATATATATTTATTGTAAAAAATTTACATAAACATAGTCATATAAGTGATACAATATATTATAAATTTCTAACCTTTTATCACCCATTTATTAATAATTAATTAATAAAATCATTATTCTGAGTGATCATTGCTTAATTTTTCTTATATGTTTTGGTGTAGTTTTTTTAGTCCTTAGACATTGATAATTATAAGATCATCTAAATAATGGTAATAATGATATATATAATATATATATTTATTAAATTCATATATAGATTCACCCATAAAATTAGATATAGAGAAATGGATTACACTGCTCATGGACATTGTTGGTCGTATGCACACATACCCACAATTTTCATTTTTTGATGGATGGAATGAAAGAGATTTAAATATTAATTAAACCTATAAAGATAATAATTATATCATTTATATTCATTAAATATATCTTTATTACTACCCATGTAAATCAAAAATGAAAAATGATCCACATAGCTTCATGGAGGCGGTAGTCACACGTACGCACATGGAACATTATCATTTTACAATAGATTAAAAGGTAAGAAGGTATATGTGATATTAAAAATAAAAAAGTATAATAAATTCATATATATCATATATATACATTAAATAAATCGCTATATCCAGCCATGATAGGTGCCAATGGAAAATGAATTACACGAGTTCGTGAAGCGGTAGTCCCCCACACACGCGATTGACATTTTCATTTCCCCATTCATGTAATGAGAGATGGATATAGGTTATTAAATTAACAAAATAGAATCTTTTAATATAGAAGTTACTAGTTTTTTTTGTTTTTTAATTGGTGTAGAATATTTTATCGAGGTATGCGAATAAATGAAATGAAAACTCTTAGTTATGAACGATACCACTTCTCCAGACAACTATTTAGGTTTTTACCTAAAGACTTAATAGGACGGTTTTTCAATAAATATAGGTACTATTAGTCCTAGAGAGGGATTTTATGAATTTTTTGTTTATATGTTGACCAAAAAAAGTCTCATTAAGTGTGTAGATGATAAAAGATGTTGTTTCATTTTATATTTGAGGTGAGTAACACACTAGATATTTTTCAATGTTTTAAAATAATATCATGTCACTTTATTAGAAAAAAGGATCTAAAATGTAAAATTACAAAAGTTTATATGACATAATGTCAAAATATATGCATCAAAAAATATTTTTTTTTTCTTATGTCATTTTAACCTTTATCTCTTTAATTTAACCGCTTGATAAACTTGTTTTAACCCTAAATGTGGTAACCAGTTTTAACAGTTTTTACTATTAATTAGGACCAAAATTAAGATGAACATATTAAATAATATGGACTATCATTATTAAAATATATAATTCATTTCACAAAATTCAATTCCTAGTACTGGAAAATTATAATTATAATTTAAATACAAAAACATATCGAACAATTGTTTTCTAAACAACAAGTTTTCTTAATTAAAAAATGTTTTTGTCAAAAATTTAATAAAAATTTAATCCCAATGATATTAACTGGATTAATAATAGCACAAATTAACTAATATTAATTTTAAAAAAATTTAAAAAAACTAACCTTGTAAATTCTTTAAAATAATAAATAATTTTTGATAAAATTTAGTATTTTCCTCTCTTTATTGAAAAATATATATTTTCATAAAATTCTCAACAATTCACAGAAAGATAATTTTTAAAAATTGATTTAACAATTAAATTCTGTTTTCTTAATATGTTTTTTAAATTTAGGAATATTATTATTTTAAAACTAAAATTTCAAAATGCGATGAAACCACTTTTTTAGAAAAAATATATTTTTAAACATGAAAATGTATTTATTTTTATTCCATTCCTAGAAAAAATAATGGATGAATTAGAAAAAATGATTCAATATATAATATAGAAAATTTATTATAATCATTTACCAATAGTGAGAAATTTAATATATTAACATGATCACACTTTTCGTGCATAAGAATAGTTTTTCAAAAAAACATCTTTATTTTAAATTTTTTTACATTATATTATAATTAATTGATATTCGAAGAAATAATTTCGTACACATAGATACCATATGTTTTTCATAATTTAGTGATTCATATTCAGACCCTCCAATCCAATTTCTAGGCGATAAAGGTCACATTAAATAATAATATTTTAATAGAATATCACCGGTTTTTTAAACTCAGTGTTTCTTGTAACACATGATATCAAAGAAATTTTTTTTTGAAAAAAAATGATAAAATATTCGGGTGTTATAGTATTCCACCCTTAAAATAATTTCAACCTAATTATTTTTTCACTCTAATATAGATAGATAAGGATGCTTCTACTTCATCATATCCTCAGTTTCCTATGTAGCTTCCTCGTATTTGTGGTTTCTCTATTTAATATTAACTAGGTGGGTGATCTTGGCCATAAGAAAATCTCCTAAAATCTAGAATCTACACTTTTTATTGATAATATGATATATCCTAATCTAATGGTATGAACTCTGATTTTAGTATATGTAAAGGTTTAGGTATGTACTTTCTCATGATATATACATGGAAAACATCATGAACTTGAGAGAAGTCCGGTGGGAGCACCAAATGATAAGCTACCATATAGAATCAATCAAGAATATATATAGTTAAAATATATATAGGGACCAGATTCATATTATTCTTGAATATCATATCCTACTTCCATAGAGAAATTCATAGAAACATCTTGTCGCCAACTTCAAACTCTAGATCTCACCGATGATTGTCATCATAAATTTTATATCGACTTTGTTCTACACTTACGTATTGTTCAATAACACTAAACTCCTCTACCATTTCATCTGGAATAATAGGTCCTAATATCTTTATTTATCTGACTTCATTCCATTATGTTTGATTTATACACCTACTTATATAGAGGTCTTCATAAAAAAACCATCTGAATACTCAAGTGAAAATTAGCATTGTATGAAAACACAACAAGTGGGATTTGTTGATCTGAAACACCATAAAATACATATAACATGATTCCAACATATCCTCTAGGGTTTTAATGGGTCTATCAAAATTTCTATCTACTGGATCATGATAAGTAGTGCTAATATTTATCATTGTATCCAGATCATAATAAATACATCACTATAACTTCATGGTAAACATAAGATCCTGATCAACTGTAATAGAATGCAGTACCCCATAAAAACATCTCACTTCATTGATTTGTTCAATTGAAATCTAATCCAGAGATAAATCTTCTCTAATGGTAATTATATTATATGATTCTGTAAGGAAATTAACTACAACTGAAATTTCATTAGGGATATTAGATGTGTTAGGGAATCCAATGAGAAAATAAATGGTATTATTTTCCAATTTCCTTTATAGTATGGGTAATGGTTGTAACAACCCATTATAATTTTATCTACCATCCTTAACTTATTAACATACCAAACACTAAGATACATATTCTTTAATATCTCGTTTCATGTTTCCCCAAAAAAATACCCTTTCAAATATCTATATATATTCATATATCAAGGATAAATTTATAATGAAGAAATATGTCCCTCCTCTAACAACTACTTCAACTATTATGGACTGAATACATACACAGTTATGGAATATTATCATTCCATGAAAATCATGGTTGAACTCAGGGACATTACTCACCATCGTTTTTAGATCTGCATCATATGTCTATTCCTCTTTAATCCTTATATAGATTTATGGTTGAAAATTATTTTGAGAATGATAATATTTATCTCCATTAGGATTTCTAGATACATCCTTTGAAAATATAGAAATATTTGAAATTTTTTAATCCTTGTTATAGATAATCTAATAGGATCATTTTTACTCGAAAAATATTCCACCTTGCCCTCTTTCCTAGGTTGTTAGTTTATTGTGCATTAAAAATATTTAATCAGCTCCAACCATATTTTCTTCTACATATTGACCTCTTTTTTAGTGAATGTATACTTTAAGATTTTATTATTAGTATTTTTATCAAATCTTTCTCAATAAATATAATCACACAATATTTTAATTCAAAAATTACTACAACTAAATTTAAATCAGGAGTTGGTTAATTTTTTACTTGTTATTTAAATTTTCATGAGGAAAATTCTTTAACCATATCATTATTCATAATAACTTAACAAATTAAATTATTTCATATATCACTATTTATTTAAAAATGTTATTCAATTCATGGTAATATAGGCACAAGTTTGCTTACCAACCTTCTTATTGACTTAACAAGGATCCCTTATGAGTTAACATGTTGGGTGTACTATATAGTCATAAGAATTTATCTACAAAGTGAAAATAATATTCATCCAAACCAAGAAAACAAGGGATATTAGTATTTGTGGTTGGTCTAGTTAATTTCTCAATATATTATTTTTTTATAGATCCAAAAAAATATAGTCACATAATATTATATGACCTATGAATGAATCATTATAAATCCAAAATTTACACAATGTAAATTTTGAAGAAAAAAATCTCCTTCTTCATCATTTTCAAAAAAATTCTTACATGATGTTCATTTCCTTCATTACCATTTGAATATAAAATAATATCATTTATAAAGGCTACCAAAAACTAATCAAGGAATTCCATAAATACTCTATACATTAAATACATCAAGATAGTATGAAAATTTGTAAGAAAAAATTGAATTACTATAAATCACAGTTTATATACCTCATACAAAATGTAAACTGGGGTATGAATTCACTTTTTAACCTCAACTGATAGTACCACATCAAATATTACTATTTTAAAAGTATTAAGGTCATCATAATTTATCAAACAAATCATCTGTATTGGGTGGGGGATATGTTTTCTTGACATTGATCATATTATGTTCTTTATAATCAATATATATTCAAATTGAACCATATTTATTCATAATAGAAATAATTGGTTCACCCCAAGGTGATGCACTTGGAAAAATTAATCCATTATCAAGAATCTATATGAATTTATTTTATAATTCATATAACTCATTTGGGATCATTCTATAAGGATTCATTGAAAAAGGTGTATAACCATGTATGAGTTCTATTGAAAACTCAACTTTAGGATTCAGTAGAAGACTGGGAAACTCTTTTAGAAACACATCCTCAATCTATTACACGATAGGAATAACATCAATTTTGATTTTCTCCCTAACCATCTATGATAGATTTCCCTTTTAAATGTGAATCAAGAACCATAAAATGGATTCAATTTACATTTCATGTTCATATTTATCATCACACTGATTGATGATCAGAGGTTGGATTGAAATATCAAATTGTACTTCACTTACTAAAAAAATGATGTGAGATTTATATAAATAAATCAAATACATGTCCTAAATAACATAAAATTCAACTAGAGGAAGAAAAACCATATTATGAAGAATCATTTTTTTTCAAACATCAATTAGAGAAGAATTGTAGGCTTCATATATGATCATCATACCATTATATGTTTTAGATTCTAATTAAACTTCTAACTCTTGAAGATATAAATTGAAAATTTATGATAATTTTCATGATGTACAAGAATTATTATAACTAATCTAAAATATGGTACTTAAATATTTTGGCATATCTACTATAGCCTCAAAATATTCATTTTATCTTCAATTCTTCATTAAAATCAAAATGGTTCACATATCCATCCATAATATTTGATCAATGTGATCAATGAAGAAAATTTATTAATATGATGTCTAAGTCTTGGAACCTTATTTTTAATCAAGGAAACCTAATGTTTAAATTAGGTTATTAATGATAATTATATATTCAAATCCATCACAATTTTTTATAAAGAAAATATGAATTAACCAAATCATATTCCCATGCACTAACAATGGGGGCACACAAACCATGCACTAGATTGAAAGACGAGATATACGTGACCAAATATTTTAGGTATTTTTACCACTAGTTGAATTTTTTCCAAAATCATGTGTTTTTATAGTATGTGAATAAGGATTTATTTCTAAAAAAACCATATAATATCTTTCATACCAAAATGTTAGGATTTTATCCTACACATAGACTTATCCCAATGGTTTTTACCAAATATTCCTATCCCTAATCTCCAGAGGCTGAATAAACCCTTCTCTGATACAAACTAGAGATACTAATTATTTTCATAAATAAATATTACATTTTTTTATATGAATATTAAAAATATATTTTCAATACACTAATGAGGATCATAATAGTTTAGTGTCTTTAGAGACTAGAACAACAATATTCGTATTTCATGAAATATATGCAATATCTCTCAAAAAGATCTTCCTAGATAATAATAATCTTGTAAATTGTAAGGACCCGACCTTAAACATTACTTATTATTGAATTAAATGAATAATTCACATTGAGGATCTTTTCAGGTTTAGAGTTTTAGAGAATTAGGACATAAATATTACATCTCAAAGATTACAAAGTAGAGACATCTACTCAGCTTCCATTTTTTCACAAAAAAAACTCTTGAACAAAAGAGTCATGTTTAGTTCCTTATTTTAGACAGCCTGACATTTCATTGATCCCATCCTTGACCCTATTCAACTTTATATCCTGTGAAAACATTTCAAAAAACATGGTATGAGAATAAAAATCTCACTAAGGGTTATAATAGTACGGAAAGAAAACATCAGTCCATGTTTACATAAGAATCAATGAAATCATACTTTACTCATAAAACATATTCAATTTAACATACATCATGAAATCATAAGATTTATGCATAACTCAATAGAAATCATAAGGCATAAAGGTAACTTGAGGCATTCATAAAATTCTTACGTAGGGAGTAACCCTCGTGGTAATGTTTGGAATACCCATCACAGTATATTCCCTAAATCTCTTCTGATAAACCTAATCGGTTAACTCCTTCACGTTACCCAATGCATTGGAGAGCTATATTAGGCTCACCCACCCTTAGTTTATCATGGAACCACCCGTATTCATAAAAAATGCCCAAGAACCATAACATAATCATAGCACATAACTTAATCATAATGGAAAGATAACATTCCCACATTTCAATAACAATATAACATTCTAAGATATTGAAATAATGAATCCATTCTAAAAACCATTTTCAAAACCATTTAAGACATTTAATAAAGAGATTTTTGAATAAAAGTGTCCCATACCACTTTGAAGCTTTTAAAATTTTAAACCATTAATATCCATATAAATAAATCCTTAAAACCATTTTGAAAAAATTGATATTAATGAGAAATATTTATAAGAATAAATCATAAAAACATTTAAAACTATATTTTAGTTAAGGGGTTTTTAACAAAATGATAGACCCTAGAAAACACTAATTGAGGAGTAACACTTAATCAGAACTTTCTAATATCATGAGAATAAAGGGATTCATGATATAATATTACAGAGGACAATATATACACCATATAAGAGTTAATTGGTGCATAACAACATTGAAGTCTCAATAGTAATGTAAAATGAGATGAAATACCTTATAAAGAAGCTAACCTTAAATTATGGATAAATCAATCTCATAATTATGTGTGAAATATATAAATACACCCAATATAAGTGGAGATTAAGTGTAAAACAATAAAAGTTCATTCACACATATTCAATGGATGACATATTAAATAACTACATGTTGAACCCAAAGAAATAGAAATTGGTTTAAGAAGTTCCCTTGGAAAAATTCGACAGGCTAACGACGTCACTTTAAAATTCACAAAATTAGTTGATGAGAGAGAAAATTGAATCTCATCACTTTTACATAAAATTTTCTTCAATAAGGATATATAAGAACATATCCCAACATAAAAATATGTAAATTAAAAGACATAACAAAATAAGTCTTTTTAAAAGAGGAGTGTGAAAGGTTCCCTTACCGATTAGGGCAACATTCGAAACGTACACCCCATGAAAGAAGGGTCATAAAATGAAGATGTAACTACACATTAATGAGAGTATATTATACAAATAGTAAAATAATGGGTAGTACATACACAAAAAAAAACTAAATAGTGGCCAATGTAGCATGAATCTCACGGGAATAAAAAGTGAGATGAAAATCCTCTTATGAAAATTCAGCAGCCCAACGACGCCACAAAAAACATCCAAAAATGGATTGATGAGATCAAATAAGGTATATCATCATATTAAAATAAAATTTAAATCAAGGGTAATATAAAATAACATCCCCCAACATAATAAATAGGAGCTTAAAGTAAGCTACATAAAAAAGAGTACTTAAAAAGAATGAGAGAGGTGGGATCCCTTACGAAAATTCGACAGCCTAATGGCGCCACATAAAAATTCTAAAAATGAATTGATGAGAGTAAGAGGTGGTATAAAATCATATGAAAATAAAAATTACAGTATGGTTAATATAAAATAACATCCTCCAACATAATAACACGGAGCATAAATGAAATGACATAAAAGAGGGTACTTGAAAAGAAAGAGAGAGGCCGGATCCCTTACCTCAAGTCCGACTTGTCTTGTTTGTATCATTATATTCCTCAATAATAAACTATGGTCAAATAATAATTTCTTAAGTTCCTCCTTTTATGATTACTATTCAGTTCATATCACATATTATAATGTTATAATAATTGGTTAATAATGTGAGTTCATATCAGACGTTTTTGTCGATGTTTGGTACATGAGTAAAAAATGAACTTGTTTGAAAATGATTGTCCGTGTAGTTATAAGTAAATAATCTACAGAATAGTATTAATGATTTAAATATCATATATATCCAGTAAATATTCATATTATACTATTCAATAACATTTGGTGATAAAAATAAAGGAAATGCACCGTTCATGGAGACGGTAGGCCATACTTACGCATGAACGCTACTTTCATTTCTTTGACATATTAATGGAATTAAAAATAATTGAGAAATATATATATTATAAGTCACTTATAATAGATATGTTTTATAGGTCACATATTTTGATTAATTTCATTCTTTATACATTCCATGTATTGCATGAATGAGTCACATCACTTGAGGGGGCGGTAGTCCACACTTCCTCGTATGAAATTATCGCATTCGCACAACATGCAAAGCATAAAGCTATGTATTAAATATAGAATACAGAAGCACATGGAAAACATAAATACCATATATATCATATAGAAAATACAGTTACATCATAATTTCCACCATGAAAGATGTTAAAAGAAGATTGAAAAATCATCATTTCGTGAGGCAGTAATTCCCCATCCATAGAAACGGTATGTTCTTTAACCATTAGACGGAGGTGTCTGTAAGTGTAGCTCAAATACTTAAAATAACAAAATAATATTATATTTAAGATACTGTTTTTGTTACAAAACAAATGAATAAAACTAGTTTAGGTGTTTGGAGAAGAAAAATAAAACAAAAGAACACAAGTGAAGACATTAGCTTTAAATCGGGTAACTCTGTTTGGTTTGAACCAAAAGGGTTTCTTGAAGTGAATTATGCCAACGTTTATGCATCAATGGTGAAGTGAGGGATGTGGAGAGATGAAATGGGCAGGGGATGGCCAAGCCAAAGGCTTGAGAGGTGTGGGTATGGTGGTAGAGGTGGAGGCCTTTTATAAGAGAAGAGGAGGGGCACTCTTGGAAAGTTATCAAATATTACTTTATTATAAAATGATTTTCGGATTTTAAAGGTCCGAGAAGGGTATATTTCTAGGATAAGGTGATAAGTTTCGGAAATCCACCCATATAATAGGTTTGTGACAAGTCTAAGACTTAGATTCCACCCTATCGTTTCATTTTATTTAAATTGTTCCTTTATGAGGTAATCACTGCATCATGACAGTATCATAAATAAAATAATTTAATTAATGTATAAAAATTCTAAAAAAAATATCATGATGTAGGAAATATTTTTATCTTTTTAATGAATATATATAGTCTAAGATATATTTTATGTAGACCAAATTAAAATTATTTTACTTAGGTGTTACATACTTTTGTTACATTTTCCTTTCTTTAAAAAACATGATAAAAAGTCACTATCACACTAATGTGATTCCATGGGGTCCCAAGGTTGGCACAAGGCAAAACATGGTTGGCCATGACACCAAGAATAGAATTAGGGCACATGTTGGAGTCATTTTATATTTTTATGATATTATTTTTTTACCCTTAATTACCTGATTACTAATTAAACACGATAATTAAAGATAATTACTGTCGTTACTATTCATAATGTCAAAAAACAAAAGAGTCTTAATTTCATAATTTGGACCTTCTGATTAAAAATATGGAATCAATTTTATCAAATTCAAAACACATAAATTTTAGTAATTAATTTAAATGTAAATCCCATTGTCGAAACAAAAGACAGGTTTTTAAGAAGTAAAATTTATCAAAATATTGACTTGTTTTTTCATCCAATTGAAAAATGAAATTACATACAATGAAAAACTTTGTATTATGTGATAAAAACATAATTCAATTTTACTTTAGAAACAATTAAAATGACAATCTACATATATGAATAAATTCTATGAAAAGGCAGTTTTGAATTAAAAACTGTATTTTTCAATATTCATTAAAAAAAGCAATATCAGAAAAATACCAAAAATTAACCCTAAGATATATATGATATTTAAAATTCAGAAATTATTTCCATTTTACCAAATTCAAAAAATATATGTTTCATTAAAAAATCATATAGTTAATTCCTGATGTCCAAACAAATAGCGGGTTTTTTTGGAAGCAATATCTACGAAATATTTGGCACTTGTTTATGTCCATTTTCAAAGTGAAATTAATTCTAATGACCAATATTGAATTGAATTGTAAAAATATATTCTAATTAAACTTTAAAACCAATTAAAAATATAATCTATCCATATATTTAAATTAGATGAAAAATCAATTTTGATGTAAAATGCAATATTTTTCACTATTCATTAAAAAGAATAAACATTGTCAGAAACATATCAAAAATTTAACCATAGTAAATTTAAATATCCCAATCATAAATAATACGAATATTTTGACAAATAGAGCTTATAAAATTTTCAAAAGATATATTTAAAAAAGGTTCTCCATTAAAAGGCGGTAAAACAATATTTTAAAAATATTAGAGTATTTATTCTTAAAATTGGATTCATTTGGATTTTAAACCTCTAGAATTTATTGGATAAATGTAAAAATATTTGACAAACATATGTAATAATTTTTTATTTATTTCTGTTCATTCCCTCCAATACAACGGCTAGGCGTTAACTATTATAATATTGTTATATTATTAGTGTGCAACATAAGATTTCCAAGAAACTCGTTGTTGCCTATTGTGTACCCCATCGAGCATAGAATTAACTTTAAAGTAGTATTAACATTTTATTCAAAAATATTGATAAACATTAGAATGTTATATTATTTATTTACCTGGGATGTTACATCCTTCCCCCCTTTTGGGAAGTGCGTCCTCGCAATTTCAAAATTGGGCTTGGAAACTTCATTGAAATTCCCACATCAGAACAAGAGTGAGTAAAACTATCACTTTAAAATAATGGGAGAGAAGTAAAAAGGTCACATGAATTAACCCATACTAGGATTCCAAGTATGAAAATATTGATATGGAGAAAAAAACCAAGGGTCATGTTCTGATGGAGAGTGATAGTAAACAAGTCTAGGAGAAAGTTAACCACAAGAAAATAACAAACTTGTGATGGGTTAAACGGTATTCGATTCCCCAGTAGGAAAATTTAACAGGAAAAACTTTTGGTTTAAGTTAATATTAATTATGGACATTATTTTTGAGCTTAACTAAATCATAATGAAACATGCTTACTTGTCACGTAGACTTTCAACTTTTACTAGATTTCTTAATAAAACTCATATTTTCTCCAAAAGACGAGTATTTAGAAAGACTTTTTCCCATTAAGAGTACTTTAATAAACTTCATGAGAATCACCTAATCCACTAAAGAGAAATATATATTTCCCATGTCATTATATATCAACCAAAACCAAGCAAAACATTTAGTACGAGATCAGATAATACCCAAACATGGTTTTTTTTACAAAAATAAAAACTACTCCTAATCTCAAAAATTTGTCAAACAAAACCCAAAGTTCAACAAAGACCATTCAATAAACATCTATCCATAAAATTCGTCAATGTAAAACAAACTAAGATTGAAACCCAAATATTTTAAGGATTTAATCACATAGTCTTCCAAGGTACAAATTAACATTTGTCTCTAAGTAACATAAGTTGCTCTTAAAGTCTCATACTGAAAAGTAATTAACCTAATCACATATCCTCCATGATAGGTTAATAATTTCCATAGATAAACCAAAATCAACTTACTCTTGAATCATAAAATCATCTAACTAAAATAATAATTTGTCAAACTAACCATGGACTTAATGTAGTCCTGTAGTAGGCGATAAATACCTGTCGCACTTTGGTTGTGGGTTCGATTCCTGCTGCTTTGTCCGACACGACGGGTTGTCACACGGACTGTGTGTTGTCCTTTTTCCAAAACTATATAATTCTTAAAACATTCACCAAAAAGAGATAAAATATTCAAAAATAACGATATCATAATTTAACCTCATGTTTATCTCATGTCATTCATATTCCATCATAACGTATAGTAACCCATAATTACCTCAAAAGTATGGATCATATAAACCTTAATGGTTAACTTTATAATTATTACTTGAACTTACATGTCGAGTTGGTTCTCTCATACATGATGCCTTAGATAACTCACCAAGGTTCAAGTGGTTGATCATGACTCCTGATAGTTGGTTTAGAATAACCACGAGATTTCCCATTGAATTCCCCATTTCATACAGTCTTTTAATCAGAGAACCACCACAGTTTCCTTAAAACCCTTTGTCACTTTGGTGCCTACTAGATCCATCCATTTACTAAAACCATAAATGTTAGTGTGAGTACATCAACAAAATCATTATGTACTAAAGAGGTAGGTAAACACTAAGATATACTTATCCAAGTAATCTCAAACTCATTCCAACCTTCAAAAATAACAATGACTGTATCTAATATAATAACCATTGTAGTTATACACAACTTGTCACTTAACACTCTAACCTCAAAAGTTATTTAAACCATCCTCTGATACCAACTGTAATGATCTGGCCTTAATCATTACTTATTATTGAATTAAATGAATAATTCACATTGAAGATATTTTCAGGTTTAGAGTTTTAGAGAATTAGGACATACTTATTTCATCTCAAAGATTAAAAAGTAGACACATCTACACAGTTTTCCTTTTTTTCACAAAAGAAAACTCTTGAATAAAAGCTTCCTATCTAGTTCCTTGTTTTAGATAGCCTGACATTTCCTTGATCATATCCTTGACCCTATTAAACTTTATGTCCTGTAAAAATATTTCAAAAAACTTGGGATGTGCATAAAAATCTCAGTAAGGGTTATAACAGTACGGAAAGTAAACATCTATCCATGTATACATAAGAATCAATGAAATCATACTATACTCATAAAACATAAGTAATTTAACATAACTCATGAAATCATAATATTTATGCATAACTCAATAGAAATCATAAGGCGTAAAGGTAACTTGAGGCATTCATAACATTATTACGCATGGAGTAACCCTCGTGGTTACGTTTGGAATACCCATCACAGTATATTCCCTAAAACTTTTCAGATAAACCTTATCGTTTAACTCCTTCGAGTTACCCAATGCATTAGAGAGCTATATCGGGCACACCCGCCCATAGTTTATCACGGAACCACCCATCTTCATAAACAATTACAAAGAACTATAACATAATCATAGCACATAACTTATGCATAAAGGAATGATAACATTCCCACATTGCAATAACAATATAACATTTTATGATATTGAAATAATGAATCCATTCTAAAGACCATTTTCAAAACCATTTAAAAAATTTAATAAAGATATTTTTGAATCAAAGTGTCTCATACCACTTTGAAGCTTTTAATGTTTTAAACCATTAATATCCATATAAATAAATCCTTAAAAACATTTATAAAACATGGATATTAATGATAAATATTTATAAGAATAAATCATTAAAACATTTAAAACAGTATTTCAGTTAAAGGGGTTTTAACAAAATGAGAGACACTTGAATATAATAATTGAGGAATAAAACTTAATAAGATCTTTATCATATCCTACGAATAAAGGGATTCATGATATAATATTCCAAAGACAGTATATACACCATATAAGAGTGAATTGGTGCATAACAATAATGAAGTCTCAATAGTAATGTAAAATGAGATGAAATCCCTTATAAAGAAGGAATCCTTAAATTATGGATAAATCAATTTCATAATTATGTGTGACAAATATAAACACACACAATATAAGAGGATATTATGTGTAAAACAATCAAAGTTCATTCACACATATTCAACGGATTACATATTCAATAACTACATGTTGAACCCAAAGAAATCGAAATTGGGTTAAGAAGTTCTCTTGGTAAAATTCAACAGCCTAACGACGTCACTTTAAACTTAATAAAATTAGTTGATGAGAGAGAAAATGGTATCTCATCACTTGGACATAAAATTTTCATCAATAAGGATATATATGAACATATCCCAACATAAAAAGATGTAAATTAAAAGTCATAACAAAATAAGTCTTTTTAAAAGAGGAGTGTGAAAGGTTCCCTTACCGATTTGGGCAACATTCGAAACATGCACCCCATGAAAGAAGGTTCATACAATGAAGATGTAACTACCCATAAATGAGAGTATTTTATACAAATAGTAAAATAATGGGAAGCACATACACCACAAAAAACGAAATAGTTTTCAATGTTGCATGAATCTCACGAGAATAAAAAGTGAGATGAAAATCCCCTTATGAAAATTCGGTAGCCTAACGATGCCACATAAAACATCCAAAATGGATTGATGAGATAAAATAGGGTCTCTCATAATATTAAAATAAAATTTACAGAAAGGGGAATATAAAAGAACAACCTCCAACAAAATAAAGAGGGTCTTAATGTAATTTACATAAAAATGAGTACTTAAAAATAAAGAGAGAGGTAGGGTCCCTTACGAAAATTCGACAGCCTAATAGCACCACATAAAAATTAAAAAAATGAATTGATGAGAGTAAGAGTGGGTATCTCATAATATGAAAATAGAAATTAAATTATGGTTAATATAAAATAACATCCTCCAACATAAGAGCATGGAGCATAAATGAAATGACATAAAAGAGGGTACTTGAAAAGAAAGAGAGAGGTCGGATCCCTTACCTCAAGTCTGACTTGTCTTGTTCATATCGTTTTGTTCCTGGATAATAAACTGTGGTCGATTTATAATTGATTAAGTTTCTCCTTTTAATATTAATATTCAGTTCATATCGCATATTATAATGTTGGTTAATAATTTGAGTTCATATCAGACGTTTTTGTCAATGTCTGGTACATGAGTCAAAAATGAACATGTTTGGAAATTATTGTCCATGTAGTTATAAGTAAATATTCTCCAGAATAGTATTAATGATTTAAATATCATATATATCCTGTAAATATTCATTTTATAATATTCCATAACATTTGGAGATAAAAAGAAATGAAATGCATCGTTCATGGAGATGGTAGGTCGTATGTACGCATGAACGCTACTTTCATTTCATTGACATATTAATGGAATTAAAAATAATTGAGAGATATATATATTATAATTAAATTATAATATATATGTTTTATAGGTCACATATTTTCATCAATTTCATTCTTTATACATTCCATTTATTGCATGAATGAGTCACATCACTTGAGGGGGACGTAGACCACACTTCCTTGTATGAAATTATCGCATTTGCAGAACATGCAAAGCATAAAGGTATGTTTTAAATATAAAACACAGAAGTAAATGGAAAACATAAATACCATATATATCATATATAAAATATATTTGAATCATAATGTCCACCATGAAAGGTGTTAAGAGAAGATTGAACAATCATTGTTTTGTGAGGCAGTAATTCGCCATCCACAGAAACAGTATGTTCTTTAACAATTTGACGGATTTGTGAGTAAGTGTAGCTAGAATACTTCACATAACAAAATCATAGTACATTTAAGATTCTGTTTTTGTAAAAAATTAAAGGAATAAAAAGAGATTAGGGGTTTGGAGAAGCAAAATTAATCAAAAGAACACAAGTGAAGACATTACCTTTAAATCACGTAACTCCTCTTGGTTTGAACCAAAAGAGTTTCATGAAGAGAATTTTGACAATGTTAAGGATTCAATGATTAATAGAGGGATGTGGAGAGATGAAATGGTCAGGGTTTGGCCGATCCAAAGTCATGAGAGGTGTTGGTAAGGTGGTAGAGGTGGGGGCCTTTTATAAGAGAAGAGGAGGGGCACTCTTGGAAAGTTATAAAATATTACTTTATTATAAAATGATTTTCGGATTTTAAGGATCCCAAATGGATAAATTTCTAGGATAAGGTGAGAAGGTTTCTAAATCCACCCATCCAATAGGTTTGTTACAAGTTGAAGACTTATATTTCACCCTATCGTCTCATTTTATTTAAATCGTTCATTTATGAGGTAATCACTGCATCATGACGGTGTCATAAATAAAACAATATATTTAATGTCTAAAAATTATAAAAAAACGATAATGATGTAGGAAATATTTTTATCATTCCAGTGAAAATTTATTGTCTATGATATCGTTTATTTAGACAAAATTAAAATTATTTTACTTAGGTGTTACATACTTTGGTTACATTTTCTTTTCTTTAAAAAAAATATGATAAAAGGTCACTATCAAACTAAAGTGATTCCATGGGGTCCCAAGGTTGGCACAAGGCATCCCATGGTTGTCAATGACACCAAAAATAGAATTATGACACATGTTGGGGTCATTTTATATTTTTATGATATTACTTTCTTTCCCTTAACTACCATATTACTAACTAAACACGATAATTAAAGATAATTACCGTCGTTACTATTCATAATGTCCAAAAACAAAAGAGTATTAATTACATAATTTGGACATTATGATTCTAAATATGGAATCAATTTCATCAAATTCAAACACATAAATTTTAGTAATTAATTTAAATGTAAATCTCGTTGTCAAAAAAAGACGGGTTTTTAAGAAGTAAAATTTATCAAAAGATTGACTTGTTTTTACATCCAATTGAAAAGTAAAATTATTTCCAATTAACACCATTGTATTAAGTGATAAAAATAATTCAATAATACTTTAAAAACAATTAAAATTAAAATCTAAATATATAAATAAATTCGATGAAAATGCAGTTTTGAATTAAAAACTATATTTTTCACTATTCATTAAAAAAAGCATTGTCAGAAAAATACCAAAAATTAACCCTTATATATATATTTGATATTTCAAATTCAGAAATGATTCCCATTTTACAAAATTCATAAAATAGAAGTTTCATTAATAAGTCATATAGTTAATTCCTGCTGTCAAAACAAATAGCGGGTTTTTGAGAAGCAATATCTATGAAATGTTTGGCACTAGTTTATGTCCATTTTCAAAGTGAAATTAATTCTAATGACCACCATTGAATTAAATTGAAGAAATATATTATAATTTAACATTAAAAACAATTAAAAATATAATCTATCCATATATTTAAATTAGATGAAAAAGAGGTATTGATGTAAAATGCAATATTTTTCACTATTCATTAAAAAGAATGAACAATGTCAGAAACATACCAAAAATTTAACCAATGTAAATTTCAATATCCCAATCATAAAGAATAAGTTTATTTTGACAAATATACCTTATAAAATTGTCAAAAGTTAGATTTAAAAAAGGTTCTCCATTAAAAGTTTGTAAACCAATCTTTTAAAAATATTAGAGTATTTATTTTTAAAATTGGATTCCATTGGATTTTATGCCGCTAACATTTATTTGATAAATGTAAAAATATTTTGCAAAAATATGTAATAATTTTTTAGTTATTTCTGTTCATTTTCTCCATTACAATGGCTAGGCGTTAACCATTATAATATTATTATATTATTTGTGTGCAATGTAAGATTTCAAAAAACTCGTTGTTGCGTATTGGGTATGCCATCGAGCATAACATTCCCTTTAAAGTAGTATTAAAATTTTATTCACAAATATTGATAACAATTATAATGTAATATTATTTATTTACCCGGGATGTTACATGCTTACCCCCTTTTGGGAATTGTGTCCTCCCAATTTCAAAATTGGGCATGGAAACGTCATTGAAAGTCCCACATCAGAACAAGAGTCAGTAAAACTATCACATTAAAATAATGGGAGAGAAGTACAAAGGTCACCTGAATTAAGCCATACTAGGATTCCATGTATGAAAATATTGATATTGAGGAAAAAACAAATGGTCACGTTCCGATGGAGAGTGATAGTAAACATTTCTACGAGAAAGTCAACCACAAGAAAATCACAAACTTGTGGTGTGTTAAACGATATTCGATTCCCCAGTAGGAAAAGTTAACAGACAACATTGTTTGTTTTAAGTTACTCTTAATTGAAGAATTTATTTTTGAGCTTAACTAAATCATAATGAAACATACTTACTTGTCACGTAGACTTTCAACTTTTACTAGATTCCTTAATCAAACTCATATTATTTCTAAAAGACGAGTATTTAGGAAGACTTGTTCGCATTAAGAGTGCTATATTCAACTTCTTGATAATCACCTAATCCAAAAAATAGAACTATTTATTTCCCATTCCATTAGATATCAACCAAAACCAAACAAAAACATTTAGTACGAGATCAAATAATACCCAAAAAGGATATCTTTTTTACAAAAAGAAAAACTACTCCTAATATCCAAAATTTGTCAAACAAAACCAAAAGTTCAACAAAGAACACTCAATAAACATCTATCCATGAAATTATTCAAATTAAACCCAACTAAGATTGATACCCATATCTTTGAAGGATTTAATCACATAGTCTCCCAAGGTATAAATTAACATTTATCTCCAAATAACATAAGTTGCTCTTAAAGTCTCATACTGAAAAGTAAATAAACTAATCACATATCCTCCATGATAGCTTAATAATTTCCATAGATAACCCAAAACCAACATACTCTTGAATAATAAAATCATCTAACTAAAAATAATAATTTTTCAAAATAACTAGGGACTTCACATAGTCTTGTGGTAGGAGATAAATACCAGTCGCACTTTGGTTGTGGGTTCGATTCCTGCATCTTTGTCCTACGCGATGGGTTGTCACACGGTCTGTGTGTTGTCCTTTTTGGAAAACTATATAATTCTTAAAACTTCCCCAAAATGAGATAAAATCTTCAAAAATAACCAAAACATAATTTATCCTCAAGTTTATCTCATGTCGTTCATATTCCATCATAACATATAGTAACCCATAATTACCTCTAAAGTAAGGATCATATAAACCCTAATGGTTACCTTTATAATTATTACCTGAACATCCATGTCGAATTGGTTCTCTCATACATGATTCCTTAGAGAACTCACCACGATTTATGTGGTTGATCATGACTCCTGGTAGTTGGTTTAGAATAACCACGATATTTCTCATTGAAGGCCCCATTTCATCCAGTCTCTTAATAAGAGAACCACTACAGTTTCCTTCAAACCCTTTGTCACTTTGGTGCCTGCTAGATCCATCCATTTACTAAAACTAGAAATGTAAGTGTGAGTATATAAACAAAATAATTGTGTACTAAAGAGGAAGATAAACACTAAGATATACTTATCCAAGTTATCTCAAACTCATTACAACCTTCAAAAATAACAATGACTCAATCTAATATAATAACCATTGTGGTTATACACAACTTGTCACTTAACACTCTAACCTATAAAGTAATCTAAACCATCCTCTGATACCAACTGTAAGGACCCGACCTTAAACATTACTTATTATTGAATTAAATGAATAATTCACAATGATGATCTTTTCAGGTTTAGAGTTTTAGAGAATTATGAATTAACTATTACATCTCAAAGATTAAAAAGTAGACACATCTACTCAACATCCATTTTTTTCACAAAAAAAACTCTTGAACAAAAGATTCATGTCTAGTCCCTTGTTTTACATAGCCTGACATTTCCTTGATCCCATCCTTGACCCTATTCAACTATATGTCCTATGAAAACATTTCAAAAAACTTGGGATGAGCATAAATAGATCAGTAAGGGTAATAATAGCACGGAAAGAAAACATCAGTCCATGTATACATAAGAATCAATCAAATCATACTTCACTAAAAAAACATAAGCAATTTAACATACCTCATGAAATCATAAGATTTATGCATAACTCAATAGAAATCATAAGGCATAAAGGTAACTTGAGGCATTTATAACATTCTTATGTAGGGAGTAACCCTCATGGTTATGTTTGGAATACCCATCACAGTATATTCCCTATGTCTCTTCGGAGAAACCTTAGTGTTTAACTACTTCGTGTTACCCAATGCATTCAAGAGCTACATTGGGCACACCCGCCGTTAGTTTATCACGGAACCACAAGTCTTCATAAACAATTCCCAAGAAACATAACATAATCATAGTACATAACATCAGCATAATGGAAAGGTAACATTCCCACATTATAATAACAATATAACATTTTAAGATATTGAAATAATGAATCCATTCTAAAGACCATTTTCAAAACCATTTAAAACATTTAATAAAGAGATTTTTGAATCAAAGAGTCCCATACCACTTTGAAGATTTTAACATTTTATACCATTAATATCCATATAAATAAATCCTTAAAACAATTTTTAAAACATGGATATTAATTGGTAATATTTATAAGAATAAATCTATAAAACATTTAAAATGATATTTTAGTTAAAGGGTTTTTAACAATATAAGAGACACATGAATACAATAATTGTGGAATAACACTTCATCAGAACTTCATAATATCATTAGAATAAAGGGATCCATGATATAATATTCCAAAGGATACTATATACATCATATAAGAGTGAATTGGTGCATAACAACAATGACGCCTCAATAGTAATGTAAAATGAGATGAAATCCTTTATAAAGAAGGTATCCTGAAATTATGGATAAATCAATTTCATAATTATGCGTGACAAATTTAAATACACCCAATATATGTGGATATTAAGTGTAAAATAGTAAATGTTCATTCACACATATTGAAAGGATGACATATTCAATAACTACATGTTGAACCCAAAGAAATTGAAATTGGGTTAAGAAGTTCCCTTGGTAAAATTTAATAGCCTAACGACGTAACTTTAAAATTCATAAAATTAATTGATGAGAGATAAAATGGTATCACATCACTTGGACATAAAATTTTCATCAATAAGTATATATAAGAACATATCCCAACATAAAAATATGTAAATTAAAATACATAAAAAAAACCTTTTTAAAAGAGGAGTGTGAAAGGTTCCCTTACCGATTTGGGCAACTTTCGTAACGTACACCCCATGAAAAAGGGTCATAAAATGAAGATGTAACTACCCATAAATGAGAGTATATTATAAAAAAAGTAAAATAATGGGCATTACATACACCACAAAAAGTAAATAGTGACCAATGTAGCATGAATCTCACTCGAATAAAAAGTGAGATGAAAATCCCCTTATGAAAATTCAGCAGCCTAACGACGCCACACAAAACATCCAAAAATGTATTGATGAGATCAAATAGGGTCTCTCATAAAATTTACATAAAATTTAAAGAAAGGGGAATATAAAAGAATATCCCCCAACATAAGAAATATGAGCTTAAAGTAAGTTACATAAAAAAGAGTACTTAAAAAGAAAGAGAGAGGTAGGATCCCTTATGAAAATTCGGCAGCCTAATTGCGCCACTTAAAAATTCTAAAAATGAATTGATGAGAGTAAGAGGGGGTATATAATAATATCAAAATAAAAATTATAGTATGGTTAATATAAAATAACATCCTCTAACATAAGAACATGGATCATAAATGAAATGACATAAAAGAGGGTACTTCAAAAGAAAGAGAGAGGTCAGATCCCTTACCTGAAGTCCGACTTGACTTGTTTGTATCATTATATTCCTGAATAATAAACTTGGTAAATTTATAATTACCTAAGGTCCTGATTTTATGATTATTATTCAGTTCATATCACATATTATAATGTTATAATAATTGGTTAATAATGTGAGTTCATATCAGACGTTTTTTTCAAAGTTTGGTACATGAGTCAAAAATGAACTTGTTTTAAAATGATTGTCCAAGTATTTATAAGTAAATAATCTCCAGAATAGTAGTAATGATTTAAATATCATATATATCTAGTACATATTCATTTTATAATATTCCATAACATTTGGAGATAAAAATAAATGAAATGAACTATTTAATGGAGATGGTAGGTCATACGTACGCATGAACGCTACTTTCATTTATTTGACATATTAATGGAATTATAAATAATTGAGAGATATATTTATAATAATTCCAGTATAATATATATGTTTTATAGATTACATATGTTCATTAATTTCAATCTTTATACATTCCATGTATTGGATGAACGAGTCACATCACTTGAGGGGGCGGTAGTCCACACTTCCTCCTATGAAATTATCACATTTGCACAACATGAAAAGCATAACGGTATGTTTTAAATATAAAATACAGAAACATATGGGAAACATAAATACCATATATATCATATATAAATATAGTTTCATCATAATTTCCACCACGAAAGGTGTTAAGAGAATATTGAAGAATCATTTTTTCGTGAGGCAGTAATTCACCATCCACAGAAACAATATGTTTTTTAACCATTAGACGATGGTGTGTGTAAGTGTAGCTCGAATAATTCACATAACAACATCCTAGTATATTTAAGTTACTTTTTTTGGTTACAAAATTAAGGAATAAAAAGATTTTAGGGGTTTGGAGAAGAAAAATAAAACAAAAGAACACAAGTGAAGACATTACCTTTAAATCGGGTAACTCTTCTTGGTTTGAACCAAAAGAGTTTCATGAAGAGAATTCTCCGAAAGTTGAGGCTTCAATAATGAAGATAGGGATGTGGAGAGATTAAATGGGCAGGGTTTGGTCGAGCCAAATGATTGAGTGGTGTGGGTAAGTTGGTAGAGGTGGGGGCCTTTTATAAGAGAAGAGGAGGGGCACTCTTGGAAAGTTATAAACTATAACTTTATTATAAAATGATTTTCGGATTTTAAAGGTCCCAAAAGGATATATTTCAAGGCTAAGGTGATAAGGTTTCAAAATACACCCATCCAATAGGTTTGTGTCATGTTTAAGACTTATATTTCACCCAATCTTCTCATTTTATTGAAATCATTCATTTATGAGGTAATCACAGCATCATGACAGAGTCATAAATAAAATAATTTATTTAATGTCTGAAAATTATAAAAAAAACAATCATGATTTAGGAAATATTTTTATCTTTCAGATGACTATTTATAGTCTAATATATCGTTTATGTAGACAAAATTAAAATTATTTTACTTAGGTGTTACATACTTCGGTTACATTTTCCTTTGTTTAAAAAAATATAATAAAAGGTCACTATCACAGTAAAGTGATTCCATGGGGTCCCAAGGTTGGCACAAGGAATCCCATCGCCGGGCATGAAACCACCAATAGAATTACGACACATGTTGGGGTCATTTTATATTTTTATGATATTATTTTTTTACCCTTAACTACCTGATTACTAATTAAACACGATAATTAATGATAATTACCGTTGTTACTATTCATAATGTCCAAAAACAAAAGAGTCTTAATTACATAATTTGTAAATTATGATTCCAAATATGGAATCCAGTTAATCAAATTCAAAAAACATAAATTTTAGTAATTAATTTAAAATTTAATCCCATTGTCAAAACAAAAGATGGGGTTTTAAGAAGTAAATTGTTTCAAAAGATTGTCTTGTTTTTACATCGAATTGAAAAGTAAAATTACTTCCAATGAACAAAATTTTATTAAGTGATAAAAACATAATTCAATTATACATTAAAAATAATTAAAATAAAAATCTAAATATATAAATAAATTGGATTAAAAGGAAGTTTTGAATTAAAAATTGTATTTTTCACTATTCATTAAAAAAAGCATTATCAGAAAAATACCAAAAATTAACCCTAAGATATATTTGATATTTAAAATTCAGAAATTATTTCCATTTTACCAAATTAAAAAAATAGAAGTTTCATTAATAAATCATATATTTAATTGCCGCTGTCAAAACAAATAGCAGGTTTTTTGGATGCAATATCTATGAAATGTTTGGCACTTGTTTATGTCCATTTTCAAAGTGAAATTTTTTCTAATAACCACCATTGAATTAAATTTTAAAAATATATTCTAATTAAACTTAAAAACCAATTAAAAATATAATCTATCCATATATTTAAATTAGATGAAAAATCAGTTTTGATGTAAAATGAAATATTTTTCACTATTCATTAGAAAGAATGATCATTGTCAGAAACATACCAAAAATTTTACGAAAGTAAATTTCAATATCCCAATCATAAAGAATATGTTTATTTTGACAAATAGAGCTTATAAAATTGTCAAAAGTTAGATTTAAAAAAGGTTCACCATCAAAAGGTGTTAAAACAACCTTTTAAAAATATTAGAGTATTTATCCTTAAAATTGGATTCATATAGATTTTAAGCCTCTAACATTAATTGGATAAATGTAAAAATATTTGAAAAACATATGTAATCATTTTATAGTTATTTCTGTTCATTCCCTCCATTACAATGGCTGGGCGTTAACTATTATGATATTATTATATTATTAGTGTGTAACGTAAGATTTCAAAGAAACTCGTTGTTGCGTATTGGGTACGCCATCGAGCATAGAATTCCCGTTAAATTAGTATTAACATTTTATTCAAAAATATTGACAAAAATTAGAATGTAATATTATTTATTTACATGGGATGTTACATCCTTCCCCCCTTTGGGGAATTACGTCCTCGCAATTTCAAAATTGGGCTTGGAAATTTCATTGAAAGTCCACATCGGAACAAGAGTCAGTAAAACTATCACTTTAAAATAATGGGATAGAAGTACAAAGGTCACCCGAATTAACCCACACTAGGATTACATGTATTAAAATATGGATATGGAGGAAAAAACAAAGGGTCATGTTCTAATGGAGAGTGATAATAAACATGTATAAGAGAAAGTTAACCACAAGAAAATCACAAACTTGTGATGGGTAAAACGGTATTCGATTCCCTAGTAGGAAAAGTTAACATACAACATTTTTGTCTTATGTTACTCTTAATTGAGGAATTTATTTTTGATATTAACTAAATCATAATGAAACATACTTATTTGTCACATAGACTTTCAACATTTAATAGATTCCTTAATCAAACTCATATTTTCTCGAAAAGACAAGTATTTAGGAAGACTTGTTCGCATTAAGAGTACTATAACCAACTTCATGAGAATCACCTAATCCAAAAAATAGAAGTATATATTTCCCATGTCTTTAGATATCAACCCAAAGCAAATAAAAAAATTTAGTACGAGATCAGATAATACCCAAAAAGGATTTTTTTTACAAAAAGAAAAACTACACCTAATTTCCAAAATTTGTCAAACAAAACCCAAAGTTCAACAAAGACCATTCAATAAAAATCTATCCATAAAATTCATCAAATTAAACCCAACTAAGATTGAAACCCAAATATTTGAATGATTTAATCACAAAGTCTCCCATATACAAATTAACATTTATCTCTAAATAACATAATTTTCTCTTAAAGTCTCATACTGAAAAGTAATTAACCAAATCACATATCCTCCATGATAGGATAATAATTTCCATAGATAACCCAAAATCAACATACTATTTAATCATAAAATCATCTAACTAAAAATAATAATTTGTCAAACTAACAAGGGACTTCATGTAGTCCTATGGTAGGCGATAAATACCAGTCGCACTTTTGTTTTGGGTTTGATTCCTACAGCTATGTCTGACGCGACGGTTGTCACACGGTCTATGTGTTGTCCTTTTTTCAAAAATATATAATTCTTAAAACATTCCCCAAAACGAGATAAAATCTTCAATAATAACGATAACATAATATAACCTCAGGTTTATCTCATGTCCTTAATATTCCATCATAACGTATAGTAACCCATAATTACCTCAAAATTAAGGATCATATAAACCCTAATTGTTACAATTATAATTATTACCTGAACATCCATGTTGAGTTGGTTCTCTTGTATATGATGCATTAGAGAAATCACCATGGTTCAAGTGTTGGTCATGACTCCTGATAGTTGGTTTACAATAACCACGAGATTTCTCATTGAATACCCCATTTCATCCAGTCTCTTAATCAGAGAACCACCACAGTTTCTTTCAAACCCATTGTCAGTTTGGTGCCTGCTAGATTCATCCATTTACTAAAAGCAGAAATGTCATTGTGAGTATATCAAAAAAATCCTTATGTACTAAAGAGGAAGATAAAAACAAAGATATACTTATCCAATTTATCTCAAACTCATTCCAACCATAAAAAATAACAATGAATCTATCTAATATAATAATCCTTGTGGTTATACACAACTTTTCACTTAACATTATGACCTATAAAGTTTTCTAAACCATCCTATGATACCAACTATAAGGACTCGGCCTTAAACATTACTTATTATTGAATTAAATGAATAATTCACATTGAGGATCTTTTCAGGTTTAGAGTTTTATAGAATTAGGACAAAACTATTACATCTCAATGATTAAAAATCAGACACATATACTGAGCTTCAATTTTTATCACAAAAAAACTCTTGAACAAAAGAGTCATGTCTATTTCCTTGTTTTAGACAGCCTAACATTTCCTTGATCCCATCCTTGACCCTATTCAACGTTATGTCCTTTGAAAAGATTTCAAAAAACATGCGATGAGCATAAAAATCTCATTATGGGTTATAATAGTACAGAAAGAAAACATCAGTCCATGTATACATATGAATCAATGAAATCATACTTTACTCATAAAACATAATCAATTTAACATACCTCATGAAATCATAAGATTTCTCATAACTCAATAGAAATCATAAGGTATAAAGGTAACTTGAGGCATTCATAACATTCTTACATAGGGATTAACTCTCATGCTTACGTTTGGAATACCCATCATCGTATATTCCCAAAATCGCATCGGAGAAACCTTAGTTTTTAACTCCTTCGCATTACCCAATGCATTGGAGAGCTATATCTGGCTCACCCACCCTTAGTTTATCACAGAACCACCCGTCTTCATAAACAATGCCCAAGAACCATAACATACTCATATCATATAACTTAAGCATAAAGGAAAGATAACATTACCACATTGCAATAACAATATAACATTTTAAGATATTTAAATAATGAATCCATTCTAAAGACCATTTTCAAATCCATTTAAAACATTTAATAAAGAGATTTTTGAATCAAAGTGTTCCATACCACTTAGAATCTTTTAACATTTTATACCATTAATATATATATAAATAAATCCTTAAAACCATTTTGAAAACATGGATATTAATGAGAAATATATATAAGAAGAAATCATTAAAACATTTAAAACGATATTTTAGTTAAAGTGTTTTTAACAAATTGAGAGATACTTGAATACAATAATTGAGGAATAACACTTAATCAGAACATTATAATATAATGAGAATAATAGGATTCATGATATAATATTCCAAAGGACAGTATATACACCATATACGAGTGAATTGGTGCACAACAACAATGAAGTCTCAATAGTAATGTAAAATGAGAAGAAATCCCTTATAAAGAAGGTATCCTTAAATTATGGATAAATGAATTTCATAATGATGTGTGCCAAATATAAATACACCCAATACAAGTAGATATTATGTTTAAAACATTCCATGTTCATTCGCACATATTCAATGGATGGCATATTCAATAACTACATGATGAACCCAATGAAATCAAAATTGGGTGAAGAAGTTCCCTTGGTAAAATTCGACAGCCTAACGACGTCACATTAAAATTCATAAAATTAGTTGATGAGAGAGAAAATGGTATCTAATCACTTGGACATAAAATTTTCATCAATAGGGATATATATGAACATATCCCAACATAAAAATATGTAAATTAAAAGACATAACAAAATAAGTCTTTTTAAAAGAGGAGTGTGAAAGGTTCCCTTACCGATTTGGGCAACTTTCGAAACGTACACCCCAGGAAAGAAGGGTCATACAATGAAGATTTAACGACCCAAAAATGAGAGTATATTATACAAATAGTAAAATAATGGGTAGTAAATACACCACACAAAACTAAATAGTGGCCAATGTAGCATGAATCTCATGGGAATAAAAATTGTGAGGAAAATTCCCTTATGAAAATTCGGCAGCCTAACGACGCCACATAAAACTTCCAAAAATGGATTGATGAGATCAAATAGGGTCTCTCATAATATTAACATAAAATTTACCACATGGGGAATATAAAAGGACATCCCCCATCATAATAAATATGAGGATAAATTAAGTTACATAAAAAAGAGTACTTAAAAAGAAATAGAGAGGTAGGGTCCCTTACGAAAATTCGGCAGCCTAACGGCGCCGCTTAAAAATTCTTAAAATGAATTGATGAGAGTAAGAGGGTGTATCTCATCATATGAAAATAAAAAATCTAGTATGGTTAATATAAAATAAGATCTTCCAACATAAGAACATGGAGCATAAATTAAATGACATAAAACAGGGTACATGAAAAGAAAGAGAGAGGTCGGATCCCTTACCTCAAATCCGACTTGTCTTGATCATATCTTTATATTCCTGAATAATAAACTTTGGTCAATTTATAATTTCATAAGGTCCTACTTTTAAGACTATTATTCAGTTCATATCACATATTATAATGTTATAATAATTGGTTAATAATGTGAGTTCATATGAGACGTTTTTATCGATGTTTGATACATGAGTCAAAAATGAACTTCTTTGAAAATGATTTCCCATGTAGTTATAAGAAAATAATCTCTAGAATAGTATAAATTATTTACATATCATATATATCCATTAGATATTCATTTTATACTATTCCATAACATTTGGAGATAAAAAGAAATGAAATGCACCGTTCATGGAGACGGTAGGCCATACGTACGCATGAACGCTACTTTCATTTCTTTGACATATTAATGGAATTAAAAATAATTTAGAGATATATATATTATATTTAAAGTATAATATATATGTTTTATAGGTCACATATGTTCATTAATTTTATTATTTATACATTCCATGTATTGCATGAACGAGTCACATCACTTGAGGGGGCGGTAGTCCACACTTTCTCGTATGAAATTATCGCATTTGCACAACATGCAAAGCATAAAGGTATATTTTAAATATAAAATACAGAAGCATATGGAAAACATAAATACCATATATATCGTATATAAAATACAGTTTCATCATAATGTCCACCATGAATGTTGTTAAGAGAAGATTGATCAATCATCGTTTGGTGAGGCAGTAATTCACCATCCACAGAAAGAGTATGTTATTTAACCATTAGACGGAGGTGTGTGTAAGTGTAGCTCGAATAATTAACATAAAAACATCCTAGTATATTCAAGATACTGGTGTTGTTACAAAAGAAAGTAATAAAAAGAGTTTATGGGTTTGGAGATGCAAAATAAAACAAAAGAACACAAGTGAAGACATTACCTTTAAATCGGGTAACTCCTCTTGGTTTGACCCCAAAAGGGTTTCTTTAAGATCATTAGACCAAAGGTGAGGCTTCAATGATTAAGAGAGGGATGTGGAGAGATGAAATGGGCAGGGTTTGGCCGAGCCAAAGGCTTGAGAGGTGTGGGTAAGGTGGTAGAGGTGGGGGCCTTTTATAAGAGAAGTGGAGGGGCACTCTTGGAAAGTTATAAAATATTACATTATTATAAAATGATTTTCGGATTTTATAGGTCCCAAAAGGATATAGTTCTAGAATAAGGTGATAATATTTCTAAATACACCCATTAAATAGGTTTTTGTCAAGTTTATGACTTATATTTAACCCTATCTTCTCATTTTATTTAAATCGTCAATTTATGATGTAATCACTGCATCACGACGGTGTCATAAATAAAATAATTTATTTAATGTCTAAAAATTATAAACAAAATATAATGATGTAGGAAATATTTTTATCTTTCTAATTATTATTTATAGTGTAATAGATTATTTATGTAGACAAAATTAAAATTATTTTACTTAGAAGTTACATACTTTCGTTACATTTTCCTTTCTTTAAAAAAATATGATAAAAGGTCACTATCACACTAAATTGATTTCATGGGGTCCCAAGGTTGGCACAAGGAATCCCATGGTCGGACATGACACCAATAATAGAATTATGACACATTTTGGTGTCATTGTTTTATTTTTATGATATTATTTTCGTACCCTTAATTACACGATTTCTAATTAAACACGATAATTAAAGATAATTACTGTCGTTAGTATTCATAATGTCAAAAAACAAAATAATATTAATGACATGATTTGGACCTTATGATTCCAAATATGGAATCCATTTCATCAAATTCAAAACACATTAATTTTTGTAATTAATTTAAAAGTAAATCTCACTGTCAAAACAAAAGATGGGTTTTTAAGAAGTAAAATTTATCAAAAGATTGACTTGTTTTTACATCCAATTGAAAAGTGAAATTACATAAAATGAACAAAATTGTATTAATTTATAAAAACATAATTCAATTATACTTTAAAAAAATTAAAATGACAATCTAAATATATAAATAAATTGGATGGAAAGGCAGTTTTGAATTAAAAACTGTATTTTTTACTATTCATTAAAAAAAGCATTATCAGAAAAATACCAAACATTAACCCTAATCTATATTTGATATTTCAAATTATGAAATTATTTCAATTTTACCAAATTATAAAAATATAATTTTCATTAATAAATCATATAGTTAATTCTCGCTGTCAAAACAAATAGCGGGTTTTTTGGAAGCAATATCTATGAAATGTTTGGCACTTGTTTATGTCCATTTTCAAAGTGAAATTAATTCTAATGACCACCATTTAATTAAATTGTAAAAAAATATTTTAATTAAACTTTAAAACCAATTAAAAATATAATATATCCATATATTTAAATGAGATGAAAAAGAAGTTATTATGTAAAATGAATTTTTTTACTATTCATTAAAAAGAATGAACATTGTCAGAAACATACCAAAAATTTAACCAGAGTAAATTTCAATATCTCAATCATAAAGAATAAGTTTATTGTGACAAATAGAGATTATTAAATTGTCAAAAGTTAGATTTTAAAAAGGTTCTCCATCAAAAGGAGGTAAAACAATCTTTTAAAAATATTAGAGTATTTATTCTTAAAATTGGATTCATATGTATTTTAACCCTCTAACATTTATTGTATAAATGTAAAAATATTTGACAAACATATGTAATAATTTTGTAGTTATTTCTGTTCATTCCCTCCATTACAACGGCTAGGTGTTAACTATTATAATATTATTATATTATTAGTTTGCAACGTAAGATTTAAAAGAAAATTGTTGTTGCGTAATGGGTACGCCATCGAGCATAGCATTCCCTTTAAAGTAGTATTAAAATTTTATTCACAAATATTGATAAACATTAGAATGTAAGATTAATTATTTACCTGGGATGATACATAAATACCCTAATTATACCGTTTATTCATAATATATGTAAATGGAATATAAGAAAGGGTGAGCTCAGATTCCCAACAAGGGTATAAAAGGAGATATTAATCGATGATCACAAGAAAGACTAAAAAATGCATAAGTGTGTGAGATTATGATCATATCATAAAATATTAATACTCAATATTTAAAGATCATAAACATGATTTATGGTGTGAAGCATTATCATTTAAAATCAATGAACCAAACGAGTGAGAAATCATCATAAATAATTCCTGAACCATAAGATTATTAGGTACAGTATTAAAACCATCATATGTATAAAATCTAGTTCTTGTATAACAGATAACTACCAAGATTATAAAATCATAATAGATCAAGAAAAAATACTTGTTTACCATAAAATATCTAGAAAATCAACTTGGTTCACATATCTAATCAAGTAATTCAACTAGTCATAGATGATCAACCACATTGGCTATTTATGAAAACTATATCATGAGATATAATACATTAACTAATTTTTTATATGGATATATAATTCATGTACCATCCTTTATATATTTAAAACCATAAGAAATTATTCTATAATCTTATTAAACATTCATCATATCATCGTATAATAACCCATGTAATGAAAATAGATTCTATAAATTTTTCATCAATCCATCACTCCATAACACATAAAAAATAATTGAATTTTATAAAAATCTCATCACCATAATCATAAAAAATCCAGAAAAGAATAAGTATTGTACTATATCATCATATCTCAAGTATAATGTAAGAAAAAACCGATGGTTTTTGTCATTTATCCATAAAAATACCTTAAAAATAAGATTAAAAACATTCTTGAGGAAAATTCCCTTACAAATTTGAAATCTGTAATTTAAAATCTATAAATTTATAGAATATTTTGTAAAATTATTCTTTAAAAATAAACATGGAAACTTGTATAGGACGCGTAAAATAATTTATTTTTCTTAATGATGGGAAATTCAATTCGTTTTTTATATATTAAAATAATGATTCCATTCACATTTTTGATAAAAATTCAAAAATACTTCATTGCAAAAAATAAAATAAGATTCCTTTTAAATTTTTTTGTAAAAATTAAAAAATGGGTAAAAATAAATTTAAAAATTTATTGGAGAGTATTAAAATAATTCTTGAAATAAATTATAAAACATAGACCTGAAAGACAATGGATTTTCTATGGAAGAGAGATAAAACATTTATTTTTATTTAAAGAAATCCTTTAGGTATTTTTAGTAATTAAAAAGTGTAAAAGGAAGTTAAAAAATGTATTGTGTATAATTAATTTTATAAAAATAAAATTAATGATATTATTGTGAGATATATCTATAAATTTCATAATTGGAATCATAATAAAAATCAATCCTAATAAAAAATGAGATTGTAGATTAAATCACTTATGGCTTTAGTAACATTTGAATCAAAAGACTCGTGAAGTAATGAACCATAAATTGATATTTAAATTACCATAATTTTCCAAATAAACACTATAAAATACAATAATAGATATTACATAAACAACAACAAAAAGATGTGGTGAAAAATGGCATCTATATTATAGGAATAATAGTGAGATAAAATCCCCCTACTGTAGTTTCGACTTCCCTCATATGTGTTAAAACCTCTTGTAAAATAAATACTATAAGACTCGAGCCTTAAATTATATATAATCTTGAGTTAACTCAATAATATTAATTTATTTCACATTGAGGGTAATTTAAAGTTTATATATTTAGATAATTAATCCATATCTCACACATAAAAAACAATATAAATACATAAGGGACACTTCCAACATTATCCATTTAAATCAAAAACCAAAATATGTTAAAATGAAACATATTTTCTTTCTTGTTAAATCATTTCAAAATTTTCCTTGATCCCATCTATATATTCATTCTCCCTTAAATCCTATAAAAACATTTTCAAACATGGGATGAGCATAAAATTCTTAGTAAGGGATACAAAAATAAAGAAAAACTATTAGTGTTGTGAAAATATGTAAACCTGTGTATACTTAATCATAAAGCAATTACTATTACCCTTAAGAAGTAATAAATACTTTATTTTGAATATAATCTCATTTATTACCTTTTTTTGTAATAAAATGTTTTCCATAAAACTCATAAAAATCACATATGACATATAAAGGTCATTTGGTTCATAAGAATACATAAATAGAATAACTAAGGAGTCGACTTCCATACTTTTCACTCTTACAAATCAAATACTCATAGGACCAACTTCCATACCCAATGAAACAGTGGTTATAAAATTACAACTAACCCTTCATATTTCACTGAGCCACCCAACATTGGATTATCAATTAACCACCCATGAAATGTGTAAGTACCACTATATAATCATAACACATAAATGATTACAATTTCAAAAATTTCACTAATAAAATTTTATTTGAAATCACAAGAAATATTTTCAATGTATTGAAATAAAAAAACAATTTCCAAAACCATTTTCAATAAAAAAATACATAGAAAAGGGGAATAAGAGATGTTTTTTTCTTTTAAAAAAAATTAAGAATTATAGAGGAAACCTAATATTTGAAAATGGATATGGAGGAGAAGAAGTCATTGTCGCCATATATGTTCAAAAACATCCCTTTTATTATTTGTAATGAAAGTCAAATACTTCATATAGAAGGAATAAAAATATTCATTTTTTAAAAAATTTGAATGAAATTAAAATTATACATAAAATGTACTATATATACAATTAAATAAATATGAAATTAATATCATGATGAAAAATATTTGATAATTACATCTTTAAACATTCATGGTTTTCCACACCACTTTGAACATATAAATATTAATATCTAAGAATGAATGCATTTACCAAAACACTAAATAAAATTATCATAGATAAAATATAGATATTAAATGTTGTAATGGATTTATATAAACCTTATAAAATATTAAAGGTTCCTGCTGTCAAGAAATGTCCCAATTAAAGTTTATTAAGATGAAGTCCCTTACCTTGAGTCTGATTCATCGCATTTGTTCTTTATCTTCCGGAAAAATAAACTTAGGTTAATTATTAACTTACTTGAGAACATTTTTTGTGTTTATTATTAATTTTATATCAATTATAAGTCCACCATATCCAGAATAATATTCACGAAATAATAATATAATTTATATATCATTTAAATCTATAAATCCATTTATTTATATGGATGTGAAAAAATTAACAACATTACAATCATAGAGACGGTAATCCATATGTACACATGAGTAACGGTTTCATTTTTTAAAAATAATTAGGGAAAGAAGTTAAATATTATTTTATCCATATATAATTATCATAATATCATTTATATTATATTAATCATTTAAAAATACATATTCATTCAATCCATGTGATGTGGTGATTAAAAAAGAATCATATCTCTTTGTCGAGGTGATAGTTCACACGTACAAACGAACGACATTTACATTTTTAACTAAATAGAAATTAAGAACATAATTTATATATAATTATAATATAGTGACACATATTTCATAAATATCTAATATATACATTAATTCCATCATTATAACTAGTTTAGAGAAAAGGCAATCGAAAAAATTATATTGATTCGTGGAGGTGATAATTCACATGTACGCACGAATGTTTAATTATTTTCCCATTTAATGGTAGTGGAAATGGATTTAGGTTATTATATTGACATAATGAAATATTTTTATTTTTAGGATAATTTATTTAATATTTAATCATGGATGAATAATATTTTAATGAAGTGTAATAAGAAATTATATAAAATAACTTAAATTAAAACGTTACATTTTCTTCGGATGATCACCTTTCATAACAACGCAACTCCTCTAAAGAAGATGTTATGCCTAAAATATGGACTATATAATATTTTGAGGTATTTAAAGAAGGTTTTTGGTCAGGTCATCGATAATCCAAAAGGTTTTTTGAAGTGTAAGGAATAGTTATGAATGGGTTCCCTTTTATAGGAGTGGGAAGGGGAACTCATGGAATTACTAAATTTATTAAATTATTATAAATTTGTTTTATATTATAAATGGTTCAAAATTGATTTATTTAAAATATAGGATTATTATGGTCCTAAATATAATAATATAATTAAAATTAGACAAGTTTTAATTTTTTTAATCCTTATTTTTCGTTTTAACCCCTTTTTACTCTTACCGTTTATCATGTAATTTACACTTTAACAGTACAAATAATTACAATAACATGTCAAATGACAAATGAATGAGTCATTTATGACACTTTTAGACTTATATCATATTTTTTATGAATTTTATATTTTCATAAATTTCCTATTATTTAATTGAATATTTTATATTTTAATATATGAATTATGTCAATTTTGACACTATTCATTTCTTGATTTAGAAAATCAACACAACTGGATTACATTGAGAAAAATAACTTTAATATTACATAAAATTTCAAATTAATCTATAAATTTTTTGAATGAAATCAATTATTTCAAATTATATTTATTTTAATGTTATTAATATCATTTATTTGATTCTTCCTTTAATAAATCTATTTTTACATCATCGTTGTGTCATAATTACATTTAATTATTTAATGTATAAAAATTATAAATAATTTATCATGATGTAGATAAAAAATTTATCTTTAAAAAGAATTTTTTGTCTAAATTTTCATATTTAGTAAACTATATTAAAAATGAGTTACTTATTAAAAATATAATTATAACATTTTGTATTTGCCTTTAAATAAAATATTATAGATGTCTTAATCTTACCCAACTGGCTTAAAAATGTTATAATTTTGGCCTAAAGTGGATTTGGGTCAAAACCCACTCATAAAATGAAATTTGTATAAGTGTTAGGAAAATATTATATTATTATAATTTTATTATAACCTTTAATTACCTGATTTACCCTTAACCATGGTAAATGAAATACTAAATTTACTATTTGCAAAAAAATTAGGATTATCCAATTAGAGAAAAATTTTAATACTGATTACATAAGTGTATTTTTATTTTTTAAAATTCAATTCACGGGCATGGCTAAATTAAGATTAACACTAATCCAGCAAATGTGGCGAGAAAATGGGTAAAAGAGATATTCAAAATGTCAATAAAATTTATATCTAATTTCAATATAAAAAATATTCCAATGACCTATATTAGATTATTACATGTATTATTTATCTTTTATAACTTTAAAAATTAGTTTAAAGTATAATTATTATTTAAATGAAAATTTAGTTTCTAACTACAAAGTGGTATTTTCAACTATTCATCAAAAAATGAATTTCTTTTTAGAAAAGTACATAAAAATTGTCCTATGATAATTTTGATATAAAAAATTCAAAAATGATATTTATTTTGTTAAATATAATATAAAAAATTCTCAAAAATTAGATTTAAAATAGGATCTCTAACAAAACTAGATAAAACTTCTTTTTTTGAACAATTCACTTTTTATACATAAAATTGATTTTTATATATCATGTATAGAAATAACATAAGAATAATGTAAAACATTAAATTAAATATATTTAACAAAAATTTTATTAATATAATCCAACAGGAGTGGTTTATTAACTTATCGGTATAAAACACACTTTTTCACATTTAAATAGTTTTTTATAAAAAATTCCTTTTATTTTAATAATGGGTCACATTCATTAATAATTAATTCATCATGAAAAAATTAATTATATATACAGGTGTAAACCATATTTTCATAATTTTATTAATATTATTAAATAACTCCATTCTAATGGCTAGGATATAATGATAGAATTTAAATAATAATATTTAGTTGTTTATTTAAGTTTAATGTGGCGTAACACCTAAGCTATCAAACCTAGTGCATCTGTTTAAAAAATTGAGATTTTATACTCTACCCCATTTAATGAATTTTTTCCTTGAAATTTGTACTCGTGATAAAAAAATAGGGGTTTGAATTTTTAAATACCTTTATTAAAATTACACATCGTAATAAGTGGAAATAAAAGTACATCTTTAATAGAAAGAAAGGGAAGTATGAAGATCACCTAAGATAACGAATAATTGTGTTTGAGGTAGGAAATCATGGATATATAAGAGAAAACTAACCATAATGTTCAAATGGAGAGTGATAAAAAACATGGGTTTTAAAGAGTTAACAATCATAGAACTATAAATTTGTGATGGGTTAAACAATCCCTCATTTCGTATTAGGAAAAGTAAACTGAAAATGTTTTGTTTTAAGATAGTTTTCATAGAGTTTTGGAATTCATTGACTAACTAAACTAATATCATAAGTAAATATAGTAACATGACATTTATAGTTTAATCATTTAATCAATTTTCAACATAGAGTAAAATTTTTCTCTTAATGATTTTTATTCAATATGAATTTTTTCAATCTTGAATAATCTTATATAGAATCACAAAATCCAAATAATTTTTACAATGTATTCATAATTTCTTGAAAAATAAGCAAAACTAAAATGGTTTGCATTAAATTAGATAATTGCCCAAAAAAATATGCTTTTAAAAGAAGAATAACAACTTTTAATCTCCAAATATTTTCAACAATACACAATGTTCAACATAGATCATCCAACTATCCTTAAAATTATTCCGAAATATTCTAGACTATTTAAAACCAAAAAAATTACATGATCACATGATCTTCCAAGATAAATTTTATCATTTGTCTTTAAATAACTTCAAACACTGTTAATGTATTATACAAAAAATGTCATTTCCTAAATCGCATTTTTTTAACACAAACAGAGACATGAATTCGAAACCCAATTCATGCGCCAAATAAATTTAATAAAACCAAATAATTTTAATAAAAACTTGAGGTGTAATGAGTTTACACAAACCTCAAAGTGAGAGAAGAGAATTTAGATATAACAAAGAAGCTCAAACATATCAAGCAACATGTGCGGCCACTCCAAGAAAGCTCCAAGGTAGGGGACGTGCAAGAATGTCCATTACATTAGTGCACAGAGTCATTCAATGGGAGCAGATTAGCTCTGGTCAAAGAAAATCATGGTGTATGGAAATACTCCTGCACCAACCTCTTATTAAATAGTTTATGTTTGATATCATGATAAGTTTCCACAGAAATTTCACCATCTCTGAGCCTCTGGTAAGCCAATTTGTCCCGTTTTTCGAAACAAGATTACAAATTTTCATTTACCTCATCAGCATCCTGGTCCGCAAACATCACCACCAGGTCAGAGACTTTGTTCAGTTTATCATCAGGAGGTGCAATAGGAGGATCGATCTCAAGTAGTGAAGGAGCATCTATATCCATTATTCTTAGAACTCCAAAGATTTTACTAAATCACATTATCTCTATGATATGTTTGGTATTTCCATAAATAACATGAATCACCATATGGCCATAATTAAATCATATATTGCTCTAAAATATAATTATAACATATCTCGTCAATAAAAATACAATAGTATCATATTTACCTTTATCATATAATGTTCCAAAAATAATGAACATATTCCAAAATAAAATTTATCACATAGTCCCTAAATCATTTTCCAATACAAAGGATATCCATTTGATAAAATATAATATCAAAAATAAACTTATTCATATTCCATATAATCATTTAACCAAAAAAAGTCATACTAACTAGGGACTTCCCATAGGTCAGTGGTAGGTAATGCACCCTTTTCACCCTTCAGTTGTGGGTTCAATTCCCTAATCCTTGTGTGATGTGACAAGTTGTCACCCATCATACCAGTTTTCTTTTTTCTAAAACTATATATTTTTTATAAAATTTAAAAAAATTATAAAATCCTAAAAAATTAACAATAAAATGTTTCAAACTCAAAGGTTATCCCCCTTCAAATATAATTATATAATTCTTAAATAGGCTTTCTAAGAAATTGAACATAACATAAACTTGAAAACTATAATCCCATGATGTTATCTCTAACTCTTAAGAAGACATCCTAATATCCCAAGTTATCTAAATCAATCTATGATTCCCACTATATGGCCTTGAACATAAATGTTACATAATATTGAGTTAACTCAATAATTTTAAGTTATTTCCAATTGAGTATATTTTCATGTTTAGATATTTATATAATTATGAAATTTATAATACATAACAATACCATAGAAATTAATGGTCGACACTTCAAAAAAATTATTTCCTTTCATAAAACAAATACTTTTAAAATGAAACACAGTATCTTTCAAGTTTAATATTCAAAACATTTACCTTGATCCCATCCTTGTCTCTATTCTCCATTATATCTTGTGGATGAAATCTTAAAAAATAGGATGAGCATAAAAATCTCAGTAAGGTATACTCAAAGAAGGAAAATTATTTTATTGTTAAAACATATAAACCCATAGATACTTAATCATAAAATAATACCATTCACCCATAAAAAGTAGTAAATAATTTCATTTAAATATAAAATAATTTATTACACATTTTTTAATCAAAGTATTACCCTAAAATCCATGTAAAGGACATAATAAACATTAAGGTAACATGGGACATAATCATACTTAAATGGAATAACCATGTGGTTGACTTCCATACTCAATGAAATAGAGGTTATAATGTAACCACCCATCCTTGGCATTTCTGAAATCCATCCATACTTGGTTTATCACATAACCACCGATAAAAGGTCCAAGTACCATTATATATTCATAACACATAAAATATTTCAATTCCCAACATTTCACTCATAAAATGTCTTAAAAATCATAATAAATCATTTCAAGGTATTTAAATAATTAATCCATTTAAAAACCCATTTTCAATAAAAAAATATCCCAGACAAGGGGAATAATATATATATTTTTCTTTTAAAAACATTAAGGCTTGTATATAAAGAAAAATATCAAATAATGGTTAAGGAAGCAGAGAATTCATTGGGGTCCTATGCATTAAAAGAACATTATTTTTTCGTTTGTAATTAAAGTCAAATTATACATATAAAAGACATAAAAATGTTACTTTTTGAAGATATTTGACTTAAATTATAATTAAAACTTAAAATTACCTATATATCCATATAAAAAATAATGACAATTAATATCATGAAAAAAATGTTTGATAATTAAATCTTTAAATATTTAAGGTGTCTTATACAACTTTGAACATTTAAATCTTAATCTATGCGAGTGAATACATTTAATAAAACACTAAATAACATTATTATATATAAACTATTGATAGGAAATGTCTTATTGGACATAAATACAACTTATACAATATTAAAGGTGAATATTATCAAGAAATGCCACAATGAAAGCAGATTAAGAGGAAGTCCCTTACCTTGAATCTCATTCATCACATATGTCCTTTATCTTCATGAATAATAAAAGTAGGTTAAATGTTTACTTTTATAAGATAAATTTTCATGTTTTTTATTAATTTTATATCACTTATTAACATATCATAAAAGTTATATAATTAGTTATGTTTATATCAGTCGTTTTTTCGATGTTTAGTACTTGAGTATAAAATGAACATAGAATAATGTGAATAGTCTAAGTGGTCATAAGTCCATCATATCCAAAATAATATTCAGGAAATAATAATAACATTTCTATATCAATTATTCTTTTAAATACATTCATTAAATATAGATGTGAAAAATGAACAACATTCCAATCATGGAGAGGATAAGTTGTACGTACGCATGAGTAACAGTTTCATTTTGAATGATCATTCTGGAAAAAAGTTAAATATTATTTTATCCTCCAATAATAATAATAATAAAATTTATATAATATTAATAATATAAATATACTTTTAAATTTTATCCATGTGATGTTGTGATTAAAAATTAATCACATCGCTTCGTGGAGATTATAGTACCCAAATACGCACAAACGGTGTTATCATTTTTATGTGCATGGAAACTAAGAATATAATTGATATATTATTCTATTATAATTATAAATATGTCATTATTATAATATATAAACATTCATTCCATCATTATAACTATTATTGAGATATGGTAATGGAAAAGAAATTATATCAGTTTGTGGAGGTGGTAGTTCACACGTATGTACAGACGATTAATTATTTTCCCATTTAATGGAAGTTCAAATGGATTAGGTTTTGAAATTAACATGATAAAATATTATTATATTATGGATACTTCTGTTATTATTTAATCATTTATGAAGAATATTTTAAGGAAGTGGAAGGATAAATAAAATAGAAACACTTAAATAAAAACATTACATTTCCTTCAGATGACTTCCTTTCATAATACATTCACTCCTCTACATAGGGTTTTCTGCTTTAAATAAGGCCTCCAGAATGTGGGTTGGTATTTTAGGAATGGTTTTGGGAATTCCATGATAGATAAAAATGGTTTTTGAAGAGTAATTGAAAAAGATAAATTGGTGCCCTTTTATAGGAGAGGGAAGGGACACACTTGGAATTATTAATTTTTTTGAATTAATATAAATTCATTTTCTATTTCAAATGGGTCCAAATTGATTTATTTATATTATAGGTTGATTAGGGGTTGAAATATAATCATAAAATAATAATTTTAAAAGTTTTAATATTCTTTAATCCTTATCTTTTTTTTAATCCCTTTCAACACTTACCGTGTTATCAAGTAATTTACACTTTTAGGGTTAAAATAGTTACCATAACATGCCAAAAGACCCTTTAATGAGTAATTAATGACATTTATAGATTTATATAAACTTTTTTTCCAAATATTATATTTTTATTAATTTTATATCATTTTATTAAATAATTTATATTTTAAAACATAAATTATGTCAATTTTGACGTTATTCATTACAAGTCTTTTTAATAAAACTTGATTCCTTTAGGAAGACCACTTTATATCATTCATAACATGTAACATTAATCCTTAAAATTTATCTATGAAAACAAATATTTCAAATTATATTTATTTTGATATTATAATTATCAATTATTTGATTCTTCCTTTAATAAATATTTTACTGAATAATCATTTTGTCACAATTAAATTCATTTAGTTGATTCCTAAATATTATTAATAAATTACCTTGATGTATATAAAAAATTTATATTTAAAATTAATATTTAAATTCAAAATTATCTTATTTATAACAATATATAACTAAAATTTTACTTATTAAAAATATGAGTATGAAATTTTAAACTTATATTTAGCTAAAATATAATAACTTCCATATTCTTTCCCGAGTTTCATAAAATGTTTTTAATTTAATCCTAAAGTTTATTTTTGTCGAAAACACTTATATAATTAAATTAGGACAAATGTAAGGGTAATTTTATATAATTATAACATTATTTTTACCTTTAATTAACCTATTTACCCTTAACCATGGTAAAAGAAATTCTAAAGTTACTATTCATTAAATGATAGCTTTTTCCTATTCAAACACAATTTTTATATTTCTTACAATGTTTTATATTATTATTTCGAAATTCAATTCATGGATGTGGCTAAATTAAGATTAACACTAATCCAGTAGATGTATTGAGAAGGTCGGAATAATAGAAGCTCAAAATGTCAATAAGTATTTATATATAATTTAAATATAAAAATTATTCCAATGTACTAAATTGGAATAAAAATCTATTATTTATCTATTAGGACTTTAAATTTCATCTTAATGTATAATAATTATTTCAAAAAAAATTAACGACAATGCAGTATTTTACATTATTCATCAAAAAATGAAACATTTGAAAAAATATATAAAAAATAACCCTAAGATAATTTTGATATTACAGATTCAAAAATGATACTTAATTTTACAAATAATGTCTATAAAAGTGTCAAAAAAATTAAAAAAAGGTTTTCCATCAAAACGCAACAAAAAAACCTTTTTTTGAAAAATACTATTTTTATGTATAACAATTAATTTGTTTTTATATCATGTCTTGAAAACAAAAAAGAATAATTTAAAACTATAAGTTAAAGATATTTCATATATATATGTATTCCAAAATTTGTTATTTATTAACTTATTGGAATAGATCAAACTTTTTCACATTAAAATTGATTTTTATAAAACCATTTCCTTTTATTTTAAAAGGGTGTTTACATTCATAAATAATTAATTTATCATTAAAAAATTAATTATATATACTTATTAAATAATATTTTCATAATTTAGTTAACATTATTCATTCCTTCTACTATAATGTTTTGGATATAATTATATCATTTAAATAATAATATTTAGTTGTTTATTTAGGCTCGATGTGGTGCATCATGTACACTATCGAACATTGTGTTTATTTTTAAAAACATGGCATGTCACACGTATATATTTGTTATAAATATATTCCATAACTATATTCATATATATCAGACAATGAATGATTTTTTATAACCTTTTATCACCTATTTATTAATAATTAATTTTAAGATTCATGGTTTTGGGTTATAACTGCTTCATTTTTCATATATATTCTGAGTTGATAGTTTTGGTACTTGTACGTTGATCAAGATTACATTATATCAATAATAATAATCATGATATAAATATCATATATATTCATTATATACATATTTATATTCATATATAAAATTATATTTTGAAAAATTAATTACAATGTTTATAGAGATTATAAATCGTACAAACGAATGAACGTTGTATTTTTTATCAATTAATGGTACAAAATACTGGTAAATATTTATTAGAATTTAAAGAATAATTATAATATATAATATATAATATATATTAATTAAGTATATTCATATTACCATCCATGTAAATCAGAAATGAAAAATGAACCACATCGCTTCGTAGAGTACGTAGTCAACATGTATGCATGAGCGATGTTATCATTTTACAATTAAATTGAAGGCAAAAGTTAGATATGAGATTGTTATTATAAAAGAATAATTTTTTTATAAATTCCATAAAATTTAATAATGTGGTGGGAGAACCCCTTTTATTGAACAACGAAACACTCCTTTTGAAGATTGGGAAAAGGAGGAACCCATTACAAGAACCAAATGAGAACAAAAAGAAAACCAAAGGGCATAAGGCCTTACGTGGACCCAAACACCAAAAAGGAATAAACATCATAATAAGAAGCAGCCAAGAGTTCTTTTTTCCCTGTCAGAACCTAAAATAATGGAATCAGAAAAGGATGATGTGTCGCCCCCTTACCAAGTAATGTATTATGAGAGAAGCACGGACAAGGAAAGACACTCCTCCATCCAACATCTAAATGAAGGAAGAGGAATGGATGATAGATTCCAGTACACCTATCTCTAAATAGATCCTCCCACCCAATTATTCAAGGGATGCAATTACTGCATTGTCAACTTGATGCAGCGCCAAACCAGACAGAGAACACCGAGCATAAACTAACAGAAAACACCATGCAGAAATCAAATGAACCATCCATCCAAATGAGGACCGACATCTGAATTATGGGTGTCAGCATGCCCATCCCTCTTATGAGGACATCCACTAGATGCCATCTATAATAAATAGAAATGTGTGCCAAATGAAAATAGATATTGAACAATTCTCACAACAACATCTGCATCTCATCCAGCCATCTTATCCAAAGAAACTCAAAGAAAAGAGCCCCACAACCTAAAGTAGTGAGATGAACCCAAAGTGAAAAAGAACCACAACAAAAGTGCATCATTTACATTAGAAATCATAGTCAAAGTCATAAATCCCCCTGCAGAAAGCAGCGCAAAACCTAGAACCTCTCCTAAAGTTCAAAAAACCAAAATCCACCATCCAATGATCATCTCTAGACACAATCAAGGGGTACAGATAAGAAAAACCTAGAAAATTGTATCCAAGAATGTTGAAAAATGGTCCTCCATCCAAATTCACAACCCCATCCAAAAATTGATCCACAAACTGTATCATTTGGAAGAGGAACCAGGAATAGGAAACCTGATGACCACACCTCGCTGTATGAATGAGGACCAGTCAGTGTAGGGGAGGCATAGTTATAAAGATCAGATAGAATGAGAGGGTGGCACTATCTTTTGTAAGAGATCTGCAACATCGACCATAGCAGACCAGAGTAAAACGATACTCCATCAGGATCCCGCTGAGGAAACCACACCGAAGGTATCATAGACACCCATCAAGTAGAATCTAAAGAACATACCATGTAGGTTGAACCATAAACATAATAAGTATAAAGAAACTTTCCCAAATAATCTGCATACCACCAGTGATTTGGAGTCCACCACTTGAATGGTTCTGAGAAACTCGGAGATCTTCTCCTTTTCACCACCATTAAGAATTGACAAGTGATGCACATATCTAAACAAATAATAAGGAAGGGCTGAAACTTCATCTGCTACAAGAAGATGCAGCCGCCGCCTGCAAGATCCAAAAAACGAGCTTCGAACTCACCGAACCAAAAAATGAGTACCGAAGACCTGATGTGAGGATGATGTAATGGTCACCATATCGGTGGAATCAAGTTAGTGGAAAGGTGCAGATGAAGATGATTTTTATGAGGTAGAAGAAGAGAAAATGGAAAATATTAGTTAAGAATTATACCTCTTCTTCAGAAAACCTCTTTTTGATTAAACATAAAGGCTTCCATGTAATAGTGTAGAAAACATTTTTTTACATCAGTTTGTTTTTTTAGCTTTTCACATCATTTTTATGGAGACGTTGTTGAAAGAGATATAAAAAAGAAATTTTTTTTTACATCTGTTAATATAACCAATGTAAAAAATAAAATTTCAATGGTTTTTTACGTCAGTTATTTAATAACTGAAATTAAATAATCTTCAGGAAGACGGTTTTTCACATTGGTTTTTAAATAATTGATGTATAAAATTTTCTACCAAGTTGAATTTTATATAACTAATATGTAAAACCCTAATCCAGATGATTTTTTTACATTGGTTATGTAATAACCGACATAAAAATAGTATACCACATCAGTTTTTATATAATTGGCATGAAAAACCACGATCATAATGATTTTTTTACATTAGTTATTTAATAGATGTCATGAAATATTATTCAGGATTAATTTTTTTCACATCGGTTATTAAATAAGTGATGTAAAAAAATATATACCATGTCGGTTATAAAAAACCGACTTGGAAAACCAAAATCTCAAGAATATTTTACGTCGGTCATAAAATAACTGACCTAAAAACCCAATCAATATGAATTTTTAGTTTTGATTATAAAAAAACTGAATTAATAACTAATTTATTTTAAAAAATAATTTATGAATCCCTTCCTCTACAGTGCAGAACCAGACATGAAACAAAAAAAACCAGACAAAAAACCAAACCAGACACCAAACTAGAAACCTGATGAGACACAAGTAGAAACCAACCAAAAACATGCAAACCCAGTAGAAAAATTACACATTCACATTTACAACATTAAAAAATTATAATATTAATTAAAAAATATAAATCCAACCAAAAAAACTAAATAATATATATTTACAACTAAAAAATTAAAAATTACAATATTTAATATAAAAATAAAATCCAATCAACCTAGTAAAATAATTATACCATTCCACTTGTAAGTGTTTGATCTGTTGTTAAATATAAGTTTTCAGGTCATCAAATAAATACAAATTAAAAAGAAGCTTGTTATCATGTATAATGAATAAATCAAATGAAATATTAAGGAATAATTTATAATTAAATCTAACATGGTCGATCTTCATAGCTATTTCAGTTGTAATTATTTCATACATAAATTTTAACACCTAATAACCACATTCGATAACACCTATTTTTTTATGACAATTCTATTTAAATGAGTTTGAAAATTCAAATTTTCATTTTTATTTAATACATCTAAAATGTACAAATTATACAAGGATATGAACCTTTACTTTTACATATTTGATCTTGGCACTCTTTTTCTGTGGGGGTTTTCAAAATAATTCCCATCCCTTATTTAAAAAATAAGATGAAAGAAATAAATTTAAAATTCATTATAATATAAACAACTATTAATAAATAAGAACATATTTTTCAAACACGTTCTTAAAATTTCCTCTCACATCGCCATGGAAAAAGTATATCTAATGTAGTGTTTTCTCCCTTGGATCAAAAATACCTAACATCAAATCATCACTGTATAAAAGAAAATTTAATTTTAGTTGTTATTTCGTTAAAGGATAAATAAAATTGTTTGAGATATAAGTTTCATACCTCTCAACATAAGTAATCATCCAAAACTACGTAATTATATTCTGTTGAAATCATTCAGCAATACATGATACTTTTTGTTACTTATCCAATTTATGCCCTTCAGGTGAAATCAATTGTGTGTCCATCAACCCATATACATCTATCTACTCATTTATCTAACAGATTTTGTAAATCTACCTAATACAAAATTTAAATAAGTATAAATTTTCAATAAATTTAATGTAGGGAAATATTTTTGGTAAGACTTACATGAAAAAAAACCTTCGCCATGATGATGCCCATATTATATCCAGCAAAAAGATCCATGATATCATTTATTATAATCCGCAAATCTATTTCATATAAAAAAATTATATTACATTTAAAACATATAATAACCCACCAAAAAATTTGAATATCATGAAAATATATCAAGACTACTAGAATCTGAATATGATGACATAGGCCATTGTCTTTGTTGGTGGCTATAAAATATTTCATTACCTTTAATGTTTTATTATAAATAAATAGATAAATATATTTACATTCAAATGTTAAAACAAATTTAATAAAAAAAATAAAACAAAATATATAACATACACATACCTCTACGGTAATGGGTCATAGAAGTCTAGATAGAAAAAACTAAAAACTTTCTGATACTTTGTCCAATTGTTTTCACATCATATGTAAGTAATGATACTCTTGATGATATATCTATAATATCATATACAGTTCCCCTATACTACTCTACCTCTAACTATTATTGATGCACTGTATCTCCTATATAATATATCTACCCATATGCAACTATATGATATTGAAGATCATCAATATACAACTCACAATAAATAGGAAGATGTGGAGGAGAAGGTGTAGGAGTAGGAAAAAATGGGGTCTTTAGGTGGAGGTGGAGGATAAATAATGGGGTCTATAGGTGGAGGTGGTGTAGTGGGAGCTACTGGCGGAGGTAGAGTGGGAGCCTCAGTTAGAAATTGTCTTTGCATGTCTGCAAATGTAGACTGTACCAACACTCTGATATTTTCCTCCATTATTTCATTAATATTGTGAACATCAACCTCCAATGATTCTATTTTTTATATATAAATCCTCCATGTAATAATCTGAAGAACGTGGTAACACATTTCTTATCAATACACCCAATGGGTATCCCTGTACACGACCTGGATGTTTGGGCATTCCGAATGCAGTAAAAAAAATTGTGCCTCCAATTTCTTTTAAATACCCCATGTGTGCTCTTCTTCTCATTATAATATTGTATGAATTATTTGAAATAATATTTAATGATTCAAAGTATATAAATAATTTAATTAACATAAATAAATAAAATAAAAATCATACAATCCTATCATCTACGACCCAAGATTATTCTATAAGATATTGCCCATTTTTTATCATTTCATCCCTCTTCCAATTTTCAAGTGTATATGGAGGGAATGGATGGGAAATATCTCCAGAGTTGTAAGACTCAACTCTATGTTTTTATAATTTTTCAGCAATCATTTTTTCTTCCAAAAAAGTATACCCTCTCCGAGATAAACTCTTAGGGTATATATTTCTATATTGGATCTCCTAGTGAGATCTCCTTTATTAATATAAATTAATTATAATAAATCATTAAGAATTCATTAATAAGATCATTAATATAAATTTTTTTTAAATGATTACATTTAACATACCAAAAATTATTATTGTCTTCAACTTTTGACAAATTTTTTCCATCTGTCTTAGTCTGTAAAAGTATATGTTAGATATGAACTATTATGTTTCTTATCCCAAAAAATGAAATCAGTTGTGAGGGTTGATTTGAAATTCCTATATTCTATTATTACCATCGATGAACATTTCCTTCTATCTCCTCCAATGATAGGTATATCAAATGGCATGTAATAAAGAATATGGAAAACATATTATACTATAATCATTTCAAGATTAGTCAAACAATAAAAAAATATCTTACCAAAATGGTCTCCCACAACTGAGCTACTGTTGTTTTATCAAAACTTCTCCAATTACTATACAAAATTTGCCTTTTATTTTACCCAGTGTTGATAAAAAAACTATGGAACTATTTTGCATTAGGAACTCTTGGAAAATCATTACCATCAAATTTTACTGCTATCCTCTAGTCTTGGCTTTGATCAAGTGATAATATTGGTAAATGTGTGATGCCACGTTTACTAACCCTCTAACTCCTCTATGTTGTTGTGGGATCACATGAAGGATATCGGGGAACATCATGAGAATCTTGCAGATGTTCCTCGTCATGTGGATGATCATGGTGCTTATCTCAAGAAGTTTGTGGTTGATCAACTGATTGATCTGCCATTATCCTTAAAATCAAGGAAACAAACATTTAGTAACCAAAATATAAAAATTTACATATTACAATACTAATTTAAACAAAAAAATGAAACGAAAAAATAAACTAAAACATAAACCATTACTATTCATATTTTTAACGTTAATTAAAATTCCCACAATAGTAATGATATATTCAATGTCTTGTAAATGAATGAAAAAAAATCCAAAATTAGTTTAGGAATATTAAAAATGGTCCAACCTTATAAATCAATTTTTTACACAAAAAAATAATTTTTTTAACATATAGATTTAAAATAATTTTCATTCAAGAAATAAATAAATATATAAGTTACATAATAGTAAACATGGAATACTAAAAAAAACTAAACTAAAATAAAAAATAATTTCTACTTATTAGTATTAAAACATGTTTTAATAAAGAAAAAATTATAATATCTTACATTTCATGAAATTAATAAAATTAATCAAGAAATAAACATATGTTACCTATAATATTATGAATGTACTAATGTATTTTTTTTAAATACCTTTGTAATGACCATTTCTTATATCAAAAACCTTGTCTAAAACATGCTCAACATTATTATCTATTAATACTTCAATAGAAGCATAGATCTCACATAAATCAATATCTTCATCAAGTTGATCATCACCAACATGTTATTTATTCCTTGTAAAACACTATACCACTACATATCAGATTGATCAAGAACATAGAAAATTTATTTTTCACGTGTCTCCAATATAAAATAATCAGTTGTGACTTACAATCTATTCATATTAACACGTTTCATTCCAAATTCATCATTTCTAACATTGTTGTAATCGATAAACCATTTTCAATTAATCACATGAACTTTAATTTTAATTTAATAAACCTCCCATATTTCTTCAATGACTCTTCCATATTCACTTGATGCAAATTTTTTGTTTTTGTCTTTAAAACTCGAAAAATATATTTCTTCTACGAACACCAATACACAACTATTCTGAAATGCACTTCTCTTGTCCTAAGATTTCATGTGAAATGTATTTCCATTAATGCCATACATGGACCTTGCTATCACATTTAAACATAGAAAACCCAAAAACCATCTTAATTTATCTGATGAATGTAATGTAAAAAGCGTGGTCTTTTTAATCCATGGTAATAATGATTTGTTATGATGATTCAAAATAAAAATTTCTTTCTTAATTAGATGACATTGTTTCAACTCATTAATATGCTATGTTATATATGGTTTAGCATCATCCATGTAATTTTACGATTTATAAATGTACCTTATTCCTTTTTTCCCTAACAAAAATTTGAATTTCAATCCATGAATCCCATTTCCCTCAATATTAACTCATTCATGGTGAGATGGAGGATAACGGATGTGCTTCGCCGCAGAATCGTAGCTCATTCAAAACTCCGCAACCTCCGTAGAAATAAACATTTCAATAATGGAGGCTTTAGGTCGATATGGATTCTCAACAATCCACTTCAATATATTCATATACATTTCAAAACAATACATCCAACGTAGATATAAATGTAAAAAAATCTTTATTTCTCGAACCATACGAACCATTAAATGAACCATTATATTAAAAAAGATGGAGAAAAATAAATTTCCAATTGAAAAAATATAAAAATTTCTTCGTCTTCTAGACTTTTCAAAGTATCAAGATCAATTACCTTATTACAAATTTTATTGAAAAAATTACACCCCTTCATGATAGTCTTTCGGAAAAGAATTGGAAATATTCCACGCAATGAAACTAGTAAATGTTATTGCATAATGATGTAACGATCATGATATATCATACCTGTCAACTTAAAATAATTCAAAGAGGCAACTATTTTTACAATTGAATAATAACCCTATGGCACTTTGATATCATGAAGATACTTATAAAAGCTAATTTTCTTACTCTTGGATAATGTATGATAAGTCAGGGGAAGAAATATCCGTCATCCATCAGGAGTGGGAGATAACTCTAAATGTATTCCCATTAATAATATGTCAACTCTTCATTCAACCCATCTTTAGTATTTCTTTTAATATATAATAATGTTCCAATCAAACTGTCATAAATATTCTTCTTTGTTTGAATGAAAATATTGTTATGTTTCACATTATGATATCTCAAATATGGTAGCTCAAACAATATTGATATTTTCTTCCAAATATGTCTATCATTGACAAATTTATGTTCTTTTTCCAATGCCACATCAAGGGTTTTCAACCTCTCAAAATAATAATCAGTGGATAAAGGTATTAGAGCAATATCAAATTTTTGTGAGCCATTTAATTCATTTTTTATCTCTATAAATGTGATATATAAACTATAACATTAGATGGCCCATATATACAATTTTCCTCCCATTATGCAATTGAAAATTTGATGTCTTTTGCTCGTAAATTAGACGCACTTTATTACTCTTAAAATTGTATCAAAAAAACTTTTTATATACTGGGAAGTCATTTATAGTTAACATATTCACTACATGCAGATGAAAATATTCAATTTTATAAGAATCATACACCCTAATACCATCCTTTCACAAGAGTTTCAAATCATCAATTAATGGTGATAAGAAAACATCATTATCATTTATGGGTTGCTTTGGTCAAAATATCATTAAACTCAATATGAAATATTTACGCTTTATGAAAAATATGGGATATAGGTAGTAAATTAAAAATAAAACGTGCAATGATTATGTATGCTACTGAGGCATTGATATGGATTCATTTCATACATGCACAACCGAATTCTGATATTTCTAACAACATTTACGAATATAGGATACTGCACCTCAATTTCCTTCCATTGTAGAAAATCTACTGGATAACCTATTTTTCATCACATATCCGCTCATCATAATTCCATCATAACCTTTTTGCATCAAGTGAATTATAAAATAAATGTTTAGAATGGAGAATTATAGTAAGACACTAAAATACCTTGGTAAGGATCTATGTGATCTCTACATCAGCCTGGGATTTCTCTTTCAACTTATATTGTGATGTACCACATATAGGACACTCTGATAGAAGTTTATATTGTTTCCCAAATATCACACAGTCTTTCAGATAGGCATGTATTTTCTTATATCCCAATCCAATCAGGAAAAATATTTTCTTCTCCTTATAATGTGAATTTAAAATATCATTGCCTTTATAAAGAATGACTTTCAACAATTGTAGAATCTATTTTAAAATATTGTCACTCTTTCCATGCTTCAACTTCAAGATAATCAATTGTATCACCGATGATAAAACCATAAAATCCATACAACCCAGAAAAGATGGTTTTTCAGCATCACCATATATATGCTCAATTTTCGGTTCAGTGTAAATTCTTTCAGCCTCAATATAATGAATCATTTATTCAATTTCATCAGAGCGACCATCTTATAAAGCATCATCATCAGTAGATCTGAAATTATACCCGATTTTGACATTCCAAATCCAAGGGTTGTAACCCAAATTAAAACCATGATAAATTAAATGATCTTTTATTTCTTTAATTTTCGACATCTCCATATTTAATCATTCCATGCATGGACAGAAAAATGATCAATTTTTAGAATATTTAATTTTGGAAATTCCAAAAAAACCATCACCACCTTCCTCATATTCATCACTCTTTCAATGTCTCGTGATCCAAATTTGACTCATTATTACCTATAACAAATATCAAAATTAAACATTTTTTTAAGATAATAATATTTTAAATTTATATGAAATATTTAATAATTTTAACGTAACACAATTTTCAAATATAAAACAAATATACCCATATTAGAAAAATATAATTACAAATTCTATACTGTAATGAAAGATAATTTTAAACATAAATAATAAATCCTAAAAATATACTCGTGGATATAATTTTAAATATAAAAAATAGTTAGATAATCCGTTTTTATATTTATATGAAATATTATATAATTTGAAATTAACACAATTTTGAAATATATAACAGATATATTCTTATTTTAAAATTATAATGATATTGTTTTTGAGAAATAACATAGAAAACCACTAAATTAAAAAAAAAATCAACACACACTACTGTGATGTATTATTGACCCATCAAAAAAGATTTTTTTACTTAACTTTTTATCATAATTACCTAAAATATTGACCTAGAAGGTCTTATGATAGTATTGAATTGAAATATTTTATTTATTTCATATAACTTTTACGGTCAAATTTATGGTTTTTAACATTATTATCGAGTTAGTTGTGAAAAATGGTATTGTTGAAAAAGTTCTTGTGTACATGATTTGAGAAGAACCTATATTTTCTTGGGAAGTTGGTGGAAATATCTCTTAAGCATAAGCCGTTATAATGAATTCATTATCAATATGTAAAATTTTCTTCTAATATACCAATGATCGTCTCATCCATTTATAACACATTAAGATACATAAAAAATGTATATTTGGTTACAAGGTATGAAAATCTAAATGAAAATCCATATTTAATTTTATCTCCCTAAAATAATCATTGGAATTATAGAATGTAACTAAAGGGAAAACATCATTGAATAAAAATTATATGATACCAATGAAGAATAATATCTGGATACTAAACCACCTCCAACAATTAATAGTGAGAGACACGATGAACGAAATCACAGAACTTGGATTTAGGGAATCTGTGAATGACCAATGATATAAAACATGATAGATGGGTTGGATCATAGACATGGTACCAACATGGGATTAATCACTATGGTCTTTGGAGTCTTTATTTTAGTCTTGTTGTCCTTTACCTATATTAATTTCAGTACATTGTTTAGTTACATTAAAATTTTCATACCATTATTTTAATTTTATTTGGATTTATTCCCCTTTTCCTATCTCATTATTAGATTCACATTATATTATTCATATTAATTTTCTTGTTCACTAAACTCTTATATTATATTTCTACTCTCATTAGAACACTTAACAATAGTTTATTTCATCTAATCTATATTCCTTTCACCCTCAATATTATTCTACACCCTTTGGAATATGTGGATGCATACTTGAGGTCACATAGTCAACTAACTAGGTCACATGATTAAGCACTAGGTTGGGTAAAATACATAAATTACATTAATATGTATAAAAATTATAATATTATCAACTACAAAAACCTCTTAAATATATATATAAACAATACTAAAAACAACCATTAATCCCTAATTGTAAATAATATGAGAATCTTCAATAATATATATTATTCAATGAACTAAAATTGATTATTTTCATTCAAATGAGGTAGCATTAACCCCTCCATTCACATAAAACATCTCTATGACCACCCAATCAAAGAGACTCCACCCTAATGATTGGAAATAGTGTAAATCGATAATCTATTCCCTACTGGATTACAATGGAAAAATATTAATTAAAAAAAATTATTTCTATCTATATGATAAACGAATCAACAAAAGTTGTGAATATGAAATCACAAAACATGATTTAAGGAATCCGTAGATTTAGGGCATCTGTAAGTGACCAATGATAAAACATTATCATGATAAAAAATCCATTTCAATAATTAATAGTGAAATACATGATGGAATTGAAAAATGATATTTAGGGTATCTATGAATGACCGAAATCGATGTGTGTAAATCTTACTTTAGAGTTGAATATCAGGAATATAAATGCACCAATGAAGAAAACGATGAATGAAGATTCCAAAATGAGTATGGAGGAAAAGGGATGGAAGAATTGATTGTAGGTTTTTTACACATGAGAGTCTAAGTCACTGTCACTCAATTGAAAAAAATGGAATAACATGAAACTAGGATTCATAAAAATTTTAAAGACTTATCATGTCAGTTATTTAATAAACGATGTGATAAATATATATTTTTTATATTTATCACACCGATTATAACATAACCGACCTAATAAAACGATTTATTACATTGGATATATAATAACTGATATGATAAAGCAATGATGTTTTGCTTATCACATCATTTATTTTATAACTAACATAATAAATGGGATTTATCACATTGGTTATTTGATAAATGTCGTGATAACTCAATGTTTTTAGCTCTGAATTTTAGTGTTATATAATTATCCTGGTAAATACTTTTTATAATAGTTTATGATGATTTTATGACAAAAACTAGGACTATAAATCATTTTCATGGATGTTAGTATAGTATTTGAGTAGGTATTGGATTAAATAAAAGGTTGTTGATGTTTGTAGAGTAGATTACAGGAGGTTCCCTGTTATAATTGGGGTGAGTAGCCCACTTGAAATTGTTTATTATTTTCAAATAATTCCATGTCACATTCATGGGAAAAATAATAAAAAATGGACCATTGTAAAATATTATATGAGATAAGATATATATATGTCCATAAAACATATATTATAAATTTTTAATGAAATTTTAACCTTTATCTCTTAATTTTAACCAATTTATAAACTTGTTATTTACCTTAACTGTGGAAATAGATTTTTACTATTTTCACAATTCAATAGGACTAAATATTAATTAGAAATTAAATCCTAATATTAATTATTTTGAATTAAAATATGGAATAAATTTTTTTAAACCCAATTCCAAAAAACATTTCCAGTTTAATTTAAAATTAAAGGTATAAACGCATCAAAAATCGATCTTCCAAAGAAAAATTTGCAGTAACTATAAATTGTTTTTGTATTAATATTTAATAATAATTTAGTCCCCAAGATCAAAATTGGATTAATAATAGTATATTTGTAGTAATTTTACTCTTAAATCCTTTTAAAAAGAAATTTAACATTGTGAATCCTTTAAAAGAAATGAAATTTTTCAATAAAAATTAGTCTTTTCCACTATTCATCAAAAAATTAATCATCTTTACAAATTCTCAGAAAAAAACAATAAAATAATTTTCAAATATTTATTTAAATGAATAGTTTGATTTTTTTCAAATAAATTTTCAAAATTTTGAAATGATTAATTTTAAAATATGTGAGTAAAATGTGATAGGTTTTTTTAGAAATAAAATACATTTTAATAATAAAACATGATTTATTCTTCTCCCAGGCCTTAAAAAATTCAGTTTACTGATAAAAAATAGCTTGAATATATAATATATGAATTTCATTATAATCATTCACTAATAGAGATAAATGTAATTTATTATAGTAAGCACACACTGCGATCATAATATTGTTTTTCCAAATTAAAATCATCATTATTTTGAATTGTTTTTTGATATTCATTTATAATTTATTGATAATAAAATGATTAATTTTATAAAAAAATAAACCTTGAATGTTTCATAATTTAGTTATTCTTGTTCATAACTACAAAATTAATGTAAATAATATAACGTTCACATTAAATAAAAATATTTTAATAGAATATTGTGGTTTATTTAAACTCTATGTTGTGTGTAACTCATGCTTTCAATGAAATTGAATTTATTTGAAAAAATATGTTCATAGAATCTCATGCTTTTATATCCCATGAATCATGATATCATATATCATAAATTTTATCTAAATTATATTCTATGATATAGGCACATCATGACTCTCATATTATACAATCCAACTGATATTGTTTACTATGACTGGAAACATATTTATTTAACTGGTTTTGATTTAATAGTGAAGAAAAATATATAATTCACATATATAGTGAATATATATCAATAATAAAAATTCGCTAAAATCGCATATAGAATTTATTAAAATCATCTCTATTATTTATGAATATATATTAAATCATTTCCACATGGTCGATCAAAATATCATATTTTATACTAAAAAATTTGTAAAATCAAATACTTATTCTATAGGAAAACTATATGACATTACAAGACATTTTTATTAGTTCTATTACATCCACCACTATGGAACACAACCCAAGGAAAACTAATTACCATAAAAGTTCATTACTACTCAGTCAATAAAGGCCTCTTGCATTATCTCGATTAAAAATACTCATATTCTAAATGTACATGAACACTATTAGATGTTCTTAATGAAATATACCAGGGAAGAGAGGACCACACCTATATATAAAAAAGATAATAATAATTAGAATATTAAGGGGAACATTAAATTTATCGTCTAAATTTTTAATTTAGATTAATAAAATATTTTAAAAAGATAAAAAACCCTCTTTATAAGGGGTTACTAAAAATTAGAAAGTTACAAGTTTTCAACTAAATTATTATGTATATACATATTAATAAAATAATTAATAATATTTATACTTTTCCCAAAATATATATTTCAATATATTTAAATAACATTAAAATAAAAAATAAAAAAATCTTCGCAAGTGGGATGACACGTATATATTAAGGCATGTTCTCTTAATACTCTAGTCTTTTATCCTCAGTTTATTTCATACCATTTAAAATTATAACCATTTTTTCTAGTCATTTATAACATATAAATATAAACTAATAGGCATATATCATAGAACCATGGTCTATTAGGAAACCTTGTCTACCATTATATATATCTAACACATTGTGTGTATACTTATACAATCTTTTTTTCTATAGAATTTATTTTCCTATAGAAAGAGAACTACTTAATATATTATATAAAATCTCATAATTTCTTGATCCTCTATGTATATTAATCATAATGAAAGATTACACTGCTTATTAGTCATTCTAAAGATATGAACACAACACATTAGTTATCTATGAATGGCCATTACATTCATTAATCTCTTAATTATAAGCGCTTATTTATTATATATTTAAAAAATTATTCAAATCCCATAATGGTTAAACTCAAATGATGACATAATTAGAAGAATACCTAACCAAACCTAATTACCTTAGCAATAAGGTTTTCATAAGAAAGGTATAAATCTATAAAGATCCTAATGAAATGTACGTTGTCAACCTTAATTTTTGAGGATTAATATTTAGTGTACACCCATATGTATATCAATAATCACAGGAAAATCTATGCGATATTCTTTTATGTGTCATTATAGATAATAACTCTCTATATAGTGTCTTCTAATTATTCATTTTCTCATATACAAGACTTCAACTCATGGTAATATTTAAAAATCATCATAACCAATAATAATCCCTCATAATTTATTATAAAGGATAACTCAAAGACATACATTGAGGGTATTTTATCATTCCACTTTTAATTTTTAATGTAAAAAGTAATTCACAATTTATTGTTAAATAGATATTTACAATATTATAAAACTAATTTGCATATTACCACTTTTTTATCTAATATCTTTTGTATCTAATACCTAACGATTCAACATAAGCTTCATGATTGTACAAAAATACAAACTTTTCAGTGGATTTTCTATATTTTTATCTGTATCCATCTAAAAAACATTTCATCTCCCCTATCTATGATTTCTCGAAAGGGATAATATTTTAATATGATTTTTTGGTCCTTTTCTGATTTTGGGGTTACCTGGATAGAGAAATAAAAACATTATTGAAACATAAATTATTTACTTATCCTACAATGCTAAAAAAACACTATGAGTTTTATAATGAACATATTGATCTAAATATATTCATTCATTCAATATGATGAATTAACATATGTTTCCTCTATTGTTTACTCCACAGTGGTTCCCTATTTGGAACTCTCCAATATATAATTCCTATATTTACGAAAAAAACGTAGCTTAATAAATTATAACATCATTATCAGTTTCAAAAATCAAATCAAGGTAAACTCTTATAGTGATCTCATTCATACCTATAATGACCATGCAAATGTTTATACTTCTTCTAAAGTTCATGAATATGTTTTTAATGAAATCTAGTTAATTTCATTGTGGTTTTATTTTTATTTACATTTTATGAACATAGAATAAGCCACATCGAGTTTATTATATAACATGGAATGCATGATAGATCATATGAAAAACACATATTTATTGATCATAAATCATCTTCATATTCATGGCCTGAAATACTGGAATAACCCCCTTCTCAAAATACTCCATGATAAAAAACATTATATCCTTATAAATATATTTGTTTTGACTCTATCTAATAATCCTAATTGATCTATCTCTATAGATCCTCATTCCCAATATGTTGGAAACATCGTTCAATTCTTTCATCAATATTCATTTAACCAACTATACCTTTAAAAATGTGAATTTGGAATATCACATTCTATGAGTATGATTTCAGTAACATACAATACCATAAACACGATAAAACTTCTAATAAACCACTTATATAAAAAAAAATAACCTCATTCTTAAATGTGATAGAATGGGTATGTTCCTCCACTAATTTTACATTCTTGAATCTCCATAATGGAAGAAGTGGTGGTGGTGGTAGAGAATATACATGAATGTTTTCAATATTTTTTCTAAGAGCTTAAATCTGGGATGCAAGATGGGTGGTTTCTTCTTCTTGGTGAATTCCAGGGTGGGGTGGTCCTATATGACTCTTCTAAAGACATTCATTGTGTGATAACTCATCCATAAGGTCTCAAGCAACTTTTGGTGTCCTAAATATAATTCTTCTATTACCAGCATCATCTCCCACAATCTATAAAATCGGTTGAAAGCCCTATTAAAAATATTGATTTTGTAACCACACATAGAGTCTATGATGTCAAAACCTTTTAGTTAATTCCATAAATAGATTTCAAGCCTCTGAGGATGATTTAATATCTGCATGTGTGATGTTCTGTTTTTCATTATGAGTATTTCATGTATGTATGGGTTGAAAATATATATCTAACAACTTCATGTCTAAATCATACCAGGTAGTGATAGGCTTAAAATCTTGTCTCTTAAGGAAATCCATTCCCCTATCATGCAAGGATAATGGAATGAAAATAATCCGGATAGCATATGATGAGACTCATTGGTTCTAAAAAGTGTCATAGACTTCAGAGAACTTGATATATGTTAATGTGGATTTTAACTCCAAATTCCATTGAATTTTTCCATGTTCTGGATTGCATGAATGTGTCCAGGATTGATTTAAATGGTATTCAACTATATGGGAGTCGGAAAAATGCTTGTAACGACACCGATAATGGAATGTGGTCCCAGTGGTTAAGTCCTACATTGGAAATAATGGGAGATTTCATTTGACACTTAATAAGGGGTGATGATAGTGGTTCAACTGATGAATTTTTATAGTGATAAATATTCGTTTGCATTTTCTTATAATCGCTCAGTATTTCTACCAATCATCGGAGATGGAAGACAAGGAAGACGGGTTCTATCATTAATGGATGTATGATGGAAGTCATGTGGACTAGCTGATGTTGAAGGAAATATATAATCCTGGTAGGTTTACAGGCATGGGGTAGACCTATAGGTTTTTTCCATCAGGTCATATATTTAGATTTTATGTGCACTAAACCTACGGACTCTGTAATGGGACACCTCTTCCCTGATAAATAAAATGATTTGATTGGTTAATAAAAGGGGGGATTCCCATTATTGTTTAAAAAATCCTTCAATTTGAATCATTTATACATCATTAATAAAATTCTAATTTTTTAATTGATTTTTTTGAATGATATGAGATTTTATATTCTTTAAATAATTATTATCTTCAATAGATTATCTCACGAGAAACAATGAAATAACAAAAAACCAAACAAAAATGAAAAACTACATATTAAAACGTCATGAATAATATAATCATTAGTATATAAAATGATAAGAATCATGTTAAAAAAATTTATATTATTATTATATCTGATTGATATTTTAAAAAGTTTTACATTTTAAGAACCATTTAAAAATGGGATTGTGTTTCACCTTTACAAAATTCATTTGATCGTATTAAAAACTCTATTAGAATAAGTAATATATACTTTTTAAAACTAATATACCAATAATCAATTATTTATAAATATTTATCAAATAAGATTAAAAACAACTGATTTTTAAGAGGGTAATGTTTTTAATAAAATAAGTTTTCTAAATATATTTCATTTTCAATTAAAAGAAAATTTATAATTGTTAAAATATTAATATGAAATAAATAACTTAATTAAAAAAACTATTTTATATTAATATGAAGTTTTTGATTTTCCTAAAATATTGATTTTTAGCTGAATAGTGGAAATACATGTTTTATAAATAACATGATGTTTATGAAATTATTATTATATAAGTAGGAATTTTTAATTAAGTAAACCATTTTATAAAAAAAAAATATGAATTTTATAAGCGAATTTATAATTATTTTAAGAAATCATCTAAAAACTCATATTTGACATTTTAGAACATAAGATATATTATTTCCTAAAATTAATTTAAATACATTATAAATTTAATTTTTAGAAGTTAATTTTTATCACTTCTAAAAATTTAATAAAAATGGATTAAAAATCTATTATTTAGTAGGTCCAAATTATCTAATAAAGTATATTTTAATTTTCTATATAAAGGATAATTTTCCCTAGCTAAAAACTAGTTACCAGAGTAAAATCTAAAATGGTGAAAGTAAAAATCTAAGAGTAAAAGACACCAAAATTGTTTAAAAAATATATGGAGAGGTGTAAATGACTATTTTTCCAACCATATCCCTTATTATCTCTAATATTTATCAATTTTAGATCCACTTTTCATGAGGTTGACTTCACATTATAAAAAACATTTGGGTATTTACAAAAATGTCACTCCTTAGGGGATCTATAATACACACTTATCCAAAAAAAACATCATAATTTCACGTCAACCTCTACCTAGACTTATCCTTAATGGTTATATACACTTTAATTTTTTATATCTATCTCAAAATACTATTTCCCAATGTTTTAATCCATTTTCATAAGTGATAATCCACAATGTGGTTATAAGTTATTTTCCTCTCTCCCTCTCTTTATTTTATTTTATTTATGTTCTTTTCATATTCTCCAAATTTATTTTTAACATGTCATAATTATAAAATAAATATAATATTTATAATTCTATTTTATTATAATCATCGTACAGACAATAACTACCCTCCCCTTTTTTCTATTTAGAAAACAAATACATGAATAGTGAAATATGAGTACTACCACCACCACGACAAAACATATTTAATTTCCCTTAACATCAATACAAGGATGGTATGAAATAGGAATTTAATATATAATTATGATTTTAGTATCATATTTATTATTACAAAAAAACATATTAATCTCTTCCCCCTTTTTGTGGAAACAAATCACCAACTATGAGTACGTGTGGACTACTACCTCTTTGGAATGATTGATTTTGGTTTTTCATTTAATCACTTTCTTACATAGATGGACCTGAAGTTGAAATTCAAGTATAAAATTCTATTTTATTATATCATTAAGGATACATTATGAAAACTATTATAACCCATCAATTATATGATCAACAAAATATTTCATTATTTCCATCTTTTAAAATGAGCGGACTAAAAGGAAAATGTTCTCTTTTTTCTAAGTAGTGACTTTATGTGAATTATCTTATCCTTTCAATTATTTACTTATTATATATCACACTAATAAAAACAATATAATATCATTATTTTCTAGGTATAATAATATTCATATAAACAATCTCATAATCATCCATTAATCATAGTGGGTTCATGTTAGGGCCGATTTAACCACCAACTAGAATAATGATACAAAATTATTCAATGGATTCTTATGAAAACATAGTAAATAGTGAAATATGATATAAATATATAAATAATTATTTTTTTGTGGTTTAAGAAAGAATGCAATAATATTTTAACGATTAATTAAAAAACCACTTTTTAGGTTAAAATCACAGAAAAATGTCTATTGTGGATTTCATCTTCTACTGTAAAGACTGAATTACTGAGGAAGTAAAATTTAAACATAATTAATCATTATAATTAAAATATTATAGTGAAAGAAGTTTTAATGGTAAATATATGTATAATAATGAATAACATCACTGATATTGCTAATCTTGTTCAAAACGATCAAGAGTACACACAACCAACATATAAAATGGGTACTAAGTAATGAATATAAAAGAAAAGAATTATTATAAATGAAGTTTATAAAATTTTATATATATGAAAATGGGTATAAAGGGGTTATTAAGAAATTTATGATTTATATATAGGATCATATAGTGCATTCATCTAATTGGGTAAACAAGATAAGGGGTTTCTTTTCTGAAATTTTAATTCCTTGAGACATGTTTAATTTATACACCAAGTCTTCTTCAAGATGAACATAGAGACCCATGGTTATTTTTTCTAATGATTAACATTTATTTCATGATTTTATCATTTATCTTTGTAGGGATGATTTATCTTTTGATTCAAATATATTTACATTATTTTTCTCTTACCTAAATGTATAACGTTATCAAGAACAACCCTCCATATCTTAATTGGATCATTGTTTCAAATATATATATATCCTTCCTACCAATGTTATCCTCAATGTTTTGGAAAGATAATAAGGATTATTTTATGTTAGTATAATAATTCCCTTTAACCCTTTTTAAAAATGAAAATTTAATACTCATTTTATGATGTGGGTTTAAAAAAAAAGTTATTTCAAAATATTTTCCACATAAAATTTATTTCGATAATATTTATGATTATTCAATGAATAATTTTTTAATGTTTTAATGTAAATTCCTTTTAATTTTTTCACATCACTATTTTTAATATCAAATTTTGACAACATCAGTAACTTCAACACTTTATCAAATTATTGAAAAAGATCTATTTTAATGTTTATTGTGGGAAAACATTTTTTTATCACCTTTGTAATTTTATATCAATGTATCTCTCCATTTTTTCATGGTTTCTAAAAGTGAAATTATTTTTTCCAGTATTTTTATAATACATCTTTTAAAATTATTTTAAAATATCAAGGTTTTTTCTTATTTCAAAATTTATTTTCTTAAAAAAAACTAATTTAATGTAATTTTCATTTCTGTTATTATCCATTGATACATCTTATACATGATTGAGGAAGTAATTTAAATTTAACCATAAATATTCTTTCTTTGGATGGATTTCATTACTTTTTCTCTTTTGAAGAAATTATTTTTCCATGCCTTTCTATTTCCTAATAATTTTTTGTATACATAGGTAATTTATCATCTATTGTCTTTCAATTATGATTACCACAATTTTGGATCCTTTTATTGATGGGTGTTAACAAAACATTTCATACATTGATTTATTGGGTAAAATTTTTATCTTAACCATATACCATATATCTATGTTTTGAAAATACCATATTATATATTATCCTGAAAAAGTAGTATTTACCTAGAGAGCTACTAAATATCATTGGATACCTACATATTTTCCATGGTTACCTCATATTGAAATTATTGATGGAATTATAAATGTTTTCATAATGTGGTTCCATTTGGAAAGTATATAAAACATGATTTATTTACATGGTTTATTTTATGATGTGATGATTTCTTCCCAGTGGCACATAAATGTATTGATTATGAGATAGGTGGGACCTATATCACATTATAATAAATTTTTTAAGGTCTTATATCTCACAAGATAGAATTTATATATGAAATAATTATCAAATAGCTCTGTTTATATAGTGTGAGTGTGGTGAAGTTTAGCTCTACTTACAACATTACATGTGAACAAGTCGGTGAGTAGCTAGGTTCACAAAGGGTGAGTGAGATGGAATTTAGATAATATCACAGTTTTATAACTGAATAGTTTGGCTAGTATTCAATTTCATAAGATAAGAAATACTATTTTTTGTATTGTACAATTTTATTTCCTATATTACATGGCTCAAGATTTATACATTATGTTTTGTTTTCTTATTCCATGTAAAACTTTTAACATTTAATGTAATGTTTATATATAATAATTTTGGACATATTTTTTATTATCTATTTTTTAGTTGGAGTATTATTTTTTTAGGTATATTTATTATACACATATTCATATCTTATGGTTAATTATTATTATTGGTGGTTATAACTTTTATTTACCCTTAATGAGAATATGATCTCACTTTTTTCTTATATTTCTATTTCCCTAGGTTCTGTAGAAAAGTAATATTAAAGATGTGTCAGGAATGGTGTATTATGAGATATATTGTTGCGATATATTTTAGACTTTTTTAGGATTAAGTAGTTGTTTATAAAATGGGAAATGTCTTTTAGTTAAAAAATTCATGAGTTTTTTTAGTTAATTTTTTAACTGATTATCTAAAACTCTAAAAATAAAAGTACACGTGAATGTATTGTAAGGAAAGATTTTATTTTTAAGTCTTGTAATTTCCAATCACTTTGGTTAGGATTGTTATAGTTGGAATTAGAGAAGGTTTTAGATAAATTTGGAGATTATGATGTTATCAATTGAGTTAAATTTAGGTGTTTGAAATATCCTTATTGTTCGATAAGTTATTGTTTATGATAACTTTAATGGTTTAGATATCATAGCTTATTTGAGGTAATATTGAATATTCTAGGAATTAGGATAAGAAAAATCTAGTGAAAACCCATGATATAACACTGAGGGTCAATTTATGTAAAGGATAATATATCCAAGTATTAGTAAATTATTGATTATGTACGTTTCATGGAAATAACATACATGTATGGATTCTACAAGTGGATGCCGGATCGAGAACAGATAATCGTAGGGGTAAGAACCCCCAAAAGAGTTTATTGGATATTAATTAAATCTTCACCCCATGAATGACAAGGATGTCTAATTTTACACCAGTTTTGACATTAAAGGTAGTTATTCTTTGGTCAATTACTAACTGGAAATTATTTTTTTATTAAAATAGAAACCTTTTAGGGGGTTAGGGGGAACCCATGACACCAACGACTTAGAAAAAACAAATAGCCCCAATGGACCAAAAGCTCAAGACAAAAAGAAACCCGCACTATAAAAGATAAGCTCCTCCTAGCAACAAAATCATTAAAATCAGCTTCTTCAATCCCAAAGCTGATTGGATAGTTGTCCCGTGCAAAAATACATGGGCCTGAAACAATGGTCGAAGCCATACCCTCTCAAACATTTGATTCTAAAAAGCTATGGAACAGTGAAAACCATTTCCATGCACCTCATCTGAAACATCTTTCTTGTAGACAATGGGTTGTGAAATCCTCTGAGCAGCTGACCACCAAGGCCAAACAACATCAACCAAATCACACAATAATACTTCTAGACCACAAAATCAGCACTGTAAAAACCATCACAATGAGTAACTTGGTCACAACCATGAAGCCATTGTGAATTCACCCCGGCCGGCCACTGGAATAGAAGCCATATCCACCGCTCGTCTCTAAAAACAAATCACAAAACAACTTCACCAAAGAAGGAGAAACCCTAAAAACCCATCCACGCCACCGCCACAATAGAACGTCACACCAAGATCATGCCAAACATCAAAACACAAAGAACACCAAACTGCATAAAATAATAACATCACCGAGTACAAAGGGAGAATCCTTGAAATGCTCCATGCCACCAATGAAACCCCGATCGCCACCAAACCAAATCACGCCGGAGTATAACAAAGAACACAAATCCCGAAACTCGAACAATATGGGACCATCCAAAATAAAAATATATATATATGAAAAAAAGAAGAACAAAAGGCCATTACCAGTCTCCAAGCCAAAGCTCACCAAAATCTAGATCCAGATCCCACTGCCACCATCTGTGTCACCCGTGGAGATTATACCAGACCACCCAACACATGCATCTGGGGATGAAGCGGTGCCCTCTAACTGCGGAAGATGGATCTCGGCCACTAGTCCAGCACCACGCTGACATGGGGACCCTATCTAGCGAAGAGTGAGATGGTCAAGAAACTGATAGGTAATGGTGCACATCATTGAGCAATCGATCCCATGGAGTTGCACGACGCTGCCGAGAAAGAGGAGCCCGCCACGAGCCCCCCGACCTTGGACGAAGTAGCTGAGATGATTCAGAGTGATGGGATAAGGTGGCAGTGATGGAAAAATCCTAGCCGCATCGTACCCCATATGGGCCCATATATTCTTTGGTCAATAAAATTCTCTTTATAAACCACTATAAAGGTTTTATTTCCTAGTTTTCTTATAAGATTAAGATATAAATTATGATAGAAGACAACTTAATGTATCATATGAAGAACTAAGGGAGTTATAGGATTGAACCAGTATGAAATAGCTGAAATTAACATATCATAGGTTGAAAAGAATGTGTAATTGGAGAATAAATCTTAGGGTTGAATGTTTATTTTCATATAATCTAATTATTTTATATATTATCAAAACCATTATGGTTTTAGTATATGCTTTAAACTAGACCATGAGTAAGAATCTACGTAAGTTATGTCTCCAAAAACCACTATGTCTTATAACGAGACAAATGAACATTTTAAAAAGATTGAGAGTATTAGAATATTACTATTATAAATGAAAACATGATTTCCAAAATATAACCTGAGCTAGTGAGGTTGATACAATAATAGATAATTGTTTTTGATAATAATAGTTATTTTCATTAGAGATTCATATTTATCGATTGAATTTTGGTGTATTATCAATTCTATAAGGGTTATGTGAAACATCTTAGGATTATTCTTAATTAATTCTTCTTAAATGGTTTTGAAACATATAATACATTGAATTACAAATATTTAAAAGTGATTTTAGGAAAAGGTTATTTTTATTGGGTTAACTATTGAAAACATATTATTAAGGTGTGAACAATGATTAGGAATAATATTTTTTTAGGATGAAGTAATAAAATGTTGATTTATTTTGAAAATTTATGTTTTATTGCATTTGTTACATTGGGATTAATAATTGTTTCATCGTATTTTGGGTGAATTTTATAAATTTTTTGTGAATGTATTTACTGTTGTGTTATTTCACGAACTATTGGGTGAATATAAGAGTTAATTATATAAGGATATATTATTTCCCTATAGTTCAATGTCATGGGGAGTCCACTGGATTTGGAAATGGTAAACTGTGTAAAATATATGATTATGGTTTAAATAATCAATACTCTTTGAGGAAGGATAAGTGTATTGATCTAGCATATGATATTAAGGTATATTTCCCATTGGAAGTTATAATTATAATAATAAATATGTTTTGAATACCTTATGATACTTTCATTAGTGGGTGATAATTAAAATTATGAGGATTAAAATTATTTTTTATGGTGTAATATAACGACTCAATATTTTGGATCCTTTAAATTAATATTATATTCAACATCATATATCAAATGTAACACCTTACTAATGAATCACTCGACTAAGAAGAACCACTAAATATTAAAAATACCCAAATAATATAATCATTAGTATACAAAAGGTTAATAATCAATTAAAATAATCAAATATTATTATTATATTTGCTTAATATTTTAAATATGTTTCTTCGGAATTACCATTAAAAAAGGGGTATTGTGTTTTTCTATAAAAAATTATATTGTTCATAATTAGAAGTTTATCATAGTAGGTAATATTAGGATTTTAAAACTAATATATTAATTTAAATTATTTATATATGGATATAAAATAAGATTAAAAATAATTTCAGTTTAAAAAGGTCTTTTCTTTAATAAAACTATTTTTTCATAATATATTGTATTTTTTAAAAAAAATTATAGATTTAAATAAAAATTAATTTAAAAAATTAAATTCATTTTCTATTTAAAAACACCATTATTTTCTTAATATGAATTTTTTGGATTTTCCAAAAAACACTAATTTTTAGATTAAGATAGTAAGATATTTTTTTACAAATAACATTACTTTTATGACATTAATAGCATAAAAATAAGAATTGAAAATTAAGTAAACCTTTTTTTAAGACTAAATATTTATTTTATAAGTGAATTTATATTTTCAAAAACGAATATTTTAATTTACAAACCCTTTTTTTAAAATTTTAGAACTTAAGTTATATTTTTTCAAAAAACACAATACATACAAAATAATGTATTTTTAAAAATATTTTTTTTAATTTTAGAAAATGAATATTAATGGATTTAAAATTTCAAATTAGTAGTACCAAATTATTTAATAAGAGAAATTTTATTTTTTATATATAAAGGATAAGTTCCCCTAGGTAAAAACTAGTTAATAGAGTAAAAAATAAAATGGTAAAATTAAAAATCTCAGAGTAAAAGACCCCAAACATGTTTAAAACATTTTTGGTATTGTGTTTATGAGGATTTTATCAAGGGTTTAACTTATTTTCTCCATTATTTTCCAATTTTGGGGCCACATTACTTGATAGTGACTTCTCATTACAAAAAACATTTAGGTATTTACAAAATATCACTCATTTTATCTTTCAAAAGGGGAACTCCTCTCCCCACTTGCCATCACAAAAAAAATTAAATAATTTCATCCAAAACTATACAAAATCATATACTTCATAGTTTTATGCACCTTAAAGATGTTTTTTTCTTATTAAAATACAATCACACAAAGGTTTAACCCCCTTTGCAAAGGAGATAATCCAAAAGGTGAGGTATAACTTCAAAAACTCCCTTTCCTTCCATTATTTTTCATTAGACACTTTTCTTCATCTATAAATTTAGTTATATCATATCATAACACTAACATAAGTGTCTTCATAATACCATTATGTTATTATAATGATTTTTCAAGCATTAACCACACAACAATTTAACATTTAAAAAAATGAATACATGAATTAGGTGTTTTGTGGACTACTGCCTCCACAACGCAATGTGTTTCATTTTCCATCACTAATATAAAATGACATTACAAAAGTGGGATTTCAGAAATAATTATTTTTTATATAATTATTATTTTTATTAAAAAATAAACTATACTAATCCTTTCACCCATTATATGGATAATTAAATCGTTTTCTATATGTATGTGTGGATTTATACCTCAATGGAATGATTGATTTTCTATTTTTTTAATAAAAACCATGTATGGATGTTCATGAGGATGGGAATAGAGTAAAAATATTATTTTTCTGATATCATTTTCTATCTATTATGAGAAATTTTCTAACATATTAATGATATGATCGACAAAATGATATTGTTAATTCAATCATAAAAAACAGGTGAACTAAGAGGATATATTCAATATTTACAAGTAATGAAATTATATAAGTTATATTATATTTTTCAATATTTCAAATTATAATATATAAAACTAATAAACCATATCTAAGATCCTTATTCTTGTATTATAATGATATTAAAACTAAAAATACTCATAATCGTCCATTAATCATGGTATGTTTATGCTTGGGTCAGTTTCACCACCTATTGGAGCAATGTTTTAAATATATATCATGGATGATAATGAAAACATACTTTATGGTATAATATGATATAAATATTTAAATTGTTTTTTATTTTGGAATCTATACACAAATATTTAACTTGTTAATTAAGAAAACACCCTTTATAGGTTAAAAATCATGGTAAATTATTTGTTTTCAATTTAATATTTTATGATAAAGACTAATGTATCCATGAAAAGAAATTTAGACTTAAAAAATCATGACAATTCATCCATTTTAGAGAAAATAATTAATTTTTAATGATTACCCTTTGGATAATAATTAATATCAACACCATGGTTAAAAACTAGTACCAAAAAAATCAAGATTACAAACAAACAAATTCAAAATAATTACTAACATACTAATATAAATGTGAAAAATATTTATTAATGAAGTTTAGAAAATGATATGTATACTAAAGAATATATAAAATGGGTGTTTAATATATTTATTTTTTCTATATTGGAGTTTGGTGTTTATAAATCTAAGTGGGGAAACCGGTTAGTGGTTTTTTGTCTCAAATTTTAATTCCTCAAGACATGTTTGTCTTATATACAAGTTCTTATTTTTCAGGATGAAAATGAATACCCTTTATCCATTTTTATAATTATTTCATTATATTTCACAATGTTCTATTTTATCTTTTTGAGGAGAATGTGTCTTTTTATTCTATATTCCTAAATAAATTTTCTATCACCTAAAAGTTTAAAATTATCAATAATCATCATCCATCAATTAATTGGATCTTAGTTTCCAGTACATATTTCCATTCACACAAATTTTATCAACAATATATTGGAAATATTATATGGATTATTTTCTATGATTTAATTAAGTCTCTTCAACCATTTTAAAAAAATAAAATCTAGATATCTTTTTATGATTTGGGTTTTCAAACAAAGGTATTTCAAAAATATTTTATACCCAAATTTTTTTTCATAATATCATTAATTTTTTAAGGATTAATTTTTTAATTTTTATTTTTTAAAGGTAAATGTTTTAAAAAAACATATGTTCATCATTTTGAAAATATATTTTGAAATCTACCAATAACATTATCATTAAATTAATATTTTTAAAATGATCTATTTTAACAGTTTTTGTCAGAAAATATCATTCAACTACCTTTGGAATATTATATGAATTTTTATATCAATGTTTCATGGTTTATAAAAGAAAAATTATTTTTCTCATGCATTTGAAAAATATAACTTTTAAAATGGTTTAAAAATTTATATAATTTCATATTTCTGAACTAATTTCTTCCTAAAACACTAAAAATAATTTTTTTTCTAATTTAATTTTCCATTGACATATATTATTCTTAATCAAGGATGTGTTTCAAATATAACTATCCATATTATTTATCTCGATATATTATGTAATGTTCTTCCCTTTTGGAGAAATGATCTACCAATACCTTTGTCTTGAATACATTTTTTGTATGTATATACATAATTTTTATTCCAACATCTATCCTTAATGAAAACCTCGTTTTTAACTTCTTTTAATAAGGGTTGTTCACCTAGATTCCATATATCTATTTATTTGGGAAAAATATTGTATTAACCACATAAAAATTATATATATAATGTAAATTTAATATACACTATTACCTTGACTAAATGATATCTACTTAATGTGTAATTAAATATAATTCTTTAGCCATTTATTTAGTATGGGTATATGATGTTATGATTATTGATGGAATTATGAATGTTTTATTTATGTGATACCATTTAAAAAGTATATTAAACACATTTTATTAGGGTGGGTGATATAATTATTTGATGATTGTTTTCAACTATCACACAAATGTATGGACTATGAGATGGGTGGGACCTAAATCTCTTTCCAATTAATTGGGTAAAGGGTTTTATCACATGATATTGAAATGTTATTTGAATAGGTTATTGAGTGGTTAGGTTCACAGACGGTTCACATGATTGCATTTTTCTCTACTCAAAATTTTTCTTGTGAACAAGTAGCTAGGAATTTAGGGGCTGAGTGTGATGATATTTATCTATACACATAATTTTATATGTTAATAGGTTGGTGGGTAAAATTTTTTACAAATATAATTAATCCTATTTTTATGATTGTTCCATTTTCTTTCATATATTACATGACTCTTGATTTATGAATCATGTTTGTTTTCTTATTCCCTAGTAAAGGTTTGATCATTTGATGTTATATTTCTACCTATTATGATTATGGACACATGTTTTATGATATATTTTTTTGATAATTATTTTATAGTATATCTTAATTATACCCATATACTAACTTATGACCATTGATCATTATCGTTATGTTTCCCCATACTTAGCATCTAAGCTCACAAATTTCATAGGTTTACATTTCCCTATGTTATGATGAAAAGAAGTGTGTATGATGTGTCTGGAAAATTATCTTTTGAGAATAATGGGTTAGATATATTGAGGATTTTTTTGATATAAATCACTTATTTATATAATGAAAAAAATTAAAATTTTTAAAAAATATATGGGTTTTATTAATTAATGCTTCTCCTTAATTCTATAAAACACTAAACCAAATAGTTAATGGGAATGTATTGTATTGAAATATTTTATTTAAGTCATGTAATTATTGGTCAGTTAGGTATGGGTTATTATAGATTATATATCCATTTTACATATGTCATGTTCATAATGGGAAGATATGGAAAGTCATGTCAAAATGGACTTTATCCCTACTACGAGTGAAAATGTACCATCATAATCAATTCCATTCATTTATTTATACATTTTACGCTGATCGTGATTTATAAGTAGACACTCTTCCATAGAGGTTAGTTTTTTTAAAAATACCTCCTCCAAATTTTTCTTACCCCTTTAGGTTTATTCACTGAGTTCCAAATATCTTTACTGTGAATGAGTCCATATAATATTTCATGGACTCCAACTGTTTCCCATAATTAAAACCCTCAATTATATCTCAAAAATTATAAGTTTCGTCTTATTTAAATATTCATTCCTTATGATTTATAAGAATAAATCCAAACATTTGAGCCTAATTATGAATATTACTAGATCTTTTAAGTTATCTTGTTACATCTTTTTATTTCCTATACCACATACTCTTATAAAACAAGATCACTTTTAATCTTATTAAAAATTACAAATTTTAATTTGAAATTTCCAACGGTCAACATTTTCCTATCAACCCCTTAATTCCAGTGTTCCTTCAAAAGGTAAATACTATATTATATCAAAAAATAATTTTATTTTAGTAGTATTATAGAAACTAGTATCACATAGTTTCGAAAATCTTACCAAAAAAATAAGAAGTGATTTTTAGGGATAAGCTCATCAGAAATGAAAAATTTAATAGTACTATATAACCCAAAATACATATAAAATAAAAATAGATATGTTTCACATACCATAAATTTTAAGTGGACTTTTTGATGAGTTTTTATATAATTTAACTGATTTTTAATGTAACTATTTCATGAGAATATACCAAGATTTATATTTAAAGGTCACACCAACTCATCATCAACTGAACAATGTCCAATAAGGTATAATTTATCCTATAAAACATGCTATTGAACTGTAGTGTTCTAAAAGGTGTGAGTTCTTAAAATAAATTACACAATCACTTTTATTATTAGTATATTATTATAAAATGTATTCACTACCCATATTTAATCCTAGAATCTTGATACATTTACTATTTGAATATGCATTTGTCTTCTTAAAACATTGAACATATAAAAATATTTAAACATTTTTCCCTCAAAAAACATAACCATATAAATTAAAATCAACATTAAATTTTATCCACAGATACACCCAACAATGTAACATTGTTCCAAATAAATCCCTATTAATATTTTTTAATAGTTTATTATCCCTCTCACCTTTACCATTAAATGGTGTTTTGGTCATTTTTCTTAGAATATAATATTCAAAAATTTTAAAATATTTATAATTTAAAGTATGAGAAAAGTCATATTTATGAATTAATTGTATATATTTCTCATTTATAGGTCCAATGAGATGACTCCAAAGATATAGGTTTCTAAAATCATATTTTACATTAATATACTAAATTTTATAAATTGGATTACCCATGTTTTGAATGTATAAACGTTTATCATACTCTATATTACATAATTAATTTAATTTATGTATATAGTAAAAAAAATTAATAATAGTGATTGAAATCATTTATTACGAAAAAAAGATATAGAAATAATTTTTTTAGGGTAGGAATATAATAACAGTTTTCCATTTCTATAATTAATCTAAAATATAAACTTGGATAAAATGTACTGACTTCAATGCAACGAATCTTGTCCTATTTCCAATATGTGGATATAATTAACCTTTAATTAATAATCTTAGGATTATATGTTTGTATTTATTACTAAAATGAATAATGAATTCCCTATATCTAATACAACTATTTAAGAATTTAATAAATTAATTTCAGTAACATTCATTTGACAATGATTAGAATTCATCTATTTGAGAACTCTACATAACCATAAATACCAGTTGAGAATTTTATGATTTGTTAAAATTATAATAGATATCAAAATGATATTCATGAATAATTCAATAATTTATAACATGAAATGTCATTGCATGATTTTTTTTCTTTTAATCAAGGATTTTTAATGAATTCACTCCTACTAAATTTATAACCCCATACACCTTTACATTTAGTAAGACATGATCTATATTATACTATGTTTTGTGTCTATATTAGTATTAATCTCAAGTTTGAGATATTTAAGTAGGTCATCTCGATAATAATATCACATATGATTTTTCTATACATAAGTTGGAAACCCTTTATGTAAATATATCATATGGATAGTACATAACTCTATTCCTTTGGTATATTATATCATAGGATTTCCCAAATAATGTAACCCAAATATCACAATAAAATTTTGTGACATAATTCCTAGGATTATTCATTTCCTTTATTCCTTACACATTATAATTTATGGTTACGATGATTTAGCATGATCCTACCAAATTGTATGATCAACATATTAACATGTTTTTTCATTAGAATAAATCATTCAATTACTATTTTAGGGGTTTTCATGGTATACAATGTTTAATATATATCTTATTTAAATAAAATTCATGAGTATTTCATCTCATGTGATATTAATTGTCTCATTATTTATTCTTATATATATATATATATATTCATGATTTAAATGATTTAGTTTTACAATCATTACTCCATCCACAAAATTAAAAATTTCGAACCAAATTAATGTATATATCTTTACACAAATATATGTATCTATTACTAACCAGAACAATAATCCATATACATATATACATCTTTAAATATATCTCATGAATATGGGATATGGAACTCTATCGTGTCATGGTTTTGAATCATGTAAAATTAAAAATCCCTATAATAGAAACCATGGTGTGATAGATATAGAACCACCACTTTTCTAGATAGATAGCATTAAACCTTTAGATAATGGGATTTTCATATGAAATTCCCACTATGCATGGCGTAATACACAAGAGAGATATTAATTTCATCATAACATGGACCCCTTATAGCAGCACATGAATGTTAGTGTTAGAGGACCAGAGGAAGGGCTAGTGAACCATTATTATTGTGGATGGAAAAGATTAATTTTGAATTCAAATAAATGGAATAAAGATTAGATCATGTATATAACGTATTTTTGGAAATTTTTAGTGCATTTATATGAAAAAATACTCAAATAGAATTATGATGTTTTTCTGGAGGAAATAGGGAGAGGAGGTGGTGGCTACATGAGACTAGGTATCTATTTGGGTGTCACTAAGTAATTTGTGAGGGTATGTGTAATAAGGCCCCCCCTAGATACTCCATCAGGTGGGTGGTTCCTTGTATTAGGTAATCAGTGGAGTCTCCAGGTACTCAATAAGGGAACATTGGTTGGTGGTGGGGTCTACCTTTTTTAGAATGCGTAGAGACATAATTTCATGATCAATCATATATTTATTTTTATTAGGTTCACTTGCGGAGACAATTTTATCTATTAAATAACCCTTATTATTCTCCCTCTTGAATCGATTCAAATATCCCTTGAATATAGGAGAAATTATAATTTTTAAATATATGAATCAATGGTGAGATCCTTCTCATTTTCATATTTCCTCTTTAGTCTTACTTTCCATTGATTTGGGTGGTTTATTTTAGGGGTTTTCATGTGATTTTACAGGATCATGGTGTAATCTCTACGATATTGTGGGTCTTTCATTTTTATATCATAGAGGAGCCTTATGATGGACTGATACTAGCTATTTGATAAAATTTTATTTAAGATGCATCACCTAATAAAATTTATTTTGTATTGTGGTGAGTCGGTAAAAACATTAAAAATATTTTGTTTTTAAAATTGGGTCATTTCTTTGATTTAATTTTAGGTTCATGTCAGGAGTGTAGTATACCTGGATGCTTAAGGTTTTATCATAATTATTTCACCAAATGATTTTGGTTTGTTTATTCAAAAGACAATTTGGTTTTTAATGATTTTATAAATGATATTTGATTTTGTATGGATGATATGGGTTATTTTGAAACATTTATGAATGGAATGATCTTTGTATTGATTATGGTTCTCCTTTTAAGGTAGGTTTCCTTTAAATTTTTTAAATATTCTATGTATTTATTGATTTTATATTTTTGTTCCATTATTTTTATTATCACTAGAATGATTGTTTTACATTGTGTGATCTTAATCTATAAAAATGGGATACACTAGGGATTTCCTAATAGTAAAAATTTTCAAATAGGTTTAAAAATATTTAATTAGTGGTGCCTTAGTTTATTGAGAATCTAGATCCCTTTTATATAATTTTTAGTGGTGCGAGTATTTTGACTGTGTTAATGGAAAATGGGTATAATTTGTGAAACCATTATAAATGGTTTTTAAAAATTTTAAATGATTATTTATGAAATTTTTTGATGTTATTTTCAAAAAAAGTGTTACTGTATAAAAAGGGTACTCGATATGAGATTTTTATGAGGAACTTTTTTTGAGATAAGATGGCATGAGGTGATTTTTTACGGAAAAATTAGTTGGTGTTTTGGGGGCTTTTTTTAAAAATAAATCTATCAAGGTCTTGACTAGGTTTTAATATATAAATATAAGGGATTTTCTTGAATCCTTCTTTAGTCAATTTGACCACATGTTGGTGATTCCTTATTTTCTAAATATTGTATGATTATGATTGTTATTATTGATTATGGACAGTTATAATATTATATATTGTTTCATTATGATTCATGATATCATAAGAACCATAGAAGAAACCATACATTGGGATATGTGTTGGGTATATCAGTTGACAAGTGAGATTGTTTCCCTTTGGTTTAGGTCTATATGAACCTCAACAAATTTTTTGATTGGGCATGGATCCTGAAGTTGATCAGGTGATGGTTGAGATGATAAAATTTTAAATTTGGTTATTTCAAGATATTATTTATGAGTTTCATGGGCTCATAAACCACATAAAAGATATTCTATGGATTACCCTCAATGATTTAGGTAAGAGTTATCCCTAGTGTTTTTGATTGATGGATTTGACTATTTATATGTGTTTTGATCCATGTGGATTTTCAATCCTCAGAATAGATCCAAAGACGATATAGGATGTGGGTGAGGAATCATTATGTTTATAATAGGGGTATGGAGAGCTTCCCTCCTAATTTATGTTCCATATGCCTTTTTATTTGACAATATGACTTGCTACATATCCTGATAGGTAATCTAACTTCTGTGATACAAATATTGATAAATAATTTATACCCATGGAATGTGAAATCTATTATTGACCTTCAGGTTTTATATATAGTTGGAGAAGTGGATTATATTATTATTATGTTTCATACATTATTTATTTTCTTAAGAATATGTAGATATATTTAAATGATTCTCTATATCATTTTCATCTGAACCTATAGAATAAATTAACAAGGCTTTATGTTGGATGATGGTTAACTCTTAATAGGTGGTTGAGGGATTCATTAAATATATCTAATACAAATCCTCTGAGGACCAACCTAATGTAAAACAATATCTACATTACAATTTTTTTTGTTATTTGGTGTTTTTTATATGTTATCTATATTTTAAGGTTTTAACTATACATTAATATCATCAAGTAGTGGGAACCAACCCCTATAATGGCATGTAACATATGAAATTAGGAAATAGGTTTTTATAGGTAGTTTGGTCATAACTCAAGGAAGGACTATCAAAAGGATATGGGGTAGGGAATGATACATGATATGTTATTCCAAGTGGTTGGGGGGAAATTATTTTTTTTCATTAGTTTTACTATGGATGTTTTGTTAGATGTGACTTAACAGTTTGGACCACATTGGTTTCCTATCTTCTAATTTTTTTAAACCATGATATTTTGGTGGTGATTTTGGGTAGGCTGTGATATTACTCATGGGGTAGGAAATATTTGGATGAGTGAAGATTATGGATATATAGATATATTATTTTTAGTACATATGATGATATTATAGATGAATTTTATACCTCTAAAATTCATAGGTGTAAATATGTAATTAATTATAGGCAGTTGGGCCATAGCCTATGTTAAAAATGTTATGTATGAGTCTTCAAGGTGTGTGTATCTTCTATACAAACAAGAAATGTTATAAGATTTCATTGGTATATTTTCTTGAGCATTTGGGGGTGATTTTCAACAATAATTGATTTACACTCTCCTAAGATATTTGTACCCATCTAATTGTTCTAAGCATCACTCAGTGTGTTTATGTGAGAAGGGAAATCCTATTATACTATTAGATTCACCACCGAACTATATACATGGAATGGGTTTTAAAATATATGGGTTGACCTTTATGTTCCAATTTTGGTATAGGTATTTCCTTGTAGGTGGACACTAGGTTTGGGTCAAATTGGATATTGAATGTCTAGTATTCGATAATATATTTATATGAGTAGTCTTAGTTGCAATTATATTTTCATCTGATTTTTCTATAATATAATGGTATATTATGTTATATTATTTTTCTCCTATAATAACTTAATAGTCCTTTATTTTATTATTTTTTATTTTTTATTATTCATATTCCACTATAGATTCTCTATTGTATGTTAACCTTAATATCTTACCCATCCCTTAAGGACAATACCTATTGAAATTTTTATCAGACCACCTATGAGACCTTGGTTGGGAATGTTTTCGACTGTAATTGAGGTCTCAGTAGAATTTTAGTGGTTCATGTTTTGAAATATCAGATTCTAGGATAATTGATTCGAGTTTATAGTTACTCTTATCCATACCCCCTTATCGTGCAACTTGATATGTATTAGCTCATGGGTTTTTAACCATTCTTAGTGTTGCAGGTGACTGATCATCCATGAAAAAATATTATAGTTGCATTTTTTGTGGTTTGGTAAAATATGTACACTAACCATGAAGAATGGTGTGTTATAGAGAGTGAGGTCTACATGGTCGGCACACAGTTTGGCCTACCATGCAGCCAGACCCTACGCCCTTTAAAAATTGGGTTTTCAATTTTTCTCCTTATTATTTTATAACCCAAAATCACTTCATATCTTGTCTCCCTCAACTTATCATCCCCTATGTGATACGCATTCCACCCCTCTCCTTCCATGGTGAGATCTCACCCCTATATATGTGTTTTATCTATTATCAAGTGAAAAAAATATCTATAGGTTATGTACTTGATTCATCCTTCCTCTTTTCTCTGATCATTTCATATTCACAAGATCTCTCTTTTTTCTATATTGTATTCCCTATTTTAAAGGTGTTTGTATTATTTCTTGACTTATTATATTTATAGGCGAACCAAATTCAATATATGTTGAGAATAACTCCCTATGAATGATATAGATTGTACTGTTGATTAAACCCATAATCATACCAAAGTTATTGGGTACTTGTGTTGTATACTCTCAATAGTTTTCCATGAAATGATATTGGTATTAATTGGAGTTTTTAAATTGGGATTTTACATTTTTAGCATACCTATATTTTAAAAAATAATCACAATTTACCTATATTTTGTTAAATAGTTAATCCATATTTTAATTATTCAAATATGGTGTTATGTTTTTTAACTTATGATCATGAAATATAATATTACAATTATCGGTTAATGCTAAACAGAATTTATTCCAAAACTGACTTTGAAATGGTAATGGTTTTTAAAATAATAAATTTTTATTGGATTATTATAAATGCAATGAGTTTTTTTTTCTATATTTATGAATTTATTTTTAAATGATTAAAATGGTTGTTTTATGAAATTAATGTTTGTAAAAAAGTTATGAAATGGAAAGGTAGTTTTGCAAGCAGTTTGTATTTTATTTTTTCTAAAATTGGTTTGTTTTTTTGATTAAAATTGTAATATGAAAATTGGTGGAATATCATTCAATGGTTTAGTGCAAATTTATGTTGTTTGAAGTGGGTTTTAGAATTATAAAATTATTTTTGAACAAAAGTAGAAGTGTGGATTTTTTGGTCATGATTTATGTTATGTATTTTAAATGTATTATGGTTAAAAAAAATATCTTAGATTTGTTGTGCTTGATGTACCTTGGGTGAAAACATTTGTTGATAGATTGTTTGTTCTTGTTAAACCTTGGGTAAACATAGCCCCTGGGTGGGATTTGTTGTTTTTCTAATAATTAGTGTGAACCTGAAACCCAGGTGGTTATGGATTGTTAATCGATGGTTAAAACCGTGATTAATATGTCTCATAGGGAAAAGGATGGTGTCTTTGCGATGGGTGTATTACCCTATGGTACAATTTGGGTTTCCATGGATGGTTATAATAACTACAATGGGAGATGGGTTAGAATGGTCATTGTTATATGCTTAGAGACACCTCAAAACTGGCTAAAGGTGGTATGTACCATTTATGGGTGTCATTAAGTGAGACATGGTTTGGATTTTGTTTTATACATATCAATTTAAATATTTAAAAGAATTCAATTATAATAGTGTACCTTTAGAACATTTACATACACTGTTATTAGACTAGTTATATTTAGGGATGTCATTGGTAGTGGCATATAGAGTTATACTCACACCCTATGTCGGATGGCCTGAAACTTGGGCCCCTGAGGTGATGTCACTTTCTTAAAATAGAATTTATGTCTAGGGTAGGGGCTCATTTCACGGGTTTTTTCATGGAAAGCTTGTGTGGAGTTTGGGTGAAAGGACTAGGTTAAATTTGGGATGATTACAGGACGATGGATGGTTTAAGTTATTTTTTTATCATTTGTATATAATATTTTCATGGGAGGTCTGTTGTATCATGTATTATACAATCATTTGTTATAACATCATGGTGTTTGCTTTTCTTTTTCATCCCATGCATGGAATTTCTATGATATTTATTTAACCTAGTTATATATTTCTATTTTTTATATTTCTATTGACACTCTTATTAGAGTGTATAGTCTCTTTATAGTATCACTGTAGATCTTTGTTGTATGTTAATAGCCTCTGGCATATGAGGAGGTTCACCTGAGGTATTTTGGTGACCACTGGTCTAGAACCAAGTAGTGGTCTGGGGTGATGGGACATTACAAAGTTATATCAAATCATGTTTTATTTTCTCCCAATTTGGGTATGGTAGATCGAAGATTATGATTTTTTCCAATATTTTTACTGATTTCATACCTAGGAGTGATCAGCCCATTCATGGGTGAAAACCAAGATTCTAGGGATGGATATGTTATTCTTCAAAAAAAATATTATTACATTTGTATTTGATTTTCAACCGGGGAGGGACATGATTATTATGATGTTACTAGTTTATGGGAATTATACTCTTTGAATGGTATAAAAAATGGTGTTCGTACATTCATACATTGTTTTAGAAAAGTTAGGATTCACATGTGAAGCATCATAATAAGGAAATGGGATTCAGATAGAGAGTTCATTCTACCTATGATTTATTTTATATTATGATTACATTTTTCTAATTTATATCTACTATTTGTTGTGACTTCTTATTGGTATATTGTTGGTTATTCATTTATGGTTTCATCAATGTCTCATATATTGTTTTCTTTTACAAGGATATGCTAGAATATTACCTGTCCGATTCCTTGGATGATATTTTGATGTAGAAGTGTATATAAATGGATTTTAAAATAAGTATGGTTGGTTAAATAAAGTTCAATTAAGAATACTAACACTAGTTTTCATTTAGAGATTGGGAATAATATTCTATTTAACTATGTCATATAGTATTTTTCATCATGGTAACATATGAATGTTTTTAGAATGTGAATCCTATGGGATTGGTATTTTAAAAATATGTGTTATGTAAAACATTAAATTTTTAAATGTGATTTTTATAATGTGGTGGTTTTTAAATCCTTTTGAAAATTGAAAGTTTTAATGCATGATTATTGGACGAAAATAAAAGGAAATCTGGATAAAAAGTGAATTTTATAGATTTTTAATAATGATAAGTCCCTTATAAAAAGGATATTATTTTAATGACCTGATTTTTTTGTAGGAACTATTTTATTCAAGGATTGACCATGTGCATGGTTTATTTGGGGTTACTGAGTGTACCTAGGTTAGGAGATCTTGTGTTTCTGTATGTATATTTTTCCCTTTAGGGGTGGGGTACCTTGTGTATGTATAGTTCCAAATGCTATAATGGTAGATGGGGATACATATTGATCTTATTTTATAATCCTTTTTAGTTGTGTGGTGTTTTTCATAGGGAATGGTATGCATGTTTCATTTCCAATTTGAGTTATGACCTCTGAGGTTTTTGATAAACTATTACTCTTAGTAGTTGTATATCATGTCTTATTTTCACTTAGTAGTATATATGATCATTTGGAAATAGGGTTAGATGTATGTTCCTTAGAATGGTTCTTTTTCATGTCAGATTCCTTGTTTCCTTAATGAAATAATGAGTTTCATATAAAGAGTTGTGAATTTAGTGATACCTTGGATGATGTTCTAGGTGGTATGATGTAGTGACCCTTTAGAGTGACTTATGTTTAGTGAGTCCTTTACTAGATGTACCTAAGGAGATGTTGTGATAGGGTTATCCCATTATTGTGAATTAATATAAGTATATAAGTCATGGTTAAATGCTTTGGCTAATGTGATCGGTGACTAATCTGGGTTGTCCTTTTTTGATGTAGTTTGTGTTTAGCACCTAAAGTTATAATGCCTTATATATAGGTTGTTTTCAAGGAAATTGTTTTTTGGATGCTTGAACTTCTTATATACGGATTCAATTTTTGAATGCGCTAGAAGCATGGTTAAATTCATTATATCATTGAAATGAAACTTGGGGTAATGGGTGGTCGTGTGCTTATCCTTGATACATGTATGACATTAGGCACGTTATACGAAGGTTTCTACGATACCTTTGGTTAGTTATCTAGATATTTTGGAGGCATTCATTTTCTCCAAATTAGGAATATGATCCTAGGATCAATGGCGCTCAACTCACGGGATTATGATCCCGGTTATGTAAATTGGATGTAGTCGAGCATGAAACCCATAGGATTTGATAAAATTAGGTAGTGTGAGAGTGAGAACCCATTATTTTATAATGAAACTAAGATATTACAAATTGAGACTATTTGTCTTGGATTGGTGAAATGGTCCATATATGTTTCTATTAACAATCAATTGGGTCCTAAAAATGCTCAGTTTAGGCCATGGTAGTAGATTCATGATGTGATTTAGTTCGAGACTTATTAGTGTAGAGTCATAGGACCATAGTGGGTTTCATTCAGTGGTACCTTGTAGAATAGAGTGATTATAAGTTTGTGTATTCTTAAGGATGTGGTGATGAAAATATTTATGAGGACAATTTTAGTTGTCTACACGGTTTTGTTGGTGTTTGGGATGGGTCGTGGTGCAATGACAAAGATGATCCAAGTTTTATTATCAAGAAAAACTGAAGCTAGATGGAATGTAATAACCATGTATCCAAATGAGAGACACATCTTCTATAATGTTTGAACCTAATCTAGTTGTGCTAAAGAAGTGGGAAAATGTGAAATATTATGGTGGGGATAGTGCTATAATTCGATTGATGGAATGATCATAATTGTAAGATGATGTTCAATGAATATTGTTGAGGATTTCTCTTTAAATTAATAGTATGCTTTTATTGGGGTATCATATTTGGCTCTCAGGTATAAATTGTACTATCATGTCTAACCACTGTGATTAATAAAGGGTAGATCATTGTCCATGGTGATCAAGTTTTGGTTTGTAGGATTACTGGAAGGGATACTTCTATGATGTGGAGTGTCATATTAATCATGGGTGTGTGACCCTCATGTTTTAATGGTTGGAAGATGTGCGGGACTACCATTTAGATGTATGTGATATAACTATATTCTAGTTCCCTTTTGCATTAAATTTAATCCATATTCCTAATGAAATTATAGATGTTAATATCTATGAAATATTGGTTAGAATCTAAGTGGTATTTTTGGGATCGGGATGAAGGATGTGATCCAAGTGTGTATAGTTTAGTGGTATTCCAGTGATTGGGTGAGGGAATGATGATTGGTGTTGGGATTGGTACTTTGACCATGGAATCACATGAGGAGCTATGGTTTAGACCTTTTGTGTCCTTGGATACTATTGATATACCTACGATAATCAAGGAATCATGATTCTATTGTTAATGGTGATTTGGAGATGGAGTCCAAATATTTTAATATGAGTTGATTGGAGTATGTCTAAACAATTATCATTTGTATAATTTAATGTAGACCGTGAGAAACCACATTATCTAGGTGGTTTTAGATATAGTATATGTGGATCAGGCTTGGCCATGTATTTTTAAGAAGAAGCTAGCATGTTTAGTCCCTATAGATAGATGGTGTTGGTGTCTTAAACAGTTTTCTCATATATCATTGGTGTTTTATGAGTGCTAGATATGGGTGACATTTAAGTTATATAACCAAATGTCTTAGCTTGGAGGTGGTTATTCAATAATAGATTCAAGGATGAGATTTCATTTTATGGTGAGGTTTTAGGTGATAATGAGGTGGTTTAGAATAGTGAAATTAACCTCAATGAATACTTGTTGGTAAATTTGGAATTCAAAAATACCACCAGGAGTGGGGTGACATGTTGGTTTCAAATGATCGGTATTGTAATACATGAACCAATGTGATATAATTTTAATATATGGGGATTGTTTATAGAGATGATGTCATGGCCATAACTATTGTGAGGTTTTGGTTTTATTCCATGCATCCGAAGTTGGTGACCCTGATGGGAAATTCTACATGCATATGGGGGATAAATGATGCTTGGGAACCTGTCTTGAGGATGAGATGTTTTATGGTGGGGAGGTTTCATGATATTTACCCTACATTGAGGCTTATTCCTATCTAAATTCTTATTGTACCTTCTATGACACCTTGGTTTGGCAAGTTTTTTAGAGTAATGGAGGTATTTGGAGTGTCCCATTGGTTTGGGGTTTAAAATTTTAGTTTTGAGACTATTAACCTAGGGAGCATAGTTAATGTAGATCTTGGGATAACAATTCACCCAGACCATGTGGCCTAATATGTATATGTAATTTTTTTAATGATACCTTGGGGAACCATATGACCATGAATCCATAAAAAAAATTTAAATTCATTTTTCATGGATTTCCCTTGGTTTGTTAAATTGTGCACACCAACCATGCAGAATGGTGTGTCACAGAAAGTGAGGTCTTCATGTTTGTTGTAAAATTTGGATATATGTTCATCCAAACCATTCAGTGGTTAAATTATGATTTTTACCTTTTTACCTTATGAATTTGTAAACACAACCCCCTTTTTTTATCCTCTCCCCCAACCCAGTATCCCCATTGTGACATCCATTCCTCTCATATCTTCCCATTGTGAGATCCCACAAATATCATGACTGTTTCTTCCGATGCCAAGTGTGATCAATAGATAGTCTGAAATTTTTAATTCATCCTTCCTCTATTATTAATTTGTGACACTCTCTAAATTTCTCTAATATTTTATGTCTAACATGACTTATTTTCAGGGTGGTTGTCTTCTTTAGTGATTTTTTCCTTTTAGGGTGTAACTAAAAACTGATATTGGGTGGATATACTTCTCTAAGAATAAGGTGGGTGATCCCTTTAATTTAAAAATAGTATTTTCATAGTTTTTGGGTGCATGTATTTTTTGGTCTCATTGGGTTTCTGTGTGACGGTCTCCATTTTAATTAAAGTTTTTATATTTGGTTTTTTTGTAGTTAGTATACCCATATTTTAGATAATCATCACTATTTACCATGAATTTTGAAAATTTCATTCCATATTTCAATTAATTCAACATCAGGTCATGTTTTTAAATATATCATAGTGTAAGGAAATTTCACAATCCTTGATTAATGTGAAATGGAATTTACCGTTAAATCAGTCCTTGAAATAGTATTTTTTTTTAAAATGATGAATTTTTCTGAAATTAGTATAAATAAAAGGTTAATGTTTTCCAGATTTATGAAGTTATATTTAAATGATTACAAATGGTGTTTTCTGTTGTGAAATTCTAATAGTTTACTTAAAAATTTTATGGATTGGTAAAAAAAATATGAATTGGATAGATAGTTCTATAAGGGGATTTTGTTTTTTGTTTTTGTGAAGGTTATATTTGGTGCCAAAATATGTGCCACATGATTATTCAAGGATGTCATAGTTATTTTGGAGAAATTCCAAGCCAATATATCCCCAAAACCCATCTAAAGGTTATGCTTCGTGAAGACCATTCGTGAAGCTCCCCTTCATAGACACGTAATGATTTGACAGTACACTCCATGAGTCTCAAGGAGCTCCATGAACACACTAAGAATCAATTATGTTCTTCACAAGTTTGATGGAGCTCTAACTATTTGTTAATTCCACATTTTCATTGTGAATTGTTTCCCATCTTTGTAGACCCATAATACTTTAAATTCCTAGCTCATTCCATTCTTTGTAGGACAGTTACCCAACTCATCAAACCATACCAAAATATGGTTCATCCAAGGTACATGGGATTTGAAAAAAAACCCCATTGTGTTATGAATATCACCCAACCAATGGTGGAAATTACATTCATGAACTTCCACAGCCTTTGTGAAGGAGGAAGGCCCTCCACAATACTTGAGGATTCATAAATAATTAAGACATTATAAAGAACTCATTGTCTGATATAGAATTTTTACTGAGGTATGGTATCCATGTTTTGTGAAACCTATCCCTCTGTGAAGTCCCTGACCTCCGCGAAGCACCTGATATTCATGTATTACCTCTCTGTGAGGCCCTATTCTTTGTGAAGACCCCCACCTAGTCTTTTCCATGCTTCATCCCTTCTATTGACACCTATTCAGAGTGGTTGAGTTCTCAAGTCCCCCATACTAATCTAGGAATGGTCCCATGACACATAAAGTCCCCATGTGACCTATTCCACCCATTCTAATAACATTCTCTAGACTAAGTGTGGCATTAGACTCCCATTTACCTTTTTATTCTCTACATTGGTGCACCAATGCCTTTTTATTTTAAACATTGGAACACTAACATGGACCTCATGATTGAACACTCATCCACAACGCTACACCCTGGAATTTTAAAATACATTTCCCCCATAGAGTCGCATGATCAGTAATTATGTAAGCCTAAGGGGAAATTAGTGAGTCCCTCATTCCTCAGCTGCATGAAGAAAAATATTCTTTCACCAATATCCTCATCACATGATGTAAAAATGTAGTGTTTCCCCAGTACATTTAAATTTTATTCCCTATCTATGATCATTATGAAATTCCACCATCACTCACTAAGGATTTTAAGCCACCCTTAGAGGAGTAAAATTCACCAATATAGGGTGGATTCTATATGTAATCCCTACACAACCTATGCCATAAGCAAAGACTGATCTATGTATGACTCATAGGGAATGAGATACTCATCACACGGAATTAGATCCTCTCTGCATGAAGTGACATACTCCAATGGTATTCTTCCATGAGTAAGCCCCACACAATCTCTCTTTGGTGCATCTTTCATGACATGGTTGTCAGGTCTACAAATCCCTCTTGTTTCTCACATCATTCATGACTCACGTGGGCATAGAGGTTTGTAATGACCATGACACTCCACCCATGGGAACCCTCTTGTGTGTAATCCCCAATGATCGTATTCATCCTCTTTAGACCACTTTTGGTGTAATCCTCATCCATGTCCCTACAAATTGGTGGATCCTATGCATAGGCCCCAACCACATGATAAACTACTAGGGCCTCCTCTTTAGTTATAAGTCCAATACCTCTATAAACTATGTGGTATTTGGTTCCGAACTAATTGGGATACAGATAAAGCCTCCATGATGTCCAAACCCATCCTTGTAATGCCCCCGACCCTAGTTTCTTAGATTTGGTGATATAATAGGTCGTGTATTTTTTTTATAAATAGAACTGAATAATTACACATCACATTACACAACATATGATATTTACCATTAAAGGTTTTGGATAATTAGTTACAACTGTTACACATTTTTGAAACTGTATAAAAATAATATTAATTCAACAAAAAAATCTCCAATACGTTGCCTCAATAAAAGAATTACATTGCAACAAGATTTAGGAACCTATAAAAATAATTATAATATATATGGTGAGCATTAAATATTCCCACTAAGGGGGTTTTGAGAAACATTTATGAAAAACCATTGAAGAATAATTTCTTGAAATGATATTTTGTTTTAAAATATATTAAAATAAAAAAACATAAAAGAACATTTCTAAATCATTGAAATTTCATATTATATCTGAAATATAGATTCTATAAAATAATTATATTTGTAAAATCATTTGGGAATTATTCTTTGAAAATAATAATTTTCTGGTGGATTATTCTCTAATACATGGAAGCCCATAATTAAAAAAAATCATAATGTAAGGACACTATACATAACTCATGTGGAACAAATTACCCTCGATTATTATGGGTTAAATCCCTAATATCAAAACATTAATCTTACTAGTGCCATTTTATGAAACATTTTCTTTGGAACTATCTTTCATGGTTCTAACTGAAATAATTTTTAAATTAAACACATTGAATTATTTTCATTCTAAGAGAATATTTTTACTTATAACAATTCATAAATTTTACATTAAAAGAGTTTTCTAAGATAATTAAAGATAATTTATTTCTTGTAATAACTTTTAATATTTGAAAAATATAATTATATGAAAATTTAAATAAGTGTGTGCATAATATCGTAATGCATGGAATGTCACATAAGAGCTATGTGGTGGCCATACCTATTCATGAATGACATTCCAAGGGATTCAGATGTACGTTTTCACATAAAATAATAGCTTGACTCATAATCGTACATAAAATGATAAGAATTATCAAGGAACACATGTAATTTTGTAAACATGGTGATTGTAGGAAATAAAATTTTTCATAAATTTTAAAAATTAATTTGATAGTTGAAAATACCATTTATAAATTCTAAAAATAAATAAGGATGATTATCTATAGTTAATAATGTTTATATATGTGCATATATATATATATGTATATGTATCTATATACATATACATATATATGGATTGAAAAGTTTTAAAACATAAATTTCATATAACCTTGTGTTTTTAGGAATTATGCTTTTAAAACAAAACCATAATCTCATCTATTTTGAAAATCAATTGTTATATATGTGTATATATACATACATATATATATATATATATATCTTGTAAAAAAAATTTGATAAAATAAAATAAAACCTTACAAAACATCTGTTTTAGAAATTATTTTTAAAATTAAAACCCTATATATATATACTAAAATGGTTTAATATATTTATGCATGTATATACACACATATATATATATCACCTTTGTTAAAAAATTAAAACAAATTAAAAACTAAAATGAACCCCTACAAAATATAGGTTCAAGGATATAAATTAAAACATAACCCTTAACTTATATCATCTGAAAATAATAAGTCATATAGATAGATTTAAATTCATACATATTCATATATATATATATATATATATAAATCTCTGTAAATATTTTTAATAGCATAGTTTGATAAAAAATAATTAAACTCCTACCTGATTTTGATCAAAATAAGGGTTTTGGGATTCAGGAATTTCGACGAGGAAGATTTGAGCTCATGGGAGGAAGTTGGTTGGGTAGAATTAAGTGTAAAGAGGGATATATATATATATATAATATAACCTAAGATTTAATTATTAAATTTTTTAATTGAAAACTGAATTGACTAAATTAGTAATAACGTCATTTCTAATTGAAGAAAAATCATAAACTAATTGGATTAAATTACATATATATATATATATATATAATTGATGATTGTGGGGAAGTAGAGACTTGGATAGGGATTTTTGGCTTTAAATTAATACCATCAATGGAATTATTTGAAGGGGTAAAATCAGGATTGGGATTGGGTTGTGGGTGACTTCAATGAAGGGGGTGGAAAGGTGCATCACAGGTTGAGGCTAGGGGTTCATAGGGTTGAAGAAAAATATTATAGAAAGAATAAATGATCTTAGCGACTGACCCACTATTCGGCGCAACTTGGTGCGGCATGATGAAGAAAACCAAAGAGGAGAGGCATTTGAGATCACGCCAGAGAGATAGTCATCCAGGATTAATCCTGATAGTGACCTATTTTATAGCGCTAGTGGGTTAGATGTTGGATAAAGGGAGGAAAATAGTGGATGACATGAATCATCCCACGATGAACGAATGACTGAGACTACACCCAGCAGCAATCTATAGTGGAACTCGAATGGGATTAAATGAGGGAGAGGGTTGGAACATGGATTGAAGGATAGTATTTCCTAAAAGAGATCAGATGGTTAAGAAAGAACCATATAATTCTTAGGGGAGGTGGTCCAATTTGGAAAAAAAGGGATGACCAAGATCATCCGCGGATGGATTGAGTAGACAGGATTAGACCCCACATTTAAAAAATCATCTGAAATCAAAACCAAATTGTTTTTGGGACCACCTTACAAGGATAGGTGTTTTTTTCTTCTGAAACTACCAGAATAGATAGCATAGATGCCTTCAACATTGGCATAGCAGGCTTGAACCATCCTATACTCAGACCAATTCTCAGTCCAACCATGACCGAGCCGATTCGGCCCACACTTAACATGGGCTAACACCCATGGATTGGGATTTGCGTGAGTTGAGTCCCCACTAGCCCTTTAGGGATGATCGCTATATATTTTCTTCATTTTTGGGGGTACTTATAAATATTTTTTGAAAAAAACATATTAAACATTATAAAAATTTATGAAATATAAAAATAATAAAACAAATATATACATATATATTTAACACTTTAAATTTTATTTTAAATTATTATTTATCAATATAAAATCATTTTTATAATTTTACAATGTTATATTATTAATAAATAAAATATCATTTTTCATTAATTTTATTACTCAAAAATATAAATTTAAATTAATTTTGATTTTTCTAAAACAGACAATGGTTACTAAATAATGTATAAATACCTATGTTAAAGTTTTAAAATCTAAATATTAAAAAAAATTAATTAAAAGCATATTATTATTTAAAAGAAATTAATACTTTAAAACATTTAGAATTTTAAACTCATAAAATACTTAATGGTTAAAAAATTATAACGATTGTATAAAAACATGAAAGATCCCTTAAAATTAAATCCAAATGACTATTTTTACAATGTTCAGAAAGGGTTTAATAAATACCCATGTTTATGAGTATCTAAAGTCACCAAAAAAATTCTCCAAAATGGTGTTTTACATTCCCTTTATTCAAATAATTCTTTCTATTATTCTTGTTGTTTTGTTTTTTATTATGGTGGATCCAAGAGATAAAGTCTACACAATTGGTCTTATTTTGCTGTTGGGAGGTTGTCTAGTTATGCTATATGGGCTTGCAATGAGTTTTCTAGAGTATTTGGGGTCTTTAGTCTTGTAATAATTTAATATATCATGGTAATATTAAAAAAATGTTTCCCATTTTCTTCAGTGCATTTGAATTTAATAACACTAATTTTCATAAAAACAAGAATAAATAATAATTACCAAAAATATTAATATTATAATTATATTTTGAGTCTGGGGCATCAGATTCTCCACCATTAACATAATTTTTCCCTCGCAATTCCATTGTACTAAAATATTTCCACCAACATTGACCTTATGACATCATCCTTGATGTCCCTAAATAAACATATTAATTATTATTAATTAAAAAAATTTAATTCAAAAAAATATTCTCAACCATCATCGGGTCCACCCCATGAACAAATACCTATTTTCCTTCAAGTCAAATTGATTCCAAATGTTTTTTATGTTATTAAATTTCATTAACCCAAATAAATCTCAAGCATCTTGAATAAAACTCATGCATATGACAATATGTTCTCTATAGAGAGGCATGGAAGGTGTAAAGATTAGATATATTGGAATGGACTCAGTTCCTATTGACCAGTTGGAATACCTTGTTTTCTAAAAGTATGATATTTTAATGTTTCCCTTACCTAATAATGTTAATGACTTGAAACATATTGGATTCATAGATGTCACCCTCCTCTGTAGCTTCTCAAAAATTCCCTAAGTCCAGATAATTTTCAAAAATAGTAAAACATATTAAGATGCCTTCATACTATTTCTCATTAGTTGTATAGAATAAAAGTTGTACATATGACATAAAGAAATAGACATGGCCCAATCCTTGGAGGAATTAAATGATATTTGAGGTGTTTGATATCTGGTAAAGGTGTTTGCATGATAATTATAGGTTTTCAAAAGGCTCATATACATCTGAACACGATTTAACAATTATAATTTCATGTAACTCAGTAGGAAGAGAAAAATTATTGGTTAGTCATCTATCGTCTTCGATATGAAAATTTAAGAATAGAATTGTACCCAAGAAACCATACTAAAATTATTATTTTTGTTTTAATTTTCCAAAATTAACAAGACTCTTCCTATTATACCAACTGTAGCACCCTAAACCCCTGTTTCCTAGAGCCGGTGCAAATATATGCCTTGTAAGTTTTTTTGTAAATGGAAATAAATAACTACAGATCACATTAAAAAACAGAGGATCATTACTGGTCCAGGTTTTAGAGAACTGGATACAACCATTACACATTTTCACAACTGTATGAAAATAGAATTATTTAAAAAAACAATCTTCAGCATGCTAACTCCACAAAATAATTACATTTCAGGAAGATTGATAAACCTATAAAAATGATTATAATACATAGGGTGAACATTAAATATTCATTAGAAGGGGGTTTTGACCAATGTTTATGAAAAACCATTAAATAATATTTTCATGAAATTAACTTCTATTTGAAAATAAATTTAAATACATAAACATAAAATTATATTTCTATATTATTGAAAAAAAAAACGATTTCCAAAATATATATTTCTCAAAATAATAATATTTATAAAATCATTTAGGAATTCTACATTAAATATAATTATTTTATTGTGGATTATTCCCTGATACTTGGAAGAACATCATTTAAAAAACTATAACATAATGCCACTATACATAACTCATTTAGGATAAAGTTCCATTAATTCATATTTTTTCATTCAACATATACTAGAATTCATCATACAAGTCCCATTCTATAAAATATTTTCTCTGGAACATCCTTTCTCTGTTCTAACCAAAAAAACATTTCTAAATTTAACACATAGAATTATTTTCTTTTCAGAAATATAATTTTTCATATAAAATGTCATCAACGTTACATTAAAAGAGTTTTCTAAGAAAATTTAAGAGAATCTCATGATTGTAATAACTATTACTATTTGAAAAATATAATTTTATGAAAAATGAAATAAGTGCACGCATAATCTCATAATGTGTAGAATGTCTCATATAAGCTAGATGATGGCCACATTTATTCATGCATGACATGTCAGTGGATGCAGATTCAATATTGCACATATAATAATAGTTTGAAACATAATCTCACACAAAATAATAATAATTTTCAAGGAACATGTGAAATTTTTTAAATAATGTGATTTCTGGAAATAGGCATTTAAATAAATTTTAAACATTAATATGATGGTTGAAAATACCATTTATAACTTCTGAAAATAAATAATGAATATTTTCCATACATAAAATTTTAATATATATGCACATATATATGTATATGTATATGTATATATATACAAATATATTTATATATGGATTGAAAAAAAAATTAAACATAAATACCTTAAAAACATAGGTTTTTAGGAATTATGTTTTTAAAAACAAAACCCTAATCACATCTATTAAACAAATTGATGGTTATATAGGTTTATATATATATATATTATGTATATATATAAGTTATAAAATAGAAATAATTTTATAAGTTAAAATAAACCCTTACAAAACATTAGTTTTATAAATTAATTTTAAAACAAGAACAATTTATATACATATACTGAAATGGATTGATATGTGTGTGTATAAATTAATTTATATACACACACATGCACAAATATATATATATATATATATATATTTATATCACCTTTGTAAAAAATAAATATTTGATGAAATAAAATGAACCATTACAAAATATAGGATTAAAGAAAGAAATAAGAACATAACCCTTTACTTATATCTTCTAAAAATAATAAGTTTAATAAATATATTTAAATTCATATATATATATATATAACAGTGTAGTTTGGTAAAAAATAATTGATCACTTACCTAATTTAGATTAAAAGAGGGGATCTGGGTTTATGGAATTTCAAGTAGGAAGAGTTTGAGCTCTAGGGAGGAAGAGGGTCAGGTTGAATTAGGTGCAAAAAGGTGTTTATATAAATATAATAAAACCAAAAATTAAATTATAAAAGTTTCTAATTGAAAACCAAATTGACTAAAGTAGTAATAAAAAAAATAATAATTGAAGTAAAGTAAAAAATTAATCAAACTGAAAGACAAATATATATATATAATTGATGTATGTAAGGGAAGCCATGACATGGGAAACGATTTTGGATTAAAAATAATACCATCCTATGAATTATTTAATGTGTTCAAATTAGATGGGATTGGGGTTGATGATGAATTCAATAATGGGGGGGGGGAGGGGAAGGTGTATCACAGGATGAATCTATGAGTTTGTTGGGTTGAAGAAAAATAGTGATGGAAGAAGAAAGGTGGTTGATGGCTGGCCCACTGTCCGACATGACCTAGTGTGGCATGGAGAAGAGTACCAAAGAAGATGGGTGTTTGAGATCACACCTGATAGAATCAGTTGGCCTGGTTTAATCCTAGTGGTGACCTATTGTGCAGCTTAAGTGGTTTTGATTAGGGAGAATGGGAGGAAAACAACAGATGACCCATATCATCCAATAATGATCGAATGACTGAGATTACACCCAGTGGGTGTCTATAGTGCAGATAAAATGGGATTTATCAAAGGTGAGGGTTGGAAAAGGATTTAAGGATAGGATTTTATGAGAGGTATCAAATTCTTGAGACAAAACCCTATCATTTTAGGGGAATTAGTCTAATTTGGGAAACGAAGGAGACAGTCAGGATCATCCATAGTTAGATTGAGTGGCCATGATTAGATCCTGTATCTAAAAACTCATCCTACTTTAACCCCAACTGGTTTCTGGGACTACCTAATAAGGTTGGTTGTTGATTCTTGGTCTGAAATAACCATCACCCATAGCATATCGACCTTACACATGGGTCATGTGGGCTACACCCAACCTATACCCAGACCAGTTCTTTTTCCAACCATGCCTAGTCTGATTCATCCCATCCTAAACAGGGGCGGACACCTGCTTTTTGTGATTTTCTTGAGCAGATCCCCTACTGGACCTTGAGGGGTTTTCCATAGTTATTTCCCCCAATTGTGAGGGTACATAACAATATGTTTTTAAAAAAATTATTAAACAAGATAAAAATTTATTAAACATAAATAGAACAAAACATTTATACGTAAATATATATATATATATATATAACATTAAAATTAATTTTCCGTTCTTTTTATAAATATAAAATAATTTTTATTATTTTATAAGGTTTTATTATTAATAAATAAAAAATTACATGTCGTTAATTTTATTACTCACAAATGTAATTTAAATTATTTTTAATGTTTTAAAAATTCCCAACGATTACTAAAACAATTATAAATACCCATGTTATATTTTTAAATTTTAAAAATTAAAAGTTATCTTTAATTAAAAAAATATTATTATTTAACTAAAAATTATAATTTAAAACATTTTCAATTTTAAACACGTAAAATACTTAATGTTTCTAAAATTATAGTGGTTGTAAAAAAACACCAACGGTCACATAAAATTAAATCTCAATGGGAATTTTTATAATAGTCAAAATGGGTTTTAGAAATACCTATCTTTACAGGTATCCAAAGGCATCAAAAAAATTGTCTAAAATGGTGTTTTATATTCCCTTTGTTCTTAGAATTATTTCTACTCTTCTTTCTATTTAGTTAATTATTATGGTGGATAAAAGAGATGAAGGATACACAATTCGTCTTATTGCGCTATTGGGTGGTATTCCAGTGGTGCTACATTGGATTACAATGAGTTTTATAGATTAGTTGAGATCTTTAGTCATGTAATAATGTAATATATTAGTTTTTCATTAATGAAAATGTTTCTCATTTTCTTTAGTGAATTTTAATTTCAAAACACTAATTTTCATAAAAACAATAACGTATAATAATAACTAAAAATATAAATATTGTAATTATATTTTGAGTTCAGGGCATCACATCCCCCCTAATATAATTTTGGCCTCACAATTTGATTATACTCACATATTCCCACCAGCATAAACCTTATGACAACATCCTTGTTGTCCCTACATAAACATCTTGGTTATTATTAATAAAAAACTAAATGGTAAACAATTAATTGATAACTTCACTTGGTCCACCACCATTAACAACCCCTAGATGTCCTTCTATTCAAATTTATTCCCAATGTGGTTTTATGTTCTTCAATTTCTTTACCTCAAATATATCTTGAGCAATTAGGATCAAACTCTTGCATATAATAATAGGTTCTCTATAGAGAGGCATGGATGGTGTAAATATTAGGGATATCTAAATGAACTTGTTTCTTGTTGACCATTTGGACTACCTTCTAATCTTAAAGTTTGATTTCATAAAGTTTACTATATATGATAAAGTTCAATACTTGAAACAAATAACCTGCATAAAGGTCACCTTCCTCTAAAGATTCTTGGAAATTACATAAGGCTAAATAATTTTTAGATAGAGTAAAACATTTGAATAGGCCTTCATAGTGTTTCACTTTATGTGTATCTACTGAAAGTTGTGCATACGCTATAAAAAAATAGACATATCCCCATCCTAAGAAAAATCAAAGAATATTTGAGTTGTTTGATATCTGATAAATGTGTTTGTAGGATAATCACATGTTTGTAAAAGGTTTATATAAATTTGAACAAGATTTAACAATTATAGTTTCATGTAACTCAGTAGGATGAGACAAAATATTGGTTGGTGATCTCACATCTTGTATCTAAAAATTTAAGAAATGGTTTTTAGTCTATAATGCATACTTAAATAAATTGTAATATTCAAATTTTCTTAAATTAACTTGGTTATTCCGATGATACAAACTATAAGTCCCTAGTCCCCAGCTTCCAGGATTCGGTGCTAAAATATTTTCTGTAATATTTTTTATAAATGGATATAAATAATTAAACATCACATTACACAATAAAAAATCATCATTGATCCTGGTTTTTGAGAATTTGATACAACCATTACATATTTTCACATCTGTATGAAAATAAAATTCATTAAACAAAAAAATATTTAGTGTGCTACCTCTACAAAATAATTACATTGCAGTGAGATTTTTAAAGCTATAAAAATGATTATTATATGTATGGTGAGAATTAAATATTCCTCGTAAGGGGATTTTGAAAGACTATTATAAAAAATCATTAAAGAATATTTTCATGAAATGATTTTTTGTTTGAAAATATATTTAAATACGTAGACATAAAATTATATTTCTAAATAATTGAAAAAATATATGATTTCTAAAATATAGCCCTCATAAAATAATTATATTTGTAAAATAATTTAGGAATTTTCCTTCAAAAATAATAATTTTCTGGTGGATTATTACCGGATATTAGGAAGACCTTAATCAAAACAACCAAAATGTAAGTACACTAGACATAACTAATGTGAAAAAACTTCCCTTAATTCATATATATTCACTCCCCATATCTTAGTAGTCATCATAGTGGTTTCATTTTATAAAATGTTTTCTATGGAACTTCTTTTCTCAGTTCTAACCTAAAACATTTCTAAATAACATGCATAGAATTATTATATTTTCAAGGAAATAATTTTACTTACAAAATGTCATAAAATTAACATTAAATGTTTTTTCTATGAACATTTAATATAATACCATTATTTTAATAACTTTTACTATTTGAAAACAATAATTTTATTAAAAATGAAATAAGTGCATGAATAATATCATGATGCATGGAATGTCACATGTAAGATAGATGATGAACATGCCTATTCATGCCTTACATTTCTAGGGATACAGATACAAGTTTTCACTTAAAATAATATCTTAACTCTTAATTGAACAAAATATTATATGATTTATCATGAAACACATGTAATTTTGCAAACAAGGTGATTATATGAAATAAACTTTTACATAAATTTTAAACAATAATTTGAGTTTTAAAAATACCATTTATAACTTCTGAAAGTGAATAAGGATGATTATATATACTTGAAAATGTTTATATATATTTATATATATTTATATTTATATATATAAATATCTATCTATATATGTATTGAAAACATTTAACACATAAATCCCTTATAACCATAGGTTTTTAGGAATTATGTTCTTAAAAAAAACCCTAATCTCATATATTATGATAATGGAGCATTATATATGTGTATATATACATATAAAAACACACACACATGTATATATATATAACTTTTAAAACAAAATTAATTTAATAAGATAAAAAAACTCTTAAAAAATATCAGTTTTAGAAATTAAATTTAAAACAAGAACCCAATATATATATACACAAAAATGGATTGATATATATGTTTATAGATGAATTTATATACACACACACACAGATATATATCTATATCACCTTTTTAAAACAATAAAAAAGATTATATCTAAAATGAACTCTTACCAAATATAGGTTTAAATACAGAAATTTGAACATACCCTTAACTTATATCATCTAAAAATAACAGGTTATATATATATATTTAAATTCATATATATACATATATGTATATATTTTTAAAACAATATAGTTTGATAAAAAATAATTAAACCCATACCTAATTTAGATAAAAATAGGGGTTGTGGGTTTTTCCAATTTTGAGTCAGATGATTTTGAACTATTAGGAGGAAGAGGGTTGGGTAGAATTAGGTGCAAAGAGGGGTATATATATATATAACCCATGTTTCCAATATAAATTTTACTATTTGAAAAATGAAATGACTAAAGGATTAATAAAAACATTATTAATTGATGAAAAATCATAAAATAATCATATTTAAAGACAAATATATATAAATATATATAATTGAATATTTGATGGGAAATGAATACGTGGATAGGGATTTTGGAGTAAAATTAATACTATACTTGGAATTATTTGAAGTGGACAAATAAATTGGGGTTTGGGGTGCTGGGTGACTTCAACGAATGTGGTGAAAAGGTGAATCATGGGTTAAAGCTACGATTTCTTAAGGTTGAAGAAAAACAGTGGATTCAGAAGAAAGGAGGCTGGCGGCTGACCCACTATCTGACGTGACCTAGTGTGGCATGGAGAAAGAAAACCAATGAGTATGGGAGGTTGATATCTCACCCGAGGGAATCGATTAGCCCATATTAATCCTAATGGTGACCATTTGTGTGGAAGAAGTGGGTTCGATGAGGTAGAAATGGAGGAAAACAACGAATGACATTGTTCGTCCCATGATGATAGAATGACTGATATTTCAACCAGTAGTTTCATATAGTTACACTTGCAACAGGCTTCAATGAGGGTGAGGGTTGTGACCATGATGAAAGGCTAGGATTTTCTGAGAGATATCAGATGGTTTAGAAAAAACCCTAGCATTTTTAGTGGAGGTGGTCTGATTTGTAAAAAAAGTGGGAAACTAGGATCATCTATGGCTAGATTGAGTAGCTAAAATTAGATTCCATGTTTAAATACTCATCCCACATCAAAACCAAATGGTTTTAGGAAGTCATTATAATTTTTTAACTACTTCTTGGTCAAAAATCCTCAACACACACAGCATAGCCTCCATACACATGGGTCGTGAGGGCTTCCCCCAAACTATACCCAGATAGGATCTTGGTCCAACCATGCTTGGGCTGTTTCGGCCCACCGTAAAAACAGGTTGAAACGTGCTACTCGGGAATTTATTAAGTTGATACCCACTATTCCTTAAGTTTTTGGACCTAGTTATTTCCTTCAGTTGTGGTGGTATTTAAAAATATGTTTTGAAAAAAATTATTAAACATGATATAATTTTATTAAACAAAAAAAACAAAAAAATGCTTATTTATATATTTATCATTTTATGATTAATTTTCTATTCTAGTTTATCAAGATAAAATCATTTTTTTTATTTTATAATCTTATAATATTAATAAATTAAACATTAAATTTTGTTAATTTTATTTCTCAAAAATATAAATTTAAATTCATATTAAATTATATAAAACACCCAATAGTTACTAAAAAAAGTATAAATACCCATATTATAATTTTAATATTTTAATATTAAAAATTATTTTCAATTAAAACCATATTATTATTTAAGTGAAAATACTACTTTAAACAATTTAAAAATTTAAACACTTAAAATACTTAATGGTTATAAAATTATATTGATTATATAAAAACATCAATAGTCACTTAAAATTAAATCCCAATGGTTATTTTTAAAAAATTCAGAACGAGTTTTATGAATACCCATATTTATGGGTTTCTAAAGGAACCAAAAAAATTCTCCAAAATGGTGTTTTACATTCCCTTTATTCTTATAATTTTTTCTATTATTCTTGATATTTTATTTTTTATTATGGTGGATCCAAGAGATTAAGTCTACAAAATTTGCCTTATTGTGATGTTGGGAGATGTTCCAGTGGCATTAATCGATAATGCAATGAGTTTTATAGAGTATTTAATGTCTTTAGTCTTGTAGAAATGTAATATATTAGTGTCTTATTGATGAAAATGTTTCTCATTTTATTCATTGAATTTGAATATAATAACCATAATTTTCATAATAACAAGAATAAATAATAATAACCAAAAATATTAATATTACAATTATATTTTATGTTCGGGGAAATACAATCAATAATCCACTGTATACACTCTATCCACCCATCACTCCATCCAAATCCATCCTGATTTTCCCCAGGCCTCCACATCCCAATAATATTTGGCCCCTACCTAGAGGCAACATATCCTTTGGGTACCTTTAGTATGCATCCATATGTATGACTTATCCAAACCCTCACTAATTTTAGAAGCCCTTGGGAAGCATCCATACACAAGCCCCACATGAATCCAACCAGGAGAAATCTTCTTGAGAAGGTAAGGTTTTATGTGTAATCCCCACACTATCCATTACTGATGCTTCTATTGTGGTGTGAGTGTTCTTACCACATGACATTAAAATTCATGGACTGATCATATCCCTTGACCTTAAACTATAGCAGTGAAATACATGGGTCTTGATCCCTAACATCAATGTATGGAACTTTGGATGGATCTCTACGGTTTAGTCCTGAAAAATAGTAAACCTAGGTTCCCCACTTCTATGGGTGCACCTCATTTATTTTCCTCCACGGGGAATTCTGATCAATCTTTACAAGACATTAAACTCATGACCTATCCCATATTACTACCCCATGCTAAACATGGGATGCCTAAGGTTAAATCATTGTAAGGTATTCTCTCACAGTGTTAGCTACCCCATACTAATGATGGGATTCAAAAGGCGAAAACCGTGTAAGATATTATTTTCTCTTCAGATACCCCATGACCAACACAAGATTCCTTGGGTTCAGCACCCAAGATGCCTCCATGAGATTCTCTACCATGGGGTAGAATATATGTGATCAATGTTTCTATTGTCCAGACATTCCGATGATGACTAATGTGACCAGTCTCCTTGAAGAAGGTTTTTTTCATGTCACGATCCTTTGGAATATCCAAACAGAAGTAGTGTACTTAACTAGCACCCACAAAAAGAAGGAACTGATAATGATTTCCATGATCTTGAAATAACTCTATGATGGAGACCCAGACTAGGCGATGGGTTCTAAGGAGGAATCTATGGATGGAGAAATTGATATCCCATCATCTTGTTTCATTCAAGGAGATGAAATTGTTGTTCAATGTGATGAAATCCACCGGCCTTTAGAAATTGGGAATGCGGGATAATAGTTGCGATGTAGGAGCGCACTAGAAACATGGAGGCGTGCCCCAATGAAAGTATCAAAAATAGAGATGGTGATCCGAAGTAAAAACATTTCTCCATGACATGGGGACTAGTAGCATTCAACACATCAGTAACTTTTAATGACACCAGATCTGGGTATCTGTTTCTAGTACACCCCAATCAAATATTAGACCGGAATGAAACTCAGTAGAAATTGGTATAGTTATATGTTGGGAATTTAAGTCTACGATTTGGTAATAAAATATCACGCTCTCCCCCTCAAACCATAGAATATTGCATGATTCTTGGTAATTAGTAATTTCTATCATTTTATCTACACTGAGAGTTGAATCCTACAAATTTTTAGGACCCATGCTGTAGGAAACCAACCACCATACACCCGTAGATGCAGTAGCTGAAAAAATGTCAATGTAGCAATCCCACATGACACCACCATCACCACGAATTCCGCCATTACTATGTCTACTAAGATGCCATGCCCCATCTCATCATTAGAGATCATTTATAAGAGGTTTATAGACACCCCATATGTTGTAATCAGTAGGAAGGACCCTTTCCTATGAGGGATATGGCTTGGAAATACCTAGAGTCTTCAATGCCTCACCGACACCACCACCACAGAGTCTCATAGGGATACATTTCTCCAAAATCCAACAGTAAATCCCTTTGAGAGCATCTCCCCTAAGTGATTCTATAATTTTATCCCCTATTCCTAGGAAGTGGGGGATTCTTCATTCACTGCATCTATAACTACAGCCCGAGTTCCTATATAGTGGGCTCCCACCAGGCCCCATAAATTCCAATAGTGACCATTATCTCGCATCGAAGAATAAGTAAAATATACCCCTTCTCTTCTGGTCATGGTTTGAACCACATTACAATAATGTCAAACATAATACTAGGAGTTTGATTAACTAGGAATGTCATCTAGTACAACTCCAGTGGCACCTTCCACCATCGAATCATTCTGCTGGATCCCTACCACAACTGATCTGGTACCCATCAACGTCTGGTTGGGAACGATACCTCATGTGTCCCGCAGGTAGGTTGGGTTGACTCTATTAAATATTTGAATAATTAGTAGCTATTAATGACCAGTATGTGATGATGATATTCAATATCTAGGTCCAACCCATAATGTTATAAACCAAATTGAAGGTCCCACCCACTCTCACAATCAGCAAGGGTGTCCTTCCCTTATTCCCAACATCAATCAATGTGGTGGCCCTCCCTTCTCTATCAACATACGGGGCACAGTTCCTCCCTGTACTCATGGTTCCTTGTACAGAGGTCCTCCCCATGTCACAAACCATGAATGTGAGGGTCCTTCTTGGACCATTCCCAACTCAAGTGTAGGCCCTCCCCACTCTAGCACCAATTAATGTGGAGGTCCTCTCTACTTCATCAAAGATCAATATGAAGGTTCTCCCCATACATATTTCTCTTTATGTGGATTTCCTCCCTATGTCGAAAACCATCAGCATGATGGTCTCCCTCATGACATTATCAATTCAGGAGGAGGGCCTCCCCACTCCAGTATCAGTCAATGCAATGGCCCTCCTTTCATTTCATCCCAATAGTACAGAGTTACTCCCCATAACATTACCAATGGTGAGCACGAATGTCCTCCCTGTATTCCCTCTAACCAAAGTATAGTTCCTCCCTACATTATCAAAACTAAAATTGGAGGTCCTCCTCACTACTAAATCAATCAATATGGAGGTCCTCCTCACTCAAACAAAAATATATACGTAAGCCCTCCCCATATCCCAAATGATAAAATTAGAGTTCTTCCCAACACTATTACCCACCATCATAGATTCCCCACCCCCCATGCAAAAGTACTAACCTACCCTGAAGAACTGTCTCGGGGAAGAAGGGTGAACCATCGCCACGGAAATAAATATTACAGGAAACAAAAGTTAACCATAAATATCATTCACCTCTTAGATTATGAGGGGGAATGTGTAACGCTCCGACCCCAGTTGCCCAGAGTCGGTGCTTAATTACAAAAAATTGGCATGATCACATGGAAATAATGTATCGAAAGACCGATAATTTAGTATTATTGGAAAAAATATTCATACATAAGTTTGACTTTACAACTTGAAAATAAATACAACACAAATTTATTCTGTTGGGAACATCCAATCCTCCTAGATTATGCCTACACGTCACTCATAACTAACTTCTTCATATCATAGGAAAATGAAACATAAGAAAGTGGTGAGCTCAAATTCTCAGTAAGGGAAAGAAAAATAGCGGAAGATAACCTAAATATTAATCATTGTGAATAATTGAAACCACATACCTTTACCAATAATAAACATAAATAATTTTATAGAAGGAATATGACCTGAGTGAATAATTCAATAATAAAACATAATCAAGAGTATTCTACTAGTCAAATGACCACATGAATCATCAATATTAATTTCATAATGATGAAATGTATAATTTTGGACATTCTGAAACATTTTTTCAAGGCCTCGACAAAGACGTATAAAAATGATTAAGACGTTGGCCAAAACCACATATCAAAATTGGGAAAGGGCCTCGGCCAATTCCACATCTAGATTTCTCATGAGACCTACCGATGCATCGAGGAGCTATAGTGGGCTCCACCTGTCACTTACTATGTCCAATACATTCCTCATTTGAAAAGGTTGAAATATAACATAAACATTCGTATTAAAACTAGAATAAAAAATTCCAATACCTTAACCATAAACCATGAATGGTATTAAAATATAACATCCACAGTCAAACATATCACAAAAACTTCAATATAATATGGGTGTTTTGTAGCATAATAAATCAACTTCAAATAATCTTAAGATCCATAAAAGGATGTTCACATAGATGAAATCGAAACCCTTTTTAGAGAAATACCTCTTTCTATTTTAAAAACATTTAAAAGAAATATAATTATAAAACAAATATTTATTTTTAAAACATTCTTATAAGATTTTAAGGGAATCTTTGATGATGTTATAATGGATAAAAATAACCACACCTACCGTATAAGTTAAAAAAATAAAATTCTTACCTTAAATTTGTCAAAAAGGTCAAAAAGAACCTTGTTTGGAAAATGATGGAAAGATTCCTTTCAAAACACATAAGGGTATAAATGACTATAAACCGTTTTCTAGTAAATAGTGAAAATGTTTTGAAATACATTTTTAAGAAACATGGATGTGGATGATAAAGAGGTCCCAATAGATACTTACGTAAAAACAACCTTGGATAATAAAGAGATTATGAAATTAACCATTACCTTGTACTATTCATTTGTTGAGGGTAGGTTAAACTCATTTATAATGGTGAAATAGTTGTTATTAAATTATACAATAATCATATACACTAATATGATATCATATATGATCTTTTACAGTGTTATGTAGATAATATCTTAGTATTATCGTTGTTTCGGGTGTTAACGGATTTGTTTTCCTTTATATTATTTGTTATGTGAGTCATATTTGTTATGTATGGGATGTATCTTATTCATATCCAGAATTATATCATGTATTTAAACATTATTTTTAATCATCAAATGAATATTTTTCTTGAATGGATACAATGGGGAATGAATCTCATCGCGTTCGGGGAGACGGTAGTCCGTACATACACACGAGAAACAATATCATTCTTTTGATATTAGAATAATATATAATTGGATGGTATATCATATATACAGAATCATTATCATGTTATATTTATTATTTAAATCAATTAAAAATCATTATCATACCCATACAAATAATAATGTTTTGAATATCAATTAAACCACGACATGGAGACAGTAAGCCGTATGTACACACCTATGGTGACATGTCATTTAAAGGATGGATAGAATACTGAATATAGTTGTAACATATTTATAATAACATCATAGTATATAGGATATACTGGATTTATTATTTTATAATTTAAATGACAATGAAAGAAGAAGTGGAATAAGAAAGGAACTTGAAAGAGGGTGGCGAAAACATTACCTCTTCTTCGGGTTATTCCTTTTGATTTGCTCAAAAGGGCTCCTTAGGTTGGATTTCTGATCAAACTAAGGCCTCTAGGTTGAATTGAGGGAAATTGAGAGGATATTTCGGTTGGGGTTGGAAGAACCAAATGGCTTTGTAGGTATGAATAATTTGTTAGAAATGGTGTCCTTTTATAAGGGGGATGAGGGGATCTTTAGGAAAAAAATTAAAGTATTATTTTATAATAAATTCATATTCAGTTTCTAATGGCTCCAAACTCGGTTATTTAAAGTCTAAGGAGGTTATGGGTTTAAAACCTCTCAACCAATAGGTTTTATACAGGTTTGGGTCACTATTTTACACTTATCTTTTAGATTTAACTCTTAGTTAAATAGTTGGACTTTTACCATGTCTTTTTTTATTTTTATATTATATGATTAATAAACTTACTATAAACTTCCAAGAGAACCCCATGTGGTCCATTAATGACATACCTATCATCATATAAGTCCTTTGGAAGAACCATATATTTTTAGGAATATTATATAAATTAATAATATAATATTTGTTTCAAAAACTCCTTTATGTCAATTTTGACACTATTTAATAATTGATTTTTTGTTAAAATATTAATAACTATATTAATTCGAAAAAATATTCATTTAATCAATCCTAAAAATTCATATTAACCAATAAAATTCGTAAAATTCATTAAAAGTCTCAAATAATATTTATTTGGGTATTTATAATATCAATTAGTTTCATATTTCACTAATAAGGTAATTACTACATCATCACTTTGTCATAAATAAATTAAATTATATAATTTATAAAAATGAAAAATAAAACACTATTATGTAGGAAATAGTTCTATATTTCTAATGAATATTTATAATTGAATTTATATTACGTGTAAACCAATATTAAAAAATGTTTTAGTTATTAAACATTAATTTGCACTCTTTTAACTCTTCTTTGAATTAAAAAATAATAAATATCCTAATCTAATCCTAGGGGAACAAATTGGTTCATATTTTATTACTAATGTTGTTTTTGGTCTAATTATACTTATCCATAGAATTAGGACATGTGTTAGGGTAATAATAATATCATTTTTACCCTTAATTACCCTATTTACTTTTTACCGTGGTAAATAAAAGTAAAAAAGTTATTATTCACAAAAAAATTATTTTTATCTTATTTAACCACATTTTAAACTTTGATATTAACCATGCCTCTTGGATTTTCTAAATTCCACTCACAGAAGCGGTAATATTACGTTTTATTTGAATTTGAAAATTCTCCTAGGAGATGGGTAAAATACGGTGAAAAGTTCAATAAAATTTTTATATGTCTAAAATTATTATAAACTGAATCCAATGAATTACATTTAACTTATATAGGTATTACATATCTATTTTGACCTAAAATAAATTTAAATAAAATAAATTTTTATTTAAATAAAAAGTTGGCTTTAACCAATAACTCAGTGTTTTCACTATTCATCAAAAATTGAATGTTTTCAGAAAAAACAATAAATTCACCTTGGGCTAATTTTGATGTTTCGAATCCAAAAATGAAGTCCATTTTGAAAGATAAAATTTATAAAACTTAAAAAAGTGGGTATTACTATTCATAACGGCTAGTTTTATTGGTTGCGGTGTGTTAGAACTCGAAGTTGCGTACAACACACGCTACTGTATTATTCAAAGGGCAACGTACTGTGGAAGCTTGGGGTGTAACATTATCCCATCTTTTAAATAATTTCTTCCTTGATATTTCTAGGATATTACTACATAAAAAGACTCGGGTGGTTCTTCATCATATGTTCCTTGAGTTTCCATGTTGCCTTTTCCATCTTATGGTTTCTCCATAGAACTTTTACCAGATGAGTCTTCTAGTTTCTCAACACTTGTTCTTTGGTGTCAAGATTCCCAATGGGCTCTTCACAATAATATAGATCAGGTTCCAGTCCTAATTCCTCATAGGTGAGTACATGTGTTGGGTCAGGCATGTATTTCTTCAACAGTGATACGTGGAACACATCGTGAACATGGGAGAGTTTTGGCGGCGTTGCCAAACGGTAAACTACAACCCCAATTCGTTCTAGAATTTCGAAAGGTACGATGGACCTGGGACTCAATTTACCATTCTTACGAAAATTTATAACTCCTTTCCATGGAGATACCTTCAAGAAAACATGATCTCCTACCTGAAATCCCAATTCCTTCCTTCGAGTATTAGCACAGCTCTTCTGCCCACTTTGAGTAGCTTTGATGTGGTTTTGAATTACATTCACCTTTTCCATCATTTCCTCCACCAGTTCTAGGCCTACGAGTTTTCATTCACCAACGTCATCCCAACAGGTTGGTGTGCGACATCTCTTTCCATATAACACTTCATATGGTGCCATTTGAATACTTGAATGGAAGATATTGTTATAGGAAAATTCCACCAGAGGTTAATATTGATCACATCTACCCTGAATGTCAAATGAGAAAGATCTCAACATTTCTTCTGAGGTATGAATAGTTCGTTCTAATTGTCCATTAGTTTGGGGGTGGTAGGAAGTGCTCAAATGAAGTTCAGTATCCAAGTCTTTCTGAATACTTTCCCAGAATCTTGATGTAAAATGGGGATCACGATCAGAAACAATCGATAGGGGAACTCCATGGAGTCTAAAAACTTCATTAATATATAGTCTTTCTAAATGTTCAAGTGGTAGATATTCTCATATAGAAATAAAATGTGCTGACTTGGTAAGATGATCAACAATGACCCATATTGAATCGTTCCTTCTAGGAGTCTTTGGTAGTCCCATGAAAAAGTCCATCATGATATTATCCCATTCCACTCTGGTATGGGAAGAGGTTGCATGACTCTTCCAGGCTGTTTCCTTCCAGATTTCACTTGTTGGAAAACAATACATATTGACACAAAATCAGAAATCTCCCTCTTCGTGTTGTCCCACCAAAAATGTTTTGTCAAATCTCTATACATTTTGGTGCTCCCTTGGTGTATAGAGAAATTGGAACTATGAGCATCGTCCAACAATTACCTTTTTATATCAGGATTATTGGGAACATAATATATCTTCAAAAATTTAAAAATGCCACCTTCATACACAACATCACTCAATCTCCCATCATTCACAGCTTTAATCGTCTATTGAAATTATTCATCATCAGTCTAAGAACTCTTTTTCCTTTATAGTAAGGATGGTTTGCTATCCATTTGAAGAAGTATTGATGCTTCACCTTTTATGGTAATTCCCATACCCATCTTTACTAGATCTATGAAAATAGGATCCCTTTCAACTCTCATCCAGTTCAAAACTCCATGATCCTTTCTAATCAAAGCATCAACCACTTTATTTACATTCCCTGGGTGGTAGTTTATAGAGCAATCATAATCCTTGAGTAATTCAAGCCATCGCCTTTGCCTCAGGTTGAGTTCCTTCTGTGAAAAATATTCTTTAAACTCTTGTGATCGGTATATATCTCACTATTTTCACCATAGATATAGTGTCTCCATATCATCAAAGCAAATATTATAGTTTCTAACTCAAGATCATGAGTAGGATAGTTTTTCTCATGAATTTTTAGCTGTCGTGATGAATAGGCAATGACCATATCATTCTGCATAAGGACACAACGAAGTCCTTTATTTGAAGTATCACTACAAATAACAAACCCATCATTTCCTGATGGTAGATTCCAGATAGGAGAATTGACTACTGTTATCTTCAGTTCTTCGAAAAATTCTTCACACACTTTTGTCCAAAAAAATTTAACCCCTTTGCATGTGAGCTTTGTTAATGGGTTAGCCAACTGGGAAAAATTCTAAAAGAAACGTCTATAATAACTTACTAAACCAATAAAACTGCATACCTCAGTTATACTCATCGGTGTTGGCCATTCTTGGATTGCCTTGGTCTTATAAGGATAAACAAAAATTCAATCCTTAGAGACAATATTCCCAAGAAAATAAATCTTCTAAAGCCAGAATTCACACTTGCTAAACTTCCCATATAATTCATGTCTTCATAGAGTCTTAAATATAATGCTCAATTTATTTTCATGATCTTTGTAGCTTTTGGAGTAGACCAAGATATCATCAATAAATACCACTACAAATTCATCAAGATATTCATGGAAAACTCTTTTCATTAGATCCATGAAAACAAAGGGTCCATTAGTAAGCCCAAAAGGCATTACTGTAAATTCGTAATGCATGTACCTGGTTTGAAATTTTGTCTTCGGAAGGTATTCCTTCTTCACACACAACTAATGGTATCTAGATCAGAGTTCAATCTTCAAAAAGTTTTGAGCTCCATGAAGTTGGTCAAATAAATCATCAATGCGAGGTAGGGGATACTTGTTCTTTATTGTTATAGCATTGATCCCCCTGTAGTCAATACATAACCACATATATCCGGCATTCTTCTTAACAAAAATGACATGGGATCCCCATGGAGAGACACTAGGGCGAATAAATCCCCTATTACTCAATTCCTCTAGTTGTTTCTTTAGTTCCACTACTTCCACAGTGGCCATTCTATAAAGTTTCTTCGATATGGGCCTTGAACCAGGATTTAGGTCAATGGAAAACTCAATTTCTCATTCTGGAGGATGTCTAGGTAAATCCTCTGAAAAAACATCAACATATTTGTTCACAACAGGTACATCTTCTATTTGAACATTCCTTTCCTCACCCACAGTTATTTCATTCTCTTCCTCCCCAATAATTGAATTTAGTTGAGCTACTGGGGTGGATCTAAATAAGAATTAGGTTGTGATGATTCTGCTCTAAAGATAATGTGTTCCTTATCATCATCATTAAAAATAGTAACCTCCTTTTTATTAGAATAAATTTTTGCATCATGGTCCGAAATCCAATCCATACCAAGGATTATATCAAATCCAATCATCGGTATAACGATGAGATCAGCAGATAAAAAAAATTTATATTCTCTAATGGGGACTGATTCACAAAATTTTGTTGCAATGATACTACCCATTTATGTTTTTACGGACAACTCCCTTGTTAAATCAAATTGGAAATATCATATTTTCTTTGCAAACTGGGAAGATATGAAACAATGCGATGATCCAGAATAAAATAAAGCATTTTCTAAACTTTAGGAAACCATTAAATTACCTGCCACCATGTCTTTCAGAGCTTCTACCTTAGCATTAGTGATAGCATAATCTTGGCCTTGATCCCTTGGTCTTTTCTTAGGTAAGTTCCCCTGACACTTAAAACATTCATTTGCATAATGTCTCATTTCCCTGAAATTGTAGCATTGAACATTGGTAGTTTATTTCTTTCCCTTAAAATCACCAGAAATATGGCCTTTCTATCCACATTTGTAGCATACTCCTTTTCCTTTGAGATAGGCACCAGGGTGCTTCCTTCCACAATTATCACATGGTGGAAATTCAGCTCTGCCCTTTTTCCATGTTTCCTTGTTTCCTTTCCCAGAGTGTATAGCAGATCTCTTCTTCTCTTGCTTTGCTTTAACGTCATAAGACTTAGAGAATTTTTTTCTGTCTGTATAGCACATGATACAATATATTCGTATTACGAGAAGTATTGTGATACTAAAGCTCGATGGAGAAATGGTTTTAACCCATCAAAGAAATGATCAATAATACTTCTTGGGTTGCGTATATAATCTGCAGCATGCCTGACAAACCTTGTAATGTTAGCCTCATACTTTGCAACATTCTCATCCTCTTTTTGTCTCAAACTCAGAAATTGCCTTTCCATATCTATTTGATGGTCACGAGGAAATTATTTCTCTAAGAAAAGCTCTTTAAACACCCTCCATCCCATATTTGATACTTAATCATCTAACTTTGTGTTTTGAATCAATGACCACCATTGATCAACATCTCTAGTGAGGTGATAAACTGTCATGAAAACTTCTTCACTGTCACTACCCCCCAAATACTGAAATATTTTCTCTAGGGAACTTATCCATTGCTCAGCTACCAATGTATTTGTATTCTAATTTAATGTTTGTGGTTGTTGCCTCATGACGTGATCTAACATTGATCCTCCACACTGTGGATCAGGTTGCTCCATACGGGTAAGGTTATTATTCATAACCTGAGTGAGTTGTCCTAGTATGGTGATAAGAAGATCAACACCAGTTGTATCACCATCTCCAATATAATTATCTTGAACAGGAGGGAAATCCCTACATGGAGTATGTGCATTGATACGGTTTCCATTTCTTCCACTAGGCACCATTTCTAAACAATGTAAAACACTAGATTAGTTTATGAATCACAATACCTAAATCCAAACTTGTAAAACACTTAACATGAATTGAAAAGTTTGTGGATATAATCCATAATCATAAAAATGTTTTCTTTAAGTAACTATATACTCATAATCCCTTCATAACAGTTTTTAACGAGAATGATAATTATCCTAAGCATATCCCCCAGGAGTGTCGTAACCAAGAGTGCAGCAAGGCCCATTGTCGTGCACTAGTTCCCATTCGAGTCTAGCTCAAAGTGGTGTTTTTGGGTTTTACCCCAAGTTACATATATGCCCGAGTTGACTCTACCTACTCGTATCCAGAGAGGGATGTATTTCTCGAAAAACTCACAAAATCTCTACAATACCAAAATTTTAGGAAGTTCTTCTATACTAATCCTCAAAGTCCATCTTAGGTCTATGTTGTCTAATCAGAGTTTATATAAATATAGTTTCCAAGGTTTTTACTAAACATCCTCTGATACTAACTATAATTCCCCGACCCGAGTTACCGAGAGTCAGTGCTTTATTACATAACATTAGAATGATCACAAGGAAATCATGTCTCAAAAGACCAATCAGTTTAGTATTATTGGAAACAAGATTCATACATAAGTTCAACCTTACATCATGAAACGAAATACAACACGAATTTAATCTAATAGGAACATCAAAGCCTCCTAGATTATGCCTATAAGTCGCTCATAACTAACTTCTTCATATCCAAGGAAAATGAATCATAAGAAAGGGGTGAGCTCAAACGCTCAGTAAGGGTAAGAAAAACAGTGGAAGATAACATAAATATTAAGCATGGTGAATGATTGAAACCACTTGCCTTTACCAATAATTAATATGAATACTTTTATGGCAGGAATATGAACTGCGTAAATAATTCCATAATAAAACATTATCATGGGTATTCTACTAGCCGAATGACAACATGAACCATCAATATTATTTACATAATGAGGAAATTTATATTGTCGGACATTCTAAAACATTTTGTCAAGGCCTCAGTCAAGACGTCTAAAAATGATTAAGGCCTTGGCCAAAACCACATATATAAAATTGGGAAAGGTCATCGACCAATTCCACATCTAGTTGTCTCATGAGACCTACTAATGCATTGATGAGCTATAGCGGGCTCCACCCGCCACTTAATAAGTCTAATAAATTCCTCATATGAAAAGGTTTAAAAATAACAAAAACATTCATATTAAAACTAGAATACAAAATTTAAACACCTTAACCATAAACCATGAATGGTATAAAAATATCACATCCACAGTCAAACTTATCACAAAACATTTAATAGAATACATAAGTTTTGTATCATAATAAATAAACTTCAAATAATCTTAAGATCTATAAAAAGATGTTGACATAGATGAATTCAAACCCCTTTTTAAAGAAATACCACTTTGTTTTTTGAAATCATTTAAGAGACATATAATTATAAAGGAAAATTTTATTTTTAAAACATTCTTATAAGATTGTAAGGGAATCTTTGATGATATTATAACGACGGAAAATAACAGCACCTACTGTATAAGTTAAAAAAAATTATTACCTTAAATTTGTCGAAAACGTCAAAAAGTACTTTGTTGGGAAAACAACGGAAAGATTACTTTAAAAACACATATGGGGATAAATTATTTTAACCCATTGTCTAGTAAATAGTTAAATTTTTTCTAAATACATTTTTAAGAAACATTGATGTGGATGATAAAGAGGTCCCAATAGATACTTACGTAAAAACAACCTCGGATTATAAAGAGATTGTGAAATTAACCCTTACCTTGTACTTTTCCTTGGTTGAGGGTAGTTTAACCTCCTGTATAATGGTCATGTAAGTGTTATTAAATTATACACTAATCGTATACATTAATATGATATCATATATGATCTTTCAACATTGTTCTGTTAATAATATCTTAGTATTATCGTCGTTCTGGGTGTTAACGGATGTGTTTTTATTTATATTATTTGTTATGTGAGTTATATTTGTTATGTATTGGATGTATCTTATTCATATCCAGAATTATATCATGTCTTAGAACATTATTTTTAAACATCAAATTAAAATTAGTCTTAAATGGATACGATGGGGAATGAATCTAATCGCGTTCGGGGAGACGGTAGTCCATACATACGCACGAGCGACAATATCATTATTTTGATGTTAAAATAATATATAATTGGATGGTATATCATATATACAGAATCATTATCATTTTATATTTATTATTTACATCAATTACACATCATTATCATACACATCCAAATAATAATGTTATGAATATCAATTACACCACGATGTGGAGACGGTAAGTTGTACGTACGCACGTATGGTGACATCTCATTCAAAGGCTGGATAGAATACATAATATGGTTGTAACATATTCATAATAAAGTCAAATTATATATAATAAACTGGAGTTCTTTTATAATGTAAATAACAAAGAAAGAAAAAGTGGAAGAAGAGAAGAACATGAAAGAGGGTGGTGAAAACATTACCTCTTTATCGGGTTCTTCCTTCTAATTTGACCAAAAGGGATCCATAGGTTGGCTTTCTGATAAAACTAAGGCCTATAAGATTAAGTGAGGGAAGTTAAGTGGATATTCAAGCAGGGTTATTCCGAACCGAAATGATTTTAAGGTATGAAGAATTGGTTAGAATTGGTGTCCTTTTATAAGGGGGAGGAGGGGCTCTTTAAGAAAAACTAAAAGTATTATTTTATAATAAAATCATATTCTGTTTCTAATGGCTCAAAAATATATTATTCAAATTATAAGGTGGGGATAGGTCGAAAACAACTCAACCAATAGGTTTTAGACATGTTTGTTTCACTATTTTACCCCTATCTATTATATTTAACTCTTAGTTAAATAGTTTGTTATTTACCATGTCTCTTTGTATTTTTATATTATATGTTTAATAAAAATACTATAAACTACCAAGAGAACAAAAAGTGATTCATTAATGAATTAAATATCATCAAATAAGTCCTTTGGATTAGCTTTAGATTTTTATGAATATTATATAAATTATTAATATAATATTTTTTTAAAACTTCTTTATGTCAATTTTGACACTGTTTAATAATTGATTTTTTTAAAGTCTTAATATCTTTATTAATTATAACCAAATAAATTTAATCAATACTAACATGTAATATTAACCAATAAAATTATTTTAATTCATTAAAAGTATCAAATTATATTTATTTGGTTATTTATAATGTCAATTATTTTACTATTTCACTAATAAGATAATTACTTCATCATCATTGTGTAATAAATAAATTAAATTATTTAATATCTAAAAATTATAAATAAAATACCATTTTTTAGGAAAAATTTTTATCTTTATAATGAATATTTATAATTTAATTTATATTATGTATAAACCTATATTAAAAATGTTTTAGTTGTTGAACTTGTATTTTAACTCTTTTAACTCTTCTTTGAATTGAATAATAATAAATGTCCTAATCTATTCCAAGTGGACCAAAGAGGTTGATAATTTCTTCCTAAGGTTTTTTTGGGTCTAATTATACTTATACAATAGAATTAGGACATTCATTAGGGTAATAATAATTTCATTTTACCCTTAATTACCCTATTTACTTTTTACCGTGGTAAATAAAAGTAAAACGTTAATATTCACAAAGAATTATTTTTATCTTATTGAACCACATTTTACTACTTAATATAAACCGTGTCTCTCAGATTTTCAAAATTCCACTCACAGAAGTGGTAAAATTATGTTTTATGTGAATTTGCAAATTCTCCTAGGAGATGGTTAAAAGATGGTGAAAAGTTCAATAAAATTCTATATGTCTAAAATTATTATAAACTGACTCCAAAGAATTACATTGAATATATATAGGTATTAAAAATCTATTTTGACCTAATATAAATTTAAATGAAATAAATAATTATTTAAATAAATAGTCTTTTTTAACCAACAACTCAGAGTTTTTCAATATTCATCAAAAATTGAATTTTTTCAGAAAAATACCAAAAATTCAGCCTATGCTAATTTTGATATTCAGAATCCAAAAATGAAGTCCATTTTGAAAGATAAAATTAATAAAATTTCAAAAAAGTTGGTATTACTATTCATAACGGGTAGTTTGATTCGTTGTGGTGTGATAGAACTCAATGTTGCGTACAACACACGCTACTGTATTATTCAAAGGGAAATGTATTGTGGAAGCATTGGGTGTTACCGATTGTGACTCATCAATGGAGCCTTAACCGTAGTAATTGGTTTTATATTCTAGGAGAAGAGCCCAAAAGTTGTGTTTTGTCATCCTAAAAGGTGATATTCATAGTTTTCCTAATATCTTTCTATAGATACATGAAGATGGAAGAAGATTTGTCTCCCTTCTAGGAGCTCACGGTGCAGTCATCTCAATCATTGATTGTTTCTCTCTCTTCCTCTACTCGAGATCAAGATGAGTTATTCTAGAATGTGATAGATAAAAATTAAATCATTGAGTAACCAGTGATCATTGATTCCCTATCACATGATTTTATGGTGAACAAACTGTCCTACAGGGATGTAATATTATGTTTCGTACTGCCTTCAAGAGATGACCCAGTGTATAGGGATCAATCAGCTCCTACAGTGACTCCTCCATCGTCAATCCAACAACTTAACTCTTCCACAATGGTGCAACTACCAGACTCTCAGCCAATGTCAATTGAAGTTTGTGCCAACCAATATCTGGGACCCTCTTATAAACAATAAATCATGTGTGAATCTCTAACTGTTGATCAGTCATCAGTAGTATTCTGGCCGAATGAAATTCCCAACATATATATCCTACAGTACACCACCTAGGACTAGTTCATGTGTTTCCACCAGACTAACTAGATGACACATGTTTCCTCTATGACCATCAATTGTTCTATCCATGATTCCAAGAATACTTTGATGACATAGATCTGCAGGGTCGCATGGTTGAGTTGGAAGAGCTCCTAGGGGATCGTCACCCTGAATCAACCAACTTCCACCAGACCCTCCAACAGACATGTGTCTGGATCTTCATAGTGATTTGTACAATCATGGATGAAATGTCTCCTCACATACATATCTCTGGATGGGGATAGTGCACATCTCTCTACTTCAGCTACGTCCTGCGACAACCTGATTTATCCAGTGATATTAAATATTTTCCTCTAGGTATTGTTATGATAGATATGGTTTTCCCTAATATATCTAAGGATGAGGACAATAGATCATCGTCTAATAGAGAGAACATTCTACACAGGGTTGTGCATTTTCAAACATACCCTTTCATAGGTGTTCACACCTTCCCAAAATGCCAACACAAAGCCTCAAAGTGACCTCGTCATCATTTCTTACCAGTAGAAGAATGAAAAAGGTTAAAGGGAATATTGGGAACTCTGAACCATTTGATCCATCTAATGGCGCCCCAAAGATAAATATTGATCATGCAGTCGCTTCCTTTCTCAAGGAGGTTGCATATCAAAATAAGATCATCGATGATATCCTTGATGAGCATTACCTAGACTATATAACTACCCGGTGTGATATTGTTCCTCCTATATTGAGAAAGTGGGGAATCCACAATTCCATTACTTCCAGTTTCACCCAATTGACCCCAATAATCCTGCACATAATGACAGTTCAAAGAACATAGTTTATGGTAAATGGTCATGGTAATCATCTCCAAAATGGTATTGTGAATAAACCCTTATAACGATCCGAAAATTGAAGTGAAAATAAACCAATGAATCTATTATTTGTGTCAATAGTAACTCCACATAAAAAAGTGGAAATAAAATAATACATAGTCAAATTCCATTAAACGCATTATATTATATTTTTGATGACAACAAGGAATTAATATAACTCAATGAAAATAAATTAAGTTATGTAATTTCTTTACCATTAGGTAACTTTTAATTCAAATACCCTTAGATGAAATAATTCAAACATAAACATAGAATACCATGAATAATTAATTAATCATGATATTAAATGTAAAAGGGTTATTATATAAATGATATAAAATAATGTAGTGGTAAATATGGAGAGTTTCTCATAGAAATAAAAGTGATATAGGTAATCCTCTTACCCTACAATTCATTTTGATTGAACACTATTTAACTTACAATATAAGGTGTTTAATATTGTTATTAACTTATAAAATAATAATAATCATATTTATAATATCATATATTATCTTATTATAATATCAAATTACACATTTATTAATAATCAATCATTGTTTTCATCGTTTAGGGTGTTAATGCCCAAGTTTTCCGAGTATGTTTTGACGTGTTATTTTTTGTTCTTATTATGTGGATCATGAGTTCATAATCTTAATAATTTATAACATGATATAAATATCATATATTTTCTTTATATATTTATTTTTATTAATCCTTAATATTTAGTGATAGTAGATGAAATTCACCATTGATGGAGATGGTAGGTTTTATGAACACATAAATGTTGCTTCCATTTTCTTATCATATTAAAAGAAATAGAAGTAAATTATAAATATTTATATTATAATTAAATTATCATTTTAATTTCATATATATCAAATATGTTTATTAAGAAAATCCTTAATTCATTCCATGTAAATAAGGAACAAATCACATCCTTTTGAGGAGGTGGTAGTCCACACGTCCATAAATGTTTTTACCGTATTCCCACAAAATGGAATGAAGAATAGTATGTGTTATATAATAATAAAATAATAATAAATAAACAATTAATATCATATATATATTTATATAATAAAAAATATTAATCCATCATTATTCCCAACTGTGAAATGTGGTAATTGAAGAATCAGTGACATCAGTTCTCAATGTGGTATCTCATCATCCACACGAACAATGATTAAGTATCCCATTTAATGGAAGGGTGAGAACTTGTAGGTTTTAACCTATAAATAAAAACATATAAATATATTTAACATAATTAATAAATTATATAATAAATATGTATAATTAATTTTAGCGGTGACAAAAGAAATAAAATAAAAGTTCTCGTTGAAGACGCTACCTCTTCTTTGGGTTACTCATTTTGGTTTGCACCAAAAGACTAAATTGGTTTATTTTCATCCCAAGGTGAGTCTTATAGGATTTATTAGGTATTTAGGGAGTTTATGTGGTCATATTCTGAATCATGTAAGTGTTTTTAGTGGTTTTAATTACTTAGGGTGAGTGTCCTTTTATAGTGGAGGAGTGACATTCTTGTAATTACGAAAAGGTAAACACTATTGGGAGGTCTCCATTACATCATGTGACTCCAATGATGAACCATTTTCTATAAAAGATGGTATAAGTCTAAATATGTCCATAAAATGTGATTTTTATAAGTTTATAGGTCATTTGAAACCATAAGTTTATAGTTAAGTCCCTTGTTAAGTTCATTTTTACCTTCGACACTGTAATTAATTTTAATTGATTTCACAAATTTTTTTGGTAAAAAACTTTGTTGGACTTAATATAAATTATAAAATATTATTATTCCAAATATTTAATCCATTTTTTAAAATTAAAATCACATAAGTGATATAAATCAACTTAAAATTGGTCCTGGAGTTCGGATAAGAAAGTGGGTTTTTGAAGTGAAAATGTTGCAAAGTTTACAATGGTTTTATATCAAAATTAGATAAGAAATTGATTAAAATTAAATTAATTGGATAATATTGTTTATATTTTAACTAATTAAAATTTAATAAAACTTAAATTTTAATTTAACCATATAAATTGTTTAAATGAAAAAGAAAATTTCAATTGAAATGTAGTATTTTTCAATATTCATCGAAAAAATGAAACTTAATAGAAAAATTCCAAATATTTACCCTAAGATATTTTGTAAATTTGTATTTAAAAGGAAAATTATTTTTTCCAATAAAATATTTAATAGTTTCAAATAAAATATTTCAAAACAAGTGCACCATTAAAAGGCAGCAAAACTACCTTTAGAAAAATACTGCATTTTATGCCTTAAATTGGATTTGTTCTTATCGTATCCCTATAAAATCTATTGGATAAATGTAAAAAAAATTAATATATAATATATAAATTTCATTAATGTCATCAACTAATAGTGACTAATTTAATTTATTAATATAAAACCCTTTTGGTCCATAAAAATATTTTTTTATAAAACATTTCATTTATATTCAATTGGTTTTTATATTCATTTATAATCCACTGGTATCAAATAAACACAACCATATATTTTCTTAATTTAATTATTAATATTCATATGCTTCAAATTAAAATGTAAGAGATAATTTTTATTTTACCTAATAATATTAAATGTTTTGGTAAAACTCGGTCTTGTGTGTAATGCAAGCTATTAAGTCATTGTTACAAGTAACACAAGATAACTCATTGTTTATTGCATTCAAATCTATATCATAATTTTTTTTAAATATTAAATATATCCTAAATTCTTGATTAATTATATTATTTTTTATGCTTGGTGTTTTATGTCATACACACTATTAAATAAAATTTATTCTTTTTGAATTTTTTGGGTGTTATAGACACTATGTACCTGTGTATGTCCTTGGGGTGGGGTAACCCTAAATGGATCATCGAGTGGAATGTATTCAGCACTAGCTACCCAGTGGAGTAATCAGGTACCGTGGGATTGAATATTTGTTAACTGGTGGGGTCCAGCCTCATTGTTTAGTGATTGGAAAATGATCATTTAATATTTGGTTCCCTATATAATTTGAGGCTGAGGGATGCATGGGGAGGTAATTTTAGTTCACCACTAACCCTTTTCTTCCAATTTTAAATCCCATTTAAAATCACCTAAATGGAGATGATATGTAATTAATTTATTGAATTAATTTGAGGTGAAATCAATCGATTTTTAATTCATTCCACTTTTTTATTTCTTTTAACAGATTTTAGTTGGCTGGTATTAGGGTTTGGCATGAAATTTCACCTAATCAAGGTTGAGTTTCTTTGATGTAAGTAGGATTCTATTGTGGTTTATAGGGGAGGTTCGAGAAGGATGTATTTTCATTGGTACATGCCTCTTGGGTTAATAAATGTCACCCGTGAGTTTATCAATGGTTTTTGGAGAATTTCAATAAAAAAATAATTAATGTTTTCATTCAAATTTGGTACTTTTTGTTTTATAGGTTCAGATGAATGTTGGGAGTATTCCACACCACACCATTTAGGGTTTTAACATCATTACGCCACCCAATGATTTTAGATTCAATTATTCCAGCTTGAAATTTTACTTTTAAATGATTTTATAATTGATGATGATTTCTTATGGCTGAGATAGGTGATCAAGAATTTATGGTGGATGGTGTGAACTTCTTATTGATTATAGATCAACAATTAAGGTAGGAGTACTTTATATTTACATATTATCTTACTCATTTTGTAATTTTATGTTTTTATAACTTCATTATTTCTCTCAATATAATGATTTAATCGCATTGTGTGATCCTACACAAAAAAGGATGGGATTATGTCTTCTGAATAATCAATAATTTTTTATTTCCTTATAAATAGTTCATTGTTGGTTCCTTTATCGAATGAGGTTTAGGGCACCATTTTTTAAAATTTTTGGTGGTGTGAATGATTCGAATTCACATTAAATGAAAGTCAGTTTGTTTGAGAAATGTTTTTTTAAATAGGAAAACGTGATTTAAGTATGGTTTTGAAATACGTTTTCAATAAAATTTTTGGTATATAAAAAAGGTTACTTAATATGAAATTTTGAATGAAAGACTTTTTTGAGTAAATTTGGTGTGGGTGCCTTTTTTTTAAAAAACAATGTATTTTGGGCAATTTTTTGGAAAATAAATCATGAGGGGTTTGACTTGGTTTTAATGTAAATCTATAAGGTATTGTCTTGAGACATGTTTAAGATTGTCTGACCTTATATTAGAAACACCTTATTTCGAAATATAATATGATTCTGATTATTATTCTTGAGTTTAGTTTCATTGAATATTATCTAATATTTTATAATGATACATGATTGTATAAAAAATATAGAACAAAACATACCTTGGGTGATGGGTTGGTTAGATCAACTTAAAAGAAATTTTGTTTCCCTTTGGAATAGGTCAATGGAAACCTCAGTGCACTTTTGGTTTGGTTATAGACCGTGACGATTATCATGTGATAGATGAGATGTTCATCATTTTCATTTAGGTATTTATTGGAATTTTTATGAGTTTTGTATCCTTATTAGTTCCTTAGGATTAACCTCTATGGATGAGGTTGTAGTTAGCCCCAATTCTCTTGATTGGTGACTTGGTCTAAGTTTGATAGTTTAAAGACTCGGGGAATGATGATACTTTACATGGATCTAGAAATGTTATAGGAGGTGAGTTATGAATCCTTATGATTCTAAAAGTAATATGGTGATTTTACCTCTATGTTAATGTATTTTATTAATTTTATGGGTATATGTTAATTATCACATATCTTGATAGGTGTTGTGACATGTGTGAAATATATTTTAATATATTATTGATACCTATTGGATGTGGCATCTTTGATTATCCATTGGTGTTGATGTGCAGAATGGAGAGGCTGTTTTGGCTATTTTATTTCCTATTTTATTTTTTCAATCAAGGTAATACACTTTTATGAAATTTCCCTTCCCGATTTGTTCCTAGACATAGAACGATGGATGATAACACTGAAGGTGGTACAATGGTTGATCCTTTGGAGGTGATGGTGAGATACCTGATGTTGAGATGATCCATATCCTCTAAATACCCACCTAAGAAAATACCATATCCATGGACCAAACATAGTTTATTTGTTGAAAACTATTTCATGGGAAAGATGAGTGATTAGGGTGTTGTAAAAATATTTCATCATCCTATAGTTGGGTCCAACCCTTGTGATGAATGTGATGTATTGGATACATCTAGTGGTTCTCTATGGGCAGTCTAGTAGTAGTGATAGAAAGGTCTTCCAAGAGGAATTAGGGTAGGTTGTGTGAGTATAGATGTTCTTTCCTGTGGTTAGCCTCCAATTATTATTTCCATTTTTCTATATTTTGGGATTGCTATTATATGTGACTTGATGTTTGGGACCTCTTTTATTGGAAATTTTTTCATTTGTTAAACAATTATATTTATGGTGTGGGCTAGGAGATGACTGATGGAGAATGTGGGACTCTAATTTGAAATTATAGTGGATATATAGATATGTCTCAGTTATTTCATATAATGAGATAAGTGAGTTATGGTATACCTAATGTGTACCATGGTTATTCATGTAATTTATTATAGGTAGGTGGTTCCAAGAATAAGTTGGTTATGGTTAGTATGACTCTTTAGGTAGTGTGTTTCTTATATCCATACAAGAACTTGTATAGTTTTCATGATCATTTTATGATGTCTTTTATTGTGGTTATTTTCATAGAACACTAATGCGGGATATACCAATATTTTTAGGAACATACACTTTAGGATAAAATAACTCATTGTGTCAAGGAGAGTGGGGGAATCCTATAAGGCCATTGAACACACCCCTACCCATATACATGGCATAGAATTCATTATATATGGGTAGACCATAATGTTTCATTTTTGGTATAGGTGTTTTCATGGATTTCAACACTAGGTTTGGGTCTATCCAGAGTTCTAATTCAAATTATTTGTAAAAGGATTTGTGTGTATTAGGTCAGATTCAGCTGATTTTTCCATTCCATTTTAATGTATATCAACATATAAATTGATACATATGATGGGTATTATCGATTACGGTCTACCTTATTTTATGATATTCATTATCGTATAGAGAAGTTAAAAATTTATCTATATCATAATTAATAATGTATTGAATATCATTTTATCATCATGAAACACTTTATTTGTATTTTACCCTTCCAAAAACCAATATTTAGTGGAAAATCTAAAAGTAAAAATAACACATGTATTTTTACAAGGTTCGTCTCTAGTGTGGGTAAACTAATCCTTATTGTTAAAACTCAAATTGAATCATGAATTATCTCCTATAATAGAATATCCAATTATAATAGGTTACCAGGCTTCATCTAAAAACATTATTCACACAATATTATACATGTGTTGCCACTATATTATGAAAGTGAAAATCATACACAATATGATGGAAATGAAGGGGTAATTATATGAACTACATAGTCATAATCTCTTCCTATTTTCTTTTTTCCTTTCTCCTTATATAGTTGAATTACTCAATGTATTTGGGGCTGTAAACCAATAAAATTAGATATGCTTCCTCACCTCAAATTCATTTACTACCAAAATATCTTCCAGTGAAGTACATGGAACACGATCTTGGGAAGGCTTGTCAGATAACAGCTCTTTTAAATCTGTTTATTTTCATATAAAATTAAAATATTAGGAATAAATACTTGAATATATTTGGGGCTAATTTGATGAAAGTGTTTCAATGATTCTTTAATTCATTTTGAAATTTTACTAAGGAATTTGTTTTCTTTTATTGTCATAACATAAATCATATTAATTTGTTAAGATTTCCAGTATTTGGGAAATAGATGGAAAATATTAGAATATTTTTCTAGTCCAAATCCATTGGATAGAGATTTGAAGATTGAAAATTTCAGATGAAGTTTTTATAGGAATATTTTTATCATGTATTTCCTACAACGTTTATTAGGCATAGTTCTGATGAAGTAAATTTTTTTGATGTGTTTATGTTATGAATGTTTTCAAACATAGTCATATAAAAAAGATATCATGATCCAAGAACAACTAGATAGGGCGAGAAAATATTTTTATATAAAATTTTTATACTATGATATTCTTTGAAATTTCACCATATCGATACTATCGAACAAAGGATTGACTATGATGTATTTATTTTGAGTGATCTAAATTCAGGATACTAAGAATTCCATGTACGGGAAATACGAAATTTCCATATTCTCTATAATAATTTATTAAATGCTAAAAAGATACTATTTGATATTTGTAAATTTGTTTGATTAGGGACAAGTTATTAGTGTTTGAAGGGAGATGTTGAGGAATGTCATTGAAGTAATTCATTCTATATGAAGTCATAATTGGGGGAATTCCTTCTGAACGAATCGCAATCAGATAAAGTATAAAATAAAAAATTCATGCAAAATAATCCAACCAGGCAAAGTCTATCATGGTGAACTTTTGAACAATTTATCTCATATGGACATGCATGATGTTGTGTAGATGAATTTTTTACAAATAGGATCATATGGAAGTATCCAAGTCATTAGATTAAATGTATTAAGTTTAAAATTTTGAATTGATGGTCTGGTATAAATATCATAGGATAAAGAATGGAATATGAAGGAAAAAAATAGATAGTTATTATGCCTATAATTGGATGGATGAAATGTATAAATGATGTTTTATTACATGGTTCTATGAATCTATGAAATTCAATCAGACATATACACATCAGACATAATAATTACTATAATGTTTTACCAAGTGATTAATTGGTATAATACATAACATATTTTAATTTCATTTAAAAACATTAATAATGATATTAAATGTGATGATGAAAATATTATCTTTCAATGTTCTAAATATCATGTGAGTAATATGAATTACTCTCTCAAAGGTATAAGGATTTTTATTAAAGTTATTATATGTCTTATTTTTTAATAAGATTCAATAATACTATAGTATCCCTAAGATTCATCCAATTGAATTTTTTTGAAATGGAGTTTTGAATTTTTTGAGAAAGAAAGTTACATTTGTTTCCCACCTTTTCACCTACTTACACATCTATAAATAGGGTGCATGTATAAAATAGAGAAAGTGTACTATTAAAATTTGTAAAAGATGATGTTCTAAAAAAATATTTTTTATAAAATATACTAGATGAAATTATGAAAGCCAATTTTTTAGTCATAAATTTACCAAAAAGGGAATATCATTTTGAAAGAAAAATTAAAAAATGTAAAACTGAGTTGTGGTTAGAGATAATGGATAGAATAAACCATAAAATGTTTTATATTTGGTGTAATTAGACAAAATATTTACATAGGTGATTGAATAGATGTTTCTAAGCATAGGAAAATGGATAGAAAAAATATAAGGAGATTTTATGGTTTTTTAGTACACACAATTTTTAGATAGATAACTGGAAAGAGAATCTGGAAAAATAGTGAATGGATAAATTTTTTAGAAAAAAAGGAAAAGGATGATGTTATTAGCTACTGCTAGTCTAGAAATTTAATAATAATTTATTTTAATAAGAGAAAGAGTGAAGAGGGATAAGTATCAAGGTTACAACAAATGGAACCTATTGGAGATGTATTCTAATGGTTCTTACAATATATTTACTATAACTGTTATTTGAATGGAGAGAACATGAACTACTATATTGATCAAAGTGAAACACAGGTGTAAGTGTAGAGACCCAAATCCTGACGTACATGGACATTACATTACTTTTGCGGAATACTTAGTACATAACAAAAAAACACACACACAAGGATCGTAATAGTTTGGTGTCTTTGGAAACCCGGAATGTAATCTTCTAATCGTGGTGAAAGATCTTCAATATCTCCCATAAAGATCTTCCCTTTTTTTATACCTAAAACCTTTCTTTATATCTCGGGGAAAAGAAAACATAAAAGGGTGCGCTCAAATGCTCGGTAAAGGTAAACAAAAGAAAAATCAATCACATCATATTCATAAGAACATAACTTTTGGAAATCTTAACCTGCAAAAAAGAGCATAATTTCATAACATGGGATAAATCATAGTAGTGAAATGAAATCCCAATAATCATAACATAAAACATGAAACTTTGTGGCATACACACATAATCATAGAGAATAATTTCTTGTTAGTCAAGACTCATTGCCAGGACTATCTTAGTGGAAAAAGTCCCTTTCTGAACCGAGTCACCCTCGTTTCAGTCCTGTTTCATTGAACCGGTATAACCTACCATTCCAGCCATGTCTATCTCATGAGATATAAAATCGTTACCCAATGCATTGGAGGGATATATAGGTCCCACCCATCTTATAATGAATCCTTTCTTATGTGTGCCACATAATCATAAATCATTCATCATTGCATAACACATGTAACAAAAATGGGATTTTTGAAACATCATGACATCATAAAACAAATCATATAAGGTAAATGACCTCATAAAAATAATTCCCTCAAAACATAATCAAATCAATGTAATAATAGGGATAAAAACAGAACCCTATATTGGCTTAGATGGAAAATAATTTTGATAAAACATTTGAACTCCATTCTTGAGGAAAATATCCTTTCTACTTCAAAAACATTTTTCCTTTCTTAACATGTTATACAATTTTAAACTAAAATAAGTTCATTAAAAATAAACTTGAAAACTTGTAAAGGAAGCTTCTTGGAAATAATGTTTTAAAAATCCATTCATGCTGTATAAGTAAAAAAACATTCTTCTCGTACTTTTGTCGGAAAAGTCAAAAAATACCTCGTACGAAAAAAACGACAAAAGATTCCTTTCATATATTTTACTAAAAATTCACCGAAGGGTAAAATTGGATTTAAACAATTGTAGGAGAATGGAAATAATATTACATATTTAGGAAACATGGATGTGGATGATAAAATACACCCCAGGAAATACTAAAGTATAAACAATCTCGGATAAAAATGAGATTGTGATATTTCCCTTACCTTAGGTCTGACTTGCTTTGTAAGTGTCTGAACCTCCTGTATAATGATTTAAATCATGTTATTGAGTTATTCCAGAATCATATTCATTGTTATTATATCATATATGGTCCACTTATGACTTTATATTACCCGTTCTTTTGTAAATTCATGTTAAAGTAGCGTTTTGGGTAAAATCGTCTCATTTGTCGTTCGTGTTTTTAACTTGTAATTATTCATATGATTACTTAGATAATGATTAAGTAATTCCAGAATATAAAACATGATTTATATATATATATATATTCAGAGTATATATATATATATAAAATCAGTAAATGGAAAGAAATACACCGTTCATGGAGACGGTAGTCCGTACGTACGCATGAACACTATTTTCGTTTCCTTATTGAATTGAATGGAATTAAGTAGATGACATACATATAAATATAAATAAATCAAGTATCATTATTAGGTCATATATTTCATTAGTACTTATTATATATACTTTATAATCATTCATGAATGGTTAATCATTGAGAATGAATCTCATCGCGTCGTGGAGACGGTAGTCCGTACGTACGCACGAGCGATGATATCTTTCCCATGGTCATGGAATTGTGTTGAAGTGTGTGTATACTATTTCTGTATCAATATAACTTTATAATAATCATATATAGTTACTCATTACACCATTATACCCATCCAATTAAGGTGGTGACGGAAAATAGATTACACCACGGCGTAGAGACGGTATTCCGTACGTACGCACGCGCGGTGATTTCGTTTTCCGTAGGATGGATAGATGGTGAAATAGGATTGTTTCATACTTATAATAACATATCAGTATATGAGTTATACTTATGTTATTACTTCATAATGAAACAACCTAAGAAGAAGAAGTGGAAGAAGAAATAATGGTGAAAGAATTGCTAACGGAAATTACCTCTTCTTTGAAGCGCCTCTTTGAGACCTCCTCTTAGGGCACTAAAATCGGTCTTTGACGAAGACCAAAAACTCTATGATGTTTCTAGGGAAGTGGAGAAGAGATTTTTTCAGGGTTTGGCCGAGCTTGAAAGCTCAATGTTTTGTGAGAAAGAGAGGGAGGAGGTGCCCTTTTATAAGGGAGGAGAGTGGCACCTTTGGAATAACTAAAACTATTATTTTATTATAAAGTCATGTTCGGTTTTAAATAGCTCCAAATTGATATATTTAGAAGCTAAGGTGGGGATGGGTCGAAATCCTCTCATCCAATATAATTTAGGCAAGTTTGGGTTCCTATTTTAACCCTATCATTTAGATTTAACATTAAGTTAAATAATTTTACTTTTACCGTGTCTTCTTGTGTTCTTACACTATAAGGTTAATAAACTTACTATAAGAAGCCAATCGAACTCCAAATTGTTTAGTATTAATATATATAACCTTATCTAAGTCATTTGGCCGAACCTTAGATTTTTAGGAATAAAATAACAACTAATAATATAATATTTGTTTTAAAAACTATTTTATGTCAATTTTGACACTATTTAGTAATTGATTTTTGTAAAAATCATAACAGAATGTTAATTTCAAAAAACGTTAATTAAATCAATACTAACATGTCATATTAACCTATAAAATTAGTGGGATTCATAAAAAGTCTCAAATTACATTTAGTTTGGTGTTTATAACATCAATTATGTCAATATTTCATTAATAAGATAATTACTGCATCATCGTTGTGTCATAAATAAATTAAATTATTTAATGTCTAAAAATTACAAATAAACTACCATTATGTAGGAAATCATTTTATCTTTCTAATGAATATTTATAGTCGAATTTATCTTATGTATAACCCCATTTTAAAAATGTTTTAGTAAATAAACTTTGATTTTAACTCTTTTAACCCTTCTTTAAATAAATTAATAATAAATGTCCTAATCTAATCCAAGTGGGCCTAAATGGTCATATTTTATTCCTAAGTTTGTTTGTTTTCGAATTACACTTATCCAATAGAATTAGTACATGTGTTAGGGTAATAATAAAATCATCTTTACCCTTAATTACCCTATTTACTTTTAACCGTGGTAAAAAAAAAGCAAAAAGTTACTATTCACCAAAAATTATTTTCATCTCATTGAACCACATTTTAGTCCTTGATATTAACCGTGTCTCTCAGATTTTCGAAATTCCATTCACAGAAGCGGTAAAATTATGTTTTATGAAAAATTCAGTTTTTTTAACTACCACTTAGTGGTTTAACTATTCATCAAAAATTGAATGTTTTCAGAAAAATTCAAAAAATTAGGCCTAAGCTATATTTGATATTACGAACTCAAAAATGATGTCTATTTTACCAAATTCAAAACATATCAGTTGCATTAACTAATTTAAAAATTAATTCCCGTCGTCAAAACAAATAGCGTGTTCTTAAGAGATAATAACTATCGAAAGATTGACACTTGTTTATGTCTGGTTTAAATGTGAAATTACATCCAATGACCAACATTGTATTAAATTGTAAAAATATATTCTAAATATACTTTAAAACCACTAAAATTAATAATTTATCACTATTAATTATTTCGATTGAAAAAGTTGTTTTTAATTAAAATTTAGTAATTTTCACTATTCACCAAAATATGAAAGTTATCCGCAAATCACCAAAATTTCACCCTAAGCTAATTTCGATATCCCGAAACCAAAAATGAAGTCCATTTTGAAAAATAAAATTTACAAAATTTCAAAAATTTGTTATTACTATTCATAACGGCTAGTTTTAATTATATTTTAATAGCATATCGTTGTTTAATGAAACTTGGTATTGCGTACTACACACGCTATCAAGGAAGGTCGTGATTGCGTGTAATGAAAGGAAAGTCAAGGATGCGTGTTGTGCAAGATCCTTTTGGTGTAGCGTATAACACAAGACATTAATGAAATTAAAAAGAATAGTTTTCATAAAATCTCGGGGTGTTACATTCTACCCCCCTTAAAATGAATTTCGCCCTCGAAATTCGTCGGGGTTATAAATGGTTTACTACTCGAAAGTTTCTTTAATAGAAACCCACATCGTAAAAAGGACTACCAAAACCAATCTTTAAAAACAATAGTATGAAACGTAACGGTTACCCAAATAAACTAATCACTGGGTTTCCACATAGGTTAAAATATGGATAAGGAAGAGAAATCTAACCATCATGTTCTGATAGAGAGTGGTAGAGAACATGGTTATGGAAAAGCTAGCAATAAAAAATCCATAAATTTGTGACGATCTAAGGTACCATCTAATTAATCAGATATAAGAGCACTAGGACAACATTTTTGGTTTTCAAGATCATTTCCCTAATGTTGATGAAATTGGAATTAGAAGAAATACTTTCGTGATTTTGGTATAGTCTCACTGTTTGTCGTTCTTTGGACAATGTCTACTTCATCTCTTAATGAAATGAAGTTGAATTTGTCATTCGTGATGTGTTAGAAGATCATGTGATAGAATGATGGGTCATTCCATCTGTCTCAAAAGGTTAGAAAAGTTATCAAAAAATACATAAGTCCATCTATAGTGAGATTAATGATATATGGTTCCTAAAATGAACTTATACATCATATATCATACTGCTTAATATAATAAAACTAGTTTCTACTAAACAGGGACTTCATGTAGGCCAGTGGTAGGCGATAAAGGCCAGTCGCATTTCGGTTGTGGGTTCGATTCCCACAGCCTTGTTCGAAGCGATGGGCTGTCACCCGTCCAGCAGGTTGTCCTTTTTCTAAAACTATATTACTATAACATCCCATCAATAATATAGAAAAAAACTTCTATCCTTAAACAATACTAACTTATGTCCAACATAATCCATTACAATCCTTAGGCTTATCCATAATACTACAGTCCACTCTCGGAGATTTAATACCATCGTTGATCCTCATATATCATAAGATATATCTTGTTGGTCACATTCCAAACATTCAAAGGCCTTAATCTTGTACTCTCTTGATTACCCATTGAACCTTATAGAAAACATGAGTGCTGTTAAAAGTTAACTCTTTCCACATACCAAAATCCTCAAAATTCTATATACCCAAACCATGATATCACTTAGTCTTTATATCAATCATGAGCTCATGAATACTTTCAAATATTTCATTTTCTCCTTAACCCTTCATTATGCGCATATCATCTACTTTCCAAAATATTTGAATCACTTTTCATGGTTACTGGTACCTTAAAATTATTGAAAACCACAATATACCAATACATAAATATTTCAATACACCATAAAAGTACCTCAACAACATTATTCTTGAATACCAATACATGAACACTTCAGTCCATCCACATCATTGATTGTCCTGGAATAAGTCTTTCCTTGATTTTAGAAGTAACTTTTTTGGTCAGGGCATTGAGTTGGGTAATTCCCATGTTCTCCGCAAATAAGACATTGAACTCCATAACAGTCTGTCACTCTATGACCCTTTTCTCCACACAGATAACATCGGTCCCTCCATTTGAGGTATTCCTCAAGGTTCTTCTTCCCTTCTTTAGAAATCTCAATCTTCCTTTCCTTATGCTCCTCTACATGCGAACATGAATAATAGTTTATCTTCCTCTTCTCTGATGAATTAGGCATACCACTAAATTTCACCTTGTTAATCATATATCGCGATGAATGATTCGGCATAATCACAATATCTTTCTCTCTAGGAATTACACAATTTTGTTGCTCATAGTCACCAATTTGTCCATTGGATTCAATGTTAACCGAATTCCTTCTATTGCCCTCCATTAACTAAAACACAAAAAGAATCTTGTGAGAGGCAAAAATCATGCTAGAGAAAACAACATAGTAAAGGGGGAGTACCCTCAATATCTAACATCTTAGGTTAAATTCTATGATCATTAGCGCAATTCTAGGATTACAACCTATACGTATACTTAACCTTAGAGACATCCCTAGACATACCTTAGAAATATCTCTAGGGATCTCACTAACGTTTTCGCATCCTAGTTTCCAAAGGTTGACTAAACCTTTCCTCTGATACCAACTATAGAGACCCGAATCCTGACGTACATGGACAGTACATTACTTTTGCGGAATACTTAGTACATAACAAAAAAACACACACACAATGATCGTAATAGTTTAGTGTCTTTGGAAACTCGGAACGTAATCTTCTAATCGTGGTGAAAGATCTTCAATATCTCCCATAAAGATCTTCCCTTTTTTTACCTAAAACCATTCTTTATATCCTGGGGAAAGGAAAACATAAAAGGGTGAGCTCAAATTCTCAGTAAGGGTAAACAAAAGAAAAATCAATCACATCATATTCATAAGAACATAACTTTTGGAAATCTTAACCTGCAAAAGAGAGCATAATTTCATAACATGGGATAAATCATAGTAGTGAAATGAAATCCCAATAATCAAAACATAAAACATGAAACTTTGTGGCATACACACATAATCATAGAGAATCATTTCTTGTTAGTCAAGACTCATTTCCAAGACTATCTTAGTGGACAAAGTCCCTTTCTGAACCGAGTCACCCTCGTTTCAGTCCTGTTTCACTGAACCGGTATAACCTACCATTCCAGCCATGTCTATCTCATGAGATATAAAATCTTTACCCAATGCATTGGAGGGATATATAGGTCCCACCCATCTTATAATGAATCCTTTCTTACGTGTGCCACATAATCATAAATCATTCATCATCGCATAACACATGTAACAAAAATGGGATTCTTGAAACATCATGACATCATAAAACAAATCATATAAGGTAAATGACTTCATAAAAATAATTCCCTCAAAACATAATCAATTCAATGTAATAATAGGGATAAAAAACAGTACCCTATATTATCTTAGATGGAAAATAATTTTGATAAAACATTTGAACTCCATTCTTGAGGAAAATATCCTTTCTACTTCAAAAACATTTTTCCTTTATTAACAAGTTATACAATTTTAAACTAAAAGAAGTTGATTAAAAATAAACTTTAAAACTTGTAAAGGAAGCTTCTTTGAAATAATGTTTTAAAAATCCATTCATGCTGTATAAGTAAAAAAACATTCTTCTCGTACTTTTGTCAGAAAAGTCAAAAAGTACCTCGTACGAAAAAAACGACAAAAGATTCCTTTCATATATTTTACTAAAAACTCACTGAAGGGTAAAATTGGATTTAAACAATTGTAGGAGAATGGAAATAATATTACATATTTAGGAAACATGGATGTGGATGATAAAATACACCCCAGTAAATACTAAAGTATAAACAATCTCGGATAAAAATGAGATTGTGATTTTTCCCTTACCTTAGGTCCGACTTGCTTTGTAAGTGTCTGATACTCCTGTATAATGATTTAAATCATGTTATTGAGTTATTACAGAATCATATTCATTGTTATTATATCATATATGTTCCACTTATGACTTTATATTACCCGTTCTTTTGTAAATTCATGTTAAAGTAGCGTTTTGGGTAAAATCGTCTCATTTGTCGTTCGTGTTTTTAACTTGTAATTATTCATATGATTACTTAGATCATGATTACTTAATTCCATAATATAAAACATGATATATATATATATATATATATTCATAATATACATATATAATAAATCAGTAAATGGAAAGAAATACACCGTTCATGGAGACGGTAGTCCGTACGTACGCATGAACGTTGTTTTCGTTTCCTTATTGAATTGAATGGAATTAAGTAGATGACATACATATAAATATAAATAATTCCAGTATCATTATTAGGTAATATATTTCACTAGTACTTATTATATATACTTTATAATCATTCATGAATGGTTAATCATTGAGAATGAATCTCATCGCGTCGTGGAGACGGTAGTCCGTACGTACGCACGAGCGATGATATCGTTCCCATGGTCGTGGAATTGTGTTGAAGTGTATGTATACTATTTCAGTATCAATATCACTTTATAATAATCATATATAGTTACTCATTACACCATTATACCAATCCAATTAAGGTGGTGACGGAAAATAGATTACACCATGGCGTGGAGACGGTATTCCGTATGTACGCACGCACGGTGATTTCGTTTTCCGTAGGATGGATAGATGGTGAAATAGGATTGTTTCATACTTATAATAACATATCAGTATATTAGTGATACTGATGTTATTACTTCATAATGAAACAACCTAAGAAGAAGAAGTGGAAGAAGAAATAAAGGTGAAAGAATTGGTAACAGAAATTACCTCTTCTTTGATGCGCCTCTTTGAGACCTCCTATTAGGGCACTAAAATTGGTCTTTGAGGAAGACCAGAACCTCTATGATGTTGCTAGGGAAGTGGAGAAGATATTTTGGCAGGGGTTGGCCGAACTTGAAAGCTCAATGTTGTGTGAGGAAGAGAGGGAGGAGGTGCCCTTTTATAAGGGAGGAGAGGGGCACCTTTGGAATAACTAAAACTATTATTTTATTATAAAGTCATGTTAGGTTTTAAATAGCTCCAAATTGATATATTTCGAAGCTAAGGTGGGGATGGGTCGAAATCCTCTCATCCAAAAGAATTTAGACAAGTTTAGGTTCCTATTTTAACCTTATCATTTAGATTTAACATTAAGTTAAATAATTTTACTTTTACCGTGTCTTCTTGTGTTCTTACACTATAAGGTTAATAATCTTACTATAAGAAGCCAATCGAACTCCAAATTGTTTATTATTAATATATATAACCTTATCTAAGTCATTTGGCCGAACCTTAGATTTTTAGGAATAAAATAACAACTAATAATATAATATTTGTTTTAAAAACTATTTTATGTAAATTTTGACACTATTTAGTAATTGATTTTTGTAAAAATCATAACAGAATTTTAATTTCAAAAACAGTTAATTATATCAATACTAAAATGTCATATTAACCTATAAAATTAGTCGGATTCATAAAAAGTCTCAAATTACATTTAGTTTGGTGTTTATAACATCAATTATGTCAATATTTCATTAATAAGACAATTACTGCATCATCGTTGTGTCATAAATAAATTAAATCATTTAATGTCTAAAAATTACAAATAAACTACAATTATGTAGTAAATCATTTTATCTTTCTAATGAATATTTATAGTCGAATATATCTTATGTATAAACCCATTTTAAAAATGTTTTAGTAAATAAACTTTGATTTTAACTCTTTTAACCCTTCTTTAAATAAATTAATAATAAATGTCCTAATCTAATCCAAGTGGGCCTAAATGGTCATATTTTATTCCTAAGTTTGTTTTTGGTCGAATTACACTTATCCAATAGAATTAGGACATGTGTTAGGGTAATAATAATATCATCTTTACCCTTAATTACCCTATTTACTTTTAACAGTGGTAAAAAAAAGTAAAAAGTTATTATTCACCAAAAATTATTTTCATCTCATTGAACCACATTTTAGTCCTTGATATTAACCGTGTCTCTTGGATTTTCGAAATTCCATTCACAGAAGCGGTAAAATTAAGTTTTATGAAAAATTCAGTTTTTTTAACAACCACTTAGTGGTTTCAGTATTCATCAAAAATTGAAAGTTTTCAGAAAAATTCAAAAAATTAGGCCTAAGCTATATTTGATATTATGAACACAAAAATGATGTCTATTTTACCAAATTCAAAACATATCTGTTGCATTAACTGATTTAAAAATTAATTTCCGTCGTCAAAACAAATAGCGTGTTCTTAAGAGATAATAACTATCAAAAGATTGACACTTGTTTATGTCTGGTTTAAATGTGAAATTACGTCCAATGACCAACATTGTATTAAATTGTAAAAATATATTCTAAATATACTTTAAAACCACTCAAATTAATAATTTATCACTATTAATTATTTCGATTGAAAAAGTTGTTTTTAATTTAAATTTAGTAATTTTCACTATTCACCAAAATATGAAAGTTATCCGAAAATCACCAAAATTTCACCCTAAGCTAATTTCGATATTCCGAATCCAAAAATGAATTCCATTTTGAAAAATAAAATTTAAAAAATTTCAAAAAGTGGTTATTACTATTCATAACGGCTAGTTTTAATAATATTTTAATAGCATACCGTTGTTTAGTGAAACTCGGTATTGCGTACTACACACGCTATCAAGGAAGGTCGCGATTGCATGTAATGAAAGGCAAGTCAAGGATGCATGTTGTGAAAGCTCCTTTTGGTGTAGCATACAACACAAGACATTAATGAAATTAAAAAGAATATTTTTCATAAAATCTCTGGGTGTTACAGTAAGGATATTACCTATTTCTTATAACCGCATAAAAGGATTGTTTAATAGTGAATTGAGTGGTATTGGGTTATTTCCAAACCATTTCATGGACTAGATAATTTTATTGAGTAGTGAACCTTATAAATTCTTAAGTTATATTTTATTGTGCTTGTATGATTGTTTTCATCAAAGTTATAACTCCTTAGTAGTAGGTGAATATTGTTTCATAAGTTTGAAAATATTAAAATAAAATCACTTATTTAAACCCTCCCCCTCTCATTGATCACATATAACTTGATTGTTCCTTTCAAGTGGTATTTGAGGGAAGGTTCCATTAAATTACTTTTTGTTGATTTTTGAAGAGAAGTGAGGTTCTCATGGATATTTTTAATTTTTTGAATAATAAGTATATATGATACCTCTTTTTATGGGTATGTCATTCCTTGAGTTTTTCATTTATTCCAGGGTTTTCGTCTCTTGTTTAGAGATGGAAATTCATTATTGGGAAATTAACTTAATGTTTAGAGATATATGTTTTCCTATCTAAATTAATGGATTTTGAGAAAATGGGATATTTATTATGATGGGTTCTTAGTAATTTTAGAATATTTAAAATGAGTTTGGGTTGTTTAATATAGAAATAGATTGAAACCCATCTTTAGAACATTTACATTCCATGTAATTGAATTAAAAATCGTGTAATTTTAAGGTGTTTTTAATAAAATAATCTGAGGTGATGGGTTTCTCGGCATATCCCATTACAAATATTTATAAGAAATGTAAAAAAATTACATGTAATGTAATTACACAAACTATTTTTATAATGTATGATGTGGGGTAAAATTTTATTTCATATCATGTACATATTTTTCCACTCAATACTAGGGAATCTCCCATGAAATTTTGGACTGCTAAACTACCTTCAGGACACCCCATTTGTGCAATAAATCCGTAGTGATTTTTTAGGTTCTTCCATTCTATCCCTTGGTTATCCAAAAATTATAGTGAAATACCCTGACAATTTGAGTTGTTGGATTTGATCTTGTTCAGTTTTGATATAGGAACCTCATTGTGACCATCCACACCTTCTTCCTTTTGGGTGTTTACTATTGGATGTATTGTTGGATCATCAGTTAAAGGTAGAGGGTCTAACTATTTACCCTATGGTTTATTAATTTCCAAGTGTATGCAATATTTTGATTTCTCTGACACAATTTTAACCTAAATCAATTAAATATTTAATATCATTATTCCTTGGAGTTCATTGGTTTTAATTGGCTATTGACTTGGCTTGTGGCTACATGTTGGGTAGCTGAACCAGGAATATAATTTAATAGGTCAATGGCTTAAAGTGTTTTTATATAGACATGATACCTTAACTAATGTCTTTATATATAATCTTTAATTTGTGGCTTATTTTTTATTATAATAAATGCAGCTAAATTTTGATATAAATGCAAGTGGTATATGAAAGAAAAATTGTAATTCTCTTAATTAACCTTTGAGATTTATGATGTGATATTTTTATATATATGTTGTATGACATGACTTGTGTTCCGTACTAAAATTCTTATATATTAGTCTTAGACTTGGCACATTCACACTTATATGTTGTAATGACGATATTGAGCAGGATCATCCCAGTGTCATGATGTTAATATTATAATGAATGTGCCTACCCAATGCCACGCAATAATTATTATAGGGATTTGATTGAGATATTGTAATTATTATATGTCTTTGACTCATATTATTGTGATTATACAATGGTTATATTGTTGTAGTCAGAATGGTCATAAGACATTATCTAATATATTACTGCATAGAACCAGAGAAGGTTATTTTACCATGGTTATATGGTTGTGGTTGGAATGGTTGTAATACATGCTCTTAGATATTATGCAATGGTGCTAAAGGAGGTTAGTTTACCATGGTTATATGGTTGTGGTTGGTATGGTTGTAAAACATTCTCATAGATATCCCAGAATATAGTTTAAGCGGATTATTATTGTATTGTATTAATTTTTTAATTAAATAATACAACAATTTATTACATTATTGCATAAAAATCCTATTAAAAATTGTTTTTTTAGATATAGTATTATCAACCTACTGTGTTATACTCGCACCATATTTCAGCCATTGTTTGTTACTCAAAGAAGATTATGTGGATGTAGGTTTGGATAGGGGAAAAGAACCTTTGTATTTATTTTCTTCTTGATATATGGGTGGAGTTTGGAGGTGGGAGTGACATGGGATTTGGGATCTGGTAATGTTGAGTCTTTTTTGAGTCTGATAGTCTTTTACTTATATGGTTTCTGTCATGAAATTTAGTTATAATCGAACATATAATTACATTATTCCTATTATTATTTATTGATTATTCACTTTTCTTTTATTATTAGTTTTTGATTTGTCTATAATTTTATTTATTTCTTTTATATGGAATATTTATATTGTGATTACACTTCCTTAAAGGGGTTATAATATCCCCACAATATATTTCACACCCCCACAGTTAGTCAAAAACCTATAATGTTTGGGGAGTTGTTCTTGAAGTCATGTAACCAAACCTATTTGGCCATGTGAAAGAGATTGGGATTAGGGTGCGTTACTAAGTGGTATCAAAAGAGAATGCTTTATTTTCTTCTATATTATTTTTTGGTAATGGTATAAAGGAGACTCAAATGTGTAGAGTCTTGGTAATTTTCTTGTGCATGGTATTAGCTAACCCATGTATGGTGAGAAATATGAGTGCCCAGGGATGGTATTTTTGTTTATACTATTTTATTTTTATTGTTGATGTTACTTCACCATGGGTGATTCGCATGTTGTGTGATGTTATTATTTTATGATGTTTATATTTCTTGAGATTTTTACTCATCGCCTAGTATGGAGTGAGATGAAAATGCAGTCATTATAATAGGAATGTAACGATATATTAACATGAATTGTTCATGATATGGGCATATATATTTTTGAATGTGATACATAATTTCATTTCGAACTATTATATGATATATTTGTTTCACTAGATAAATGAAATGAGTAAACATTTCATCCAAAACCACTTGTAATCCATGTTCAGAGAGGCCAAGATTTGGTGGTTCTATGTTGTGGTCACCTGTTTAGGTTGTCCTTGTTTCTAGCCAAGGCTCTAAGATGTTTTTTCATGTATATAGAATTTATCCTAATCATCTTATACTTGTGTATAAGGAGATTGGAAATAAAAAATCCTATAAAATAAAGGAATCAAAGCTTCCGATAGTTCATAAGGATCATATAAATGTTCAGTTTCAAAACCATTTCCTAAGGCTCATGTGATCTATGGAAAGGGTGATTGTCTGTACGGTACCTTTGAAGTATTATTTGAAAAGAGTGTTTTAGCTACAGCATTTTATGACATTAATTGGGAATGGAGGACCCTAGGTAGTCATGTTTGGAATCAATTTATTCCATAATATCTTCATGGGTCTTGAGACACCCACATATCGGAGTGTGGAGCTTGCTGCATATATGATTTGTGGACCTGCCAAGCATTGGTGGGATATTCAAGAGGAAGCTAGGAAGTAGGATGAGCTATCGTAGAAGGAATTTGAGATGAAGTTATTGATCCATTTATATCTTAGGATGTTGATAAATGAAAAATATTTTTATTTCATGCATCTAAAATAGGAGGCCATGTCAGTATTGGACTATGTTGAATGTTTCAAAAACATATAGCACTTCATGCCATCTATGGTTGCTGATGAGATATACTTAGAAATAAAATTTTAGGATGGTCTTCATTATAATATCAGTTCAACAGTGAACATCCATTGTCTGAGTAGTTTTGAGGACCTGATGAACCTAACACTCATCACTTAAAGGAATTTGGGAGAGGCCCGGAGCAGTTACCAGGATGTTTCAACATGGTGAACTATGAGCTCTTCTTCAGGTCGCAAGAAGAATCACTATGACAGTTTCCACTAAGTAAGTAGTGAGAAGTGAAGTCAGTGAAATTGAAACCCATCTTAGGATCGTGTTCCATTCTAGTGATATCAGTGTGAAATATTTGGAATCAAGTTCTCATAGTGTCCCCACGCCATTGTTAAATGGAATATTTGTGGAATAATGGGTCATATTTAGAGGTTCTATATTAACATTCTGCAATAGACCTAGAGCATGGGATTGGGACAAGCACATGAGTCAATAAGGGGACCAGATACCCCGCAGTATGATGGCGGAACGAGTTCTACTAAACGTTCAGTCCAAGGGAAGGGATGATTTACCCCAATGTAGGATCAATAGTACCAGAAAAATGGAAATAGTGTAGGGTAGTTAGGATAGAGCACATGGTGGACGGATAAGTCAGATACACGTTACATATACTACTATGGTTAATGTTGATGTATGACTCTCTACCATATGAGGAATAATTATTTTATCGTCTACCTTATCTTTCGTTTTTTTGGGTATATATGTGCTACATTATTTTATAATTTCTATTTTTGAATATGATTTGGGATGGTATTTGTAAATCTTGGATGTTTCTTTTACCATCATCGCATTATGGGCAGTGCGGTTAAAGAATTTAAAACATTTCTAGGTGTGTTCTCAAGATATTGGTGGTTACCATTTCTTTTGGGAACTGTTCATGTAGGAGATGATAGTATTTGATTTGATTATTGGTATGGATTGTCTAGTTATATTCCAATACCATATCAACTAATTTTGAAGGATATTTAGCATTATGTCACCATAAAGAGGAAACTATTCTAATCATAGTTAATGGGATCTTTAATCTGATCGTAGAAGACCAATTTAGGGTAGATTGGATTTTCCTGTGGCCTAGATAGTTAGACCATTTCTTGAATTTTTTTCTCTGAGAGTTATATGGATTACTTCTCTAGAGATAGATAATGTTCACAATCGATTTGGTGTTGGGAGCATATCCATTTTCAATGCCACCTTATAGAATGGCCACAAAATAAATTCGAGAGTTGAATTTTTAGTTAGGAGATCTAGAATCTAAAGTCCTCATATGATCTATTACTTATACATGGGGTTATTCAGTTCTCTTCACCAAGAAGCCTAATGGGTCTTTTCACTTATATGTGGATTATAACAGGTTTAAACCGAAAATAGTCAAGAACTGGTATCCTCTTCTAGTCATTGATGATCTTTTCGATCAATTGAGAGGTGATAATATCTTCTCAAATATTTATTTGAGATTAGGTTACCACCAGTTAAGTATAAGACTAATGGACATACCATAGAATACTTTTAGGGGTATGTATAGATTGTATGAATTCTTATTGATGTCGTTTGGGATGAAAAACTCACTGGGGATATTCATGGCCTTGATGAATAGGGTGTTTCATCTTTTTTATATCAGTTTGTGGTGGGTTTTCTCGATGAAATTCTAATTTACTCGTGGTTAGAATACAATAATTCCAAACATCTTGAAATCATTCTGAGTATATTGAGAGTGCATCGGCATCATGCTAATATAACCAAATGATGTTTCTAGATTAATAAAGTTCACTTTATAGGCCATGTTATCTTAGAGGAAGGAGTGTCATTTGACCTAGGGAATGTTTCAACCATGGTATCTTGGAAACATCTTGATGATTTCTTCGAGGTTTATAGATATCTGGGATTAGCAAGTCATTTTCAGTTCTTTATCTAGGATTTCTACTATTTGGAAGCACTAATGTATGGGATGACCATGAAAGGTGTAACATTTATTTGTTCTAATTCTTTCGAGATATATTTTCCGAATATGAATGTAACAACAAATAATTTTTTTTAAAATGATAATTATTTCCTAAAATGTATTGTATATTTTATTATACACAAAAGAAATCATTTGCATTTAATAATGAAGTGAATATAAATGTAAATGTGACCACATGGATTTGAACATTATATGATCATTTTTCAATTATAACCATTGGTCAATATCATCATTGGAAACAATACCCTTGGAAATAATTTTAATGTTATAATTAGTGTTTATATGTAAAAATTATAAAGAATAATTAATAAATAAAGGAGAATATATGGCCTAAACCAATAGATTCATGACATATGAAGCCCATTTAATGGATCTTGGGAGGGAAGTGGTGTCACTGGGGATATCTCTTGACTAATCCCAATATAAACTTCAATAATTCAAGCTTGAATGAAATCTCCTACTGGAGAAGTTCAAGTTAATGGAAATTACCACTCGAGTGATGTTAACTGTGATGCCCCATGAATCTATCTTTATAGAACAACTTCACCTTAGGTCATACATGGGATTTATAAGGGGTTACATGTCCAGAAATTAGTTACTTAAAGTGCAATTCCATTGTATAAAAAAATTATTCCATTAATTCCATTTTAAGAATAGTTTTTCTTAAAAAGAATGAGGATGAATTTGAAAAATTTTATTTTTACATAAACATTTTACATTCTAAAAAAGATAAAAATATTTATCATAAACTAATATATTATGAATAATACTTATTTTAATTAGATATTATTATAATAACATTCTTATGAAAAAATTATTAAATATTTTTATCTCAGTATCATAAATTTTAAAATGCATTTTTAATCCGCTGTTTTTTTAATAAAAAAGGATTTTTATATTTAATAGTTAAAATTATCATACTTAGAGATTTTTATGATAAAATAAGAATCATTTTTTAAATCAAAACATCAAAATTACATTGGGTTTAATTTATGATAGTTTTAAAAAATACTTTTTTTTATGAAAAGTAAAAATACAGTTTGAGTTTTGCAGAATGATTAATGACTACATAATTATGTCATAATGATGTAATAACTAATTAAACACAATAAATGACCATATGTTCTTATTTTTTCCCATAATTTTGATTCATATTTCAGTTTACTCATTCAAGTAATAACTTCTTCTTCAGGTACCAAAATTATCTTAGACCATTCCCTTGAGTATAGATGTATGTTAATTGATGACTTTTTTATTCCCTTCAATCAGGATGATAAATTCCATAACCTCTTCTATTCATTCAAGAGTTGTTACATGTTATTATGCCTCTCCTTTCAATCAATCAAGTTCTTCTTTAGCCTGATCAACATACTCTGATGACTGTTTCAGTACAACTCTTATATTTCTATTTATTTTTCTTTAATTGTCAAGCTCATGAAGAGATTCCAAAAGTTCAACCTTCATATTAGAAACACCAATAACATGATTATCATCTTCTTTTTTAGGTTCTAACATCTCATCTGTAGCCATCATGGATAATTTGGTCCATATTTAAACTGTGGTTCTATATCCTACAAAAATATCGTTACATCTTGTTCTTCTTTCTAGACTGAGTTCTTTCATTGAAATTTATTTCCTGATTCAATGTCTATTTTATTAGATAACCTCTTTAAATACTTATACATGATTTTTAGATCACTTTATACATTATCAAATTTCCTTGTGCATTGAGAGAAAATATTCCCTACTTTACCACTCCAAAAAAATGCTAATGAAAACTTGACATAAAATTTCCCTTTTCCTCTTTTGAATTTCTTCAAAAAAAGATAAATATTATCTTCTTTCTCAATATCACTTACTCTAGAGACCTCATCTTTTCCAATTTATTCTAATTCAATTTTTTTCTTACTCAAGTGGAAGTATCTTATATGTTGAATCTAATTTCATAAGAAACTATACTACATAGCAGGTTACCTAGAGAATGGTTAGAAAAATACCTTTCCTCAAGGGCCAACACTATTGGATTTTAAAGAGGTGGTGGTCTTCACAATATTTTTTTCACAATATCAATATATTTTATTTATTCACCAAATCCTCTAATTTTTTCAACAAATTCATTAATTCAATTAAAAAGATATCTTTATTTTCATTTGGATTCATTTTCATATCATTGAACTTAATGTGAAAAACATTGAGTCTGGACACCATCAAATTGAAATTTCCTTCAAATATATTTTTTATGTATCTAACGTGTAGACTTGGATGAAGTTAAACTCATCAAATTGAAATATATTTGATCAGATAATGATATAGTAAGAAAATTTTGTGCTTTGGGATCAGATTCAAGCATTTTCCAGTCTCTTTCAACCACAGAAGGAAATGTCAGATCAGTGACCTAAATACTCTATGCAGTGGCAAAAATAACTTCCATATTAATGGATCTTAGATTATATATCATCATGTTCTTACAAATCTGTAAGTTACATCCATAAAAGAGGAGGAATCCCTAACATTCAATGAATTATCCATGAAAAAAATGTAAGAAAGGTTTAACTCCAATAACATATTCACTCAGATACCACTTGTAGGAACTCCGAAAACTATAAGAGGGGAGTGATGAATTATGTTTTCAAATGTTTCTTTTAAAGAGATTGATTGTGTTCCCATATTTATAGGAAATTTTTAAACATGTATCATGGAATAATGTAGTAATTAAACATTCACATTTAGAGATATAACCCATAATCTTTACTTGGTTCATAACTAAGGGATATTATAAGGATTATAAGCTGATAGTGTATCATTCAAACCAAAATCCACTAAAATTCACTAGTTATTGTGGAATACATAAGTCCAAACATACTAATTATGTGTGAGGAACACATTATTTACAATATTTTAGGGAAAAGAAACTACCACCCTAGGAACACGTTTTGACTCCCCTAACTCAATACCTTTGATAGTGTCTTACTCAGTTTAACAACTTGATGGTTTTTTTAAAACATTTAGAACATAATACTTTTTCTCTAATTAGTATGAGACTCTACATACACTGTATTTGTTAGTTGATGCACTTGAAATAATAGTTCCCTGAAACTAGATGTTCGACACTACTCATCACGGAGCACATATCCATTACTAAACCAAATTTATGATTCCCAGAAATACCAGCCTTCGTGAACCGACAAACATTCATGATGTTCCAGACCTTTGAGAAGCTTACAACCTTCATGAAGAAAACTACCTTCATGAAGCTCACAACCTTCATGGAGCTCACAGTCTTTGTGAAACCCCAGTATTCATGAAACCAACTTTTCTAATATGCCTAATAATCAATCAGTTCATATGCATACCTTTCATGATTATTATTATCACAAAGGATTCATTATTTGAAACGATTTACTAATTAGGTACTCATTTGTAAAATCAGAGCTATTCACTCATTTCACCAATTCTGTATGCCTCAAATGTAGTGGGGTATCTTTTTATTTATAAGCTCAGCCTTTCACAAATATCTCATACTCTTAGAATCCTTTCCATGAACCTATTCAATTCTTTTAAGTTCCACTATTCTAACATATCTAGTGAAATTAAACTCATTCGTAAATATTCTCATAGTTGTGAAGATTAACATCTTTCAATTGTGTCTTTGTGATATTGGTTTGTGATGCACCACAAATTTTTGAAGCTAAACCTACATGAAAAATAGTTTTCATGAAACTTCTTCCTTTACCGCAATATAGAAGATTCAATCCTATAAAACCAAACTTAACAAATCTTGCTTGTTCCTTTGAAGTTTGTGGGAAATATTTTTGCAAACACTGAGAAATGACGCCACCATCAACACTAAAGTTGTTTTGTACTGTAATATCACTTACCTTGAAAACTCCCTAATAAACCAAGTGTGTATTGACAGTAAACACACTAGACTATTTTTACAGCCATTAATGGCCTTGGTTCCAAAAAACTCAACTTAGTTGTACAGTGTAATTGAATGTTCCCTAGAGACAGACCTTAAGATATTTCCCAAAGGTGGGGAGTATGCCTCTCACTTTCCTTGGTGGATAATGGTTGTCTCTGGGTGTTCGTAATAAATATAAATATTGACATCCTGAGTGAAGATCATCCAGTTTAAGTGCGTCACTCATTGAGGTATGCCCAATGGATCATTATGGGTTTACCCATCACATGAAAACTCTTGTTATTATTTGGAGGAGGAGGTTTATTGGTATGATATAATTTTGTATTAGACTAGTTTAGTGGGTGTTATCATGGGGTTTAGAGAAAATAGATCATTTTCATTTTAAATGTTCAAGACTGTCCTCTTTGGATCATTATGGATTGGGCTACCTGAGGGGAATTAGAGATGTATTGAGTAATATAATTAACATAAGTGTTATTATTAATGTTCTCATAGAGAGATGTTTTATTGGAAACATCAAAAGAAAATTATTATATTAAATAGTGTGGGATATCTTATTGGGGATTAGGATAGAGATGGAGGATTACAATTGATATAGATATTGGGAAATATGGAACACGACTCCTTTTTTCCTACAAGATAGTGACATAGGTACTGAAACATTTCACATAAGAGATTATAGATAAAATGAAGTAGAACCAAGGGAGAATGTTATCATGAAACTATATTTGTATTATTATTGGATATTTTTTAATAACTCAATATTTTTTTTGTGGATGGGTTTCTCTTATACAAAAGCCCTGAATAATTCTCTTTAAAAATGGGGAGTGAGGTGAAACCAATAGTGATAACCTTTCTTATGGGTCAAATTTAGTAGAATGTTCATGGTTTAATGGATTCATTTCTACCCAAGTGATATGATGAACTTAAAGTGAGAATATTTTTAAGGAGAATAGGCTAATAAATAATCTCCTAGATTGGATGTATATTCCCTTTTAGTTTTTATAGATGAATAAGAGATGGTAACTTAAAGGGTGGAAGAGGTTGTTTCCTTCATTATAATTTGTGTACTAATTTAATATAGATCTCATACCTCTGTTATTTATGAAAGAACATATTTTGGTGGGTTTTTGTCAAACAATATTTTTCATGTGCTTTTAGGAACTAGTTGTTTCTATTATGGGGTTGAAAAGGGTTTAAGGCTGGGAGGATGTAGTGACCCTAATTGTTTCAGATCGAGAATTAACTCAATTTTGATTTTTTAGAGCCTGAAAACCTCCATAGGTGTAAAACAATAAATTTAATAATGAATATATATAGTTACTCGAGTCTCATATAAATAACATTACATGACTTTTAACAAAAAAAAAATTAAAATGGAACCCAAAATTCTATAGGCCTAGTGTCTTCGGGAGAATTTGTACATAAATCATAAAACTAAACACAAATCACAATATATTTAGTTAAATAAAAATAATTTTATAAAAATCACAATGATATTATATTACTAAATAGGATACTCTAGGTAAATATATAAAGTAAAAGTGTAAGATATAAATCCTTGTAAGGTAATAAACATAACATATAACGTAAGAGTCAAGAGGTATAACATGATATCATATAAGGGGAGGATAAAATATATAATCATATGATAGTATAGTATAAATAATAAGATATCATAAATCATCTCATTATTAGAATATTAAAATAATATAAAACGTGAAATAATAAGTATTATTCAAGGATTACTTCAAAGAAAACATAACATAGTGTGTTAGGCAAACTGTCCATGCACCATACATGGTATCTCATGGGATGAAAATATTACTCAATAGATTAGGGGTGTATAATTATAAACACACCCATAACATGTAAATATATATAGGAATATTTGTTTAATGTATGGAAATCATACATAAGTCATATGCATAAGAAACCCCCAAAAAAATGGATTGTATAACCCTATCTTGAAACATAAAATGAAATATCATATGATTCCCAAGGGAAGAAGGAACTAAGTATTTTTTTATGTTTATATTTTAATATATAGGAATAGTTATTAAATATATATTTCCAAGGAAAAAAATTAATAATTTCAAAAGTGGTTATATAAAGGAACCAATTAAAGATATTCAAGAAAGGGGTAATGAAACATTAATGCAGGAAAGCATGTAATGTTTTTCCAAAATTTAGAAATATACTAGAATGGTTTTATATAAAATTGAAATTGTTTTTATAAATCAGGGGTAGATAAAACAAATTAAAAATGTTATATATAATAACTAAATAAGGAATAAAAAAAGGTCCCTTTAAATAGGTTTGTTTTTAATAAATAATGGGAATGGATCTTGAAAAACATATAAACCAAAACAATACATAGAAAATAAACTAAATATATATGTTAAATATATATATATATAATTCCACTATAAGTAGTTAAATGGATCAAATTTTAGAGAAAATGTGTAACTAAAAATAAATGATTTGATGGTCAAAAATTCCCTTACATCAGGTCATGACTCAATCAGTATGTTGATCTAACCTCTTGAATAATCAAATTAAATTTATTAAGTAGTTGATAATGAACCTTTTCACTTTTTATTTAACTAATTATTATTATCTTATGTTTTTTTAAAATCATTTTATTAATACACAACATATATTTTCACTATCTCAATGGTGTTTGCTTCACAGTTCCAAGATAACTTCAATTTATCATTAAAGATGGAAGTCATTTTCAAGTGAGTTAATAACCCCATAAGTGTAATGGTATGGATTAAATTCTTATTACAATATTTAAGTATTATAAATATGAAATTTATTCACTAATATGTTTGTTTGATATAGTGTAAATGTTTATGTTAATTAAAAGTCAATTAAGCAGTTTTTCAGACCATGATGATCTTAGTTGGGTATATTAAATATTTATTCTTATTTACCCATTCAAAAATATGGAAAAATAATTATATGCTTATTAAGAACATATACAACCATAAATTTAGTTTTTATAACCAATCCATGTATTTGATGATGATAAATGAAATAAATCATCCTTGGACGTGGTAAACCAACCACAGCACTACAGAACATGCCTTTAATAGTGCTAGAAATGGTCTTTATCAGTTTTATGAGAGTGCTGACAACATGACCGATGTTAAAAACGCATGACATTTATCAACACTTAAAAGGAACTAATAAAGGGTAAATTCTTCAATACTTCTTAAAGTGCGGAAAAATAATCCTTTAGCAGCACTTTTGATGCGCTGATATAGTAGACCTTTATCACTGCTTTTAGAAGCACTGAAAAAAGTGTTTTTTATTAGTTATTATAAAAGCACTGATAAAGGTGTTCTTTATCCAAACTTTCAAAAGAAATGTTAAAATTCCATACTGTAGTATGCTGTTATAATACACCAAAACACCAAAAGCACTATAAGCACAAAAAATATACCAGATATATCAACAAAAACTAGTCCCAATACAAAATTTAAATGAAATGAAATTTACAACACAAATACCATACAAAACACTATGTTATATACATTTAAAACATTCATTTATACAATTGAAAAAAATACAAATTATTACATATATTCAAAAATAATACTAACTTTCAATGTTACTATGATTCCCATTGACTTTCTTGGTCGAACTTCTAGCACCGCATGAGAAGCTTCAGACAATCCACATCAACTCGAACAAAAGGTTCCCAAGATTACCTCTATTATTAAGCAGACACAACATCGTTTCCCTTCCTCAAAAGGCAGTTTAGGTAACTTTATATAAAGCGATAAATGTACTACTATAGGTGTGAAAAGTTTTTAAGGGACAAGAATCAAGAAAGTTTAACAGAGCACTCCAACTCGAACAAATGAATCCAGCTATATAAGAAAACAATTACTGTGTGACTAATACTAAAAAGAAATTAATTAAACAGAAATATAAAACAATACATTAATTCTATGGACAATGATTTTAATGTGTAAACATTAATATTACCTCTGTGATTTATCATAGGCCGCATCATTTTTCTTCTTGCAAATGTAGTAGAGGTAACTTGAAAGAAATTGATAAATGTACCACTGCATGGGTGAAAATATTTTTAAGGGATAATAATAATGAATGTTGGGAATATCACCCCAACTCAAAAAAAATCCACATGTAAATGAAAACAATTATTATATGAGTAATACTAAAAATAAATTAATTTAAAATAAATATGAAACAATACATTAATTATATGGACAATGATTTACTATGAAAACTTCAAGATTACCTATGTGATTGAGCATAGCTAGCATCATTCATATTCCTACAAATGAAGTGGAGGTAACTCGAAACAAAGTGATAAATGAATTATTACATAGGTGAAAAGATTTTAAGGGATAAGAGGAATAAAATTTGGATAGAGCACCCCAAATCGAACAAAAGAATCCACCAGTATAAGAAAAAAATTATTATGTTAGTAATAATAAAAAGAAATGAATTAAACATAAATAGGAAATAATACATTAATTCTATGAACAATGATTTTACCATAAAAACATCAAGATTTACCAACACAACACAATTATGTATCCCAAGATTCCCTTTTATTTTTTCTCAATCAAGTATCATATTCACATGTCACTGACACATCACATTTACAAATACAAGTCATTATAAACAAAGTATACATAGTGCACCACTACTTGCACCCCCAAACCCCATTTGAAAACATACGCACACAAAATCATTTCACAAAAATGCCTCAAACATATTACGTGTGTTAATAATTCATTTAAAACGTTTTTAAATAACCCCCAGAGGCACTGTAATGCTTTACCCCAAAAACACATCCAATTTCACATGAAAATTCTAATTTTAAAACCAAACTCACCGCATAATAATATAGAACATAATTTTCAACACTTTTATAATTTAATAAATCTATTAACTAATTTATAGAACACTTAAAATTAAAAAAAAATATTTTACACCAATTAATAACCAATTCCATAGTAAGTACCTTTTTTACAAATTTGTACACTACCCGAAATAATTTTCATAACATGTCTTCCATCCATTAAAAAAAATTTACACTTCACATTAAAAAAAGATACAACAGGTTCAACATAGAAAATTATATCATTTCCTTTAAGAAATTTATTCCAAGACAATACTCATTCTTGAGCCTTTGAAAATATGATTTTCACCTTTTAAACAACCCATAAAACCCTTCCACGAATCACCACACTAAAACACACACACACAAAACATATACTTTTCCATTACAAAACTCAAACCCCACACAAAGCACACCAAACCCTTAAAAAACACTTTTTCCGTCACTCATAAAAATTTATAAACCATTTACACATCCCAAATTTCAATTATAGAACAAATTATTCACTATTTAAACACTTCACAACTCATAATAAAAAGTTCACAACAAGAATAAGAAGCCCAAAATGATCCATTTCCCATCAGAAAATACTTGTTTAATACATGTTCACCTTAAACATCCACAAAAACACATTTCTCGCTACTTAAACAATTAATTGAATACACCCATTCATTTTTCACAACAAATATTATATATATACATAACAATTTCTCTTTAGAAAATTAATTTTGAACAAAAATGCATGTCCAAACATTTCCAAAACATGTTCACATCACCAGAATAAACTATATAGAATGTGAAAATTAACCAAGATAACAAATTAAATTATCTAAAATTTTTACGGCATGGAACTACCTACCTCAGGATAAGAAATTTCTAGAAAGTGATGTGAAGCCCCATATGCATCACAACTGTAATCCAAAACCCAATGTCGGACGAGATGTTTGTGCAATTGTAGTACCAAAAAAAGTTGAGTGGTGTGATTCGAGCTTCAATTAACCAAGGAGGAGAGCCGGTAATGGGTGGCTTCCATGGAAATATCTTGATATCACGACAAGCTTAGAAATGGTTAGGGTTTTTAAAATAGATTGGGACACTTTTATCTGCAATTATTACTTTTAGTCTGAGTTGTGTAATTTTATCGAATCATCATCATTGAGCTCAATTCTTTTTTACTTAAGCACTGATAAAATAAAAAATCTCATAGCTTTATTATTACTGATAAATTTTAATTTTATCAGAATTTTGGTTTGCACTGATAAATCCTCATCTTTATCCGTGTGAAAAAAGTGCTCAAAAAGATTATTTTATCAGTGCTTATTACTTAAGTACTGATAATGGATTTATAATTATAATTATCAATAAAAATTTTAAATATTTAAATATAAATAATAAATAAATATAAATATAAATATAATAAATATATTACTTTTTAAATATATTTTTTATAATTTTATAATTAATTATTTATAATTATAGAAATATTTTTAAAAAACAATATATAATTCATTATATATATTTATATAATTATATTTATATAGTTATATATATATATATATATAATAAATATATAAAATATAAATATAATAAATATATTCATTATTTATGTAATTTTATTATAAATTTAATAATTATTTAAATATATTTATTTATTTATAATTATATAAATTTTTTTAAAAAAATATTTATTTTTTTATAATTATAAAAATATAATTTTATAAATATATTAAATGTACATTTATAAATATATTTATTTATTAATATTTTTTAGAAATAGATTTTTAACATTATTAATGAATATATCCTCTTATGTGCCTGCATCTATGTTTAAATTGCATGAAATTGTATAAATTAAGAATAAATACACATTAAAAGTATTAAAAAAAGGATATGTTCGGTATCTTTGAATTTTATATAAAAATGTATTAATTACGTATATATAAAATCAATATTACAAACATTTGATCTATGATAAATTGAAAAATCGAATGACATTCAATTATATGTCGAGTACTATGCAATTATAGTCAATATTTTTAATTCATATTAATTTTTCATTATAAATCATTATTCAATAAACATATGAATATTTAATGTAAAGCGCATAAATATTTTGTAATATATAAATCATATTTATATAGATTAATATATATCTATATATTTAATATATACAATTTAATAATATTAATTATAATAATTATCTAATTAATAAAATGTTTAATAATTAATAATGTATAATTAATATATTTATTTTTATCAATATTTATTTAATTAATAAAATCTGTAATATTTTTTTAATAAACACTTTTATTTATTTATTTACATAATTATTTAATTTTATTTATATAAATTTTAATCAGTAGTAAAAATAAAGTGATGATAAAGGATACCATTTATCTGCACTAAAATTAAAGTGCTGATAAAGGATACCATATATCAGCACTAAAAATAAAGCGCTCATAAAAGATACCCTTTATCAGTGCTAAAAATAAACCACCGATAAAGAATACCTTTATCCGTGATAAAAATAATGTTCGGATAAAAGGAAACCTTTATCAGCACTATAAAATACATGTTGATAAGAGGTTAAATTTATCATTTCCTTATTTAGTACGGATGAATATGTAATTTATCAGCGTTTTTTATAGCTCTTATAAATACAAGCATAGTTAAAGGTGTGTTTTGTAGTAGTTCCAAATCAGTAGTTATGATCTCATTTTAGATATAAATATATGGAGTATGATAATAGATATTTCATTAATATAATGACATTTAGTATACATATGATATTGATTTAATCATATAATTATTGATTTCATATGATTAAAGGGGTTGGTGGAAGATAAGAACTTAAAAGAATCTGGTCGAGGTAATTACCTATACTCTTGGTTGTCCTCCTTTCGACTACTCCTTAAGCCCTCATAAATTTCTGTTTTGGAAATACTATAACCTCTTGAATGAAGAAAATAGCGATGGTGAGATATATTTGTATATATTTTTCAATGTAATTTGTTTTAAATGTATAGAATAATGGGTGGAGTGTGGTATTTATAAGGGAGAGAGGGGTGTTTTGAATATAATATTTATTAGTATATTATTGTTTCTCAAGACCATAAACATTGAACATTCCTGTGACTATATAATTAATTGGTTCCTTTTAGTCTTATAAAATGGTTTTTTACATCACCCAATATGTAATTAATCATATATTTAACTTATAATGTAAAATATCATATTTTGGAATATTTCACTTTTCACCAAAAATTAAAACAAATTTAGAACAATGTAGAAAATTCATCCAAGGAAAACATTTACACCTCATTCCAAAAATGAGAAACCTTTTATGATAATAATTATATAAATATAAAAAATATAATTTTAAAATAAAAATACATTTTTGTTCGAAAATATCAGTTTTTATAACATAACCAAATTTTTACCCTCAAAAAAATTGCATAAAATTTTATAAAATTGAATAATAATATATATTCAAATAAATATTATTTTATTAATCCATTTTTAAAAAATTAATTTTATTTAAAATTTTAAAATTTATTATTAAAATATACTATAATAAAAATAAAACAATTATGGTTTACCAAAATTATAATTATGCTTCCTTTATATCAAAAAATTATTGTATTATATTTAATGAATTTAGTTTACCTTATTATGATATATGTTTTTATGATTCTATTTCATAATATAATAAAATATAATTTTATTATTTCATTAGCAAGGTTACTATTCTAAAGTTCATGTTACCATAACAAAAAATCATATGACTATTCCTAAGGCTATATTTCTATTTCTAACTATCAAATCACTAGTCGAAGAACCATATAGATTTTTCTAAATTCTATAAATGCCTACTATTATCATCATTCATCATTAACTATATTTTCTCTTTTGGTTATATTCTTTATTTCCCAACATTTTTATTACATTGATAATTATTTTTTTTGGTATTTTATGTATTTATCGTGAGTGGGATTATTTTAGGGGACTAGAACGATCCAAATTTCTCTAGTATAGTTTTGTTATATCTTACCATTGTAACACTTTTAGATTTTATTGCTATATATAAATATAATGTTCCAAATTAACATAATAATGTGTTTTTGGTTTTCATTATGTGGTGCATGTATTTTATATTATACTACATTACCGAATCTGACATGTCTATATATTCAGTAAGGAAATTTCATTCATAAATGTATGGATCATTACAAGATGACCTCATAAAAGAATTCTGATGGTTCTATTGATTCTAAGGTGTTTTATTTACCAACAGGTTGATCCATTTAAAAATTGTAGTCCTAGAGGGGACTTAATAATAACACATTAAGAATAAATTATTATTTTAAACTCTTATATATGTGTTCTTAACAATTATTTTTTCCCTTTAGAAACGAGTCTGGAATTGAATTATGTTTTCATGGTTGTATCAAGGATAAAGATGTTTATAACTCCCAATAAAAAATACAACCAATAATTCTATGATTTAAATAAATGATTTCATTTTCCTATATTCCCATTAAATTTTAGTTTTATGTTTTTAGTAAAATTGGAAAACCATTAAATTAAAAAGTGAAAACATCATTACAGGGTACATGTATTTCAAAAAACAGTTTCTTGAATTTTACACTATTTTTTCCTTTATCAAACTCATTCTTCATTCAGGATGAGTCTCTATATTCAAAAAATCTTAGTTGAAATAGTTCATAAACATACTTAAATCATGTAAAGTCATTTGAAAATGTTGTATATAAACATAAATCTTATTAATGGATGTGTAAATAATGGAAACACATTAGTCTATTGAAAAACATGAAATCCCATGATTTTTTTTCTTTTTCTGATAATAAATATTGATCTCATAATCACACGTGAAATAAACCTTTCCTCAAGAAAACCCATCACAGTCATAGAAATAATAGAAAAACTATAAAGGTAAGTTGAGAAATTATATTAATTTCTCATTTCAAATTACCCTTTCATATCACACTTTTAATAAGAATAACCCATTTAATTACTTCCAACAATTTATCTTTTGAAATAAAATAATTATTAAATGTTTCAGAGAGATATATCATGGGATAACCTATCATCATATATAATTCCAAAGTATCATAACAAAAAAAATAATAAGTAATCATTAATATTTACTATCAAAACCATAAGAATTTACATCTGACCTAATAAGAAAATTCACAGTAATTGATCTCATAAAAATAAAAAAAAGTGTTTTTCTTTTTATACCTCTAAAAAAATGAAAAATTAACATAAAAAAGGGAATAGAGTTATTATTTTAAATCCCATGGAATCTTTGAATTGAATATTCAAAATTAATAATAGAATTAGTTTTAGGAAATTTTCATTATGTGGTAAAGACTAAAAATCACATACTTTTAACAATTTATTAAAGATTTTCATATACAACCCATATAGAAAATATTAAAAAGGTTACATTTGAAGACATTGTAAAGTAATTAAAATATTAGTGAAAACTACCATAAAATCATTATATAATAGAGTATAAAATTATGTCTCTTATATATATAATATGGATATGGAAGATAATGAATTTAATGGAAATCGTTAAAACATTTAAAACAAGGTTTTAATCAAAAATATCTTACTACTAGCCCCAACTCTTTTAATATGAAAACTACCTTCATGAAAATTAAAATTATATTAATCATATTATTGAATAAAAAAATCATGACAATTACTTTTTAATTATTTATTTTATTTCATTTATTATTATTTTTATTTGTTAACTAAATCCATATAGTTCACGTTGCTCATTTTGCATTCATTTGGTTTATAATCATTAAAATCCCATTGATACCATAGTAATGATATAAATACCTTTTCAAATGGTTCTATAATTTCTACATATTTTAATATATAGTTTACATATCATTCTCAAAATAGGCAGTTTAATAGGTTATGATGTAGTTACTTCTCTATGAATCTTCCTTGAAAACCTTGTTTTTGACAGTTTATAGTAACCATGGTCGTTTTATTTTAATTTCACTATTATTATGGACATTTTACCATTATATATTGACTAAAACATCTTAAATTTTTCAATATTATATAATATTACTATTTTATATGTTTTATTAATAATTTCTGACATAAACATTAAAACATCATTCATATAGGTGGTAAAATCAACCCAAAAAACACCTTATAATGACAGAATAAGTTAGAATATATTAATCTGTAATAATAATATCACCCATATATAAGAATAATTATTTCCAAAAGAAATATTCACATGAAAAATTATATTCAATAACAGGTAGATGAACAATATAAATGAAATATAATGGTAAGAAGTTATAAATTTCAAAGTGTCTCGGTATGCTTGTTTTCACAGTAAAATCCTATGATGAACATTTATTATTAATATTTTTTTAGAATTGAAAATTTATCATTATATAACCATAATATTGGTTTAAATATTATATTAATTCATTAAATTCATTTTTATAACCATCCATGTAAATAAATGATGAAAAGAAAAAAACATCATTCATGGAGGTTGTAGTTCACATGCAACTCGGGTGAGACTTTAATTTTTCATGGTATGGGAGAAAGGTATATAATGGTTGTTCCATAATCATAATAAAATTCAAGTATAGTAATGACCCTTATTTCATTATATCATTATGGTTATAGTATATTTTGAGGATATGGAAGATGAAATAAACTTTTGATAACTCAGTTAAGACTATTACCTCTTCCTAGGATGTCCTCTAAATTTTTCCTTTAGATTTTGTAGATTACCTTTTGGGGAATAATAGAACCTCAATGAAGTGGTAACTTTAATTAGGGAGATATATTTTTCGGTATTAGTCTATATCAGGTACTAAATTTTTGTGGACAAGTGAGGTGGTGAAGGGTTTATTTGATAAGTGAGAGGAGAGACACTCTTGACAATTCTTTATTTGTAATATATAATAAAAGTTATATTTAATTAAGGTGAAACAAATATCTCAAATTGGAATATAGGATAATTAGGGTCATGAATTCAATCAATAAATCAATTAATGTTAATATTTTGTGGATTTATAGATTTTTTTGACCCCATTTAACTCATTTAACATTTATCATGGTGATTAAAGTTTACCTATGAAACTTTTTTATTACAAAAAATGGAATTTAATTTATTAATATATATTAAAATTTCTATTAAAAATATGTAAATATTTTTTTAATATATATATATATATGTAATGCAACGAAAACGTTTTTAGAAAAATGTATCTTAAGTGTTAAAATGAATTTTCACCAAAATCAAGTATAGTAATGATTCAAAAAAATATTAATTTTTTATTACTAAAAAATTAGAGATATTTAACTTTAAAACTATTCCAATACTAAAATTTTCCATTTAAATACTTTATCAAAGGAAAAACTATGGCACTTGAGAATATGGTATTCTCTACTATTCACCTAAAAATGAACCCTTAAAGAAAAATATCAACAAATAAAACCTATAAAATTTTGATAATATGAATAAAAATATATTTTATTTTATCAAATTCGAATTTTTAAATTTATAAATTTAAATTTTAAATAAAACTATATAGCACATGAAAACCAATTTATTTATAATAAAAGCTACTTCCTTTTCCAAATGAAAAATCATATTCATGTTAAATGTCATAATAAAATTTTCTATCAGGTTATAATATGAATATTAATATGAATCTATAAAATTAATAGGAATAAAATAAAAAATTTATTCATTATTTAAATACATGGGTCACCAAAATTTTAACATAAGAGCGAAAAATATTTTCTCACATTATAGTTTCACAGTTTGGGTTGACATAGGTGGTAATTGGTTAATTGATTGAATTTAAATAATATAGTTATTCATTTAATTTATTTATAAAATATTTTGGCATACACTAGGGGAATATTATAAATTCTTATGTGATGGAATTTATCTTCATTTATCCATATTGGTCAATGGTGGAACCCTAGAAGAAGAATTATATGGATTGGATGTTCCCTGTTGTGTAGTTACCAAGATATTTAAATGGATGATGATTGGGTCACAAATAATTCATTGGGACATAATTGAATAACTTTATTGAAGCATTAATTATTCACCATAAATTTAGGGAATTGATATTTTATATTTCTCCCTTATTAATAGATTTCATACTATAATCATGAATTTGACTACCCACTCATCATGATAAATTTGGGATGATTTATTTCTTTCTCCAAAAATATTATTATAAATTACCAAACCATAAATTTTTCAATTATTCACCATGAACAATCTAAATTCTAGGGAAGTATACTTTTCTTATATATTTTTTCTTATTGTTGTCCAATTTTCTATGGAGGATTGATGAAGAGGAGGGTGTTCTTCACTCTCTCTCCTCTCATCTTATCCATTATTTCTCCACCCACCCACCCCCACTATTTCCTTCTCTAATTGAGGGTAACACACCATAAACCCTAGATTTTAACAAAGAAGTTATTACAAGTTGATGTCATGAGGGGTGTATGGCATGGGATGTTGGGATATGGATCGATGTAGAAGGCAATAAGATAATGTTTTAGTGTGAAGGGAGGTAAATAGAAAGGTATGGGGTTTCACAATAGTGGAAGGGTGATATGTGGAATCAGTGGCTAGGTGCTTAGATGGTTGGCTAGTGACTAACAGCATGAGGCGGTGGCCAACATCATTGGTGTGCAGTGGTCAGGGCTAAGGACTTAATTTCATTATGGATTGATGGGGCCCACCTTGGGACTGTCATGGGCCATTAAAATCCTAATTTTATATGATGGTGTTCTACATGCTAGGTGGTATGTAGTAAGGAATATTTGAACCATCCCCACTATGATGTATGTCATGTGTCATCCTATTGGGTTGTCCCAACATAGGGCATAGTCTTGTGCATCCAAGATCATGCTAGCCTAAGTAGATACTTAGAAACATATTCCATGTACCCTAATTTCAAAATCCTAAACCCTAAACCTTAAAACCTAAACCCTACGTTAAATTCATAAACCTAAACCCTCAATCCAAAAACAAAAAAAAAATACTAAAATCTATCCCCAAACCCCACCCAATCCAACGTAGTAATGCATGAAGGATATATGTTAAAACTGGTAATGGGTACCCATCCCTTACTCAACATTCCATATAGTGTATCTGGGCACCTCCATGTGGCTTACAATGCTAGTGTTGGAATTTTTACCTATTTTATTACAAGGTGTCCATTTCAATAAAATAAATCACCTATACTAATTACTTATATATATATATATTAATATTAAATGATATATTTCATCATACTTGGTTATTTATGAGGTTTGATATAAATATATATAATTTATCTTCTTTGGGACACTGACTAAGTCCGAGAGTAATAATTCAATTATTTTTAGGATTAACAGTTTTCCCTCTAACAGTGATTTTATTTCAGGGAATAAAAGACCCCCAATATCCTTTGGTAGGGTTTTTTATTCCCATCGTATACTTATGGAAAAATATCCTCTGGCCATGGATCAAATAAGGTCGTTCGTTCCTCCCACAGACTCTGGGTATGGGATCCTTTATCTGTGTAGTTGATATTACACACTTATAAGAGCTTAATAAGGGTATGTGATCCTCTAATAGGGTCAATATCTCTTCCACCCACCAGTTTCATAGAATCCCCCATCACTATTCCTATGAGGTTACATGGGTTTCATGGAATGTTTAGTTTGGATACTTTATTAGTGGTATGGTATTGATGGACTAGAGGGTGTGGTACTCCCTAGACTGAAGATCATGGTTTAGAAATGTGTAAGATCTCCCAAGGGGATTTTTTATTATATTAGAATTTCTAATGGATTATAAGTATTAATTTATTCATATTTGTGTTACCTAAATAGCCCATGTGTTGCCTTTGATATGTGGTTTATTTTATTATATTGACTTCAGGATTCATGGAATTTTTGAAACATTCATCAAACCATGTTTCTCATGAGATTAAAACATTAACCAATGAATTAAACTTCTTTTTGTGTGCACTTATCATAACATGTACATACTTATGTTCAATAGAAATGAAATCTATCATAAGGAATAATCATAAGGTATTTGGGAAATAAAATTAAGGAATGTATTACCCTATCAAAGATAAGGATAATGGGATAGGTATTTATGTAGGAGACATATATACAGAATTTATAAGAATATCATATCATTAAAGAGAGTGAGAAATTAATTTATAGAGATAAATATCATAACTTGAAGAAAATGGGGGTTCATAGTGATCCATCACATTATGTTTTGGAATCACTCTGTACTTTCTCTTAACATATTTTATAATCCAATTAAATTCATTGATTACATAATTAAGAATATTTTACATCTATATTTTATTTAATATAATTTTATTATGTTCATTTATATCCATTTATAAGTGATGTGAGGATTAATTTCACTATTATGAGGGGGTTCATTTCATGGTTCCAAGGTCAGATCACTCATGTATAATTATAAATGTTCTTATTAAATAGGAATAAAACTATAGAAGTGAGATTAAATTATATTCATTACCATAAAAAATTTAAATTCTCATAAGTATCCATATGTGATCCGACATACTGAAAAATTATGAAGTAAAAAACATTAAAACTATATGGTATGTTCATTTAGGTGGTTTTACCATCCGTTAAGAACTAGATTCATTTTAGTTAATATTCTGAAAATATATTAATCCCATAACATGAAATAAGTTATAATATACTTATTATAATCTTATTTAACCATAATAACAATTTTATAACCATCCTTAAAAGTGGTGGATGAATATAATATGTCATGTTCATTAAGTTGTTGAACCAGCCATATTTTGAACAATACAGTCATTTGTGAAAGAAATAAGAGAGAGTGGGAGGTGTATATTCCCTTAACATGATATTATTATTCTATGTTTTTTATAATATAGTCATTATGTCATGTTGTATGAGGGAGGCATGGATAGTGTAAAAAATAAAATAATTAAAAATAGAATATTAAAGAATATTACCTCTTGAATGTTTTCTCTTGAAATACTCTTTAAGGAACTTTGGGATTAAAATATTAGAAGAAAAAAACCTCTAGGTGTATTGGAAGAGATGTGAGGAGAATGTTTGGCTAAATTTTCTAATCTTCAAGGCTTATAATTTTTATGGATAAGGGGAGGTGAGGGTGGTATTTATAAGGGGAGGAGAATGGTGTTTTTGAATATTATATTCATTAGTCTATTATTTTGTCCCAATAATTTAAATGGAATTTATCCTTCGGAATATATGTAGTAAATGGTTCATGTGAGTCTTAACTAATTGGTTCTAAAAATATCCAGGACTAAAAAATTCCTATATTAACTGATAATGCTAAAGACTGCACTTTTTTCCATTTCACTATTCAGTAAAAATTCAACTATTTTAGAAAAAAACCTAAAAAACACCATAATAATTATTTGATGAGTAGATTTCAAAAATTAAATCCATTTATAAAACAAATTTTATAAATATGATCATTTTTATTTCTATATTAAATCAACATTTCATTAAAAAATACTAATTTTAATATTATAATAAATTTTCTTGATACTGATGCACTCACCTTGTATGGTTTTTTCACACTTCTCTCCTTAAAGGTAATTATAGTGGTGATCCCATTTCCCCATTCCTTATCACCAATTTTTGGGTGGCATTTCCTTCCTTCTCTAACTTTTCTTGGTCACAACTAGTGACCTAAATCCCCTTCATAACCTTTTGCATTCCATTCATAGATCTTCCCTAAATCTGGCACATCCAACCAATTTTTTTTTGGATTTACGGTGGTTGAGTCATAATCAATGTGTTGGTACTAGAGAGGGGTAGTATCTTTTTGTATTAAATTGGTGGAAGTGTATGTGTCGATGAGCGACAGCGGTGGTTGTGTCTCTGAACGGTGGTGGTAGCCATATCTCCAAATGATGTTAGCGGGTTAGTGCTAGTAGGTGAGTAAGATGGTGGTAGTGTTCCTTGGAATCATGTGGCATCAGTGACATGAATTATTTTTGGGATGGTGGTGTATCATTTTTGAAAGTGGCGGAGACCATAGAGCTTGTGGTTTTGGGTGTTTGTGAACTCAAAGTAAGAATTTAATTGGTTTAAAAGTGGTTCCCATAACTTAGGTTGGTGAAGGCCGTGTTACTACAATAGAAATGACGAATTCTTTCAGTTAAGCTGGTAGGTAGGGAGGAAGGAAAGATATTAGGCTCACATCGAGCAACCCGTTTTGTGTTCTCAAATCCCTTGGACCTTTGGGTACCTTTTTGTCTTTGACCAGTGGGACCTCGAGTAATCTTTGTTCCTTCAAGTCACTGGTCCTCTGGGATGCTATATTTTTTATATGAAATTTCTTGACAAGTCTTCATCTCAGTTCATCTGACAGGAAGAAAAACATGTGACAATTTTGTTGAGTGGGTGACTTTTAAAAGGTGATGAGTGTTTTGACACCCAACATCAGCTATCTATCTTTATGGATGAATTTACACCCAACCTCTTGGATTTAAAAATAGTTATTCAGGAAGATTTTGTGGATCATCATTTTGATGTTGTAGTTCCAGCGCATGCATCATAGGGTCTATGGCTCGAAATAGTGATAGATATATCGGCATCTATCATCTAGACCTCTACCACAGTACAATGTTGGATGGAGGGGTTCCCCTTTATGCTATGTCAAAACCAAAATAGAGTATCTTTTTTGTGGGGGGGAGGCATCATTTCGACTGATTGCATTGGCATAATTTTTTCAGATGGGTGAGGTGATATGTTTGACTATTACATGGCGTGGGTATTTCTTCCCCTTGGCCTTCGGGTCATTTCCATTATAAGGGGTGTTTTCTTGACCTATGGGTCTCTAGATCCTTTGGACCAAGTTTTAAATTTTACGTAATGTTTATCTAAGGATTTTGTTCCTCTCAACCAAAGGTCCATATATTGGGTTCCCCCCTCAACCCAATTTTAATGGGGTTTTAATTTTCCTTTTTAAATAAAAGAGTGTTTCCCCTCAACCAATTTAAAAAAATATCAAGATCAATTTTTTGACCCCTTGAAAAATTACTTATGAAACAATATGTTTATCATATAATTATAGTAAAACATTAATACTAATTTTATAAATCCATTTAATGAAAATAAAATATATTTTAAATCATTTTATTTATTATCAAAGTGCAAATGAAACATTTATGTTTTATAAAAAATGCACACAATTAATTTATCACTTTAAAAAAATTTATTTACTTGTACCATGATATAAATATATCATATTTTCATTTAATAATATATGTATATATTATTTTATATTTTCATATGTGAGGATACAATTATAATAGTTATCTTACAATTTCCAATTATCTTATTATTATTCCAATGGTATGGTTACTATTCCAATGGACAGATTATTATTCCAATGGCCAGGTTTGTAATGGTTATATGGATTCCATAATTCTTTTAAATATCTCATATTTTATTCATTATTCATTCAATTATTTTTCCTCTCAAATTGATATATATTTTTATTTTCATGATAAATATTCAATTACCAGTATTATACTTTATTTCTATAGTGTTGTTCATGATTGTGGTTATTATGGTGGATCGTGAAAAAATGAAATATAATAATTTTTTATTCTTATTTTCAATTTCATATACCATTATAATATTTTCAATTATTTTGTACGTATTTATTCTCTAAATGTAATTTTTGACATATTATAATAAATTTATTTTGTTTTTATTATGTAGTTTGTGTGAATTATAATGTATTATATTACTAAGTATGATGTTAATATATGTTCAAAAGGGAAATTCCATTTATGAAATATTTTCCCATTATAGTGAAGCATGGTGGTTCATGGTTGCGACAGGGACCACTATATCTAGTGATCCTTCTAATAGTGCATTTAGTGGATAAGATCATACCAATGTCTTGTATATGATGGATTAATAGGATTTTTAGATATACAGTTCTATTGTTTTTACCTATGTGGGGATGAATTTTTACATAATTTATATCACATAAATGAACACAGTTAAACAATATATATATATATATATATCATGTCATGTCATTATTTATATTTATATTATGTGTTATAGATCTTTGTTGTAGGTTGATATGGTCTGAGGCCTCTCATATGGTGTTTTATTCCTACTCAGTGCAAGTCAACTTCACCTAACCTATAGTAAGTAGGCCTGGGGTGCCACACTCAACATACTATCAATCCAGGTGGGGCACTAGGGGTTTAGTTAATTTCCTGACCATGATGTGCCATGTTACCCAAAATAAATATTGGTTCTTCTAGATGAAGTCCAATATTTTTGTAGTCCATCACTTAATTCCAGAGTTCTAGAAGAAAAATCTAAGAACCAATGACCAACATGTCTTCTTTAGGCTATACCCATTCTCTAGAGGATGTGTAATAATGCAATGATGTATTTTCAATGTTTTTATCAACGTTATCACATGGTAGCAATGTGGTATGGGCGATTGTTTACTAGTTAATTAATGTCATAGATTTGATAAAAATTCAGGAGACCAAGATCATTAATTCATTGATTTGATGTATATTTAGGATATAGAATGAATAAATTGTGTTACAAAGAGTTTCATATCCTATTATGGTGCCTAATTTATGTATCAATTCTATAATGGACTATAGAAATCATTGGATACTCATGTGAACTTGAGTGCAACATAGAGTCCTCCATCTAATGGGTGGTCTATAAATAGCCTTTGGATTCTATAAGAAATTTTCTTACCTTAGATACTCAATTTTATTTGTTCATTGGAGAGGAATTACATATAAAATTAGTTGACCAATAATAATAATTAACATGTATCTATTTAGATGTAACCATTAGATGCATTTCATAGAAGGTCGTGTTAATCACCTCTATACTGTCTAGATTTCGGGGTAGATTCTATTGTCACGATGAGTCTTATAAAATATAAATTTGATAAATTTGTTTAATTTTTTAGTGGTTAAAACCCACTAAAAGGAATAAATGATTGTATTATAAATGGAAACACCATCCATTAGAGTATATGGTGGGATTAAAGATATTCCTAAGAGTGTCACCTTGATTGGGACGCAAGCATATTTGGAGACAGGAAAAATCGATTCCCATGTTCATGGGATCATTTAATGTTATCAAGAATATTGGTACTGAATTTATTGATTTTCTGTTACTTAGATATACAATTTTATGCATGATGGGTCACAAATATCTTTCAACTACATATATCATGTCTCCCTTCTCACATAATCCTATTTAATGATTTTATGTTAGAGGCAGATGCATCATTCATGTAATCACCAATTCATATAATGGACTGGATTATGAATATCATTTGAGGGAATATGGTTCCTTTGGTACACATGGAGTGGAAATACATGTATATCCTAGAAGAGACATGGTAGTGAGAGGATGATATAAGAGCACAATAGCCAGAGCATTTCACCAAAGATTCTGAGTGATAAATCTTAAGAATGATATTCTATATGCTGGGAAGGTTGCAACAACCTAAGTATGTGTTGGGATATAATTGTTCATATTTTATAAAAATTAATCTTATCTTTATGGTTCTGACCCATTGTAGGAGTTCTTATAGGCAGAGGGTTGGAATTTCCAAAGTTAGACTTATTTTTTCTTTAGATGATAGAAAACATTGTGTACTTGGTATCTTCAAGATAAAGGTTGTTATGCTATATGGGCCACTATCCACCTAGTGTCCCTATGGAGGCTACCTAGTGGGAGGGGATCGATTAACTTATAAATTCTTGTATTAATTTTTTATTAAAAATTTAATTAATTGAAATAATTGATTTAAAAAAATTGTAGTATCTCACTTGTTCCTGGTTGTGTGAACCACCCCCTTCCTCCCTTGAGATTACATCTTCCAAAATTGATATCTCATTCATATATTATTATATAAATACATCACCAACATATATGGATCACTGAGGTAAGACTAATAATCTTCTTTCTTATATTCTTTAATTATCTATCTATTTCACTAGTTTTCATATAAATTACTTAATTAATAATTTATTGTTAGATTTTGGGATTTTCATTGATTAAAAAATAATTTAGATATATTTGATGAGTCTATTCCCACTATGTTGAGGTAGGTGGTCTCTAATATTTCTCATTGGTTTATAAAAGTTTGTATATGATGTGTGATATGTGGGATATGAAAGAATATGTGCTTGACCTGGAATGAACCTAAATCATCTTCCCTCCAACATTGATAGTGGATTAGGAACTATTAGTATAATGGGAGGTCCTTTTGTGGTGCATTATGATTACATGGTTTTTGATGACCATGTCTCAAAATTAATGGGGTATGTAAATAGGAAGATAAAACCTACAATGGGTGTACATGGTTAGGATATAACATAATAGACCTTTTCAGGTTACATATAGTATTCCATAATGGTTGAAATCCCATGAACATGAATGTTTGATTAAGTGTTATCCCTATATGGTCTATAAAAATGGAAAAGTGTTATGTCACGACCCGCCCTCGGGGCCCGTGCTGTGACTACCCCAAGCCCGCATTCCATAGGCCAGGGGCTGGCGACTAGCACCAAGGCATAAATCCCAACAAAAAGGGAAGGCACTACCTTTGAAAAGTAAACAAGCACCACAGAGTAAGCAAGAGGAAAAGTAAACACTAAGTAAAAACTGTACAAGCTGTGCTGAAAGTAAAAGGGGCCGGAAATACAAGACCAACAGTAAAGTACAACTGAAAGTAAAACAGCAAATGAAAGGGAAAACTGTAGCGTCGAGCAGTCCTCTGGAAATCCCACCTGAAGGGTGGGTACAGATAGCCTCCACTGCTCCTCGGGTCCACCTGACCGCTCCGAGTACGTCCCGCCCAGTGGTCCACCTCCAGGTACCGTCCTGCTCCGCACGCCTCCACCACGATCAGCGTTGTCCGTCGTCTGCAACCAACACAACATAGTGCGGGCAAAGCCCGTGCAGGGGTGAGTATAAGCTACTCAGTAGGGACCCCGAGACCCCCGAAGGTCTCCCGAAATCCACAAAGGATAATCCACAAAGGAAGGATACAATCACGAAGTAACATCTGACACGGCTTAGGTATATGCCCATACATATACCTAAGTCATCAATTCCCGTTCGGCTCCAACGTCCGATCCCAAGCACAACCCAGTCCACACATGAAAGCAAAACGTACACCCACACAGGATAGCTCAACACAATCCACAAAGGAGAGTAAATAGTAAGTCCACACCGGATAGCTCAACACAATCCACAAAGGAGAGTAAACAGTAAATCTACACAGGATAGCTCAACACAATCCACAAAGGAGAGTAACGCAAGATTCAGCTCACACAGGTATACTTCTTCGGATGATGATAAAGATGATCACTGATCCATCTAAGTCGTCGGACCCACGAAGGATCGATAGGTAACTAACCCCCGCAATGACCCACACAGGATCGGGCCCACACATGACCTGTAGGCGCTGGCTCACACAGAACCGCTGAGCGTGGACCCACATAGGATTGGACCCACACAGGATCGGGCCCACACAGGACCGGGCCCACACAGGACCTGAAGCACTGATCCACAGAGGATCGCTGAGTGCAGTAGTCGTCGCAGTCCACTGAGGATCTCTACACAGTCGTTGTCGCAGTCCACTGAGGATCTCTGCACGGTCGTCGTCGGAGTCCACAGAGGATCTCTGCACAGTCGTCGCTGTCGAAGTAGCAGTCGCAACCAGCCTAGGGTTCCCGCACACAGCAAGCTCGTTCGGGAGGGTCTGCTCCACGAGCCGAGAGGCTGATACATCAACTGACACAAAGTCCGAAGTTGATGTATCCAAAATTTCTGTATCGTCAACAGGAACTCAACGTCACAGACGGTGCGTCAATCGGACGCCCGGTCTGAGAGTTATTGTCATTTTCGTCCCAGGGGCCCGGTTGGTTTTTAAGGAAAAACCAACCCGACCGCACTCCACCTGCGTCCAAACCTCGGGCGGAGAATGCCAAAAGATCCGTCTCACTTAGAGGAAAACAACAAAGCTGACGGCAGGTCAATCGGACATCCGTAGCTCAAGATATGAGCGTTTCCGCTCCGAGGGCCCGGTTGGTTTCGTGTACGAACCAACCCGGCCGAACTCAAAGTACTCCGAAACCTTGAGTGCGATATACCGAAACGAGCATCTCGATCCAAGGATCGCGTTTCCGCTGAGGGCGAGTCGTTTGGAGGCCCTTAGCTCAAGTTACGGGCGTTTGAACAAAGACCGTCCGAAGATAGGGGGTACGGGCCCGGGCCGACCCGGACCGGCCGGTCGGACCGGCCTGGCCTGGGTCGGCCGCGCGGCCGAACGGCTGAGGCACGCGGGGCGCCGCCCCCGCGGCCTGGTGGTGCCACGGCCCCCCGCGTGGGGCCGTGCTGAGTCGGGACGCGGCTTCAGCTGCGTCCGAGGGCACCGGACCCGCGCGGCCGCGGGTGCCGCCGCCGCCGCGCTGAGTGGCGGCGGCCTGTCCGGCGGCGCGCCGGCGCGCCGCCGCTCCCGGGTGCCGGCGCGCCGCCGCTCCCAGGTGCCGGTGCCGCCGCGCCGGCGATCCGCACCGCCGGCGAGTTCCGCGGGCCACCGGGATCGTTCCGGTGGTCCGATTCTCTTCCCGTCTGCGCCATTGCTCCTCCCGGGACTCGTTCTTCACTGCGGGATAGTCAAACATCCGTTGCGGTACGTTCCGTCGTTTCCTGTCAAATCCGCACAAAACGAAGAACGGCGGAGGGTCGTCGGGCCGTGTTCGTTTGGCCCGCACCCTCCGCGTTAGAGATAAACAAACGGGGAAAATTTATTCCACACAGGAAGCAACAATTTTAATAAGATTAAAATTGTTCACAATTCGGTTCTTTAATTTCTTTAAAGAAACATTAACGGGAATAATAAACAGGGGTAAATCACAAAATAAATCCCTACCTCGTCGATCGTCGCGTGCGGGCATTCTTCATGGAAAATCTTGCCGCGGAATAGAGGGATCATCGCATCGTCGCTGGGAGGCGTCGCGTCGTCGCGGAATCCGGCGTTGAGTCGGCGAACTCAACGCACCATGAAACAGCAGATTTAAATTAATTAAATCCGTGTTTTTGGTTAAGAACCATGAAGGAGATAAAAAAGGAAGGTCCGAGACTCTTACCTCAAGCAGCCGATCGAAGATCCGTCGCGGAGGAAGAGACGTCGCAGAAGAACGTTGTCGGCGTTGCGGATCACGGCGTCACGTCGTCGATTTACGGGTTCGGCATTCTTCGCGTTCTTCGCGTTCTTCGCGTTCTTCACGTTCTTCGTGAAGGAGGAAGAAGGAACAAGGATTCTGTCTCAACAAGTAATCCCCCAAAATATTTTAGTTGGTCTTATTTTATTAATATGCCAACACACGAAAACAGGTTAAGAAACGATTGAATTAATTCGTTGAATTAATTCAACGAAAGAAACAGCCCATTTAATTCACGAAATAAACCACCCAATTAAATGGTCTATTAAGATTTTAAGAAACGCGTCAGTTGACTCTCATTAAGATGGGTTTTCGCGGGTGCATTTCTTAGCGGAAAGAAACGGCGGGGCTCGTGCGGGCCCCACCTCACAAATATCCTACCAAGGGGTTAGGATATTTCTGGATAGCATCCTATCCGGTTCAACTCAGTTCAAGCCGTCAATAAGTGGCTTCAAGTGGCTTCCAAGTGGCTTAAGTGAAATAAAATAAAGTTGTCGCAAAATTATTTAATTTCTTAACTTTAAGCCCGAAAATTAAAAACCACACCCGAGAAAACGCAACTCCGGAAGAGGCGTTTCTAAGAGAATATCGGCGCTGCGAATTCATCGGTGCCCTCAAAATTTGATTCTGGGCACCAGTTCAAAAGTTAGAAAAACCCGCTCGTCTGTTCACTGAACGTACCCGAGCCAAACTTTGGAAAATGATTCCGGGCACACCGGGCCTCTGAATCAGGTGCCGTCAGAAACTGCGCTCTTGTAAAATTCCAAAGAAAATTAAGAAAAAAAACTCCCTTGAAATTTACGTGTCTTTACATTACTCCCACCTCAGGACTTTACATCCCCGTAAAGATACATCATAAACTAGGGAAACAAATGTGGGTACTGAGCACGCATCTGAGCCTCCCGCTCCCAAGTGCTCTCCTGGAGGTTCCCGTGCTGCCATCTGATGCGCACAAGAGGAATCGATCACCCACGTAGGAACCACTCCTGTCGATCCTCTATCTCCACTGGGACCTCCCCAAAAGTCGCCCCATCATCCACGTCTAGCTCCCCATAGTCAATGATGTGCGTCGGGTCGTGCACGTATCTCCTCAGCTAGGATACGTGGAAGACGTCGTGCACCCGGTGCAACTAAGGTGGAAGAGCCAGGCGATAAGGCACCTCACCAATCCTGTTGAGGACCTGAAAAGGCCCGATGAAGCGTGGAGACAACTTGCTGCCCCGGCCAAATCTCCGCAACCCACGTCGAGGTGAGACAGGCAAGAAGACGTGGTCGCCATCCTCGAACTCTAGTGGCCTCCGCCTCCTGTTAGCATATGACTTCTGCCGGCTCTGTGCTGTCCTCATCCACTCCTGGATGACCTGGACCTTCTCTGTCGTGGCCCGGACCATCTCTGGTCCCACAAGTGCTGACTCCCCAGTGTATGTCCAGAACAAAGGAGATCTGCAAGGCCTGCCGTACAACGCCTCGTAGGGTGCCATCCCGATGGTGGAGTGGTAGCTGTTGTTGTATGCGAATTCCACCAGGGGTAGGTGGTCCTCCCAACTGTGACCAAAGTCGAGGGCACATGCACGGAGCATGTCCCCGAGGGTCTGAATGGTCCTCTCCGTCTGACCATCCGTCTGTGGGTGAAAGGCGGTGCTCAGACGTAGCCGCGTCCCGAACGCCTCCTGCAACCCCTTCCAAAGCAGGGAAGTAAAGCGAGCGTCCCAATCGGAGACTATAGTCGATGGCACACCGTGAAGCCGTACAATCTCCTGAACATAGAGACGTCCCATGCTCTCCACTGAGCCCTGCTTTCGGATGGGTAAGAAGTGTGCCGACTTGGTGAGTCGGTCAACAATCACCCAAATGGAGTCGTGACCTCTGGAAGTGTGTGGATGTCCAGTCACGAAGTCCATAGATATGCCATCCCACTTCCACTCTGGGACCTCCAAGGGCTGTACCAAGCCTGCTGGTACCTGGTGCTCTGCCTTCATCTGCTGGCAGGTGAGGCACCGCAAAATGAACTCTGCCACAGCCTTCTTCATGCCCGGCCACCAGTGCTGACGTCTGAGATCCTGGTACATCTTCGCCACTCCAGGATGTACCGCCAAAGGAGAAGTGTGGAACTCTCTCAGCACCTCCTCTCGTAAAGCAACTGGTACCAAGGTACGTCCTCTGAAAAGGACATCATGCTCTGCTCCAAGGGAGAAACCATTAGGTGCCTGTCCCGAGGATATCTGTGCACGCCGTGTCTCACAGTCAGCGTCCCCACGCTGTGCCTCTCTGACCCGCTGTAGAAGTGGAGGAGAGACTGTGAGAGACTGAAGGAAGGCTGCTCCATCTCTATCCACGAAGGATATCTGCAAGGCGGCTAGCTGCTCTATCGCCTCCTCAAGCAGCTGGATGCCCGTCCTCCTGCTGAGGGCATCGGCTACCACATTCCCCTTTCCAGGAGTATAGACTATCTCATAGTCATAGTCCTCGAGGAACTCGAGCCATCGCCGCTGTATCAGGTTCAGGTCCTTCTGAGAGAAGATGTACCTGAGACTCTGGTGGTCAGAAAAGACTGTGAAGCGCTCGCCCATCAGATAGTGCCACCATGTCTTTAGGGCGAAGACCACTGATGCCAACTCCAAGTCATGGGTAGCGTAGTTCTGCTAATGCGGTCTCAACTGATGTGATCCGTAGGAAATCACGGCCCGCTCCTGCATCAGGACACACCCGAGTCTGGTCCCTAATGCCTCGCAGTAGACTACGTATCCAACTCCCTCCTCAGGAAACCTCAAGATAGGTGCGCTGGTCAACCTCTGCCTCAGCTCCTGGAAGCTCTACTGACATCTTTCTGACCACATGAAGGGTTTCCCCTTCTTCGTCAACGCTGATAGTGGGGCCGCAGCTCTGGAGAAGTCCGGGACAAATCTCCGATAGTATCCGGCTAGGTCCAAGAAACTCCGCACCTCTATTACGCTCTTGGGTGGCTCCCAAGCTAGCACTTCCTCGATATTCGTGGGATCCACTGCAACTCCCGCCTCAGAAATGACGTGCCCCAAGAAGTGGACCTCACGTAACCAGAACTGACACTTAGAGAGCTTTCAATAAAGCTGGTGCTCTCGGAGTGTGTCTAGTACGACAAGCAAGTGGTGGGCGTGATCCTCCTCCGTGGTCGAGTACACCAAGATGTCGTCGATGAAGACTACCACAAATCGATCGAGGTATGGCTGGACGATCCTGTTCACGCGGCTCATGAACACTGCTGGAGCGTTGGTCACGCCGAAAGGCATAACTAAGAACTCATAGTGGCCATACCGACATCTGAAGGCCGTCTCCTGCACATCCTCGTCTCGAACTCTGAGCTGATGATAGCCTGACCTGAGGTCTATCTTCGAGAACCACCGTGCTCCCTTGAGCTAATCGAAGAGGTCATCAATCCTGGGTAGCGGATACTTGTTCCTCACTGTCACCTAGTTCTGGTGATGATAATCGACACACAGTCGCAAGCTCCAGTCCGCCTTCTTGGCGTACAATATCGAGGAAGCCCAGGGTGAAACACTGGGTCGGATGAACCCCTTCCCCTGCAAGTCCTCCAACTGTACCCGCAGCTCTCGAAGCTCAGCGGGGGCCATCCGATATGCTGGAGTGGATATCGGGGCTGTCCCGGGGTACAGGTCAATATTAAAGTCTACCTCTCTGCGAGGAGGTAGTCCTGGAATGTCGTCAGGAAAGACGTCCGCGTACTGATCCACCACTGCAGGAAAACTGGGACTCTGCACGTCGACTGCTCCCAGGATGAGGCTAGCCAACTGATGAGTGATGGGCTATCCTCTCCTCTGCGTGAGTCCATATTGTGCTGCTAAGGCTCCCTTCTCACCGGTGAAGGTGAACCTGCTCCCGTCGGTGCGCACACATCGCACCTTGCGCCTAATGCAGTCAATCTGAGCATGGACCGTAGATAACCAATCCATGCCCAAGATGACGTCGTAAGGCCTCAACGCCGCTACAAGAATATCCCAGCCGGAGCTCTCGCCTCCTAGAGTAAGCTCACACAGCCGGAACCAGTGCGTAATCGTCGAGTCTACTCCTGTAGGAGTCTCTAGCTGTATGGATCGAGCCAACGGCACCGTCGGAATCTCCGAGATCCGAACAAGGGCAGTGGCTATGAAAGAGTGACTAGATCCTATGTCTATCAGAACTACATCAAGGGTGGAATATAAACAAATCGTACCTCGAATCATCTCTAGCGCGCCGTGGTCGTAGGCCTCAGCAGCCTAGAGCTGCGCCTGTCTCTGCCCGCCAGCTCCCTGTGGTCGGGGTGGGCCTCCTGTTGGTGGTGGTGGCAGAGCCTCAAAGCGTCTCCCACCACCTGCTGCTCGGCCAGCTCCTCTGCCTCATCCGCCTCCTCCCTGCGGACTGCCACGGTCGACCCTCTGCCTCTGCCTGGGTGGTCCCTCCACCGTCTGCTGCCCCTCGGTACGACGGGTCGGGCAGTCACGAGCCATGTGGCTCTGCCCGCCGCACTCGTAGCACTGTCTGCCTCTCGGAAGACTGGCTCCGCGCTGTCTGCCCCGCACCACTGAGCCAGTGTCCCGGGGTCGTCTGCCGGAAGGCCTGGTCTGCCTGGAACCCTGATTCATCCGTCGGCTACCTGCTGCCGAAGACTCCGTTATCTGCCGCCATGCGGCATGTCTCGGTGTGGACTCAGCCAGGAAGCTCTCGATCAGAAGGGATCGCTCTAGCACTCCTGGCTGGGTTGGGATGCTGAGGGAGATCAGCGATTCCCTGATCTCGTGTCTCAATCCCTGGTCGAAGGTCTAGGCCCAGAAGAAGGGGTCTCGTACCATGTCTGTCGAGAAGCGAGATAGGTCGGTGAACCTCGCCGCGTACTGGGCGACCGTCAAGCTGCACTGCCGCAGCTAAAGAAGCTCCTGGATACGCACCGCACGGAGGGTGGCCGGGACGAACTCTGAGCGGAAGAGGCTCTCGAAGTCCGTCCAGATGAGGGAGGCCTCATCGTGTACCTAGAGCATCAGGCTCCACCATCGCCCTACTGCTGCGTGCTGTAGGCTCGCCGCGAGGATCACCATGAGGTCTGCTGGTGTCCTCACTAGCCTGAAAACTCGGACGACCGCCTCCAGCCAGTCCTCAGCTGCCTGGGGGTCCGACTCCCCACGGAACATGGGTGGTCGATGGCGCTGGAACTCATGCAGAGCTCCGAGGAATCGTGCGTCGTCAGCTGCCAGTGCTGGAAGCATAGGGGGCTCGGCGGGTAAAGGTACCGCCGGTGCCTTTACTATCAACGGGCCCTTTACCGAGGCCTCGTCGCTCGGCGGGCTGTCGTCGCGCTCTACTCTCAGAACCCTAGCTGGCTGCTGTCGTCGGGCCATCCTGAAAAGGAAACAAGTGTGCCACGGTCAGAACAGTATACCTGGTGAGCTGACACAAGTAATCACCAAGAAAACTTGAAACACACACGCAATCGATGTTTTCGTGCATTAAGTTGGAAATCAAAAGTCAGGGTCCTGGTGTACGGATACGTCGGCCACCGCACCAACACTGGCCTCCCTCGACTGATAACCACACTCAATACACTAAACACTATTGCTTCACATAGAAGAAAGATCAGAGTCTGTGGTAGAACCGACCACCTCTGATACCAATTTGTCACGACCCACCCTTGGGGCCCGTGCCGTGACTACCCCAAGCCCGCCTTCCCTAGGCCAGGGGATGGCGACTAGCACCAAGGCATAAATCCCAACAAAAAGGGAAGGCATTGCCTTTGAAAAGTAAACAAGCACCACATAGTAAGCAAGCAGAAAAGTAAACACTAAGTACAAACTGTACAAGCTGTGCTGAAAGTAAAATGGGCCGGAAATACAAGCCCAACAGTAAAGTACAACTGAAAGGAAAAACAGAAACTGAAAGGGAAAACTGTAGCGTCGAGCTGTCCTCTGGAAATCCCACCTAAAGGGTGGGTACAGATAGCCTCCACTACTCCTCGGGTCCACCTAACCGCTCCGAGTACGTCCCGCCCAGTGGTCCACCTCCAGGTACCGTCCTGCTCCGCACGCCTCCACCACGATTAGCGCTGTCCGTCGTCTGCAACCAACACAACGTAGTGCGGGAAAAGCCCGTGAAGGGGTGAGTATAAGCTACTCAGTAGGGACCCCGAGACCCCCGAAGGTCTCCCGAAATCCACAAAGGATAATCCACAAAGGAAGGATACAATCACGAAGTAACATCTGACACGGCTTAGGTATATGCCCATACATATACCTAAGTCATCAATTCCCGTTCGGCTCCAACGTCCGAGCCCAAGCACAACCCAGTCCACACAGGAAAGAAAAACGTACACCCACACAGGATAGCTCAACACAATCCACAAAGAAGAGTAAATAGTAAGTCCACACAGGATAGCTCAACACAATCCACAAAGGAGAGTAAACAGTAAATCCACACAGGATAGCTCAACACAATCCACAATGTAGAGTAACACAAGATTCAGCTCACACAGGTATACTTTTTCGGATGATGATAAAGATGATCACTGATCCATCTAAGTCGTCGGACCCACGAAGGATCGATAGGTAACTAACCCCAGCAATGACCCACACAGGATCGGGCCCACACAGGACCTGTAGGCACTGGCTCACACAGAACCGCTGAGCGCGGACCCACACAGGATCGGACCCACACAGGATCGGGCCCACACAGGACCGGGCCCACACAGGACCTGAAGCACAGATCCACGGAGGATCGCTGAGTGAAGTAGTTGTCGTAGTCCACTGAGGATCTCTGCACAGTCGTCGCCGCAGTCCACTGAGGATCTCTACACGGTCGTCGTCGGAGTCCACGGAGGATCTCTGCACAGTCGTCGCTGTCGAAGTAGCAGTCGCAGCCAGCGTAGGGTTCCCGCACACAGCAAGCTCGTTCGGGAGGGTCCGCACCATGAGCCGAGAGGCTGATACATCAAATGACACAAATTCCGAAGTGGATGTATCCAAAAGTTCCGTATCGTCAACAGGAACTCAACGTCGCAGACGGCGCGTCAATCGGACGCCCGGTCTGAGAGTTATTGGCATTTTCGTCCGAGGGGCCCGGTTGGTTTTTAAGGCAAAACCAACCCGACCGCACTCCACCTGCGTCCAAACCTCGGGCGGAGTATGCCAAAAGATCTGTCTCACTTAGAGAAAAACAACAAAGCTAACGGCACGTCAATCGGACGTCCGTAGCTCAAAATATGAGCGTTTCCGCTCCAAGGGCCCGGTTGGTTTCGTGTACGAACCAATCCGGATGAACACAAAGTACTCCGAAACCTTGAGTGCGATATACCAAAAGGACCGTCTCGATCCAAGGATCACATTTCCACTGACGACGAGTCGTTTGGAGGCCCGTAGCTCAAGTTACAGGCGTTTGAACGAAGACCGTCTGAAGACGGGGTGTACGGGCCCGGGCCGACCCGGCCCGACCCCCCCGGGAGTCGGCTGAACCGGGTCGACCCGAACGGGGTCGACCTGGTCCGACCCGGTCCGGTCCGGCCCGGGCACGGCCCGGCCGGTCGGACTGGCCCGGCCCGGTTCGGCCGAGCGGCCGAACGGCCGAGGCACGCGGGGCACCGCCCCCGCGGCCTGGTGGTGCCGCAACCCCCCGTGTGGAGCCGCGTTGAGTCGGGACGCGGCTTCAGCCACGTCCGAGGGCACCGGACCCGCGCGGCCGCGGGTCCGTGGGTGCTGCCGCCGCCGCGCTGAGTCGCGGCGGCCTGTCCAGCGGCGCGCCGCCGCGCCGGCGATCCGTGCCGCCGGCGAGTTCCGCGGGCCACCGGGATCGTTCCGGTGGTTCGATTCTCTTTCCGTCTGTTACATTGCTCCTCCCGGGACTCATTCTTCAATACGGGGTCATCAAACATCCGTTGCGGCATGTTCCGTCGTCGCTCGTCAAATCCGCACAAAAGGAAGAACGGTGGAGGGTCGTCGGGCCGTGTTGGTTTGGCCCGCACCCTCCGCGTTAGAGATAAACAAACGGGGGAAATTTATTCCACACAGGAAGCAACAATTTTAATAAGATTAAAATTGTTCACAATTCGGTTCTTTAATTTCTTTAAAGAAACATTGACGGGAATAATAAAAAGGGGTAAATCCCAAAATAAATCCCTACCTCGTCGATCGTCGCGCGCGGGAGTTCTTCTCGGAAAAGCTCGTCGCGGAAGAGAGGGATTGTCGCGTCGTTGCTGGGAGGCGTCGCGTCGTCGCAGAATCCGGCGTTGAGTCGGCGAACTCAACGCACCATGAAACAGCAGATTTAAATTAATTAAATCCGTGTTTTTGGTTAAAAACCACGAAGGAGATAAAAAGGAAGGTCCGAGACTCTTACCTCAAGCAGCCGATCGAAGATCCGTCGCGGAGGAAGAGACGTCGCAGAAGAACATTGTCGGCGTTGCGGATCACGGCGTCGCGTCGTCGATTTCCAGGTTCAGCGTTCTTCGCATTCTTCGCGTTCTTCGCAAAGGAGGAAGAAGGAACAAGGATTCTTTCTCAATGAGTAATCCCCCAAAAGATTTTGGTTGGTCTTATTTTATAAATATGCCAACACACAAAAACAGGTTAAGAAACGATTGAATTAATTCGTTGAATTAATTCAAAGAAAGAAACAACCAATTTAATTCACGAAATAAACCGCCCAATTAAATGGTCTGTTAAGATTTTAAGAAACGCGTCAGTTGACTCTCATTAAGACGGGTTTTCGCGGGTGCGTTTCTTAGCGGAAAGAAACGGCGGGGCTCGTGCGGGCCCCACCTCACAAATATCCTACCAAGGGGTTAGGATATTTCTGGAAAGCATACTATCCGGTTCAACTCAGTTAAAGCCGTCAATAAGTGGCATCAAGTGGCTTCCAAGTGGCTTAAGTGAAAAAAATAAAGTTGTCGCAAAACTATTTTATTTATTAACTTTAAGCCTGAAAATTAAAAACCACACCCGAGCAAACGCAACTCCAGAACAGGAGTTTCTAAGAGAATACTGGCGCTGCGATTTCATCGGTGCCCTCAAAATTTTATTCCGGGCACCGGTTCAAAAGTTAGAAAAACCCGCTCGTCCGTTCACTGAACGTACCCGAGCCAAACTTCGGAAAATGATTCCAGGAACACCGGGCCTTGGAATCAGGTGCCGTCAGAAACAGTGCTCTTGTAAAATTCCAAAGAAAATTAAAAAAAAAAACTTCCTTGAAATTTATGGGTCTTTACATGTTATGTGATGGGTAACTGACCAAATGTAAATTGTGAAATTGACATAATAGGAAATCAAAATCCAAGTTATTGGTTTGTGTGAATTAATTTAATATGGAATGCATATACTAGTTAATGTGTTATGTGTGTGACTTGATATGAAATGGATTTTTTGAATGATTTATTAATAATTAGGTTGTTTGGTATGTATTTTTTTGTAATTCCAACCTTTAATATCATTGTTACATGGTTTGGTGTGATTCCAACTACGATTTCTCCCTTTAAATGGTTTGGATTTAATGTTGGTCATGATTTCTCTTATTGTAAGGGTTGTGTGTAAAACAAAATTTGGAAAGTTCTCATTATATGATTAAAGTGTAATACTAATTATTATCTCCAATAATGTTAAATGCATATATAGGTGGTGAATTAGGGTGTGTTGATCTTTATCCAATGACCCTCATTTACAATATTGTTCCACTATTAATATGAACATGAATATCCCTCATAATATTTATAAAGAGATAAGGAAAATAATATATTGACACATGAAATTTTAATTTTTTCACCCAAACCAATATAATATTAGTAGAATATAGTTATGATTCATTGATTCACCGAGAACACTAATTTATCTACTTATTCTTATAGTTTAGAGTTTCCATACTAGCCCACTTGATTTACAACCCTCACAATATAATGAACTCACTGCTATCAGCTAATAAGATAGATCACTAACTAAAAAGGTGTTTTTATATAGGTCATCAAGAAAAAATAATTAGTTTACACTAGAAGTGGTGTATCAATTAACTTCACTTTCATCCACATAATTATCACTATGAACCTCTAGTGACCTAACCTATTGTATCTTCTTCTAATTTGAATTTCTAGCACATGTAAGGAATTCCTTCTTCTGTTATCTATGTATCTCTTCCTCCCTTATGATCCATGATACTTATTACTCTTATGAAGACAAATATATTTCTATATTATCTCAAAAGATTCTTAATATTTAATTCATAACAGATCATCAATTATCATTCAATAATTGGGGTAAATTAATAAAAATTACTTTTTAATATTAAGTCAAGATCACTTCACTAAGTCCTTCATTTTCATATAGAAAGATAAAAAAATTAAATATGTAGGTATATATACTCTATTTTTTGTGTCATGAATATCACTATCATAGTGTAACCATAATATTATACTAAAAATAAAATTTTAAACTTATTCTTCCATGGGAACATCTATAGGGTGATGCTCTTTATTAGGGTGTGTAAATATTAATCTCTAAATTTCATATCTCATATCCAAAAATAACTTCATTGTGATAAATTTGGAATCTTTATTTACACTACCACACAAGGGTGCAAATATTACCATCATGATGTGATCACATAGACTCCAAGAATATCAAATCATGCATTAAAAGTCTACACAACGTGATCATCCTCTACAACATAGACACATTCATAGTAGAATAACCTCAAAACATTCCTACTCCTCTTCATAATGTGTCCATACCACCCACAAAATGAATTCTTATCCATCAAAATAGAAAATGGAAAAACCCTTAGTGACTATTACAAATTATAATAATGAATATTAAATATATAAGGATGTCCATGACTTTTCCTTTTCTCAAGGAAACTTACTTCATGGTGTGACTATTACTATCATAGTGTGAATACATAATCATCTCTAAAACACCCCAAACTAAAATCCAATAGTGTACCCTCCCTAATAGTGTGAGTTACTAGTCATGATATGTACCTTACAATCCTTTAACATAGGTTGATAATGAAATTAACTGGTTTATGGCGATGTGAATCCAATTATTCTCTAAGTGAAAAATTGAAAAACACAAAATTTAAATTTATAAATTTATACTATAAAAAATTGTTATTATATGTAAACCCTATGAAATTTTATATGAATTATTCTTGAATTTATTTCAGAGTCAATGTGATGTTTCATGTGTTTTAAGAACCCGACATAAAAGTAATAAAAATATTAAATATTTTAATATCATGTATGTGTAAAGCATAAGAATAAATTTAATTCCAACTAATCAATAACTTTAGTCGAATATTATAGACCACATTTTCATGTAATACATGGGGTTTCCCATATATGTGACGTTATTGTTTAATATTGTATGTTCCATTTAAGTGAAGTAATTGGAGGGTACATCAAATAAATTAAATATTTATTTTACTAAATTCTTAAAGCATGTCTCTCCTATATAAGAATTATATTATATAAAATATTCAGGGTTATCCATTAAAACATGTAATATTTGACAGGAGGAGGAGCGAGCCTTCATTGGATATTAAAGGATGATATTGTGATCATGTACCAATATCAAAAAATCAAAGAGATTCATGGGAAAAATAATGAATATAGAACAAATGTAAAAAAATAACTATAAAATGTGTTCTTAACTAATGATAAAATAAGGTAGGAATCATTTCATATGTATTATTTCTTTATTGATTAATTTATAGAAAAGATTAAATTTATCTTCTATGAATTATTATTTTTTTCATTGAACTATAGAGCCTTGGAAATTTATTCATTATGCAAGTTTTATTTTACTGTTTTTAGTTTCCATGATTATTATCATGGGTTAGGATTATAATGACCAATGATACTATTACATTGTTATTGTGCCTATCCATCATATTTTCTGTGCAATCTTCATCGTTGTCCCATGTGTTCAACAATTTGACATTTTTATATTAGTTCAAGCATGATCAATCATTCGTATTTTTTAGGGTTATGAGAATAATGATGTGATTGATGGCTTGTAGATGGATTGATGAATAAGGATCCATCACATATGATAGTTCTAGGGATAAATACCCATTTAGAAATATAATGAATAACACAACATTCATAGGATATAGAAATTCCATTTTCGAGCCATTGTAGGCTGGGAATCGATGACCGGAGACGTTTTCCTCAAATTTTAGTGGAATGTACATGGGTAAATGTAGGATTTTGTGGAAGAATTAGTCGATGAGGATTTATTTACGGAGAATATTTATTTTTATATGGAATACCTAACTATAATCCATGTATGCTTAAACACACATCATGTAGTTCTGTTTGTGTGGCAGTAATGGTTTGTCCTATTATAAATATCATAAAATTTGTAGTAGACCCACATGTTGTGTGAATTTGGATATATAGCCAAGACATGTATCAATGATAAATTCCTATGAAGCCAGTGTGGCCAATACACCATGTCTCTTGGCCACAACCCATGTAACCTACTCAGACATTGAAATCAAGTATAGTGAGGTACACACCATGGACTGCAGGTGGTCCCACATGCCATTTCACAAATATGACACATCTTGTAGTTATTTTTTTACATGATGAGTGTAGATAAAGGATACTTCTAGGCTTATAATTAAATTTACACCATGTTTACCTCATTAAGACAACTCATGTACTTCTTTAAGGGTGTTCTACCTCTCATATCTTTTAATTTGGTACTAGTTTATGGGATATATGAGTAGTACATCCTAAGAATAATTCTATATATGATGTGATAGTGGCCTCTGATTTAAATATCAAATATGTAAAATTGTGTGGAATAATAATTTCCCTTATTCTAGAATATATTGTTGAGAGTGTGACTTGAGTGAGATCTCTAAAGAGACATCAGGAGTTTCAAAGCCACTTGATGGCATGCAGCGCTCAATCTGTGGGTCCCCCATTTCATGATATAGGTAGGATGGAACCCCACCATTCTCGTCTCAGATAATGGATGTCCTACCTATATAGTTTTACCCCCTCATAATATAGTGCTAGATGATAAGTTGGCACTCTACCCTTCTAGGGTTGCTCCCCTAAACTCATATATTCCATCAGTGTGGTGTGAGTCGCCCATGGATCTAGTGAAGAATTTATTAGGATTCTAGTAGCACGATAGAATAGATGAATATATTTTTATGAATATTTATATTATATATAAAATTTATAAATGGATACATCCTATCTCTATTTTTTGGGTTTCATTGAGAAAATATACCACTAGAGTTATATTCTTTACTAATCCCATAGTTTGAGTTGACCATCTGTTTTATTTTTTATTATGTTTGTTGGGGTGTTTTACTGGGTTTGTATATACTCACCCTATAATTGGTTTTTTCCTGAACTTTTTAGGTCTTATTTAGTCAACATGGTGATATTTGGTTTCTTTTGTGAACCTAGTGTTGATAGATAATAATAGTTATAAGTGATTGTGACCGTGTTTGGTGGTAAATTATTAGCGATTGCCAATGGGGATCTCTATTACCATTCCCTATTAGAGTAGTTTCTAGGATAGGACCCTTTTTTGGAATGTAATGTATTTTTTCTTTTATTATTATGTTATTTATTATTTTAATCATTATATTATTAGAGGTTTTGTAAGCATTTACAAACTATAGTTTATTTTAGTTTTTGTTACCCTTCATATATGTATGTAGTCTGGTTGGGGTGTGTTTGTATGCGTTCCTTAGGATAAGGCCTCTAATATGTTTGATATTCTTACACATCACTTGTTTATATATAATTTTATATTAGAGAAAGGATTTAGGTATTTCTCTTGTCTTCCTATGGGTTCAGGTGGGGCCCCGGGGAGTTAGGAAATGACAAAGTGTTATCAGATCAGTCACTACATGGGTAGTGTTTTATGTTATATGTTTTGTGATGATAGGTTTTTAAATATAGTCCAATGTTGTTAAAGTGTCCTCATTTTATATATATTACAAGGAAACTTAATGATAGTGTGGCATCCAACGTATCTCTTTACAAGGGCTCTGAACACCCGCTTGTAGACTTAGTATATTGTGGAACTAATTATATGGAATTAATGTTACATACATTATATAAGGATAGGATCTTGAATTACATTTCCTTCTTGAATATTCTCCGCTGATATGATCATTTAAGCATGGTACAACTAGTAAATATTTCAAGATTCCACCATGATGACTTCCATGCATCACCCCAAGATTTTATGAATTATTCCCTTTAAAAATAAATTTAATCTATTTGATACCTTGTGTTATACACAACCCCAAATCCAAATAAACCGTAATATAGTATACCAATATAACATAGATGTTAAATTAGAGGGTATAAATAAAAATAAATAAATAAATAAAATTACGTATTTTACACATGTATAAAATAAATTCATTGGTTATAAACTGATTAGAAATGAAAACAAATATCATTTGTAAGTAAATTATTTTTTTAAAAAAACTAGTTTTATACACGAAATGTGTTTATATCTCAGTAAATTAAATTAATCAATATTGTAAAATTATTTTAATTGAAATTATATATTATATTCAACAAAATTTTTTATCATTCATTTAATATTATTTCTAGTAATGGGATAATAATAATTCCAAATTTAAGTTAAAAACTGCAATTTTCTAACAAAGTGGTTTCGTCATGTTTTGAACAGTTTTTTAAAATTAAATTTTTACTAATTTTAGAAAAATATATTTGAAAGAATAAAATTTATTTTTTCAAGAAAAAATTAAAAATTACCATATATTTAATTTTTTATAATATTATGGACAATTTCACTTTTCTGTGAGTTGTTAAAAATAGTGATTTGTATTAAAAATGTATTTTTATTTAAAGCATTTAAAATTTTTATTTTGTTTTAAGAATTTTTTAAAATTAAATTTATTAAAATTTTATTATTAATAGTAAATTTTTGTTCATTGGGATTAATTTTATGTTTAATTTTGATATAAAAACTTTTTATAATTAAGAAAACATTTTCTTTGGAAAACCATTTTTCATCACGCTTGTAGGTTTAATTTTAAATTTAATTCAACCACTTATATGAATTTAATTTATTAAATTTATCAAATACTTAGAATCATCCTAATTAGTATTAGGTAAGGTCAGTTTTAATATTTTTCATAATGACTAGTAAAATCAGAAAACAAATCAATTAATGCAGTTAAGGTTAAAATGGGTTTACCGGGGGATAAAACAAAAGATAAGGATAAGGTTTCTTATTAAACTTGTATAAATACTATTTGGTATAAATATTGTTCCCTTACCTTATCTCAAATTAGAATCTAAGCCTTTTTTGATGAAATTTTTTATAAAATTACATTATCCTTTGGTATTCTTTCAGGAAATTTTCAAGTAGGTCCTCTCCCCCACTTATAAAAAGACACATCCTCTCTATTCCTCTCAAAATATCAAGAACCTTTTGATTCATCCAATACATATCAAAAACACTTACTTATACCCCTCTTTATAACCTATATCTCATGGTTTCATCATAAAACCAAACTATGAATGATTTACGTATAAACAAATAGAGGTTGTCTGAAGAAGAGGAGGTTTGAATGTGTATGATGTAAGCCAAGAATTTAGGTAAGGGATTTTAATCTCACCTTTATTTCTATGATACACATTCCATATTACCCACTCATTTATTTTATATATTGTATATAATTCACTTGAATATCTTTTAGGATTATTATTATAAAATTTATACAGATTTTCATATCCATCAAAGATTATATCTTTCATGGTTCTTGTGATTAAAATGTTACCAAAGTCATAAGGGTTTTATGTTTCAATATCATTATCTATCATGATTGTTTATGATTATGCTTTTGATGATGAAATATTATGATAAAACTCTTAATAAATGAATCACTTTTCTTATCTTATAGTTATTTCTGTAGAATACATTTTTTCCATTCATTTTCCTCACTTTAATAACTAAAAGACATAAAGAATGTTATTAGGAAACTCAACCTTATTTATATCTAGTTAAAAATACATTATATGCCATGTGAATGTTTTATAAAAATATTTTCAAACAATATTATTGATATTTTCCTATGATTATTAAAATTCATATTTACTCGTGTTTGACTTCTTAGAAAATCGTTTAAAAAGAATCTTCTTGTATACTTCTATAACAAGTTATTTTTGAATTTTTACCAAAAATATAAAAGGAATATTAATTTTAGCATGTATGAAATGAATAGTATTTCCTTCCATTATGAACTTTCTACGATTTAAATCTTACTTTAAATGTGTACAAGAATATTTTCAAATAAAATGATTTATTTAGTATTTGGTAAATTTTTATATCCTAAATAAATTATTTTAAAGTGAAAAGGGTATATTCCTTAAGAAATATTCCAAACGATCTTATATATTTTTATCTAAGATGACATCCTTTGATATTACTTATGTCTGACCAAGGATATGATCCAATAATACCATCTTTGTTCATTATCTTGATGGTTAATGATTATGATAACAAGATGTTTATGAAATATATTATTTCAAGGGTTATGCTATAATGATATGATGAAATGTTTATCAAACCTGTTTATTTACTTCTTGTTATGTTATGATGAAATTTTTATGAAACAAATTTACATTACTATTTTTATACCTTAATGAATATTTTATGATATTATGGTACACATATGTATGATTTTCATTTTTTGACAGGTGGTCCAGGAATTATATATGCCTCCAATGCATTTGTTAAATATGAATATCATATGAGATAAATTAGAATAGAATGTGGAGTGATCCAAATTCATTAAGGGACTTGTTCCATTATGATATTATTGGGATTTAACCTTGAATACTATTATAGTTTGGGGAGTGAACCCAACCAACTATGATAGTTTTGGGAGTGGACCTTGACAACAGTGATTTTTTGGGAGTGAACCCAATCCACAGTGATATTCTTGGGAGTAAACCTTAACTACTATTATAGTTTGTTAAGTAAACCCAATTCAATATTATAGTCATCGAAATGATCATTTAATACTAATGAAATAATGTTTTGTGCTTATGTGTATCAGAAAAAATCTATTTTTATGCCAATTTTAGCCTCTTGTGGCTAATGGTATTTTATTATTTTATGATAAATGTCTTATAAATTGTCAGTACTTTTTACATGACTAAGTATTATCATGTTTTTTATAAATTCTATGGTTTTAAATTATTTTTCTCATGTTTTCATACCCGTATGCTCATGTTATGTTTAAGTGGTCATTGATATCTCCCTTGTTTACCATTATAGAGAATCTAAGATCTTTATTTCTTATGTTTCCATTACATAGGTTAAGAATTAAGGTATTATATATGATATGTATAAGAAGGATTATATTTGTGATGAACATAGTGGGAGATGATATAGTTAAATTATGACAAATTCATTTATGTATCCCACTTTCAAAATTCCCTAAACATTTCTTATCCTCATGAATGTTTCTGTAAAATGAAAACAATATTCTTCTATTAAGATTTAATATATATGTATTAAAAGTATGGTTCATTATAGTTGGTATCATAGGTAGGTTTGGATTAACTTTTATACTTGGATGAGAACACTTTAGTAATAACACTTAGTATAATCCTAATTAAAAAAACATCCTAAGTAATGGTAAAAAGTAGGATGTTGTTTTCCTAGAGAGGAATCCCTATCTGAATACTATAATTTTATGTGTATTTGGATTACATGTAGTTGGGGATAATAAGCCTAAAAATAGTTTTTCGAGTAAATCACACCATCATTTTTGGGCATGGTTAGTGTGCCCTTACTGTTAACATGATTTGACAGTCTTGGGGTTGTGCAAGTGTTAATTAACATATTATTTATGAATAATAATAAATAATTTGAATAGATGATGATCATATATGACCTAGGATAAACCTAAGGTATCATAGATTTAAAATATGGTGTCATGGTTTAAAAATCAGATGAATGATTGACCACAATGATCAAAGAAACTTAATAGTTATGCTGAGCATTTTGGTTTTACTAAGGGAGTGAAGATAAAATAATAAAGTTGGGGTGGTAACTGGTATGCTCAAATATTGAATTATATTACATGATATTATTTATATAAATTCACATAAATCATGAAACTTATTTAGGAATATTAATTCCTATCTCTAAATATTAGATGTTGAATTATCATTGAAAACCAAAAATGTTATGATGATCAAATTTCATGTCTATGATTATTCTCTAGTTGATGTTTTTGGTAATTTACTTACTCAAAATATTTTTTTATCACTCTAGTTAAATTTGATGTCATATTAGGAATGGATTTGAATTATCTATATAAACACTAAATAAATTATCAAGGAAGGGAAGTCATGTTTGATATTACAAACTAACCTATGATCTTATATCAATGTAATGATAAATGTGAACTTATGATGGAAATCACATCTATTATATGGGTCTTGATTCCTATTCAAAATGGGTTTTTACCTCATATGGTTGGGGAGAAACAAAAAATCTATGATATGCTTGTTATACATTATTTTTTATTACTTTCACTAATATTTTCCTAGTATTCCATTGAATCATGATGTCTATTTCCCAAAAGAACTCATACCTAGTGCTACATCTATTTCAGAGACTCCTGATAGAATAGAACTGATTGAGTTGTAGGAATTGAAGGAGAAACTCAATAATATTTTTGAAAAGGGATTCATTCATCTATTTTTTTCACCTTGTGGTGCACATATTATTTTTATTAATAATAAATATGGATCAATGCGACTCTATATTGACTATTAGTAATTGAAAAAGATCACAATCCAGAAAAATTATCTATAACCCCATATTGATGACTTGTTTTATCAAATACTTGGAGATCAATACATTTCCAATATTAATGTTCATTATAGATATTATCAATTTAGGTTCAGTAGGGAGGATATACCCACGATAGTATTTCATAAAAGTTATGGACACTATGAATTTATAATAATTCTATTTGTGCATACTATTTCCCTCGCTTTCCTCATGGATTTAATGAATATAGTATTTAGTTATTACCTTGAACAATTTGGGGAACCTTTAAATATTATAGATTAACCTATTTAAATAGAAAAAATAGAATGAAGAACACATGAGGATTCTATTTGATACTCAAAAGAGAATCTATATGAAAAAAATATTCAGTGTGAATTTTAGTTGTAGAGTATTTAATTCTTGGTTTATATATTCTCAATAATGGGTATATTACTGGGTCCATCAAAGATAGTTTCTATGGAACATTGGCCCAAAAGAACTACGGTGACTGTGATCTATATTTCTCTTGTTTTGTTTCAATATTATCGACACTTTGTGGAAGGTTTCCCATATATTTCCAATCCACACCCCATGTTAAGTATAAAGGGGTCCATGTTCTGTTACATAGATAGATGTAAGGAAAATTTCAAGGAACTGATTAGAAGGTTAGTCAGTGATCCTATGTATACATTACACTACAATGAATAAAGGTTTTAAATGTATATTTTTTTATCAAAGAAGATATTGGGTTTTATTCTTATGTAGAATTATGTGGTGATAGATTATGCCTCATGAAAATTGAAGGTTCATGAGTAAAATTTTCCAACTCGTGATTTAGAGTTAACTGTCATAATGTTTTCATTAAAGATATTGATTCATTATATTTATGAAGAAAGGTGTGATATATATACTTATCATAAAATGTTATAGTAAATATTCACATAAAAAGAGTTGAGTATATAGTAGAGAATATGATTTGAACTAAATTAATATTATAACTACTTAATTCATTAACACCCTGGGAAAGAGAACTAGGTGGCTGGTGATTTAAGTCAGAAGGATCATTATATCTTATCTATGATAATGATAGAAAATATCCAATATTTATTGATATGAAAATGATGGATCTAAAATTTTTGAAGGAATGGGGAAATTGTATCTTCCTCTGAGTGCTCCACCATCTATTCAATGGAATATTAAATAGTCATTAATGGAATATATAGATTTGAATAAAAATTCCCAAAATGTTCCTAATTTTAACCTTGATTATAATGGAATGATATAAATTATGAACCATGTATGTGTTCCATCCATACAAAATTTGAAGAAGGATTTGTTATAGGAAGCTCATAGTTCTTAATTATCTATTCATCTTCGAATTACAAAGATACATAGAGATCTAAAAGAGTATTACTGGTTAGATAGAATGAAGAGATATATTTTAGAATTTTTTTATCAATTCTTAGTATATATCTATGTAAATTATGAGAGAAAAATTTATAATGGTGTGTTACAAAAAATACCCATACCAAAATGGAATTGGGAAAATATCACCTTGTATTTTGTTATTGGAATCCCCAAAATGTCTAAATTTCATAATGTTATTTTTTAAAATTTTATCTCCATACAAAGTCTACACAATTTATTTTAATAAGAGAAGATTTATAAATGGATCATATTACCAAGATATTTTTTAAGTAAGTGGTATGGTTGAATGAAGTTCACATTCCATTTTATCTGGTTAGGGTTTGAGGTTTACCTTGATGTCTTGGTGAAGTCATCATCATGCCCTGGAGATAGAGTTGAGTTTCAGCACTCTGTGTCATCCTCAGAAGTGTGGTCAGTCTATTAGAACCATTAAAAAACCAAGTGTATATTCTAAGATCTTATTATATGTATTTCAAAGGTTGTTGGATTCAAGACATTCCTCTAGTTTATTTTTTTTAAACAATAGTTTTCAATATAAAATACATATGGATCCTTATGAATCCCTCTGTTGAAAGAAGTATTGAACTCAAATATACTGGGATAAAATTATAGAAATAAATATATTTAGACCTAATCAAGCTGATTAAATGGTAGATAAACTTAAATACATATATAATCACATCAAGGTAGCTCATTTTAAAAAGAAAAGTTTTTTTGATGATCATCAATGTAGTGTGGGATTTAATGTTGGGGAGAAGATTTTTCATGGAATTTTTCAATGGAATAATGTTATGATAGTCATGAAAAAAAGGAAATATGATCCATATTTATATTTTCCCCTTTGATATTCTTTATTGATTATGGATGGTGTGTTATTGTTAGGTGCTTCCATAGAAACTCAATCAGGTTCAAGATGTAGTCTATGTATCTCTTCAAGGGAACTTTATAACTGATCCTTCACATGTAATAAAATCAAAGGTCATACCAATAAGGTACGATCTTTTAAATGAAAATCAAAAGGAAAAAATATTATATTGTAGAAAAAATTTTCTATAGAATAATACTTCTAATCTATTTAATATTTTTTGGAGGAATCATAAATTCGAAGAAGCTGTGTGGAATCCTGAGGATTTGATTAGGAAGAAGTATCACTATTTGTTTATATTGGTGGAAAATAATTTTGAGAGAGAAATTCATTTTAATGATGGTATAACCTAACAATATGATATTTGAGGATATATTTCCTTTTTAAAATAAATTTAATTATTTCGATAGCTTGTGATACACACAACCCCAAGTCTAAAAGAACTGTAATATAGTCTATCATTATAGCCTAACCATTAAATTAGAAGGTATGAATAGGATTAACTAAATTATAAAATTATATTGTTTACACATATATAAAACAATTTTATTATTTATCAATTGATTATAAATAAAAATAAAAAACTTTTGAAAGTACATAAATATTTTACTATGAAAACTATTTTTATATGCGCAAAGTGTTTTTATCTTATTAAATTAGATTAATAACTATTTTTTCAATATTTTAGTTAAACTTTTATAATATATTAAATAAATGTTTTTTATTAATATAACAGTTTTTTCTACTCATGGTATAAGAATAAATCTAGTTTTATGCTTAAAAATTGTATTTCTGTAAAAAGTGGTTTCATCACATTTTTCCCATTTATTTTAAAATTAATTTTTTCAATTTTAGAAATTTTATTTGAAAAACATAACTTAATTTTTTGGAATAAAAATTTCCAAATTATCTTAGATTTAATTTTTAAGACTTTTATGAAAATATTGATTTTTTTATGAACAGTAACAAATACTAATTTTTATTAATAAGCGTATTTTTCACATAAATCATTTACAAAGTTAAATTTTTTAAAAAATTGTTTTAAAGGTAAATTTTGTTAAATTATATAACTATAAATCAAATTTCTGTCATTTTAATCATTTTTATATTTAATTTTGATATAAAAATCATTTATACTTAAGAAACAAAATCTTTGGAATCCTAGATGTTATTCCTCTTGCGGTTTAATTTTGATTTAAATGATTCCAATTATATGAATTTAATTTGATAAAATTGATTACATATTTTTAAATGGAATATTTAATATCATTTAATAAGTTCAACTTAATTTTTCATTATAATGAATATTCAAAAGAATAAAAAATATTAATTATCATGGTTTAGGACAAAATGGGTTTACCAAGTTGTTAAACTAGAAGATAAGGGTAATTTTGGAAATTAAACTTCTTTAAATACTTTTTTACCATATATATTTTGACATTTATCTATCCTAAATTATAATTTATTGATATTTAGAATAATTTTTCATGAGAATGACTTTATCATTTTGTGTTATTTAATGAAATTTCCAAGTATGTCCTCTCCCCCAATTATAATAGGACACATCCTCTCGCCTCATGTCATCACATAAAGAGACCTTTAGCTTTTCCAAGAAGGATGAAAATAAATCCTTACATCCCTCCACATGACTTAAATACCCCAGTTTGACTAGAAATCATCCTAGAAATGATTTAGGTGTGAACCTAAAGAGTTTTTTCTGAATAATATGAGGTTAGAATGTGTATAAAGGACGTCGAGACCTGAGGTAAGTGATTTTTGTATTGATTTTATTTTTCTAGGAACCATGCACAATCCACTAAAATTTTGTTTTATGTGGATTATATACTACCCAATAATGTATTCTACATTAATTCTTATAAATATTTTAAGGATTTACATATCCATTTAAAGTTTTTTCTTTTATAGATCTTATGATTCAAAAGACACCAAAGTGGTGAGAGTTTTATGTTATAATCTGATTGTGTATTGGGATTGTTCATCATTATGCTTTCTATGATAAAAGGTTTTCATCAACCTCTCAGGAAACATTTTGTTTTATTCTCCTATGGTTATTTCTAATGAATACATGTTTTCCTTTCATTTTGCACTATTTAAGAACTATATATACCAAAATAATGTTGTTAAGAAAATTCGACCTTATTTCTCTCTTCAGTCATAAATCCATTCTCTTTATGTGCATCCTTTCAAGAAAAGTTTTAGAAAATATTTTTATTATTCTCATATGACTGTTAAAATTAATTTTTACCAATGTTTTTTTTAAATTAATTAAAAGGAATATTCTTGTCACTTTTTAAAATGAGGTAATCTTGACTTTATAACAAAAATGTGAAAGGAATATTTGTTTAAACATGTACAACATAAATAATATTTTTTACTGCCATGACCACTCAATTATTTAAATATTTTTTACATGTTTCTAATTTTATTTTCAAAAAAAATGATTTCTTTAAATTTTGGGAAAATTTTAGATCTTGAATAAGTTATTTCAAAGATAAAATGGTAATTTTCTCAGGAAATATTCCAACCAGTATTTTAATGAATTATTTATATAAGATGGCATAATTTTAAATTATATAATTTTTGTAAGGGATATGATCCAATTATTCAAGCCATATTCTTTCTATGGATGGTTTATTTTTTTTATGAAAATATATATAAGAATATCATTTATTTTCCTTGTGTTATTTTCTGTTGTTAGGATAAAATATTTATGAAACCAGTTTCTTTTCCATGGGATAAATTATTAATAAATTATGATGAAACCCTTTAATTTCATGAGTCATTTTATGATTAATATTTAATGATCATTTGGCACACATCTGTATGATTTTCATTATGTGACAGGTGGGCCTCGAATTATATATCCCTCTAATGCATTAGATAAATATAAACATCTCATCAGAGAAATATAAATATAATGGGCAATGAACTGGATTTATTTAGCGACTCTATCTAATACTATAGTCTTGGGAGTGAACCTTGACTACTATGATCATTTTTGGAGTGAACCCAATCCCCTATGATAGTATTGGGAGTGAAACTTGACTTTAACAATGGTTTTTGGAGTAAACCCAAAAAACTATAACAGACATGGGAGTGAACCTTGACTACTATGATTGTTTCCTGAGTGAACAAACTAAATTATGATAGTCTTGTAAGTGATCCTTTGCTTATATGAAATGATTTTCTATACTTATGTATATGAAAAAAAAAATATGTTTTATGCCAATGTTATGCTCTCATGGATCACATTCTTTTATTCCCTTATGATTCATGTCTTATGAACTACCATAATTTATTCGATGACTCAATATTATGATCTGGGTTATATAGGAAATGGTTTTCAAATGTTATTCGCATGTTCTCATACATTTATTCTCATATTATGTTTAAGTGATCATTAATATATATCTTTTTACCCTTATCTAGAATCTGAGCTCAACCTTTCTTTTTTTTTCCTCTCATTTGGTTATGAATAAAGGTATTATCTATGATATGTTTAAGAAGGTTCTTGTTATGAATAAAATAGTGGAAGATGATTTATTTTAGTTATGAACCAGTTCTTTAAGTATCTTAGTTTCCATAGACACTAAAACATTATGTTCCCCATGAATGTGTTTCTAAAATTAAATTAGTATTCATCTATTATGATGTAATGTGTATGTATGAAACGTATGGGTCTCTATATTCCAATTAGAGTTTTGAAATAGATTCATGAGTTTTCCCAGATCAATGATAAGGATTTCGTTTAGGGGATAATACTTGATGCACATCCACTAAGGAGAATGTGAGAAGTTCCCCCTCCCATCCACCAATAATTATACCCACATATAGTAACGCAAGACAGAAAATCCATTCTCATTGAGTGATCAATAGTTCTATAAGTTCAGGAATATAATGTATATAGACTAGCCACACTATGAGAGTTTTAGAATAATTGACTATATCATTTTCATGGTGAGTCAGATATCCATGTAATAGAGGATTGGATGGATTCGGTAGCTTACATATTCCAAATACTACATACCCCTACTAATTAGAACATAGTATTTAAAGATAGCCTTCATCATGGGTAGTAAGATGATTGTGGATTCTAGTTACCAATACCCATGATGAGGTGAATCTAACCTAAATATAGTTATATCATTTGTTACATGAGGAGTACCATCGTATGACCTTATGCTCAGTTTGGATACAGTAGATTTTTTAGATGCAATAGGTTTATATGACTATTTTTTAGTATGAATCATGGTTTACTGGCCTCAGACATGAATCCCTCCACATGTAGTGATATGGATACTTTTGGGAATGGATGTTTGAGTAGCATCACTATAGAGATAGCAAAGCTATAGTCGTTACTATATTCCTTTCCAATTATACTGAGGTGGTAGAGTGAGCCTTAGTGATGGAGAACATCCTAAATGTGGGATTTCATGTATGTATGGTAGATAGTGGTCACCATGGAGATCGATATTCATATGCAGTTGGTAGATGCGAAAATCACGTACCTAGCATTGGAAATATTTTTTAAAGAATCATGCTTGGTCTTAGGGATCTGGTATACAGGTATCCTATAGGGGATATAAAAAATTAGGAGATGATCAAAGACATACTTATGATAATAATGGTGATATGGAACATGTATAGTTGACCGAGGATGCTTCTGAGGGAAGTTTGGAAAAGGAAAGACCATAGTGGAAGCAAAATCACCATGATCAGGGACATCATATGTGGGATCAGGGTGGACCCCAAGGAGGCAGATCAAAAATGGGGTGGGAAAATCTGCAAGAATAGTAGTAGTTGGTGGAAGAAATCATTATGAGTTACTACCACAACCACTATTAGATGGCCATCACAAAGAATAGATATCTAGAAAATGAGGTAATGGTTATATTCAATATTAGGGATTATATGAATTGGAGGTTCTATATATGATACAATGTGTGATTTATGACATCCCTAATTTAGCTCCAATGCTGATAGACATAGGTGTGACTCATTCCTTCATCTATTTATCCCTGGTGTGTGATCTTGAGATCCCTATAGATATATTATCCTGAATTATGCATCAGAAGACTCTTACAAATGTAGATTCCACAATCTTAGACATCTTCTGATAATGGGAGTTTAAACATTATAGAGAAATTTTCCCTTGATATATCATTATGGTGGTGATTAATCATTAAAACATCATCCTTGGTATGAAATGGTTATCCATAGTATATTCCTAGATAAAATATCACCACTAAAAAGTAAGGTATCCATTGATATATGTGATGATATTCTCCTTCACATGTGAGCAAGAATTTCTAGAATATAAAGTGAAGTTCTAGTGTAGGAAAATGCAACACATTTCCCATCAATTGGAGAGCTTCACCCTCGATGTGACAAACTCTTTAAGGAACTGTTTTCTAATGGTAGTGGACATATATATGGATTTATTTCCTTAAGATATTTGGAGACTACCTTCACAGTGGGGGGTTAACTTTTGTGTCAATTTTCTATTAAGAATCACATTGATGTCCTATGAATCATATCATATTTCCACAACTATGCTCCTTTACATGAGGGTGAAATTAGATTTCCTTTAAGATAAAGGTTTCTTAAAACCAAGAATGTCCCACTATATGACTCCATTGTAGTTATCAAAGAAGAAAAATGGTATCTTAACATTATACATTGAATAAAATCTCATAAATCTAGTAGTGATTAATAATAATTAAACTTTTACTAGGATCTATGATCTCTTCAACCAGCTAAAAGTTGCAGGTTAATTCATGAAGTTTGACCTCAGGTTTGGCTATCACCAGTGGTAGATTCAAAAGTTGGATATATTAAAGATGGAATTTTGATTCTATTATGGTAATTATGATTTCTTGGTGATTCCCTTCAGTTTGAATAATGTTATCATGTTCATGGTACTCATGAACCAAATGGATTAGTGGTAGGTGTCTCTATTTTGAGACTATAAGAGTAGTGTTTTGAACTTATAGTAGTATGTAATTACCTTAATGCTTGGATAGGGTGAATGATTATGTAGAGGGTCAAAATTATTACTTATGGGTCGAGGTAGTAGATACCCCACTATCGAACTACATAGCCCATGTCATGGAGTTGGTAGTAGTGGGCTTCATCCTTAAAATATAGAGACCTTATATTCTGAGTGATCACTTTGTGGTCTACTTAGACATTATATTCTCAGGTATATATTATCACAAGATATATCTTAACACAAGATATATATTAGCATTAGATTGATGATTTTTTATACTTAATATAGGAATTTGACTTTTAAATATACTATACCATTGGAAAAAGAAATGTGGTGGCATATGCCCATATCAAGAAATTTCAGTCCTATTTGGTGGAGGAGGTGATAGAGAAAATGGAATCTATAGATAACCATATTGGAGGATATAGGATTGTCTTACCTTCAGTATATGGTGGAAACTCCACCACTTATTTTCCATATTATAGATGCTCATTTCGAAAAATCTAAAGTGAAGTTATGCAAAACTAGATTTCCTTAGGATATTAGACTAATGATTTCATTGAAGATAGAGAGAAAGTCATCATTTTATGATGGTGGATGGTAGTTACAGTTGAGCAGGATGAGTAAGAGATAAGGGATTTTATACCTCCATATATTAGTAAATACTAGAGTATAAATGTTATACCAGGACAGTCGATAACAGTTTGGGTGGATGTGCCTGAAAAAGAATATCACGGAGTTCATTTCTTGATACCTTACCCCTCAGTAGGTAATGGAAGAGCACTAGGTTTCAACAGGCTAGGTTCAAACAGCTGAGGTCCCATAATGAAAGTGGGGTAGCTTATTCTTGGACATAGGATGTAGTTTGGAGGGTCTCTTTCCCTTATTGGAGTTCTCTTATAACAATCAATATCACTCTGATATTGTTGTGACTCCTTTTGAGGCCTTATACGAGATAACTTGTTAGTCACCCTTTTGTTTGGAAGTGATTGGAAATTAATCACTTATGTGGATGGATCTAGTGTAGTTGATGATAAATAATGTTTTGGTGATCCGATAGTGGATGAACACCACTATTAGTTGTCATAAATACTATTCATTATGGTTTTTAGTCCCTTATAGTTATAGTAGAGAGACCATGTGTTCTTGAAGATAACTTCAATATGAGGTTTTCATAGGGCTGTTTAGGGTATAAAGATATCCCAAAGGTTCATCAGGACATTCAATATCCTAATTATTATGATTCATCCCACTATTATGAGTTATTTAGTAGTACTGGAACATCTATGAGAGCTCATGGGTGCATGAAAATCAAATAAGAGAACAGTACACTCACCACATTGAGTAGTTTTTTTATGTGGTGAAAATCCTTTAAGGTTTAGAGATTTCAATAGCCTCCATTTTCACATATATACCCTTAGAAATTTTCTATGAATTATTATGTAATTTATTTTGAAATTCTTCATGAGTTTTTGGTTGTTGTATGAACATGATATTAATGAAATAAATATATTAAATATTTTTATACCATTTTTGAAATATACTTCTGAATAAATGGAATTATTGTATATTGAAACCTTGGATAGAAAATATGATACTATGGTTGAATTCAGAATGTTGGGTTAACCCTAGGCATGATATGAGTTTTTGGGTATCAAATGTTCCCTTGAAGTACAGTCATTCATGGGTGCATTAAATAAATTAAATGATTAATTAATATAATTTAAAAAATACCAAAACCTAAAATCTCCTCTATAAGTATGATTTTATAGAAAACCCATAATGCTAGCTACATATCCTTGTAATATTACTAATTATGAGAAGATATACTTTGTTGGAAACTGGTGTATCAACTCAAGATCATGGATTAACATCAAACAATTAAGGAGATTCATGGGATGAATAATTAGTGAATTTGAATCCTTAATTACATCACTAAAAAACATGTTTGTCACAAACAATTCATCCATTCTCGATGTAGGTCTCATTATTTTAAAGAGTCATTCCATGTAATTCAATTTCTAGCATGGATTCAATTTATCTTCTTTGAATTTTTTTATCCTTTCTCAAAATAGAAATCCTTGATAATTTCTTCAATATTTAAATACACTAGTCATTAGTTGTAGGAAAATATATTTATCTTCCCCTTAAGGGTGTGTTAGTAGTGGTGACCAAAGTTTTATTCAGATAAAAATGTTTTAATATAGTAGTCACGAGTGAAAAAATAAATAAAATAAAATGATTTAAATAACTATGATGTGAAGAAACTCTGTTTTTGAATTTTAGATGAGAGAAAGGACATTGGTTTTAGCCTTGGATTACCTTTTTTATTTTTATCATATTCCATTAAAAATTAATTTTTTTCTTTATTAATAGGTTTAATGAATGTATTAACAATCATTTCCCCCTTTTAACCCTTGATTAAGGTTGATAGAAAACGAAAATAATCAACATGGTTTCTTTTTTGGGAAAATTCCCCTTCTAATGGGTGAAATTTATAACTATTCTCCTTTGAATCTCCTAGAAAATACCAAATCAGGTATTGAGTATCCCTAGTGTCTAAATGTGTACACTATTTTATCCATACATGTTTAGTAATCAATGAACACTTCTCTACAGGACCATATATCACCCAATCGATTTGATCCAAAACTAAAAATGGGGGAAGAAGTTTCATAATCAAGGTAATTTAAATATTCATAGTTTAAATAAAAACATAATTGTATCCAATTAAAATTTTAGAATCAGTAATTAAAACCCATTTAATAAATAAAAATAGATTAAATAATTTGATAAAAACTATGACTGAAGCATTACACATGGTCACCTCCCTTTCACCCAACCAAAAAGGATTATACCCCTCCATTAAAGGGGAAATAATAGAGGTTTAATTAGTGGAATGGTTAATAAAATAAAATCATTCAAAATAGATCAAGAAGTACTAGTGGTTACTATCCCTATCTTTGGTTCTCTGATCCCCCTTCAGTGGTGCATCATCCTTGTATTAATAGATGGATTTATCCTCTTTATCTCCCTCATTTTTCTAATTTTATATCTTTTTCATCCATTGAATATATCTTTTTTTATTATATGATTCAATGAATCTTCTAAATTCTCTATTGTTTTCAAATTTCTGAGATCATTCGAATTGCATAGAGACGATAGCACCATCTACCATTACTGTTCACAATGGTTGCACTCATTCAACATTTCACATCTATAATAGGTCCTTAATCAACTGGTGAATAATAGTTCCTTATTTATTTCATTTTTCCATTTTTTATGGCTTTTCACTCTTCTTTCTCTTGGGTATTTAACTATAGCGGTGCACCATCCAGTGGTAGATAATATTGTTGCCAGAATCTACCATTGGTGATCGAAGGTGGTACAACATATGCTTCTTCACGAACCACCATGAGTTTTCCTCTACTTATTATTCATTTAATTCTATGGTGCTCCATCTTCAACTATTTCTCCATGTTCTGTTTTTTCAAATATCTATCATTGCTTCCATGATCTATCATTATGGAAAATCTACCATTATCACGATGGTAGATCACATCTATCATTCCATAATGGTCCTTCCTCATTTACCGATATAAAATACTTCCAATGTGATTTCACAAATAATTACAGTACCTCAAGCTTCTTTATGGTGGTATTTTCGATAGAATATCATGTAAGGTTTTCCACTTTTATATCAACCATTCCTCAATGGTTGATCACATCTGTCATCGAATCAATGGTAGATCATAGTTACCATCATCTGAATAGTAGATCACATCTAACATTCCTCATAGGTATATCGTATCTATCATTACTCAATGGTATATCACATCTACCATTGGTGGTACATCCTACATTGGTTATATTTCATTAATATAGATGAATCCATTCATTTCCCATGTAGCTGAATTACAAGTTTCTTCACATAACTATTTGTTAATGAAGATTCAGATAAAATATCTCATACTTCGTGCATAATTCTATCCATGGTTACTTTAATATAATTGATCTCCCTTAGAGATTCACAGTATAATAATGGTGGTTTGGACCTCTAACGTGGTGTTTAAATTGAATATGTGTCTTCATCAAGCCCTATGTAATTCACAGTGGCCAAATAGATCTCACAATGGCGTGCATGGTGTCAGTTATCTTCAAAAAGGAATAACTGAGGTTTTTCAAGGGTCTAGAGTCTATCCATATACATCCCTAACTTTTTATGGTCATTATAGGTTGATATCTATCTTCATAGGAGGCTGTCATGATATTTTTCTATGGTTTCAATGTCTTCAGGTTGTGTCCAAGGCAGGTGAGTACGTGGGTGCAGTGGAGTGGCCTCATTTTTGTTACAATGAATTGTCCCACAGTGTGTCCATCCCACAACAGATTAGAAATAAAGGGATGAACTCGTATATATTGAAATGTATCCTATCCCCAACTTAGAAGTATACTCTAGGGATGGACTCTTGATAAACTGCGCACACACATGATCGGGTCATGACACACAATGTGTCCCATGCGGGTTAGGCCCACACCTCGCATGGTGAGATCCTCCCTGATGTCTACAACTAATGCTCGGCAGGAACTCTCTAGGACATTTTTTGTCCAGTCGTCCCACTTCAGCTGGCTATATGGCTTCATGTCCCTTCAGGTTGAGGGCTGGCCGAGATGACCCATTTTTTATATGCTATTAAAATAAACCTTTTCAAAAAAATATGTGAAATTATATGAAATATGTAATTAAATTCCAAAATAAAAAATTAAATATTTTCATTCTTTTTTAATCAACTTAATTTCATATATATATTTTCCCATTTTTTAATAAAACATTGCATTGTATAAGATTATTCATTGAAAACACTGAAAATAATTAGAATATTTTTAAAATTATGCATAAAATATGAGTGTGTCAAATACCCCCACACTTAACCTATTATTTCCCTCTATAATAGACTCTCAACATTGATTTCAAGAGGTCACATATTCTACCAATATTCGAATTTTAGTGAAATGAATGAAAACAATTGTCTATGGTGAACCAAATTTTTGAATTCCACATAAAATATTATTTTATTTTCTCATTTTTCAAAAGCTCAATAAATCCAAGAATTGTAATTTCTCCATTTTTGAAAATGATAAAAATTCTCCCCCCATAAATTCTAGATCCTTGATTTAGTAATATTAAGAATACTAAGTCATGATCTACCCCTCTTTTTAATATTTTCTCTTAATAATCAGGATATAAATTCAAGTAGAGTTATACTCATATCATGAAAACATGTTCCTTGTCCATAAGCTTGTAAAGGAACCAGATTATCCACATTGCAAAGATTAAAAGGCATATAAAATCATGTTGTATTTTAAATCATGGTTAAAATAAATATGATACATAAGGTTGTTTGGAATTGATGTGAAAAATTAAGGCTCTAATGATGAGGTTTTTCTATTAATATATATTGCATGAAATCAAAAATATAATGTTCAATGGAATTATCCCATTAAAAATTAGAAACTCCTACTTCCGAAGCTCAAACTGAAGGATATGATATATGAAATCATAATGATTGATGTTCAATTTCTTGAATATTATCTAGTTTTATACTTTTTGCTAAAATAAAATTTTCTTATTTTCACTTTTTTGAATGTTATGATTGGAATGAATCTCACATCCACCACTTGACTACATGTAATAAAAATCATTGGTCTAGTAATGTTAATTTTTTATTCTTCTAAGTCACAACCATTATAATATTTTTTTCTCTTAAATGTTTCATTATTTATCTTCATTCAAGAATTATAAAATGTGAAAATACTATGTATGGATCAATAGACATTCTCAATTCCAAATAGACAAGATATAAGCCCCATACATTTTCCATTCAATGTAAATCATCCCTTAATCTATGACTCCCTTCACCCCATGCTTAAAATTTAAAATATCATAAAATATACCAAGAGGAGGTTATAAATATATAAATATGGTTTGAAATATTGATCATTCCTAATAATGTCACTCATGGTATCTATCAGTTTTACAATGATTGATTTGAAAAGTGGTTTCAAGGATAATGTCTTATTAATAAAATCTCAAGAATAATTTTAAAAGCATTTTTTCATAGTCATTAGCTTTGATAAGTTTCAATGCATGTTATAGTAGGTGGAATGAACCATGATCACACAAGAAATATGATCAAGATAAAATTTGAAAATATTTGGTCTAAAAATCTTATTAATAATGGAATATATGATTTGTGACAATCACATATGGATTGATTTATAATAATAAATCAATTCACATAAATTTCAAAAATTCAAATCATGACAAATAATAAGGAAATTTAATTTCTCTAAATTAACAAATTCCCTAAAATGATTATCCCACATTTTAAAGTTAATTATTCAATATAGTAATTTAGTCTTCCACCTTATTCATTAATTCTCATTATCATTTAAGTATAAAACATGTCATCATAGGGTTCCTAAGAAACTCATGTTTCCTAGATAATTCAAGTAATGCATAAATTCAATGTATGGGGATATATTTTTTTAATTTTACATTGTTATTAGAATTTTTAGTTTAAAAATAGATATTTAGAAACAAATAGGATGTTTTAAACATAAATAATGAAAAAATTAACTATCTATTATCATATAACATTTTCTCTACTTCTTTATCATTTCTAGGTATTCTTTTTGAGTTAATTTATAGTGGTACAATAAATAACTCATAAGAACTTTTTCATTAAATCATAAGGGATATAGGAAAAAGGTGAATTTTTTCTAAACTACTAAATATTAAAGAAAATCAATCTCATGTTTCCTACCAAAATTTCATTTGAATAATGTCGTTGGATTCACCTAACCTCTTGGGAATAAATTTTTAGATGGTTTGAAGAAGTCTGACCTCCTCTTGCAGTTCTTGAGGTGTATTCTCATGGAAATGTTTTAGACTCTTCCCAATGACAGTGAATGGGTTGCATTATTCTTTTGTCTTAATCTTAATGGAACCAAAAGAATAGTTATTAGTAACTATAAAAGGTTCTTCCCACCTAGAATATACCTTACCATGAATTATCTTTAATTATAATTGTAGTGTAGGAAATGATATCCTGGTTGATAGGTATTGTTCTTGATTAGATTTCTTATGAATCTTTAGTTCTATTATTATAAATTATTGAGTTTTAGAAATCCAATCTTCTGATTTCCACTTGTTATTATAAAAATATTTTTATCTATTTCCTAGCACTCACTAAATCAGAATAAATCATTTTGAAAGGCCAATATTTTTGGGGATCTGACTCCACCAGTAGATGATAACTCCTTTCTTATATCTACTGGTATGGGTTTATAACTATGGGTGTCTTTTAGGTTATCTAGTATGACAATAGGTTGTATTCAAGTATTATTCTATAATCTTTCCTTGTTGAGTTTAACCATTTACTTCAATATACCTTTAATCTTTTGGTTAGACACTTCATCTTGGCTATTATTCTAAGAATAGTATGGATTATATTTTTTGTGACCTTTTCGCAAACTTATTAAGAATATAATCCATATTTATAGTTTAAAAATGATTCCCTTGGTCAATGATGATGTCCCTTGAAACTCCAAACCTAAAAAATATATTACACCTAAGTAAATAACATACAACCTTAGCATAATCAGTTTTAGTAGACTTAGCTTCCACCCATTTTAATATATAATCAATATCAAGTAATATTTAAGAATTACCAAAATACATGGGAATAGTTCCCATGAAATAAATTCCCCATAATTAAAATATTTCACAAACAAATATGGGTTTATAAGAAATATTTATTCTTTTCAAAATACTTATAGAATATTCACACTTTCCACCTTTCTTATGATACTCATGAGGATAATTAAATAATTATTTCCAATAAATTCTAGATTCCAAGTCTTTTCTAGAAATTATTTGAGGTCCAAAGTGTCCTCCACAAGAAACTGTATGAAAAAAATTCAAACATGCATTCTATTTCAATTTTCGGTAAGCATATTCTTATGACATGATCATTATAGATTTTCCAAAGAAATGGATGCTAAAAAATTTAATATCTGGATTCCTCCTTAATCGTTTTTATGTGAGTTGAGGTGATAAGTAAGATGAGATAGGGAGAAATAATTTATTATATCAGAATACCCTGGCACTTCACCTTCCACTATGTAGAGTTCTTCTCCAGGTATGTGATCTTTGAGTGGGATCAGTTCCAGAATTCCTATTTTAGATGTCTTTGGAAGTTAACTAAGGTAATATTCCACCTAATTTTCATCACCCTTTTTGTCTTTAATCTCCATATTAAGATTATTTAATGGAATGGTCCATCTCACCAACTATAGTTTGGCATCCCCCTACTTTTTTAATTAACTATGTTCTACATGATTTGAAAATAAAACCACTTTAGTTCCAAGTAAATCTGACAAGAATTTATCTAATTAAAATACAATAGTAGGAAACTCATTTTCATTGGTTTTTTAATTGATCTATGTAGAATACATGGTTCTTGAGGCAAAGGTAATTACATTGAATTTTCCATCAATTATTTGGGAGGGGACAAGTCCCATGGCATAGTTTGATTCATCAAAAAGTAGTACAAATGGGTACTCTCGATCTGGAAGTTTCATAATTGGTCACGTGACCATTTTTTCTTTCATCTCATTAAATAGATACATAGAAATATCATTGAAAATAAATTAACCTTATTTTAATATCAATATTAAAAGAGGAAGGTATATCTTATTAAATTATATGATGAATCTTCTATAAAATTCCATATATCCCTAAAATCATCTATTCTGTCCCAAAAAGGTGGGATATATAATATCATTCATTACATCAAATTTAAAATTATCCACAAAAATTACTTTTTGTAAAATAATGTGACACATCACCATCCTTATTTCAACCATAAAGTGACACTTTTCAATGTTCAAAACTAGATTGTTTTTTGTGCATGTTTTGAAAACATTCATCATATTGCCTAAGAAATGATCAAAGTGTTAGAACCATGGATGTTATTTTTTATATATGGATTATGGTTTGTGTTTTTTGTCAATCATCTAATCGATGATCATGGAGATTTTAAGGAAATGGATCATACAGTTCAAGAAATAAGAATTATTCAAGGTGGCACAGTTTCCCATTGTTTTCCAAATTTGTGTGCCTCAAAATCGAGATTTTTATGTTGGAAAACAATGTTTTTTCACATAGGAGTGAACAATATGAGAAACAAGAAATAAAATCATAAAAATAAGGTAGCTGCATACCTTGGATCATGGAAAACATACCATGTTCTAGTAATTGTTCATGGTCACGTACTAGGGAGCGGTACAGATACATAGAGAGGTGTGTAGAACTGAAAACGATTTGCAGCGATAGTTCATGGTGAAGGCATGTAGTATGCGGAATGCTAAAGGTTTGCAGGATTTCTATAGTTTACAAAATAGGAGCAGTATGTGGTGGTGTATAATAGTTCGCAGATGGAGTTCAGTATACAGTAAAGATTATCCCACATTGAAAATTTAGGTAAATAGGATTAGAATTTTTTTGGAGATATGTGCCTATTTAAGGATCAGTAATCCCATTCATCAGATATATGGATTATAGATTAAAATTTTGGAAAGAATTAAATGAAGACTAAAGTGGTTTATAGAGAAGAATACGGTATGTGGAGAGAATTATCCATGTAAGGAAACAGTCTATGGAAGTGGGTGCGGTTTTCAGAGGAATCTATCACAATACATGGCATAGTAAGGCAGTACGCAAAGATGAATGGTATGCAGAGGAGGTGATCATTATGTGGAGTAAGGTAGTATTCAGAGTAGGGAAGTTCATAGAGGAGTTGGGTGGTATATGGAAACAACAGTGTTACACAGAGGAGAGGATCCGTGAACCATTCCCACTAATCAGTATGTGGAGGAGGTGAAGTGGTATGAAAAACACACAGGGTATCATCGAAATTGACCAAATCAATTTGCTAAATTAATTTCCATAACCTGTTAGTGTGCAGAAAAACCAATTAAATTTGTTCATTATAACGAGACTTCAACAGAGCAACCATTTAAATTTTAGGATGCATGATTTAATGATATACAATTAAAGCAACCTTTAAGTCGATAAACTAGGTGAAGATTCTTCCAACGTAGTGAGAAAAAGGGATTCAATAGAAATGTTCTAAGGGACGTAGTCTTCTATCCCTAAAACCTTATAAAGGTAGTTCACTTAGAAAAGAGTGATTTTGTTAAACTATTCTAATCCAAAACTTGTGACAATTAGTGGTTTTTGGTATGATAGACACACTGTTAGTGTGTTCTCCTTGGAAATTCACCTTTGTGGTGAACTAAGTAAAATTGTTTGGTAGTTTCTTTTCATGTGATTGTTTGTTTTCATCACTTCCTATTTTGATAGGTTTAATAGGTTCCTACCAATGTGGAAACAAGATCCATTAGTTTAAAAGAAAAAGTTGACACCCTGATTCACCCATACCCTCTTAGGGTGTTCTAGGTTCCTTCAAAAAGTAGTTTCCAAAATTAATAAATCCATTGAAAATTACCTCCAGGTAGTCCTCAATGTGATCTGAGAAAATGTGGAGATTTTACCACTACAATTTACCGAGATCATTTCATAATCTAAAAAGAATCATATTGTATGAAAAATTTCTGAAGTGATAGGTTAATGTTGTCTTCTCTTGGCCTTATGGGGAAATTGGTACCTGAATGTATCCAAACAAATCCATACAAGAAACAATATTGTGTTCTTCCTAATAACCTTTCAATCATTGGTCCATGAATGGTATGTTGAACTGATCTTTTCTGGTGAATTGATTCAAATTTATAAATTCAATGCATACCCTCCAACTATTCGGAACTCTCATGGGGAATAATTCATTATTATCATTTTTCACTATTATCAAGCCAACATTATTTGGAACCTCATGGATGGGGAAAAACTACTAGGAGTGAAAAATTTGTTAAATTGTGTTAGATTCTAATATTTTTTATTATACTTTTTAAAAACCTCTATGGTAGTTGGTTTAAGTCTTCTCTGGGGTTTCCTAGTAGGTTTTTATTCCCCTTCAAGAAATATTAAATTAGAACAGAACATGGGATGAATTCTGGGGATGTCTCTAAAGATCCACCATATGGAATAGAAGTTTCTTCTCAAGAGAAAAATTAAAATTTTAACCTGGTCTTGGGATATATTTTTATATATGATTACTAAAAATTTCATCCCTTCCATAAGATATTGGTATTTTAAATCACATGGAGAGGCTTTTATAATTGATTTGGGGGTTGTTTTAAATATGATATTTCATTCAAATTTCTTAATTCAAAATCTTGAATCTCCTTATTAAATGGTATAATATTAGTTTATTTTAAAAAAAGTATCAATAATTTCAAATTTTATTTCATCTTGATAAATATTTCCATATTTTTTCGTACTCATTTATTCTATTGTGTTTTCAATAGCAAGGTGACCTCATAAGGATATAAATTATTGAATTATACATGGGTCTTAAATGGGGCTAATCCCTTATTTGTGTAAAATTATAAAGAATGAATGATTGTTTAAGGGTTATTATTGGAGTCATGAACATAGAATTACACTTTTTTATCTCCCATCTCCATGGTGAGGGTTCCTCTTGGAGTCAAGAACATTAAAGTACTCCTTGATATCTACCAGCTCCGGGGTGAGGGTTCCTTTATGTACCTCGCTGATTTTCCTAGAAGTATTTAAAAATGTTATTCCAATAATAATGGGTGAAGTATCTAGTTACTTTTCATCCTCCATGGTGATAACATAAAAATATACTGTAAAAATTAATCCCTCAGCTCCCAAAAGGACATCCTCTAAAACTCTGTTTAGAAAAATAGTGGATCTATTTCCCTATTGTAAAACTACTCTTGTGGGGTTTAGCTTAATAATTTTCCAAGATAATAATACCTAATTATACATGAAATTAATGGAATAACCAAAATCATACAAAGAGTCATAATATTTAAAAGAACCAATAATATAAGGGGGAAAATGTCCCCAAATATAGAAATTTTTAAGAAATGGTGGTGTGATCATGGTTGAGACACCCATTCTACGATTAATTCTTTCATTCCCATCTATAATTTTTCTCTTAATGAAAATCTATTTGGGAAACATATCATATTTGGGATGTTTCGGAATGGATTACAAGAGGGGTATGTTAATTTAAAACTTTTAGAATGTCTCATGTATCACTTTTGAAGGTTATCTTCTTCAATATTCATAGATTCTATAAAACTAAGAGGTAATCGAAGTGGAATCTATTCATTCTATGTTATTTTCCTATTAAATATAGTTTCATAAATTTAATTTATAAATATTATCCTTCCTTATTCCTCTCTCTTTTTGTCTTCTTATTTGAGTGGAGTTTTTTTCTCTTCCAGAATCTATCCAAAATTTATTGAATTTACATACTCACATTCTTCTAGTTCAGTATGAACATCCTTGGGCTATCATGGATGAATATACTTTCCACTCCATTTTGTGATCATTATTTACTTTACATTGGGTTTTTTATTGTTTGAGATGGATGTTTACCTGGGTTTTTGGACAATATGTTCATTATATTGACAAATTTATTTGATAAATCCTTCACTCTATTTATCAGCTCCTCAATATTTATTCACTACCTTATTTCAATTGGTAGTGTACAATATGAGGGTTTTCGGTAGATTTTCTTGTTGAAAAGTAGGTGTTTTATAAGCTTGATTTTGTTATTGTTTCTTGTACAGATGTTGTAAAGGGGTAGATTTTGGAATTGTTGTTGGAAATTGGGTCTAGCCTAAATTTTTAACCTTCAAATCCATTTTGGGATTTTCCTTCTCTCCATGGTTTGTTTTTCTGAAACTATATTGGATGGAATGTGGATAAAAAAATTCACATACCCTATACGTTATCACATTGATCAATGAAATGATGGTGTGATAAAAAAACCACATGCCTGAGGTGGGAAGGTTGATCATTCACTGGTTTCACATCCATCAATGTTACCAGAATTGTTAATTATTTATGTTTAGCTTCAATTAAAGGATATGAGTCATAAGTTTTTACCTCATCGATACCTATTCTACATATACCTTTTATTCAAAACTATTATGAATTATATACAATCATCTAAAATTAGATCATAGATTCCAGGGGTGAATTATCAATTAAAGATACCCCAATTGATGTATCCAAAAGATTCCTGTCATTGTCTATAAGTCCTCGGAAAAAGAAAATAGGAATTGGTGATTTTTCACAACTTTATAAGGATATCTTACACACAAAGTTTCTAATATTTCTTAATATTTGTAGAGAGTTTATCTAGATTCTTCTCGGATAGAGTAGATCTCAATCATTATTACGGTGCTCTAAGAGGCTTAGAAGAATATTTGAATGAATCATACTTCAAGATTATCCCAATAATTGATCTCTCTGGGTTATTGACTATAAAACCACTCTTTGGAAGCAACCTCAAGTGGAAATGGGAATGACCTATACTTGACTGGTTCCTTATCTACTCATATGGGAGTGAATCTTGCAAAAAATAATTGAAATTTTAATGTGTCATTTCGGTATTTCTCCTGGTAGGCCATGAAATGTGGGTAATACAATAATCATATCTACATGTAATTATAAATCTTTTTTCATAGGAATAGTTATTTTATTATTATTTTTAGCAAACTGGGGGGCATAAAAGTCCCTTAGGGTTTGTTTTATGTTAATTTATATGTTTTTTTGGCTCGGAATAAAGATTTTATGTTTCATTGGAGTCTTCTAATTTGATTTTTTCAAATTGGTTTTCAAGATTATGATTCATAATAATATTTAGAAAATTGAGCTTCATCTCAGGGTCAAGAACAAGTGGTTCCTCATTGAAGGTCCCAGTTATGCATGTGATGGGTTTAATTATAACCTACTCCCGTGCATTAGAACCATGTTTTGATATACACCAGTTGTGGGGTGTGTCAAAAGCTATTTATTTCCCCCCTAAGGGTATAGTAGTAGTAGTTACCAATATCATCTCCATAGATAAGTGTTTTAATCTAGTTTTCATGTGTTTAAATGTAAATAAAATACCCTGATTTCAATGACTAAGTAGTAAAGAAACTTGGTTTATGAAATTTAGATGAGATAAAAGTGATTGGTTTAAGTCTTTAATTCTCTTTTGTAATTGTATCATGGTATTTTAAAAATTAATCATTTTTATTTTTTAATGGGTTTAATGAATATATTAACAATTGTTTCTCTATTATCACGATTGATTAATGTTGATATAAAATGAAAATAAACCAAACAATTTCCTTGGTTGAACTATTCACTTTCTAATGTGTGAAAATTACAGTGGGTCTCCTTTGAATCACATAAGAAATACCAAATATTGTATTTAGTGTCCAAATTAGTCCAATATTTCTTCTTCGTGTATTTATTAATCACCAAACACTACTCCGCTTGATCGTATATCACCCAATCGGTGTGATCCAAAACCAAGGTGATGGAGAAAATATTTATTAATTAAGGAAATTAAAATATTAATATTTGAATTAAAAAACACAATCATATGAAATTAAATTTTTTAAATTGATAATTGAATACCATTTAACAAATAAAAAAGAGATTAACAAATTTCACAGAAATAAGAACTCAAGCATCACACATGGTCACCTCCTCATCACCAAACCACAAATGGTTCTACTCATCCATGGAATTGAAAAAAATAGAGGTAAAAGGGGAATAATTAATAACAAAAGAAATCTAAAATAAAATCCTAAAAAATATAGCAAGTAGTCGTAATGGTTATTATCCCAATTTTTTGTTCATCAACCCCCTCCCCCTCAATGGAACAACATCATTGTATTTAAAAAGGGACAGAACCACTTTATCTCATTTGTTTTTATATTTATATATATTATTCAAGCATTGGATATAAATTTATTAAAATATAACATATTTAATATACTAAATTATCATGTTTTTCCAAATTTATGATTTGGCTCGAACTCCATAGTGATGGTAGAACCATATATCATTATTATTCACAATGGTAACACATGTCGACCATTTCACATCTACCATAGTTTCTTCATAAACTAGTGAATATTAGTTCCATATAGATTCCACATATCAATTATACATGGAACATCACTCCTCTTTTTCTTGGGTAACTAACTGTTCTTGTGCATCATCTAGTAGAAGATACGACTATTTCCACAATGTTTCATCTGTTCCTGCTGGTACTAAAACATTTTCTTCTACCTAGGCTTCTTCATTAAACTTTGAGAGTTATCCTTTGTTTCTTATTCCTTATTTTCCACATTAATTCATCACAAACCTTTTCTCCATGTTCCATTATTCAAAATATCCACCATCAGTTCCATGATCTATTGTTGTGGCATATATATTATTTTCACAATGATAGATCACATCTATTATTCCTCAATGGTGCTTCCTCATCTAGTGATGTACAATTATTCCAAGGTGCTCCCAAAGATATTTCCATTAACTCATCCTTCCCTAAGATTCTATGTTTGGTGGAAGATCATGCATTTTGTTCCTCTTTTATATTAACCATTACTAAATAGTAGATCACATCTACAGTTGGATCAATGATAGATCACATAGAGAATTCCTTGATGGTATATCATGTATACTATATGCTTGATAGTATATCACATATACTATTCATCAATGGTATATAACATCTACCATTCCCCTATAGTAGATCACATCTACTATTGGTGGAATTTTCTACAATGGGGACATTTCATTCGCATAGTTAAATGTCTTCATTGTCCATGTTATATAATTGGAAGTTTTTTTACGTAGCCATGGTGTAGACTTTCCCCAATAGAGCATTCATTATATTTGGGAACTCCTGGAGTTTTTCATCATAACCATGGTGGTTCAGGCCTCAAAAATTACATTTTAGTGGATTATGGGTTATCATTAAGCCCTGCATCCTTCACATGGGCCTGAGGGAGCTCACAATGTTGTACATAATGTCATTAATCTTAAAAATGGAATCACTGAGGTCATTATAGTGTTTAGAGTCAATCCATGGACATCCTAGACTTTGGAAGTTCATTAGGCCTCAAGATAGAGCTTCAAATGTAGCTACCATGGATTTTTTCCAATAGTTATAGTGTTGAAGGGGTGTGTATGAGGTGTTTAAGGGTATGGAATAAGTGGAAAGATATAGTTTTACATTAAAATGAACATATCTATAGTGTATATGACCCACATTAGATGATAGATACGGGGATTCACTTTTATATATAGAAATATTTCCCATCCCCAACTCAAAATCATACTCCGAGGATGGCCTCCTTATACATTACACGCACATAGTATTAGGCCATGCCGCACCACGTAACTTGTGTGGGCTTATTCCCACACCCTGCCCACAGGTCCCTCCCTGGGGTCTATAGTTGTCACTCAGTAATCTCTCTTTAGGGGCCTATCATAGTTGGATAACCCACCCAGGTTGGATATGTGGCTATATGGTCATTCAATTTGAGGACTGGCCAAGTAGGCCCATTTTTTATAATCTATTAAAATAAATCATTTCAAAAAAATTATATTAAATTCTAAAATATATATATATTAAAATTCCAAAATTAAAATTTTAAAATTTACATTCATTTTAAATCATTTTAATTTCAAATTTATAATTTACCACTTTTTAATGAAATAATTAATTTTATGGTATTATTTATTAAAAATCATTTAAATCATTTTAATATTTTTAAAATTATGCATGAAATATAATTATGTTAAATTTACCATGTTATTTAACCATTTTTAGTTTCATTAATTACGATAGTTGGTCATGTTTACAATGTACAACGAAAATATCACTTTATTATTGTTTGTCCCCCTCCTTCGGTATTTATTTTCTTCAACATTAGACCATGGGTTCAATTATTCAACATTACCTAATCACCTCATGTGTGATAAAACCTCCATATTCTAGATGGTTATGCAAATTACATTGGGGTCATCTACATGCAAATGGGATGAGAAAAAATGGAAGATCATGGATGATTATTCTAGGTATCAGGAGCCTGTTTGGTTATGGAAGTCATGAAAGAGCATTCATGGATGATTTAAATCCTGATTTGTAACCGCCAAAGGCTGGGAATCGATGAAAAAAGTTGTTTTCCTATGATTTCAATGGATTAGACAAGGATAATAGAGGTATATTTTAGTAGAATCAGTAGATAAATATTTATTCAGGGAGAATATTTATGTTTCTATGGAAAACTAGGCTACACACCATGTATTCCAAAGAAACTATCATTGTGTATTGTTCTCTATCTAGGGGCTAGGGTTTCAAACTATTATAGATATCACACATCATGAGGTGGACCCATACAGTTTGTGACCTTTGGAATGTAACCAAGACATATACCATCAATGCACACCTAGGTAGTCCATCTGGATAACATACATGGTATCTTGTTCACACCCAATGTACCCTAATTAAGTGGTGAAACCATGTCTAGTGAGATACATGAGTTGGACCTCAGGTGGTCCTATATACCATCTTTTCCATATAACACATCATGTACTTACCCTTTTAAATGATGAGTGTCGAAGTGTCACACAGACTGTCTTGGATTTCATAGTAATTCCTATATACCTTATTATCAAATATTGTGTACCTCTTTTCAGGTGTTCTACCTCTCATATCTCCTTCTTCAGGAGTTAGTTTTTTACCCATGAGTTGTCCATTATGTGTACAATTCCTTATACTATGTGATGATAGCCTTTCTTTTAACAACATCTATATAGAACAAGGTGGTTTGAGAATTTCACTTATTCAATATTATTTTTATGAAGAGGATACTTGAGTGTGATCTCTAAATCAAAATCAGGGTTATCGACCCCCCTGATGGCATTAAGGGTCTAGGGTGTGGCTCTCCCATTTTATAGTAAAAATAGCATGCAAACCCTCTGTATTAATCTTGGTAAATTGAAATTGTGTCTAAGGAGTGGTACCCCCTTGTAATTATGTTCTAAAAAAGCAATCGTTCCTCACCCATATGGGATCAACACCCCCATGCCATGTTGTGCCATCAGTATAGTGTGGGTCCCCCATGGATCAAGTGAGGATTTTGGTCGGCTACTAAAGTAAAGGCATAATAAATTCATTGATTGATGAGAAGACCTGTCTTTGACACTATCTATGATGTTGGAGATCCCATATCTATATTTGATTGGGTTTTATATAGTGTATCTACATCTTGAGTTATATTATCCCCTAGTCTCATGGGTTGAGATGACCATTGTTTTTACCAGTAATTTATGTCATGTTCAACTTCATATGTATATACACACACCTGAATGGAATTTTACCACATGTTCCATGACTTATATAGATGAAAGGATAATTGATGGTGGAATTTTTAGACTCAATGTTAATGGAGCATACCAATACCTAGTGACAGTGATTGTGTTATATTTTTGGTTGCTAGATATCACAAGCAGGGCTCTCACTTACATTTTAATTTTATGAAAGTTGGTAGGTTGGTACCCATTTTATGGATGTGATTGTATTTTATAACTTTTATTCTACTTGTCTTAATTATTTTACTGTGTTTCATTCCTAGATGTTTTTACTTTCATTTTCATACACTAGTCAATTTCAGATATTATTACTCTACTTATATTCATGATGTTTGGTGTTTTGTGTGTATAGGAACCTTAGGGTAAGTCCACCCATTTGTGTGATATTCCAATTCAGTACTAGTCACTATCCCCTATACAATTGTATATCATATTGGGGTTTCAGTCTCAGTTACCCTCCAGTCCATGATGTGCCCCAATGGGTTGGGTCCTAACACTTACATAAATACGAACCTTTATTTCATTTTCATTTTATTTGTAAATCCTTTCATGATGTGACCTAAGGTGTCACAATGTGACTTATATCAGGTATATAAAACCAGGATTCCTTCTCTAATCCAATTCCAAAACACATTCATCCATTCTCATGACCTTTTATGATCATTTGGAAGTGTTTGGAAATCTTTTTCAACAAACACGGCCCCAAAATACTCCAAGGGTATTATTAATAACACTGAATTTGATTATTCTTAATATATGATATGGTTGGGTGTAATTAAAAATATGATCTTGTGATAAAGATATCAGGTACTTCGAACCATGGATATCTGAAAAATATGGGTTAGGTGTAATTCCAAACTTGGATATTCATGAGATGTGGGTTGATTTTAATGGAAATATTGCCTCTTCATGTGATAATGGTTAGGGATAATGTCATCCATAGTTATTCTTGTGATATAGGTTAGGAGAAATTACAACCATGATTGTTGATGTTATTTTTTTGTGTGTAATTAAAACTATTTGTATTATGTAAAGATCTTGGGTTTAATTCCTTGAGGATATAATGAGTGACATTGCTTGTAATAGTAACTCTTTGGGTATCATGATGAGAGTATGGTGTATTATAAAATTTTCTTTTATTTTTTTATTTTATGGTTTTATTTCCAATTATTCTCTCTGAACATTGTGATGTGGTTTTAAAAGAAGGTTCTATGTCGACCCTTGATATCCTTTTGAGATATGTTAAGGCTTGATAGTGACATTCGTTGAAGAAATTATATTCAATATATAGTGACTTATTTAGAACATTAGGATTTGATGAGTATTTATCATTGATGATTTATTACCATTTTATGTCATAGATGCCACTATGTATTGTAAATTTTGTTAGAGACACCATTAGTGTTGTCTAATTGAGTTTTTCTTATAGATTTCATGGGTATGATCATAAAATAATGTAAAAGGATATAGAAACTTTTGTGATTCCATTCATTTTGATAACCTCTGGTGATTCCCCTCCCCCCTATATGTTGATGATCTCTCTCCTCATCCTTCTCCATAATGTTATTTCACCCCTTTTACAAACCCCCATTCTCTTCCTCTTTATTCATTGATTTAGTTTTTCCCTAATGTTTGTCACAAGTTCAAAAAATATTCTTTGCTACAAATCACCACTTCTGAGTTATTAGAAGAATAATCCATTATTCACTTATCTCTATTAACATAATTCATCCATTAATGTCCCGCTATGGATACCTTCAATAGTTTCATCAATAATGTTTGGGGCCTTCAAAATAATGTGGTGGTGGGATTTCATAGATCTCAGTTCATCCTCATTCAATTTATTGATAAAGATAAATTAATTAATTTGTAGTACAGAGCTCCTCACACCTTTAAATAGGTTTATTTATATACCCTTATATAATATTTTTATTTTAATATGTAATTTTATACACTTTTATTGGAATTGTGGATCATACTTCTTGTTTTTATCCTCCCATTTCAAAATCTGGTGATCCTCAGTATTATTAGAAATATGTTCGATTGATACCATTTCTCAGATCATAGGACTAAAACATTGAGTCAACCAATTGCAATAGAATATATGTTGAGATTGAAATTTTGAAGCTCCCAGTTAATATAATATGGATTGAAATTGATGTTTATTATAGGATTAAGAAAGATCTTTTATTTTAGTTCTATATGGAGTTAGGACATCTCTATTCTCGTTAAATAAATGCATCCCAGGTCTACCAAAGGATTAGGAATATTCCCTGTATAGGAATCAGGTAAGGACTCTTGATCAATACCTTGAGTGTTTAGGGAGGAGACTCTAACAATAGTGGTGATGAAAATCATCCTATCAACCTGATAAGACTATGCTCGATGGAAACATGATCTTTATGGCTCCCATTTATACATTTCATATTAAATATGTTCAATATTTAAAAGTGATGGAAGATAAAAATAAACATATTGATAGTGGTGGAATGTAGATTGTGAATGTTAATCAATCATAGCCTATAGACACATCCTAATTCAAGGGATTATTATATTATTATGTTTTATAAGTGATATAGGATTCTACTTCATCAAAAATCGCTAGAGAAAAATCTCATTATACTGAGGGTGGATTGTTATGGTCTAAATATAACACACTTTTGATGGTTTGAGTTTATCTTTGGTTAATAAAAATGTATTTGATGTTCAGGTTGGGATAGCAGTGCCTGATAATGGATAAACGTGAAATTTTATTCAGAATACTCCATCTAGAGTTGAAACTCAGAACAAATTTATAGTGTTGGATATTTATGTGATGAACTCAATTGAGGGTTGGGACAATGTTGAGGCAAGTCAAGAAGGTGAAAAAAATCAAGGTGAAAGCATGTAAGATAATTATTTTGAAAAGGAGACTAAGATCCATAAAATTTCTTCTTAGAATAAAGAGTATTTTCTATTGAAGAAGTATTTTTGATCTTGTGAAAAATAAATGAACGAAATTAGAGGTGGACTCTAATGTATTTACCAAGACAATAAACAGGATGTGGGATAAGAAGGATTATTCATCCTTACCTAGTACTATGTCACCAAACCATATTGTAAATACAAATCGTCTTTATAATAATAATAAATAGTATTTATTGATAACTACGATATAGAACCTAAGTCGTTAAGGAAGGAGACTAAAGCTCTGGATGTTCATCCTTCCACAATCAAGTGTCATCTCAAAATGGAATTTGGAACTGATTTATCAACCAAACTGAAATTCTTTCTCCAGTCTAAAGGAGAGGTGGAGGATAAATCATTTCCCATTTATAGCATAAAGAAAGAGGCTAAGAGAATGTACAAAATAAATAAACAAGTCTACTTGAATGAGGATAAAGAAAAATGGATCCACTATCGAGACTACATATTTCTTCATGGTTTTAATACGATGAAGATCGATGTGGAGGATCACATCTTCACTTAGTTAAATCCCCTTGACTACATTAAAGATCTAGTCAAATATGAATCATATATTAACAAAATGACCATGTAATGAAGTTTATATATGGTTAATGGATCTACCACTCCAAAATTATGTCAGAATAACATTTTCATATATTAGGAGGCCAATCCTATTCTTTTATTTTAGCTCCTTAAAAGGTTCACACTTAACCGGCAAAGGTGTTTACTTGGAATACTATATTTAATTTTTATGCCAGGGGTATATTAGTGTAACTTCCCACAAACCATGACTCTCTCATGTAACAGAAATGGTATGTTTATGGGACATCAAGTATGACTCGACATATACTATAGGTTATCGACTAGCAGCAAGGGTGTGATATATATAGTGTAGAGACTATACCACCTAGTTACAAAGTTACATAGAATAATAACAATATTATAATAAATATCATATTAGCATAAATAATGGAAACAATACAATATAGTGGAAAATAAAGAAAATAAAGGCAACTAAATAATCCAATAAATAATAAAGGAATTATACAATGATAGGATAAAATGTTTCTTAAGTTCATGTTATAAGTAATATAAATAAAAGACTTGAACACTCAAATAAAGACTCCAATGTCCCCTAACTCGAGCCCTATATCAGCCCCATCTCCATACTCCTAACCATCCAACACAGAATAATCAATATCAGGGTCTCTTTCCCTTGTACAATCCTATATCCATGTAATCTTATCTTTTACCAAACGACATCTCGAATAGGGTGTGAGTATAAATTAGTAGGTCAACACCACCATGACTAAACATAACCGGTCATATCATAAGTGTATTAAATAATTAAATAAACAATTTTATTAATTAATTAAGAATTTAAATTAATATCACATTAACATACTTTGTCACCATGTAAAAATATCTCTAAGCATGTCTTACGATGATGCCAACCATAACCATACAACCAAGGTAAACATAACCTACTTTAGGACCATGCAACAGTGTCTTTGATCATTTCTCACAACCATGCCAATCATAACCATATATCCATGGTATAAAACACCCAAATCTAGGTCAAGACTTATATATAGAAATTTCAAAAAATAGTCAAGCCCGGGTATGGTATATAAGAATTATAACATGTACCAGGGCCAATATCGGTATATAATAATTTTAACATGTGTCACTGGGTAGAGCCTTATATATAAGTATTATAGCATGAATGACTGGGAATATCCCACTATATATGAATTACAACATGAATCTCTATGCATATCCCATCATATAATAATTATAATATGAATCACAAAGAATATCTAGCTATATAACCATTACATCATGAGTCACTTGGTATATCCCTCTATATAAGCATTACAACATTTTACACAATGAGTCATAATAGCAAGGATATCACAATATCACATCATATGGATCAATGGTAAATTATGAAAATTAAAATTTATCTTTCAAATACACATTTCATTTTCATTTGGTGATAAACAAATTACATGTCAATTATTTAAATAATCAATCCATGCTAAGGTGAACCTGTATCATGAAATCACCAAATCACATGTCATGCTAAACTCACTTAATCCATTGGCCAATTCATTTATATTTAGGGGTTCTCTCACCTGAATGATATCTATAATCTAAGTAAATAACAAATTGGATCCCAAGGGATTGCAAGGAATAATCATATTCATCATTTAATTAATTCAGGAACATTTTAGGTTAGTGTAATCTTAATATTGCGAATATTTTTCAATTTAGCAGACCATAGGGTTAAGGTTTAGGATCCCAATGTTTAACTGATGATTAACAGAGCGCTTCCAAAGGGTAACACCAATGAGGAAAAAGGTGTAGGAGAGTGAAATATAAAATATGGATAAAGTCATATAAAGATTAACTTCAATCCCAAAGGTGGTCTATGGATTCAACTTCCCTAACACAGATCAATGGAAGTGGAATAGGAAACCAAATCCAAATACATACCATGGATCGATCGCAAAAATATAACATCCCAAAAGGACAAAATCTCACATCACCTCAAAAACCATATTAGATCAAGAGGAAATGGATACCCATGAGGGGGAATGATAAATCATCCACACAGAACCTTTGAAACTATTAGTTAGGAAATTAAATGACATGTAACTCCAATACATGTTCTGTATTTATTTTTAGAGGGATACACCAAAAAACTCACCATTGTAGATGAATTTTAATATTCTCAAACAATACACATCATGAAATTAATACATGATTTGTAACCAATTCACACCCCATATTGGTTTCCTGAAATCTGTCCAACATAAGTCATATGTTTTTTAATACATGTACATGATGTGTAAATACCCTATAGACAAATTTCAATACAATTTCCTCAAAAAGGACCCAAACTATATCTGAATCCTTCCAAATCAATGAAAACAATAATAACATATTTAACATGTTTATATCTATACTCCATTAATTCAAATATACATACATACCTAAACATTAGGTAATTTTCCCAAATAAAGGCTCTACATCTCCAAACAAGACTCGACCACCAAAGCTCGAAGGAAAGGAAAACAAAACGAAAGATTTTTATCATAAAAACCAAAATATAAACATATCTATAAAAAAAATTGGTGTGTTAAAATTACTGTGCATTAAAGATTCATTATCATTGATGTAGGTAAGGTCATGGGCCTTGTTTTTTTGAACTATGATTCTATTAGAGTAGAAGATGGTACTAGGAAAAGACTCCAACCCACTATTTGATGTTTTTTATCCATTATTTTTTATATTTGGAATCAAATTGTAAATGATTATTCTATGGATTATTTTACTTGTTATAAACCTTGTATGACATTAAAATTTTTACTTATTTTCGTAATAGAATATGAATTGTTTCGTCCTGGTTGGATCATGCCTATAATGTCAATATTTTTTATCACATTGTGATGATGGTAATTGTTAGTACTTGTATTGTTATTTATAATTATCTATTAAAGGTTTAAAAGGATCTAATGACACTCATTAAACATACCATAAGAAAAATAGAAACCCAAATCCAATATCTATCAAGGAAGAAACTAAAATCATGCGAATTGAAAAATAAAAATATCATGGAACTTTCTATAAATTTAGTCTTTCCGTATATATTCATCCTATGTAACTAATGATGACAAAAAAAGAGGTGTAACACCATGATATTTTATTATATAGTTTTAATTGATTAAATTTCATATTGAATTTATTTGTCTATACAAAATATGAAAATAAAAAAAATTATTATATATATTTTTTAAGATAATATGTTATGTATTTAATGTAACCATTATAATGTAGTGGTTGAGTTTTTTATTTGGGGGGGGTTAAATATAGGTAACCACATTATGAAATATATTTAAAAAAAAATTAATACTAATGCATTGATAAAATTTAATTAGTGTAGCCAAATTATTAATAAAATATATTTATGAACAAAAATATATTTTCTTTCTATACTCTATTAATTTTATTATATTATTGAAAAAACACTATTCTATAGAAATTTATTGATAAAATATTCAATATAATAATTTAACATCAATCCAATACTTTTTACTAACTAATTAAAATGAATGAATTTATTTTATTCTGAAAATATACATTTCTATAAAAAATATATTTTTTCTTTATCTGTACTTATATTTATATTAATTTTTAACACCTTTATAAATTTTATTTAATGAAAAAATATCATATTTAGAATTATAATGTTCAAATTATATAACTTTATTTTATTTTTGGGCAAAAAAATAAGTTCTCGAGGCTACAGACTAATTACCACGGTAAAACTAAAATGGTTATTTTCATTGTTTTTATAACAGTTTCATGATTTTTATCTAAATAAATTAAACTAATATATTTTAAATAATTACTCTAATCTTATTTTTATAAATATAAATAAAAATTTACAATCATTTAATTTGTAACCGATAAGTAAATAATAATAATTAACACTTAATGTAAAGAAATTTCTATATATTATTATTTAATATAAAGTTAATTTTCCATTTTTTAGAAAATTAAATAGATTAAATATATTATAAATTCAGAATAAACAAGTTCATATTTTGTTATAGGTTCATATTATATTTTTATTAATATAATAATCATCATTTTTAATATTTAAACAAGGTTAATAAGTGTAAAAAATTGGTAAATAAATGAATCTGAGGTTTTTTAACTTAACATGGAAATTATAATTTCTTGAAGTCCTTTATTTGGTTATAAATTCATAACTATATTTATATCCAAAATTTACTTAGTATCATTACCCAAATCTCATGTCATTTAATTCTTACCCCTTTCCTAACATTCATTTCTAAAGAAAATCCCTCTTCTCACCTACAAAAGGAACCCACTTCCATCCACTTAAAGTCTTACTTAAGATTCAAAATTACATTAAAATCATATCCATTATACCTATCATGTATTATTATTAAACATTCATTTGACATTGATCATAAAAATTTATCCTATGTACCCCATTTTCCAGAAGTCCCTTAACGGAAGAATCAAGTCCTCGCTGTGAGTAATATCATATTCCCAATATTTTATTCTTTATCTTCCTCCTCCAAACCGATTCTTAACCTATTAATATAATTAAATCTATATTGATAATATAGTTAAATGTGACTATATTTATTTTTAAATAATTATCTACCTTCCATACATCTCCTTAGAAAAAAATTAAATGTTTTCTTTTCATACGTGGACACTACCGCCTCCATGAACGGTGTGTATCATTTTTTCATCGTAGCCTTTCATGGATTGTCTTAATAATGCAATTTATCAATTAATATTATCATTATTACATGATTAATATTTTTTAATGATAAATGTTTCATTGTATTAATAACTTCATCAATTATAAAATCAAAAAAACTCCCATGTTATATGCAGACTATCACTTCCATAGACAATGTGTTTCATATTTCATATTTTCCATATAAAATATTATAAAAATATATTTTATAAATTTGTATGAAAATATTAAATAATAAATGTAATTAATATTATTCTAAAATTATTTTGAAAATAATAATGGTCATTATAAAGTAATATATTGATATATGTAAATTACATGAAACAAGCTCACCATTAATTTCATCTTTCTGAATCATAACTAAAACTCTTTGGGAATGATAATGGGAAATTAAAAAAATCTTGATACTATATTATAGTAACCCGAATAATATTTTAGTGATGTTATATTATCATATAATGGGTTCTTGAGATACAATTATATAAGGCCAATTACATCCTCCACCGCTAAACAATCAAAAAATACTAACATCTCATAATGAAAATAAACATTAACTAGCTAATGAATATATACTAAATGATTATAATTAAACTATGTAAATGTTAATATATATAATATACGTATTAAATAGGTGATTATGATAGTTATTCTTATTAAATATAGGTTAGAGAATTCTTTTCAATGTTGGAATACAAGGTAAGGGGTTTTTGTCTCAAACTTTCTTCTTTGATAGATGTTTCATATTGTGCACCTATTTTGATTATATGTTGTATATAACACCTATGCTCAATGTTTTATCATTATTATATTTTATTCATGGAAACTAAATTTATAATCCTTGTTCTTTATTACAAAGGGTTATAATTCAATGGATACCAAATCCATTAAGGGTTTTTCTCATCTCACTTTTCATTTCTTGAGATATATGCAATATTCGCGACTTGTTTTATATAGTTTTGTGTATATAATTCCTAATGTTTTTAACATTATTTGATTAAATTAAAAGTATTTAAAAAACATTTAAAATTGTATATTTCATAGTCTTTTTATTCAATAGATACCAATGTTGTAAGGTATTTCGTTAACTCAAAGCTCCTTTCTTTGAGTTTTAATTTTCGTCATGAACTTCTTTATTTTGTGTTTGGTTTATCCCACCCAAAAATTATATAATATGATACTTCATATTTATATATGTGTAAAATAAATTTTTTAATTCCATTCACTTTCTTTGATGAATTTATTCTTCATAAAATTATATCATTGTTATGAATAATTCTCATCCTCTCCAATAAGCTATTTAGCTTCTTGGCCAATGTTCCTTCTTCCCGCTAATGTTTCACTTTATTATTTTAAGATAAAAATATGAATTATTGTTTTTTAATTTCATAATTCTCTTTAATTATGTTTTAAATTAATCTTTATTACTATATAATACATTTTGGGATTCAATAAAATTATTTTAAAATAATAAAGTGGTTTTTATTTTCATGATCAAATATTCTATCTTCACCTCTAATTTTTTTTAGAAAATCATAATTTGTTTTTCAAGGCTATATTTTTAAGTTTTTATTTGAAAGTGGTTTTTAAAAAAATTACCTTCTTCGAAATTATTTTTAAAAGTGGCTCATAACTTCATCTCTTATTTAAATGGTTAAGAAATACTTTTTAAGGGCTCTATTCATGGTTTTTCATATATTTTACTCTTTATTTCAAAAGTGTTTATTTCCTTGTAAATTATTTTCTATGAAATTCCCTAAAATACTCTTATACATATTTTTTTTGTGGGATTAAAATCACTCTTAAAAATGACCCAATTATTGATTTCGTCATATGTTTAACATTTGAATGTTATTCCAATAAAGGTATTTTTTATCTATATCAATATCCTTCAAATTTTTTATAATCATCAGTGGCGATATATTTTTATACTACCCGCAAAATTTTTGGTTTTTATGTCTTATAAAATGTTCTGTGAATGTTTCCATGAAATCTATCTCTTTTCCATTAATTAATTTATAGATATCTGAAATATGAATTTTTTTTATGTTCTTATGAAACACATATGTATGGATTTTATTATTTTTTATGTATTCCCAAAATTATAAATTCATATAATTCATTGGGTAAAGTTTTATATCTAATGAGATAAGTATTTGAATCAAGTATTAAATATTTCTCCACTATGGGAATTAATAAGTGATGTCTACTCTATGATGTTATGGGAATCATGAAGTGATGTTTTCTCCATCACGTTAATGGAATTATTAACACCTGCTTCACTATGTTATGGGAAACAGGAATTGATTCCTTATATAACATTTTATGGATTTTATGCTTATATTTTTTCCAAATTAACATTTTTCTTCATATTACTCATGGTATATTTTATCATTTATTATGTAATGATCTAATAAATTATTTAAGTCTAATAATCCATTTTTATTTGGGTATGATATTTTAATGTGATTTATTTGAATATAATTATGTTATCATACCAAAATACTCATATTATTATCACTTATGAGAAAAAAAATTTATCTATTATGTTTACCATTACTGAGAATATAAGCTCAATCATTTTACTTTTATGTTTACCTTCTAACTCTAATGTTTCCTTTTGAATTTTTCCCTTATTTATCATTTCAGATCACCTATTTCTTTTATTTTTCATTCCAGAAGTTATGTAGATGAGTATAACATATGACGTAATAACCCAATTAATGTAAATATAAAAAAATAGATTTATTAATATACATTAATTAAATTTTATTTATTTATACTCACTATAAGAATATTATTTAATTTTTCAGTGAAAAACAAAAATCCTTATTTTTAACCAAACTCGATTTACATGCATTATATAGTTTCATTTCAAAGTGAAAATTTTAAAATTTTAGAATTTTAATTTTGAAAAATTAAATACATTTTTGAATTCATCATTCTAAAATTATCTTAGGATTATTTTATGATAATTTTGTTTGAAAATATTTATTTTTAAATGAATATTTAAAATGCTGATTATTATTGAAAATTATATTTTTGTTTCATGAAATTAAAATTTCCTATTTTGTTATAAAATTATTTCAAAGAAAAATTACTTAAATTAAATTATTAATAATATAATTATGGTCTTTGAAATTATTTTTATTGTTTAATTTCGTATAAAAATATTTTATGTACCTAAAAATATTTTTTTTTTGAAAAAAACAATTTTTATTCATATTTTTTAGGTTAAATTTTAAATTAAATTCTGCCACTTCCGTAAATTGAATTTGATAAAATAAATTGAATATTTTTAATCATAATAATTAATATTAGATAATTATTTAAAATTAATATTTGGTCAAAATAAATAGAAAAAACTATAAAAATATATTACCAAAGTTATGGTTAAAACGAGTTTACCAGGGGTTTAAACTTTAGTGATAAGAGTTAAAGTGAACAATATATTTTTATAAATTTTATTTTATGTATATATTTTGGACTTATATCATGTAATATTTTTAAAGGATTCATTTTAGATCCATTTATCTTGAGCAAGATGATATTATATTTTATTTTATTTTTAAAAATAAAAGTGTGTCCTCTCCCCCACTTATAAAAAGACACACCCTCTCCTCTCATTTTGACACTTAAAGTGCATTTTGTTTAGTTAAGTACTTCAAAACATAACTCAATAAATATTTCCTCGTGTCCTAGAGGTCCTAGATTGATCATAAAACCATCCTAGGAAGTGTTTAGGTGTAAACATAAATAGGTTGTCTAAAGAAGAGGTATAATTCTGAACATGGCATTTTTATTATATTTCAAATTTTTACACATTAAAATATTCATCAAACATAATGAATTAATAAAAATAGTGTATTAAATATTCTGATAGGTTTTTATGTTAATGTAGAAACTGTATTATTCTCCCTCTTTCAACAAATGGGAAACGAAACTATTGTTCATATATATAATGGACGAATACATTGCAAACTGATTTATTCATTTTCCATTACCACCTCTCATTGATGGATATAATCATGAATTTAATATATATATATATATATAATATTTATCATTATAGGTATATTATATTTTATATTCTTTCTTACCATTGAAAAATGATAATGTCGTTTGATAACGTTATTTGTGTGTGGGTGTTGATTACCACCTCCACAAAGAGATGTGATTTTTTTTCATGGACACAACACATGGACACTATATATTAGTTTATTTAAATAAATAATATTATATTATAAAATAATTATTATTATATAAATATAAAATTATATTTACCATATTTTCCTCATATTCTTTGAAAAATTAAAACATTACTCAAGCGTATGTACGGCCTACTGTCTCCTTGATTTTAACATAATTTATTTTACAGAACCATATTTTATTGTTTATTTTAAAAGTTTAATTAATGTAAAAAAATGATAATTATTTCATTATTATTACTATAAATATTATGGAATAATGAACTCTTTGACCGTAGTTAACTTTCTAAAGTGATTTTGGATATATGAGCTGAACATTATCAAAAAACCATCATGATCTTAATTGCCTATATAATTTTATATAACATGTTATTGAATAAAATAAAATGAATAATAAAAATGAAAAAAATATTAATAAAATAAAAAAATTAACATAATTTTTTTATTCTGGAAGATAATTAACATACATGATAAGTCTCACTCGAGGTAAGAAATAATGTACCTTCAAAACCTCAATTTAAATACTTAAAACATTTATTTTGTAAATATTTTTATTCTATGTACATATTCATAAAATAATTTTATGCATTTATTTATAGGGATATAACTTAATTATAAATGTAATTTTATATAACTTTTTACTTTCATTAAAAAAATTTCAAAAATAATAGTTTTAAATATTTTAAATGGAGTGTTTGGAGGAAAATGAGAAATGGAATGTTCTATTTTAATGTATACGGTATCAGTAGTCATTTCTACCACTACAACTACTTTTTAATGGTTTTTTCTTTTAAAATTTTCATGGTTTCTTCAAATAAAAATCTTGATTTTATTTATTTTTTGTATTTTCAAAAATTTTATTAATTGGAATGTATACTTCAATATCATGAAATGTTTTCTTATGGGTATGAGTAATATTTTTATAAGTATGATAATTGAAATTCAATATTTCATGTATTATGATTATGTTATGGTTATTCAGAATTTTTTATTATGATAGTTGAGCCTTATATTACTCATTATGACATGTGATCCTGATATATCCCATGATAGTGGTTGAATCTGATATAGCTTATGATTTTAGGTGAGCCTGATATAGTTCTCCAATGCATTGGGTAAAGGGATGGATTAACTATTTAGGCTCATCCAAAGAGATTATTGGAATTTAATAACTAGGATATTCTATTTCCAAGAGTTATATTAAGTGTGATATGAAAATTATTTCTGTGGTTACCTACTTAATTTATATATTCTTTTTATGGTATTTCCCAAAAATATTCAGATTTCACAAGGTATGAAAATGAGAATCAGATTATTATAAAGATTTTTCTACTTCTTAAGGGTGAAATTTATATATTTTCATTATTTTTACATGATTATAAATAAAAAATTATGATTTTTTTTTTCCATTTAATATTTTTTATAAAATGTTTTGTGAATATCTAGGGGAAGAGAAGATTATTTCTTGAGTAATAAAATTTTTATTTGTATCCCAAAGGTTATTCTTTAAAGGTTGCATTTTTTATAGTATTTATGGACTAGTAGTTTTTATTTATTTATATTTATATGTACCTTAATAATATTTTTGGGCTTCTCCCAAATTTTAAAATGTTTTTATAGTGTTTTAAGGATGAATAGAGAGAAGGATTAGGTCAAGATAAAAATTATGAAGATATGTCAAGAAAAGACGTATTTTATTTTAAAAGGATTAGATTGTGGAAAAAATGGATTTTGAGTGGAAGTTTTCATGTTGTGATTTTATATTAATTTATTAAGGGTGAGAACCTGATTCATTAAAACTCTAAAGTTAAAATATCTCTAATAAATCAAGGAAAAGAATTATTGTATAAAAAATTAATTTTAAAGATTGTTTAAGGTCGTATGCTTATAGTTGGCATCAGATAAAAGATTTAAATGGTTTTATTGGTTACGATAATGAAATTAAATACCATTAATATATTCTAATTTATATTTATCATGAAATATTATTTTAATAATAACATATTTATTCATGTAAAATATTTCTATTTTAGAATGTTTTTCTATATAGGAAATAGGGAAGCTATAGTAGGAAAGCAACAAGGGGATAATGTCCTTACAAATCAGTAACATAGAATAATTGCAATTTTAAATCACTAGTTTTTTATATGGTGGATCAGTTGAAATATGATATAAATGGTTGTGTTATACATTCTATATAGCATCTAGATATAACATAGATAAACATGTCTAGAGTGGAGCATTTTATGAGACAACACCCTCTTGTGTTCAGTAGATCATATGACTTGGTGATAGCTAAGGGAAGGAATAAATCTTTAGAAAAGATATTTGATTTCATGGGTTGTTTTTATCATCAAAAGTTAAATAATTATATTTACATTTTTAATGTGAATATGAATATTGGTGTTCATTGGTTAAAAATACAAGAGAAAGATAAGATATTAAATCCCTAGAATATGATATATTTAATAATATTTTCCTTCAAAACTATTTTCCTTAGTTGTCTTCGTTAGGTATGGAAAATAAATTCATATATTTGAGGTAGAGGTATAAATATTCAATGGATTCATACAAATATAACTTCACCAAATTACTAAGAAATTCACTCAATTGTATTTGAGGTCTTGGTAGTAAAATTAATTGATTTTATTGAGGATCAACGCCAAGATACTGAATATATTTGGACTCTCAGTTGTTTAAAAGTTATGAGAAACCTATTAACTATTGTGAGAAGGTTTGTATGGGGTTTTTTTAGGAACATTTATTTCATGATAACAATGTGAAAAAGAGATGTAAGTGGCAGTAAATTAGGAGTAATACATCAAAGAAATATGGATATAATAAAACCAATTCATTTTGTGATATGTATGGTAAATATCACTTTAAGAAATGTATTATTAAATATATTAAGTGATTATAATGTTGTATGTTCAGGAATATGGATCTTGACTGTAAAGAAAAATATATTGGTATTTGTAAGAAAAATTCCAATAAGAAAGTGTTATATTTGTTATAAATATAATGAGATGGTTCATTATGTGGATTCATGTTTGAATAATACCACAAATTATGTGAAGTAGTAAGACTATAAAAACAAGGGTGTGGAAAAATACGTTGAAATATTGGTACAATTGGGCCGTAAAATGAATTGGTAACAATTACAATACATATTTATTCAGATTATAATAATTTCTTGTTTTATTTAGGTTTTACACATTCTTTCATTTCTACGATATTTTCGGTTAAAATTAAATTTTCACCTCAAGAGATGAATTTATAACTTTTATAAAAAAATTAGGGTTGGTGTTAAGGTAATAAAAATTTATAAAAAAATTATCATTTGTGGAATTTTATTCTCGTCAATCCCTACTATTCAACTCATTTTATAATTTCATGTTATTCTATTTATTTATTTCATTTTATTTTATAATTATAAAATAGATTTCATATCCAAATAAGTTATTTTCCAAAATTAATTTCCACATTATAACAAAAATAAATTCATACCTTGTATATTATATTAAGAATTTGTGAAACTTTTAATAGATTGAAATGAAAATTACCTTTCACATGTTATCATAAATAAGTAAACTGTTCAGATTAATGATGTTTTGGTAGTAAAATGATATCTATATGTTTTAAATAATAATTTCCCTAGTGTTTTACTTAATCGAAAAGTTGAATTTATTTTTTACTTAGTACCTAATGATAATATAATTTCAAAACCCCTTTATCATATGGTTAAAGTGTAATTTCATGAACTGAAAAATTAGTTGAATGAATTTCTTTATAAAGGGTTAATTCATTGTATCACTTCAACTCTAGGGATATAGTTTTAGTTATTAAAAATAAATATGGTTCCATGAGGCTTTTTATTGATTATAGATCATTAAATATTCTTATTGTTAATAATATATATTCATTGTCACATATCGATGACTTTTTTTATCATCTCTAAAGATCTAATTATTTTTTGAAGGTTAATATTAGGCTTCGGTACCATCATATGAAGGTGTAGGAGGATGAAATCCCTATGATAGAATTTCATAGTGGGTATGGGAATTATGTGTTTTTTGTTATTTCAATTGGGATGAAAAAATCTCAAGTTGTATTTATATATCTTGTGAATGGAGTTTCCAATGATTATTTGGGTATGTTTGTAGTTGTTTTTATTGATTATATTTTGGTTTATTATAAAATATATTTAGATCATGAAAAAACATGTAACATTTTTTTAACCATAAAGGAAAATAAGTTATATGATAAATTTAGTAAATGTTATTTTTGTTACAAAATATTTCACTCATTGGGCATATCATAAATAAAGATTGCACAACTATTGATCCTACTAAAACAAAATTGTTTTATGAAAATACATTACCTAAAAATGTGACTGAGATTCATTGTTTTCCTATATTATTAGGATATTTCCAATGGTTTATTATAATCATTTCATGGTTATCTAGATCTCTAACCTTGTTAATATGAAAAGGAGGTATGTTTGACTGGATAATGAAATAAAATTAATGATTCTAGGAAATGTAAAGAAGATTAGTAAATGATCTAATTTTGGACCTTACAACAAAAAATGGTGACATTGTTATCCATATTGATACTTCATTGAAGAGGATGGATTTTGTTAACATATAATTGGAATAACCAGATATGGGTGCCATGTGGGTGGGGTGTGTGTAGTGGCTACACTGTCATAATAAGGATACATAGGATTGGTTTTTTAATAGACCATATGAGGACTTTATTTTTTTAGGGATTAAGGGAGGAAATTTAAAACCAAGATTGGTGTCTTTAGAATTGATGTATTGATGAATTGTCTGTATGTCTAATTGAGAAACCAAACATACTAACTAAAAAAGTCATGGGGATAGAGAAGATGTGCATGAAAAAATCAATATCTCTGGATTAAGAAGGGTGATTAGAATACCACATATTTTTAGTCATTATTAAAGGATAAAATGTTGCAAAATGATAAACATATAGCTCAGCTATGGGTCATTTACTGCGGATGTTGAACATACAAGGATGTTGGCTTTTGAATTCGTTGAAAACCAATAAGATGGTCCAACCAAAAGTAATGGAGATGGGTAGATATTAGCTCAGAAGAAAGATCTCTTCGTGAGTTTCATTTATAGACTGTTGTATGATAAATATAATGTGGTGTTAGTATCCATTCAATAATATAAATAGATAAAAGTGTCTGTGTTTGGTTTGTAGTAGGAAATTACACCAATAATAGATTTTTTTAAGAGCATTCTATATGGCAGCATGGGCTATTTTCAAGGTCCATTTAGGTGAGGTGGTTAAATACTTCTTTTGAGGTTGAGAGATTACCAGGGTGTCATTTTATTCCAATTTTATTATTATTAAAAAAAATTAAATACCTCACTACCTTGAATCAAAATAAGACAATTTTCATTTGTAATTTTTTATATAAAATCAATTCAAATTTAATAAATAAAATATGATTCTCTATGATACCTAGATTTATATCATAGGAGAAATGTGTATTTGTGTATGGGAGATATATCTTGGGGTTATTGTAATTTTAAAATAAATAGTGGAGGATTTGAATAAAATAATTCTTAGATCCAATGTTTTGATTAAGGTGGATATGGATAAGGATTGTGATAAGTTATAATATAGTTTCATTATTAGGGAAATGAAAAAAAAAATCTTTCATGGCTGGTTTTTGGACATGTGTTTTAGATTTTATACTTCCCCATGGATTGAAATCATTCTAATGGGAAGGGGTTTTAGATTCTACAAATCATGATGATGTAAAAGGGAATGGGAACCATTGACTCCCAATTACATTATTTTGGCTAGAGGTGCTTACTAGAAACATAAAATTAATTCCAAAAGGAGGAAGTATTGTTTCATTTAGAAATGGGTCTGGTAATGTATCAGTGTCTCATTCAATCTTCATTTATGATATTATATTTTTTATAAATGTAATTAACATATAAATTTTATGGTTAATTAATATCATGACTATTTTTTACAATTTGAATGGGAATCATGTTAATCATATAAAGAGTCGTGTGTTTATTTCCAATAAATATTCATTAATTCGAAGTACTAAAATTAAAGACAAACATGGAATGCATAGGTGGAAAATCCCAATGGAGTATCTTGGAGCCCTAATTCTGAATGGTGTAATAAAAAATGGATTATTTTCTGGGATCACCAACTCGATTATGGGGAGTATTTTCAATTATAATAATAAATTCCTCTCATTTAGTGGTATAATTACATTGATCAATAGTGTCATAAATTCTATTCCAATCTATGTTCTTTCGACTATCAAACCCATGGAGGGAACTATTATGAAAATGTACTATAATGACGAACTTATTATGGAATGTAAACAAAACTGGAATATTCCACTGAGAATCATGGAAACATTTGGTGATACCCATTGATAATGGTCGAATTGGTATTCATAGTATGTCGAATAACATGAATTCTGTGTAGGAAAGAATGGAATGGGATAACATTTAAGGTAAATACTTGGATGCTTGGTTAATGAGGGAAATATTTCAAAAATAATTAGAGGCATATACAGTAAGAACCAGATGATTGACACGCCTTGCGCAATGAATTATGGATTATTTGAAGGAGCGTGATTACAAAACATGGTCAGTTGTTGATTATGGGGAGTTAAATATTTGTAAGACGAACTAGGATGGGGAAACATTATTCCTTCTAGGGTGTCCAGCTCAAACATTTTATTAAGATATTCTAGCAGGTTTCTATCTTTCTAAACCAAAACCAGAATAATATATATGAGAATATTTGTTTGGTTTACAATTTGAATATGTTTATTTTCTTAGGATTTATTTCAAAGAACTTCAGTATGTAGGATTTTAGAAACCTGGTGAATGATAGTGGAGGGATAGATGTATGTGAATCCAATATATGGTGAAAATAGATTCTTAGTATGATTAATTTTTTAGTGTGGATAATGAGGAATATTTCACTACTTACATATGATAATGTTCTAAAGAATGATGTGGTATTGGCCTCTAAATGCTATTTTTTTGCTTCGTCACCTCATGAATGAATATAGTGCATTTTTTTAGAGGTTACTAGAAAAATATCCTATGTTTTTCATTTGGAACAAGATGAAAATTTAGGGGTGTGGAGATACAATGAAGGAACACATCAAGGCCTACTTTTAAGATGTTGACTAGTAAGGGGTATAGGTTAATATTATGGAAAGGTCATTTTTAGTTGGGTGTTGGTCCCTTTGGGAAGAAATTATTGAGGAAAGAAACTGTAGTGGGTTATATTTTATTTTCATTCAGGTTTGAGTGAGGGCCCTAGTGGTTGAACTGGGTTCACTTATCAATGGAGGGTTGGCTTGTCAAATGTTAGGAATTTTTCCCAAGGATTAATACTAATATAGAAGGTGGTCATGGAATTCAGTGAAGATGGTTCAAATGGAAGGCACATATCATGGGACTAAAACTAAAAGTATATGGATCATGTTATTATAGAGTAATGAAAATGTAATACTTGTGAGAGACAATAGGGTTTTTTTATTCTCATCCTCAATTAGTTGAGTCAATTAATTCCATCAGAGATAATGAAACATTAATAGAATATCACATTATACTATGTAGGCTCTATAATTTTCAATTTTTATAAGTTTATTTTGATTTTATATTGTTTTTTGGGTTATTTATTTTAAAGGATATATATCTATGGGAGTTTGATTACTCTATCAGGAAATGTAGAATCTTTTTAACCATGGTATTCATGTTAACGACAACTGAAGAGAATGTAATTTTTTTTAATGTACAAGACAACAAAGAAAATCCAGGTGAGTCCATTATCCTTTATAATTGTTTGGGGTCTTTATTAGAAAAATTTAAGTTTATTTTAAATGATAATGCTCGTGTTATCCATCATTTCTTCCCTCGTTGAGTGGGAGTGGCCCTGTGTGATTTTTTTCAACAATAAATTACCAATTTTCAATCGTATTCATTAACATCCAGGTTAAGCTAATATAGTGGATAATTATTTTAGTTAAAATGATAATGAAGCATTAAATACGCCATATCCAGAACATTATACTTTAGTTAATGATTTAAAAAATATTGACTCACAAATTGTGTGTGTATAAAATCCCTTTATTTTATTACAGGTGTCAGTACAATTATCTTTATCAGACAAAATTATGTATGTTAAAAATATTGATAGTGTATTATTGTAAAAGGTAGAATTGATTAATAAGATCTAGTATCCTAAATTTCATATTGATAAATAAAGTTTTTTGGATTCAAAAAATGTTTATGTGTTTCATGTGACCCCGAGTATAAGATATAATTGTTTATTAAGGCTTATATCTCTCAATTTTCAATTAATCCTAGTAGAAAAAAATGTATAGAGACCTTAGGGAATATTTATTGTGGGGAGGAATGAATAAAGATAATGATTATTTTACTATTAAATGTTTCACTTATCAATAGTTGAAACTTGTTTGACAATTAATAAAAGGGATACTTTAGCCTTTTCGACTATCATGCTAAAAATGGGAGAATATACCTTGGATTTTTTGGTTGGATAACCAAATACATCCCAAAGTAATAATTAAATATGGGTTTTTGTTGATCGTTTAACCAAATATTAACATTTTATTCTCATCCTAAATAATATGTATTTAGATCAACACTCGTTAAATTATGTTAAAAGGATAATTAGATTACCTCAAGTCCCACTTTCTATTGTATCTAACTGTGATCCCATTTTTACCTCTAAATTTTTGGAAATTCTTTAGAATTCATTAGGTATGTAATTAAATTATAATACAGCTTATCATCCTCAATTTTATGGAAATAAAAAGAGAACTATTTATAATTTTGAACATACGATTCATGATTATTAAATGAATTAAAAATTAATTTAGAATTATTATATTTCATTGTTTGAGTTTTCCTATAATAACAGTTTTTTTGTGTACAGATGATGCCTTTAAATGAATTATATGGAAATAAGTGTAGGAATCTGCTTGGTTGGGATAAAGTAGGTGAAAAGAAGTTACTAGACTAGAATTTGAAGAATAAATGGTTGAGAAGGTGAAGATGATTCAGTAGCACATGATGATGGCTTAGATTAGGTGGAAAATAACTAGAGTAACGATCTTTCTTTCAAGGTAGGTGATTATTCGTTTCTCAAATTATCTCCATAGAATAGTGTTCTGATTTTTGGTAAAAATTGGTAGTAATGTTCATAGTTCATTAGACCATTAGATATATAGGATAAAGTTATAAAAATTTACTATTCAATGTACTTTCCTCTTAATTTATCTCTAGTTCAGGATGTATTTCATGTTTTTTTGTTAAGAAGATATGTGGCGTATACATCTTATTTTTTAATCACAAAAGTAGTTTAGTTGAAAGAAAACCTTTCTTATGAGGAATATAAAGTAAAATTAATGACAGTAGAGATAAAATTTTGTTGAATAAATAGATTTACCATGTTAAGGTTTGTTGGAAATACCATATTATTAAATAAGAAACAAGAGAATAAAGAAAATTCTATGAAGGAAAAATTTCATCATTTCTTTAAATAATTAATAAAATTGTGAGGACACCATTTCAAAAATGGGAGAAGAATGTATCAACACATTTAATGTTATGATTAATCATTTTAATGACTTATAAATATTCCCTAATTATATTTTATATAGTTATATTCCTTGTAATAAAATTAAGAAAATTTTTAGTCAAAAGGAAAAGGGAATTATTTCAAACCAAATTTGGTTTTCATGCAACATATGGTTTTATCTAAAATAATTATTTTCTAATAATAGAATTTTTATTTAAAAGAATGGACATAATTTTTAAATTTATCTTGTCAAATTTATCTAATTATGATTTTTTTATAATTGTTTGATATGTTTTTATTTTTCAATGAATAATGAAAAATACTAATTTTTGATGAAAACCATCTTTTCATTTCAGGAATTTAAAAGGATTCATAGTGTTTTAAAATATCATAAAATTAAAATTAGTTCCATTATAATAATAATAATCCAATTATGATATTTATAATTAATTTTATAATTTAATTCAATATAAAAACATTTTTATACATAAATATTTTTAAAACCATTTTTCATCACGTTTTTTTGGATAAATTTTATATTAAAATCGGAATATTTTTGGACTTGGGTTTAATAAAAATTATTATATATTTTTAATAATAATAATTAATATTAATTAATAATTAATAATTAATTTTTGGTTATAGTGAATAATAAAAGTGTAAAAATTTGTTACCACAGATAAGGTTAAAATTGGTTTATTGGAAGTTAAACTTAAGTTATCGGGATTAAAATGACCTATATACTTGTATAAATTATATTTTATATACTTATTTGTACCACATATAATATAATATTTAGAAATCTTCCATTTAGGTTCCATTTTTATTTAATAATACATAAATATATTTTATTCATTTTAAAAAGTGAAGTCTATCATCTACCCCACATATAAAAGGACACCCACCCTCCTCTCATATAAACACATAAATATAATTATTGTTTAGCCATTCCATATAAAAAATCCATTAAATGAATCCCCCTAAAATTCTAGAGTGCCTTTTTTATCATAAAACCAACCTAAGAAGAAATTTAGTATAAACCTAAAGATATTATTTGAAGACGAGATATATTTCTCAACCAAGAATTTTAATATTATTTTTTATTTTACATCCTTAAAATGTTCATTAAAAAAGATGAAATAATAAAAATAATATATTCAATATACATATTTTTATTAATGAACAAAATATATCCTTTAGCTTATTCTATCAAAAAGAAAATAGTACTTTCGTTTATGTGTACGGTAGACTACCACCTCACAAACTGATAAAATTATTTTTTCCATCGTTTCCTCTTGAGGCAGGTTATAATGATGAATTTAATGTATATAATAATATTAATAAAATATTTATCATTATATTAATATAATATGTCATCTTACTTCCTACCATTGAAAAGTTATAATTTGTTTGTTTATACATGTGGATTACCATCTCCACGAAGTGATGTGATTCTTTTTTCATGAACATATCTCAAGGATTATATATATAAGTGTACGTAAAGAACTAATATGATATTAATTATATAATAATAATTATATAAATATTATATGATATTTACCAACTTTCTCTCATTCCCTTTGAAAAATGAAAATGTAACTCATGCGTACTGACAGCCAACCCTCTCTATGATTGTAATATAATTCATTTTTCATAAACATATTTCATATTTTGTTTTAAAAGTATAATTAATTTATAAATATTATAAGTATTTAATAATTATTATTCTCTTTGACATTTAATAATGACATATTTGATCATTTTCAACATACCAATGTGATTTGGGACTTATGAGTTGAATATCGTCCAAACATCTGAAATGAACTTTATTGAAAAAGTGATTTTATATAACATGGTAATAAATAAAAAAAGGAATAATAATGTTAAAAATAGATATTATAAAATTAAAAAATTAACATAAGTTTATTATTTAGAAAGTTAAAGAGCATATTTGATCAGTCAGACTTGAGGTAAGTGACACTTTACCATAAAAAACCTATTTTCAATATTTTATTAATGTATTTTCTAAATCTTTTCTCCCATGCCTATATTGTTAAAAAAAATTATGGTTGTATTTATATAGACATAAATGACTTATAAAGGACATCTTATTTCACTTTTTAATTTATTTAAAAGTATTTGAAAAGGAATATTTTTATGTATTTTATAAAGAATGTTTAGATGAAATGGAAAAATGAATGTTCTATTTTAACATATACATAAACAAAGTTTATTCTAACTACCATAACCGTTATTTGATGTCAATATTCCCTTAAAATATTTCATATTTTCATCAAATAAATACCCTAATTACCTTTTTATAGATATTTTCAAAAATGGTATTAAATAAAATGTATATTTTAATATCTGAAAATGTTTTATTATGAGTGAAAATAATATTTTTATCAGTATGATAATGAAAATAAAATATTTTATGTATTATTATTATTTTATTGATCTTGGAGATTTTTTATAATTTATGGTGAGGCCTATATATCTCATGATTATGTGTGATACTAATATAGATCATGATGATGGGTTATCCCGATATAGCTCTGCAATGCATTGATTAAAGGTATAGAGTTAACCAATTAGGTTTCTCTTAAGATATTATTGGAATTTATAGGGAAGGTTATTCCATTTATAAGATTGACTATAAGAGTTACATAAAAATGATGTCCAAGTTACATATATGATATATCAATGTTCTCTATGTTTTTTCAAATAAATATTACGATTTCACAATTTAAGTTAATGTGCTTAATTTTAAAGGGATGATTACTCTAAATTTTAAGGGAGAAATATATAAATTCTCATGGGTTTCACATGATCTCGAAGAAACCATTATGAGTTTTATTTATCCATTAAGATTTATTATGAATGTTATTGTGAATATAATTGGGAATTGAAGTTGATTTATTGGGTAATAAAAATTTTATTTTTATCCCAATGTTTGTTTTTAAAAAATAAAATTATTTATTGTATTCATGAAAAAACGAGTTTCTTTCTTTCTTTCTATATTTCTCATACTAAAATTTTTGTGGTCATCCCACATTTTCAAATTCTTTTCGTGGGGTTTTAAGGATTTTTTTGGAACAAGTATGAGGTCAAGATGAAAATTTTGAACATATGTGATGAAAAGAATTCTTTTTTTATTTTAAAAGTATTATATTGTAGAAAAAAATGGATATTGAGAGGTATTGTCCACTTTGGGATGAAATATTTATTTATGTGAGGGTGATGAAAAAAATATTTAAAACTATAAACCTAAAATATTTCAAAAAATAAAATAATTTGAATTATTATCTAAAAAATAAATTTTAGGAAATTTTTATTGTTGGTTCCTTATATACGAGATTTCTATAAGGGGATCTACTATGGTGTGATTATAGAGAAATTTTCAGAATAAAATTATTATACAGATAATATCCAAATACACTAAACCTTCAGTCCTAGAGATTGTGAGATTATTTATGATATGTATTATTTATATTATGGAAATATATGTAATTTGCACTTGATTCATCACACTTGGTATGATGGATAGTGTTTAAAGAATTGTTTTTAGCACCAAATCTAGGATTGCGAGTTTGGGGTTCCTCAGTTGGTATCAGAGTAGGGTTTGATTATTTTTAGGTATTTGGACTAGAGAGCATTAGTGAAAACCTTAGGTATAATATTAAATATATTAAAACAACTTAAAATTTAATAATTTTTATTGTGTATGGTTTCCTATAAATTACATCCATTTTTGGATACAAATAAGTGGCTATAGGTTCTAGAATAGATGCACCTAGGAGTAATATCCTTGAAAAATATCAGTTGGTTATTAACTCGATCTACACTTGGTTCATGAAAAGGGGGTGTAACTACACACCTTGATAGAAACTCCTAAGTTATATTATTTGGTTAATACACATGCTCTTTATGGATTATTATGTGGGATTTGTATATTTTTAGATTGGTAAACTGAAATGAAAATGAACATGGATAAAAAAAATTTAAACTTATAGATTCATAAGTTAGGATGTAGAATTAATTAATGAGCTATTTTTTCTATATTCATATTTTCATTTTATGAATTTATTAATTTTCTCATGCATAAATGTTACAATATTAATGTAATGTCTAGTGCATGGATAAACCATGTTAATAGAATATTGGATGGTTAATTGGAGGATTTAACCAATTAAGAACCAAATATGATAGAATCTTGTGTTTAATATCTTATAGTTATTGTCACTTGGCTATATGAGTAATGATTAACATCCATAGACCTTAGAAAACTCCCAGAACAACCTATAAAGATAAGTTTGATGTTTTTTATAATTTTATATGAAAATAACTACAAAGTAATAAGGATTAGTCATTCTACATGTCAATAATATGGAAATGAAAATCCAAGGAAATGACACAAAGTAATAAACAAATATTTTAAGTGTGTAATGATTGTACATAAATCAATGATTATTTAAAAAATATAACAAGTTTTGCCAATATAACAGATGGAATAAGGGTCCCAACTAATTCACCACTCACATTTTAGTACCCTAACAGAAGGACATACATAAATAAGAGATATTTGAAACCTCCTATAAAAAAGGATTAATGAATGTCTTATTCTACTGTAACAGCTATAGTGGGTCAAGAAAATGATAGGTAAAATGATAAATCATCACCAACTCAAGGAATTAAAATATTATGTTTAATTCTTATTCTATTCACTCCCTTTTATAAAGAAAGATTATCTAAGAACATCAATAACTAGATATTGTATTATTGATAAAGAATCTTGGTAGTATAATGGTTACACCAAAAGTTTATATACTTATTCAATATATGTTCCTATGTTCTTTCTGAAAATTTTATTATACTCCCTTTACTGGAATTTGATGTGATTTTAGAAATTGATGATAACTCTCTATATAAACCCCATATCAATTTACAGAATAAGGAAGTCATATTTCATATCCTAAATCAACTAATGATCATCTATCAATTTGATGTTGAATATGAATTCTATATAGAGATTAATTTCATTGTATTTTTCTTAATACTCAATCTTGAGATGGGTTTCCTAGACTTACCCAAGTAATTTATATTGATATTTCATTATAAATTATATCTCAATTCTTTTAACTATACTGACATTTATTTTTATTTTTCAATGAATTTAAAATATTGAGAATATAATTTTTTAAGGGTATATAATAAAAATCCTAAATATTTTGGTATATATTTCTCTTTAATTAAATACTATATTGAATAGTTTTTTCCACATGCAACATTGAACTGAAAGAAACCATGATATATTTTATTAATATAAAATTATAAGTATTAAATGTAATATTTATAATATGGTTGTTTAATTTTTTATTACAAACATAGGTAAGAATTTAGAAAATACATCTAGTAATAAAAAAATCATTTTTATTACTACTTCATAGATAAAATTAAATTAGTGTAGCTGAATAATTATTCAAATAATATTATGAAAAAAATATTATTTCCTTATTATAATCAAGGAGATTTATTATATTTTGTAAAAATAATGATTTTAAATAAACGTATTGATAATATTTAAAATAAAATAAGTTAATTGCATGTATATGTTATTAATAATTAATTCAAAAGAATGAATTTATTTTATGCTTTAAAGGTATATTTTTCTTAAAAACGTTTGCGCATTATGTGGGTTTATATTAAAATTATTTTTTATCATCTGTAGAAACTTAATTGGATGAAATATTTTTCATATTTTGAATTATCATTTTAAAATTATTGAATAAGTTAAAATTAAATATTATGTATATATTAATGTTACTGAGGTTAAATATTAATTATCATGGTTAAAGTAAAATAGATATTTTCTAATAATTGATTTCACCAAAGTTGCATAATTTTTATCTAAATAAATTAAGTTGATATGAATTATATATATATATATATATTTAAACTCCTTTAGTTAGTAATTTATATGGAAATAAAAATAAATTCACTTAATGTATAAATAGACATTTTTCATCATGTTTTTTTATATTTCTTATGTTTTAATTTAAAAATTAATTTTATAGTATTTAGAAATTTATTTGAATTAAATAGAGTTAAATTTCACAATTATCATGTTCATATTTTATAATATTTATCAAATTTTATTTTAAGTAATAGAATAATTTCTATGCTTAATAATTAATTAATGTTGATAAGGGTAAAAAATGGTAACTTAAGGAATATGAAATTATTCTAAATTAACATGAAAATTATATCTTATGGAGGACCTTCTTTAGTTGGAAATTTATATGTAAATTTATCACCAATATTTATTAAACTAGATTACCTATCATTCATGCTATTACATTCTTACCCTTTACCTAACATTCATTTTCAAAGAAAAATCCCCTCTTTTACCTTTAAAAAGAACCCATTTTTAACCACTTAAAAATCATTTACCATAAAAAATAATATTTTAAAATTTCTTTTTTATCCCTCAAATATTTTTATTTTACTTTTATAAACCTCTTGTCACAAGATGTTAGAATTTGTCCAATATTTCCAAAAATTCCTTCAAGGTAAGAATCAAGTCCTCAAAGTTGGTGATACCATATCCCTAGTATTTTCTTCTTTATATAACTTCTATGAACCTATTAAAACTATTTTATTATAATTAAATAATTATCACTAAAATAATAAAATTTTATTATATTTATTTTACAATAATTATTCATCTTCATTCCATCTCCTTAGAAAAAAATGAATACTATGTCCATGTGTACATGTGAACTACCGCCTACTTGATTGATGTGTATAATTTTTCATTTCCACATATAAATTATGAAATAAGAATATAATTAATTAATAAATATAATATGTATGAAATTTTTAATATTTTATTAATTTAAATCGGTCATTATATTAATAACCCCATCCATTGGAAAATTAAAATTTCACTCGTGTTACGTTAAGACTACCACCCCTATGGATGATGAGTTTCATTTCTCATCCCTGTCTCACATGGATGATTAGGAGAACCTATATTTGATAAATTTATAATATTTTAAGGTGTAATATTTTTCATGGATATTGTTTTATAATTATTACACAAAAATTAGGGATCATTATAAAGTAATTCATTGATATAAGTAAATTACTCGAAACAAGATCACCATCGATTTAACATTCTTGAATCGTAACAAAAACTCTCTTGGAATGAAAATATATATTTAAAAAAATAATAAAATTATATTCTAGTACATTTAATAATATTTTAATGATGAATTTTTATCATATAATAGGTTTCAACATCTCCATTATAAAACTAATGTTAAACAATGAAAAATACTAACATCCAATTTTAAAAATATAAATTTACTAGATAATGAATGTATGATGAAGGATTATAATTAAAGCATAGAAAATGTTATATATATGAATAAGGTTTTGAAATAAGTTGTAAATATATTCATTCTTATTATATAGATGGTTAGATCATGTTCTACTAAGAGATAATATAAGGTAATAGTTTTTAATCTCAAACATACTTCTTTGATACATGTTTCATATTATGCACATTTTTTGTTTTCTATATAATACGTAGTTGTAATATTTTATCATTATTATATTTTATTTATGGTAATTAATGTTCTATTTTAGGTTTTATATTTCAAAATATTATAATTCAAATGTTACAAAATCTTTAAAGGGTTTTTCATATGTCACTTTTTTTATTTATGGAATATTCTATATTAAGAACTTGTTTTGTATTTTTGGTCTATGTTCCACCCTAATGATGTTTTTACCATAATTTCCTGAACATAAATTGATTTAAAAATAAACCTAAATTTATATATTTCATAGTATTTTTATTCAATATATTATAATGTTTTAAGGGATTTTTTAACACAAAACTAATTTCTTTGAGTTATAATGTTTTTTAAATTATTTCTTATATGTTAAGTTTATTCCGTTGAAATAATTTATTATATGATAATTGATATTACTATCTAGGTAAAATGAAATTTTAAATTTCAATCCTCTTCCATGATTAATTTTTTTCTCTTGATACTACAACACTGTTAATAATAATTTTCATCCTCTCCAATAAGTTCTTTCTCTTATATGTCCATGTTCTTTCTTCCAACAAAACTTTTCCTTTATTTTTTGTAAATGAATAGATGTATTATTTCTGGTGATCATTATAATTATCTTTTCAACTTTTTAATAGAAATATTTATTAATCTATTAAATTATGTGATTTTAAATAATTGTTTTTTAAAATAAATAACTAGAATATATAGTCATTGTCAAATTTTTTATCTTATACTCCACATTTCTTCCAATAAACCTTTATTTTTTTCAAGGATACATTTCTGGGATTTATTTTGATGTTTTTTAAAAAAATCATGTTACCATCTTGGAAATTATTTTTGAAATTGGCTCATAACATTGTGTCATATTGACAATGATAAGAAATATTTTCTAAAATATAATTTCATGGTTTTACATCCAATTTTCTAAATTTCAAAAGGATTTGTTTCCATGTGAAATATTTTCATAAATTTTCCACTAAATTATCTTTTATCATCTTTCTTTGAGTGGATTAAAGTTAAGGTATTAAATGATCCAATTATTGATTCTTTATTGTGTGGTATTCTTTGAGTGTTATTCTCATAGGGTTTTTTCCCATCTATAACATCATCCTTTAAATCATTTCTAAGATTCAATAGGGATATGTTCTTATTCTACCATTCATTTTCATTATATTTATTTCTTATCAAATATTATTTTGTTTTTTTCATGAAACTCATCTCTTTTCCAAGAGTTGATTAATTTATATTTAAATTATTAATGTTTTTATGTTCTTATAGAAAACTCAAATATATATATATATATATGGTTTTCATTATGTGATGGGTGTAATTATAATTATAAAACCCTCCAATGCATTGGGAAATGTTTTATACCTCATTAGATAAATATAGGAATTGTGTATTGATGGTTTTTTAATTATAGGAATATGGAATTGATGAATTCTATACAATGTTATGTGAATTCAGAATTGATGCCTCCTCCACTATGTTATAGGAATGAGGTAGTGATGACTACTCCACCATGTTATAGGAAAGGGGTAATGATATATTAACCAATATTTTATAGTTTCTATTCTTATGTTTGTTCCATATTCATATGTCTTGTATCATACTCATGTTATGATTTATTTTGACTTATGTTTTGATTAGATCCTTGATTTATGTCTAGTGATCCATGTTTAGTTGGGTATTATCTTCTAGTGTTATGTTCGTGGACATTGATTATATTTACATACCAAAAATCCTTCCATATTCTCATTTATGATCATCAATAATTATCTCTTATGTTTACCATTAATGAACATCTAAGCTCACTCTTGTTTCTCATATTCATATACATTAACCCTTATGAATCCATGTGAAAGTTTCTCTTAATGGGAATCTAATCTCTCCCATTTCTAATTTTTCGATTTCACCAAGTTATAAATATGGGTGTAACCTATGAGATGTCTAGAATTGGATCTATTATGTTGTGATTATATATAGATGGTATCAATAAATTTTTTATATTTTATTCTCTAAAGACACTAAACCATCATTCCTCAGTATTGTCAGATTATTTGTGAAATTTAATATTATATTCAAGATATATATGTATAATATTGGTTTGATTTATCTCACATGGTTTCATAGACAATGTTTAAATATTTTTTTACCTCTAGATCAGGGATCGTGGGTCAAGGGTACTTCAAGTGGATGAAAAATAATATCCCTCCCCCATAGGTATCTATGGGTTTTGGTGAATCACTCATCATTTGAGTGGTATTATTCCTTTCTTCAGGACATGATAGTGCCTCATGGTTTGAGTGAGGTTGGATGAGAGATATACAAGAAGGAGAACTTTGATCAAGCATTAGATATGGTTTAATGATTTGTACCACCATATAATGGTGAATTTCCATTTAAAAAATCCTCATGGATGCTGCTCAAGTGACCATTCTTTTATTCATATGTTAAAGGTTAATACATTCATTAGTTGTGACATTAGTTTATAACATCTCTCGAATGCATTTAATCTTATGAAATGAATAATAAATTATAGCTTATGTATAGGTGATTCAAGTGTTAACTCATTAACACTTAAGTAAATTTAAGGAATTATAAAATAAAATGAATAATACAATATAATTCATGGCACTATGAATCCATCATACCATATAATTTGACTAACCAACGAATAATATAACTTAACTCCATATCATATTAGACGATATTCCAAAAAAAATATTACATACCCTTTGTTTCTATATATCATACCATAAGACATGTTTATATCATACCCTATAATATAGGATAAAACATATCATATGTTAAAGGGATTTATTGAATATCTCCTTTAATCTTCCACTTTCAGTAAAATATCATATACTTTGTTTAATTTCAATATTAGTTTATTATATGAATTAAATATTGAAACTATATATAAAAATCACTTTGGATATTCTCCAAAACATTTTTGTAAATATATCATCAACTTCACCACATATCACCACATGTGAAATAACTTTTGAATATATATCCAAAAAAGTTTTGGATTAAATCTCATACACTTTGGGATAATCGCTCTGAGTTAAAATAAATCCATATTCAGTTAACTAGAAAGTGTGACCGTACAAGCCTTTATAGCAGTGATAACAAACTGTATCCATAAATATAAGAAAATAGTTTCCTCAAATAAATCATATTTTTTAATCAAGATATAAAGAGATATGGTGTGACATTTATAAAAAATGTGTACCTATATACTTATGTCCACTAGTTCCATTATATGAAATTTATTACTTTCATGTGATCATTTTTCCCAAGATATGGAGTGATCATGGGAAATGGAGAATTCAATCTCATATATCCTAATCATACATTCTTAATTCTCTAAGAATAGACTAACTTGGTTGATGAATACCATACATGTCATTTAGCATTATATATGATTACATCACATGTACCTCACATGAAGAGATAAGAAAATAACATAAAAAATCTTGGTATTGAAACATTCTTCCTTAGTTTTTCTCTATTAAGGTCTCAAATGAGACACTCATCATATGAGAGAAAAAAAATCTTCTTAGTTAATCTTAAAATAATGGCATGATCAACAACATACCAAAATACCCTATGGTTAGATATGCCTCAAGGCTTGTATAATAAATTTATCAATGTTTATTGGTTCTAATGCTAGGTATCTCACTAACTTCTAGTAATTGGGATTATAAATATAATCCATGCACCTCTAGTATAAAAAATAAATAGTGTATGACACTATATGTGGTATACTTAGTAGTTCATTTTTCCCACAAAATCCATTTTGGTCTTCATTATCACATTTTGTATCCTAATATAAGAATCGTACTCACACCAACCTTAAAATTTTTTCACAACCTATAATACATCATGAAAAAAATTAGTTAGTAATAACTCAAAATTATAATTTGAAAGGTCAATTTTCATTACACTTCATAAAATTAATATCAATATATACATATATGAAACCAGCATAAAATAAGAATAAAGTAGATATTTCTTTTTATATAACATGATACATTTTATATTCTTAGACTATTTTTAAACACTTAATAAAATATACATGAATTAATTTATAACATATCATATATGATAGAGTTGTAGATTAGCCTTTATGTTTTCTTCACTTTCAAGGTTTTTTCTAACTCATTACATTTTTATATAATTCCTACCACATCACTATATAACCACCTAATTAAAACATCCCATAAACTCATTCGTTCATAACAGCTATAAGTAAATATATTTTGAATATTGCTGATATTTAGGGATTATATTCCAAATTTTTAACTCCTTAAACATATTAGAACTCATTAACTCCACATCATCAAATTTAATGATGTTAATAACCACTATTGTCTACTTATAACTCTTTTTGAGTGTATCACCATCATACATGGAATCCTTTCCCTCAATATTTATCTTTGAGATCATTTGGTAAAAAATATAACTATTTATATTATCTCTTCACCAATATAACCTAAAACCTTTAGGATATTAAGTGACACTCACTTTATTATGGTAACTAAATGTAACTCTTTACGTTTATATTTATCTCCATACCTTAATATATTGTAGAATATTAAGGGAAATTACCTTTTAATTGACTTATATAGGAAATTATTTTTTAAATTTAAACTTATTATTTAAAACAAACTCACATTAACATATTAAAAACAATATTCTCTTAATAATGTCATGCCAAGATATAAAAACTCTTATGTTTAAGAAATAACCCTTATTTCATTTAGTAAATATATTTAAAAAATAAAATATTATATCATTATCTATTATTGAATTATATATATATGGAAAATTTATAAAAAGAAGTATTTATTCGTAAAAAAAATTCCTAGTGGTGGTGGAATCTCAATTTTTCATATTTTCACAAACATTTGGATAAACACATTTCTACTTGATAAAACATTATTATTTTTATTTTATTTTCAAGTATGTAATATAATATGATGAGCCATAAACCATGTGTATAAAATCCATCATCTCATATTATTGTTGAAAACTCTTTATTAGTAATGAAGGTAATTATCCTTATCCATTTGAGCTTGATATATTTTTTTACATTATAATACATGATGTGGAAACACTTTTCCTTATATATTTAATTAAAAATCTTTATAAACTCCTACCCTTCCTTTAAAATCATGTATGCTTAAAAAATTTCTAGATTATACATTTGGTATCACATACCCTTAAAAATAAAGGAAATTATTTTGATAACACTGATGCCAAACATGGATAGTGATTTGAGTTTCAAACACCCCATCAAGTTTCTCAAATAGAATTATCATATGAAATTATTACTATTCCAATACTGATGACACCATTATGTTTCATTAACCATGATTGGATAGTCAATGAAATATTTTTTGACTTTCAAACTAACTTTTCTTCTTCATGTTTGAACATTACCCACTTGTACAGGAAACATATCCCCAAAACATAAACATCACATTCTATGTTTATATATCCACTATACATGGAGAATATAGGTTTATATTTTCTTAAATCCATTTATCATGTCAGAAAAACTCCATTAATGAAAATATTATAAATTCATTATCCATAAAAATCCTTAAGGAAACATTTATTCTCAGGAATGTTTTTAGTATACTCAATCATATTGAGTTTGTTATTAGTGACTAAAGTTCCTTTAGGGGATATCACTAGTCCAAGAATATAATTTTGTATGCTCAGTCATAATGATTTTGTTTTTCATGTCTAAATATCCCTTAGTTAATCATTCATATAATTATTTTTAAATCATAATTGAATCATTCTATGATTCTATTAAGCATCCATAAACTCCTATTTAATAAGCTCAACAGTTCATTTATTTAGGAATGTGTTTTCTTTACCACATAGTATTTTCTCTTGCTATATTTTATGGAGTTACCAGTCTTGGAAGTTACTAATATTAAATTTCTCCTTTCACTAGGGTTTATATAAATGTTAATTTTTATGATGATAATGTAATTATCTACAACAGAATATTTTATCTAATGAGTATTATTTCTTACAAACACTTAATAATGTCATTTAATTAATGTTCTCCAACTAAAACAATGACCCCTTTTTTAATTCTTCATACCCATTTGAAGTCTAAGATACATATTTCACTATGTAATGAATCATATTTCACATTTCACTCACCACTTAGTTATTTAAGATGTGTATTATCCCAATCATATCATATTTGACTATTGGATAGCCGGGAAAAAACCATTATCCAATCCATTATATAGATAAACCCAACTCTATTCATATGGTAACATAATCCTATTTGAGTCTCACAACTATGTGTAACCCAAAAAAAATATAATAACATGAACATATTTATATTAGGAACACCTATTACATTATTGACATATATAATATAATCGAGGGACACCCATATTTTGTATGGCTGACCTAGTTTGATGATCGACATCTTGAAATGTTACGCTTTAAACAGAATCTAACACTTAGTATATTTAAGCGGATTTAATATCACTATATTATATAATTCCATTTTCTATATATATAAATGCTTCTAAAGATTTATTTCAAAATATTATTCCTTCTATCAAACCAATATACTCAAACCATATTAATGTGTAACTTTACACAACTCGAATCATGTATTTCTTACCCAATAAAATTATGATTTTGTTAACAAAAATCAAAATTCATCATAGGAATAAGGTAGTTGAAACTCATTCATGTAAAGGTTTAGAATTATCTTAAATCAATAAGACATACATGAGTAATCCTAGAGTAAAGATATTTAACCCCCATATTTCTAGAATAAATAATAAGCCTCTAGGTCAATGTGAAGTGATACCCAAAGTTCATCTACCCAGGGATAATTTACTCAAAAGATATATTGATTCCGGCCTAATTATAACACCTAATATTTTTAAATCATAATTAACTAGTTAATTTAACCTTATAACTAAATACATTCCATTGTCAAGGTAAAATAAAATTAAATATATTATCATACCTTGTGTGTAACTCCTTATATGAATTTATGATAATCTATAAAATACACTTACTAATTTAAACTAAATCATACACACATTCATAATATAAAAAATTCATACCTATGAATAATAATCAATAGAATAAGTTTTAAATAAATAATAAATTAAAATATTTAAACTTGAGCTAATCCAATATGTGGAATTCAAAAATAAAAGGTAATTATTAACACGTTATAATTTTAGCTAACATTATGGACATTTTATAATTCTAAGTATAAACACTTTATATTCATTCATTATTATGAACACTTCCATATAATTTATTATATGCAATTTTCTTAAATAAACAATATTATATGAAATATTAAAAAAAATTTCCAATTTTAAGTGTATAAAAAATCATAATATATATATCATATATTAATATTATTCAAAACTTGATTAAGTCAATCATCAAAAATATAAGGGAAAACGCTCCAGATGAGTATTCAGTGCAGGTGAATTCACTATAGTAGAGCTCACTAGAATTGGAAGAATGAGAGGGTTTGTCATTTCCATCATTATCGGGCATGTATAGCTCGGCACAATACAACTATCCAACCAGCTTTGTAAAGGTGGAGTGATGATATCATGACATGTGCTGGGGAGGATCAGTTCCAAGTTTTCTTATTTGGGTGTTTTCCTTTAAGACCTACATGTCATGTAATTGTATCTAAGCCTTCAGGAATTTTAAGGGTTCCACCTCACCCATTTAAAGGTGTATTATCAAAATTAATAAAAATTGAAGGCCGTTGGTCAATTCATTAGTGTGAATGATAGTTCTTTCACCATTTATGATGAATAGAATATGTAAGGAAATTCCACCCCCATGATAAGGTAAAGGATCATTATGAATCGGTGTAACCCATATATAGCATCTCCCTTACCATCACATATCAAGGAATAAACCTATATATATCATATCATATTTTAAAATTTGAATTTAAATCACTAAGGTGATACAATTTTATATTTTGAACCCATGAAAAAGTGTTGTGGCTAAATACTATATATTGTTGTCAAATGTTATGACTAATACAAAATTGAGGGATCGATACAAATTCACTAGTTATGATATCATATATTATATTTCATGACTCAATTGGGAAAAATAATATTTTGAATAATATTTTATGATAGAGGATACAACAGGTGTTACGACTTCAAAATATTCTTTTTCACTAAGATTTCATAAATTAAAACTAAATTAAGGATTTCGTACCATTTCTGGGTTTCAAAGGATATAATAACTCTCATTATACATTGAAGAATAAAATTAGAAACCAATATCCAAGATCAACCGTGTAAGAAAATAAAATTATATATATTATAAAATAAGGAAACAATGTCCCTTTCACTTAAGAAACCCCTTAAATATATCATTATATCATGCGTTTAATGTTGATCATATGAGAGGTATCTGAATGAATTCCTTCCTCTAGAGTTACCCATGGGTAGTTCGGAATCATTCATCATACGAGTGGAATTCCTCTATGCTCTACAACATGTTAGTGCCCTGTGGTGTAAAGTATGTAGGATAAGAGATCTATGGAAGGTAATGATTTGTCCAATGATAGGGTAGGCTAGCAAGATCCACATCACCATCTCATGGTGAAATCCACTTTATAAATCCATTAGGAACTCTCCTTAAGTGAACATGCATTAACTCATGCATTATTTTTTAATGTTTTAATTAGTTATAACCTTGGGTTATGAAAACACTCCCTTTTGTTTCATCTTATGAAGTAGATAATTAGTCATATTTTATGTTTAATATATGTGATTGTTCACTTGTTCACACACCACCATCTTTAGTGAATCCAATCAGTTCCACATGAATCATACCTTATGATTTGTACCACTACATTTCAACCATATCTTATAAATTAAGTGGTCAAGGAATAATATATGATATCACTTTAACATATTTGATTATATACCCAAAACTAAGTAATATCAAATTATCTCAGTTTCTACATGTCATACCATATGAAATTTTTATATCTCACCTTATGATATAGGCCAAAATAATCATATATGAAAATTAATTAGGGAATATCTCTTTCAATATGATCCAGAGGGTATAGTCACACATTTTTACCTATAACCAAATTACTCTAATTGGTAGCCTATAACATATAGAGAAAAATTCTTGAGTTTATGTTCCCCCATAGATTCAGTTACTATTCTATTAAACTAGGCTATGATGTTACAAATTTATTCTTAAAACCCATCAAACAATTATTTATCTCTTTTCAACTTATGTATTATAGGAACAATGAATTTTTGATCCATGTATGGACGCTTTATTTTTCTTAATAAATATTTATTTTGTACTTATGATAAGAAAATTATCTTTTTGTGATCCCAGATGATGTATTTTCATGTGTACATAAATTATTAATTTTTTTTAATGAAGAAACCCTAGGAATAAATAGTTTATTAATTTTTGAATCAAAATTAATCACAACTTCATACTAAAATTCAATCAGTTCATCAATCAATGGTTTAATTAAAACCAAAATTTTATCTTTAGATTATATTTTTTAATCAATAAGATTGTAAAATATCAAAAATAGTTGTTTCATAGTAGGTAATAGGGGAAGGATACAATTATCCACATATTATAGGCTACACTAACCAAAAACAATAATGGGTTAAATCCATATAATACCAAAAAAAATAAAACATTGTGACTATCATAGAATTAATTTGAGTATCTATAATAAAAAAATATCGGTCAAAGAGTCTATTATGTTTCTATATTACTTATTCATTTTGTATTCCATCAAATAAGTTTTAATATTTTAGATGATATTAATAGTTTCCTTAACCATAGATTTAGTGGAAAGTAATTCATTTCTATTATGGTGATATGCTTCTAACTATTCAAGACCCTAGTAGTATGAATTTCATAACCCTAATTTACCTCATTATACTTTCACTAGGAATAGTAATAGATAATATAATAATCAATGTGAAAATTCTATTTTTTAATGGAATAAAGTTAATGGGATATACATCGATGGTTTCATATGTGAAACATATATTTTTGGGGAAACAATTTTCATGGTAGTATGTGTTAGAAATTTTTTCACTAATAATTAATACCTTATATAATAATACTAAAAACATTTTAAATGTTTTTTATTACCACTCATTAAAATTCATTAAGTGTAATAGATTCATGATAAAAGAAAATTTACTAAATTTTTTTATCTAATGTATATTTGAGTACACGAATTATTCTGAATTTAAATAATTTAATGTTTTCTCCATTTTTATAAGTGAGGATTACTATTCCAACTATAATCATTCTTGAATGTATTACCTTAAGAAGAAATCTAACATACAGTATCATTGAGTATTTCATTCATCAAATGAATTATATTCAGATCAATATCTATTTGAATACTTTTCTCTCACGGATGGGAGACATATTATTTCATATAAAGAGTCCAGTTCATATATATTTTTATAAAGCCGTTTGAGAGAAAGTATTACCTCACATTATCTCATTTTAAATGATATTTATTTATAAATTTTCTATATTAAAAACTGATATTATCACTTTTAAATTTACTAATGAAAGTAATAAACTATATAATCCTATCAAAATATTCTCAAAAAAATATATTATGCATAATAATCGAATAATTATCTATATCTTACATTTTACAATACAAAATCATTGATATATGGGAAAAAATACATAAATTTTTAGGTTAAGATCAAATAATTGAACCAAATACCAGTAAAGATGATACAAAAATTAAATGTCAATAATGAAAAAGAAAGGAAAAAATTTCAATTTTAATATAAAATCATATTAAATAATTTCATGTGAGATGAAACAAATTAAAATAAAATGCATGTTTCCTGTTAATCCCCTAAATTTTTGAAACTATTAGTATTAACTAGTATTTTTGTAATATAACACATGTTTTTTATAAAAAATTATTAAAATTAAACAAATTGTATTTTAAAAACATAATAAATTTAAAAAAACACAAAACATAGGTGTTTATTTAAATAATACATATTTTTCATTACAAAATAATTAAAATAAACATTCTTAAGATGAAATTCAAAAAGTAACTAATATACAAAAGTTTTGTTTGTATTGTATTATGTTATTTTTTATTCATTTAATTTTAGAAAACATAATATTTATTAATACCAAATTTTTTTAGGTTCCCATCAATCTTAAATAGCACTGTTATTTCTAAGAAAAACACCATTGTAACAATTCCATATGTTCAATTTATAAAATTTATGAATAAAATTGTTTATTTATTCAATTTAAATGAATAACATAAATACAAAATACGTGTTTTATGTGTGAAATTTAATAAGAAAAATTTAACATTATTCTTCATCAACATAACACTTTTTAACTTATTAATCATAAATTATATAGAACTAATAAAACATCATACATATTTGATGATCTACCAAAAATCATGTATAAATATATAATAAAAAATTATTTTAAATTTTTAAATTATAAAAAATATTAACTTAAATTACTATAAATAGAATTATACAAAAATAAAACAAATTAAGATTTTGAATAAATTAAAACCTCAAAAACAACATAATTAAAAGTATTTAATTTTAAAAAAAATACTACGAATATTTTAGTTAAAAATTGTATTGATGGATGGGTATAGATGGATAAAGAATTGGTACAATAGAAGTTAGGAGTTAGAAATTAGAATAAATATAATGAAGGAAGTCGATCCATATTTTTGGGGTAGCAGAAGTCAGAAAATATTGAAATAAATGTGAACTGGAGAAAAATAAAGAACATGAAGAAATTATGTGTTTTGACGGTCATCCTATGTTCATTAGAGAAAGGGGTAGACTTATATTATTTATTTATAGATGAGAATTTAGAGGATAATAGGATTCCATTTATAAGATATATGTCTTGGGTATATTGAAATAAATATTTGTATTAGTCTAAACAGGTAGTTCGAGTGGTTCATTTACCCAGTGAAATATTCGATATCAATAACTAAATCTGTTTGGTTGTTTGCCACTTAAAGAAGTTTTTTCTCCCACTATAGATATTTTTGACAATTTAAACTCCACAATTTGGAGTATCCCCCATAAATATTTCTCTCATGACCAATTTGTGGTTAGATCTAGACATGTTGTCTCCTTGCATGGTTCTAGCTTCTTTTTTCATAACCCCTTTCTCATTATGTCTTCCTAATTTTAATTGGTTTAGATTTTCTTAATTTTCACTAATTGGTATTCCAACATAATTTGGATCTAATGACATTGAATATTGATGTGTATATACCTTGAATTAAATAATTGAATTTTTTTATGAATAGTTCTCTGATTATCATAATAGTGAATGTAATTTTCTTAACATTATCCCAATTCCTGTAAAAACATATTTATTCATATTATATCCTTGAAACCTTCAATGAAAATGATATATTATACTATAGTGTTAAATAGGGAAACACACTTTAAAATTCATAATTTCTATGAAAATTATTCCGTTAAAAATTATATTAGGTATCTGAATATCATTCTCCTTATGTAATCATCTCCAGTAATATATTCATTTATATATCATTTCAAAATAGGATTATCACTTCCAAAAAATAAACAATGGTTACATGTACCTTAGTGAAACCTCAATATCCATTTAAAAACATTTTAATTCTCCTTTCCTATATTTGTTAAGAACATTCTCACAACACCAATGGTATGAGAAATATTTATTCTCATGCACACCGTGGTATAAGATGAAATCCAATTATTGATTGATAAGGAATTTTTTCCATTTCTACATTATCCACTTCATTTTATGGACCTAGTATTTCAATGATCCTGGAATGGCACACAAGTGGGTAGTAACTAGTCTCATCTTACTCATATTGGACCGTTAGAGAACCATCTCAATATACCTCTCCGTAAAAATCTAAATCTCATTATTACTTTGGTCAGGATTAGCTATCATTCCAATGATATATGTATCTTATACTAAGTCCTCCATTTTAAAAGACTTATTCAACTCCCTATTTATCCTTTAAATATTGCTAATATATCTACTAATAATCAAAATATATATAATATAAACTAATAAAATGATAAAATCGCCATTAGAAAACTATTTGATGTAAATAAAGTGATCTTTTTTCAATCTCTTGTACACATTTTTCTCTATGAATGAAAAAAATTTCATCTACCATTTCCTCATTTCCTTCTTCCAATCATATAAACTTTTCCTAAGTTTACATACCATTTTTTACCTTTCACTTTAATTCACCCTAGCTTCTCTATGTATATCTCCTCTTTGAGGTCACTATATAAGAATTTAGTCTTTATATCATATTATTGAACCACTAGGATTATAATTTCAACCATTCCTAGAAAAACACTAATATAAAATTTTTTAATCATGGGAGAAAAAAATTCATTGAAATCAATACCTTTCATCAGACTAAATATCTTCATAGTCATCTTATCTCAATATCATGGTTTTGAACTACAATATTTTCTTTTTTATTATACACCCACTTTTTTAGTTATTTTATCTGTATTATGAATTTACAAAATAAAATGTTTGGTAGTTATGAAAAGATTTCATCTCATATTAAATGGCCTTCCTCTATTATATATTTTTTTATCTTCTTATTGCATCACCATAACTATATGGATCTCCCCCATCTATCGGCATCACATGCTCATGTGGTGAGTATCTACGACTTCGTTGTTGTTCTTAGGTTGATCTTCTCAATGGTTCATCATGTGGGATAAGCTCATTAATATCTTATTATGGATACATATTAGAAGATAGAGACATATAACTAGGTATTGATGTATCATTGTTGTTATGAATCTCTCATGAACAATCTGAAACTGATGGCTAGTGTGACTGGTTCTAGATGAATAGGAATTTCCATAGATTGTGTCTTAACTAGATTTTATATCATATAAAAATCTTCAATCCTATGATCTTTAATAAATACCACATGTTTTATTCTAAGGATCATTCTAATAATAGGATCATATATAAGATATACAAACTCTTCATGAGTGTATCCAAAAAATGATACATTGGTTTCCCTTTCCATCCAACATTTCCATTTCTTATTTTGGGATGTAAAAAAGTTCCCAATAGCTAAAAACTAAAATATTCTTGCATGAAACATCTCTAACTATACAAAAACTTTACGGTATGTTATATATTAGTGGAACTAATAGATAAAGTTTGATAAAATCAACTGAGTTTATTATTTCCTCCCTCTAAAAGTTGTTTATTATATTTACATTTGAGATCATATACCTGACCCTCTCATAGATGGTTATCCTCATCCTCTCAATAGGTTAGGTGTCTTTAGTACTCATTATTATAGTGCCATTCCAAAAGTCCTACAAGATTCCTTAGATAGACCATTGATTCATCCTCCATTGTATGCACACACACACAATATAATCATCTTCCTATTTCTATTTCCACCTTTACATGAAAATATTTGAAAAATCATACACCATATAAATAATTTTCAACGAAAAAGCCCAATATTTTCTAGAATGATCATATAGGAAGGTCAAAAAATCATTATAACATCTTAATGTTCTAGTGGCCATAATGTATACATAAGTTTTTATCAAATATAAACAAAATATTTTTTGTATAATAAATAACCATGAAATTATACCTAGTTTAATTTTACAAGGATGAAATAAAAATGAGTATGAAAAATTATATCTTTGACTCTAGGTAAGATATCATTCCTTAAGATAATTATAATTCCTCTCTCACTCATGTGGCTAAAACATCTATTCCACCCTTCTATTGGAATATATTTTATGTTTTCATTTATTTCTCTTCTACACAATTTACCATCAGTGAGGTTTATAGAATTAAATTTACTATTATTTCTCATTTTCACATGTCCAAAACTACCTAAAGTGTGATATGAGAATAAATATATTTGATAAATTATATGGTAAGAGGAACTTGAATCAATCATCTCTGTTAATTCTTGTCTTGAAAGGCTGATATTCTCCTCCTAAAAAATTATTATCTCTTTAATAACAGTATTAGCATTTTTTTGTTTTACCTTTTTTATTTTTCTAATCCACTATCAACATATATGACTCTTGGATGATGTGATTAGAAAAACCATAATGGTATTACTTGATATTTTATCTCAATCTATATTTTGAACATTTCCACCCAATTTGATTTTGATCATCGTTCCCATTTTGTTATTCCCTTTCTTCTTTGATTCCATTTAATTTCATTGATAAGTGCCTCTGATTCTAGAGTACATGTAAAAACCCTCAAATTTCAAGGAATTTTTTTTTAATTTTCTTTGGAATTTTATAAGAGCGCAGCTTCAGACGGCACCTTATTCCGAGGCCCAGTGTGCCCGGAATCAATTTCCGAAGTTTGGCTCGGGTACGTTCAGTGAACGGACGAGCGAGTTTTTCTATCTTTTGAACCGGTGCCCGGAATCGAATTCTGAGGGCACCGATGAAATCGCATCGCTGGTATTTTCTTAGAAACGCCTCTTCCGGAGTTGCGTTTTCTCAACCGTGGTTTTTAAAATTTTGGGCTTTAAGTCGGAAATAAAATAAAGGTTGTGCGACAACTTTATTTTATTTCACTTAAGCCGCTTGGAAGTCACTTGAAAGCCACTTGAGCTGAGTTAAAGCGGATAGGGTGCTATCCGGAAATATCCTACCCTCTTGGTAGGATATTTGTGCGGTGGGGCCCGCACGAGCCCCGCCGTTTCTTCCGCTAAGTAACGCACCCGCGAAAACCCGTCAAAGTAACTGAAAAGTCAACCGACGCGTTTTCTTAAATTCTTAACAGACCATTTAATTGAGCGGTTTATTTCGTGAATTAAATGGGCTATTTCGTTCATTGAATTAATTCAACGAACTGATGGGTCGTTACTTACGCATTTGCGTTTGTTGGCAAAATAATAAAATAGACCAACGTGTCTATTTTGGAGGATTACTCTTTATTTTCTGGGCCTCCACCCTCCCCGCGAAGAACGCGAAGAACGTGAAGAACGCGAAGAACGCCGGAACCAAAATTCGACGACGCACACCGTGATCCGCGACGTCGACAAACTTTTTCCGCAACCTTCTTCTTCTTCTTCGGCGCTTCTTCTTCCGCGGCGAACCTACGATCGGCGGTTAAAGGTGAGAATCGAATCTTCTAAATTCTCCCTTTTTATAATTCGATATCAATGGATTTAAATTAATTAAATCTGTTTGATCTTGATCCGGAGATCGTCGGCGTGACTCCTTCCCGCAGTGCGACGAGCGCCTCTTCCGCGACGATCACCAAATCCGCGACGACCTCTCGTCCGACGACGACGACAAGGTAGGGATTTAATTCGTGATGATTCATTCCCGTGTTTTTATTTCTTTTTGAATAAAGAACCGACATTAATATTTTCAATTAATTAAAATTGAATTGCCGTTTAAAAGAAAAAGAAGTGAACAATTTTTATCTTGATTAAAAATTGTTGTAGCCCCTTTCTCCCGTTGTTTATGACTAACGCGGAGGGTGCGGGTCTAACGAACAAGACCCGACAACCCTCCGCCGATCCTTTTCGTGTGCGGTCTTGGCAAGCGACGACGAACCGTGCGGAAAAGGCGATCTGTTGATCCCGCAGTGAAGATCGGCCCCCAGGTGGAGCAACGGCGCAGACGGGAGAGGAATCGGGCCACCGGAGCAACTCCGGCGGCCCGCGGAAGGCGGCGGCGGCGCGGGTCGCCGGCCCGGCGGCGCCGGCGACCGGAGGCGGCGGCTCCCGGCGCGCCGCCGGAGGATCCGCCGCGGCGGCGGCGAACCGCCGGACCGCGGCCGTGGTCCGGCCACCCAACACGCGGCCCGCGCGGGCCGCGTTCCACCTAAGCCGCGGGTCAAACCCGCGGCGCCCCTTGGCCGCTCGGCCGAGGTCGAGCCGGCCGGTCCGGTCGGCCGGGCTGCGCCCAGGCCGGGCCGGGTCGGACTGACCCGGTTCGGGTCGACCCGGTTCGGCCGACCCCCAGGGGGGTTCGGGCCGGGTCGCCCCGGGCCCAGAACCCCCGTTTTCGGGCCCTCTTCGGTCTTTTGCCCATATCGTGGTCCTAGGACCTTTGATTGACGAACCGTCAGCGGCTACGCGATCCTTGGATCGATACGGTCGTTTCGGTATATTACACTCAAGGTTTCAGAAGACTTTGGGTTCGGCCGGGTTGGTTCGTACACGAAACCAACCGGGCCCTCGGAGCGGAAACACTCATAACTTGAGCTACGGACGTCCGATCGATGTACCGTCAGCTGTGGTAGTTTCCTCTAAATGAGACAGAACTTTTTGCATAATCCGCCCGAGGATCGGACACAGGCGGAGTACGGTCGGGTTGGTTTTGCCCTAAAAACTAACCGGGCCCCTGGGAAGAAAATGCCAATAACTCTCAGACCGGGCGTCCGATTGACGCGCCGTCTGTTGCGTTGAGATCATGTTGTCGATACGGAACTTTTGGATACATCAACTTCGGACTACGTGTCAGTTGATGTATCAGCCTCTCGGCTCGTGGAGCGGACCCTCCTAAACGAGCTCACTGTGTGCGGGAACCCTAGTGCTGGCTGTGACTTCGACGACAGAGCAGAGATCCTCCGTGGACTGCGACGACGACAGAGCAGAGATCCTTCGTGGACTGCGGCGACGACTGTGCGGAGATCCTCAGTGGACTGCGTCGACTACTGCACTCAGCGATCCTACGTGGATCAGTGCTACAGGTCCTGTGTGGGCCCGATCCTGTGTGGGTCCTTACTACCGGTTCTCTGTGAGCCACTGCCTACAGGTTCTGTGTGAGCCCGATCCTGTGTGGGTCTTTGCGGGGGTTAGTACCTATCGATCCTTCGTGGGTCCGATGACATAGATGGATCAGTGATCATCTTTGACATCATCTGTAAAAGTATACCTGGTTGAGCTGAATCTTATGTTACTCTCCTTTGTGGAATGTGTTGAACTATCCTATGTGGATTTACTGTTTACTCTCCTTTGTGGATTTGAGTCTTGCTTTCCTGTGTGGATTGAGTTGTTCTTGAGCTCGTGAGCAGAGCTAGAATTGGGGACTTAGGTATATGTATGGGCATACACCTAAGTCGAGTCAGATGTTACTTCGTGATTGCACCTTCCTTTTGTGCTATATCCTTTGTGGATTTTGGGAGACCTTCGGGGGTCTCGGGGTCCTTACTGAGTAGCTTATACTCACCCCTGCACGGGCTATGCCCGCACCTTGTTGTGTTGGATGCAGACGACGGACAGCGCTGATCACGGTTGGGGCGTGGAGCAGGACGGTACCTGGAGGTGGACCACTGGGCGGGACGTGCTCGGAGCGGACGTGGGACCCGAGGAGCCTGGAGGCTATCTGTACCCACCCTTCAGGTGGGATTGCCAGTGGACGACACGAGGCCGCCATCTTTTCTTCAGTTGCTATTCTTTACCTTTTCAGTTGTACTTTCAGTTGGGCTTGTATTCCGGCCCCCTTTACTTTTCTGCACATGGTAGTTACTTTCCGCTTGCTGACTCTGTGGTGGTTGTTACTTATAAAGGCAATGCCTTCCCTGTTTACCGGGATTTTACGCCTTGGTGCTAGTCGCCAGCCCCTGGCCTATGGAAGGCAGTCTTGGGGTAGTCACAGCACGGGCCCCGAGGTCGGGTCGTGACAAATTGGTATCAGAGGTGGTCGGTTCTACCGCAGACTCTGATCATCTTTTCTTTCTATATGAAGCCATAGTGTTTAGTGTATTGAGTGTGGTTATCAGTTCAGGGAGCCCAGTGCTGGTGCGGCGGCCGACGTATCCGTACACCAGGACCCTGACTCCTTATTTCCGACTTAATGCCTGAAAACATTGATTGCGTGTGTGTTCTAAGTTTTCTTTGTGATTACTTGTGTCAGCTCACCGTGTATACTGATCTGCTTCATGAAAGTCTCAAGTTTTCCTTGTGATTACTTGTGCCAGCTCACCAGGTATACTGTTCTGACTGTGGTGCTCTTGTTCTCCTTTTCAGGATGGCCCCGCAACGACAGCCAGCTAGGGTTCTGAGTGTAGGGCGCGACGGCAGCCCACCGAGCGACGAGGCCTCGGTGCAGGTCCCTTTGCCAGCAGTGGCACCGGCGGTAGATTTACCCGCCGAGCCACCGATGCTACCAGTACCAGACGCTGACGATGCACGTCGCCTCAGGGCACTGCATGAGTTTCAGAGCCAGCGACCGCCCAGGTTTCGCAGTGAGGCGGACCCCCAGGCCGCCGAGGACTGGCTAGAGGCGGTGGTACAGATCTTTAGGCTAGTGAGGACACTAGCGGATCTCATGGTGATTCTCGCGGCGAGCCTCCTGCAGGCGGCAGCAGGACGATGGTGGAGCTTGATGCTCCAGGTTCACGATGAGGCATCCTTGCTCTGGACGGACTTCGAGAGCCTCTTCCGCTCTGAGTTCGTCCCGGCCACCCTCCGAGCGGTGCGCATCCAGGAGCTTCTCCAGCTGTGCCAGGGCAGCATGACGGTCGCTCAGTACGCGACGAGGTTCACTGACCTATCTCGCTACTCGACCGACATGGTACGAGACCCCTTCTTCCGGGCACGGACCTTCGAGCAGGGATTGCGGCAGGAGATTCGGGCGTCACTGATCTCCCTCAGCATTCCGACCCAGGCGGGAGTACTGGAGCGATCCCTCCTGATCGAGAGCTTCCTGGCAGACCCTTCTTCAGCGGTGAGACCTAGCGCAGGGCGGCAGGTAGCTGAGTCTTCGGCAGCAGGTAGACGACGGATGACTCTCGGGTCCAGGCAGACCAGACCCCCACGCAGACGGACTCAGGACACCAGCTCAGCAGTGCGGGGCACACAGCGGAGTGCCAGCCTTCCGAGAGGCAGGCTGTGCTACTCCTGCGGCGGGCAGGGTCACATGGCTCGTGACTGCCCGACTCGCCGATCAGAGGAGCAGCAGACGGTGGAGGGGCCACCTAGGAAGAGGCAGAGGGTCGACCATGGCGGTCCGCAGGGAGGAGGTGGACGAGGCAGAGGAGCTGGCCGAGCAGCGGGTGGTGGGCGACGCTTCCAGGCTCTACCCCCACCACCACCAGGAGGGCCACCTCGACCACAGGGAGCTGGTGGGCAGGGACAGGCCCAGCTCCAGGCAGTGGAGGCCTACGACCCCGACATGCCAGAGATGATTCAAGGTACGATCTGTGTCTATTCCACCCTTGCTGCAGTACTTATAGACACAGGAGCGAGTCACTCTTTCATAGCCTCTGCCCTTGTTCGGAGCTCGGAGATTCCGACTGAGCCGTTGGCTCGATCCTTACATCTAGAGACTCCTACGGGAGCAGACTCGACGATTACGCACTGGTGCCGGCAGTGTGAGCTTACTCTAGGAGGCGAGAGCTTCGGCTGGGATCTCCTTGTAGCGGCGTCGAGGCCTTACGACGTCATCTTGGGCATGGATTGGCTCTCCACGGTTCATGCCCAGATCAACTGTTTTAGGCGCAAGGTGCGATGTGTTCGCACCGACGGGAGCAGGTTTACCTTCACCGGCGAGAAGGGAACTTTTGCAGCACAGGATGGACTTCCGCGGAGGAGAGTGCAGCCCATCTCTCATCAGTTGGCTAGCCTCATCCTAGGAGCAGTGGACGTGCGGAGTCCAGTTTTTCCTGCAGTGGTGGACCAGTATGTGGACGTCTTTCCCGACGACGTTCCAGGGCTACCTCCTCGTAGAGAGGTAGACTTTTACATCGACTTGTACCCCGGGACAGCCCCGATATCTACTCCAGCATACCGGATGGCCCCCGCCGAGCTTCGAGAGCTGCGGGTACAGTTGGAGGACTTGCAGAGCAAGGGGTTTATCCGACCCAGTGTTTCACCCTGGGCTTCCCCGATATTATTCGCCAAGAAGGCGGACGGGAGCTTGCGACTGTGTGTCGACTATCGTCGCCTGAACCAGGTGACAGTGAGGAACAAGTATCCGCTGCCACGGATTGATGACCTCTTCGATCAGCTCAAGGGAGCGCGGTGGTTCTCGAAGATAGACCTCCGGTCAGGCTATCATCAGCTCAGAGTTCGAGACGAGGACGTGCAGAAGACGGCCTTCAGGTGTCGGTATGGCCATTATGAGTTCTTGGTTATGCCATTCGGCATAACCAATGCTCCAGCAGTGTTCATGAGCCTCATGAACAGGATCTTCCAGCCATACCTCGACCGATTTGTCGTGGTCTTCATTCACGACATTTTGGTATACTCGACGATTGAGGAGGAGCATGCCTACCACCTGCGAGTTGTGCTAGACACACTCCGAGAGCACCAGCTTTATGGCAAGCTCTCAAAGTGCCAGTTCTGGTTACGTGAGGTCCACTTCATGGGGCACGTCATCTCTGAGGCGGGAGTTGCAGTGGATCCCGCGATGATCGAGGCAGTGCTAGCTTGGGAGCCACCCAGGAGCGTGACGGAGGTGCGGAGCTTCTTGGGCCTAGCCGGATACTATCAGAGATTTGTGCCAGAATTCTCCAGAGTTGCGGCACCACTCTCAGCCTTGACAAAGAAGGGGAAACCCTTTGTGTGGTCAGACAGATGTCAGCAGAGCTTCCAGGAGCTGAGACAGAGATTGACCAGCGCACCTATCTTGAGGTTGCCTGAGGAGGGAGTTGGATACGTAGTTTACGGCGACGCATCAGGGACTGGACTCGGGTGCATCCTGATGCAGGAGCGGGCCGTGATCGCCTACGGATCACGTCAGTTGAGGCCGCATGAGCAGAACTATGCCACTCATGACCTGGAGTTAGCAGCAGTGGTCTTCGCTCTAAAGACTTGGCGGCACTATCTGATGGGCGAGCGCTTCACAGTCTTTTCTGACCACCAGAGTCTCAGGTATATCTTCTCTCAGAAGGACTTGAACCTGAGACAGCGGAGATGGCTTGAGTTCCTCCAGAACTATGACTTTGAGATAGTCTATACTCCTGGGAAGGGGAACGTGGTAGCCGATGCCCTCAGCAGGAGGACGGGCATTCAGCTACTTGAGGAGGCGACGGAGCAGCTAGCCTCCTTACAGATATCCTTCGTGGATAGAGACGGAGCAGCCTTTCTTCAGTCTCTCACAGTCTCTCCTCCACTTCTACAGCGGGTCAGAGAGGCTCAGCGTGGGGACGCTGACTGTGAGACCCGGCGTGCACTGATATCCTCAGGTCAGGCGCCTGATGGCTTCTCCCTTGGAGCAGAGCACGACATCCTTTTCAGAGAACATACCTTCGTACCAGTCGCTTTATGAGAGGAGGTGCTGATAGAGTTTCACACTTCTCCCTTGGCGGTGCATCCCGGAGTGGCGAAGATGTACCAGGATCTCAGACGACAGCACTGGTGGCTGGGCATGAAGAAAGCTGTGGCAGAGTTCGTTTCACGATGCCTCACCTTCCAGCAGGTGAAGGCAGAGCATCAGGTACCAGCAGGCTTGGTACAGCCCTTGGAGGTCCCGGAGTGGAAGTGGGACGGCTTATCTATGGACTTTGTGACTGGACTTCCACGCACTTCCAGAGGTCACGACTCCATTTGGGTGATTGTCGACCGACTCACCAAGTCGGCACACTTCTTACCCATCAGAGAGCAGGGCTCAGTGGAGAGTTTGGGATGTCTTTACGTCCAGGAGATCGTACGGCTTCACGGTGTGCCATCGTCTATCGTCTCCGATCGAGATGCTCGTTTCACTTCCCGGCTTTGGAAGGGGTTGCAGGAGGCGTTCGGGACGCGGCTCCATCTGAGCACAGCCTTCCACCCTCAGACAGATGGTCAGACTGAGAGGACCATACAGACACTCGAGGACATGATCCGTGCATGTGTTCTCGACTTTGGTCGCAGCTGGGAGGACCACCTACCCTTGGTGGAGTTCGCGTACAACAACAGCTACCACTCCACCATCGGGATGGCACCATACGAGCCGTTGTACGGTAGACCCTGCAGATCACCGTTGTGCTGGACAGACCCTGGGGAGTCAGCACTCGTGGGACCAGAGATGGTCCGAGCCACAACAGAGAAGGTCCAGATCATCCAGGAGAGGATGAGGACAGCTCAGAGCCGGAAGAAGTCATATGCTGACAGGAGGCGGAGGCCACTAGATTTCAAGGATGGCGACCACGTCTTTTTGCGTGTCTCACCTCGACGTGGTTTACGGAGATTTGGCCGAGGCGGCAAGTTGTCTCCACGCTTCATCGGGCCTTTCCAGGTCCTCAGCAGGATAGGAGAGGTGGCTTATCGCCTGTCTCTACCACCTCAGTTGCACCGGGTGCACGACGTCTTCCACGTGTCTCAGCTGAGGAGATACGTGCACGACCCGACACACATCATCGACTTTGGGGAGCTGGACGTGGACGATGGGGCGACTTTTGCGGAGGTCCCAGTGGAGATTGAGGATCGACAGTAGCGGGTCCTACGTGGGCGGTCGATTCGTCTTGTGCGCGTCAGATGGCAGCACGGGAACCTCCAGGAGAGCACTTGGGAGTGGGAGGCTCAGATGCGTGCTCAGTACGCCCATTTGTTCCCCTAGTTTTTGATGTATCTTTACGGGGACGTAAAGCCCTGAGGTGGGAGTAATGTAAAGACCCTCAAATTTCAAGGAATTTTTTTTTATTTTCTTTGGAATTTTACAAGAGCGCAGCTTCAGACGGCACCTGATTCCGAGGCCCGGTGTGCCCGGAATCAATTTCCGAAGTTTGGCTCGGGTACGTTCAGTGAAAGGACGAGCGGGTTTTTCTATCTTTTGAACCGGTGCCCGGAATCGAATTCTGAGGGCACCGATAAAATCGCAGCGCCGATATTTGCTTAGAAACGCCTCTTCCGGAGTTGCGTTTGCTCAACCGTGGTTTTTAAAATTTTGGGCTTTAAGTCGGAAATAAAATAAAGGTTGTGCGACAACTTTATTTTATTTCACTTAAGCTGCTTGGAAGTCACTTGAAAGCCACTTGAGCTGAGTTAAAGCGGATAGGGTGCTATCCGGAAATATCCTACCCTCTTGGTAGGATATTTGTGCAGTGGGGCCCGCACGAGCCCCGCCGTTTCTTCCGCTAAGTAACGCACCCGCGAAAACCCGTCAAAGTAAATGAAAAGTCAACCGACGCGTTTTCTTAAATTCTTAACAGACCATTTAATTGAGCGGTTTATTTCGTGAATTAAATGGGCTGTTTCGTTCGTTGAATTAATTCAACGAACTGATGGGTCGTTACTTACGCATTTGCGTTTGTTGGCAAAATAATAAAATAGACCAACGTGTCTATTTTGGAGGATTACTCTTTATTCTCTGGGCCTCCACCCTCCCCGCGAAGAACGCGAAGAACGCGAAGAACGCGAAGAACGCGAAGAACGCCGGAACCAAAATTCGACGACGCACACCGTGATCCGCGACGTCGACATACTTTTTCCGCGACCTTCTTCTTCTTCTTCGGCGCTTCTTCTTCCGCGGCGAACCTACGATCGGCGGTTAAAGGTGAGAATCGAATCTTCTAAATTCTCCCTTTTTATAATTTCATATCAACGGATTTAAATTAATTAAATCCGTTTGATCTTGATCCGGAGATCGTCGGCGCGACTCCTTCCCGCGGTGCGACGAGCGTCTCTTCCGCGACGATCACCAAATCCGCGACGACCTCTCGTCCGACGACGACGACATGGTAGGGATTTAATTTTTGATGATTCATTCCCGTGTTTTTATTTCTTTTTGAATAAAGAGCCGGCATGAATATTTTCAATTAATTAAAATTGAATTTCCGTTTAAAAGAAAAAGAAGTGAACAATTTTTATCTTGATTAAAAATTGTTGTAGCCCCTTTCTCCCGTTGTTTATGACTAACGCGGAGGGTGCGGGTCTAACGAACAAGACCCGACAACCCTCCACCGATCCTTTTCGTGTGCGGTCTTGGCAAGCGTCGACGAACCGTGCGGAAAGGGCGATCCGTTGATCCCGCAGTGAAGATCAGCCCCCGGGTGGAGCAGCGGCGCAGACGGGAGAGGAATCGGTCCACCGGAGCAAATCCGGCGGCCCGCGGAAGGCGGCGGCGGCGGCGCCCGGCTTGCCGCCGGATGATCCGCCGCGGCTCGGCCGCGGCGGCGGCGGACCGCCGGACCGCGTTTGCGGTCCGGCCACCCAACACACGGCCCGCGCGGGCCGCGTTCCACCTAAGCCGCGGGTCAAACCCGCGGCGCCCCTTGGCCGCTCGGCCGAGGTCGAGCCGGCCGGTCCGGTCGGCCGGGCCGCGCCCCGGGCCCAGAACCCCCGTTTTCGGGCCCTCTTCGGTCTTTTGCCCATATCTTGGGCCTAGGACCTCCGATTCACGAACCGTCAGCGGCTACGCGATCCTTGGATCGATACGGTCGTTTCGGTATATTACACTCAAGGTTTCGGAAGACTTTGGGTTCGGCCGGGTTGGTTCGTACACGAAACCAACCGGGCCCTCGGAGCGGAAACGCTCATAACATGAGCTACGGACGTCCGATCGACGTACCGTCAGCTGTGGTAGTTTCCTCTAAGTGAGACGGAACTTTTGGCATACTCCGCCCGAGGATCGGACACAGGCGGAGTACGGTCGGGTTGGTTTTCCCTAAAAACTAACCGGGCCCCTGGGACGAAAATGCCAATAACTCTCAGACCGGGCGTCCGATTGACGCGCCGTCTGTTGCGTTGAGATCCTGTTGTCGATACTGAACTTTTGGATACATCAACTTCGGACTACGTGTCAGTTGATGTATCAGCCTCTCGGCTCGTGGAGCGGACCCTCCTAAACGAGCTCGCTGTGTGCGGGAACCCTAGTGCTGGCTGTGACTTCGACGACAGAGCAGAGATCCTCCGTGGACTGCGACGACGACAGAGCAGAGATCCTTCGTGGACTGCGGCGACGACTGTGCGGAGATCCTCAGTGGACTACGTCGACTACTGCACTCAGCGATCCTACATGGATCAGTGCTACAGGTCCTGTGTGGGCCCGATCCTGTGTGGGTCCTTACTACCGGTTCTGTGTGAGCCACTGCCTACAGGTTCTGTGTGAGCCCGATCCTGTGTGGGTCTTTGCGGGGGGTAGTACCTATCGATCCTTCGTGGGTCCGACGACTTAGATGGATCTGTGATCATCTTTGACATCATCTGTAAAAGTATACCTGGTTGAGCTGAATCTTATGTTACTCTCCTTTGTGGAATGTGTTGAACTATCCTATGTTGATTTACTGTTTACTCTCCTTTGTGGATTTGAGTCTTGCTTTCCTGTGTGGATTGAGTTGTTCTTGAGCTCGTGAGCAGAGCTAGAATTGGGGACTTAAGTATATGTATGGGCGTATACCTAAGTCGAGTCATATGTTACTTCGTGATTGCACCTTCCTTTTGTGCTATATCCTTTGTGGATTTCAGGAGACCTTCGGGGGTCTCGGGGTCCTTACTGAGTAGCTTATACTCACCCCTGCACGGGCTATGCCCGCACCATGTTGTGTTGGATGCAGACGACGGACAGCGCTGATCACGGTTGGGGCGTGGAGCAGGACGGTACCTGGAGGTGGACCACTGGGCGGGACGTGCTCGGAGCGGACGTGGGACCCGAGGAGCCTGGAGGCTATCTGTACCCACCCTTCAGGTGGGATTGCCAGTGGATGACACGAGGCCGCCGTCTTTTCTTCAGTTGCTGTTCTTTACCTTTTCAGTTGTACTTTCAGTTGGGCTTGTATTCCGGCCCCCTTTACTTTTCTGCACTTTGTAGTTACTTTCCGCTTGTTGACTCTGTGGTGGTTGTTACTTATAAAGGCAATGCCTTCCCTGTTTACCGGGATTTTACGCCTTGGTGCTAGTCTCCAGCCCCTGGCCTATGGAAGGCGGGCTTGGGGTAGTCACGGCACGGGCCTCGAGGTCGGGTCGTGATAGTACATCCCTTATACTTCCTTTTGAATTCGTTACTTATCATTATGATCATGCCAACTTCAATGGAAATATTTCTATTATTTACTAAATTAATAGATGAAATTATTAGTCTGTCCCATGTCTTTGATAAAGATATAAACATAAAAAGTGCCTGAACCACGGTATAAACCATTATATTCTTCAATTTTAACTAATCAAACATACCGTAGAACTCACTCATGTCCTCTAATTTGTTGTTTATATCCCTATTATTCAGGTTGAAAATGGTGTATCAGATTTTCTATATTCAATCTATTTTTCCTAACATAAACATTTTCTAATTTTTACCCTAGAACTGAAGTATCCTATTCATTTGAAATTTTTTGGAAGATACACTTGTCAATCTACTATCCAGTTGGAGTAGTGAACTTAAAATTGAGCATAACCTACTCGACATCAAACAGTGTGGTACTAGATGAAATTTTCTCAAAATATTAGTCACTTGTCAAAAAAATTCATCCAATTTTCTAAATTCGCGCAGAGGTATCCATTATTAGTTCCATAAAAATTTAATTTACCAAATATCTGGCATTTTGGGTTTCCAAGTATAATAATTAATATCAGAAATCTTAATCACGTTAACGATATTTATTTTCATCCATGCAGTTAGAATCAAAAAAAATCTACCCATATGGATGTTTTTATAATGGTTAATATAATCGGAATCAAATCATGTATCACTCAAAATTAGCAAAAAATTTCCAAGATAAGGTCAAAATAACATCAATGGTTGAGATATGTTGATGATGTAATGCTGATGTAGTGATCACATGACACGATAAAGATGCAGTCAAAAATTTCATAGTAAATTCATCACTTGTTTAAAGACTGTAATATTCTTTGGAGAGAGGGTAATTTGGTACCCAATTTTTAACTTGAAATTTGACCTCATTTTTCAGTTTAGTTTTGGCTCTACGTTAAATGTCTTTTATATCATTGGGATCCTCACAGTGAGAGATTTGAAACTAATTCTTTAGAAAATAATTCTGGATAACATTAAATATTTATCCCCTAAAAACCCCTCTACATCATCATTATTTTTACCCTAGTGTCTTTTATAACACTTTTTTGGGGTAGTATAAGTCAAAAAAACATCACAATAAACATGAACTGAAGAAGAAAAATAGAGAACATGAAGAAATTACACGGCTCGGTAGCGTGAAAACATTCCTAAAATAAATGGGATTTGACTAGTATTATCTCTCTGTAGATCAAACATAAAAGGATCGCACAAATATACTTATAGGAGAAGTGCCTTGATTTAATAGATGAAAAAATTCACACTAGTCTAAGGATGTGGCTTGGGTGGTTCACCATTCAGTTGAAATATTCCAAATCTCTAGATAATATGTTCATTTCATGCATATATTTTTGAAATATAAATGCATCATTTTTCATATATAAATGATTAATTCTCACCTTTTTATTTAATAGAATCATTAATATTGGATAGGATGCTACATTTTAAGTATTACATGAAAAAGTATAAAAACAATGATCAATATTGCAACTAAAATATGGCTTCCTAGGATGTTGGATACATATAGGATTCTCCCAGGAGCTGAAACTGAAGATCAAAGGTGAAACAAAGGTAATGAGAGTTGAAAATGAATATTCACATCATCAAAACATTATATTATATGAAGACATTAAAATTTAGAAAGTTTATAAAATATGTGAAGTGAATAAAACATCTTTAGAGAATGGGTCAATATTTTTAGGAAGTGAAATCAACAAATTCAGATTTATAAAACTCAAAAATGAAAAACAAATTAAAATCTACTGTGTGGAAGGATCGTGGTCGAACCCCTGAGATAGTGTAGTTAGTAAGATAGGTTTTTAAAATAAAATGGCTTTATATAATTTATTTTAAGAATGGGAAAAGATTCATAAATAGGTTATGGAAACAGTTTTGAAGAAATAATGATATAAAATTAGTTAGTAGTAGATTTATTATTTTGAAATTAGGTTTCGAATTATTTTTATGGTTTTAGAGCTTTTAGGTTTTAGGTGAAATTATATTAGAAAGTTACATTTTTTTGGTCAATATTAGTGACAGGTTATAGAAGAGGTAGATTTAATGGTCATAAAATCCCATCCTCTCCATTGTAGTTATCCTTTTCACACGGTTAATTAATTTAGGTCATCATTGAACTGTGTTTTTTCCAATACCAATTTCAAAATTGATTGTCCTAAATTTCAAAATGGATTTTCATTAATTAGGGAAATAATTTGTGAAATTTATATGTTCGTTTATATTCAAATATCAATGATCTGGATGAAAGGAATATAAATAGATTTTATGTTTATTCAAAATTACAGCAACAATAATACATGAAATAAAATAAAGAAATAAAATTTAATGGAACCTGTCCCATTTAGATACATTACAATAGAATAAGGTGGTAATTACCCAACCATACTTATGATTAGGTATTATATAAGTAATGAATAAATAATAAATAAAGCATGAAGAAAGCGGATAGATATACATGTGAGGACTATGCACAACGCAACTTCTCTCAAAAATATTTGGTCTCTAGAATCTATGATTTGGTAAAACATAGTGGATCTATATTTATAGACATCCATGGGGATCATATTGTATATAAGTTTTCGTAAATATGTCCAATTATGAGTCTTGGGTTAATCTTGGGTGTTGATCGATGATCCAGGTAATTAATTATGCTACTTCCATTGAAAATCACCATCAAACTACCAAATCAAGGAAAATCCTACAACCTTCACACGTGAACTATATTCATTCCATAAACTGGTTTCATGTCCTAAAATAGAATTACATACTAAACTAGTTTCGATTCCTAAATTTCATTCACATCCTAAACTAGTTTCACATCTTGAACTAGTTTCACATAAAGAACTAGTTTCACGTCCTAAACTAGTTCCATGTCTTGAACTAGTTTCACATCCTAAACAAATTTCATTTATTGAACTAGTTTCAGGCCCTAAATTTAAACTTTCTAGATATTGAAGCTCATTATCACCTTGGGTTATCAATTTCAACCCCCAAAATTATCCCATTTACATCTTTCATTGTGGGAATCCTTCTTTTGGTGGAATTTGTTTCCATTTTTTCTTCTTTCACTTATAATACTTAAATTGTAACATCATATCCAATATGGATAATCACATTATACAACTGGGTGATACTTAATCATTTATACATCAAAATTTATGAATTTATATATTAAATTCATGTTAATTAAATCAATGCATCAAATCCCCCACACATGAATTCTGAATTTTTGTAACACCCCATGATTCCACGATACTTTTCCCTTTGAAATAATGCAATGTCGTACATTGTACGCAACTTTGAGATTCTAACACACCGCAACCCATCAAACTAGCCGTTATGAATATTAATACCTACTTTTTTAAATTTTATAAATTTTATCTTTCGAAATGGACTTCATTTTTGGATTTGTAATATTGAAATTAGCGTAGGGTGAAATTTTTGTACTTCTGGGATAACGTTAATATTTTGATGAATAGTGAAAATTAATAAATTTTAATTAAAAACAACTTTTTTAATCAAAATAAATAATAGTGATAAATTATGAATATGAGTGGTTTTAAAGTATATTTAGAATTTATTTTTACCATTTAATACATTGTAGGTCATTGGACATAATTTCACTATTAAACCGAACAAAAACAAGTAGCAATCTTTTGATAGTTATTATATCTGAAAAAGACTCTTTTGTTTTGACAGCGGGAATTAATTTTAAATTAATTTCTTCCACTTCTATGTTTTTAATTTGGAAAAATGGATTCCATATTTGGAATCAGGATGTTCAAATTGTGTAAATAGGTATCTTTTATTTTTAGAAATTTTGAATAATTACTTCGTTAAATAATTTATTTACCATGATTAAAGGGTAAATCAGGAAAATAAGGGTTAACAAATAATAATATAATAATAAACAATTACCCTAAAACGTGTCCTAACCTTATTTTGTGATACATGTCCAACCATGGAAATCTTTGGGTCGATTTTGGGATCCCATGGTGCCACCTGTAAGTGATAGGGACACTTTATTTTAATTAAGTTAAAATGAATACAAAAATTACACAAGCATATATCTTTTAGAAAAACAATTTTTATATAGGGTTATATATGTTGGAATTTCGACTATAAAAATTAATTCGAAATATAAAAAGATTTACTACATAATTTTATTTTATTTATAATTTTTAGACATTAAATAATTTAATTTATTTGTCACACAATGGTGATGGAGTAATTACCATAATAGTGAACAATTGAAATGATTGATATTGTAGATACCCAAATAAATATAATTTGAGACTTTTTATGAATTACACTAATTTTCTAGGTTAATATGATATGTTAGGAATGATTTAATTAACCTTTCTCTAAGTAATCATTCTGTTATGATTTTTACTAAAATCAATTATTAAATAGTGTCAAAATTTCCATAAAAGAGTTTTTAAGACCAACAATATATTATTAATTGATATTAAATTCCTAAAAATCTATGGTTCGGCCAAGAGACTTATATCAGGATAGGTGTATTATTAATGGACCACTTTGGGGTCTCTTAGATGTATATAGTACGTTTATTAACTATATAATATAAAAATACAAAGAGACATTGTAAAAGTTAAACTAATTAACTAAGAGTTAATACTTAATGATAAGGATACTATATTATCCCAAACCTTTCTAAATTATATTCTTTGAGTGGTTTTCCACCCATCCCCTCCATAAACATTAAATAATCCACTATTGAGCAATTAGAAACCGAATATAAATTTATTATAAAATAATATTTCTAGCTTTTCTAAAGGTGCCCCTCACCCCTCTTATAAAAGGGAACTCCCCCTTATCATTAATTCACACCTTCAAAGCCTTTTGGCTCGGCCAAAATCTGCCCAAATACTCTATCAACTTCCCTCACTTCATCCTAGAGGCCTTCCTTTAGTCATAAATCCAACCTAAGATCCCTTTTGATCAAATAAAAATGAAGAACCCGAAGAAGAGGTAATGATTTCACCACCCTTTTCCAAGTTCCTTTCTTCTTCCAATTCTTCCTTCTTTGTTATTACCATTCTAAAATAATAACTCCATTATATTATATATACTGTGATGTTATTATAAATATGGTACAACCATATTCATTATTCTATCAATCGTTCGAATAACATGTCACTATACGTGCGTACGTACGGCTTACCATCTCCACGTCGTGGTGTAATTGTTATTCAATAAATTATTATTTGGATGGGTATAATAATGATTTGTAACTCATTTAAATAATAAATTTAACATGATAATGATTCTTTATATATGATATACCATCCAATTATATATTATTTTAATATCAAAATAATGTTATTGTCGCTCGTGCGTACGTACGGACTACCGTCTCCACGAACGCGATGAGATTCATTCACCATCGTATCCATTCAAGTCTAATTCTCATTTGATGATTTAAAAATAATGTTTAAGGACTTGATATCATTCTGGATATGAATAAGATACAACCTAACCATTACAAACATGGCTTACATAAGAAAACATATAAAAGAAAATGAGTAAGTTAACACCCAAAACGATGATAATACTAATATATTATTAATAAAGCAATGTTAAAAGATCATATATGATATCATATTAATGTATATGATTATTTTATAATTTAATAAAAATTATTTCACCATTATAGAAGTGGTTAACCTACCCCAACCCTGGAAAAGTACATGGTAAGTGTTTATTTCGCAATCTTTTCATTATCTGAGGTTGTTTATACGTAATAATCTACTGGGATTTCTTTCTCATCCACATCCATGTTTCATAAAAATGTATTTCCAAAAAAATTACTATTTACTAGAATATGGGTAAAGTCATTTATACCCTTGTCGACTTTTATAAGTGGTTTATAAAGGAATCTTTCTATCTTTTTCCAAACAAGGTCCTTTTTAACCTTTTTGACAGAATTAAGGTAAGAATGTTTTTTAACTTATACGGCGGGTGTGGCTATTTTCCGCCGTTATAAAATCGTTGAAGCTTCCCTTACAAGCTTATAAGAATATTTTAAAAGAAAATATTTTTATTTTATAAATATATGACTCTTAAATGATTTCAAAATATAAATAGATATTTCTCTAAATGTAGTTTTGATTTCATCTATGTCAACATCCTTTGATGGATTTTATGCTTATTTGAAGTTGATTTATTATGATACAAAACTTCTATATTGTATTGAGGGTTTTTTGATATGTTTGACTATGGATGTGTTATTTTTATACCATTCATGGTTTATGGATGAAGTATTTACATTTCGTATGCTATTTTTAATACGAATGTTTATGTTATGATTAAACTTTTCATATGGGAATGCATTGGACTTAATATGTTATGTGTCGACCAGCTATAGCTCCTCGATGCATCGGAAGGTCTCATGATACAAACTAGTGTCTTGGCCCAAAGCCTTTGAAAAATCTTATTTGTAGTCTTGGCACGAGGCCTTGGCTATGTGGTTATGATAGTTTGGCATTATGCATTCCATAATTATGAAAGTGGTTGTTGATATTGCATGTGATTATTCGATTAGTAGAATATCCATGTGAATAAGTAAATGGAATTATTTAATTTTTTCCATACTATGTTTAAGTTCAAGTTTAAAAGGCTTTTTTTAGTTATACATTGCATTAAATTTTTATTCTTATTTATGAAAGTTTCCGCATTATTATTATCCTTACTGGGAATTAGAGCTCACCCCTTTCAATGTTTTATTTTTCCCAGGATGTGAAGAAGTAATTTATGAATGACCTGCAGGGATAGTTTGTGGGGATATGAGTGTGGACTATGAAGAAAAGATGTTGTTGTAGTTTTCATTTTTAAGGTGTAATGCAAGAATTATGAATATATCTAGTGTTTCCAAGGCTACTAAACTAATCGGTGATTCGAGATTTGATCTTTCTTGTGATCATGCCAATGTTATGTAATAATGTACTGACTCTATGTAACTAAGGTCGGGGCGTTAGAGTTGGTATCAGAGGAAGTTTAGTACAAACCTTGGAAACTAGATTTAGATAAACTCTGATTAGAGCACATAGACCTAATATTGACTTTGAGGATTAGTATAGAAGAAATTCCTAGAATTTTGGTTTTGTAGAGATTTTGTGAGTTTTCTGAGCAATACATCCCTATCTGGATACGAGCAGGTAGAGGCGGCTCTGGAACAGATGTACCTAGGGGTAAAACTCAAAAACACCGCTTTGAGCTAGACTGGAACGGGAACTGGTGCACGGCAACGGGTCTTGCTGCACTCTTGGTTACGACACTCCCGGGGGATATGCTTAAGATAACTCTCATTTTCATTACAAATCATTATGAAGGGTTTATGAGTATATACTTCCTTAAAGAAAACATTTTTATGATTATGGATTATATCCATAAATAGTTCAATTTATGTTAAGTGTTTTATAAGTATGGAATCATGTATTTTGATTCATAAACTGATCTAGTTAATGCCATTTTTTAGAAATGGCACCTAGTGGGAGAAATGGACACTGTATCAATGGATGCACTCCATGTAGCGATTTCCCTCTTGCTCAAGATAATTATAGTGGAGCTGGTGATGCAACTGGTTCCGATCGGCTAATCACCATACTGGGACAACTCACTCAGGTTATGAATAATAACCTTAACCATATGGAGCACCCTGATCCACAGCGTGGAGGATCAATGTTAGATAGATTCATGAGGAAACAACCACCAAAGTTCAATGGGAGTAAAAATCCCTTAGTAGCTGAGAAATGGATAAATTCCCTAGAGAAAATATTTCAGGCTTTGGGGAGTAGTGAAAGGGAAAAAGTTATCATGGCAGTTTACCGCCTCACTGGAGATGTTGTTCAATGGTGGTCATCGATTCAAAACATGGAGGAAGATGATGAACTATAAAATATGGAATTGAGGGAGTTCAAAGATCTGTTTTTAGAAAAATAATTTCCTCGTGACCATCGAGCAGATATGGAAAGGCAATTTCAGAGTCTGAGACAAAAGGAGGATGAAAATGTCGCAAAGTATGAGGCTAACTTTATAAGGTTAGAAAGGTTTGTTGGAGATTATAAATTTAACCCAAGAAGTAAGATTGATCATTTATTTGATGGGTTAAAACCATTTCTCCATCGAGCATTAGTATCACAATCCTTCTCGTCGTATGAAGACATTGTCTCATGTGCTATCAAGACAGAAAAGGAATTCTCTATGTCTTATGACTTTAAAGCAAAGAAAGAGAAGAAGAGATCTACTGATTAATCTAGGATTGGAAATAAGGGGAAGAAGGGAAAGGTTGAATATCCATCTGGGAGTAAATGTGGGATGAAGCACCCCGGTACATGCTTAAAAGGAACGGGAGTCTGTTACAAGTGTGGTGAAAAAGGCCACCAAGCTCATGATTGCAAGGGGAAGAAGTAATCTACCAATGTTCAGTGCTACAATTGTAAGGATATGGGACATTATGCAAATGAATTTCCTAAGAGTCAGGGGAACATACCTCAGAAAAGGCCAAGGGATCAAGGACAAGCATATGCTATCACTACTGCTGAGGTAGAAGCTCCGAAAGATGTGGTGGTAGGTAATTTAATGGTTTATTCAAGTTTTTCAAATGCATTATTTGATTATGGATCATCGCATTGTTTCATATCTTCCCAGTTTTCTATGAAAATTAGATATTTCCAATTTGATTTAACAAGGGAGTTGTCAGTTAAAACTCCTAACGGAAGTATCATTGCAACAATGTTTTGTGAATCAGTCCCCATTAGAGCACATAAATGTTCTTTATCCGCTGATCTCATCGTCATACCTATGATTGAGTTTTATATAATCCTCGGTATGGATTGTCTTTCGGACTATAATGAGAATATTTATTGTAATAAGAAGGAGGTTACATTTTTTGATGATGATGATAAGGAACACCTTATCATTAGAGCAGAATCGTCACCACATAATTCTTATCTAGATCCACCCCCAATAGATCAAATAAATCCAATTATTGGGGAGGAAGAGAATGAAATGACTTTGGGTGAGGAAAGGAATGTTCAAATAGAGGATGTACTTATTGTGAAAGAATATGTAGATGTATTTTCGGAATATTTACCCGGAAATCCTCCAGAACGAGAAGTTGACTTTTCGATTGATTTAATTCCTGGATCAAGGCCTATATTGAAGACCCCTTATATAACGGATACTATAGAATTAGTTGAACTAAATAAACAACTAGAGGAATTGAGTAATAAGGGATTTATTCTCCCTAGTTTTTCTCCATGGGGAGCCCATGTTCTTTTTGTTAAAAAGAAAGATGGATCTATGAGGTTATGTATCGACTATAGGGAGATCAATGCTATAACAATAAAGAACAAGTATCTCATACCTCGCATTGATGATTTATTTGAACAACTGCATGGAGATCAATACTTTTCAAAGATTGAACTTCGATCGGAATACCATCAGTTGTGTGTAATGAAGGAAGACATTCGGAAGACAGCATTTCGAACCAGGTACGGGCATTATGAGTTTTCTGTAATGCCTTTTGGATTGACTAATGCACCCTCTTTATTCAGGGATCTGATGAATAGATTTTTCAAGGAATATATATATGAATTTGTGGTGGTATTTATTGATGATATCTTGGTATACTATAAAATCTACGAAGATCATGAAAGTCACTTCCGCATTATCTTGAAGACTCTGAGAAGACATGAATTATATGGGAAGTTTAGCAAGTGTGAATTCTGGCTTCATGAGATTTCTTTTCTTGGCCATATTTTCTCTAAATATGGAATCTCTTTTGATCCTTCTAAGACCAAGGAAATCCAAGAATGCCTAGAACCTATGAGTATAATTGAGGTACGCAGTTTTATTGGTTTGGCAGGTTATTATCGACGTTTCATCCAGAATTATCCCCGATTGGCTAACCCATTAATGAAGTTCACACGTAAAGGGGTTAAATTTGTTTGAAAAAAAAGTGTGAAGAATGCTTCGAATAACTGAAGAGAAGATTAGTAAATTCTCCAATATTTACTATACCATATTGGAATGATGGGTTCGTTATTTATAGTAATTCATCGAAGAAATGACTTGGTTGTGTCCTTATGCAGAATGATAGGGTTATTGCCTATGCATCACGACAGTTGAAAATTCATGAGCAAACCTATCCTACTCATGATCTCAAGTTAGCAGATGTGATATTTTCTTTGAAGATATGGTGGCACTACCTCTATGGTGAAAATATGAGATTTATACTGATCACAAGAGTTTGAAATATATTTTCTCACAAAAAAAACTCACCATGAGGCAAAGGAGATGGCTTTAATTCCTCAAGGATTATGATTGCACGATACACTACCACCTGGGGAAGGCAATCAAGGTGGTAGATGATTTGAGCAGAAAATACCATGGAGTTTTGAACAATATGACAATTAAAAGGGATCCAATTTTCATGGATCTAATGAAGATGGACATGGGAATAACCAGGTAAGCTGAAACATCAATGCTTTTTCAAATGGTTTCCAAACCATCTTTACTAGAATGGATTAAGAGTTCTCAGACCGATGATGAAGAATTTCAAAAGAAGATTAAACCTGTGAATGATGGAAGATTGAGAGACTTTTTGTATGAAGATGGAATTTTGAAATTCGGGAATAGACATTGTGTTCCCGATATACCTGATCTAAAAAGGGAGTTGGTGGATGATACTCATAGTTCCAATTTCTCTATAGACCCTGGGAGCACCAAAATGTATAGAGATTTGAAGGAACATTTTTGGTGGGAAAACATGAAGAGGGAGATTGCTGATTTTGTGTCAAGATGTATGGTTTGTCAACAAGTGAAAGCTGGAAAAGCAACAGCCTGGAGGAGTCATGCAGCCTCTTCCCATACCGGAGTGGAAATGGGATAATATTACGATGGACTTTGTCCTGGGGATACCAAAGACTCCTAGAAGGAATGATGCAATATGGGTCATTGTTGTTCGTCTTACCAAGTCAACACATTTTCTTTCTATAAGAGAAGATCTACCACTGGAACGTCTAGAAAGACTATATATTGATGAAATTGTGAGACTTCATTGATTACCCCTATCGATTGTTTCTGATCATGATCCCCGTTTTACATCAATATTCTGGAAAAGTCTTCAGAATTCCTTGGATATTGAACTTCATTTGAGCACTACCTACCACCCTCAAACCGATTGACAATCAGAAAGAACTATTCAAACCTTAGAAGACATGTTGAGATCCTGATCACTTGACTTTCAGGGTATGTGGGGTCAATATTTTTCTCTGGTAGAATTTTATATTAACAATAGCTTCCATTCGAGTATTCAGATCGCACCATATGAAGCGTTATATGGAAAGAGAAGTCGTACACCATCCTGTTGGGATGGCATTGGTGAATGAAAACTTGTAGTCACAGAACTGGTGGAGGAAACGATGGAAAAGGTGAAGGTAATCCAAAACCATATCAAAGCAGCTCAAACTAGGCAGAAGAGCTATGTCGATAATCGAAGGAAGGATTCGGAATTTCAAGTCGGTTATCATGTTTTCCTGAAGGTATCTCCATGGAAGGGAGTCATATGTTTTGGTAAGAAAGGTAAATTGAGTCCCAGGTTCATCGGACCTTTCGAAATTCTATAACGAATTGGGGCTGTAGCTTACCGATTGGCAATGCCGCCAAGTCTCTCCAAAGTTCACGATGTGTTCCACATATCTCTATTAAGGAAATACATGCCTGACCCAACGCGTGTACTCACCTATGAGGAATTAGAACTGGAACCCGATCTGTCTTATTATGAAGATCCCGTCAAGATTCTTGATACGAGAGAACAAGTACTGAGAAACCGGACTACATGTCTGGTAAATGTTTTGTGGAGAAACCATAAGATGGAAGAGACAACGTGGGAACCCAAGGAACTTATGATGATGAACCACCCGAGTCTTTTCATGCAGTATTATTCTAGAAATTTCGATGATGAAATTATTTGAAGGAGGATAGAATGTAACACCCCAAGCTTCCACGGTACGTTTCCCTTTGAAATAATGCAATGGTGTGCATTGTACGCAACTTCGAGATTCTAACACACCACAACCAATCAAACTAGCCGTTATGAATAATCATACCTACTTTTTGAAATTTTATAAAATTTATCTATTGATATGGAATTGATTTTTGGATTCGTAATATCTAAATTAGCTTAGGGTGAAATTTTGGTACTTTTCGGATAACTTTAATATTTTAATGAATAGTGAAAATTAATAAATTTTAATTAAAAACAACTTTTTTAATCAAAATAATTAATAGTGATAAATTATGAATTTGAGTGGTTTTAATGTATATTTATAATATATTTTTACCATTTAATACAATTTCGGTCATTGGCCATAATTTCACAAATAAACCGAACATAAACAAGTATCAATCATTTGATAGTTATTATATCTTAAGAACACGATTTTTGTTTTGACAGCGGGAATTAATTTTAAAATAATCTCTGCCACTTCTATGTTGTGAATTTTGAAAAATGGATTCCATATTTGGAATCAGGATGTTTAAATTGTGTAAATAGGTAACTTTTAATTTTTTACATTTTGAATAATTACTTCGGTAAATATTTTATTTACCATGGTTAAAGGGTAAATCCGGTAAATAAGGGTTAAAAAATAATATTATAATAATATAAAATTACCCTAAAATGTGTTCTAACCTTATTGGTTGATACATTTCCGACCATGTGCATCTTTGGTTCGATTTTGGGACCCCATGTGCCACTAGTAAGTGATAGGGACACTTTATTTTAATTAATTTAAAATGAATATAAAAATGACAGAAGCATATATCTTTTAGACAAATAATTATTTCATAAGGTGATATATGTTGGAATATCGACTATAAATATTAATTTTAAAGATAAAACGATTTCCTACAGAATTTTATTTTATTTATAATTTTTAGACATTAAATAATTTAATTTATTTATGACACAATGGTGATGCACTAATTACCATAATAGTGAAAAATTGAAATGATTGATATTATAGATTCCCAAATAAATATAATTTGAGACTTTTTATAAATTAAAAAAAATTTATAGGTTAATATGATATGTTAGGAATGATTTAATTAACCTTGTGAGAAGTAATCATTCTATTATGAATTTTACAAAAATCAATTATTAAATAGTGTCAAAATTGACAAAACGAGTTTTTAAAAAAAAGATTATATTATTAATTAATATTAAATTCCTAAAAATATAAGGATCGACCAAGAGACTTATATAATGATAGTTGGATCATTAATGGACCACTTGTGGATCGCATGGACGTATATAGTATGTTTATTGACCATATAATATAAAAATACAAAGAGACATTGGAAAAGTTAAACTAATTAACTAACAGTCAATACTTAATGATAAGGTTAATATAGTAACCCAAACCTGTCTAAATTCTATTGGTTGGGTGTTATTAGACCCATCCCAACCTTAACCTTTAAATAATCCACTTTGGATCCATTAGAAACCGAATATTAATTTATTATAAAATAATATTTCTAGCTTTTCCAAAGGTTCCCCTCACCCCTCTTATAAAAGGGCACTCCCCTTTCTCATTAGTTCACTCATTCAAAGACATTTGGATTGGCCAAACTCTTCCCAAATACTCTCTCAACTTCCCTCACTTCATCTTTGAGGCCTTCCATTAGTCAAAAATCCAACCTAAGAGAACTTTTGAACAAATCAAAACAAAGAACCCGAATAAGAGGTAATGATTTCACCACCCTTTTCCAAGTTCCTTTCTTCTTCCACTTCTTCCTTCTTTGTTATTACCATTATAAAATAATAACTCTAGTATCTTATATATACTGTGATGTTATTATAAATATGGTACAACCATATTAAGTATTCTATCCATACTTTGAATAACATGTCACCATACGTGCGTACGTACGGCTTACCGTCTCCATGTCGTGGTGTAATTTTTATTCAATAAATTATTATTTGGATGGATATAATAATGATGTGTAACTCATGTAAATAATAAATATAACATGATAATGATTATTTATATATTATATACCATCCAATTATATATTATTTTAATATCAAAATAATGATATTGTCGCTCGTGCGTACGTGCGGACTACCGTCTCCACAAACGCGATGAGATTCATTCTCCATCGTATCCATTCAAGTATAATTATCATTTGATGATTACAAAATAATGTTTAAGGACTTGATATCATGCTGGATATGAATATGATACAACCTACCCATAGAAAACATGGATTACATACATAACATATAAAATAAAACGAGTAAGTTAACACCCGAAACGACGATAATACTAATATATTATTAACAGAGCAATGTTAAAAGATCATATATGATATCATATTAATGTATATGATTCTTTTATAATTTAATATCAATTATTTCTCCATTATACAGGAGTTTAAACTAACCCAACCAAGGAAAAGTAAAAGGTAAGGGTTTATTTCACAATCTCTTTATTATCCGAGGTTGTTTATACGTAAAAATCTACTGGGATTTCTTTATCATCCATATCCATGTTTCTTAAAAATGCATTTCCAAACATTTTTACTATTTACTATAATATGGGTTAATGTAATTTTTACCCTTGTTGAATTTTATATGTGTTTTATAAAGGAATCTTTTTTTCGTTTTCCAAATAAGGTCCTTTTAACCTTTTTGACAGAATTAATGTAAGAATAATTTTTTAACTTATTTGGCTGGTGCGGCTATTTTCCGCCGTTATAAAATCGTTGAAGCTTCCCTTACAAGCTTATGAAAATATTTTCAAATAATATGTTTTATTTTATAAATATATGACTCTTAAATTATTTCAAAATAAAAACACATATTTCTATAAAAATAGTTTTGATTTCATCTATGTTAGTATCCTTTGATGGATTTTATGCTTATTTGAAGTTGATTTATTATGATACAAAACTTCTATATTGTATTGAAGGGTTTTTGATATTTTTGACAGTGGATGTGTTATTTTTATACCATTCATGGTTTATGGATGAGGCATTTACATTTCATATGCTAGTTTTAATACGAATGTTTATGTTATGTTTAAACCTTTTCATAAGGGAATGCATTGGACTTAATATGTGATGGGTGGAGCCCGCTATAGATCCTCGATGCATTGGTAGGTCTCATAAGACAAACTAGTGTCTTGGAACAAGGCCTTGGAAAAATCTTATTTTTAGTCTTGGCACGAGACCTTGGCTATGTGGTTATGATAGTCTAGAATTATGCATTCCATCATTATGAAAGTGGTTATTGATATCGCATGTGATTATTCGATTGGTAGAATATCCATGTGAATAAGTAAATGGCATTATTTCATATTTTCTATACTATGTTGAAGTTCATGTTTAAAAGGATTTTGTTTAATTATACATTTCCTTAAATGTTTATTCTTATTTATGAAAGTTTCCGCTATATTGTTATCCTTATTGGGCATTTGACCTCACCCCTTTCAATGTTTTATTTTTTCCAGGATGTGAAAGAGTAATTTATGAATGACCTGCAGGGATAGTATGTGGGGATATGAGTGTGGACTATGAAGAAAATATATTGTTGTAGTTTGCATTTTTATGATGTAATGAAAGACTTATGAATATATCTAGTGTTTCCAAGGCTACTAAACTAATTAGTCATTCGATATTTGATCTTTCTTGTGATCATGCCAATGTTATGTAATAATGCACTGACTCTAGGTAACTGGGGTTGGGGCGTTACAATTTTCCTCAAAAATGAAATCTCAACATATTACAAAGGAATATCACTTTACCATAATTTAAATTTAATGTCAATATAATTAATTGATAAAATGGGAAATTAAAATTTTTTTCATCACTTACTAAAATTAATTAACACCATAGTTTTTAAATGAACAAATCGGTCAATTATTTTAAATTTATCATTTTCAATAAACACACAAATTCATTCATCCATTTATATTTTTCTATTCATTATTAATATGCCTTCCATTTTCAATTTACCTCACTTGAATTTTTCCTCTATTATTAGGGTACAATTATAAAAATATTTCATCACATACCACAATAATATGTCACTTACCGTAGGCTTTCAAGGAATCTATTATCTCAATCACATAATGAAAAAAATAATATTTTATCACCAAGGATTCACCACTTAAGATAAAATGAGTCTGAGGCTTAAGGAAGGTTGGTAAATAATGTAGAAAACAAATACATATTAAAAATGATTTTTGAATCTAAATTATAGTGAATGATATCAATAAAAAACTCACTGAATATCTCTCTTTAGAGATTTCAAATCCCCCCCCCCCCAAGTTCAAAATGTCCTCATAATAAAAGTAGGTACAATAAATGAATCATCCTAGATTTCTCTTTTTATTCATTTTTAATTTTTTTAAAAATTTTGTTTAATACAAATATCACATCCACTAGATTACCATATATAATCAAAATATCGTTGGTTTGGTAATGGATATTTTTTATCATCCTAAGACACAACCAATTCTTTTTTTATTTTTTTTAAGAGAGGTAAATAATGATAAATTAAAGTGAATGATATCATAGCCTCTCCCAAAATCACAATGAAAAAAAACTAGAAAAGTATAATTAGGATAGTATATCCCAATCTAACTAGTATAATCTCTCCCATACAATAAATATTTTAAATATCATGAATAATATTTAACGGAATGTATGAGTGGAAAAAATAATCTTATAACTCATCCCATTTCAAAATAAGTTTGTTAATTAATTCTATAGTATTAAAAGGGATTTATATTAGGTGTTTCCAATGATAATGGGTTAAAAATGATCTTCTAATCATAATAATAGTGATTTTTTCATTCATGTATTTGAAAATATGTCAAAAAAATATTTAGAAGAGAACATTCTTGAGTCTCTCAAGAAATATACTTTAAAAACGAATGGGAAATATTAGGCTCAATGGATTTCTCGAGAATGAGAAGAAAGGGTTGGTAAAACTACTCATAACAATACATATGTGTATTAAAATTAATTAATGAAAAGATCATAAATTCGAGGGATGTCAAAATCTCAAAAAAAAATATTTAAAATGTTAACATTATCCCTAAATAATGATCTTCAAAATCCAAAACTATATTCTTATCTCTATTAATTATTTTCCTGATTTTTCACATTCAAATTAGTTGACAAAAAATTTTAAAATTAGGAAATATCAAGTATCCTAACTATTTTATGTCCCATGTTTTATTTGATTAAATTAATAATAAAATATGGGTAGCCAAATTTAAGTTATATGGTTTAAATAAATTAAATTCGTAGAATATGGTAGAAAAATATGCGATTGAAAAACACAAACCCCTTTGAATGACGCTTAGAATTTGGGTGAATAGGGTTTTCCTACTCTATATTAATGACATGAATGGTTTTGATGATGTGTATTCTCGGGATTCACAATGTGAATGTATTTCAAGATTTTAATTGGTCCTAAATCTTAATCTCATAATACTTGACTATGTCTATATGGTCTTGAAAAATAAAAATTAACAAGTGAAAATACTATCTATTCTCAATGAAATTTAAAATATCTTTAGAAGTGTTCACAAACCTAGAAAAAAATAAAGAAAAAACCGAAAAACTCAAGTTTCCTCTTGGAAGTGATTTTTTTAACATCATTGGTTTGAACTTACCACTTTCAAATTCAAATCATGTGATAGATGATTGAAATATTATACAAGGTTGGAGTCTATAAATGGTCTTGTTTGTGAGCTATAAACATTTCTTGGTCCGTGTCTTCCCTCTCTAAACAACTTAACTCTTCCTAATGGAATCAATTGATTGATTCAATGGTTCGAACAACTATTTGATCATTAATCCTGAAAAAACTAGATGGATGGTCATGAACCATCCACACATAATGGAACTTCTCAATCGTTGGGTAGTTAATCACTCTTCTAGTGTTAGTGGTCTAACCTCTGAGATTCTTTTTCTTCATCTTGGTTCTTTGATTTAAAGAATCCTCTTGTACAGAAGCAGCTACCTCATGTAATTCTAAAACATTACTTATATCCATAACATATGGTATATTTTATTATCCAAACTCATTTTATTCTATCACATCATAGTAATTTAATTCTTGGTGGATATTGAAACTTACTTATTCATAACCAACTCTCAGACTGATCTCTCCACTTTATTCATCAATTAGTGCATACCAGGTGGCTAAAAATGGTCTCCCCTAAATATTGGTGTCTACTTCCCTTCCATATATATCACTCATAAGTCAATGGGAAAGTATAATTTATAAACTTTTCTGAGAATATATTTGATGACACCTTAGGGGAACTTCACTATTGAATCTTCTAATTTAAGTGAAACTCTTGTGGGCTTCATTCCTTCTAGTCCAAAACATTGTTAATTGGTGTATGACATGATGTTAAAACTCTCACCAATGTGAAATAAATCTTTTCCATATAGGAATAAAAAACTACCAATTTCTTGCTAGTTATAAGATTTTTCATTTGATACCACCTTCGAACATTCTCATGTTAGTGGAATAGTTCCAATCTTCTCCATCTTCCTCTTGTTGGTCACAAAATCTTTCATAAATCATTAGTATGTTCTCATGTTTGAGACAGCCTCTAAAAAGGAATATAAGTATTTAATTTTTTAAATTATTATAAAAATTTACCTTTCTATGCATTAATATGAACTTTTACTAGTCATTATAGAATTTAAATTCTTGGATTGCAATATATTTTTCCTTCTTTTATATCTTATTCAGATACTTATTCCTTATTCATTTACAGTTATTATTTATTTTATTCTTGTACTTTTCTTAGTTCAAGATGATCCTAATAGAATTTTCCACTCTTCGGGGTAATGAAATTAAAATCATCATGTGGCTACTCTTTGGGGGCATCCACGAAGTTCTCTTCATGGCCTTTCTCTGATTAATTCAGTGATTTTCCATGATTAATGCTCTAGATTTCTCAATGTAGTATTCGTAATTTCTGAGTCTTTATTTATATCTTTGATTACCACCCTACTCATGGTCATGAATGTGGTAAATGTCTTTACAATGTACATACCTATCTCATTATTTTGGTTCCTTTTGATGCCTAGTAATGGTATCTCTATTATCTTTATTGGTACTCTTTCCCTTGTTGTCGTTGTGTCCATCAACCCTAAAATTGATTCTGACTTATATATTCAAAATAATGTGTGTTGTTCATATAAATAACTTAGGGGTTATATAGAAGAATTTTTTCATCCATTTTTTATCATCAATTCCATGTGTTTTGACATCCAGACATTATTGTTATTGATCATGTGGGAACCCTTTTGTTGCATACCTTAACCCTACCACTGGAAGCTATTGATCACCATTTCATACATTATACTTTATCTCTCCTCTAGAGATTTCTTTACCAGTGATCCTCCTACATCAGCATCTACAATCATCATACTTCCCTAAAAAAACCCTTATAATGTTTTTGTATTAGCATCCATAGTTCTATACCATGATGAGGGAATTTTTGAGTCGTATCTTTTTTAACTTTCTCAAGAATTTTATAGATATCCATCCTCAAATTAACCAAAGTTAAGAATATTTATCCATATATCCATTGATTTAGAATGTGGGAATAATAGAGTGAGAAGTTTTCTTTCCAAATCATCCCATGTGGTGATAAAATGGGTAGGAAGATTCTGAATCGACTCATGAGCTTGATCCTATAATGAAAATCAAAATAATCAAAGAATTGCTACATCACTTGAGATGTTATAGAATTAAAAGGTGTATCAGATCTCAAGAAAACATCCCAAATGATTTTTTTGGATATTTATGAGGTAGTTTAGTGAATTTCAGGCTATTTGAGATCATCTAGATGATGAAAGATTTTATCTCAAAATTATTTTCTACAATGGGGGGTTCCATGATGCTCAGTTGGAGTCATGCGTTCAGTGGAAACCCATAGTCAGCAAACATACATAATTCTAGATCTATTTGTATAAATCCTCCAAAACTTGATTGATCTCTACACCTTCCATGGTCATTGTGACTCTACTCTTTTGTCTTTTTATAAAATTAGTATTGAACTCTATGACATATTTTCTTTTTTCCAGAGTGTTATAGTTGTTTTTTAATTATTTTAATCAAATCATTACAGCACAAAATACCCAAAAAAAATAAAATAAATAGAATAAAAGAATTAAAAATTAAAAAATATAAAAACTAAAATGAAATAATCCATGGAAATGAGTCCAATTTTGATAAGCCCATAGGGTGTGATTATTTCTCTATGGTGCTAATCAAAATAAAAAAATTTAAACTAAAATAATTAAAAAAATTAATTAAATTAATGTATGTGATCAGATACAGATCAATCCCAAGAGATAACATAGTTATTAATTTAGGATATTATAAGAAAAAAGTTTCATTTAATTGATTTTTGGAAATCATAAAGAATTATAAATATGTTTTAGAAATAGTTTTGAAGAAACCAAGAGATGAAATAAAAGTGCAGGAGATTGGTAGTTTTGAAATTAGTTTTTGAGGGTGTTCCAGGGTTTTATAGATTTTAGAGTTTGTGTTATATTAGATTAATAAATAAAATTATATTTTTTATGTTAGTGTCAGAGTATAGATGAGATATATTCAATAACCATTAAATCCCCTCCTAATTGTAGTAATTCTATTTTTCAAATAGTCCGATAATTCAGGGCATCTTCAAATCGAGTATGTATTCATACCAATTTTAAAACCTATTTCCAAAAATTTACCAATGTTAATGCCTCAATTAAGGTAATCAATTTCATAATTTAAAGGTTCTTTTAGATTAAAATATCAATGGTCTTGATAAAAGGAAAATAAAAATATTATAAGTTTATTCATAATTACAACAACTCTAATACATAAATGAAAATTGATAAATAAAATACAACAGAACCTTCCCCCTTCATCTACATTACCCTATCACAAGGTGGGATTTAACCCCTCATCCTAGTAATGGGGGATTAAGGAGGAAGGAAGAAAGAGAAATAAAACATGAATAAATTGGAGAGAAAGACTGGTGAGGACCCAATAAGGCACAGCTACTTACCCAAATCTTTGGTCTCCGAAATCCATGATTTGGTAATAATGAATTGGATCTCTATTTATATACATAAATGGGGTCCATGTTGGATTTTTTTAATCATAAATATATCCTATTATGAGTATCATGTCACTCCCAAGTGTTGATTAGAGGTCCAGGTAATTTTTTAAAAGGATGGGGCCGAAGCCTCAATTTATTATTAAAACAAAGACTCCTTTTAAGTCTTGGTAGAGAGAGACCCATAACATAGCCCAAAGGCCCAATGACAGGTGGACTAAAAACAAGGCTTGAAAGCCCATTTTTTAGCCTGAATGACCCCTCGATAAACAGTATTTATACATTACCCACACTGCTACAGTTCCCACAATTATACCATTGCCGCTACAGTTCTGTTACCGTGCCTCCGCCGCTACAATTACACTGTTGCTACAGTTCCCAACTACAGTACTACTATAGTACCCCTGAATTTTTTTCCCGACCCAAATTAGATCCTTGGCCTTTTGGATTCCAAGCTTATGTTTTTTCCTCTTGCGTGCAAGCTCATTGGTGAATAATGTGTGTAATGGGAACGCACCCCTCACACTAGGGGGGCCTCCATGCCCAGAGCACACTGCACATTCCCCTACTAGTAAAATGGCTATGAATCAACCTGTGTATAATATGCACAGTGTCTAAATCTAGTGGGACTCGAGCATGGGCGAGTTCCCACGGAGTGCAAGGGGTACAATCAGCAGGTACCACTCGGATAACGCCCCATTGGAAAAACGTGTGTAAGGGTAATGCTCGCCTCCCACTATGGGGGCCACCATGCCTAGAGCGTTTCGCACATTCCCCAACATGGAAAATGTATTTGAAACACCATCTGCATAATATTCCTAGTGTTCGAGTCTGGCAGGACTCGAGCCTAGGCCAGTTCCCATGGAGAGCGAGGGGTACAACCTGCGGGTACCACTCGGCTAACACCCCATGGGAAAAATGTTTGTAAGGGTAATTATCGCCTCTCAATGGGGGGGGGGGGCCGCCATGACCATATCGCATTGCACATTACCTAGATAGGAAAATGGATTTGAATTTTTCTGTGCATAATATGCAGAGTCTCTGAGTCTGGCGGGACTCGAGCCTAGCCTGGTTCCCACGGAGAGCGAGGGGTACATCCAGTGGGTACCACTCAGCTAACACCCCATGGGCTAGAACGTGTCTAATGGTAACGCTCACCTCCCACTGGGGGGCGCTATGCCCATAGCACATCGCATGTTCCCTAACTAGGGAAATGGATTTGAATCGCCCTATGCATAATATGAACAGTGTCCGAGTCTGGCAGGACATGAGCCTGGGCCGGTTCCAATTGAGAGTGAGGGGTACAACCATTGGTACCACTCGGCTAACACCCCATGGGAAAACGTGTTTTTGGGTAATGAGGTATTGGGATGGCCTCCCCACTTGTGCGCCGCACATCCCCAGTGAGGCCCCAGGTGGCCAACCCTTGGGCTTAGTCCAGTTCCCAATAGGTTAAAGGGGACCACGAGAGGTTTGTTAGCATATAGTGTGTGTGGCCTTGCAAGGACACGAACCTGGAACCTCAGGGTCAGGACGCCACCACCTTAAACAAACTCTCCCATTCCCCGCAGGCAAACGTGTTGTTGGGTAATGAGGTATTGGTGTGGCCTCCCCACCTGCACGTCGCACATCCCCAGCGAGGCCCAAAGTGTCCAACCCTTGGGATTAGGCTAGTTCCCAATGGTGTATAGGGGCCCACAAGAGGATTGTTAGCATATAGTTCACGTTTCATTTTGAGGACTCGAACCCGGAACATTGCGGTCATGATGCTACTGACTTTAACTAACTCACCCATGCCACATGGGCAAAAATATGTTGTTGGGTAACGAGGTATTGGGGTGGCCTCCCTACCTGCACGCCACATGTCCCCCGTGAGGCCCAAGGTGGCCTACCCTTGGGCTTAGGCTAGTTCCCAATGGGGTAGGGGGGCCCATGATAGGTTTGTTAGCATATAGTGTGTGTTGCCTTGTGAGGACTCAAACCCAGAACATTGGGGTCAGGACATTGTCGTCTTTAACCAACTCACCCGTGCCCTGTGGGAAAACATGTTGTTTGGTAATGAGGTATTGGGGTGGCCTCCCCACATGTGCACTGCATGTCCCTAGTGAGGCTCAAGGTGTCCAACTAGTCTCATATCCTGAACGTTTTTCACATCCTGGACTAATTTCATGTCCAGAACTATTTTCACATCCTAAACTGGTTTCACATCCTGAATTGGTTTCATGTCCTGAACTACTTTTAGGACCTATATTTCTAGTTTTTAACTCTTGAAGATCCATTTCACCCTATTTCATGAATTTTTACCCCCCAAAGTATCCCATTAACATCCTTCAACTAGTAATCATTATTTAGTGTAATTTTTTTACTATTTTTTCTCCTTTTCCACATAATCCTTAAATTGTAGCATCATTCCCAATAAAAATTTCAATTAAATAAATATAAAATAATTAATCTTCAATATAAAAAAATTGATGTGTTTATATAGAAAAATATGTTTGTTAAATTGATGTATCACCGAATAAATATTATAGATTTTTTATCACTAAAATAGAATATTTCTCATTTTTTATCTATTTAGACAATCTAGACTAACTAATTGGGGGAGATCCAGACATAGGCGTGGTTAGATAAATAAAATAAGTTTGGCTTGTAGGATCTTGTTATTTTTTCAATCATGTTGCCTATTTTTATTTTCCTTTTCATTAAATGGTTTGTGATGGTTTTAAATGGTTTGTAATCCTTTTGAGTGGGTTAAGAACTTTAAGTTGAAATTTTGCTGAAAAATAGTCTACAATAAATTTACACGCTATTTAAATGGGTTACATGATATATAAAAATATCCAGACACATGTTGTAAATAGTTTATGGATGTGTACTAATTCATAAAATGAAAAATAATACATGTCATGTAATATAACAACATGGCATTTAATAATTGAATGAAAATAAAATCACTTTATATGATATTTTTTTGGCGTAACCCTCTAAAAATAATTACACAACATGTAAATGAATTAGATGACATGTAATTTCCTAAGAAGAATGTTTTTAAGGTTCTATATGGTCCATTTGGTGTCCATTACTATATTCATACATCCTCCTCTCAACCCTATGATGACTCTCAGTTTTTTTGGAGTAATTTATTCATCTCTAATTCTCCAATATTGGTGTTTGATACCTGGGAAGAAGTATTTTCTTTTGGTTCATTTCATTCATCATTCTTCAGATAAAGTAGTGGAACCTTTTGAACATTATTGGTTTTGTGGGTTGATCTTGGTTTTAGGTTTTTATCGTATATTTCTTTTTCTATTTTTAGTTCTACTATTCTAAATCAATTGATGGTTGTGGTTGGGTGTGGATTCATCAATAATCTTGAGGCAGGTGGTGTAACACCCCAAGCTTCCACGGTATGCTTCTCTTTGAATAATACAACAACATGTGTTGTACGAAACTTCGAGTTCTAACACACACCACATCCAATCAAACAAGCCGTTATGAATAGTAAAACCATTTTTTGAAATTTTATAAATTTTATCTTTCAAAATGGACTTCATTTTTTAGATTTGGAATATCCAAATTAGTTTAGGGTGAATTTTTTGTATATTTCTAAAAAAATTCAATTTTGGATGAATAGTGAAAAAACACTGAGTTATAGTTTAAAACTGAATTTTTATTTAAATAATTAGTTATTTTATTTAAAACTAATTAAGGTCAAAATTGATACATAATACCTATATAAGTTCAATGTAATTCATTGGAATTAGTTTATAATAATTTTAGATATATAAAAATTTTATTGAACTTTTCACCGTCTTTTACCCACCTCCTAGGAGAATTTGGAAATTCACAGAAAACATAATTTTACTGCTTCTGTGAGTGGAATTTAGAAAATCAGAGAGACGCGGTTAATATCAAGGAGTAAAATTTGGTTCAATGAGATTAAAATAATTTTTGGTCAATAGAAACTTTTTCCTTTTATTTACAACGGTTAAAAGTAAATAGGGTAATTAAGGGTAAAAATGGTATTAATATTACCCTAACACATGTCCAAATTCTATTGGACAAGTTTATCTCGACCAAAACCAACCTTAGGAATAAAATATTATCATTTCGCTTGACTTGGATTAGATTAGAACATTTATTATTATTTAATTCAAAGAAGAGTTAAAATTGATAAAATCAAAGTCTAATAAGTAAAACATTTTTAATATAGGGATATACATAAGATAAATTCGATTATAAATATTAATTAGCAAGATAAAACGATTTCCTACATAATGGTATTTTATTTATAATTTTTAGACATTAGATAATTTAATTTATTTATGACACAATGGTGATGTAGTAATTACCTAATTAATGAAATATTAAAATAATTCATATTATAAATATCAAAATAAATGTAATTTGAGACTTTTTCTGAATTCCACTAATTTTATATGTTCATGTGGCATATAAATATTGGTTATATAAATTTTTATTGAAGTAATAATGCTGTTATAGAATTATCAAAATCAAAATACCGAATAGTGTCAAAATTGACATAAAAGAGTTTTTAAAACAAATATTATATTATTAATTGATATTCTATTCCTAAAAATATAAGTTTCAGCCAAAGGAATTATATAATGATATGTGTATCATTAATTTACCACTTGGGGGTAGAATGGAGGTATATAGAATGTTTTTTAACTATATATTATTAAAATACAAAGAGACATGGTAGATGACAAACTATTTAACTAAGAGTTAAATATAAATGAGAAGGTTAATATAGTGACCCAAACCTATCTAAAATCTATTGGTGGAAAGTATTTCGACCCATACCCACATTAATCTTTAAATAATATACTTTGGACCCATTAGAAACCGAATATAAATTTATTATAAAATAATATTTCTAGCTTTTCCAAAGGTGCCCCTCACCCCTCTTATAAAATGGTACTCGCCCTTCTCTCTAATTAACTCCATAAAAGCCTTTGGCTCGGCAAAAACCCTGCACAAATATTGTCTCAACTTCCCTAAATTCACCCTAGAGTCCTTATTTTGATCAGAAAGCCAACCTAAGGACCCCTTTTGATCAAATCAAAAGGAAGAACCCAAAGAAGAGGTAATATTTTCACAACCCTCTTTCAAGTTCCTTTCTTCTTCAACTTCTTCTTTCTTTGTTATTTCCATTATAAAATAATAAATCCAGAATATTTTATATACTGTTATGTTATTATAAATTTAGTACAACCATATTCAGTATCTATCCATCCTTTGAATGACATGTCACGATACGTGTCTATGTACGGCCTACCGTCTCCACGTCGTGGTGTAATTGTTATTCAATACATTATTATTTGGATGGGTATAATAATGATGTGTAATTCATGTAAATAATAAGTATAAAATGATAATTATTATATATATATGATATAACATCCAATTATATATGATTTTAATATCAAAGGAATGATATTATCACTCGTGTGTACGTATGGACCACCGTCTCCACGAACGCGATGAGATTCATTCCCCATCTTATCCATACAAGTCTAATTCTCATTTTATGATTAAAAATAATGTTTAAGGACTTGATATAAGTATCTATATGAATAACTTACAAACTATCGTTAACAAACACGACATACATTACAAAATATATAAAAGAAAACGAGTAAGTTAACACCTGAAACAACTATAATACAAAGATATTATTACCAAGCAATGTTAAAAGATCATATATGATATCATATTAATGTATATGATTCTTGTATAACTAAATAACAATTATTGAACCATTATACAGGAGGCTAACCTACCCTCGACCAAGGAAAAAGTACAATATAAGGGGTTTCTTATCTCACTTTTAATTTCGTGAGATTTCTGTTGTTCACCACTTATTTATTGAATGTGGATTGTGTACTACCCATGATTATAGTAATTTTGTAATATAAATTAATTTATGGATATTTACCTCATCATTATATGATCATTCTTTCATGGATGTATGTTTCACAAGTTACCAAATCAATAAGGGAATTTGAAATTTCAATTTCCATTTATTCGGCTTTACGCATACTTCATTGATTATTTTACTCCAAGATTGTGTGTGGAATAACTCTTAATTTTCTTATGTCATAATTTCCACTCCCCATTCTGTGGATATAATTTTTATACACATAATCACTCCATTTATAATTTCTCAAGCCATATATATGAACTTGATAAGAGTAATTTTAACTCAATCTCCATTTGTTGTGTTAAATATCCAATTACTTGGTGTTGTCTTTAAAAGAATATGTGTGAATGTCCTATAATTTATTTACACTGAATATCCAATCATATTGAGTGCATTTATATTTGTCACAGATGATTATGCCATTTATTTATCATTAACCTAAGGATATGGTCTTTATTAGAAGTTTCATCTCAAATTACATTCCATTAAGGCTCCTTTGTTGTTATACACCAAATAACTTTTATATGGTGTATATAATGTACTTTGACATAGTATATAATGAATCCCTTTATTCACATCATATTACAATGTTTTTATTACCTCAATTTTTTTATTCATGTGTCTCTCTTTTGGTTAGGAACTCTAACTAAAATATCATTTTAAAATGTTTTAATGGTTTATTATTCTAAATATTTCTCATCAATGTCCATGTTTAAAAAATGGTTTTAAGGAATTATTCATATGGAAATTAACATTTTAAAATTAAAATTCCTTTTAAAAGTTTCAAATTGGTATGGGACACTTTTATTCAGAAATTGTTTTTAAATGGATTCTTGATAAATAGTGAGACTTTTAAATGTTTTCTAGAAAAAGGGGGATATTTCTCTCAAATAGTTTTGATGATTATATTCATCTATGTCAATATCATTAATTATTATCTATTGATGTTGATCTATTATAATAAAATCTTCTATATTGTATTTAATGAGTTATGATTTATTGTGGATGTGCTATTTTTATACTATTCATGGTTTGTGGATAAACTATTCACATTTCATATGCTAGTATTAATACGAATGTTTATGTTATGTATTTAATATTTTCATACGAGGAATACATTGGACATAGTAAGTGATCGGTGGAGCCCTCTATAGCTCCTTGATGCATCAGTAGGTCTCATGAGACAAACTAGTGTCACGGCACAAGGCCTTGAAAAAATCATATTTGTAGTCTTGGCACGAGGCCTTGACTATGTGGTTATGATAGTCTCGCATTCTGCATTCCATCATTATGAAAGTGGTTATTGATATTTCATGTGGTCATTCGACTGGTAGAATATCCATTTTAATAAGTAAATGGCATTATTTCATTTTATCATGTCCATATCATGCATAAGTTCAATTTTAAAAGGCTTTTGGTTTAGTTATACATTGCCTTAAATGTTTATGCTTATTTATGAATGTTTACACTATATTGTTATCCTTACTGAGCATATGAGCTCACCCCTTTCAATGTTTTATTTTTCCCAGGATATGAAGAAGTAATTTATGAATGATCTGTAGGGATAGTATGAGGGGATATGAAGACAAGTTGTTGTTGTAGTTTTTTTTACTTTATGATATAATGTAAGACTTATGAATATATCTAGTTTTTCCAAGACTGCTAAAATATTCGGTCTTTTGAGACATGATATTTTGTGATCATGCCAATGTTATTTAATAATGCACCGACTCTAGTTAACTGGGGTCGGGGCGTTACAGTTGGTATCAGAGGAAGTTTTAGTACAAACCTTGGAAACTAGATTTAGGTAAACTCTGATTAGAGCACATATCCATAAGATAGAATTTGAGGATTAATATAGAATAACATCCTAGAATTTTGGTATTGAATAGATTTTTTGACTTTTCCAAGCTATACATCCCTGTATGGATACGAGAAGGTAGAGGGGGCTCCGATACAGATCTACCTAGGTGTAAAACCCAAAAACACCACATTGGTCTAGACTCGAGCTGGAACTGGTGCATGAACACGGGCCTTGCTGCACTCTTGGTTACGACAGTCCCATGGGATATTCTTAGGATAATTTACATTTTCTATACAAAACAATTTGAAGTATTTTAATATAAGATGTGAATAAATGACCTTGGTTAATCCTAAGGTGTTTCAAATTGAGAATATGGTGTCCTGATATTCTCTGAATGATTTTATGACTACTGTTACTCACACAATGCTTTCTGGTTTTAATTAATTGCTGGAGTCCAAGGAAGTCATAGTAACATTGATAATGATGTAAAAGGTGGGAACGGTGGTGGAAATGAGCGAAAAAATGGAATGTTGATAGGGGTAAAAGATATCTTGTTCATGCCAAATCAGTTTTCCTAAAAATATGATCAAAAACATATATATTAACCATCTCCCGGACTCAACAAATAAGAGAAAGGTGATGAATGATAAGATCTCTAGCAGTGGAGACCATGGAGAAAAGAATCCTAAATTTCCATCATGCAGGAAATGTGGAAGGAGACACCTAGGAAAGTGTCTCAATGGAACAAAGAAATGATTTAAGTGCAGGAAAGAAGGACATAAAGTGAATAATTTCAGAGGAAAAATGAAGAGTACTATGGAAGAAAATAAAAATATTCTCAAAAATTCATTTACAGTCATTTTCTGTAAATGTAGGGGACCTAGCCACTACCCGAGTGAATGCCCTATTATATAGGATATTTTATTGGTCAAATAAGAAGCTATGTGGAAATAAATGTTTAGAGAAATGTTTAAAAGTATTAGTGCTCCTTGTTGATGGGATTACTTTGGAATAATTTTCTATTGTATTTATAACCCTACAGTTTTCCATGTCAGAATGATATTTGAGGAAGAATTATATTTTCCATTGTGGATATTGTTATAAATAACCATTTGGTTTTATATGATCATTGGGTTTGAGGCAATTAAAAGTTATTATATTTTTGGATCAAAATTCATGGTATGAGATAACATTTCTGATTAAAATTATGTTATGGATATTTTTAGAAATTTATCTCATTTTGGTAATGTTATAAAATATAGTTTTTGAAAAAGGACAACACAGAGACCGTGTGACAACCTGTCACATCAGACAAAGCTATGGGAATCGAACCCACAACCGAAGTGTGATTGAGATTTATTGCCTACCACTAGACTACGTGAAGTCCCCGGTTAGTGTGACTAATTATTTTTAGTTAAATGATTTTGTTGATCAATAATAAGTTGATTTGGGTTCTTATGTCTTATCAAATGAATACCCTTACTATAGGAGAATGATTTGGTGATTAAGTGATAAATGTTATTTTGGAATATGTTTGCTTTGTTGGGAACACAATATGCCAAAGGAAAATCGAAAACTATGGGATTTCATTTTAGGAGTAATGGTGGATTTTTATCTACATTTATATTGTGGATTTATAGTGATTTGGGTTATTAATGGAAATGATTAACATCTGATAGACAATATGTTTTTAGGTTAATTACTTTTAAGTATGTGACTTTAAGATTAGATGATGACATTTGGAGATACAATTAAATGTGGAAGAGAACATAACCAAATTATTCTATGTTTTGGGTTTCAATATTAGTTTGGATTATATTGAAGGATTTTAAGGACAAATGTTTATTGAATGGTGTTTATTTAACTTTGGGGTATTGTTGGTCTAATTTTAGATATTAAGATTAGTGTTTCCTTCACTAAAGGAATATCCTTTTGGGGGATAATCTGATCTTATACTAACCATTTTGGTTTGGATTAATCTCTAAAGACAAGGTAAATATATAGTTTATCCTTCATGGATCAAGTGATTCTATAGATGTTTATTCTAGCTCTTCTACTGTGACCAGGTCTTCTTGAATACTCATCGTTTAAAAAAAATGAGTTAGTGGTGGACATTTAATAAAGAATGAAACTCTACTTAAAAATTATGTATATCTCTTTATTTCCTTAGTCACTCTCAAAAATTAATTTCTCTTCTTTATGTAATGTAACTTAAAAAAATGTTTTCTGTATACTTTTCTTTCTGGGAAACTAATGACCATTTGTTCCATCACATGTTTGTGGCTTTCTTGTATTTAACTTTCTCCTGATCATTTTTTCTATCCCTCTCTATCAGAACGTGACACTTAGTTTATCTTCCATATCCATGTTTTCCTACATAGAATCCTAGTTATCTTGGGTGACCTTTGTACTTCTCTTTCTTTCTTTTAAGGTGATAGTTTTATTGACTCATTTTCTGATGTACGACTTTCCATTATATTCCCAAGCACAATTTTAAAACTTTTGAGGAAGAAATTATTTAAAGGAGGGGAGATTGTAACACCCCAAGCTTCCATGGTATGCTTCTCATTGAATAATACAGCAGCGTGTATTGTACGCAACTTCGAGTTTTAATAAACACCACAACCAATAAAATTTGCGGTTATGAATAGTAATATCCACTTTTTGAAATTTTATAAATTTTACATTTCAAAATGGACATTATTTTTGGATTTGGAATATCGAAATTAGCTTAGGGTGAATTTTTGGTATTTTTCTGAAAACATTCAATTTTTTATTAATACTGAAAAAACACTAAGTTATAGTTTAAAAGAGAATTTTTATTTAAATAATTATTTATTTTATTTAAATTTAATTAAAGTAAAAATAGATACATAATACATATATAAGTTCAATTTAATTAATTTAAGTTAGTTTTGAATAATTTTAGATATATAAAATTTTATTGAATTTTTCACCGTCTTTTACCAACCTCCAAGGAGAATTTGAAAATTCACATAAAACATAATTTTACCACTTCCGTCAGTGGAATTTCGAGAATCCGAGAGACACGATTAATATCAAGGAGTAAAATGTGGTTCAATGAGATAAAAATAATTTTTGGTGAATAGTAACTTTTTTCTTTTATTTACTGCGGTTAAAAGTAAATAGGGTAATTAAGGGTAAAAATGATTTTAATATTATACTAACACATGTCCTAGTTCTATTGAACAAGTTTCCCTCAAACAAAAACAACCCTTGGAATAAAATATTATCATTTAGGTCCACTTGGATTAGATTAGGACATTTATTATTATTTAATTCAAATAAAAGTTAAAAGTGATAAAATCAAAGTCTAATAACTAGAACTTTTTTAATATCATGTTATACATAAGATAAATTCGATTATAAATATTTATTAGAAAGATAAAATAATTTCCTACATAATGGTATTTTATTTATAAATTTTAGACCTTAAATAATTTAATTTATTTATGACACAATGGTGGTAGGGTAATTACCTAATTATTGACATATTAAAATAATCAATATTATAAATATCAAAATAAATGTAATTTGATAATTTTTATGAATTCCACTAATTTTATAGGTTAATATGACATATTAGTATTGGTTATATAAATTTTTTCGAAGTAATAATGCTGTTATAAAATTATCAAAAACAAAATACCCAATAGTGTCAAAATTGACATAAAAGATTTTTTAAAAAACAATATTATATTATTAATTGATATGATATTCATAAAAATATAAGGTTCTGCCAAAGGACATATATAATAGTAGGTGTATTATTAATGGACCAATTGGGGGTCTCATGGAGGTATATAGTAAGTTTATTAACTATATAATATAAAAATACAAAGAGACATGGTAGATGACAAACTATTTAACTAAGAGTTAAATATAAATGATAAGGTTAATAAAGTGACCCAAACCTGTCTAAAATCTATTTGTTGAAATTATTTCGACTCATCCCCACCTTAAACTTTAAATAATCCACTTTTGACCCATTAGAAACTGAATATGAATTTATTATAAAATAATATTTCTAGCTTTTCCAAAGGTGCCCCTCACCCCTCTTATAAAAGGGTACTCCCCCTTCTCAATACTTTACACCTTCAAAGCCTTTTGGATTGGCCAACCCCTACACAAGTATTCTCTCAACTTCCCTCACTTCAACCTAGTGGCCTTAGTTTAATCAGAAATCTAACCTAAGGATCCCTTTTGATCAAATCAAAAGGAAGAACCCAAAGAAGAGACAATGTTTTCACAACACTCTTTCAAGTTCCTTTCTTCTTCAACTTATTCTTTTTTTATTTCCATTATAAAATGATAATTCCAGTATCTTTTATATACTGTGATGTTATTATAAATATGGTACAACCATATTCAGTATTCTATCCATCCTTTTAATGACATGTCACCATACGTGCGTACATACGGCCTACCATCTCCATGTCATGGTGTAATTGTCATTCAATACATTATTATTTTGATGGGTATAATAATTATGTGTAATTCATGTAAATAATAAGTAAAACATGATAATTATTCTGTATATATGATATAACATCCAATTATATATGATTTTAATATCAAAAGTATGATATTGTCGCTCGTGCATACGTACGGACTACCGTCTCCATGAACGCGATGAGATTCATTCCCCATCGTATCCATAAAAGTATAATTATCATTTTATGGTTAAAAATAATGTTTAAGGGCCTTATATCATTCAATATATGAATAAGATACATCATATCATTAACAGACATGACTTTCATAACAAATAAAAGAAAACGAGTCTATTTACACTAAAAATGACGGTAATACTAAGATATTATTAACAAAAAAATGATAAAAGATCATATATGATATCATATTAATGTATGTGATTATTTTATAATACAATAAAAAGTATTTCTCTATTATACAGGAGGCAAACCTACCCTCTACCAATAAAAAATTACAATGTAAGGGGTTTCTTATCTCACTTTTAATTTCGTGAGATTTCTATTGTTCGCCACTTATTTATTGCATGTGGTGTGTGTACTACCCATGATTGTATTCATTGTGTAATATAATTTAATTTATTGATATTTACCTCATCATTGCATGATCATTCTTTCATGGTTGTGTTTTTCACCAGTTCCCAAATCAACAAGGGAATTTAAATTTTCAGTTTCCATTTATTCGGCTGTATGCATACTTCATTGATTATTTTACTACAAGATTTTGTGTGGAATCGCTATTCATTTTCTTATGTCATTATTTCCACTCCCCTTTCTGTGGATATACTTTTGTTACACGTAATCACTCCATTTATAATTTCTCAAGTCATCTATATGAACTTGATAAAAGTAATTTTAACTCAATCTCCATTTATTGTGTTAAATATCCAATTCATAGGTGTTGTCTTTACAAGAATATTTGTGAATGACCTCTGATTGATTTACACTAAATATCCAATCATATTGAGTGTATTTATATATTTCATACCTAATTATGCCATTGATTTATCCTTAACCTAAGGATACCTTCTTTATAAGAAGTTTAATTTCAAATTACATTCCAATGAGACTTCTTTGTTGTTATACACCAAATCACTTTTATATGGTTTATATAATATACTTTGGCATAGTATATCATGAATCCCTTTATTCTCATGATATTACAAATTTTTTATTACCTCAATTATTTGTATTCATTTGTCTCTCTTTTGGTTAGGAACTCTAACTAAAATATCACATTAAAATGTTTTAATGATTTATTATTCTAAATCATTCTCATCAATGTCCATGTTTAAAAAATGGTTTTAAGGATTTATTCATATGGACATTAAAGTTATAAAATTAAAATTCCTTTTAAAAGTTTCAAAGTGGTATGGGACACTTTGATTCAAAAATCTATTTTTAACGGATTCTTGATAAATATTGAGACTTTTAAATGTTTTCACGAAAACGGGGGATATTTCTCTCAAGTAGTTTTGATGATTATTTTCGTCTATGTCAATATCATTCATTATTATCTATTTAGGTTGATGTATTATAATAAAATATTTCATATTTTATTGAATGAGTTATGTTTGACTATGGATGTGCTATTTTTATACCATTCAGGGTTTGTGGATAAAGTATTGACATTTTGTATGGTAGTTTTAATACGAATGTTTATGTTATGTTTTCAATATCTTCAAATGGGGAATGAATTGGACTTAGTAAGTGACGGGTGGATCCTGCTATATCTCCTCGATGCATCGGTAGGTCTCATGGTACAAACTAGTGTCTTGTCACAAGGCCTTGAGAAAATCTTATTTGAAGTCTTGGCATGAGGCCTTGACTATGTGGTTATGATAGTCTGGCGTTATGCATTCCATCATTATGAAAGTTGTTATTGTTATTTCATGTGGTTATTTAAATAGTGGAATATCCATTTGAATAAGTAAATGGAATTATTTGATTTTATCTTTTTCATATTATGCTAAAGTTCATGTTTAAATGGATTTTGTTTTAGTTATACATTGCCTTAAATGTTTATACTTATTTATGAAAGTTTCTGCTATATTGTTATCCTTACTGAGCATCTGAGCTCACACCTTTCAATGTTTTATTTTTCCCAAGATGTGAAGAATTAATTTATGAATGACCTACAGGGATAGTATGAGGGGATATGAAGACAAGATGTTGTTATATTTTTTTTTATTTATGATGTAATATAAGACTTATGAATATATCTAGTGTTTCCCAAACTACTAAACTAATCGGTCATTCAAGACATGATCTTTTGTGATCATGCTAATGTTATGTAATAATGGACCGGCTCTGGGTAACTGGGGTCGGGGTGTTATAGTTGCTATCAGAGAATGTTTAGTAAAAACCATGGAAACTATATTTAGATAAACTATGATTACAGCACGTTGCCCTATGATAGAATTTGAGGATTAGTATAGAATAACATCCTAGAATTTTGGTATTGTATTGATTTTGTGAGTTTTCCAAACTATACATTCCTATCTGGATATGAGCAGGTATTGGTGGCTCTGGAACAGATGTACCTAGTGGTAAAACACGAAAACACTACTTTGAGCTACACTCGAATGGGAACTGGTGCACGACAATGGGTCATGCTGCACTCTTGGTTACGACACTCCCGGGGGATATGATTAGGATAATTTACATTTTTTATACAAACCAATTTAAATTATTTTAATATAAGATGACAATAAATTACCTTGGTTAATCCAAAGGTGTTTCAAATTGATAATATGGTGTCATTATATTCTCTAAATGATGTTATGACTACTGTTACTCACACAATGCTTTTTGGTTTTAGTCAATGGCTGTATACCAAGGAAGTGATAGTAACTTTGAGAATGATGTACAGGGTGGGAACGGTGGTGGAAATGAGAAACAAAATGGAATGTTGATAGTCGTAAAAGATATTGTGTTCATGCCAAATCAGTTTTCCAAAAATATGATCAACAACATATATATTATCCAACTCACAGAATCAACAAAGAAGATAAAGGTGATGAATGATAATATCTACAACAGTGGAGACCATGGAGAAAAGAATCCAAAATTTCCATCTTCCAGGAAATGTGGAAGGAGACACCCAGAAAAGTGTCTCAATGGAACAAAGAAATGCTTTAATTGCGAGAAGGAAGGAAATAAAGTGAATAATTGCCGAGGAAAAATGAAGAGTACTATAGAAGAAAATAAAAATAGTCCCAAAAATCCATTTACATTCATTTTCCGTAAATGTATGGGACCTGGGCATTACCCGAGTGAATGCCCTATTCTATAGGATATTTTCATGGTCAAATAAGAAGCTATGTTGAAATCAATGGTTGGATAAATGATTAAATGTATTAGTTCTCCTTATTGATGGGATTACTTTGGAATAATTTTCTCTTGTATTTATAACCCCACAATTTTCCTTGTGAGAATGATATTTGAGAAAGAAATATCTTTTCCCTAGTGGATATTGTTATAAATAACCATTTTGTTTTATATGATCATTGGGTTTTAGGGAATTACAAGTTATTATATTTTGGTATGAAAATTCAAGGTATGAGATAACATTTCTGATTAAAATTATGTTATGGTAATTTTGAGGAATTTATTACATTTTGGTAATGTTATAAAATATAGTTTTTTAAAAAGTACAACACGGAGACCGTGTGACAACCCGTCGCGTCGGACAAAGCTGTGGGAATCTAACCCACAACCAATGTGCGATTGGGATTTGTCGCCTACCACTGGACTACGTGAATTCCCTGGTTAGTGTGACTAATTATTTTTAGTAAAATTATTTTATTGATTAATAAGAAGTTGATTTGAGTTCATATGTCTTATAAAATGAATACCCTTAGTATAGGAAAATGATTTGTTGATTAAGTGTTAAATGATATTTTTGAATATGTTCTCCTTGTTGGGAATACTATATGCCCAAGGAAAATAGAATACTATGGGATTTTATTTTAGGAGTAATGGTGGATTTTTATCTACGTTTATATTTTAGATATATAGTGATTTGGGTTATTTATGGAAATGATTAACCTATAATAGAGAATATGTTATTAGGTTAATAACTTTTTAGTATGTGACTTTGAGAGTAGTTGATGCCATTTGGAGATACAATTTAACGTGCAAGACTACATTACCAAATTCTTCTAAGTCTTGGGTTTTAATATTAGTTTGGATTATATTGAAGGATTTTAAGGACAATTGTAAATTGAATGGTATTTATTTAACATTTGGGTATTGTTGGTTTAATTTTAGAAATTAAGATTAGTGTTTCCTTCTCTAAATGAATATCCTTTTTGGGGGTCATCAGATCTTATACTAACCATTTTGGTTTTAATTAATCTCTAAAGACAAGATAAATATATAGTTTATCTTTTGTGGATCATTTGATTCTATGGAAGTTTATTCTAGCTCTTCCAGTCTGACCAAGTCTTCTTGAATTCTCATCATTTAAAAAAATGAGTTAGTAGTGGAAATTTATTAAATAATGAAACTCTACTTAAATTTTAAGTATATCTCTTTATTTTTTTAGTTAATCTCATAAATTAATTCCTCATCTTTATGTAATGTTACATAAAAAATGTTTTCTGTATGCTTCGCCTACTGGGAAACTAATGACCATTCGTCCCATCACATGTTTGTGGCTTTCTTATTGTTAACTTTCTCCTGGTAATGTTTTCTATCCCTCTCCATCAGAACATGACACATAGTTTATCTTTTATATCCATGTTTTCCTACATGGAATCCTAGTTATCTTGGGTGACCTCTGTACTTATCTTTCTTTCTTTATAGGTGATAGTTTTATTGACTATTTTTCACATGTGGGACTTTCCATTATATTCCCAAGACGAATTTCAAAAATCTTGAGGACGAAATTATTTTAAGACGAGGAGAATGTAACACCCCAAGATTCCACGGTATGCTTCTCTCTGAATAATACAGTACCGTGTGTTGTACACAACTTTGAGTTCTAACACACACCACAGCCAACCAAACTAGCCATTATGAATAGTAATTCCCACTTTTGGAAATTTTATAAATTTTATCTTTCAAAATGGACTTCATTTTTATATTTGGAATATCGAAATTATCTTAGGATGATTTTGTTTTTTATTTTTCTGAAAACATTCAATTTTTGATGAATAGTGAAAAAACATTGAGTTATAGTTTAAAACCGAATTCTTATTTAAAAAATTATTTACTTTATTGAAATTTATTTAAGGTCAAAATTGATATATAATACCTATATAAGTTCATTTTAATTCATTGGAGTTCTTTTAGAATAATTTTAGATATATAAAAAGTTTATCGAACTTTTCACCGTCTATTACCCACCTCCTAGGAGAATTTGGAAATTCACAGAAATATTAATTTTACCACTTTTGTGAGTGGAATTTCAAAAATCCGAGAAAAAAGGTTAATATCAAGGAGTAAAATGTGGTTCAATGAGTTGAAAATAATTTTTGGTGAATAGTAACTTTTTCCTTTTATTTACCACAGTTAAAAGGAAATATGGTAATTAAGGGTAAAAATAATATTTATATTACCCTAACACATGTCCTAATTATATTGGACAGGTATATCTCGACAAAAAAAAACCTTAGGAATAAAATATTATCATTTAGGTCCACATCAATTAGATTAGGACATTTATTATTATTTAATTCAAAGAAGAGTTAAAAGAGATAAAATCAAAGTCTAATAACTAAAAAATTTAATATAGGGTTATACAAAAGATAAATTTGATTATAAATATTCATTAGAAAGATAAAATGATTTACTACATAATGGTATCTTATTTATAATTTTGAGACATTATATAATTTAATTTATTTATGACACAATGGTGATGTAGTAATTACCTAATTAATGAAATATTAAAAAAATTGATATTATAAATATCAAATTAAATTTAATTTGAGACTTTTTATGAATTAAACTAATTTTATAGGTTTATATGACATATTTATATTGGTTATATAAATTGTTTTCTAATTAATAATGATTTTATGAAATTATCAAAAACAAAATACCCAATAGTGTCAAAATTGACATAAAATATTTTTTAAAACAAATATTATATTATTAATTGATATTATATTACTAAAAAATCTAAGGTTAGGAAAAAGGACTTATATAATGATAGGTGTATCATTAATGGACCACTTGGGGGTCTCTTGGAGGTATATAGTGTGTTTATCAACTATTTAATATAAAAATACAAAGAGACATGGTAGATGTCAAAATATTTAACTAAGAGTTAAATATAAATGATAAGGTTCTTATAGTGACCCAAACCTACCTAAAATATATTGTTTGAAATGATTTTGACCCATCCTTGCATTAACCTTTAAATAATCTTCTTTGGACCCATTTAAAACCGAATACGAATTTATTATAAAATAATATTTCTAGCTTTTCCAAAGGTTCCCCTCACCCCTCTTATAAAAGGGTACTCCCCCTTCTCTATAATTTACACCTTTAAAGCCTTTTGGCTCAGCCAATCCCTGAAAAAATATTCTCTCAACTTCCCTCACTTTAACCTAGAGGCCTTTGGTTGATCATAAATCTAACCTAAGGATCCCTTTTGATCAAATCAAAAGGAAGGACTCGAAGAAGAGGTAATGTATTCACAACCCTCTTTCTAGTTCCTTTCTTCTTCAAATTCTTATTTATTTGTTATTTACATTCTAAAATAATAACTCTAGTATCTTCTATATACTGTGATGTTATTATAAATATGGTAAAACCATATTCAGTATTCTATCCATCCTTTGAATGACATGTCACCATACATGCGTACGTACGGCCTACCGTCTCCACGTCGTGGTGTAATTGTTATTCAATACATTATTATTTGGATGGGTATAATAATGATGTGTAATTCATGTAAATAGTAATTATAAGATGATAATTATTCTGTATATATGATATAACATCCAATTATATATGATGTTAATATAAAAAGAATGTTATTATTGCCCGTGCGTACGTACGGACTACCGTCTCCACGAATGCGATGAGATTCGTTCCCCATCATATACATACACGTCTAATTCTCATTTTATGATCACAAATAATGTTTAAGGACTTGATATCATTATGTATATGAATAAGATACAACCTTTCCTTAACAAACACAACTTATTTAACAAAACATATAAAAGAAAACGAGTATGTTAACACCCAAAACGACGATAATAGTAAGATATTATTAACAATGCAATGTTAAAAGATCATATATGATATCATATTAATGTATATGATTCTTGTATAATTCAATAACAATTATTTAACCATTATATATGAGGCTAACCTACCCTCTACCAAGGAAAAATTACAAAGTAAGGGGTTTCTTATCTCACTTTTAATTCCGTGATATTTTCTTTGTTCACCACTTATTTATTGTATGTGGTGTGTACTACCCATGATTGTATTAATTGTGTAATATAATTTAATTTATGGATATTTACCTCATCATTGTATGATAATTCTTTCATGGGAGTATGTTTCACAAGTTACCAAATCAATAAGGGAATTTGAAATTTCAATTTCCATTTATTCGGCTTTACGCATACTTCATTGATTATTTTACTCCAAGATTATATGTGGAATCACTATCCATTTTCTTACTTCATAATTTACACTCCCCATTCTGAGGATATACTTTTGATACACATAATCACTCCATATATTATTTCTCAAGTCATCTATATGAACTTGATAAGAGTAATTTTAACTCAATCTCCATTTGTTGTGTTAACTATCCAATTCGTTGGTGTTGTCTTTACAAGAATATGTGTGAATGTCCTCTGATTGATTTACACTGAATATCCATTAATATTGAGTGAATTTATATTTTTCACACATAATTATGCCATTTATTTATCCTTAACCTAAGGATATGGTCTTTATATGAAGATTCATCTCAAATTACATTCCATTGAGACTCCTTTGTTGTTATAGACCAAATCACTTTTATAAGGTGTATATAATGTACTTTGACATAGTATGTCATTAATCCATTTATTCTCAAGATATTACAATTTTTTATTACCTCAATTATTTGTATTCAGGTGTCTCTCTTGTGGTTAGGAACTCTAACTAAAATGTCATTTTAAAATGTTTAAATGATTTATTATTCTAATTCTTTTTCATCAATGTCCATGTTTAAAAAATGGTTTTAAGGATTTATTCATATGGACATTAATGTTTTAAAAAAAATTCATTTTAAATGTTTCAAAGTGGTATGGGACACTTTTATTCAAAAATCTAATTTAAACGGATTATTGATAAATAGTGAGACTTTTAAATGTTTTCAAGAAAAAGGGGGATATTTCTCTGAAATAGTTTTGATGATTATTTTCATCTATGTAAATATCATTCATTATTCTCTATTTAGTCTGATCTATTATAATAAAATATTCCATATTTTATTCAATGAGTTATGTTTGACTGTGGATGTGTTATTTTTATACCATTCATGGTTTGTGGATAAAGTCTGGACATTTCATATAATAGTTTTAATATGAATTTTTATGTTATGTTTTCAATCTTTCCATATGGGGAATGCATTGGACTTAGTAAGTGATAGGTGGAGCCTGCTATAGCTCCTCAATGCATTGGTAGGTATCATTAGAAAAACTAGTGTCTTGGCACAAGGCCTTGACAAAATCTTATTTGTAGTCTTGGCATGAGGCCTTGACTATGTGGTTTTGATAGTCTGGCATTATGCATTCCATCATTATGAAAGTGGTTATTGATATTGAATGTGTTTATTTGAATAGTAGAATATCCATGTGAATAATTAAATGGGATTATTTCATTTTATATTTTCCATATTATACTGAAGTTCAAGTTTAAAATGCTTTTTTTAGTTATACATTGCCTTAAATGATTATGCTTTTTTATGAATGTTTCCGCTATATTGTTATCCTTACAGAGCATCTGAGCTCACCCCTTTAAATGTTTTATTTTTTCCAGGATGTGAAGAATTAATTTATGAATGACCTACAGGGATAGTATGAGGGGATATGAATACAAGATGTTGTTGTAGTTTTTTTACTTTATGATGTAATGTAATACTTATGAACATATCTAATGTTTCCAAGACTACTAAAATAATCGGTCATTCGAAACATGATCTTTTGTGATCATGCCAATGTTATGTAATAATGTACCGACTCTGGGTAACTAGGTTCGGGGCGTTACAGGTGGTCTAATTTTCAAATAAAATATTCTTGATTATAATTGTGTATATATAATTGTGAAATTTCAATTTCCATTTCGGGAAATTGCATCCAAAATTGAATTAATCAATAGATTAAACATATGATTATGAAATTTTAGAATTTTTTGATTATGTAATAGGTGGATAATGAAATTTTTAAATTGATTAATAATGGGTTAATGAAATTAGTTGATTAATGGAATTGTAAAACGGGTAGCCACCCATGGGGTGTGCCAATAATATAAAAATGATGATTTGTAATTTGTGCTTGGTTTATAAATGAAATTGTGAAATTGGTTTAATAATTAATTTGGTAATGGATGATAAATGGTTAGAAATATAGATCCATGTGATGGGATATCAATGAATGTGTTGTGGGATAGGGATTGTCCTCTAAATACCTGGGGTTCCATCCATTCAATTTTAAATTTTTTACAAGCCGGGAAAGGCCCAAGGAAAAATAAAGTCATGGTAATCTAAATTAGATTATATTGAGAGAATTTAATTTAAAAAAACTACCACATGCATAAGGATGTGACCCCAAGATGGAAAATAATATTCCCTGATTCACATTATCCACCTGAGAAGAAAATAAATTCACCACTTTATTCCCCTCATGCAAAGAATGATAGATTTCCACCCATGAATAAAGTAACCTTATGAATTTGAGAATAAGATATGTAATAGACTATGTAATTTAAAGATTACCCTAAAAAGGTCACAAAATAATAGTTGACTTGGTTTCCACTAATCTATATTAATTTTGTGTAAATGACATTGTTCAATCCCCTTCAATATCGCACTAGCCTCCACCACAAGAGAGTCACCCCATCCAAAACCAATATTAAATGATATAATAATTTATTTATAGTGGTATCCCCCCCACATGACACCAGTAAGACAAGAACCATCCACTTTGTGCTTATAACCACTATTCAGTGGTCTGTATCTTAGCCATATCCCCTGCCCGGTCTGAATTGGGGGTTGATAAGAAATGATTGTGCTATTCATGATCCTTATTAGAGATGAAGAGCCTTACCTCCATTTACAATGAGGGATCATTTCTTCCACCATACTTTTGAATTTCATCACCATTAGCATTCATGAACTATTAATATTTTTTTAGGGGCTTCAATTTCATGGACTCCCAATACTCCAACAATCAACCGCTAGAACCAGCACCATCTCCTTTCATTCATGCATGATATTCTCAACCACCATAATCCATGCGTGAATATACGTATCATAACTAATAATATGAATTCCCAAGTTTAAAAACATTCATACGTTACTCTAGACTATCTTCACCCATTATCTCTCAAATAATATATGAGAAGAGGTCTCTTCCTTGTGGTTATTACAACCCAAACACTTAGAATCAAGTGATATTTCTTTTTTCCGGACCTGATCATCTTTAGGAATATTAATTTGATTTAGATGCCACCCCAAGTAGTTGAATTTAGTGGGGATGTGGTTTCACAAAATTATCTCATTCTAATCCTCCAACATGCCATTCATTTGAGTAATCACATAGTATCCCTTTGATGAGAAGTCTCCAGATGTTGTTCCCATAAAAATGAGTTTATTCGGGTCAGAGTTCAATTAAACGATATTAAAATCCTTTAGTTGGTGATGATTCATAATGGCATGGACAAATGGTTCAAACCTGTGAGATTGGGAGAAAGTGTGGTTTTGGGTCGAACAACAAGGAAAACTGAGCGTCATACCCATCTAAGTTTCATTCCATAAGTTAATACAACCACAACCAATTATCCATTTCGATTAAATCTGTATTACAAAGATATTTCCAGCAATAATGATCCATAGAGAATAAAATCACCCTTATATCTTTTAGTGTGGTATCCATATTTGTTAGTGATAAAATTGGCCCATATATATTTACCCCAAAATAATCCCATGGTAGCCTCTCTTGCATGTTTGAATTTCCTTCATAACACTCCTCAGAATAATACTACCACCTCCCACTCTTTTGAACATCTTGTCCATGTAACACCAATGAGATATTTTTTTGACATGGGAATACAATATGAAACATTTCATAATATTTTCAATGTTCCACAACACAAGCTTAGTCACATTGATCACTGACAATAGATTCATAGGAATGGAAGATAGGACAGAGGTAACAAGAGTGATGTGTGTCCCAAATGAAATAAAGTGGTTTTTATAGTTTGTAATATAACTAGTGATTTATCAATGATACCATCAAAATGGTTAACATGAGTCCTTCTTGGAGAAACTAGTGCACCAAATTAATCCATGGGAAAGTGCCTCTTTTTCATACCCAGACCCTCCTCTATTTTTTTCCTTTGTCTTTATGAACACCATTTTAAAAATAAAACACTACTTTTATCCCTGTTGATGGCATGGATGCTCCACCTAAAATAAGTATCCATGATTTTTTTTGAATTCATGAATGTTTCTACTATTTCTATTCAAGAATAAAAGCATGTCATCTACAAATAAATGTGAGAAATTTCATTAGTATATGCTCTGTCATAATATCACAAATGGTTCCATTGTGAATAATTCTATCCTGATATCTTCTAAGAGTGTGTTGAACCAAACATAAAATAATGGGTGATAAGGGATCTCCCTACCTGAGGCCATGAGTAAATTTAATGAATCTAAACTTCCTCACCATGATTGGTATATCCAACCAAGGTGAGATGAAATCCCAAATGAAGAGATCAATCACCTATATAGAGAAACCCATTCTATTCAAAATCATGTCAACGAAGCTCCTTTCTATATTATCATATGATTTGTTCATATCATACATGATCAAAATGTTGTAATCTTGTTCTTTATTATTTATATCCCCAACCATATCATGCACCATTTATATAGTGGTTTGATTTGATCTTCCCTTTGAAAAGACCTATTAATTCTCAGAGACCCATTGAATTAGATAAAGTGAAAGTCCCCTATTGCTTACATTTTCAAGAACCTTTTATGGTAAGTTGTAGATGTTTAATGGAATATAATGATTAATTGAAGAAGGTTCCTTCACCATCGAAATGAGGAACAAGGTAGATTCATAGCCAACACATGGTAAACCCTCACTTATAAAGAAGTTCTGTAGGGCCACAATCAGCCCCTCATCCACAAGTTCCAAAAAGTTAGTGTAAAAATGTAGAGACCAAAAGCTTGAAGTACATGGAAATTACATTAATTTTGTGGAATACTTAATACATAGCAAAACCAAACACAGAAAGACCGTAATAGTTTATTGTCTTTGAAACTTGTAACTTAATCTTCTAATCGTGGTAAAGGATCTTCAACATCTCCCATAAAGATCTTCCCCTTTTGTTTTCTTACCTAAAACCTTTCTTTATATCCTGTGGAAAATAAAACATATAAAGGGTGATCTCATATTCTCAGTAAGGGTAATCATGGAGAATATAAAACAAACCATATACATTTGGACTTCAAAACATGAACATAAAGTTTACATATCAAAATCTTGAGTTGTGAAATAAATATTTGCAGTATGAAAGGCATAGGTTGTAAAGGAACATTATTCATGATAAAATATCATGGGAATTAAACATTTAGTTATGGAAAACCATTAATCACATGATATGATTTCCATAGTAACCAAGGCATTGCTTCCAGGACCATCTTAGTGGACAAAGTCCATTTCTGAATTGAGTTCACTCCTTGTTTCAGTCCTAAAACAACGAACCAGATTAACTTACCATTCCAACCATGTCTATCTCATGAGATATAAATCTTTAACCAATTAATTTGAGGGAGATATAGGTCCCACTCATCTCATAATGAAATCATTCGTACTTGTGCCACAAAAAAAACATAAATCATTCCTCAGAACCCATAGAATAAAATGGGTTTTATAAACATCATCCCATCATAACATAATCCATATAAAACAAATGGATATCATTTCATCATAAGAAGAATCAAACCATTTAAATAATAGAGACATTATACTTGAAACATAATCATACTAAATAATGTCATCTTAGATGGAAAATAGTTTTGATAAAACACTTGAAATGAATTCTTGAAGAAAATATCCTTTCTCCTTAAAAATCATTTTCTTTTCACAAAATTCCAAACTATTTTAAAAGAAAATGATTTTATTGAAAATAACCATGAAAAAATGTATAGAAATATTCTTGAAAATTAGGTGATATGAAACCGTAAAAATCCATTCATGCTGTATACTTTCAAAAAACAATTTTCTTGTACTTTTTTCAGAAAAGTCCAAAAGTACCACGTTTGGTAAACAAAAAAAAGATTCCTTCCATATGATGTGGTAAAAGTAAAAAGGGTAAAAATGAATTTAAACAGACATGGAAGAAAATTATTCATTTTATGAAAACATTTTGAGTACATATGGACATGGATAATAAACATTACACCAGTAAATACTTACGAATAAACAATCTCAGATAAGAATGAAATTGGAAAAATTATCCCTTACCTTAGGCCCGATATGCTTCGTAAGTATCCAAACCTCAAGTATAGTGATTTAAATAATGTCATTGACTTATTAAAGAATCATATTCATTGTTATGATATCATATATGGTTCACTTATGAATTTATATTACCCGTTATTTTGTAAATTCCATGTTAAAGCAGCATTTTGGGTAAAATCGTTTTATTTATCGTGCGTGTTTGGACTTGTTGTTCATGATATTATTATTACTTATATCTTGATTTAATTACTTCCAGAATATAATTCATGATTTATATATCATATATATATTCAGTACATATATCTATAATAGATAGATAAATGAAATGAAATACACCGTTCATGGAGACGGTAGGTCGTACGTACGCATGAATGCTATTTTATTTTCCTTATTGACTTGAATTGAAGTTAGTAAGTGACATATATATATACATAAATATAGTTGAATTTTTAGGTCTTATTATATATACTTTATAATCATTCTTGAATTATTATCATGGAAAATGAATCTCATCGCTTCGTGGAGACGACAATCCGTAGGTATGCACGAGCGATGATATCGTTCCCATATTTATTGAATGGAATTGGAATATACTAAAATCAGTATTATGTTATAATAATAATATATTTTTAGTATTTACACCATTATACACATCCAGGTAATGTGGTGGTGTAAAATAGATTACACCACAGCGTGAAGACGGTATTCCGTACGTATGCTCACGCAGTGATTTCGTTTTCCGTAGGATGGATAGAAGGTGAAATAGGGTTGTTTCATATTTATAATAACATATAAGTATATAAATAATTCTGATGTTATTACTTTATAATGAAACAAATAAAGAAGAAGAAGTTGAATAAGAAAGAAACATGAAAGAGTCGGTAGAATAGATTACCTCTTCCTTGACGCACCTCCTTTAAACTTCGTCTTAGGGAACTAGAGTTGGTCTTTTGAGAAGACCAGAAACTCTATGATATAACTAGATAAGTTTAGAAGAGTAATTGGCAAGGGTTTTCCGAGCTTCAAGGATCAAAAGGGTGTGAAGAGAAGAGGGAAGGGGGCCATTTTTATAAGGGAGGAGAGGGGAACCTTAGGAAAAACTTAAAATATTATTTTATAATAAAGTCATATTCTGTTTATACTAGCTCTAAATTGATTTATTTAGAATCTAAAGTGGGTATGGGTCGATATACTCTCAACCAATAGGTTTTATACATTTTTATGTTACTATTTTAAACTTATCATTTAAATTTAACTCTAAGTTAAATAATTTAACTTTTACCGTGTCTTCTTGTTTTTTTACACTATATGGTTAATAAACATACTATAACAAGCCAAAATAACCCCAAGTGGTTCATTATTAATATATATAACCTTATCTATGTAATTTGGCCAAACCTTATATTTTTAGGAATAGAATAACAATTAATAATATAATATTTCATTTAAAAACTATTTTATGTCAATTTTGACACTATTTGGTAATTTATTTTTGTGAAAATCATAAAATTATGATTAGTTAGAAAAATGTTAATTGAATCAATACTAATATAGAATATTAACCTAGAAAATTTGTTTAATTCAGAAAAAGTCTAAAATTACATTTATTTGGGAATTTATAACATTAATTATTTTAATATTTCATTAATAAGGTATTTATTGCATCATTATTGTGTCATAAATATATTAAATTATTTAATTTATAAAAATTATAAATAAAATACCATTATGTAGGAAATATTTTTATATTTATAATTAATATTTATAGTAGAATTTATCTTATGCATAACCTTATATTAAATAAAATAATAATAATTGTCCGAATCTAATACAAGTGGACCTAAAGGGTAATATTTTATCACTAAGGTTGTTTTTGGTCGAATTACACTTATCAAATAGAATTAGGACATGTGTTAGTGTAATTGTAATATCATTTTTACCCTTAATTACCCTATTTATTTTTAACTGTCGTAAATAAAATTAAAAAAGTTACTATTCACCAAAAATTATTTTTATCTTATTGAACCACATTTTACTCCTTGATATTAACCATGTATCTTATATTTTTTAAATTCTACTCACAGAAGCGGTAAAATTAAGTTTTATGTAAATTTTCAAATTCTCCTAGGAGGTGGGTAAAAGACGGTGAAAATTTCAATAAACTTTTTATATATCTAAAATTATAATAAAATGACTCCAATGAATTATATTGAACTTATATAGGTATTGTGTATCAATTTTGACCTAAAATAAATTTAAATAAAATAAATAATTATTTAAATAAAAAATCGGCTTTTAAATAGTACCTAGTGTTTACACTATTCATCAAAAATTGATTGTTTTAAGAAAAATACCAAAAATTCACCCTAGGCAAATTTCGATATTCTAAATCAAAAACTGAAGCCCATTTTGAAAGATAAAATTTATAAAATTTCAAAATGTGGGTCTTACTATTCATAACGGCTAGTTTATATAATATTTTAATAATATCTCGTTTAGTGAAACTCAGTATTGTGTACTACACACGCTATCAAGGAAGGTCAAGATTGCATGTAATGCAATCCATGTTAGGGATGCGTGTAGTGAAATCTCCCTTAGGTGTTTCATATAACATAATCAAAACTTATTTCATTTATACATTAAACAAAATATATACTTAATGTTTCGTAGAATAGTTTCCACAAAATGATCTTAAAATTGGGTGTAACACGAGCCATGAATAGTGTTGTGTATACTTCAAGATAATATGGTGTTATGTATAGTACAAGCTAATATTGGTGTACTATACAATAGAAGACATCAATGAAATTAACAAGAATATATCTCATAAAATTTCTAGGTGTTACATTTTAGCCCCCATAAAATGAATTTCTCCCTCGAAATTCGTCGGGGTTATAAATGGTTTACTACTTGAAATTTTCTTTCATTGAAGCCCACATCGTAAAATGGAATACTAAAACTAAATTTTAAAAACTAATGTATGAAACATAACGGTTACCCAAATTAACTCATCACTGGGTTTCCCCATAGGAGAACATAGGTGAAAATATGGATATGGAAGAGAAATCTAACCGTCAAATTCTGATGGAGAGTGGTAGAGAACATGGCTATGAAAAAGTCAACAATCAAAAATCCATAAATTTGAGATTATCTAAGGTACCATCTGATTCATCAGATATGAGAGTAATAGGACATCATTTTTCATTTTCAAGATCATTTCCCAAACGTTGATGAATTTTTACATAAGGAGAAATACTTACTTGATTTCAGTGCAATATCACCGTTGGTCATTCCATGAACAATTTTCACTTCATCTCTATTTAAAGAAATGAAGTTGAATTTGTTATTCATGATGTGTTAGCAGATCATGCGATAGAATGATAATTTATCCTATCTGTTTCTATCACAAAAAGGTTAGCATAAGTTATTAAATATACATAAGTCCATATATGGTGAGATTAATCGTATATGATTCCAAAAATAGACTTATAGTACATCTATCATACCACTTAATAAAATAAAACTACATTATACTAACCAGATACTTCTTGTAGGCCAATGGTAGGTGATAAAGACATGTCACACTTCAGTTGTGGGTTCGATTCCCACAGCCTTGTCCGACGCGACTGGTTGTCGCCCATCCTACAGGTTGTCTTTTTTCTAAAAATACATTATTATAACATTCCATAAATAATATCGAAAAAAGTTCTAGCCTTAAACAATATTGACTTATGTCCAACATAATCCATTCCAATCTTTAGGCTTATCCCAAATACTTCTGTCCAAGCTCATAGTATAAAAAGAACAATTACTAGAAATGTCATCTGCCGAGCATGTGAATACCATCATTTATCATACAATATATCTTGTTGGTCACATTCCAAACATGAGAATACCTTAATCAAGTATTCTCTTGAAAAATGAATACCCATTGAACATCAGTGAAATCATGAATGGTGTCAAAATTTAACACTTTCCACATACCAAAATCCCAAAATTTCTATATTCTCAAACCATGATATCACTTTTTCCTTATATCAGTCATGGGATCATTAATACTATCAAACATATTATTTTCTCCTTATCCCTTCATTATGTGCATGTCATATACTTTCCAAAAAATTTGAATTACTTTTCATGGTTACTGGTACCATATAATTATTTAAAACCACAATAAACCAATACACAGATATTCCAATATTCCACAATACTATGAATGAGATTCCCCAACATTATTTTGGAATCCCATTACATAAACACAAAATCATTCCACTACATCGTTTTCATACTCAACATCACCAATAGGGATCACATGTGACTTCCCTTTGTCCTTTACCTTGAGATGTTGTTGACGTCAATCATCATTAAACCTTTTATTAGGGCATTGGTTAGCATAATGCCCCATTTCCTAGGACTTGTAGCATTGAAGTTTTGGTGGATCATTCTCTGTAGTATTTTCTCTATTCACGTCATTAGAAACCTTTTTCCCATTACTTCAGCACTCAACTTCTCTTGTGACCTTCTTTTCCACACTTGAAACATTTTCTAGTACCTTTTAGACAATCTCCACCATGATTCTTTCCACACTTTGAGCATAAAGAAACATTCACCTGCTTTTCACCATTGTTCTGAGATTTTTCCTTAAACTCCATCTTTCTTTTCTAGTTAAAAAAATGAGATGGATATGTAAAACCATCTTTCAATTCTACCTTGATAGCACAATGGACAATTTCTTCATAGGTACTGAAGCCTCTTATAACTAATTCCCTTCGACGACTAGGTTTTAATCCACTGAAGAATCGATCAACTTTACTTTCAAGTTGGATGATAAAGCTAGATTCATACCTTGAAAGCCTTGTAAAATTCTCTTTGTATATACCAAAAGATTCATCATCCTTTTTCTTATGTTAAAGGAACTCCTTTTCCATCTTTGTTCGAAGATTACGAGGTAAGTACTTACTGAAAAACAAGTTCTTTAACTCGTCCCATTCCATGGATTCAATTTCATCTTGGGGCATTGTATTCTTAATTAGAGTCCACCATTGATCTACTTCACCTTCTTAAACGGTAAACAGATAAAATGGAATTTTCAGGTTCTAAACAGTGAAGTATGGAAAATATCTTTCCAATGGTATTGATCCATTGTTAGGAAACACGTGGATCAGAAGACCCATTGAAAGAAGGTGGGTGTTTCCTCATTAAGGACTGAATAGAATATTGTTCCCTTCTCTGATTATTTCAAAATATAGAATGATTCATAGCTTGTGTAAGTATAGCAATAAGATTTTTCACTCCATCTCCCATCACATTTGGTTGTTCTGGAGTACAATCATTGCATTGTCCATTACATTGATCAACACGGTTTCTTTGGGTTCCATCCATCATCTAAAACCGAAAAAGAACAGTGTGAGAGGCAAAAATCATGCATGGAAAATAACATAATAAAGGGGTAGTGCCTTAAATATCTAACATCATAGGTTTAATTCTAATATTTTTACCATAATTCTAGGACTATAACCTATACTTATACTTAACCTTAGGGACATCCCTAGACATACCTTAGAAATATCTCTAGGGATCTCATTAAAGTTCTCGCATCCTAGTTTCCAAAGGTTGACTAATCCTTTCCTATGATACCAACTGTAGAGACCCAAAGCTTGATGTACATGGACATTACATTAATTTTTCAGAATAATTAATACATAACAAAAACAAACACACAAGGACCATAATAGTTTAGTGTCTTTGGAAACTTGGAACATAATCATCTAATCGTGACGAAAGATCTTCAACATCTCCCATAAAGATCTTCCCCTTTTGTTTTCTTACCTAAAACCTTTATTTATATCCTGGGGAAAAGAAAACATATAAAGGGTGATCTCAAATGCTCAGCAAGGTTAATCATATAAAAAATAAAACAAACCAAATACATTTGGACTTCAAAACATGAACATAAAGTTTACACATAAAAATCTTGAGTTGTGAAATAAATCATGGCAGTACGTAAGGAATATGTCATAGAGGAACATTAATCATGATAAAATAACTTGGTAATAAAACATTTAATTGTTGAAAACCATTAAGTACATGATATTATTTCTATAGTAGCCAAGTCATTGCTGCCAAGACCATCTTAGTGGACAAAGTCCCTTTCTAAATCGAGTTCCCTCCAAATTTCAGTCTAATAACACTAAACAGGATTAACTTACCATTCCATCTGTTGTCTATACCATGAGATATAAATCATTACCCAGTGCATTTGAGGGAGATATAGGTCCCACAATCTCATAATGAAATCATTCTTACTTGTGTCACAAAAATATACATAAATTATTCATCATAACCCACAGAATAAAATGGGTTTCATAAACATCATCCCATCATAACATAATCCATATACGAAAATGGATATCATTTCATCATAAGAAGAATCCAACCATTTAAATAATAGAGACATTATACTTGAATCATAATCATACAAAATAATGTCACCTTAGATGGAAAATAGTTTTGATAAGACAATAAAAATGAATTCTTGAGGAAAATATCCTTTCTCCTTAAAAGTCATTTTCATTTTACAAAATGCCACACAATTTTAAAAGAAAATGATTTTATTGAAAATTACCATGAAAACATGTAGAGGAACCTTCTTGAACATTAGTTGATATGAAACCGTAAAAATCTGTGCATTTAGTATATGTTAAAAAAACATTTTTCTAGTATTTTTGTCAGAAAAGTCAAAAAGTACCTTGTATGATAAACAAAATAAAGATTCCTTGCATACGATGTGGTAAAAGTAAAAAAGGGTAAAAATGAATTTAAACATACATGGAGGAAAATTAAACATTTTACGAAAAAATTTCGAGAACATATGGACATGGATAATTAACATAACCCCAGTAAATACTTACGAATAAACAATCTCGGATAAGAATGAGAATGGAATAATTATCGCATACCTTAGGTCCGATATTCTTTTTATGTTTCTGAACCTCCTTTATAGTGATTTAAATAATGTCATTTACTTATTAAAGAATCATAATCATTGTTATGATATCATATATGGTTCACTTATGACTTTATATTACCCGATCTTTTGTAAATTCCATGTTAAAGCAGTGTTTTGGGTAAAATTGATTTATTTATCGAACGTGTTTGGACTTTTTGTTCTTGATATTATTATTACAAATATCTTTACTTAATTACATCCGTAATATAAATCACGATTTATTTATCATATATATATATATATAATAGATAGACAAATGAAATGAAATACACCGTTCATGGAGACTGTAGGTTGTACGTACGCATGAACACTATTTTCTTTTCCATATTGACTTGAATGGAAGTAGTTAGATGACATATATATATATACATATATCCAGTATCATTATTATATCTTATTATATATACTTTATAATCATTCTTGAATTATTAACATGGAAAATGAATCTCATCGCGTCGTGGAGATGGTAATCCATACGTACGCACGAGTGATGATATTGTTCCCATATTTATTGAATAGAATTTGGATATCTTATAATTGTTATGATGTTATAATAATCATATATTGTCATTATTTACACCATTATACCCATCAAAGTAAGTTGGTGGTGGAAAATAGATTACACCACGGCGGGGAGACGATATTCCGTACGTACACACGCGCGGTGATTTCAATTTCCATAGGATGGATTTAAGGTGAAATAGGGTTGTCTCATATTTATAATTACATATCAGTATATAATTAATACTTATGTAATGTCTTTATAATGAAAAAACTAATGAAGTGGAAGTAGAAGAAGAAAGAAACTTGAAAGAGTCGGTAAAAGAGATTACCTCTTCCTCGACGCACCTCCTTTAAACTTCTTCTTAGGGGACTAGAGTTGGAATTTTGAGAATACCATAACCTCTATGATATAACTAGAGAGGTTGAGAAGAGGAATTGGTAGGGTTTGTCCACGCTTCAAGGATCAAAATGGTGTGAAGAGAAGCGGGAAGGGGTTCCCTTTTTATAAGGGAGGAGAGCGGCACCTTAAGAAAAACATAAAATCTTATTTTATAATAAAGTCCTATTATATTTATAATAGCTCCAAAATGATTTATTTCGAATAAAATGTGGGTATGGTCCTAAATAACCTCAACCAATTGGTTTTTGGCAAGTTTATATTACTATTTTAACCTTATCATTTATATTTAACTCTAAGTTAAATAATTTACCTTTTACCGTGTCTTCTTGTTTTTTACACTATATGGTTAATAAACGTACTATAACAAGCAAAAAGAACCCAAAGTTATTCATTATTAATATATATAACCTTATCTATGTCATTTTTTCTGAACCTTAGATTTTTATGAATATAATAACAAATTATAATATAATATTTGTTTTAAAAACTATTTTATGTCTACTTTGACACTATTTGGTAATTGACTTTTGTGAAAATCATAAAAGCATGATTAGTTCAAAAAGAGTTAATTGAATCACTATTAACCTGTCATATTAACCTGTAAAATTAGTGGAAATCATAAAATGTCTAAAATTACATTTATTTGGGTATTTATAACATCAGTTATGTTAATATTTCACTAATAAGGTAATTACTACATCAACATTGTGTCAAAAATAAATTTATTTATTTAATGTTTAAAAATTATAAATAAAATAAAATTATGTAGTAAATATTTTTAGATTTTTAATTAATATTTATTTTAGAATTTCTCTTATGTAAAACCCTATATTAAAAATGTTTTAGTTATTAAACTTTGATTTTAACTATTTTGACTCTTCTTTAAACAAAATAATAATAAATGTCCTAATCTAATCAAAGTGGACCTAAAGGGTAATATTTTATCCATAAGGCTGTTTTTGGTAGAATTACACTTATCCAATAGAATTAGGACATGTGTTAGGGTAATAGTAATATCATTTTTACCCTTAGCTACCCTATTTACTTTTAACCGTGGGGAATAAAAGTAAAAATTTGCTTTTCACCAAAAATTATTTTTATCTTATTGAACCACATTTTACTCTTTGATATTAACCATGTCTCTCAGATTTTTGATATTCCACTCACGGAAGCAGTAAAATTAAGTTTTATGTAAATTTTCTAATTCTCTGAGGAGGTGGGTAAAAGACGGCGAAAAGTTCAATAAACATTTTATATTTCTAAAATTATTATAAAATGACTCCAATTAATAATATTGAACTTATATTGGTATTATGTAACAATTTTGACCTAAAATAAATTTAAATAAAATAAATAATTATTTCAATAAAAATTCGGTTTTTAAATAGTAACCTAGTGTTTTCACTATTCATCAAAAATTGAAAGTTTTCAGAAAAATACCAAAATTTCACCATAGGCTTATTTCGATCTTTTGAATCCAAAAAATGAAGTCCATTTTGAAAGATAAAATTTATAAAATTTCAAAAATAGGGTATTGCAATTCATAACGGCTAGTTTATATAATTTTTTAATAATATCTCGTTTAGTGAAACTCAGTATTGCGTACTACACACGCTATCGAGAAAGGTCGTGATTGTGTGTAAAGCAAGCCATGTCCGAGCTGCGTATAGTGAAAGATCCCTTTGGGGTTGCGTATAACATAATCAAAACTTGGTTCATTTATACATTAAACAAAATCAATACTTAATGTTGCGTAGAATAGTTTCCACAAAATGAACTTGAAATTGTGTGTAACACGAGCCAAGAATAGTGTCTCGTATACTACAAGATAATATGGTGTTGCATATAGTACAATCTAATCTTGGTGTACTTTACATTAGAAGACATCAATGAAATTAAAAAGAATATATCTCATAAAATTATGTGGTGTTATAAAAATAAATCAGCAAACTATCTGGTTAAGGAGATTTTTTTTAATTCAGTGCTCAAAATGCTTCCCATATTTTAGGTTCTGTTGACTTTTTTCAAGTAACCTACTGATTTCCATAGAAACCACCCTTTGAATATCATAAAAACCTATTTTTTGCTAGAGTATCCTCATTTTATGTTGGTATTTGAGTCATCCAATAGCCTTTTAAAATACTTGTTATCCATTCCTTATACCACCTCTACATATTGAGTGAAATTACCTTCATCTAACTGAATATTTGGAACATTGACATGTTTTTTCTATATAATATAGGCATGAAAGAAGGTTATATTCTTATCACCCTACCTAAGCCAATTTGTCTAGTAAATATCTTGGATCATTATTTCTTGCTCCAGAATGATTTCCTTTAATTTATTCTTCTTGGTCACCAGAGTACATAATCATTCATCATCCCAACTGGATTCCAACTCTCTCTCAATACACTCAATCTCTAATTTTGTCCCATCCTATTTGATACATAGAGGGGATTGTTGTTATACCATATTTTAAAATCCCCTTTGAGACTATGTATATTATTACATGTCCCCATACATCTTCTATCTTCATGGGATTTATTCAGGAAGCATGAACCACTGAATGAAAACTGTGGTCAGACACACATTGACTGGAATTGTAAAAAATGATTATTGTCCTGTGATCATTACTCCATATAGATGAGAAGGGGAGTACGGTCCAAGAGTTCTTTCACCCAATTATGGACCCTTTTATTTTGAAAGTTTAATATTTCTTGAATATTAGAATTACATTGGCCCATTCTACACCAGGTATGATGATTATCATTTTGGTTATTAAACTAAGTATGTTTATCCCCAGTAAATCCCAATTCCTAGAGGCCATTCCAGGTGGAAATGGCAACAAATGTTTGGATATATCTTCTTTGATACACTCCTCCTCCCTTATTCTCAAATAGATCAAGGATAACATTAAAGTACCCCCCCCCAACAAACCATGATGTGTCCCTTAGCTCAATGTTATCTAAATCCTTCCACAGTACCTCCTCTTCCCAAGCCTCACATTTGGTTTTTACAACGTGGAACAAGAAATTTGGGTTTCCTTCATGGATCCTCACAAATAACTATTCATTAGAAGAACCAAAAAAATTTAATGACTCATATATATTTTTTAAAAATCTATATGTAATGGTTAACTAGATAAAAACGGAGAAACCCGCAGAGACCAAACCTCATGGGAAAACTAGAAATTTTAGAGGCATGTTGTTAAAGATCAAGTACGTCCACTACCGAAAATTTATAAAGACGAATTTTAGATATTATTCAACCCCAAAACCCATTCCATGTGAATTCTAGATTATAATAAAGATCATTATAGGCTGGAGGGCCTTTTATTGGCTATGGGAATCAATGGTCCTTCAAAATGAGATAAAAAGGTAAACATACTATGTTTGGAATGGGACGTGGAGAAAACAACATTAGAAGGTGAAGATAAGACTCTAGGTTCCATTTTTGTGATATATGAATCATGCAATAATTCACTAAAACAATTATAGTTAACCAACATTGAATAGTTAGATAGAATCGGATCAGCCTAGGGCTCAACCAACTCAAGGTCTTGTAGAAAAGGGCCTAACATTCCATATCAGTATTTCTTAGCAAATCCCCTTGGATTAAATTGAATAGAAACCACAGGTCCATGATTCTCATTCACCTTAGAAATAAAACACTGATTCAAGGAAGTTAATCCACTCAAGGTCACCTAGTGACTGATAGCGATGATCCAACATTCCCTTGGATGGATTGAATGACCATCTGACTCAGTTTCATCTTCTAATGATTCGGATGAAACCCTATATGTAGGAAATTAGATGGGGCCATAATTTTATGTGATAATACATTGTTCTAGGGGTGGTAAAGAGTAAGCATGAACTGTCTAGATCTGATACTTTAGGGTAAATAAATTTAACTCCTATAGAAGATGGTCTATAAGAAACCAAATACATGCATGAAGGTCTCACCCTACAAGGATTCATAGTAACTGTATTGGATGAGTATTTTGGTTTTTAAGAGGTTGAAAATTGCATTAATTTTTCTTATAAACCATCTCCCCTCACCTGATTGATCAAAATAGGATCTCTGAGACTCAGTGAGTTTTGATCTTTATCATAACCAGATATCTCTGACTGAATATTTTATGGGTGACTCGGGAAACATCTATGGATCCTAGGAAATAAATACTCATAGAGTTGATATATCAATTAGAAAGTTGATCTAACAGAAAAAATAAAGTTTGGATCTATTTTTCCATTCCCTCAACCCATAGAAGGATCTTCAACAAAAGGGTGATTGAAAAATTAAGGTCGATGTAGATCTGTGCCACCATCGATTCTTCAAGCCTTAGAGTATGATCGTCAACAAAAAGTAATTATCCTAAAGTATTACAAATCTCATTCAATAATATGATATTGTTAAAGGAAGGGTTAACCCTAAAATATATATCCAAACTTACACCAATGAGGGATCCCGACCTAAATGTGTATCCATCAACCGGTGAAATAGACGAATCCTCCTGTGGCCAAAGGATCTGGAACTGTACCACTATGCCATGATGAAGTATTTGAAGGAGGAAAAGACAACATAGAAGTCCATTAGATTCCTCAACAACACTCTAGTTGGGTAATACAGATACTGGGACTCTATAACGTTTTAAGACATATTAATTGGGGGTTTTCTAGCCCAATCCTCGCAACCAGGGTCCACTTGAGGTGCACCGATTCTTCTAAAAAGGTGATATCTGAGATTAATAGTACCAAAAAATAATCCTATAAGGAGGTATGTGGAACCACTAGGACCTCCAAGAATTAAACACCATGTAAAACCTGTGGGGTTTGAGGCATGAAAATAATGTCCTTAAAAGAGGGAATTTACCTTAGATCTGAGCATTGATAGGTATGATTCTCTTCCAACTGTAACAAGGTGATGAAAACTAGAACACATGAAGCAACAGGAACTAAATACCTTTATTGTAAGAACTCGGTTTTTGCTGAGAAATATTTTGGAATATTTTTGATGATATTCCAGAGCAGCGCCTTCAGACGACGTGCGATTCTGAGCCCCGGAGTGGCTGGAATTAAATTTTCAGTGCGTTCACACTGGAAACGCCAAATAAATTGTATAACTCCTAAATGGTGCTTCTGACCAGAGATCCGACTTTACGGATGGGTCCGGAATGGGGTGTTTACCCTAGGAACGACATAAAACATGTCAGCGCGGGATGTTTGGATCTCTCGCTCTCTTTCGGAAGGTTAAACGGATAAATTAATTTATTTATTTATTCGTTTAATGTTGAAATGCAGCTATCACTTAAATGGTGGCTCGGATTGGGAAACCAAGGGCACCGTTGAGTTTGGAGCATGCCGTTTACCCTATTAGGGGTATAAGTTTCGCGGGCGTGGGCCGTTTGTGAAAAATGGCTCCAGGGGCGTTTTCGTAATTTAGCGGCTTCAGACGTTAAATTTTATAACTTTTGAACGGGGTCTCAGATTAAAATTCCAAGACCGCCATTGTGCTCGGGAGGGGGTGTTCACCCTAAGGGAGGCTTAACCGCGACCCCATCGGGAGTTCGGGTTCCGGCCAACGGGCGGGTGGTTAAGGGTTTTCTATTTAAACGCTTAACACACCCACCTCCCTCATCTCCTTCCCCTTCCCCCCTGGTAGCCCCTCCTCTCCCTCTCTTCCTCCACCTCCGGCGAGACGGTCCGGCGAGGCGACTCCGGCGAGGTGTGGTGGTGCCGGCGGATCGTCGCGAAGCTTCGAGCGAATCCCCACGAGGTAGGATTTGTCGTTTGCATATTCTATTCCTGTACCAACTTTGATCTCGATTCTCACTATCGATTCCTTGTCAAAAATTCAATCAAAGCCCATGAGTGTGTAGTATACATTTTTATCTCTCCAACGCATTTTTCGGAATCAAAATCCGAGCTCGGAGAAGGTCGGGGTCGATCGTCGAAGGTTGCAGTTTTTTTTTCTGGTGGTTTGGCGAGCCCTGGCGCAGCGGGCGGCCTCAGGCGATGTCACGGTGCAGCAGCGGGGTGTCTGTGGGTGTCTGGTGGAAGCGCAGGGGGGCGGTAGCGGCTGTTCGGCGGGGTGCTCGGGCGTCGGCCGGGGCGTCTGGTGGAGCGCCCGGCGAGGCGGCGGTCGCTAGGGAGCGACGACCGTGGGGTCGCGTCGTGCGACCCCCATGCGGCGACAAAGACCCGCGCCGCGCGGGTCTTCATGCGGCGGCCGCGACCGGCCGCGCGGCTAAACCGCAGGCCGGTCCAGCCCCAGGGGCCTTGCCCCCTCGGTGTTCAGACACCCGTAATTCCTGGTATGGGTGTCCGTTTCGAGCACCGTCTACGGAAGTGGATCTGTATTGATGAGACGGTCTTATTGAGGTGGTTTCAAGAATTTTTAATTCCCGAAACGATGGGCCTCAGAGGTGCGACGCGTCTTAAAGTGGAATCTCATTTTTTTCCTGGAATCTTGTTTTGAGCAGCGCAGACGCATCTGACGTACGTTTTGAGCGCTGTCAGCAGCATTGTGACCCTGGCACTGATGCAGAGGTTTCTAGGGCGGTTCCGGGCGTTGAAGCCGGAGTTGAGGCGTGGGCCCCACGGGCCGTCTTTTGAGCTGCGTCTCGCTTTTAGAAACTTTTTCCTCTGACGCCCATTCGGGGCGTGCGAGCTGTCGATGTTGGGTGTTTTTCTGAGGGTATTGCGTTGGCGCAGTCTGCCCATTGTAATTCCACATGATGGTGCGGGCCCCACGAGGGTCGTTTCGGGATTTGACGGTGATTTGCAGCTACATCACTGGGCGATCGTTTTGGACAAGTGAATAGTCCATTTCATGTACTTTTTTGAGAGGATCTCAACAATTTGATCCGTTCGTTGAGTTTCGGGACTGGGATGCGGGTCCCACGTGGCACCACTCGGGTGCGGTGCGCCGGGATGCACCTTTTTCTCTGGATATCCGTTGCACTCAAGTGAGTAGTGCTTTTGACGTGTTTTCCTGAGGGGATCTCAATGGTGCGATGTGCCCGACTGTTTTCGGGGTCGAGGCTCGGGATCACGGGACGTCGTTCGGGCATGAGGCGGTGTTGGTGACTTTTTCATCGGATATCCGTTTGAGGTGAGTAAGTAGTCGATCTAGCGTGTTTTTCCATGAGGATTACAACGGTGTAATCCGTTTGGTTGTGCGGAGCCTCTTGTGCGATCTTGTTAAATGTGGAGAATGAGAGTTGCTCCGGTGGTGGTTCATCCTACCTTGTTTGTAGCGGACCCTTGGCGTGTGATCACGCACTCTTGGGAGAGTGATACAAATGATTCAAGAGATGTGGCTGGCCATGACTGGGCCTTTGAGGTGGAGTTGTTACGTCATGCCTTTGCGTTGACGATGGGTGTCGTGTGCACGATAGCCTTTGGGATTGAATGAGGTATACTCTGGGAGTATACAAGAGCGCTTGTAGGTACGTGTGGTTGTTTGTACATGAGGATGTTTGTGCGCTTAGTTGGGGTTGACTTGGGGCCACACGTTGTGTGGTCCCCACGTGCGTTCCGTCATCTACTTTGCGTACTTGACCTCTCGTGACATAGAGGGTCCCTCTATGCTCATTTGTTTGACCAGCAGGGTTGAGTTTCCCCTTGCCTGGTGCTCTTTTGTTTGTCCAGTAGGGTTGAGCGGTCTCCCCCTGGTCTTGTGCTTGATGGTTTGGCCGACGGAGATGGATTGTACCTCTGTTTCTTCTGCTATGAGGGGTTCCAGTACTGTCCCCTTTCACCAGACTGCTACACTGTCTGCGACACCGTCTACGACTATGGGTGTTCGTACAGCCTGGGTCTTTTCCCCACATTCTGGGATGAGATGTCTCGATCCGCTTCGACAGTGACTCAGCAGATGGGAGCAGGATCGACTTGAGAGGCCTGGGGAGTTTCTCCCATTGCTCCATGTTCCTTGGTAGAGCTTGTGGTTTCGGTGTGACCAACACTTTACGCGGGACTGATCCTCTACCCAGGAGGTTGTTTCCTGCAGGGCTGAGGTTGTGCCAGCAGGGCTGAGGTTGTTCCAGCAGGGCTGAGGTTCTTTCCAGCAGGGTTGAGGTTGTTTCCAGTAGGGCTGAGGTTGTATCGAGCAGGGCTTGTCAGTGGGTTACCATCTAGAAGGGATGGCCAGTACAACGGTGTTCACCGAGAAGTACCATCCAGTAGGGATGGCCAGAGCAGTGTCGGGCTTACCTCCAGCTGGGCTAGGCTGTGGTCCCCGATGTCGCGTTACCTCCAGCGGGGCTGGGCAGTGGTCCCATCGCTGACTTTAGCCGGGTCGCCCTCCAGTGGATTACCCTGTACGGGACTGGGCAGTGAGGCACCCGTCAACTTTCCGGGTATCTCTATAGTGGGAACCCATTAACTTCCAGGAACCCTTCAGCGGGGCTGGGTAGGGGGTCGCCTGTCGACTTTGAGCAGACCTCTCGACTGCGGGGCAGTGACGAGTTGTGGTTGACGTTCCCCTAGAATTCTCAAGTACGAGGAGCGCTTTCCGCCATTGAGACACATCCTTGTGATGCGACCTAAAACCGTGCGGGCGAGTTAGTGCCGCCCAAAGCAGATAGTGTCGAGGTGTAGTGATTGAGACCCTTGGTTTGCGGTTCGGGGAAGACGTGTGGGATGCTGGGCATCGATGGTGTTACCTCTAGGACTGTTGGGTACTCTTTTATTGGGCTGAGCTACGGGACAGAGATCCCCTTACGACGTTGTTTGGGCTTCTTGATTGAGCATTAGGATATGTATATACCTTGTTTCCGGTACCCACATCTTGGGTTTGTTTACTCTCCTTCTAGGAGAGGCGAAGACGAGTGGGGTATTCCGCGTGCTTTCCGTGTCTAGATTCTTATGGTTGGAAGAGTCTACTCTCCTGATATGGGCAGCGAAGACTCGACGAGAAGTTCGTCTTCTCACCGTTTCCAGCTCCTTGTGCCTGGAAGAGTCTACCTTATTTCCTCTTGTTGGGTTGAGCTGGACTCTTTGCAGTACTCCTTACTGCCCTCTCTATTCTGATCCTTTACTTATTCTTGTTCGCTCTACTTCTCACCCTTCGGTACCTCCTTTGTTGCTCCCTCGAGCCTTCGGGGTATCCTACTGAGTATTTTTATACTCACCCCTTCTTGGGCTTTGCCCGCACTTGGTGTGCCCTTGCAGACGACGGACAGGTGGAGTGTGACTTCGGTGGAGCGTAGGAGCTTGGGAGCTTGGACCGCATGCGGTGGTCGTGGCCGGGTTCCAGGTGGGAGACCAGTCATCTGTTTCTTTTTTTTTTGTTTACCTGTTGCCGGGTTGTGGCACTTTTTGGTTGGGCGTGTGTTTTGCCCCTTTTCCTTAAAGAGTGTACTTTGTACTTGTAGAGGTCGATGCACTTTGTGGTATATATATAGCAGTTGCCCTTTCCTTTTCTTTTCTTGTATTTACTTTTACCATGCACGTTTCCATTGAGTTTGTTGCGTGTGCGTGTGTACAGGTGCTTAAGCAAAGGACTCCCCGAGTTGTGGTGCATTCGGCACTGGTCGCCAGCCCCTGGCCTATGGAGGAGGACTTGGGGTAGTTGCGGCTCGAGCCCGAGTAGGGTCGGGTGGTGACAAAGTGGTATCAGAGGTGGTTCGTTCCTTGGGACGTTGTGCGGATGTCCCTAAAAGAGGAATTGGATTGGATATAGGGAAACAGTGTTAATGTGTCTCGAGAGCGGATCTCTGGCCAGGGAGTCTAGTGATGGTGCGGTGGCCGACATATCCATTCACCAGGACCTTGATAACCCGCTTGTCGTCTTGGAATGCTGAGACACTTGTTTCAGGGAAAATTTGGTTTGTGCATCACATATGATCGAGTCTTTGACTGTCCTTCTTGAGTCAGCTCCCCATCGTTGCTATCGGTATATACATATATGCTCATCTGACCACATCACTCCTTGATAATATTCAGGATGTCTCCGCGTGGACAGCCAGCTAGGATATCAGCTTTGGTTCGTGACGATGACCTAGTGAGCTACGAGGCCTCAGTCCAGGACCCATCACGCGAGCCCTTTTCTCCGGGTGGGCCGGAAGTAGTACACCCACCTATTGAGCAGTAGACAGTTTCAGCAGAGCAGGCTGAGTTTGAGCGTAGGTTGAGCGCGCTCCGTGAGTTCCAGCGGCAGAGACCGCTGAGTTCCAGTGGTGATCCAGACCCTCAGGCAGCATAGGTTTGGCTAGAGATAGTGGTTTGCCTTTGTAGGTTTGTGAAGATGCCGACAAATCCGAGAGTGGCTTTGGCAGCTACCCTTTTTCTTCATGAAGTATCTTGGCATTGGTGGAGTCTGGTGACTCATCTTCTTGACCAGTCATCACTTTAATGGGGCGACTTCCAGTTTATGTTTCGTGAGGAGTTTTTCCCCTCCTTCTTTCACTCCATTAGGATTCAGGAGCTCTTGCAGTTTCAGCAGGGTGGGATGATGGTGGCCGAGTACGCGGCTAGTTTTGCAGGCCGTGCACGCTTTTACCCAGACATGGTCCGTGACGACAACCTACAACCGCAGAATTTTGAGCAGGGTCTCCACCGAGAGATTCGTGCTGTCATAGTACCCTTGGGAATTTCCACATATGTCGGGGTGCTAGAGCAGATGCTAGTGACTGAGGGATTCCTGGCGTGTTCTAGTGTTCGTGGTGGCAGCAGGCACGTTGGAGCCGAGACGTCTGTCGCAGCTAGTGGGCGTCAGAAAGCAGAACCTCGACGGAGGTGGCTTACTGACAACCGGACTCAGGGGCGTGGTCGTACACCAAAGTGGTGCCGGAGGGCAGCAGTGCAGCCCAGATAGAGTCGGTGCTATGCTTGTGATGGGTAAGGTCACATGGCACGAGACTGCCTGACGCGATTTTCTAGGAGCTTCGGGAAGGCAGCAGGTGCACCACCACGACAGAGGCAGTGCCGTGATCGGAGTAGTACCCAGAGAGGTGGTGCTAGAAGAGCAGCGGGAGGAGTTGGTTGTGGGGGACAACGTTATGAGGTCTTCCCATCACCACTAGGTGGTCCACGTCAGGCACCGGGAGCTGACAGTTGGGACCGAGGACAGCCGCGAGCTTTGGATGTCTATTATCCTGCAGAGCATGAGGTGATAAGAGGTATGCTCTACAGCTCTTCTACCTTTTTGAAGTAGAATTGTTAGACTCTGTGTGTGATCTGGTTTCCTCCCGGCTCCTTGTTTAACGCGTTACCAGGGTGACGCAGGGCGTCGGGTGTGACCCTGTGTTGGTAAGGAAAAAGGCATGAGACCTTTTCGTTTAGTCGATGGTGTTGACTCTTTCACCTTTTTAGTGTGTAAGAGGGCATCGGCTGTGGAAACTTGTGTGACCAGATATCCTTGGGTGTTTCACCATATGAATATTCTGAAGGAGGGAATCACCGGGCCTTGTTTTAGGTGCGGGCGTTGATTCCAGTCGCAGCGTTCGATGTAGAGGTTTGACCGGGGAGGTGAGCTACCCCCGAGGGCCTTCGGGCCGTTCGAGACCGTGAAAAGGGATGGCGAGGTGCCCTACCACCTTGCCCTAACTCCAATGTCTAGAGTAGGTGCACGATGTCAGCAAAGGCTGACCTCGCGTGAACAGATCAATCCTTTGGTCTGTGTGCGGTGACGCAGAGCTGTGCGTGGGTTCTTCTAGGTATGAGAAAGCCAGGTGTGGGCTTAGTACCCTGTGTTACTCCCTAGTTTTGATTTTCGGGGATGAAAAGCATGAAGGAGGGAATGATGTAAGAACCCGGTTTTTGCTGAGAAAGACTTTGGAATATTCTTGATGATATTTCAGAGCAGCGCCTTCAGACGGCGTGCGATTCCGAGCCCCGGAGTGGCTGGAATTAAATTTTCAGTGCGTTCACACTGGAAACGCCAAATAAATGGTATAACTCCTAAACGGTACTTCTGACCAGAGATCCGAGTGTACGGATGGGTCCGTAATGGGGTGTTTACCCTAGGAACGACATAAAACTTGTTGGCATGGGATGTTTGGATCTCTCGCTCGCTTTCGGAAGGTTAAACGGATAAATTAATTAATTAATTTATTCATTTAATTTGAATCGCAGCTATCTCTTAAAAGGTGGCTCGGATTGGGAAACTGAGGGCACCGTTGAGTTCAAAGTATACCTTTTACACTAGGATGGGTATAAGTTTCGTGGGCGCGGGCCATTTGTGAAAAATGGCCCCAGGGGCGTTTTTGTAATTTAGTAGCTTCAGACATTAAATTTTATAACTTTTGAATGGGGTCTCGGAATAAAATTCCGAGACCGCCGTTGTGCTCGGGAGGTGGTGTTCACCCTAAGGGAGGCTTAACCGCGACCCTGTCGGGAGTTCGGGTTCGGGCCGATGGGTGGGTGGTTAAGCATTTTCTATTTAAACGCTTATCAAACCAACCTACCTCTTCTCCTTCCCCTTCCCCATGGCAGCCGCTCCTCTCCCTCTCCTCCTCCACCTCCGGCAAGACGGTCCGGCGAGGTGACTCCGGCGAGGTGTGGTGGTGCCGGCGGATCATCGCGAAGCTTCGGGCGAAGCCCCACGAGGTAGGATTTGTCGTTTTCATTTTCTATTCCCGTACTTACTTTGATCTCGATTTTCTCTGTCGATTCATTGTCAAAATTTCGATCAAAGCCCATGAATGCATAGTATACATTTTTATCTCTCCAACGCATTTTTCGGAATCAAAATCCGAGCTCGGAGGAGGCCGGGGTCGATTGTCGAAGGTTGCGGGTTTTTTTCTGCTGGTCCGGCGAGCCCTGGCGCGGCGGGCGGCCTCAGGCGGAGTCACGGTGCGGCAGCGGGGTGTCTGCGGGTGTCCGGTGGAAGCGCGGGGTGCGGCAGCAGGTGTCTGGTGGGGTGCTTGGGCGTCGGCCGGGGCGTCTGGTGGAGCGCCCGACGAGGCGGTGGTCGCCGGGGAGCTGCGACTGCGGGGTCGCGTCGCCCGACCCCCGTGCAGCGACCAAGACCCGCGCCGCGCGGGTCTTCACGCGGCGGCCGCGACCGGCCGCGTGGCTAAGCCGCGGGCCGGCCCAGGCCGGTCCAGCCCCAGGGGCCTTGCCCCCTCAGTGTTCGGACAACCGTAATTCCTGCTACGGGTTTCCGTTTTGAGCGCCGTCTCCGGCAGTGGATCTCTATTGACGAGACGGTCTTATTGATATGGTTTTGGGAATTTTTAATTCCCGAAACGATGGGCCTCGGAGGCGCGACGCGTCTTAATGTGGAATGTCGTTTTTTTTCCTGGAATCTTGTTTTGAGCGGCACAGATGCATCCGACGTCCGTTTTGAGCGCCGTCAGCAGCGTTGTGACCCTGGCACTAAGGCGGAGGTTTCCAGGGCGGTTACGGGCGTTGAAGCCGGAGTTGAGGTGTGGGCCCCATGACCCGTCTTTTCAGCTGCGTGCCACTTTTAGCGACTTTTTCCTCGGACGTCCGTTCGGGGCGTACGAGCAGTGGATGTTGGGTGTTTTTCTGAGGGCATCATTTTGGCGCAGTCTGCCAGCAGTAATTCCGCACAATGGTGCGGGCCCCGCGAGGGCCGTTTTGAGATATGACTATGATTTCCAGCTTCATCACCGGGCGACCGTTTTGGACCAGTGAATAGTCCATTTTGTGTATTTTTTCGAGAGGATCGCAATAGTGCGATCCATTTGTTGAGTTTCGGGACTGGGATGCGGATCCCACGTGGCACCGCTAGGGTGCGGTGCGCCGGGATGCACCATTTTCTCCAGATATCCGTTGCACTCAAGTGAGTAGTGCTTTTGACGTGTTTTCCAGAGGGGATCGTAATGGTGCGATGCGCCCGACTGTTTTCGGGGCCGAGGCTCGGGATCACGGGACGCCATTCGTGTGTGAGGCGGTGTTGGTGACTTTTTCGTCGGATATCCTTTTGAGGCGAGTAAGTAGTCGATCTCGCGTGTTTTTCTGCGAGGATTACAACGGTGAAATCCGTTTGGTTGTGCGGAGCCTCTTGTGCCATCTTGTTAAATGTGGAGAATGAGAGGTGCTCTGGTGGTGGTTCGTTCTACCTTGTTTGTAGCGAACCCTTGGCATGTGATCGTGCACTCTTGGGAGAGTGATACAAATGGCTCATGATATGTGGTTGTCCGTGCCTGGGCCTTTGAGGTGGAGTTGTTATGTCATGCCTTTGCGTTGACACTGGGTGTCGTGTGCACGATAGCCATTGGGCTAGAATGAGGTATACTCCGGGAGTATGAAGGAGCTCTTGGAGGCACATGTGGTTGTTTGTACCTGAGGATGTTTGTGCGCTCATTTGGGGTTGACTTCGGGCCACACATTGTGTGGGCCCCAGGTGTGTGCCGTGATCTGCTTTGCGTACTTGACCTCTCGCGACGTAGAGGGTCCCTCTGCCCTCGTTTGTTTGACCAGCAGGGTTGATTTTCCCCTGGCCTGGTGCCCTTTTGTCTGACCAGTAGGGTTGAGTGGTCTCCCCCTGGTCTTATGCTTGATGGTTTGGCCGATGAAGATGGTTTGTACCTATGTTTCTTCAACTGTGAGGGGTTCCAGTATTGTCCCCTTTCACCGGACTGCGACACCGTCTTCGACTATGGGTGTTCGTACAGCATGGGTGTTTTCACCACTTTCTCGGATGAGATGTCTCGGTCCGCTTTGACAGTGAGTCAGCAGATGGGAGCGGTATCACCTTGTGAGGCCTGGGGAGTTTCTCTCGTTGCTCTGTGTTCCCTGGTAGAGCCAGTGGTTTCTGTGTGACCAACACTTTACACGGGCACCGATCCTCTACCCAGGAGGTTATTTCCAGCAGGGCTGAGGTTGTGCCAGCAGGGCTGAGGTTGTTCCAGCAGGGCTGAGGTTGTTTCCAGCAGGGCTGAGGTTGTTTCTAGCAGGGCTGAGGTTGTAACGAGCAGGTCTCGTCAGTGGGTTACCATCCAGCAGGGATGTCAAGTACAGCGGTGTTCACCGAGCAGTACCATCCAACAGGGATGGCCAGAGCAGTGTCGGGCTTACCTCCAGCTGGGCTCGGCAGTGGTCCCCGATGTCGGGTTACCTTTAGCGGGGCTGGGTAGTGGTCCCCGATTCTAGGATTACCTCCAGCTGGGCTGGGCAGTGGTCCCCGATGTCGGGTTACCTCCATCTGGGCTAGGCAGTGGTCCCATCGCTGACATTATCAGGGTCACCCTCCAGTGGATTACCCTGTACGGGACTGGGCAGTGAGGCACCTATCGACTTTCTGGGTATCTCTGTAGTGGGAACCCATTGACTTCCAGGGACCCTCTAGTGGGGCTGGGCAGGGGGTCGCCTGTTGACTTTGAGCAGACCTCTCGACTGCGGGGCAGTTACGAGTTGTGGTTGATGTTCCCCCAGAACGCTCAAGCACGTGAAGCGCTTTCCCCCATTGAGACGTGTCCTTATGACGTGACCTAAAACTGTGCGGGTGAGTCAGTGTCGCCCAAAGAATTTAGTGTCGAGGTGTTGTGATTGAGCCCCTTGGCTTGCGGTTCGGGGAAGATGTGCGGGATGTTGGGCATCGATGGTGTTACCTTTGGGACTGTTGGCTACTCTTTTCTTGGGCTGAGCTACGAGACATAGATCCACTTACGTCATTGTTCGGGCTTCTTGATTGAGCATAAGGATATGTATATACCTCATTTTTGTTACCCACTTCTTGGGTTTTGTTACTCTCCTTCCAGGAGAGGCGGAGATGCGCGGGGTATGCCACATGCTTTCCGTGTCTAGCTTCTCATGGATGGACGAGTATACTCTCCTGCTATAGGTTGCGAAGACTCAATGAGAAGTTCGTCTTCTCACCGTTTCCAGCTCCTTGTGCATGGACGAGTCTACCTTCTTTCCTCTTGTTGGGTTGAGCTGGACTCTTTGCAGTACTCCTTACTGCCCTCTCTATTGTGCTCCTTTACTTTTTCCTGTTCGCTGTACAGCTCACCCTCGGGTACCTCCTTTTTTGCTCCCTCGATCCTTCGAGGTATCCTACTGAGTATTTTTATACTCACCCCTTCTTGGGCTTTTCCCGCACTTGGTGTGACTTTGCAGACGACGGACAGGTGGAGCGTGACTTCGGTGGAGCGTAGGAGCTTGGGATCTTGGACCGCGTGCGGTGGTCGTGGCCAGGTTCCAGGTGGGACACCCGTCAGCTGTTTCTTTTTTTTTTGTATACCTGTTGCCGGGTTGTGGAACTTTTTGGTTGGGCATGTGTTTTTCCCCTTTTCCTTATAGCTTGTACTTTGTACTTGTAGAGGTCGATGCACTTTGTGGTATATATATATTGATGTTTCCCTTTAATTTTCATTGCTTTTATTTACTTTTACTCTGCACTTTTGCATTGAGTTTGCTGCGTGTTCATGTGTACAGGTGCTTAGGCAAAGGCCTCCCCGAGTTGTTGTACCTTCGGCGCTGGTCGCCAGCCCCTGGCCTATGGAGGCGGGCTTGGGGTAGTTGGGGCTCGAGCCCGAGTAGGTTCGGGTCATGACATTGATAGCCTTGAATTGGTGGATGTTGGATGCATATAAATAGTAGTGGAAAATTTTTGAAATCACAATGGATAATGAGGCACATTATATCTTTTTGTATCTATTCAAAATTACCAATAGGGTTCCATACTATAACTATGGGCCCCCAATATTTTTATGTATTATCTGTGATCATTGAGATATGGGACAGGGATTGCTGCTTCAGATACCTATGGGGTTCTATACCACTTCTCTAGGTCCCCATTGTTTGAATGTGAAATTTTGATGACTTGATAAATGAAAACTCATGATGGAAGGAAATTTGATATCCCTTTAGGGACAGTTCAAACTATGGCATGAACTGAAGTAGGTATTGATGGTTCGGGAGTCATCATGAACCTAGGGATTTATGTGGTTAATTAATGAATATTTAAATGTGATTTTTTAAAATTATTTATTTCAATTTATTATTTATACAGCTGCATACATTGTTATAGACTGGATATTATTTTAGAATTTATTAGTGGTGGCCTATTGATTTTTACTCACACCCTACTCGGGCTTCCTAATCGATACCTGAATAGACCTCATGCTTGCAGGACATGATAAGGACAATATCACTATGTTAGATGGATGATTTGGGATAGAGGATGGATGAGGGAACTAGACATGATTTCAGGGGCCATTTCGGAGTTGATAGTGTGCCTTTATTTTGGTTTTTTATTTGAAACCGAACACATATATGGAATGACATATCTACTACATTGGTTTGGATTTTGTTTTCATATTTTGGTTATTCATGTGATAATGGTATGTATTTGTTATTGTATTATTCAAAATATTTTTTATTATCATTTTAATATTTCTTATTTATTTATAATGTTGGTTTACTTTAAAAAAAATAGGGTGTAGTCTCCCCATAATAAATATTAAGCCATCGCTGTTAGTCGGTAGCCTCTGGAATATGGGGAGTCATGTCTGTAGTAATGTAACCAAAAGGCTTGGGGTACCTACCTTTGGAACCATGTTCAGGACCTTACAAAGTAGTATAATAGGTTTTATTCTTTCTTTATTTTATCTTACTATTTTGGAATGGTGGATATGATACCAGAATGTGTCCAGCCTTGGTCATTAGCTCGTTCATGAGAGTTGCTAACCCATATATGGGGGTAAGCCCAAGTACCCAAGGTGGGGTTGATTTTATTGATCATTGATATTATAGGTGGACATTATTTCACCTTGGATTATGCACTTGTTGTGTGATATTATTTTTTATGGGATTTTTCATTGTGTCTTAGAATGGAACATGAGTTGTGTATACATGAATCATTTTAGGAATGAACAGAAAAGTACGTTTTGGGTGAGTAATTTAAATAAATGATCTTTTCTTTACTTGTGTAATTTAATTAAAAATTTGACTAATGATATATTTAAATGGGTAGAAATGATTATAAATATGGTAAATGAAATGGATAAAATTGGTGTCTGATGAAAATACTTGACTCATGAAAATTATTACTGTATGTTATCCATGACCCATGTGAAGGATGGATTAGGGTATTGATACTACCTCAATTGTGACTATGTGGTGTGGAATGGGGGATGACTTGTTATAGATTTATGTGAATCCTTTTTTTATAAAATTTCATAATGATGTACTATGTGTCCTAATATGTGTGTTTGGAATTTTAGAGATATGCCTCCCTGATGAAGCTTGATGATAGAATGACAAGAGTATATTATAGGGAATGATCCTCCAATTATGGAACCTGAAGGTACAATAGTACTAATTGAAGGAGATAGAGATAATTTTCATGATAACATTTCTCACTTTTAGTAGTTTCTGGAAAAATACTCAAGGAGTGTTTTTTATAGTATGTATGACTTGACATGAGAGTTCTTATTGAAGTACCATTTGACATTCACCAGAGTGGGTGGACCTGAAGCAACATATTTCTTGATTGATTCTATCCAAAAAATCAATTACCATATAGAGACTCCTACTGAGAAGAGGGTAAAACTGGTTGTTTTTTGTTATGTGGTCAAGTGAAGTGTTTATGAGACATCTATACTAGGTATGGAAAGATAGATAATATGGAGTATAATGACTTATAGGAGAAGTTCTTAGAGAATGTTTCCATGAAATGCTCAGGTATGAGAGAGATGTTGAGTTTATGTGGTTGACCTAGGGGAGCATGTCCATGATAGACTATGTCGGATGCCTCATTGATTTTCAACTCCTTTCTCCTATACTGGTACGACATGAGGCTACTATAGTTAAATGTTTTCAAAATTGAATAAAATGTGATATTAAGTCACATGATAACATCTTTAGGCTGAAGAAGTTTTCCGAAGTGTTGAATCAGACTCTCATTTCTAAGGGGAACCTAAAGGAGGATTCCGTGGAATGAAGGTGGTTTTGGTGAATGACCAGAAGTTACATTTTCTAATAGTATGAATCATCACATTGAAAATTTCAACCAGAGAAATAGAAACTAGAGTGGCCAAGGGTAACGATCGATTACTATGAGCAGTAACTGAATATACTGTCTTGAGTGTGGTAGGTTGGTAAATATTTGTATCTAGTGTCCTCGACTACCAGTGGAGCATTGAACTTGTTGAAGGATGGGTCATTTTTAGAGGTATTACATAAAATATCAACTTATATGTAGTGATGGAGGATTTAGGATGAATCTTAATGTTGGAAGGGGGTATTCCACCCCTTATCAATCAGGTTGATTGTGGTCTTCTAGCCATTGAGGTTGAGGCAGTGGATTTATTACTTCAAGTAAAGAGTGATCGCCTTAGTAGAGTGGTACATCTTAGGGGACTCAAACTATTGCATAAGAAATAGGGGAATGATAGTTTCATGTACTTCATCGTTTAATTGTGGATAGAGAGGTTGGTTTATTAACAGTCATAGGTATTATACTTATATCTTATACACTTTCTGGGGTCTTATTCGGCATAAGATCCTATTGTTATTTTATATATTCAAAAATGGGGATTGGGTTGAGTATGGTGGAGGAGATTGTGAGTGGGGTTATAAAGACTGACACACCCATGGGAGTGCGGTCGAGAGACATCTGTTTAGGTAAGGGGTTCTCTCTAGTGGTTGGGGATTATCAATTTCTTTGGGGTCTCTACATACTTGAGATGTTTGGTTATGACTTGATTTTGGGTATGGACTCGTTGGTATCATACTATTCCCATTGAGAATGTCACCATAAGAGGGTGACCTTTTCATCTCCGAAGGGTAATAATATTGTTCATCATAGAGAGTAGGATATTCCGGAAGGTCGTTCATGGCTAGTTCTTCAGTAACTAGGGTGATCACCACCCAAGTCTCATGTATTTTTCTAGTTGATGGGGGTATGAACCATTATGTCTTTCCACCAGTATAGGACTTTTTTCAGGATGTTTTTACTAAATACTTCTTAAGGTTACCACCTAAGAGAGATGTTGGATTTACAATTATGACCATACCTAGAGATGAGCTAGTTTCAATTCCACCATTAAGAGTGGAGACAACAGAGATTCAAGAGTTTAAGGCTTAGTTGGAATAGTTGATGGATAAGGTATTTGTCTTTTCAAGTATGTTTCCTTGGGATTATATAGTATTTTTTACTAATAAGGATCATGGTACCTTATATTTATGAATTTATTACTTGAATTTGAACAAAATGATAGATTAGAATATGTATCACCTTCCATGCATCGATGACTTCATTGACCAGTTGAGAGAAGATTTTATTTTCTCTAAGATTAACTTGAGATTGAGGTATCATTAGTTGAGAGATAGAACTTCTGATACACGACAGATAGCTTTTAGAAGTAGGTATAGCATATATGATTTTTTTGTGATTCTATTTGGGATGAAGAATTCCATGACAGTGCTTATGGCCATGATAAACCAAATATTCCACCCATAACAGGATTATTTTGTGGTTGTTTTGTGGATGAAATATTGGTGTAATCCAATACTCGTGGTGATCATGCCCCAATCTTGACATCGTCTTGAGTACATTGAGAATGAATCGATTATACACAAATCTATCTAAGTGTCAATTCTAGATCAATTAGGTACATTTGTTAAGTCACAAAATCTCAAGGTAAGGTGTGTTAGTGGACCTAGAGAAGGTATAAGTAGTTGTTTCTTTGGTGTATCCAAATAATGTATTTGATATCTAAAATTTTCTTGGTTTTGTGGGTTATTATCATAGGTTCATCCAAAAAAATTCCTGCTTGGTAGTGCCACTTTCAGTCTTGACCACGAAAGGGGTTAGGATTGAATGATCTGGAGCATGTGATAATTCTTTCTAATAGTTGAAGAAACATTTGACTACGACACCAATTTTTATCCAACCTAAGTCAGTGGGGAATATACAGTGTTTTTTAGGAATCTAGGATAATCCTTGGAGTAATATTGATGTTGGGATATTGAGTCATGGAGTATATGTCACAAAAGATGAGGCCACATGGTCAAAACTCCCATGTATTTGATCTTGAATTGTTTAGAGCGGTTTATGCATTAAATTGATGGTAGAATTATCTATTGGGAACTGTGTATACTGATCACAAGAGATTAAGGTAAATCTTTTCACAAAGATATCTAAATCGGTGATAGTGGAGATTGGTTGATTATATGATTTATTTTGATTTTGAGATGTAATATACACCTGAGAATGGACAATTTTTACTTACCATTTATAAATAAAGACACATACTTAGGGGGATCACGAGTCATGTTGTGAGTGGAAGATGCTGTCCTTTTTGGATGAGTTGCATGTTGTGGTTTAGGGGGGAAGTAATAGATAACCCTAATATCATTATTAGTAAATCCCATAGTTTTGATCCTGATCAGGGAGAGGTAGTATGAGGATCTAGAGTGTTTGTCCTTGAGGGAAAGACTTAAAGGTGGTAAAACACCTTCCAATTAAACTATAGGTGAGGATGAGATCATCTATATCAGGAGTCCTATTTTTTTCTTATATGTATGTGAGGGGAGATTATGCAAGGGTTTCGTGCATCGAAGTGGGAATTAAATCCTATTTTTATTAAAATGTATTGTTACCTATGTCAATAGTGTTGGTGGATAGGCCTAAAAAGGATATTTTAGGGTTTGTGACTCAATGCTACACCTGTCAGCAGGTGAAGGCAGATCATCAATGACCTGGTGGTATACTACAACTATTTCCCATTCTAGAACATAAGGGGGATGATGTAACCATAAATTTAATTGTGGTTATTTTGAGGATTACTTGAAATAAGGATGTTATATGGTTAATTTTAGACTGACTGATGAATGTAACCAACTTCTTTCTTATCTGGGAGACTTTCTCAGCAGATCGGTTGGGGGACTTGTATGTTTAAGTGATAGTTTGTATTCATGGGGTTCCATGGAGAAAATTTTTAGATCATGACTCACATTTCACAACAAACTTCTATTAGTTCTTACAAAATTCACTTCGTACATAGGTAATACTGAGTATGTATTTTAACCCACAGACAGATGGGTAGTTGGAATATAATATTCAAGTATGGGAGGATATACTATGAGTGAGAGTTCTTGACTTTGGTGGGTCTTTGGAGAAGCACCTCGAACTTATTGATTTCTCCTAGAACAACAGTTATTAAGTGAATATATAGATATCACTATATGTGGATATTTATGTTAGTGTATGAAAATCGCCTCTTTGTTGGATGGAGTTAGGTGATTCATAGTTGTTGAGACCAAGTCTTATATTGGAGACATCAAAGTTGGTTCATCTAATTTGGAAACATATCACTACGTCTCATAGTATGGAAAAATTCATATGTAAATGGACATAAATGAGCCCTTGATTTTATAGTGGGTGGTCATTTATTACATTGGGTGTCACTAACATTGGGTCACCATAGTATTCATATACGGGGCATGTTGGCAACTAGGATTGTTGTACCTTTTGAAATTGTGGAGAGGATCAGACATGGGGTGTACTGATTGAATCTTCCATAGAGGTATATTGTAATGCATGATTATTTTCAAGTGCCATGTATTTTGAGGTATCACTATGACATTTCTCATGTGATAAATGTTAATGATGTTGAGCTTGTGACTGATGTGTCCTTTGAGGAACATCTGATTTGTGTTACGGATCATAGGGAGAAACAATTACTGGGAAATAATATGCTAATAGTATGAGTATTATTATAACACCCCATGATTTTATGGTATGGCCCTTCTTAAATTTAATTTCTTCAACAGCACAGGTTTCACACAACACCAAACATAAAAAACAATGATAAACAATTCACTATCATTATTTTAAAATGACCTCTATAACGTAGAAATTAAATTGGTGAGAATGAATAGTATTATGAAATATTTATATAATATCAAATGTTTTTACAAGAATGACTTAAATTTTACAAATTAAAAGTCAATATTTTTATAAAAGATGTTTTATCTATTTATAATGGTGAACATGTTTTAATTGTAATTTTGCCGCTTTTGTGAATGGAATTTTAAAAAATATACATGCACGATTCAGATCAGTAAGATATTTAGAGTCTGATAGGATCAACGTAATTTTCTGGTGAATAGTTACTTGACATTTAATAATAGTAATGTTACCCTTATGAATAGTAATATGACCCTTATGAATATTAAATTGGGAAAATGAATAGTAACATCACCCATGAAATTATAAATAAAATTTAGGCATCTTATCAATGAAGGTATGATATAATTATATCATTGTATAAGTAAATAAATATTTTAAAAATTGTTAAATTAAGTGTTGGTATTTTTGAAAGTTATAAATATTTAAATACAATTTTATAATTAATAAAATAGTTTAAAAGAAAATTTACTTATATAAAATGTATTCATAAATTAACAGTTTATTTTCTTATGATTTTAGTATAATTTTATGAGACCTTCGTTAATTTTGGAAAGTGTTATAAAATCAGTTATAGATTTAAAATCTGTATTTTTTTAGTAAATGATAATTTTATTTGAAAATTAAAATTAGAAAATTTAGAAAATTATTCTCAATAAATAGATTTTTTTTTAAATTATACACATTGAAAAATGGTTAGGGTGAATTTTTGGTATTTTTCTAAAATACATAAATTTTTGGTGAATGATAAGATACAATTATTTATGATAAATGATAAATACCTGATTTATTGAGTCATATGTGATGTTTGGATGATGTAAGAACCGTTAGTTCAAAAAGACATGAACTTATTAACTTATTTAGTCATAGTAACAAACATTACTTCTTTTCTTGAGAAAAATAATAAAATAATTAATAAAATAATGAGAAATCACCCCTCTCCTCCACTATAAATACCACCCCTCACCCCCACTTCTCCTCACACCTATAATCTTTGAAGAAAGTAAAATTTCTACCCAATATTCTACCCATGTCTCTCTCACACTTCCACGATCTCTGGGTCTTAACAAAAGACCAAATACAATCACTTTGAGAAGGTTCTCATGGAGGAGTATTCAAGAGGTAAAATCTTATTCCTTTTCCTTTTAGTTTCTTTTCACGTTATTTTATCTTATGATTCTCCCCTCGCCATATCTATCCAAATTATAATGGTGAATCCAGTATCATATATATACTATAATTATATTAGTTAATGGAATTTTCTTACTCAAAATCCTTTCTCTCTCTCTCTCTCTCTCTTATTTTAAAAAAAAATCATCGTTCGGGAGTTGCCGATTTACAACCTTCATGGACAACAGCTTTTCATTTTTAAATTTCTCATTCAAGGTTGGTAATGAAACCATTTTTATAGACAAAAAAAATATAATATATGTATTAATACCATTATTTTTTTTTCTGGAAATAATATATTTATATAATTCTAAATGATAAAACAAAATGAGTTCGTTATAATCAATTATCATTGTAATAATGAAAATTATTATCACTAAATGTATTATCATATGATTCATCCTCATACCGTATAACCTAATGATATATATAACCATTTACACTTATGGATGTTAATTAATATTATATAAAATAAATTAATGGGAATTATACTAATTCCATATGAACTTCTTTACTCATATACAAGTAGACTGATCATGAAAACCATAGAAACAAATGCTCCTGAGAAATTAACATATATATTATAACTCCTAAAAAACCCCATAAATAAACATAATAAAATTATAATAAATTAATTTAATGTATATAATCTTTTAAATTAATTAATTAAGGGATATAATTTTATTATCTAGGACATTAAGGTTAGTTGGAGAACACATTCATACATAAGGTAAGGGTTTTCTCAAATCACTTACATTTATATGAGATATACATTAATCACCACTAATTTATGTGTGTGATATATGTATACTTCCATTTGATGTATCATATCATAAATCTATTTATTTTCATGGTATTAAACTTATTAATTTATGATTATTAATTTTGGGTAATTTGATTCAATTGATTAAAAAATGGTAAGGGATACTACCCGAACCCTTGTTTTACCTATAGGTTACTCTTTCTTCATATTTACTCAAATGTAATTCTGATATATTTTGTATATTCTTATATATTCAGTTTATATGTTCCAAAATCATATATAAAAAATCATATCATCTTTATTTTATGGGAATATACAAGTTTTAAATATGTTTCCTTCTAAATTCTTCTGGATAAACAAGCATGATTCAAGGGAACATCCCAATTTCTTACCTATTTTTAAGTGCACTCCAAAATAATTTTTAAGCGACAATTATTTTTATAAAATCAGTTATTTTGTCATAAAAAACTATCTTGGTTAATTTCTGGTTTTATGAAAACGAACATTCATTTCCACTTTAAAATCTCATTAATATTTTCCTTAAACCACACTAAAATATTTTATTTCGAAAGTTTCTTAAAAACTATTTTTACATGTTTTCACTTAAGTTAGACATCATTTATTCCTAAAATATAATTTCATTTTGATTAACTTTTATTTTTGGGGATATAAATGTCTAAAATGAAATTTTATGAATAATACCATTTATTTTCTAAAAGAACTCTTCTTTCCAAAGTAAAAAAATCATTTTTCTCATCTCACTTTTACTTTTATGAGATATATTCTTTTTTACAACTATTTCCTTGTGTGTGGTGTATATATGGACCTTTGATATATTATATCCTGATTTATGTTATTATAATGATATTGAAATATTTATTTAATGTTAAAGTGGATTATGATTTTAATTTTTCAAGGTGTTATTGGAAACTTTGGAATGTTTAATGATTATTTCTCTCAAGAATTTTTCAATGATTTTATTAGAGTAATTTAATATATGATACTTTAATGTTGTATGGTAAAATTTGATTAAAATATATAATTTTGTTCTTAATATGAGAAATTAATTGGACTTAGTATATGATTAGTGGGCCCACTATAGCCCCTCGATGCATCGGTCAGTCTCATGAGACAAAACAAAATTGGGTTTTAGATGAGGCCTTACCCATGTATTTTCAGACATCTTGGTTGAGGCCTTGATGGTATGTTTATGATAGCCCTCATTATTCATTCCTTTATTATGATATTATTATTTAATATACCATGTGATTATTAAACTATTATAATATCCTTGGGTAAGTATCATTTTCATCTGATTATTTATATGGTATCATCGGTTCAGTTTTTATTCCTATCGTATTATGCTCATGTTTATTTTTAAAGGCATGTGTTTCAGTTATTAACCATTACTAATGTTTATGTTTATGATATCTTCCAATATATTACTTACCCTTACTGATCATCTGAGCTCACTTGTTTCTTATATTTCATTTCCCCAAGTCATGAAGAAGAAAACATTGAATAAGCATTCAATGATGCAATTTATTTCATTTTATATTGTATCTTGTTTTATTTTCTTTTACAAATGCATTATGGGTATCATGAATGTAATCTAATATTCTGATAATACTAAATATATCTGTCATTTGATATTTGATTCCTCGTTTATATTCCAAGGTAATAAAATAAGGAATCAACTCTAGGGTACTGGGGTTGGCGTCCTTACAGTTGGTATCAAATGATGTTTAGTAAAAACCATAGAAACTAGAGTTTGAAAAACTATATTAGGGGAAACCCCAATATAGGATTTTGGATAATCATATAATAACATCATATAATTTTTGAAGGATAGTGATTATGGTGATATTCTTATCAATACATCCATGTCTGGATACTACAAGTGGGCGTGGATCTGGCATAGATGTAACTAGGATTAATAACTTAGGGAAGGTGTATCAGGCCTAACTCAGGGAAACCTGGTACATGACAGTGGGCCCTATTGCACACCTATTTTGACACTCCTATAGGATATGCTTAAGATAATTCAAATTTTATTTACAAACTATTATGACAGATTTAAAGGTAAACATGTCCTAAAAGAACCATGTTTATGATTATGAGATTAGTTACATATAAATTTTTAAATTTATGTTATGTATTTCACTAGTATTCAGATTATACATTATGTTTCCAAATTTTATAAACTAATATAGTGTATTTAATTGTTTATAAATGGTTCTTACCAAAAGAATGGGAACCGCATCAATTAACAAAATCAAAAGAGTAATAATGATCATTTATTTGATGGGTTTAAGCCAGTATTTAAAATGGAACTAGTCATTCAAACATTCCCATCATATGAGGAGATAATATCATGTCATAATAATAAGTATAAATAGTTTTCTAAGTATTATGGCTTTATAAGGAAGTAATAGAAGAAGAGGAAAATTGGTAAATAGATGTGATAATTGTGAAAGGAAACAACTTCGTACATGATTAAAAATAAAATGGTTTTGCTTCAAATGTTGATAAAAAAGACACCATGCACATGATTGTAGGGAAAGGAAATATTTTTTCCAATGTTCAATGCTTCAACTAAAAAAGATATGAGACACTATGCAAATAAATATGTCATGCATCAAAGGAATATACCACAAAAGAAGATAATGGATCATGGTTAATATTATGATATTACCAGTAATAAATAAGAATGATTAATGTGATTATGTTTGGATTAATGAATTATGTCATTTGCGAATTTTATCAATGACGTACTGGTTATAAGAATTATGGAATATTTAAGGAATTTATAGTAGTACTATTTTATTATGGACTTGAGGTTGTATATTAAATAGTACCAAGAAAAATGATTTGGTAGCAAGTTAAATAATGTAAAACACATTGTTAAGGGAATGATAATCCATAAAATGTTCCTGGTGATGAGATAATGATTCATATAGAGAGATTATTGATATGAATAATGTACTAACTACTATGGAAATGATTCTCTAGAGTTGGAACATGATCTTTTGGAAAGTTTAACCATTTATGAGATTGTTTAAGTTGATAATTGTATGAGATTTTAGAGGTTAATGTATTACTCCACCACATGATACAACCTATGCTAATAGATGAAGTATGGATAGTTCGAGGTGAAAACAAAAAATATGATTGGGTTTATAAAATGGTTTTGTATATTTATACTCCTATAGAGTATAATAATTCCTAAACTCCATAAAAATAGTCTCAAACAAATATGTTGTGCTATTATCATAATTTTTTTATGATATCAATAAAATTTTTCATAACTATAGTTTATGGTTTTGATATGATTATCTTTCTAATGATAATGTTTCTATAATTATCTATTAGAACATGATGGTTATATTTATTTTTCATGTACATGTTTCCACTTCCCACTAATATTCTCCTATATAAAAGTATGCTTTTTTTTGACCACTTCATTTACCTTAATCTCTTAAAAGAGGATTTTATATTAACCCTATTTCTGATGAGGGTTTCCCAAAAGAAAATTCCCAAGTACCAAACATTAACATTAATGTGCAGTTTCAAATTGTAATGAAGAAATTTATTGAAGGTGGGGAGAATGTAACACCCCAATATTTTATGTTATGATCCTTATTTAATTTAATTTCTTCTACAACATAGGTTTCACAAAACACCAAAATTAAATGAATAATGATAAAAAATTAAATATAATTATTTTAAAATGACATTTATAACCTAGAAATTAAATTAGTGGGAATGAATTGTATTATAAAATTTATATATTATATCAAATTTTTTTACAAGAATGAATTCGATTTTACATTTTAAAACAATATATTTGTCTAATAGCAGATTTACGCATTATAATGGTGACAAGTTTAAAATAGAATTTTTCTACTTATACGAATTTAATTTCAGAAAAAGGGACACACATGGTTGCGATAAGTGAGATATTTAGATCATGATTGGATTAACGTAATTTTTAGTGAATAGTAACTTAAACCTTGGGAATAATAATGTTACCCTTATAAATAGTAGTATAACCCTTATGATTAGTAAATCATCCAAATGAATCATAACTTCACCCATGAATGTATAAATAAACATTAGGAATATTATAAATGAAAGAATGATATAATTATATCATAGTATAAGTAAATGAATATTTTAAAAAAATTTAAATTAAGAGTTGGTATTTTTGTATGTTAGAAATATTTAATTATAGTTTAATAATTAATAAAATTTATTTATATAAAATGTATTCATAAATTAAAATTATGTTTTTTAATGATTTAATGATAATTTTATGAGACTTTCGTTAATTTTTTAAAGTGTTATAAAGTAAGTTATAGTTTTATAAACTGTATTTTTCGAGTAAATGATAGTTTTAATAAAAAATTAAATTTATCATATTTAAAAAAATTTCTTCATAAAATGGATTTCACTTTTTAATTTTATTCCTTGAAATTTTTTTGGGTGAATTTTTGTGATTTTCCTAAAATACTTAAATTTTTTAATAGTAAAATATGATAATTTATGATAAATGAAAAATACATGATTTATTGAGCCATATGTGATATTTGGATGGTGTAAGATCCCTTGGTTCGAAATAACATGCACATATTACTATATTTACTTACAATAATAAAAAATATTTCTTGCCTTGAACGAAATAATAAAATAATGAGAAATCGCCCCTCTCCTCCACTATACATACCACCCCTCACCACCACTTCTCCTCACACCAATAGGACTTAAAGATTCTCAAATTTTTTCCAAATACCCTACCCAAGTCTCTACCCCACTTCCAAAACTTCTTGGTCTTAAAAAAATACCAAAACCAAACCCCTTAAAAATGATCTGAAGGAGGATTATTCAAGTGGTAAAATATTCTTCCTTTTCCTTTTAGTTTCAATTCAAGTTCTTTTCATTTATTATTCACTCATCACCTCCTTTTAAAAAATGAAAATAAAAACACCATTATCAAATATATACTATCATTATATCATTTTAATGTAATATCTTTACTCAAACTTCTTTCTCTATCTATTTTATTTTAAAAATGAAATCATCACCTAGGAGGTGATGATTTACAACATTCATGGACAATGGATTTTTGTTCTTCAATTTATCATTCAAGGATTGTAATGAAACCCTTTTATGGTTAAAAAATACTATAATATATTTATTACAACCTTTATTGTCTTTTTAAATTTACATATTTATATAATACTAAACAATAAAATGAAAATAATTTTTTATGATCAATAAATGTCATAATAATGTAAATTATTATCTCTAAATGTCTTATCTAATTATTCATACTCATAAAATTTAACAAAATTATATTTATAACCATTTATACTTATGGGTAATAATTAATGTCAAATAAATTCAATTCTGTATAATATGATTTCATGAGACCTTAATTAAATCTTTAAAAAGTCCTAAAATTGATTATAATATTAAAATGTGTATTTTTTCAATAAATGATGATTTTATTTAAAAATAAAATTTATAATTTCTATAAATATATTTTCCTAAAATGGATTACATTTTTTGAAATATACACATTAAACAATAAATAGTGTGATTTTTTTGTATTTTTCTAAAATATTTGAATTTTTTGAATAGTGAAATACTGAGTTTATAGTATAAGCTAAATACATGAATTTTTTGGTCATGGGTGATGTATGGATGATGTAAGAACCAATTTTTTTGAACAATACTAAACTATTTCCTAAATTCAGTCATATTATTTATCACTATTTATAGTCTTGAGCCAAAATAATAAAAAAATAAATAAAATAATCCAAAATACCCCTCTCCTCCCCCTATAAATACCATCCCTCGCCACCCCTTCTTCTCACACCCTATAACCCTTGAATATATTCTAAATTATTTCCAAGTACCTTCCCAAGAATCTTCCCCACATCCAATATCTTATTATCTCAACAAAAAACAAAACCCAAGTGCCTTAAAAAGGTTCTCAATGTGATAACATTCAATGGGTTAATTCCTCAATCCTTCTCTTTTAATTTATTTTATTTTCTTATTCTATACAAAACTACCTTATACAAAGTTTCATGAAAACTATAGTGTCATATAAATACTATAATTAGATTTTTTTTAAGGTAATATCCATGACCTAATATCTTCTCTTATCCTTTTATTCTAAAAATAAAAATATCATCTGTGATATATCGGTTTATCGCCATCATAGATGATGAGTTATAATATTCTATTACTTCCTTAAAGGTTAGTCATAAAACCATTATTATGTTTAAACCGGTTTTTAGTATTTATATTACAACTTTATTTTTGTTCTTTAACAAATTTAATGATATAATATTAAATAAAATAAAACTAGTTCATGATTGTAGAAAAAATGGCCAAAATAAAATAAACATTTATCATTAATATTTTATCAAATTAATCCTACTCAAACATTAAAATGAGATTATATATATACCATTAAAAATTATAAAATTCAATTAATAACATATATTTTCACTTCTATTTAATAATTCCCATTTAATATGAACGTACAAGATTATACACAAGTAAACCAAGCATAAAAATGAACATTCCCAAAAGGACAAAATTAAACTCTATAACTCATAAAAATAGCCATAAATGAACTTAATAAAAATTTATTAAATAAAATACATGTAGAATAGGTTCTTAGTCAATTAATTAATGAGTATTATTTTATTATCCGTGGTATTAATTAAAAGTGTAGAACATATTCGGACATAATGTAAGGGTATTACCGAACCCAACTACCTTTTTTGGGTTATTCCTATTTCATACAAAATTTTAGTGGGGATATTCTTTTATTAATACATAAATATAATTAAGTTTTTGCGTCCCTTTTCTTTCTAGGATATACATGTCTCTACACTAATTTGATGAAAAATGAAAATATTTTTCAAAATAACTTTTATTTCCAAAACACATCTCGACTCCTCTTGAGTTATTTCTTCTTCACTTAAAAGGAATGATTCTTATAAAAAATATAATATTTTCCCTTTTCCATTTTGGAATAACATTTTTATTCATGAAATCATGATTGATTAAATAATAATGAAATCTATTCCTTTACATGGGTTTCTTGATGACTTTGATTGATATATATTCTATGTGGAATGCATGATTAAGTAAATGTTATGATGTGATGGGTGGGACCACAATTATATATCCCTCCAATTAATTTGTTAATGTGATGTGCCTCCTGATATAATGTGAATTATGAGTGTAAATGATGCTATATTTGATCATAATGATGATTTTATTATTATTCATTTATTTTATATGGGGACATGATGCTAGATTTCTTCACAACTATGTGTGGTATTTGACCACTATGACATGATCTGTCATTCTTATGCATTTCCACATTCTATATATTTATCCAATGTTTCAATCGTGATGTTTATGGTGATTAAATTCTTATTATATTAGTATCATAATGATTATTATCAACTATTTTATATTGTTTCATGCCCCTAATTAACCCTCTTACTGGGATTTTAGCTCACCCCTTTATTTGATGTACATCCTCAAGTGATTACTTGTACTAAGGAAAATTTGGGAGCCACTAAGATGATAGATAATAATGAATTAAATAATTTTTATGTTTTATTATGTGAAACTTATGTATAAACCTAAATTTCCCAAGACACTAAACCTTTTGATCTTAGATATGTCTCTCTATTATGTTTCACATCTTAAAAATAATTTATTATTTATGTATGAAAATATAGGGTTTCTATAACTTGGATCAAGGGAGGATTCATGGGGTGGAGACTGACGGTGGTTGTATGAGCTGGGGAGGGGGTAAATTTGATCTTGGGAAATGGGGACCGCCAAGGGTTTTCCTAATTAAGGGGATCGTGCATAAGAAGTGAGAAATAATCGGAGGGTTTTATGGGGGAGGTGTCATGTTTAGATGTTATAGAATAGGGGAAGATATGAAATTTTCTTATAAAAACCTACTATCACTAACCAGTTCGGATAATCAGGTGCACTGATACCTGAGTTGGTCTTGACATAGCCAGAAGGGCATTCTAAATCCCCATGAGTTGGTTACTAGCACCATGAATCATACAAGAACAAAAAGGGAATGTTTCTTCTACAGAACAGTGAAAGGTAAATAAAACAAGTCAGAATGATCAACACTTTGAAGGAAGAAAATACCAAAATCAAATAGGTAAAATATTACAAAAATAGTATATTTTCAAAATATATAAAAACTATTAAATGAAATCTCAGAAAACCCATGTAACGGGTTGATCACATCTCCACCAGTCACCTCTATCACTCTAGGTTCAATGAATCAAGTACACCTGCCACATCCAAGAGGCGCTTTCCCTTTTATTTTACCTATCATAAGATAATCTAAAAACACATAAAGGAAAATTTAGGGTGTGGTAAAAAGATCCCATTAGGATACCACCAAATATTTCATAAGTAAATCCGTAATAACAAATCATTTATTCTTTCAATTTAAATAAAACAAATCATGGAAATATATTTACATATTTTTAAAATAAAACAAGAATTCAATAAAAAAATGGAAGAGGTGTTAAAATAGTCTTAAATGAACATTATATATAATGAATTTATATAAAATATATTTAATGAATAAATTAGTTCTAAAATAAATGGAATATATAATCAATTCAAACATAAAAACATAACATGCATACAAACCCTGAGGTAAGTTAGTTTCGAGCTATAGGATCCACAAACTTCTCATTTGTCATCAATACTCAAGATATGTGTGCACACACAAATCCATATTAGATGACCCATTATAGGGAAATAATATAGACCCCATTAAGTTACCCATAAAGGTAAATCATTATAGAATTGGTTATTTTTATTTTTCATCATCAATTCATAACTAGGAAGTCAGAGTCCTGGAATGCCTGTCCAAATAACCCACTAACTACTAAGTATCACATGTTCTTCAATAATTAATGAATCAATCATGGTAAAATCAATAATTTCAAATCATTTCATCATTCATAATGAAATTTCCCAATTTTAGTTTCCACAGGACTTTCAATTCAAAACCAAATCAAAGGTTTTCATAAAATTCATGACTTTTCAAATCATCTTTAATTTTAATCCAATTCTCCAAAGAATCACATCAATCCATTTCATTAAATACACTTTCAAGTAAAACCATAATTTTTTCTCAAATCCATCCAAAATTTTAAATGCCATTGAAATTGGGGATATTTAAAAATTCCATACAATTTCATAATCAGGCAGAAAATTATCTCAAATCATAGTTTTTAAATGAGTTAAAAAAATATATTTCAATTAATAAAGAAAATAAAGGTTTCAATTGTAGTGTAAATCCTTATGGATCCATATACCTTTAATCGTGTTATGCAATAAAAAAACACTCACAATGAGATCTCCCAATGAATAATAAAGATGTGGGTGTAACACCCCAAGATTTTATGATATGTATCAATTTAAAATAATTTTAATTTCTTTGATAGCTTATGTTTCACACAAAACCAAACTTAAATAGACTAAGATATACTATTAAATATTATTATTTTTACACTGGATGTTATGTTGGAGGTTTTGAATAGGATTAACTATATTTTTAAAATTTAGTTTACATATTTTTATCAATTGAATTCATTAGTTACCAATTAATTTGAAATAAAAATAAAAACCAATGGAATATAAACAATGTATTTTTATTAAAAAAATTATGACTAAAATTTCATTTTATCATAATAAATAAAATTAATAACTATTATTGAAATATATTAATGAAATATATATTTTATATATTAAAAAAACAAATTCATCCAATAAGTTTGATAGACTTAATATAAGAATAAAATAAATTTTAAGCATTAAAATACTATATTTTTCTAAAATTATTTTTACCACCTTTTGATGGTGCACTTTTTTTAAATATAGTTTATAAAAAATTACTCAATTACATTTGATTAAATAAAATTCATAATTTGAATAGGAATATAAAAATTTACTTTTGTGTAATTTTTGGTATTTTATAATAAGTTTTTGTTTTGAGGACTAGTGATAAAATATTACATTTTAATTGAAATCACCTTTTTATCTAAAAATTAATAGTGTTAAATTATATTTTTTATTGGTTTTAAAGTAAAATTATATTTAATTTTTATAATTTAATCCAATTTAATTCTAGTGGAATCAATTTAAAATTGAATATGGAAATAAAAACATTTCAATCTTTTGATATTTCACTTTAAAAACATACTTCATCATTCCGTCAAAGGGATTATATTTAAATTAATTACTCACAATTTTGTGTTTTTAATTTTGAAAAATATATTCCATATTTAGAATTAGTGGGTCCAAATTATGTAAATATTTTTTATTTATTTTTCTGAATTATGAATAGTAACATTAGTGATTTCTTTATTAACATTGTTAAAGGTAAATAGAGTAATTAAGGGTAATGATCATATTATGAATATTATAAAATTACTCTAACACTTGTGAAAATTTCATTGGATAAGTGGGTGTCGACCAAAATCATCCTTGGTTAAAGATTATAACATGTTTGATCCACTTGGACGATAGTATAACATTTATTATACATTATTTAAAGAGAAGATAAATGTGTCTTAGTCATATTTTTAATAAATATATCATTTTTAATATAGGGTTATACAGAATATAAATTTGACTATAAATACTAAATTGAAATATAAGATTTTTATCTTCATCCTGATAATTTATTTTTAATTTTTTAGAATTAAATAATTACCTAACAGGCTTAGGCAATGATGATGTAGTGATTGTTTAATTAATGGAAATATCATATTAATGATATTAAAATTGTTAAAATAAATATAATTATATATAATTAATGTCATAAAAGAATTTTATATATTTACTAGACATATTAAGGATGTGATAAATATTTTTTTAAAATATATTAAGTTGTTATGATATTTTTAAAAAGTCAAGTGATGAATAGTTTTATAATTTACATTAATTTTATCTTAAAATAAATAATATTTTTCTAAATGATATAAAAATAATAAAAATAAAAAATTTTGAAATATGATTGGGATAGATTTATAATTTTTATAAATTACTCATTTTTTTTCTTTTCCATTTTATAGTAACTATATTATCCCGTAAGTATTAAAAATACATATTGTCACGGTAAGAATTAAAGAGATTAAATAAGAGTTAAAGAAAAAGGATAAGGGTAACAATTTCACATAAAATTTTCTAAAAATTATTTTTATAAATTATTTATAAACATATTCATATTATCTTCTAAATAACTCAAATTTTATCAATTTTTAATTTAAAATTGATGTATATTAATTATATATTTTCAGTGTTTTCAAAAGTGCCCCTCACCTCAGTTATAAAATAGAACCTCATCCCTCACTTATTCACCCCACATTGAGAATTATGTATCGACAAAATTCATCCTATTTATCCTAAAAAATACTTATACAAGTTATGTAGGTCTTAGTCTTCCAAAAAATCAAAACCCATATCCCTTAGAAGATATCTAAATGGAGTCCGCCGAAGAATAGGTAATCGTTTTTACCAACTCATCCATGTTAATATGTTCTTCTACTTCCTCTTAATGAGTTATTTCCATGATAAAGTAATAAATCCTGTATAATATGTATAATTAGATTTTATTATAATTATGTTACCACTATATTACAAGATTTATCCATCTAATGAAAAATCAATGTATTGTGTGTGCGTGCGTACGACTTTTCATCTCTATGTCGTGGTGTAATTTTTTTTACATTGTCACTTTACATATATGGGTATAATGATGGAAATAAAGGATATATATAGTACCTATGATATGGTATTTATTATTTATAGATAATGTACCATCTGGTCCCTTACACTTTCACCATTAAGAGAATGATATCATCACTCATGCGTGCGTACAACCTATCGTCTTCACGATGTGATGTGATTCACTTTCTGTGTTAACCATTCAAGAATGATCACAAAAATATATATAATGGTTAAATATAACATCATTGAACTTAATATAATTATTTATATGAGATAAATATACCCTATTCATAAGAAATAGGATATACACAACAAAACATGCATAGGAAAATGAAGCCGTTAACACCCAAGACAATACAAAATATTGTTAACAAAATGATATAAGAAGATCATATATGATATCATAAATATGGATATGGTTCCGATATAAGTTAATAACATGACTGAAACCATTATACAGGATGTTAAATCATTTCCAACTAAAGGAAAGTTCAAGGCAAGGGTTTATTTCACAACCTCATTATTATTCGGGGTTGTTTATATATAAGTATCTACTAGGGAATATTTATCATTCATGTCCATATTTATTAAAAATGTTTTCATAATTATTTTCACAATTATAATAAAAATATTAAAGTCTTTTTACCCATATTCAGATTTTTATAAAATGTATTTAAAGGAATTTTTTTTATTTACCAAATGAGGTACTTTATGACTTTTTGAAAAAAATAATGAGGGAATGTTTTCAATAACTAATACATAACAATAAGCTTTTTCTACCATTATGACACCTTAATTCCTTGAATATTCCATTAAAAATTTAATATATTCTTTTCGTTGAATTTTATTTTAATTCTGCGGCCTTTTATATAAATTATTTCAATGTAAAGAAGAGGTATTTCTTTCAAGAAATTTTTAATGATTTTATTAGATTATTTTAGTCTATGTCATCATAAATTATTTTATATTATGATTAAATGATGTTGATATATTATGATGCCATATATCATATTTTATTAAAGGTTTTATGATCATTTTTACTGTGTATGTGCTATTTTTATACCATTTATGGTTTTTAGTTTAAGTATTAACATTTTGTATTCTAGTTTTTCATAATGAAGGTTTATGACATTTATGTTTCACCCTTTTCATATGAGGAATTCATTGGACTAAGTAATTGATGGGAGGGGACTGCTATAGCCCCTCTATGCATTGGTATGTCTCATTAGACAAACTAGTTTGGTTATTGGCTGATGTCTTACCTATTTATATATGGTGTCTTGGATGAATCCTTTATGGTATGTTTATGATGCCTAGAATTATGCATTCCCTCATTATGATATTAATTATTGATATTCCATGTGATTATTTTATTAGTAGAATATCCACATGATTATTTATATGGAATTATTTTATTTTCATTTATTCTATGAATATTATGCTCATGGTTATGTTTAAAAGGATTGTGTTTATTCCTTTACATAATGTTTATGATTATTTATTCATAATATCTTCTGTTGAACCCTTAACCCTAATAAGTATCTGATATCTCCCGACTTTATGTTTTCCTTTTACCAAGATGGAAAAAATTTATATTATGAATGATATGAAGGGTTAAGATTAGAGAATATCCATTCTGCCAAAAGATTGACTATGTCGAATTTTTTGTTTTAAATTATAATGTATGTTTCAAGTATGTAATCTAGTTTCCAAAACTGCAAAATTGGTCAGTCCTTTGGGGTTAGAGTATTTTATCTTTTCTAATGTAATAAAGTATGACACTGACTTCGAGATACTAGGTAGGGGTGTTTATAGTAGGCATCATAGAAAGTTTAGTAGAAACCTTGGAAACTAGATTGATTATAAAAAAACCCTATGATATAATTTTAGAAATATATCCAAATAAACTATGGTTATGATTTAGATATTTTTTATACATAAATTTTCAGTTTAGGTTCATTGATTCACATGTTCTGATATTATACATTATGTTTCATAATGTTATGTTCTAATATAGTGTATACCAATTTTTTTGAAATGGAACCTAGTGGAAATAATGGAAACCATATCATTGCACGCAATACATGTAGGGATTTCCCTCTTATAAAAGATAATGATGTTGGAGTGGGAGCTGAAACTAGTGTTCAACAACATATAACCATACTGGGAAGGTTGACTCATGTTCTGGACAATAACCTTACCCATAAAGAAAAACATGATCCATAAAATGGAGAAACAATGTGATATTTTTTCATAAAACAACAACCTTCATCATTAAATGGGATACAAATCCATATGTAGCTGAGAAAATTATAATTTACTTAGATAAGATATTTCTTACTTTGGGAAGTAATAAATGGGAGAAAGTTGTCATGGTAATTTATCACCTCTTGGGAGATGCTTATTAATGGTGGTCATTGATTCAAAATATAAAGAAGGACGAACAAGTAGAAAACATAGAATAGAATTATTTTAAGTAAATTTTCTTAGAAATTTTTTCCCTCATGAATAGTGAGTGAATATAGAGATGCAATTGTTAAATCTGAGGAAAAATGATGATGATTATGTTTCTAAATATAAAGTCAAATTTTCAAGGTTAACAAGGAATGTTGCAGACTACATACATAACCTAAAGGTTAATATTTATCATTTATTTGATGGGTTAAATACATTTCGCTGAAAGGAACTGGTCACCCAAACATTCTCACCATATGAAGATATAGTATCATGTGCTATAAAGATAGAGAAATAATTCTCCATTTTTTTATGACATTAAGGAAAAGCAAGAGAAGAAGAGAATAGTGGAGAAAGAGATAGATAAAGGGAAGAATAAAAATAACTATTCCCCAACATGTGATAATTCTAGGAAGAAACACCCTGTTACATGCCAGAAGAGAATAGGAGTTTGTTACCAGTGTGGAGAGAAAGGTCAAGAGTCCCAGGATTATAAGGGAAATAAATAAGATGTAAATGTGTAATGTTTCAACTGTAATGAGATGCTAAACTATGTAAATGAATATCCCAAGTATCAAGGAAATATAGCTCATAAAAATAAATGTATTAAGGTAAATATTATTCTTTTACTATAATAGTAGTTGAATAATTAGTGTATTTTTTTGGATTGAATAATTTTTTTTGTTTTGGTTATAATAATCATGATATATATAAGGATTGAGCTTCTTTATTTATTCTTTAAGAATTTGGAAGCTTGTATGTTTTCATTAAGGTTTAGGGTGATAAAGGTATTCATATATTTGGTATTTGAAAAAAAGAACCATATTATATTGTTTGGGAAAAATCTTGTGTCAATATTATTTTAGAAATTTAGGGAAATTTCTTATAACTTTTGGACTGTGAAGTTGGAAAGATGTATTTTGGATGAGTCTTATGGTTAGAATGGATTAAGTTTCACCTTGGATATTTTAGTTTGAGGTTAAAGTATGATTTATCATACTAGGTAACATATGTTAACCATTTTGGTTTTAGTAAACATTTAAAATCAGAAGGAACAACTCATGGATCTTATGATTCATAAAAGTTCTTCATTTGTGAAAAAATCATTTTGAACATTCATTTCCAAGCTTAGGGGATGAAGTGAAAATAGGTATAAGAATAACCAAAGGTTGAGATTATTCTTATGACATGGAATGAAATCATGTAAGTGTATATCGGAATAGTAAAATAATCCTTCAACTTTAGGAAAATTATTTTGGAACAAAAACTTTATTTTTTTTAGAGAAATCAATGGTCATTTAACGGAACCCAAATTTATAGTTTTTTTATTTTTAACAATATAATGACCATGTTCTATATCACTCTCCATCAGAAATTTATAGTTATATTTATCTTTCATGTCCATGTTTTTATTTTTCATTAATGTTCTCATATTCAAAAGCCTAATTTTTTGGTAACCTTCACATTTCCACTTCCCTCTTATTCGGGGGATGTTTTATTAACCTTATTTCTGATGTTGGTTTCCCACAAAATAATTTTCAAAAATCAATATTTAATATTTTAAGTGCAATTTAAAATTTTTAGGATGGATTTTATTAAAAGATGAGAGAACGTAACACCCCAATATTTTATGATATGTCTCTTTTTAAAATAAATTTAATTTCTTTGATAGCTTATGTTCCATATAACATTGAGCTTAAACAAACCAAGATATACTATTAAATATTACTATTTTAACACTAGTGGTTAAGTTAGAGATTGTGAATAGAATTATCTAAATTATGAGAATTTAGTTTACACATATTTATAAAATGAATTCATTGGTTACCAAATAATGAGAAATGAAAATAAAAACCAATTTAATATAAATGATGTATTTTTATTTATAAACTATTTTTATGCCCAAAATTGAATTTTATCATAATAAATTAAAATAATCACTTTTATTGAAATATAGTATTGTAATATAAACGTCATATTTTCAAAAAAAATACGTTTCTAAATTCATCAAATATGTTTTATAGGTTTAAGATACAAATAAAACCAATTTTAAGCATGAAAAGTCCATATTTTTCTAACGGTAGGATTGCCGCCTTTTGAAGGTGCACTGGTTTTAATTCTAGTTTTTAACACATTTATAAATTATATTTGAAAAAATAAACTTCTTATTTTAAATATTAAAATCATGATTCACTTTTGTTGAGTTTTTTGTATTTCTATAATAATTTTTATGTTTTGATTAATAGTGATAAAATATTTCATTTTAATTGAAAATAACTTTTAAATAAATAGTTTATAGTGTTATATTATATTTTAAATTTGTTTTAAAATATATTTAGATTAAATTTTTATCGATTAATTCAATTTAGGTCATTTGAATCAATTTCAAACTAAATTTGGTTTTAAAACATTCCAATCTTTTGAACGTTTCACTTTAATAACTCATTTTCTCATTCCATCAAATTATTAATTTTAAATTAATTACCACAACTTCTATGTTTTGAATTTTGATAAATTGAAACATATTTGGAATTAGTGGGTTCAAATTATTTAAATATGTTTCTTTTATTTTTGTTAATTATGAATGGTAACTTTATTAATTTTTCTATTAACAAATTATAGGTAAATCAAGTAATTAAGGGTAAAAATAATATTATAAATATTAGTAAATTCCCCTAAAACTTGCCCAAATTTCATTTTATAATTGTGTGTAGACCAAAAAAATCACTATTCAAAAATTATAACCTATTAATTTACTTTTATGATATTATTATATTTATTATATTTTATTTAAAGAGAAATTAAATATTTCAAACTCATATTTTTAAAAACTATATCATTTTTAATAATGTATTTTATATAAGATATATCTAACTATAAGTATTAAATTTAAATATAAAATGTTTATCATCATCAAGAAAATTTATTTTTAAGTTTTATGAAATAAATAATTACCTTAAAGGCTTATAAAATGATGATACAATAATTATTAAATTAATGGAAATATCAAATAAATGATACTAAAAATATTAAAATAAATGTAATTTTATATAATTAAGGTCATAAAAGAATTTTATAGATGAAATGGACATATTAGGGATGTATTAATGGTTATTTAAGAGATATAATGTTATGATATTTTAATAAAGTCAATTAATGAATAGTATCAAAATTGACATTAACTTTATATGAAAATAAATAGTATTTTGTTGAATGATATAAAATTCATAAAAATCTGAAATCTTGAAAACTAATTTATATAATGTTAAAAAATCATCCATGACTCATTTAAGGTTATTTTGGCGTTTTATAGTAAATGTATTAACCCTTAAGTAGTAAAAACATAGGTTGTCATGGTAAGAGTTAAAGAGATAAAATAAGGGTTAGAGGAAAAATTATATGGGTAATAATGTTACATAAATTTGACTAAAAATTATTATTTTTATATCATTTATACCCATAATCATATTATATTCTAAATAAATCTTATTTTATCCATTTATTAATTTAAATTAGTTTATATTAATTTAATATGATGAGAGTTTCCAAAAGTGTCCCTCGCCTCAATTATAAAATGGCACCTCTTCCATCACTTCCTAACACCTCATTTATCCTTAAAACTCAACCAACCCCAGACCAATTATCCTCATAACAAATTTATCAAATTTATGGTGGTTTTTTCCTTCCAAAAATACAAAAAATATATGCCTTAAGAGGATATCTAAAGAGAGTTTGCTGAAGGAGAGGTAATCATTTTTACCGACTCATCCAAGTTCATTTATTCTCTTACTTACTCTCCATGAGTTTTTTCCATGACAAAGTAATACCTACAACATCATATATATGTTTATATTTTATAATTATTATGGTTCAACCATATTCCATGATTTATCTATCCTATGAAAGACAAAAGCATCGTGTGTACGTACATACGAATTACTGTCCCCACATCATGGTGTAATTTCTTTTTCATCGTCGCATTACTTATATGGGTATAATGATGGAAATAATGTATATATATAGTACCTATGATATTATATTTATTATTTATAATTAATATACCATCCAATTCCTTAACCTATCACCATTAATGGAAGGATATTTTTGCTCATTCATACGTATGACCTACCATCTCCACGATGTGATTTCATCTATTTTACTTGTTAACCATTAATGAATGATTATAAAATATATATATAATGAGTAAATATAATATAAATGAACTTAATATCGTTATTTTTACGAAATAAATATACCCTAATAATAATAAATAGGACTTACAGTATAAAACATGTATCAGAAAATGATGTGGTTAACACTCAAAACAAGGGTAATAACAAAATATTATTAAAAAATCATATAAGAAGATCATATATGATATCATAAATATGGATATTATTCTAGTATAAATTAATAACACGATTTAAACCATTATAAATTAGGTTAAATATTTTCAAACTAAAGGAAAGTTCAAGGTAAGGGTTAATTTTACAATCTCATTATCATTTAGGGTTGTTTATATGTAAGTATCTGATGGGGAATATTTCTCATCCATGTTCATGTTTTTTAAAAATGTTTTCCTTTTTTTACTATTATCCTTAAAATTTATAAAGTATTTTTACCCATGATCTACTATTTATAATATGGTTTGATAGGAATATTTTTTTTCATTTTCCAAACAAGGCACTTTATGAATTTTTCAAAAAAAAATACAGAAGGAATGTTTTTTAACATATATGGAATGAGTGGATTTTTAATCCATCATAAAACCTTTAGGTACTGAAAATACCTTTACAATTTTAAAAATAATTTTCAATGAAAATTGTTTCTTTTAAAATTTCATATCCTTTTAAATAAATGATTTCAAATTAAAATGAGATATTTCTTTCAAAAAAAATTAATTGTTTTGTTATAGTATTTCCATATATGTCATTATCCTTTGTTGGATATTATTCTTAATTAAGAATGATATCTTATTGTACAATCTTCCATTTTTTGTTGAATGGTTTATGATCATTTTGACGGAGGATGTACTATTTGGATACAATTCATGGTTTATGGTTGAAGTATTAATATTTAGTATGCTAATTTTCAATATGAATGTTTATATTATTAATTTTCACCATTTTCATGTGAGAAATTTATTGGAATTGGTGGGTGATGAGCGGGGCCCGCTATAGCCCCTCAGTGCATCAGTAGGTCTCATGAGAAAAACTAGTTTGGGTATTGGTTGATGTATTACACTTTTATGTATAGTGTTTTGATTGAAGCCTTGATGGTATGTTTATGATGTCTGATATTATGCATTCCCTCATTATGAGATTAGTTATTGATATTCCATTTGATTATTCGATTAGTAGATTATCCATGTGATTATTTATATATACTTATTTGATTTTTGTTTATTCTTTCTATATTATACTCAGGATTAAGTTTAAATGAATTATGCTTATACCATACTATAATGTTTATTCTTATTAATTAATAATAGCTTCTGTTGTATGCTTACCCTTACTAAGAATTTTATCTCACCCCTTTCTTATGTTTTAGTTTTTTCAGGATTCCAATATGTATATTATGAATGATATTGTTGGCACCAGAAAACATGTCCCCAAAAGTTTTCAGATTCTTCCATACATGATCCAAGATTTTAGTCCTTTTCTCAAGCTTCGATTTGGTAGGTCATAGGGCCCGAATGGAGTTACGGATTAGGAGTTATGGACATTTAAATTTGGGCTGGAAAACTGCCTCGCGAAGCTATTTCGTGGAGTCCCCACAGCACCACGACCGCCGCAAGCAAGGAGGCGGCATTCTCTGCGAAATCGTTGATGTTCGTGACGCGCTGCGAAGACCCACCATGAAGCAAGGAGGCAGTATGCCCCATAAAACCCCTTTGACGTTCGCGACCCACCGCAAAGCAAGGAGGCAGGATGCTTCGTGAACACCTTTGACATTCACAAACCCGCCACAGAGAAAGCTCTGTCTTCACACCGAGTGAGCTCTGATTCACAGCGCCCCTTGTCTATAAATACCTAGAACCCCCCCCCCTTCTCCAGACAGCCACTTCACCCCTAGCGCAACTGATCTCATGGTTCACGAAGCTCCGCTTTGCGGCTCCACAAGGCCATGCTCCGCGAGCAGCTTCCATCGCATTGCTGCTCCACGAGCCCATGCTCCATGAGTAGCTTCTTTTGTTATGCTTCTCTGTGATCCCATGCTTCGCGAGAAGCTCCCTTCGATATGTTGCTCTGTGAGTCTATTCTCTACGGGTACTCTGAGAGAAGCCCTTGGCTCCACGAGCTGCCCTTTCTCTGCGAGAGCCCTTTGCCCCATGAGCCGCCCTTCCTCCGTGAGAGCCCTTCGTTCCGAAAGCCTTCATTGCTTCGTGAGCCACCCTTGCTCCGTGAGGTCCCTTTACACTGCGATCTTCCATTTCTCTGTGAGATCCCTTTTCTCCGTGATCCCCCCTTTCTTCATGAGATCCCTTTTCTCCATGAGCCACCTTGGGTCCGTGAGCCGCCCTTGCTCCATGAGTTCTCCTTGCTCCGCTAGACCTTTTCTTCGTGAGGCCGTGATATCTGAAGCTAATTCACTAAAAAACTATCCTCCAGGCCGGTCCGTTCACTTCCGTCACTGACCCCATGAAAATTGGAGATTCGCACCATGATCTTTTTGGTCCGGGATGTCAGAATTTTCCATTGCGCACCCACCTTCCACCTATGGAATATCAGGATTTTATATACTCCTCCGCACACCATGAAACACCTTGAGTAGACATTTTCCTCATGGTTTATTTCTTATGTCGTGAGTGGAGGTTCTCATCATCAATTTCCCAAGTACCTTGAGTCGAACCATTCTTCAAGTAACTCATCCAAACCCCATCACTTGGCTCCAATGCCAGGTTGAACCAGAAAGGGCCGCCCTTCCATAAGTCCCAACACATACCATTGCTAGGTTCCTTATGCCTAACAGTCCTATATACATGACATTAAAATGTAGTTCACCCTGTGTTCCAAATATAGGATTCCATTTACCCTATATGAGATATGTCTTGTGCACCAAGCATAAGATGTTAATGGTCTTCTCTACACGACTTTAAACTGTAGTAATCCCTATATTCCAAACATAGGATGCCTCTTACTCCAAACAAGAGATGCCTTATTCTCCAAGCCTAAGATACCAATAGTCATATCTACATGACTATAAACTATAGTTCACCCTATGTTCCAAACATAGGATGCCTCTTTCATTATACAAGAGATGCCTTATGCTCCAAGCATATGATTCCAATAGTCATATCTACAAGACTATTAATTGTAGTAAGCCCTATGTTCCAATCATAGGATGCCTCTTTCTCTAAACAAGAGATGCCTTATATTGCATGTATAAGATGACAATTTTCCTATCTACAAGACTACAAACTGTAGTAAGCCCTATGTTCCAATTATAGGATGCCCCTTACTCTAAACGAGAGATGCGTTGTGTTTCAAGCATAAGATGCCAATATTCTTCTCTACATGACTACAAACTGTAGTGATACCTATGTGAAAAACATAGGATGCCTCTTGATCCAATCAAGAGATGCCTTATTCTCCAATCATAAGATGACAATAGTCCTCTCTACAGGACTTTAAACTGTAGTGCTCCCTATGTTCCAAATATGGGATGCCTCTTGATCCATACAAGAGATGCCTTAATCTCCAAGAATAAGATTCCTAATGCCATGATTACAGTGGCCTAATTTCAAGAGTTTTGGAATCCATTAAAACATTCCATCACTCCACCCCATTCTCTGTGTGTCCTTCATTCGGATCATCATCCACATCCATGTCTGAAGGGACCCCCTAACGGCCTGGTCTCATGCCGCATCGGATCACCTACCTTCATGGGAAAACACCCCGAAAGACTTTGGACAACACTTCAAGTCAGGTCCTATGTTTCGAACATGGCCAATAGTGGACCCTCGTTTGTTTGTCCCCATTTTAGGATAATGCAATGCTGATGCTGTGTTTTGAACATGGTCAACATTCATCCTCCATCATCATGCTACCCTCATTGTGTTCCAAATGTCGGGCATGTGATTCAAACATTTCATCTCCCTTTGTTCGGACTAATTCCAACGCCCCTTGGCATTATAATCTTGTGCACTAGTGCATAGGTGAAGGAATCAACCCACCAGTGATTTATGATGCCCTCATGGCCAGACATGAGGAATACATTATGGGAAGATTCCTTGTATAATCCCCATTCACCATTGCCACTCCACTGTGGCACATTGGTAGCTTCTTTGCTTAATCCCCATACACAATTTCCGCTCCGTAGCGGCACTCGGGCAGCTTCCTTGCTTAAGCCCCATCCACCTTTGCTCCTCTATAACGACACATAGGCATCTTCCTTGAGTTAGCCCCTTCCACCTTTTCCGCTCCATAGTAGCACACATGCATCTTCCTTGCGTAAGCCCCTTTCACCATTACCACTCCACAGTGGCACACAGGAAGCTTCCTTATGTAAGCCCATCACCATTGTCGCTCCACAGCGGGACGTGGGCAGCTTCCTTGTCTAAGCCCCAGTCTCCATTGCCGCTCCACAGCAGCACCCGGGCAGCTTCTTTGCGTAAGACCCATCCACCATTGCCACTCCATAGCAGCACACTGGTAGATTTTTTACGTACGCCCCATACACAGTTGTCGCTCCATAGCGGCACTCAGGAAGCTTCTTTTCGTAATCCCCATACACAATTGTCCCTCCATAGCGGCACTTGGGAAGCTTCCTTGTGTAGTCCACATCCACCTTGCCACTCCATAGCGGCACAAGGGAAGCTTCCTTCCATAATCCCCTTCCACCTTTTCCGCTCCATAGTGGTACACGGGCATCTTCCTTATGCAATCCCCATTCACCATTGTCGCTCCACAGCGGCACATGGGAAGCTTTCTTCCGTAATCCCCATCACCATTTCCGCTCCACAGTGGCACACGGGCAGCTTCTTTGCGTAATCCCCATTCACAATTGCTGCTCCACAGTGGCACCCGGGCAGCTTCCATGCATTAGCCCCTTCCACCATTGTCGCACCATAGCAGCACAGGGGAAGATTCATTGCGTAAGCCCCATACACAAATGTCTCTCTATAGCGGCACTCTGGCAGCTTCTTTGCATAATCCCCATAGACAATTTCATCTCCATAGAGTAACTCTGGAAACTTCCTTATGTAAGCCCCATCCACCTTTGTTGCTCCATACCGGCACACAGGCAGCTTCCTTGCGTAAACCCCTTCCACCATTGTGTCTCCAAATTGACACACGGGCAGCTTCCTTGAGTAATCCCCATTCACCATTGCTGATCCACAGCGGCACTCGGGCAGCTTCCTTGCATAAGACTCATCCACAGTTGCCGCTTCATAGCGGCACTCGTGAAGCTTCCTTGCGTAAGCCCCATCTACATTTTCCGATCCATAACAGCACATAGGTAGCTTCCTTGCATAAGCCCCATTCAATATTTCTGCTTCATAGTAGCACCCGAGCATCACCCTTGCATAATCCCCATCCACCATTGTCGCTTCATAGCGGGACATGGGTAGCATCATTGCCTAACCCCATATTCCTTTCTTAATAGACACACCTTTGCGCCGTGATTGTCAGGTCCTTGCTGCCTCTTGTTTCTCACACCGAGCATGACTCACGTGGGCTTAGAGAAAGCATTGGCCATGGAATCCTTTTGGGAAACCTAGAGTGTAAGCCCCACACCCATTTGGAACTATGTGGACTTTGATCCTTGTTATGGTAGGGTACGTAGAAATCCTCCATGAGGTTCAATACCACCACCCCAGTCATTCCGACCTCCTTCTCGTCGGTCCACCAACACCTTGGGTAGCCTCGAGTGTAAGCCCCAACACCATCCTGAACTACATGGTCTTTGATCCATGTCAAGGAATGGTATTTAGGAAGCCTCCCTGAGGTTCAAGCCCACCATCCACCGAGACCAAGGTCCATCTTCACATCGGTTCTCCGACACACACCATCCCAAACTACGAGGACTTTCATCCATGTCAAGGCATAGTACGTAGGAAGCCTCCATGAGGTTCAAGCCCACCACCCAGTCATTCTGACCTTGTTGGTTGACCAAACACCTTGGTTCGCCTAGAGCGTAAGCCCCAATTTCCTCCACCTGAACTATGGGGACTTTGATCCTTTCCAAGGCATGGTACGTAGGAAGCCACCATGAGGTTCAAGCCCACCACCCACTTGGACCAAGGTCCTCATTCACGTCGATTCACCGGCACAATCACTGTCTTGCATGACGTTAAATAGTACACCCGTCCCGTATGACATTAAACTGCATTCCAATCCATCGGTAATACATTTTAACCCACCCAAAGTACAGGTAATGTGATCCTTTCTAAGGAAAGGTACGTAAAAACCCTCATGAGGATCAAGCCCAACACCTATTGGACCCCTGGTCCATCTTCACGTCGGTTCGCTGACATGCCCCCACCCGAACTATGGGGACTTTGATCCATGCAAAGGCTTGGTACGTAGGAAGCCTCATGAGGTTCAATCCCATCATCCACCTGGACTAAGATCCTTATTCGCATCGGTTCTCCGACACTGCCACCTTCGGAACTACATGGACTTTGATCCATGTCAAGGCATGGTATGTAGAGAGCCTCACAAGGATCAAGCCCACCACCTGGTTCTTCCGACCCCCTTCACGTCGGTTCACCCCCATCCCACATGACATTAAACGATATCCATCCCTAACTACATGGACTTTGATTCCCTACCATGGGGATATGTAGGAAGCCTCTATGAGTCTCAATCCCATCACTCTTGTCTCATCTTGATCTCTCCCTCAAGCCTATGAGTCTCGGGAAGGTCGTTCCCCAACCAGGAGGTTCCACTTCCTCTAGGTCCCATCCATGCATCCATTCTCATGGGCCGCCTCCTCAGGATTCCCATCGTCCCACTGAACTATACAAGCTTTGATTCCCTACCATGTAGATATGTAGGAAGTCTCTTTAAGTCACAAGACCAACACTACTGTCATCTTCATGATGGTACCATCTCATTCCCCATCCAATCCATTCAACTCTCCATTATCCATCTCGATTCTTACCCACACTGCCACATCCCAGTGGGATCATGTCATCCGCCCCTCACTGCTTCTAGCAGTACCTGGGCCGCTATCCACGTGTAAGCCCCAGCATGTCGTCGGTACTTTGTCGGCTGTGTACACCCTGATTCATCACCCCTTCGAATTACATGGGTTTTGATCCCTGTTGTCTGCAAAGGGTACATAGGAATCCTCCTTGAGGTCCAATCCCAGCCAATGGTCAACCTTGGTGTTCCCCCATTTTGGGGTGCATGCTCTCTGATCCTCCCTCAGTGGTGTCCCGATCAGCCATCACGGTGTGACATCTCCCCTCTATGGGACACACCACCTCAGATCCGTCTCTATGGGACGTTCTGATCACCCTCATTCCGTCTCTATAAGACGTTAAACTCGCGGCCTACCACATGATAAACATGAGATGCCTGAGGAAAACCTAAGATGACACGCCTTTGGTGTAACCGTCTCTGCAAGATGTTAAACTCGTGGCACACCCGATGTAAAACATGGGAAGCTGGGGAAAACCTCATATTCATGCCTATGGCATATGATTACCCGCATTAGACGTGGGATGACTCAGGTTCTGCACCCTTGAGATGCCCTCTTATGAGGGAGAATACAAGTTCCCCAATGTCCACGCTTCTAGAGATGCCCCGAAATGCCTGATGTTGCCGTCTACTCCGACCGAAGGTTGCTACCATGTCAGGACCCCATGGAATGTCTTTTCGTAAGTAGTGTAATTAAACAGAATCCATGAATATATGGCACGAGGAATGAGATTCACGAACCCCGACTTCATCTATGAGGGAGACCCAGACTAGGTGACGATTTCCAAGGAGGAATCCACGGATGGAAAAACCGACATCATATCATCCCATTTCGATCAAGGAGAAAACGTCCCTAAATAAGGAACAGATGCCGCCCGCCATTGGAAAGAGGGAATGTGGGGAAACAGCTATGCATCCTCCACAAACAGATGCACACACCCCGACGAAAGCGTCGAAAACAGATATAAAGGGTTATTCAAGGATAATATTGTTGCTCTCAAAGGATTGCCTATGTTGTATTTTATAGTTTCAATTGTAGTGTAGGTTACAATTATGTAATATAGTTTCCAAAACTACTAAATTGATCGGTCTTTAGGGATTAGAGTCTTGTATCATTGCCAATGAAAAAAAGTAAGGCATCGTCATTAGGCTACTTGGGTCAGGGTTTTTATAGTATGACATCAGGGAATCAAAACTACAATAAATATCCATCAATACGTAGATTTGATAAATTAATATGTTGATATATCACTCTCTAAGCAAGAAAATAATTGGAGATCATAAGAAACTAAATAAGAGGAGATTTAATTACTAGAAGAAGCTCTAACATGATCATCATTGATTTTATCTTCAAAAAGAAGAGGTTGTAGGAGTAAAAATCACCTCTTGGGAGCATTCAAAAATAATGGAATCATATTAGGGTCATTTGGAGGTGTTTATCATATTAAACGGGGGTCCCGAGATTTTCAGTTAATAATTTTAGGTCATTAAAAACTAGACAAACGATTTTATAGATGGGTCATATGATTTTTGGTAATTGTGCTACCTAACTATTTTCCCCTACTGGACTTCTGGATGGGGTACATTTTTTTAAAAGGTTGGGGCCGAAGCCTCATTTTATTATTTAAAGCAAAGACTTCTTTAGAATGGGTAGAGGGAGACCCATTACATAGCTTGGAGGCCCAAGGCCAAGTGGCCTGAATTCAAGTCATGAAAGCCCATTTTTATGGCCCAAATATCCCCTCATTGAATAGTACTGCTACAGTGCTTGCTACAGTAACACTGCCACTACAGTTCCTGCTACAGTGCCTCCACCGTTACAGTTTCGCCGCTGCTGCAGTTCTACAGCCGCTACAGTAAAAATAACTATGCACTAATTGTGCATACCTCTCTATGAAAAGGGTGTTTGATTTTGAGTTGTGTCCTCATGGTTTGGAAAAACATTGTGCCCAACTCTACTGGCTCAGCATAGAGCACATAGTTTTCTAGGAAAAATTAATCAATTTCTCCTAACTGTGTGCCAACCATGGAAAACCCCATGGAATTCCAAATTTTTTTAAAAAAAATTCTAAAATGACCCCAAATCAAGACCCTATAAATTCATGACCAAAATAAAGGTCAAGAAATAAATGAAAGGAGGTAACTATAAGTTACAACCTCCCCATCAGAAACCCTTTATGTCCCTCGAAATCCTGTCATGAATATTCAGTATCTAAGGGGTGAGGGAACTACTCTCTAATTAGTACCTAGAACTCCTAGGTATCATATGAATCATAAACATGCTTCCATAACACACAAACCAAAGGTATCATCACCCCAAAAACAAACATTTTCTTAGAATCAACAATCCTAAATAGATGCTCTATCACTGATAAATTAGGTTAAACATAATGATATTTCCAGCTCAGGACAGAGGAATGGTTAGAAAGATAATTCCTCAGCAATGATACATGAAACAGATTGTGAATTGATGTTAACTATGATGTAAGTTCCAAACGGTAATCCACTTTCCCCGCCTTCTCAGCAATCTCAAAAAGATACACAAACAATGGCATATGTTTTCCCTATTTCCTAAGGCGTTGGTGACCCAACGAAGTTTAAACCCTCAAGAGAACCTAGTAACCTACTAAAAACTATAATGCTTTTTGATGAAGAAATGAATAATACTTATACTAGATCTATATCATCACCATTATCAGATGAATCAACTGAATATTTATCATTGTCTCTTCAACTAAACTTGGTCCAACCAAAGAATATTCACTAATATCTAACCAAAATAATAATTATTTACATGGATGGATATAAAATTCATCTAATAGTTACATCTTATTAAAGTAATAGTAAGAATATTTATAAGAAAAATCAATCATACCAAAATGGACATCCCAAGTTCCACCAATATCGAAAAAAGGGAATATTAGGTCTTCCAAGATCTATGAAGTTTGTTCTTTCTACCCATCCAACGACGGATGATATTCCATACTCATATGTACCTAGGATCCCAATTCTACCAAGAGGACTCTCCAAAAATGATAAGTGTTTCAAGTACCCCTATTAGAAGTTTTAACATATGGAACTCTACGAAATCTAATTATCTCTTTCATATAGAGACTTCCAAAATCCTCAACTTTGGATGCATATTGAATGGGTATAAAGTGAGATGTTTTGGTTATCCTATTGATCAAAAACCAAATCACATTCTTCTTCCAATGGGTACATGGAAACCCAATCACAAAATCTATATAAATATCATCCCACTTCCAAGACATCACTAGAAGTGGATGAAGAAAACATAAAGGTCTCTAGTGCTCAACATTGAATTATTGGAAGGTATAAAAATGTGTAATAAATTCAGTGATGTCTTGTCTCATACCCAACCACCAGAATCATTATTTTATGTAATAGAACACCATTTTTGTTCTTGGGGGAACTTACCACTATTAGTTATAAAAATCCCACATAAAAACATTTCTCATAGGAAAAAGAAATGAATAATAGTTTCAAAAACATAGGACATCATTTTAGGATAATTTACACTCATTGATAGTCTCCCTACTATAATGAGAGTTCCTAGTTCCATAGAATTCAACATCAAGTTGCTGCTCCTAAAGAATAATCTCAAAAAGAGAATAGGTTTATTGAAAATGTGTCCAAAAACCTCAATATTATTCACACAGACTACTAAATGAATCTATGAAAATAGATCCATTAAAATCCATTCTCATGGTAAACCTATCATGGACAAGTTCAGAAGCATCTTACTCAATGAATTAGAAATTAAATTCCAGTTACTAGGGGTGTATGTAATGTTTAAATTGAATTATTGTTGGCACGCCACCCAATGCCTCTACTGAAGGTTCGAATATTTTTTAGATAAGATATAAGTCAAGATTTTGTGGTTATAAAAGATATTAAACCTTTATCTTAAAAGGTAATGACACAAATTCTTATGAGCATGCATCATAGATGTGAGTTCAAAATAATGGGCTGAATAATTCTTCTCATGTGGCTTAATCTGTCTGGAACCATAGGCCACCACATGATCAACCTACATAAGAAAACAACCCAAACCTGAACCTATTGAATCATAAAATAATACATAGAAATTTCCATCCTATTTAAGAGTTAGAACTCGTTTAGAACTCAATAGATGTTTCAAATCATCAAAAGAACTATGAAATTTTGAATCCCGAATGAACCTCACCCATTTCTGAGTGATATCTGTCATTATAGAATATATATTTGATAAATATTTGACAAACCTATGATAATACCTCAGCTAATACCAAGGAGATCCTTATATTTAAAATATTACATGGTTTCACTCATGTAGTGACAGATTTCACCTTCTTAGGATTGACTAAAATACTATTTTTTGAGACCATGTGTCCTAATAACTTAACTTCTCGAATATACAAATTACATTTTGAATATTTCATGTAAATTCAATGATCATTCAATATTTTTTGTATTATACTCATATGACCCACATGATATTCTTTAGTTTGAGATTAAAATAGGATTTTGTCCACAAATACCACCATGAATGAGGTATTCATGAAATATAATGTTTATAATATCCATCAAAAGATTAGGAGTATTGGTTAGAAAAAATGGAATAAAATATACACATAATGATCATACCAACTCATGAAAGTTTTATTTTGAATATCAGACTCTTTTATTCTCAATTAGTGGTAACAAAATCAAAGATTGATCTTCAAGAACCACTTCTTCCCTTTTAACTAGTCAAACATATCATCAATATATGACAATGGATATTTGTTTCTTAACATAACTTGATTGAGTTTCTGATAATCAATACCTCGGAAAAGTGTTCCATCATCTTTCTTCATGAAGAGAACAGATGCCACCAAAGGTGACACACTTGAGCGTATAAATAATTTCACTAGAATATCATCCAAAATATATTTCAAATCTTTAAAATCCATTGGTTTTGTAAAATAATAAGGAATATACATTTGATGATTACCAATCACTAACTCAGTGGAAAACTCTGACCCTCGTACTGGTGGAAAGATAGTGAAATCTAAAGGTAAAAAATTGGAAAACTCAATGAAATTGGAGGGAGATCATTACTCAAATATTCTCATCCTAATTTGAAATAAAACATTGATATTATATTTCCCAACTCTGGGAAATAAATTTTGGATCTACTTATCCTTTATTCCCACTCTCTATGAAAAAACATGGCATACCCCATAGGGAATAGTAAAGGAGACTCATCAAGGATAAAAGTAAATCTAGGCCTTATGAGTAATCATACAATACATATAGGAAATGAGATTAAGAGGGATTGTTTTCAATAACAAGAAAATTATAGGTAATATCAACCCATGATAGGGAGAAAACATAAGAGGGATGACAAAGACCCTACTCTCTCTTTGTTCGGAGAGGAATAGAAATATCCATCACATAATACAAAATCTCTGTAAGAATATTTAGTTGGTTCACAATACAAATAAATACAAATGATTGAGATGAACTAATATTAAATAAATCAATCAATAAATATGAATCTATGGTGATGGTACCTCTTATAGTCATTGGATCTGCATCAAATTCCTTTGGAGTCACTTTCATTGCATGAAGAAGCTTTATTCTGGGTGTCTATGCCTATAACCCCTTAGTTCATAAAGAATTTGATTTCCCAAATAAACTTTTAGGAGATGAAGAGATCATTCCACAAATTAGAGTGTAAAATATGTGGTAAAACATTTGAAATTGATCTGATCGTCCACATGAACTATAGGTCTTTGGTACTTTAGTGCAAACTCCCTTTGAATATTCAAATTTTCCACACTAAAATAAAGTCATATGGACTCTTCTAGGAATTGTAGGAGATTTAGATGATTCCTACACCATGATACTCATCATTATTACTCTTTCCTTTAAAGGTCCAAACTGAAATAACACTAGGAGAAAAATGAGCTCCTGTCAACCCTAACTTACTATCCATATCAAACTCATCCATAAATGATCTATCCAGTACATAGGCATAAGACCTAAGATTTAGCATAATGTCTTGAGATAGAATATCTTATCAAAGAACCATATAAAATATTCAATAATTTAGTTTCTAATTTGTCACCAACTCAAGAGAAAACTGAACAATCTCAAAAAAATGGTTCTCATACTAAGTTAGAGTCCTATCACCCTACTACAAGATGAGAAACTCCATATACATCACAAAAAAATATATTTTTGGAAAAAATGATCCATTAAAAGAACCTTAATGTCTTTTAACTAAATTCCATCATGTGTATTCATTTCCACCATCAAATCCCACCATCTCTTACGAGGTCCTTCCATATTGATGGTAGAACACTTTACCATTATCAAATCATGAATTTACAATCACAAAAATGGAAGATATATCTTTTTAAACAAATATTCAAACTCTTGAGTATTATTAGTTCCTTATAAATGTGGTGTCTTATGATGTATAAACTCTTTAGCATGATGTTGATATTTATCAATTTGAGGTTCCACTACTGGATCTTGAAAAATAATAGGAATATGTACTTATATCCTAGCTTGGAAAACACACACCACTATTTTCACAAGATTCAGGTCCACCGGAGGATTCACCTACTACGGTTCACCAGAAGATTCCTTATATGTCATATTCAAACATCTTCTAAAAGGAATGATGTTGGATAATATCAATAGAAAACTCTAGAAACATCATCAAGGATACAAATATCAACAAATCAATAAAGAGTAATAAGGATATCAAAGCACTCAGATCAACTTGGAAAATACTAGATTCAGATCAAATTATTCCTCAAAGACACTTTTTCCGAAAACCAATGGTGATTTAATGTTCCTTACAATGAGATGTTGTCAGGAACTCACTCATAACTACGAATTAAATCTTAAAAATCCTTCCTCATATCCACAAGGAAAACCCAAGCTACAAACTTAAACCTTTGATGCCACTTTGTCTTGAACCATCTAAGATACTACGGTGCACCAATACCAATGTCATACCTAACATAACATGAAGTGTGTTCCTGATCCCCATATGTTCATGAATATATCCATGAACAATAAAATATAAAAAGGGAATGGTATTTACACAGAATAGTGAAAGGTCAACAAAACAATGTTGTATTCTCAACACGCCAAAAAAAGAATGTACCATAACAAAAAAGGTAAAAACACCAAAACAATACATCATCAAAATACCAAAAAAATTCAATGAAAATAGTAGAAAACCCATGTAATATGTGAATCACATATCCACCGGTCACCTCCATCACTATAAGTCATAGGAACCAAGTACACCAACATCCTTTAAGAGGCACTTTTCCTTTTCTAGCACCAAGGATAAGAGAATCTATAACATCCTAAAGCTAAAGGTGGTTTTTGATAAAATTATCCTAGTAGTATTCCACTAAATATTCCATATGAAATTCCATAGCAAAAAACCATCTATGCTTTCAATTTAAATAAAACAGGGAATGGAAATAAATTTACACATTTTAAATGTAAAATATTATTTAAATAAAAATATTGTAGATACATCAAAATACTATTCAGTGAACATTTTATATAAAACATTTATTTAAAATAGTTTGTATAATTAAAGAAGTTTTATAATCAATGGAATGTATAATCAAGTCAAATATAACAAATCACCATGAATATAAACCAAGTGGTACATTAGTTTCTAACTATAGGATCCTCACACTTCTCATTTATCATCACGGATCAAGATATTTGTGCACACCCAAATAAACACTCTAATAAGGGACCCAGTAGAGGAAAAAAATCTATACCATATTAGGGGACTTATCAATGGAAATCATTTCTATCTTGGTTTATTTAGTGTTTTCATTTTCAATCCATTATTAGGGAGTTAGATTCCTAGTGTGATTGTTCTAATAACAAAAAAGTTACTCAAGATCACATTTGCTTCAGTAATAAATCAATAAATCATTGTAAAATCAGTAATTTCAAATCATTTAATCATTCATGGTTTAATTTCCCAATTTTAATTTCAACTTTCCTTTTCATTTCGAAACCAAATCATAGTTTTTCATAAAATTCATGACTTTTCAAATCATATTTCAATTTATACTATTTTTATAAATAATCACATCAAATCATTTCATTAAATCCAAATTCGAATGAATCCATAATTTTCTCAAATTCACCCAACAATTTCAATTCCATTGAAATTGGATGTTTTCAAAATTTCATACCCTTTAAAATCACACATCAAATCATCTCAAATCTAGGTTTTTTAATAATTTAAAAATTCAATTCAATAAATCATGAAAATTAATATTTATGTTTTATGGTAAAGACTTATAGAACCGCATATCATTAATCTCATGAACAAATCAACACAACACCCACAATGGGATCTGCAAACAAAGAATAAAGGCATAGGTGATCAATGAATCAAGCATAGAATCAAGATCCATAAAAATGGAGATTATATCTATAAATAACATGATGATTTATCAACCTTTATGGAGGATAAATAAAGGATATTGGAAGAAACTATAGGAGAGGATATTTACTTACTAGAAAGAGATCCAAAGAAATCACCAATGCTTCGATCTTCGGGAAGTGGTTGGCGGAGGCAAAATCACATCTTGAGACCCTTAAAAGATCAAGTAATTATATATGGTCAAATGAGATTTTTATCATCATAAAAGGGGATCCTTATATTTTTAATAAAAAAATCTAGTGCATTTAAAATCATGCACACAATTTACTAGATGGGTCGCACGATTGTTTTTAACCATGTGACTTAATCCTGCACCCCTACAGAAATTTTCTAAAGGGTGCATAGTTTGATGAATGGTTAAACTATGTGCCAACCATGGAAACCCCTATATCCAAAGGGTTCATGGTTCAGAGGGGTGGGTACAGAGTTTGGACAAAATGTGTTCCCCCTTCCAATTTTTCAATATAGGGTGCATGGTTTGTTTGGAAAAACCACAATGTTTTCCCTAACCATGAACCAAGAATGCACATCCCCATGGGATTCTAGTTTTTTCAAAAAAAACTCTTGAAATGGCCACAAGGAAAGACCCTATAATATCATGACCAAAATAATGGTCAATAAATACCATAAAAATGGATACTGAATGTTACAACTATCGATTAATATTTTTTAGACTCTAATATTCGTATGAGTGACCATAAACTAAAGGTCCCTCTTTTTGGTATTTATAGTAGTTGATTTTTTTAGCACACGTGACATACAATCAAATTCTTCTATACATAATAACATATATATTAATATATATATATAAACATATATTAATTTATAACAACTGGACAAATATATGAATATAAATATATATTAATATAATAATATATATATTAATAACTTGACATATTAATATATATATATATATATAATAATAACTTATATATTAATATATATATATATTATGTTTCTAGTACATGTGACTAGAAAAAGAATAATAAAACATATATTAATTTAAATAACTTTTATAAATAATAAAATTTATATATTAACATATATATTAATATGTATATATATATATATTATGTATAGAGGATTGAAAACCTCAAACAACACATAACCAAGAACCCTTGAGGCTCAAGCCTCATCCCTCCCCACAAAAAATGGTAAACATTCACTATAATTGCATTTCAAAATATTTATAGCTTAAAGGATCGAGGTCATGATGGCCTAAAGACCCACCTAAATGTGGCCCCAAAGTCCCGTGAAAGAGATGACCAAAGGGGATAAAAGAGCATCTCGCATCATGTTGTGCCACCAGTCTTAATTTTACATCAATATATAATAATAGATAATAAAATATATATTTTTGTGTATGCTAATATATAAAAACATATATATTTCCTTCTATAAAAATATATAATACAATTATATAATTTATATATATGTGTAACATATAATAAAATATATATAATATATTTATAAGAACACATAATATCATATATATAGACATATAATATCATATATATTAATTTATATATAAATATATAATACAATATATATATATATAACATATAATAACATATGTGTTAATATATAACAATAGATATATTAATTTATATCTTAATACCTAACATGTGTGTTAATATATAATAACATATGACATAATATATTTATGTAACATATAATAACATATATATTAATTTATATATGAATATATAATAAATTATATAGTAATTTATAGTAAAATATATAAATAATAACATTAATATCATATATATGAATATATAATAACATATATATGTTAAAATATAATAACATGTATATTAATTTTTATATATATATAATAAAATATATATTAATTTATAATAACATATATATCAATTTATATGAAAATATATAATAACTTATATGAGCACACACACATATATATTTGTATTATAAAATAACATATATGTAAATATATAATGATAGATATATTAATTTATATCTTATTATATAACATATATATTAATTTATTTATATATATGATATAACATGTTTATAGTATGAAAGCTGAATTTTGATGAGTGGTATGCCTCTTTGTCTTGTACCCCAATGTCATGTGTTTTATCTTTGGTGTATAATATCCATTATCTATACTAAAGGATGTTTCATCCTTTCCACTTGTCTTCACTAGAAAATTCCTCCTTATGTGCCTCTCTCTCCACCTCTCTAGATATCCACGCATCCTCCATTTCATTTTCGTCCTTACGAGACTGTCTCTTCACCTCACTTCTACTCCCGATAACCATGCCTCTATTTTGTTTTTCTCCCCAAATATGTGTTTGGGCACCGCATCAGTAAAAACCTAAAATCCTATATCCCTCCTTAATTACTTGATTCCCATTCCTCTATAATATGAAAATAATGAATATATCTCAATTCTCACATTTTCCACAACGTTATCCTCCCTTGATACTAGTTCCATCTCGGCATCGAACGCATCCTATAATCTTGTATCCTTCCATATATCGATTTTTCCCTTTCCTCTTTCCCCATTAAATAGGAATTTATTACAAAGAAATCACATACTCCCATAAATATTTGTAAAATATTTCCTCTTCTAATTTAGCAGCATGATGTCACACGTGATTGGGTTTCTAGAAAATACTCTCTCAATCTTCACAAGGCAACATCTGTCAAATCTATTCTTGAAGGCATCATCAAAAGATCACTATATTTCTATGAAAGTTTCAGAATATAGCTATATTTCAAAGGTATACTTGATATGGATTTTTGAAACTCTAAAACCTATAACATTCATCTTCTACTTTGTCTAAATCACTGAGAAATTAGAGATATATTGTTTCTTTTTGAACTACTCAATTACTATACATGTAATAGTTGTGTGATATCTCCTTCATTATTATTTACTTTCCTTGTCTTTTGAAATACCCTTTAATGTGAAAAATAAGATTGGTCATATGAAAATCCCTAATTCTATGATGCCCTTTCTATGTTTTGGTCCCTTTTTAGAACATAGGCACCCTTGATATTTTTAAATAGTAAATAAGATTGTGATAATTTTCTTTAAAAAAATATCATTGTACAATTAAGATAATAAAATTAGAAACATGGATTGGTCTTGTAAATTATCCTATTAATATGACCTAATTAATTGTAAAAAATTATACTTCCATCTTTCTATACATTATTGGTGCTGAATTATTTTAATTTTCTAGGCCTTTTTGTGAACATTATGTCTATAAAAAAATTAATGTTTGTTATATTCTTATTTGTGTAATTACTAATTCTCTATGGGTTATATTATTATTCTTTAAATATTGTCCCTAAATGTCCAATGTATCTTATTTCACATCTTTATTTTTTCAGAGTAATTTTATTGTTATTATATTGAGTCTCTCTATGTTGAATTTTTTGTTTGTATTTAAATATTTACTCATGTTTTTTCCTGTATGTTTTTTCTGTATATGCATTCCCCTATATTTTATTTCAATTTCCCCATACATATCAATTTTTTCAATACATTTCCCTATATATCAAAAAATTTCATATTATCATTCATGTCATTATTATTTTTCATATATATATATATATTGTTATAGATATTTTATATCTTATATCTTTCAATTGTTTTACCTCTATTTTATTTCATTTTTTCCTAGATATTTTTTTATCTTGCTTTTTTCTTTTGACTAAATTTGAATTTGTGCTTTCATAGATCAAAATATGAAGGATTTTACCTTTTTAAATTTTAGGTCTACCTCTATAACCTAGGATATAATATTCTAAAAGGTAAATTTGATATATTTTTCATTTATATATATTTGAACAACAATATTTTCATTATCCATTTTATTTTAAACATTTTTTTTATTATGATCTCTCTATTTTTCTTTAAAATCAATTCAGAAGAGTAAATAACTGGGTTTTTGAGATTTGATTAAAAAATTGGTGTCTACAACCATATAAAGTTTATGAGTTTTGACTTTTACTAGGTATTAACACTGTAATATTAAGCCTTATGAATACTTCTAATTGAAATGGAGTAATTATTTTATATTAATTTATATAAATTTTCTTATGTTAATTGATATGTGATATTACATTTATATATAGATTCTATAACAATCTATGTCATCCTTCTTCAAACTGAATTATAAACAATAACATCAAGGGTCACCATTAACTAAACAAACATTTTCCAGTTGATTTTTCATAACAATTCTACTCTCTGGAAGGGACTATTTTTCAATGATTTCATCTTATTAGGATTTAATATGACTCCAAAATTAATGCATAATTATTTTTCTTAATTATCTATTACACCCATAAATTTCTAAACATAATGTCTCTTTTTCATTGAATTATTTCTTAGTGAGCATTAAATTCCTATTTTATTTTATCTTCTATTAATCAAGCACATATGATATTCAGTTAAATTATTTTGTGGTCCAATATTCACTTCAAATCTTTTATTGGTATTTCTATGAAAAATTCATGACACACCAAGACAAATATGCCACAAATTGATGTATATAAAAAATCATTATGCAACAAATATATGGAACAAATCATTCAATAAATGAAAAAAATCAACAGTGTCATAGGTTTGTCCATACATCCTTACTCTCTTGAGATTAATGATAAAAAATAATTATAAGATGAAATATGAGCATTGTAAATATAGAAAATACTATTACAGGGTTACTCATTTATTTTAGGTTCTCTTATTCACCACAATTTGAAAATTCAATAAACCAAATTGAAAATGATTTTCATTTATACCCAATTCCTAATATTAATAGCAATGCACGAACTAAATTAAGCTCTCGTTTGTAAGAAGTTGTGGTAAACATTTTTCTTCCATATTATCAGGTTACTAGTGCATTGTTTTGACTCATTATCATTTCACTAAAATATATAGATTAATTATTTATCAAAATTTAAATTTTAAAATAGGAGAAGTTAAAAAACATTCACCATTTGAATATTTAAAAAGATTTCAAATTCGCCATGGGAAAATGACTCTTCCAACTACATCAAATATAAAAAACACATTAGCCTCAACCTAGGTATGTTTATAATGAAAATTATTTTTGCAAAAATGGAAAGAAACTATTATAGGTATATTCTTATTTATTTTCTCAAATCCTAAAATTTTTAGTATTACAAAATTATGTTCAAATGCTCCATAAAAATTATGTATCAACTAACTCTTCCTTAAATATTATAGGTTCATGTACTCATTGTAGTTAATTATATTCTAACCAATTATCTAGTGTTAATATCACATCCACTATACCCATTGATGTTAGTATTGTACCAACTGCATGTCAAATCCCTCTAACTATATTGAAATATAATGGTAAACCAAATATTTTCCAATCTAATAATCAATGAATTTTCAATATTTTACTTTAACTATAAATAATCAACACAAGTTATTCAAATACAGGTTTTTATTGATTTTTTATCATCATCGATCCATGTTAACATTGTCCCATTAGCATTTTTTCTCTAAAATCAATATGGTTACTAAAAAATTATCATTTCAAACTAATTTTTTTATATTAATGTAGAATATGTGTGTTTCATGAACACTTTATAAATACTTTTAAACAATGAAATCAATATGGATTATGATAATGGAATAAGCTTATGTGAAGTTTATATGTTTAATATAGATATGTATTTCTATTATTTTCCTTGTTTTATTGATTACAGTCAACTATCTTAATTAATTATGAAACAAACCATTCATAAAATGATCAAAAATATAAATATTTACAAATGGGTGTACATAAATTCAACATATTAGTATTTCATCATCCATTATATTTTTTATTTTATGTTTTTTAGTTTTCTTATTATTTTATATTGTTACTCAAAATATATTAACAAGAAAAATATCCCTTGGATATTGGTGATCTTTTTCACTATTTCAAGCACTTTTTTACTATTTTTTGGTTTTATGAAAGAGTAAAATGATACAATGAATAAAATTATCAAAGGTTGTTATTATGTTTTTCTCTTAGAAAAATCAAACTGCATGAATTTGATACCCCACCTAAATACCTGAAATCCCTTATTTTTTATGATAAGTTGAATGACGTATGAAGCTTTTCGGATCTTATCCAATAAAAAAATATTCTATTTTATATAAATAAGAGGAATAATTGTTAATTCTATGAATAATGGTTGTAGTCCTTACATTTACAAGATCAATGGAAAAAACTATCATTGTATTTTATGATTATTTCCACCTACTAGTCAAGACCCAAAATTCTCCCAACTACATTTTTTTAAACACTAAATGAAGTAAAAAATATAAACTAATCTGTGAGGTACATTAAATACATTTCACTTATGCATTGTGGATTTATTATTTTTTTCAATTTACACATATATTTTTTGACAGCTCTAAAAATGATTTGGCTTCCTTTATTAACCATATCATTGGGAAAATACTATAGATTATTTTTCATTAATTAAATTAGTTGATTTATTAGTTTAGAACTAAAAGGGATTGATTCAATACAAATTATGGCCCAGATTATAAGATAAGGCTAATTAAAATAAGGTGTTTGATTCACATAAATACAAATTTCCAATATCAATTAAAAATGTTATGATACTTGTTGGTGATATTTAAAATGTTAATGAGGACAAAGATATCTTTATACGAAAAAGATTGGGTGACTTTCAATGTATATATAAACTTCATCCTCTATATCTTACATTTTAATATTTAATAATATTTTCCACCAGTAAATATGGTTATTTGAATTATGTTTTCTATAGTTCGTCTTTCATAACATCAAGAGTTAAAATGTAACAATGGGAGAGAAATTTACAAACCATATTTAATTCAGACAAAACCAGTATACCATACTCTTACATTCATGATGAATCTTGCAATAATTTTTAGTTGATATGTATACAATAGTTGAGTCTCAAAATTTTTCGTTTATTTTATTTAATCAAAAATAATTAAGAGTTAAGTTATATATTGTTTTTTATGAATCATTCTCAAGATGTGAGTTTTTTGTATATTTTAGGGAAAATGTATTATTTTTTCTTCAAATTTCACTTTTGGATCAATATAATTTTTTCATAATTTTCATAATGAAAGATAAATTTTAATCAGGTGGGATATCTATATGATTTCCTATCTTTAACATATAACCCATGTTGGCCTATGATTACATGATTTCTTAAAATTCAAAACCTACATCGAGTAGATTTTCCCCAAGTATTTTCAATGTTTTTCGATATCAAGGTTGACCATTTAATAAAAGATTTAAAATATGGTTTTCGTTTTGGAAAGTATTAAGAAGGTATAATTTTTATTTTAAAATTAATTAAAATATGTCATTGTATATTTTTTTCAATTAATTCAGTTAACTATGATCTACTTCTCTATGTAGTTATACACACCATTTAATTTTAAAAACATGTCCGGACTCATGTCCATATACTTGTATTCCTTGAACCTATATAAAATTTCAATAAATACCTCTATAAATCAAATAATTTAATATAAAATACAAGACAAAATTGAGCATCCCCTTTTATATAAAATTGTAAAAAAATTGCATGATTCATGGGCCTTGTGGTACGGATAATCCATGATATCCTTACATGAAAAACTTTTAATGCGAAAGGTTTTCCCAAAAAAATAGTACTTAAAGTTTAGATGAAGATAGATTTAATACACACACAAGATGATATAGTGGTTTAATAGTATCAAAAATGGTGTTGAATAGGATGATCATAATTGTGTCCCTTATAGTCCAAATCTTTTGGTTAAATACCATGATCACCTCAAAATTGAAATATTTAATAAGTATCATTCAATAAAGTATTTATTTAAATAAATCATAATGGTCAGGACCAAGTCCCAACTACACTATATGGGAAAAAATATAGGGGAAGGTCATAAATAGGTAGATCAGATAAAAATGTATTGTGAATGTCATTATCTTTCACCATGTGAGTATACATAGTGGATATATGGTTATAAAATCTATTTTAACATCCCCTAGTTGAGATATTATACTTAAATTTTCATGGTGGAGAAAACATAACTTATTAATATAGAGCCAACATTGATGATATTCTGTCGAAAACAACAATCTCCCAAACAATGTTCACTACATGGTTCAAAGAAAACAAAACTTACCCTGAGTCATTATATCACACATATGATAAATTTCCTACAAAATATGATTACCATAGTTGTGACAGAGGATGGTATCATAGAAAGAGGGAATTTTCAATTGGTAGATTTCATTATATTCCTCCCATAATTGGACGGATATATTATCTTGAAATATTACTCACTAAAGTTAAAATTCTAAAATATTTTAATGATATATTTGGTAATGGTATTTCTCCTCCCGATCTGTTACTTTTTCGAGTTTGAGTATTATAGGTATTTGTGGGATGTTTTGGGAGTTTTCAGTGGAAGCTGGAGGTGTAGAAGGGCTGCTGTAGGAAATACACATCATATAAACTTTACACGACATGAATGATAGTTTCACAACTTATTCAGGGATATTTCATGAATTTTATATTTTAATGGTTAAATAATAAAATGGTTATGTATTTTTCGGCAAAACTGAACCTTGAGGATTTCATAGTGTGAAAGGGAATTACACATCATGTAAATACCAAATACATTACATTTTAAAAAGATCTTCTCTAGACAAATTTTCATTAATTAAGAAGTGGATTATTATTCATCTCATTTTAGGAGAAACCTAGGCACCCTGAGGAGTTATTCAAGCTCTCTTACTCCCTATTTGGTTCATTGGTTCCAGTGGTTGTTCATATACAATATTCAGTAATTCCTTCCTTTTTCTTGGTCTATTTCCTTTCATTCTTCTTCAGAGTTTCACTACAGTGTTTTGTTTTGGTTTGGGTTGTTTTTGGGGGATGAGGGTTGATGTTTTTTTAGTGTTATGTAGGTTTATCCTCAGTTTCATATGGTTTTTTTGTGGTTGTGTACACTTCTTCTTCACCATATGGTGAACAGCAAGTCAGAAAAGCTTTTTTGTGGTAGGAAATCTCTCATTTCTCTTTATTATGTACTATGTGGGAGGATTTTTCTTTTTTATCTATGGGATATAGTGGTAATGTATTAATAAAAAATAAATAATTTTGCAAATTGAAATTGGTGGGTAAACCGGTTTGATTCACATTTTTTACAGCTTTATTGTTATTATGATATTGTTCATTTTATGGGCATGTGGTCTGACTAAAAAATGTGGTCATTGGGGGATTTGTTTTATTTTGGAAGATATGTGTTGTGAATGTTTCACCTATTGTAACTGTTTTGATATCACCTTAAAATTTAAATTTATTAACCACCAATATTTATCTAATGAAATGGTTTCTCTGAGATTATAGATTGTGTGATAAAACTCCTAAAATAATGTGAAATGTGCTAAAACCCCTTTGTAAATTTGTAAAATTATCTTTATTTTTGTGATTCTTGGTCGTGCTTTGGGTACGGTGATCTATGGTTGGGGAATGTGTGGTTGATGGTTTGTGGGATGTACTTTTTGGGTGGCAAGGTGGTTTGGGGGTCGTGCTTTTGGGGTTGAGAGGTGGTTTTTGGGTTGTGCTTTTGGGGTTTGAGGTGGTTTATGGGTTGTACTTTTCAGGTAGTGATGTGGTTTGTTTTTTTGATTTTGGTTTAGTGAGGTGGTTGTTTCTTTTTTCAAGATGCTGAGTAGTGATGGAATAAATAATTTATAATTATTGAAATGACATGGGTTAGTTCGGATAATGGGGTGAAAATGGTTAATGAATAATTAAATAGTGGGTTGTTTGGTTAAATGAGGTTGATGTTAAATATAGAAATGGATGATATGATTAATTGAAATTGTTTGGAAACATTATTATGGCTCATGGATTATTATATGGTGTTATGAATTTATAGGTGGAAATAAAAGTGATGGTGTTGTTAGTTGGTTAGTTTTTTTATGAACCCATAGGTTGGGATTTAGTGGTAGATAAAATATATATACTTGTATATTCTTTTGATTTCTATATGCTCCCCCACCCACATCAAGAACTAGGTTCTGACACCCACATAGTCATGTGGGATGTTTTTCTGAACATTTGGTGTGGAGGATAGATGGATGGGTACCCACTCTTTCCCGCTCTCTCTTCCACGCGAGGTAGGTATTTCATAGGCTATTATGGTTGGATATCTATTATTTCATTATATAGTGGTTGTGGTGACCCAGGTGTTTTCAGGTGTGATGTGATATGAACATGCTTGTGGGGCGGTGAGCCCTGGTGTATATGGGTAAGGTGTATTTTGACCATGTTTTGGGGGCGTTGTCATATACATAAGATATGGGAGCACCATGAATTATGACATTGGGTGTGGGAGAGTCATACCAATGGGAAAGAGGTGTAGGGTACCCTTGTCAGTTTGATTATTGTTATATTCTATATTTTGATAGTGTTATATGGTGAGTGTGACTTTGGGAGTTTAGGATAGTTAGTATAACTTTATAGGTGTTGTTTCGTTCTGTAGTTTTATCACAGGTTCATTAGTATGCTTACTTCACACGTGCACAAGAGACTTTGGTTTTCCTATTGAGTATACTTATATGCTGACTATATATATATAAAACATTTTTTAGGTTTCTAAGATGATTACTTTGATCATTCTAGACATTACTATCTCTAACCCTTGATAGTTATTGTGTCACTTCTTAGCTTTACTTTTTGGTATTTACTTTGGGGACTCTTATCTGTATCAGTTCTATTTATACAAGCATGTGGGAATGTTTTTGGGTTTATTTTATATTATTTCTTCATGTTTTTTTGGATGATTCAACTTATATCACGATATTGTATTATTATAGAGGGTAATTCCCCCCATATCATGATATTTTTATATCCTCAGTGCTAGTATTCAACACAAGACCTACTAGAGGCGGGACGTAGGGGTCATTATATTTCTCCCCTCTCTACAGTGTATTTGGAGGGAGGGGTTCGTGACAACGTTACTATCAATCGATCCATCCACCGCATATTCTAAGAAGCCTATTATTTAATAGGATTACTAAGTAATTATACAAAATTCTTTGAGTCTATTACTGATGATCCAATTTAGGAAATGTGGAAATATTTATATAGGTTGTTTACTACAATATTGTTCCCAAACATGGTTTCATGGACATACCCTATATAGAATAGCACCCAAAAAATACTATTTGAAGATATTGAATATATTCAACAAAAAAGGATACAATGACAAGGTATATGAATTATGTATTACTATATTACTTGATAATATTTATATTTAATTATTCTGATATAACTTTAAATTACATAATAAAAACAATTCCCATTTTCATATTCTTCTCATTTATTCATTTATTTAATTCATTTTCAATATCACTTATTACTCTATATATACTATAAAATATTAAATTTTGATGGATATTCATATTAAATAGTGATTATTTTTGTGTATATGTTTAATCCTTTTTTATATAGTGAACATATATGTTTCCATCTGACACAATCAACATAACAAAATCTTTACATGTTGTACGAATTTTTAAATATTTCATACTATATGTTTAATAGTAAAGTCACTATACTGGTGGTAAAAATACTTTTTACATACCATTTTCTATTTATCAAAATTATTAAAAATTGAATATCCATTTATCTTTCCAAATGTTCATGTAGCTAAATGCATTTATTTTATAGTCAAAATTATCCTCTATGATTTTAAATCGAATTCCAGTGTTATAAATATTCATTTATAGATACAGTGAAGTATTCCCACTACTACAATAGTGTAAATAGAATATTCTCTTATTGTAAAAATTACACTATTACAATGTTGGGAATATTATAGTGTTTCATGCCCACTGTTACAGGGATGTAAGTATAATATTCCAATTTTGTAAATAAACCACTATCATAAATATACTAGTTCCATAAATATAATATTCCACTTCTATAGTGAATTATGTCCACTATAAATATCCCAGTGTTGTAAATAGAATATATAGTGTAGTATTCCCCCTACTACATGACCAATGTTATTTTTCCATGGAGTTATGAATGGTATGACCAATACTACATGAAGTATAATTTGATTTTTTTCAACCGTTAACATAATTTTTTTTAAATTAATCATTGATATAAATTCAAATTCTATTTTATATTATTTTAAAGAAAATAACGAACTCATTTACAGAATTTCAAACTGTATGATATAACAAAACCATCTTACTTTTTTTGAAATAACTAACCCATTCTTATAAATTTAGCTATATTATCATATCATGTTTCTATATACTCGATCTTACCCTGAAACTATTATTTCTTCCATTATTTTATTTTAATTATATCAAAAATAAATTTTTATTCATATATAACAAGCTATTATGATAATATAAATACATCTCAAGGATAAAAAACTACAAAAATATGTATTATTAGATATTGACAACATTATTCACCCCCATGGAATATTATTGAATAATTATCCTTCTATGCCTCTTCTAGATTAATCTACTACATTAGTTAGGAATAGATTGGTTACATTATAAAAGAATTATAATAAGGGAAAGCTTAGTGAATAATTTACTATCATATGTAGAAAATCTACCAATTAATAAGAATACGTGATAGCCATAATTATTAATGCATCAAACATGCCCACCGGAGGTGTACAACTAATATTGTCTACAAAAAATACTTCAAAACTTACATTAGGTATAAGTCGGTTTTAACTTTTATATTTGATGTAAATTTATATATTTAACATTATATTTAATTTAATCTACTCATTTTATAATGTTTTTTTTCTTTAATAAAAAAAATAGTTTTCATTATTAATACAGTTTCTTAAAAATGGATTTTTCAAACACTAAATTATGATAAATTTCTATTGAATATGATGACACATTGAAAATTGAAGTTCCCATAATTTAAATGTGGTTTAAAAATTCATTAAAATTATCATATCGAATAGAAATCATTTATTTTCTCCTTACTGATGAAAATGTGAGTTATATAGCTTTACTTAAGAATTAAAAAATACAAAAATATAATCTATAGTATACATTGTATTAATCATGATGTCAATATATATTTTCTGATTAGTTAACCATTGTATTATTCCTATTTATATTTTTTTGTCTACAAACAGGTATAAGTTTATTATTTAATATGTATTATATCATTTGATAGTAAAAAATTATGAAGAGGGGTTTTTTTACTTAAATTTATGTGTGTTTATTACTAATAGTTTCTTTATTTCATTTTTGAAAAAAGTTTAGTATATAATAATTTTTTTGAGGAATGTTTAAGGGAATGATATCATAGGTATTAGTTAGTAATAAAATCTTTAGTGTAGAGTTTAATTTCATGTTCATAAAGAGTTAAAAAATATCATCATAATAAATACATATCAGGTGATATATCATATAGTAACAAATTAAAGATGCAATATGGATATATATTGAATATAATCTATTAGTACATGATGATATATAGTCTAAAAGATTATGATATCATATGTATGTATACCGATATCAATTACGTATCATATGACTTATTACATATCTTATGTAATATGTTAGTATATTGATTTACTGTAACTTATATCATCTATAATTGGTTGATTCTCTGTAAACTAATAGATTATACTATCATATGTATGTATACTAATATCAATTACATATCATATGATCTATTACATATTTTATGTAATCTGTTAATATATTTTATGTATTGTAATTCAATGATCAGAATAGATCAACAGATCTGATGACCAATTAAACATTTATAACCAAATATCAAACTAAGTTTTAATTATAGTTTAAGTTGTAATTCACTAGTAAAAATACTTATTGGTAAATTAATAAATAATAATACCTAATTAGAAACGATACTGCTTGTAATACCCTGATATTTTGTGAATATATTTTTTTCAAATTAATTTATTCATTTTTATATCATTCACTTTACTCAACGATGAATATATATTTATATTATTATATAAAAACACTAATATTTTATTATTTTATACACAACACTAAGTTAATCTTTCACTACACACAACACCGACTTCTCTTGCGTTACACGCAACATTGAGTTTATTTGAAACAACACATTACTATTATAATTATTTATATAATATAGCTATAACCTAGAACTTAAAAATTGTAAATTAGATATTAATAAATAATTTTTAATTTTTTTACTTAAATTAAAGAATATTTATAATATATTGTATAATTTTTGGTAAAGTATTTATATGTTTAGAAATACTATTTTTTAAAGGGATTACTTATTTTGTCCTTCTAAAAAATTAATAAAATTATTTTTAGAAACTATAAGAAATTTAATTTGGTAAAATAAATATCATTTGAGAATTTGGAATTTAAAAATTTACTTAGGGTTAATTTTTAGTATTTTCTTGAGAAGTTTCATTTTTTTATGTATAGTGAAAAATATTGCATTGTAGTTAAAAACTACCTTTTTCGTTTACCAAATTATTATACATTAAATTTATTTTTAAAGTCACAATAGATCTATTATATATATTAATCCAATTTATTTCATTGGAATAATTTTTATATTGAAATTAGATATAAAAACGTATTGAACTTTTGAACGTTCTGTTAACCCACCTTCTCGTCACCTCTACAGGATTAGCGTTAAGCACAATTTTTTCACTTTTGTGAATTGAATTTCGAAAAATTAAAAAACATTCTTGTAATTAGTATGATATTTAGTGTCTAATAGTATCAACTTAATATTTTTCATATAATGAATAGTAACTTTAGTAGAATTTTATTTACCATGGTTAAGGATAAATTGGATAACTAAAGGTAAAACATATTATAATATTACAAAAGTACATGTCCTAATTTCACTGTATAAGTGGATTTTGACAAAAATCAAAATTATTCGAAAATTATATCCTTTTTAATCAACATTTCTTAGAATATTACATTTATTAAATTTTATTTAATGATAAGTTTAAAATACCATAATCATATTTTTAATAACAATAAAATTTTTAATATGGTGATATACATAAGATAAATTAGACTACAAATATTAATTTTAAATCTAAAATGTTAATATATATCATGAAATTTTATTTATATTTTTTAGTGATAATATACATAACTTAAACGGTGACACAATGATAATGCAGTAATTCTTTAATTTATAAAAGGATCAAATAAATGATATTAAAAATAAAAAAATATATAATTTGAATTAATTAAGGTACTCCATGAATTTTATTGGTGACTATGACATTTTAATATTTTATTAAATGTTTTGTTTCAAAATTATCTTGATGGTTGGATTTTGTTTAAAGATAAAGTTGTGAATAGTGTCAAAATTAACACTAATGATATTTTATAAAAATAATATTTTATTAAATTAATTAAAAAATCTAAAAATATTTAAAAAATAAAAATAGATTATTATAAGGTCTAAAATGTCATAAATTATCCATTTATGGACAATTTATTCCATATGAGTATTAATTTATAACCTCTTAATATTTAAAATGTTGTTACAAAAATTAAAATTACAATATATTCATTAAGGGTAAATCAAAATGATAAGGATTAAAATAAAACTAAAACTTGCCTCAAAATTATTGGATGAATATTATTCGACCCTTATCACCTTAATATTAAATTATAGTTGTTTAATGGTGACTAGTCTGTAAAAATAACTTTTATATTATTTAAAGTCAAGGATAGTTACAAAATATCACTCTCTTTTATTTAATATTTTAATGTGCCCACATAGGAACAAAATTAAGATATTAAAGAATATAAAAAATCTATTTTTATCGTAATGAAATTAATTTCATTATATAATTTTATATTTAATTTTTATAAATTATATAATTACCTTATATGCTTCTTCAATGTTAAAACAATATTTATTTAATTAACAGGAAAAAAATTGATTTTAATAATATTAATTTTGACATATTTTGGTTGAATTAAATTTTATAATGAATTTTATAGATCTATAATATATATTATAAATTTTTAAAATCATTATATTTGAATTCCCACTTTGTATTGAAGTATTTAAGGCCAAATTAAATAAATAGTATCGAATTTAAAAATAATGATATTTTAATGAATTAATATATTATTAAATTATTTAAAAATCACAAAAATGATAAATAATCACAATGGGGGTAGTATATGGTCTAAAATTTCAGACCCCATTCATTTATATCTGATTTGAACGTTTTTTCTCTAGAATAGCTGTATTATATTTTTATATTTTGAGTATTTCCGAAAGTACCCCTCACCTCAATTAAAAAAGGGAACCGCCTCCCTCACTTCCTTGAGCCTTCAATCTCAACCAAAACCTGCCAATTTACCTTATAAAATTCCTTATTAACATTCTATAGGTTCTTGTCTTCTCAAAATTTCAACTCTTGTGTCCCTAAGAGGGGATCTAGAGGGAGACCATCGAAGAAGAGGTAATCTCTTTACCGACTCTTTCAAAATTGTTTATTTTTCTTCTTCCTCTTCGTGTATTTATTACTTTATAAATTAATATCTATAATATCACCAATATTTTGAGATTTTATTATGATTATGGATCAATCATATTCCACCTTTTATTCATCCTATTAAAAATGAAAGTGCCACGCATGTGTACGTACTACTTACCATCTCCACGCCATGGTATAAAATGTTATTCATAACCACTTTACTTAGATGAGTGTAATTATGGAAATCATAATTATATATAATTATTATAAGATTATATTTATTCTGTAAAAAATTATATATCATCCACTTCATTAATTTTGTTACCATTAAGAGATAGATATCGTCACTCATGTGTACGCACAGCCTATTATCTCCACAACGAGATGAAATTCATCTTCCACATTCACCACTTAAATAATGATTATAAAAATTTATATAATGAATAAATATAAAATATATTACATAATCATTCTAATTTAATACTACATATATACATATATGTCATTTTCCATCTTCCATTCAGTATGATATGAAAATGGAAACAGTATTTATACGTACGTTTGGTTTGTTGTAACCGTGAACATTGTATTCCATTTCATATATCTATATTATTTATATATACTAAATATATATTATATATAAATCATGAATTATATTCTAGAAGTACGTAAATCATTATCTAAGTAATAGGATCAAGAATAAAAAGTTAAAACTTGCACGATAAACAAAATGGTTATTATTCGAAATATAGCCTTAACTTGGAGATGTTGATAAATGGGTAATATAAAATCATAAATGAATCATATATGATATCATAAATATTATTATGATTTTTTTATAAGTTAATAATATTTTTAAAACCACTATTCCTGATTTTCGGACATGTATGAAGGGAATCAGACCTAAGGTAAGGGTTAATTCCTTAATCTCATTATCATCAGGCTTGTTTATACATAAGTATCTAAGGGGAAATATTTATCATCCATGTCCATGTTTATTAAAAATGTAATTAAAAATTTTCTTACTATTATTCTATAATTTTTTAAATTCATTTTTACCCGTGTAATCATTTTTATTACATGTTTTGAAATGAATCTTTTTTCATTTTCTTAACGATGTACTTTTTGACTTTTCAACAAAAATATAAAAAAGAATGCTTTTTTAACATATATTTCATGAATGGATTTTTACACTATCTTAATTACATATTTAATTGAATATTCCCTTAAAATATTTCAAGGTTATTTTCACAAAAAAAAATTCTTTTAAAAGTGGATGGAATTTCAAGTAAAGAAAATGTTTTCAAAATAGAAAGGATATTTTCATCAAGAATTGTTTTCAAAAGATCTCTAAGAATTATTTTCCATATAAGATAACATTTTTCGAAGTTATTATTTTTTACTGGGGATATGATTCAATGTTTCCATTGTTATTATTTCTATTAATGTTTTGTGTTTATGATGGAATGATTTTTATGAAACCCTTATCTTCTTCATGGGTTATGTTATGATTGCATGATGTTTATAAAACCCATTTTAAATCCATGGGATCTGATATAATAATTGATTTTTGTTCTTGTGAAACACATATGTATGATTTTATTTTGAGATTGGTGGGACCTATATCTCCCTCCAATTCATTGGGGAAATATTTATATCTCATGAGATAGGCATAAAGGACCTTGTCCACTAAGATGGTATTTCGAGTGAACCTTGCCTACTAAGATGGTTATGGGAGTGAACCATGACTACCGATATGGTTATGGGAGTGAACCATGGCTACCAATATGGTATGGGGAGTGATCCCATACTATTAAGATGGTCTTGGCAGCAATTCCTTGACTACTATGGAAATCATTTTTATATTCTTATGTGTCTGCCACAAATTCTATGTCTCATTACTATGTTATGATTTCATTAATTTTTTCATTTATTTCATTTTAATTCATGTATTATGAACAACCAATATTTATTCCATGATTCCTATTTATGATCATTAAAATGTATGGTATGATCTTATATTTTCATGATCATGTTCTCATAACCTTATTCTCATGATAATGTCTACATGTATCCTTTATTTACCCTTACTAAGACACTGAGCTCACCCTTTTTTTATGTTTTCTTTTCCCCAGGTTATAAATAAAGGTTTTATTTAAGGGTACTAAAATGGAATATCTTTCTGGGATATTTTGCAGATCTAACACCAAATTATAAGAATGTGATATAATTTTCCAAAGGTACTAAACTAATACAGTCTTTGGGAGTGTGTTTGTGTAATGTATTAAGTATTCCAAAAAAATGATGTAATGTTAATGTATGTCAAGGTTGGGTCATTATACTACATTCATATATCTTCTCCCAATTTTTCATTTCAATTCTCTATAGTTTTATGTAGAAAACCTAGAACCTTTACTCATCTATCCTCTCATCAAGGATTTTAGATTTTCCTAATCTTTTTTCTTCTCATCATTTGATAGAACATCATATAGGAGGATATGATTAATCATATAAAACGTTTATCTGTTGTAATTGATATAATATGTAATATATTATTTTACTAATAGATTACTACCATTATACCTTTGTGATCAATAATTTTTTTTTATATGGTGATCACCATACACTATACTGGATGCAATTTAGAAGTAATCTATTTTTAAAACCATCTACTCTAATATATAGTTTAATTTAATGTTATATCTTCTATTATAAATAGTTTTATTTAATTTTATGTATGTTATGCCTCTATCTCTATAGGGATACATATTAAATATAATATATTAGTTACCTCATCCACTGTTATATATTTGAGGGATACATCAGTTCATAGATCATCATAATAATTACATATTGGGATCTATGTATATAAACTTCAGTATAATAGTCAGGTATTTCAAATAGATGAATTTTTTATACAAATATAATAGTATAGTAACAATAACAGGAAATTATGGGTTCATTTTGATGACCGAAAACTTTATTAATGAAAAATAAGATTACAAGACGACATAGAGCAAGGGGAGTTACATAGTTGAGAGTGAGACACACCCATCATGTCATCCTCCACTAAATAAGTACAAAATAAGGGGTCTTAAAGGACCACTAATGGACCATAGTTTTTATATATATGCAATTCTTATTCCAATGAAATAGTGATTACAACCTTGGGTGAATCCTCGGTATGTGCGGAGGACACCACTGCAACCCAAATGTCCTGGTGATCCCAACACGGCTCCCTCAACATTTGATTTTATACAGTGACCAAGAGGCAGGATCCAGCATTTGTGCTTGCCCATGAGTTGTTTCTTTGTCCTACATGTAGTTATAAGAAACTGAAGGGCCTGGAATTTCAAATATGTGTTGTCCATGGTGCAAGTTTGTGTGGGAGAAGTATCATATAAGTCACAATGAATAATTAATGCATTAGAATGAGTTGAAGGAGCCATGGGGTCAAACAGAAACTCATTAATAGATATCAAGATAGTAGGAAAAGATGATGCAATAGCAGCCGCCAAAAGATTCTGGATTTGGGGAAAAGAAATATTTCCTGCTAAAGTGATACTGGTAATTAAGTCCTTAAGGGGAGTTAATAAAGGCAGAAGTGAGCTACTCCATATAGGCCATCATCAATCAGTTATGCACAGAAGTTGGGAGCTCTGAAGAGCCACATTGTGCTTGGTTCCATTATGGATCTCTTGGATAGGGCATCTCCCACCTAATTTTCCTCCTTATACAAATGTGAAATTTCAGATTAATCTGATTGGCTCAATTGATGGATTCAATCCAATGCGGTAGAAGAACCCATGGAATAATCTAGGTACGAGTCATAAGATTCATAACCAAAATTTCAGAGTCTGGTTCAATCTATAGGTTGGTCCATTGATAGCGGATAACATGCTTAATAGAAACCATCATCTCCCACAATTCAGCATTGTAATCATTCCCAACTACAATGTAGTGATAGATGCATCCATTGAAAAATCAATGGTGGGCTCGGAAGATACATCTGCACCTTGAGGGTCCTGGTGTGCCCGAGGCCACACCATCTATATTGACATTACCCTAAGATAGAGTCGGTGGGATACATCTCAAATATTTTAGAACCTGAGGCTACTTGGGATGACCCGCAACTCTCAACAATCAAAGAAAAATCAGATCACTTACAATGTTATTCATAGCCCTTGTTTTCACCTTGGTAGCAGCATGCACCTCCCGATACATATCAAGAATTCCATCATGAATTTTTTGTATATGAACCATTAAATTCGATTCATTCTTGGACCTCTAGATTGAGGCAATCATAGATGTTGTTGCTTCAGGAAAGAGGAGATGCACTTCCAGACTATGGTCAGAATGGGTAATGAAGTCAAGAAGGTCCAGGAGCTGTCTACCTACTCCCAGATTCATTGTAAAGATCCATCTCGCATATTTCTATAGCATACGTGAACAATCAAAGCCCATGAATAGGTGATGTAAATTATATTATATCTTAAAACAAAAAATGAATTCCAAGACAATGTGTTCTATAACTTTCTTCAGTTGTTCATGCAGTGGTAGTCAGTTTTTATAGATTCCCTATAGCAGAATGTAACTTGAGGGATGAATACAATCTGCTTTAAACATGGATAGTCGTGCAGGTTCCATGTTGGTGCTTTCACTCTCCAACCAATAGTAATCTTTGGAATTAAATCGGTCACTGGAACTTTATGTACATACCAAGGTTTCAATATCAATGAAGGCATGATGCTGATTTTCAAGTTTAACCTATATGGGTAAAAAATCAAGAACATTGTGAGTTTCCATGAGCTCACGAATAGTCATTTGTAATTGTTCAGTAGGAATAGTCAGATGTTCCCTTAGTAGGATATCCATCCATAAGGTGTTCTAACAGATCATGTCTGAATGTTTGGAGACCAGCCATTTTATATTGTGCATAATTTCTTTGAAAGATTATTTAAGATATAGACACATCAAAGACCTGAGATAGCAATTATAATCATCAAACAACCTCCCCATGAGCCTACTAGCTAAGTAGCTATAGGAGGGTTCATTGTGGTCAATAGGTTCCATGTGAATTTATCAATGAGACCATCATTGAAAATTCTCAGGTCATTAATTCCAAGGCCCCCCATTGCAATGGGATTAATGCATTCCCTCCATGAGATCGTGACTACTTTCATTTAGAGAACCAAACTGGTCCAAATTAAGTTCTTGATCATACCTTTTATCTCTTTGAGGACACATCTTGGCCATATTTATAAATAAAAAGAGTATAAAAATTTAGATTTGATGACTGAGTTCACAAGGAACACCCTCCCAGCTTGCGACATCGATTTCTCTTTCCGGATCACAATCTAATTAACAATTCCACAGTTGATTCCTCTAAGGAAATGACTTTCGATTCTACCCCAAAAAATTGTGACACCAAGGTATGTGAAGGGTAGAAAGCCTTTCCTTGCTCAAAGCCTTCACGTGATTTTGTCCTGTCATCCCACTATGAGCCTGTCACCTAATACAATGATGGATTTTCCCCAAGATATCGCATACCCTGCTACTTATTCATAATTGATGAAAAGGGAATGAATGGAAGAGATGGTCCTCTAAGAGGCCTGACCAAATAAGAGAATTTCATCTGCATAAAGAAGGTGTGACGGAATAGGTTCACCTCTACCATCTCTGATTTGTATTCAATGAAATTTATTTAATGAAATTTATGGAAAATCATGAGTATTTTATGCCCCATTCTATTTTACGTTTCAATATACTATATTCAATGCAATTTCCAATTTACTTTAGCTTCATTTTGACCATTATTTAATATGTTGAATTTAGTTTGATTTATTAAATAAATATAATACTATATTCAAATAAATATTCAATGAAATCTATTTACCATCATATTCACTATTATTTTAAAATTATGAATTCTGTTAATTTTTATAGGAAAAAACCATTAATGTAATAATTCAAGGAAGATGGCTTATAAAAAAGTACAAAACTATTCTATAAGAAAATCATTATTATGTAATTATAGTCATTCAGATTATTGAAAAATAGAGAATAACTTATAAAACTATAATGAGTTAAAACTAATTTTTAAATGGAGCACTAATATAAACATTCTGTTGTGAAAATTCCCCATTTCAAATCCAATTTTATTCCATTTGAAGACATTAAACAAAACAAGGTACCTGAGAAATTATTCATAGGTAAATTAAATTTAATTTTTATCATTCTCAAATAGTCTATAGTTTTATTTTTTATTTATGTTAGAATTTCTCTAATTATAATGTTATATTAGATGTTATTGTAAAGCAACATCATCATCAACCAATCCAATCATGGGGGGAAATAACAAAAGTATTCAACTTCCTCTAATAGATGATAAATAATTTTAAATTAAAATTTCAATTTTTTCTTGACCTTATCATTTTATAATTAAATTTATATTACATTTACAATTAATTGTTACATAGGAATAACTATTAGCTTCACTTTTTGGGATGAATTTGGTGAACTATGTACAAGACTTCTGAAAGATGAAACGGAACTGACTAACATTTTGGTCCAGCATCTTTTCTATGAAAAGTGACTTAACAGTATGGTCTTCAAATATTATATAAATATTAAATATGAAATTCCTAAAAATTAGAATTTTTTAATTATGTCTCATTTAACTTTTTTTAGACATGGTAATTGTTGTCAGAAGTATGAATATATCAAATATTCTACTAAATCTTGAAATTCTTATTGTACATTATTTTAGAAACAGGTGATCATTTTTTTATTTTTCTCACATTAGTATATTTATTTTCTATAATTTTTTTCATTTGTAACCTACAATATGATGATGTATTTCCACTAAGATACTACTCTTGCTACCTTTTCATATTTTACATCTATAGTAACATATGACACAAGTGTATAGAAGTACATTATTAATCTACTGTTATTTTTTGTGACTATATAATTATGATTCAAACTTATTAAATTAGTGCTAATATTGCTTTTAAAAATTTACTAACATTATTTTCTAATCGGTATGCTGAAAACACCGCAAAAAACATGTGAAAACATGATCAGAGCATCCTATGTATGTTCTACATCATTAGGAACATTATTCCAAATGATTGAAAAAAAAGAAAAAAAAGAAAAAATTATATCATGTATAGAGGTTAGATAACAAATTTCATTCATGGAAATTATGTTTTTAGTTGACCTGTGAAAAACAAAGTTAGAACATGCAACATATTAATGATTCATTTCTTGGATTACTTGTTACAAAGTGAACAATGGTAGATATAGTAAAAAAAATTGAAATCAACTACAACTTCTATTATGAATCATGCATTTCTTGTAGAAAGATGGTATATTACTTGAATGAAAACATTTGGTGACATAACGGTAATGTATCACCTCTATCTACTATTCCATGGAATTTTCTCTAAATTTAAAAGATTATATTCATGTTTTGTGACATTTTCTAACTACTATATTATATTATTTAATGATCATTAACTTTTAAATAATTTTAATGAAAATTACACCGTATAGATTTCATATAGAATTAATATTTTTAAAACATTTTCTAATTACAATATATAAAAGTTGCATTTTTATCTTACACAATTTGTCGAGACCATTAAATTATGCATTAAAAATATTAAATTATGGAATCTTTGATATAAATTTTAAATTAATATAAATTTAATACTTTATTAGCTTAGATATTAAGTACAACTATTAATCAGTGATAATTATGGATCTATCTTGATCATCCTCCTTGAAAAATAATTTTAAGCAATTTATATCAAAAACAACTTTAGATCTAATAGATATACTAATTCAAGTAATTTTTTAATATTCATATATTTTTTTGTTATGGATATACAAATTTAATGAAATCAATTAAGTAAAATATAGGATAATGATGATTTCATATTTCCTATTAACCTATACATATTCAAGTACAAAACCATTATTATCAATGATGAAGTGTTAGAATTAAAAATACGAAATAGAAAATGATTATTAGAACATAATACTTTCAAATTTCTCTACATTATAGATAATGTGAAAAAAATTTGTGATTTTTTCGAACACTTCCAAATAACTCAATGTAGTTCATTAAAACTAGTTTCACATAACTTGTTTAGTTATTTTTTTGTCTTGGCTATAAATTTCATTATCTTATAGGTTGTGCCTTCTAATTCATCCTTCCAGTGATCTATTTCAATTACTAAAATAATTTGGTCTTCATACCCAATGGTATATACTATTTAGCTTCCTATCTATTTCAATTTTATATTGAAAATACATTATATTTATATGCATACCTTTACATTTTATATACATGACATCAAATTTTATATAGTACCCCTCTTGTTCAATAAAATATGATCACTTCTTTTTTTTATGGTATGCATATAATATGTTTATTAGTATACATATAATATGATAACTAGTGTTTCTTTAACAATGTGATATTATATGAATTATTTTCTTAAAAAACACTAGAAATTATATTACCATTTTAATATATCACAATGTTAATTATTTTACACACAATTAATCAAATTTCTGGTTTAATAAATCATAATGTGCAGTATTTTTTGAAGTATTTCTTAAAAAAATATTAAAATGGGAATTTTTATTCTCACTAGTAATCATATTACTCGTTCAATATATTACTGATTTTATTATGGAACATTCGTTAAAAAATATTTTACATTGTGGAAAAAAAGTTGTTTAATTTTTCTGGTTTAATATTTCATAATTAATTTTCACACAATAATTCCTAAAGTATTTATTTACAACAGTAATCATATTAATATTGTGAAAAAACACAAGTAATAATATAGTATGTTTTCAAAAAATATTTCACATAAGCACATAAAACACCAATAATAATATTATATGCATTCCTTATTATTTTATTTAGTTTCCAAACCTTTCAATATAATATTAAATGTATACCTTTAAAAAAAAGTATTACTACAATAGTTTCATATTCATATTATATACAAACCTTCGAATTTTATTTCCAGATCTTTATATGATTGAATATTTTAATTCCTTTTATTTTAGTTGGTTTAATCATTTTATTAACAACTATACATTTTAATTACCTTTTATAATATGAATTTAACAATTTTAACTAATTTATCTTTATCTACTTTTAATTATATGAAGTTTGTCTCACATTTTACTTAATATATTATTTGTATATACATTTATAACAAGAATTGGAGCAAGAAAGATTTGATGGAGGTGAGGAATTCAACACTGAATTCAGCAGATACATTTTAACTTCAGCAGATCTTAAAAAGCATTTCAATGAACATCAATGTGGGATGAAAAGTAAAATTGAATATATCAAATAAAAATCAAATACTATATTCAACTATTTATTGGTGATTCAGTTCTTTTATGTATCAACTATTATTTACTCTTACATTTATTTATTTTTATATATTGCATCTATCTAAATGTTTTAAAACCTCGAAATTATGATTTCTTTTACATAGAGTTGTGATTATATGATTATATCATCCAAATGCATGGGTTGGGTACTACTTTAATTTTTAATCATTTGAAATCATAAATATGGAGAGGTGGAATAGGATACGGTTACAAGGGAAACTATTAGGAGAATTCTAAGGACCTCAAAAAGTAGGAGTTCACACGGATGGGATGCATTGAATTGGGAAAAAAGTATGGAAAAAATAAAAAACAATGGGGGTGAAAAAAATGAAACACTACCAACATTTTAGAAAATGTGAGAATGTATTTTTAATTTACCATAATTTATAAAATTGAGAAGTTTTATTAAATTTACCAATTCACAATTTACCTTCATTTTTATAAAATGCAGGTAAATATATTAGCCACATTTATAAACATGGAAAATGTAAAAAAGAACATGGCTAAATCCATTTTTCCCTATAGTGAGGGATTTACTAAGTTCTTGTTTATTAAAATTTCTCAAAAAATGTAAATTAAAGTGTGAATGAAATAGGACAAAACTGATAAAGACATAATAATAATACTAAAACTAATAAATAAAATTATGAAAAAGTGAATAACATGGGGATATAACATGATTTGACCCACTTTAAAACTATGTACATGGAAATAAACTGCCTTAAAATCTATTTATTGTGTAATTAAAAAATATCAATCTTGCAAAAAGGATATGATAAAGAAAAAAAATAGATAAAACCAGATAAAGATATACACATGCACATAGGTTTCATGTAGAAATAGAATATTTTAATAAATAACCAAATAAGAAGAATGATAGATCTTAAAATTTTTTGCATTCACTAAGAAACTATAAGTAAATAACTATAAATATAAAGTGATATCATCTGGGTCAGAGTTTTTAAATTTATTCCTCCTACTCCTTTAAGCTCTCAAAGCATGAAATCTCCACCAGAATAATGCTCCTAGAGTCAACCATGAGTGTCATCATTGATAAAGTTTCAAACAAGATCCTCTTTCTCTGGATCTCTCTCGGTATTTCAAAAATTTATCTCATTGGGAATTTGAATTCTCTCTGATAAGAGGAACTCCTTATAAACTCATTAAGGTGAGTCAATCATCACTCCTAAATATAATTATCAAGGTTGGGATACATATATAGATGATTAAACATAAATAATTTGTCTCTGTAACAAATTATAAATTATTGGTGTAATGTGATAATAAAACCTACATTGTTTCAGAATGAATTCACCAAAAGAAGCACAAATTGGAATATAAATACAGCTCTGATGGAATAAACTATCCAGGGTGTGTGTCTATCAAAGATTGGCTCCCCCATGTGCTTCATATAAGATTAACATACACAGCATAGGTAACATATAAAATTATAATTCCCCACATTATACTAAATTCCCCAATTACCTGTTCTATGTCAGAATATCCCACTAATTCCATTTCAGATCATATTAATCTCCACAGCTACTTGACTATGGAAGATTATGTTCCCATGGCCACATAATATTTAAATTCCCCCTTGTCCGAATAATATAGCTAATCCAATTGTAATATTAAATTATATATCATATAGTATTGAATAAAAACCTTAAAAAAATATGGAAATAAAATATAAAATTTTAAAAAATAAAACTAAAAAAATATGAAAACTAGAACACATGAAATGTGATGATAAAAACATGGAAAATACTACAATTAAAACTTACACATTAATTTGTAAGATAAATAAGAATCCAATATTTAAAAAAATATCCACATTAAAAATTAAAATATAAATAGATTTTATGTTCTTTAAAACTAATCTAACCTTTGAACTAGTTCAAACAATTTTCAATAAACATAAAACCCTAAGAACTATTGTAATTAGCTCAGTGTGATTATCTCCATTTCATGTAACACTGTGGAATATTCCTACATGTAACATCTCATCTACTACAATCAACTACTAAACACATGATCAGAATAACATAACTTATTCTATGAAACAAAATTAGAAAATATTTTCAAACCATATATGTTGGCATTTAAATTTGTTCCTCGGTATAAGTTAAGGAATGTCACATCCATTTGGAATGGAATCCAAGATCAAATGGCCACAAAATCCATCAAAGGATATATCTCCAGAAGAACCTTTGTAGAGGTCCCTTCCCCACCGTGAACACGCAAGGATGAGATAGAACTCCTGGGAGTCAAAACACTCCACGACCACTCTATGGAATTTGATGGATGGCTTCATGAGTTCAATAGTGCCACGACCATTCATGAGGCGCAAATTTACATCACAAAGCACTTCCAAGCAACACGACTCCCTAAACCTATAAATATCTTTCTCCCTCCACCTCAAAGGCATGACTACACTGACCATTCAACTTCTAATATCCCATTTTGAGAAGCATTTGAGCCTTATGAACCATTCCAAACAATGGATCATCCAAGGTACTAGAACATCATGAAACACCATTTCCATTATTCCTAATTACATATACCTAAGGTAGATATGTCTTTCATGATGTAATACACTCTTCATGGATGAATAAGTACCTATAGGGTACTTGAGACTTCATTAAGCATTTATCGTTCATGAATCAGTCCTTTCCCATCCTCTGACTTCATGCCAAGGTAGGGTCTCCAGGTCATGTGAATCCCTTTCCTTTTCAAATCCCCTTTCCTCCGGGAAGCACCCAATCATCATGAATAACCTCTCAGTGAGGATCCTTTCTTCAGGATACACTCATCCATGTATCCCTCTAGGCTTGTGCGTAGTAATTATTTAGTCTCTCGTGAAGTTTCCTCAGTTTTTTTACCTTACCTATTTCTTTTCAGCATAGGTATGCTAATTGATTTTTCATTTCCGTAGAGCTACCCTAACATGGACCTCTCAATCAAAAAATCATCCACACATTCGCCTTCCTAAAATTTCGATGAATTAACCTCCCTAAGGGTTTATTTTAGATAGCGATATAATCTTTACGGGTGAGGAGTGGATCCCCCATGTCTGAGATACTAGACATAAAAATTCCTAGCACCAACATCCTCAACACATGAGGTTAAATTGTTATCTAACCCTATGTGTCAAGCCTAGGATGTCACCATGTTTGTGTGAAATTTAATTACATCCTCCTTGAATAATGTTTCATCCTCATCATAGGATCAGATTGGGGATAAGTATTAGTAACCACTCACTTCCCACACTATCAATCATATACACCTCTCCCTTTAGGCATTGTTGTTCTGTGCTCCTCAGGAAGTTTCCTGGAATAAGCCATAGTACACACCTAATAGGAATATATGTGTATGGATAATGTGTAATGAGATATTCCTCACATGTAATTAGAACCTCCTTATACAAAATGATGTCCTCATTGGGTATCTTCCACACATAATCGCCACACAATCTCTCGTCAATTCTTCTTTCATGGCACGAGTGTCAGGTCTACTACTTCCTCTTGTTTCTAACACCGAGCATAAATCATGTCATATTAGAGGATAGTAGAGACTATGAAATCAATACGATACCCAAACTATAATCCCTATTATAGTAATCCTCGGTCTTCATCATCTGATGGTTTATTCCAACATGTAAGCCTCAACACGTCCCATTCAACAGGCTTCCTCCTTAGGTATAAGCCCCAATCATGCTCCACTAATAGATCCCATGTGTAATCTACAACCATATATTCTACTTCCAAGGTCAACTATCCTGGTCTAATATCCAACTCCCCCTTTGAAAACTATGTGGACTTTGATTTCCAACTAACTAGGATACATAGAAGGCCTACCTAAGGTTTAAGCCCGACACTTCATCCATCACCCCCAAACATCTCATCCAATTTATTCACTCCAATAAAAACATCATCCACAACCATACTAATTTTACCTAGGCTGCCACATCTTGGTGAGATAATTCCATCTACTTAGGCTATTCCTACATATAACCCCCATCCATAACATCATTTCTCCCAACAGCACCCAGACAGCTCCCATGCGCAATCCCCACTCCATCCATTGAACAGCCTAGGTTTTGATCAATGTATTCAAAACAAGGTACATAGGATGATTCCATTAGGTTCAATCCTATACAATGGTACACATTCTAGGGACTACCTCCTACTAATTCACCCTCTCTGATATGTCCCCATGGTTCATTTTGATTAGCCTCTCTCCGTCTCTACATGACATTAAACTCCAGGTATACCTCATGTTAAACATGGGATGCTTGAGGAAAACCTCAAAATAAATACCTATAGAATAATATTCCCCTTCATTGACATGGGATTATTTGGGTTCTATTCCTGAGATGCCTCCATGAGATTCCCTCCAATGATGAAGATATAGGTGACCAATTTTTCTGCATCCAGACATGTCAGTGATGCCCAATGTGACTGCTCTCCTTACTGAAAGTTATTTCCCTATCAAGACCCCATATAATTTCCAAATATAAGTAGCATAATTAACTAGATTCCAAAAATATATGGCATTGGCAATGAGTTTCATGAACCACATCTTATTCTATGAGGGATACCCAGACTACAAAACGAATTCAATGGAAGAATCCATGGAAGGAGGAACTAACATCCCGTCATCCTATTTCAATCAAGGAGAATAAATCACTGAGAAAGTGATGAATGGTTCCATCCTTTGGAAAGTTGGAATTGGGGTATAATGTCGTTTTCAACATTACATAAAAATATAAGGTGGACATGCCCCATTAAATGTGGTGAAAATATAAATGGTGAACCCAATGAGAATCTATTTTCCTAAATATAGGTATTAGTATCATTTGAGACATCATATCAATAGATAATAATTTTACATGATCCATCTATCAGGCACCAGGGCCCTCTAATCAAATAGTGGGCCCATCATGGAACTCACCGGTAGTTGGGGAAGTTGAACATTGGGCCTCCTAGTCTACGACACTGTCAATGAGGATCTATCTATCTAGCCATAGAACATTGGATGATGTTAGGGCCTTGGGGATTGATTTTTTGCAACATGTACTAATAGTTGAATCCTTCTGCTTTGTAGGACCCAAGATGCAATAACCCATTCACAAATCCTTGCTGATGCAGGGATTGAAGGCTTATCGATGTGTCAATCCCACAAGACCCCACCTCTTCCATGACATCCACTATTCCATCATCTACCAAGCACTCATGCCTCATCTCACCCTCTGAAATCATCTATAAGAGGTTGATAGATACCCCATTAGAATAGTATGAGTATGAGGGGGTCATTCCCATAAGGGATATGGCCTCTAGGACCTAAAGTCTTCTATGCATTGTTATCTCCACCACCCCTAAAGACCACATAGGGAGCCCCTACTCCCCACTATGATGATGAACTGCATCGTTAGCCTCTCCTCAGAATGATCTTTTGACTTGATACCCTTTTCCAAAGAGGTAGGGGATACCCAGATCACCCCAACAATGACTACCACCTGGGATTCACCTAGAAGGTCTCCAAACAGGTTGCAGCAATTCCACTAGTAACCAGTATTTTAGGCCGAGAATAGGTGGATCATTCCACTACTCTTCCGACCCCGATCTGACTCACCAAATGCCAACATCAGGCTCTATCTCAGGAGGATGCCTGTTAGGGGGCATAGTCTTCTATAGATATTATGGCTCCTGTCATAACCAAGTGTACTTATATAGATCTATGTCACAACAGAGTAGGGACCCCTCAATGCCTGGTTGGTATCAAGCCATCAGCCACCTCATGAGAAGGTTTGGTTGACTCTTTCAGTCACTATTGTCTCCATCAGTCATCACGGGCTAGTCTATGACAATAATATTTAGTATGTAGGTCCTATACAAGTATTCATCAGTAAAAGTGTTGGACCTCCCCATTCTCACAATAAACATGGAGGTCCTTCCCATGTTCCCAGCCTCAGCCAAAGAAATGGACCTCCCTACTTCATCGACGCCTAGTATAGAGGTCATACCCATGCTTATAGTTCTCAATATGGAGGTCCTCCCCATTTCATCAACTAGTGATGTGAATTTCCTCCTCACATCACCTCCATCTCTAGTAGAGGTATTCCCCACTCCAGCTTCCACCAAAGTATAGTTCTACCCTGCTTCACCGATTATCAGTATGAATTTTCTCCCCATTCCCTCATCACCGACCAATATGGAGGTCCTCCCTATGCAGCAACCAACCAATGTGGAGGTCTTACCCACTCTCTTGTAGGTCCTCTCCACACACCCAAAAATGAGTACAGAGGTCCTCCCCATACTTGTGATTCCCAACATGGAGGTCCTCCCCATGTTTCAAACGACCACACCAGAGGTACTCCCTGCTACGTTAACATCCAGAGAAAAGGTCCCCCCCCTCTCCAATGAAAACTGATACGGAGGTCCTCCTTGTATCCTGAAAAATTAAAATTATATGTCTGACCCCTACAATATACCCATATCCCTAAAGTCCTTCTCATTCCGAAATAGTCCCCTTCCTTGAAGAACCACTCAAGGGTAGAAGGGTGAACCGTCACCTCTAAACGAATAACTTCACGAAGTTCCAGATCATTGTCAATCTCGTTCGCTTATCAGATTCTGAAGCGGACTCAATGATGGAGTGTTCCCCAAATCCTTCCACATTAGAGTCTAAGGTTGAAACACGGTAGGTGAGATACGTCATCTCGATATGTGAAGTTCCCATGATCCATGAATCCCTCCACAGGTACATGCAGGAGGAGGCAAACATGGCTCCCTTCCATGGTATTATGGTGTAGTTATCTCTTTCATCACAAAATTTATTCTCTACCTCTACATGAGATCATGGAGAGTATTTCTGGGACATTATGAACTATGAGCACCCAATAGATCTGAAGATGATTGTCGCTACCCTCGCACATGAGGCAGTGCTCAGAACCCTATCCAACAAACATGTGATTATGTGGTCGACACTACCTCCCAATGACAACCCAGTGTGTAGTGATTAGTCATTTCATATAGAATAATATTTATCAGCTAGTACACCACCATGTTGGACCATATTTGGGTCATTTTCAATTTTTCATCCAGTGCTAATTAGAGCCTGGGGCAGTCAAGAGTCAGGTCTCGCTTCCAAGCAGGGAAGCTTATGGGACACTCTTACTACAGAGTAGCTATCTGAAGTGTTCTAGTTAAATGTGGTTCCTAAATTCAACATTCAATAGACCCTTACATAGGAAGAGGTTTTTATCTTTCACCATACCATCTAGGAATCACATTTTCGCCTTCATAATTATCAGTTAGTTTACCCAATGATTCGAGATCACTTCGATGATATTGGCCATAAATGTTGTATCGTTTAGTAGGTAGTGATTCCAGTGGCCTAGAATCTTACATCACCAGGTTACCACTGGACCCTTCAATGTAGATGCATCCAGAGCATCACAGTGCTTGAAAAAATTATTGAAGAAATGTATCCACATGTGAAGATTTGTGGTTGGGGACAGTATGTCTCTTTTAACTTCAGTCCAATAAAGCAATATCCTGATTCTCTTAGTGACATTAATAACATTAAAAAGTGTCATCATAGTGAACACGGTTGAACTCATTCTTCCCAAGGATGATGAAATCGGCATAGAATATTTTAGAGAGAACCTTCCAACTAGGGTAGCACAGTATGTGGACCCCACATCAGTTCTTACTAGTTGACAGAGGAGGACCCTCAACTTAGAGGAACCCTCTACATTGTTGTCTACTAGTCAAAATATCAACAAGGGTAAGGGATAGATCAAGGGATCATAAAATCCTAATGTTATATAGAGGACAGTGGATGATCATGTGGTCACCACTCTATGATAGTAGCTTTTAGATATGCACCAGATTATCAATGAGCTACTTGCCGAGTGATGCTCAAATTATGGTAATCCTTGACAGGACTCTATTCCTCGTCCACTGTGGAATCAGGGGTAGCCACAAGTCGTCCTTGGACAGTTTCTCCAAATTGATCATGTTAATCCCACACACCCTAATAGGTATGGAATGAAAACACGATATGCATCGCTGAATCCACCGAAACAATGTGAGATTCTCCATTGGTATCTACATCAAGACACTCTAAAAGCTACTCTACATATCTCTCAATGATCCCCTATGTATATCTACCATTTAGATGATTCATTCAATGCCTTGGCTGTAAGGAATACTCACCAATAAATGATTCCTCACCTATAAATGAATCCCTACCTGGAAGACCTAATAGATGCTCTCACTACTTGACTCGAAGCCTTGTAAGTGTGATAGCTGGTAATCCTTCCTAATTGAAAGCCATATCTGGCATGGGTGGATGACATGATATCACCCCTCTATTCCATGAATTCAACCTTTACCTCCTTCAACGGGATGGATGACCCGTTGTAGCACTTTTCCCACTTAATCTTAAGGTGTGGAACCATGTTGGAAACCCCAATGTAGAATGATATAGTGAATATTTTATGTTTTATTCAGAAATTGGAAGGCCATATATTCTTTTGGTACATCAAGTTACCCATTTGGTCCATCACTGGTTAGAAGGACCACAATAGGTAGTTTCTATACCAGTTTAGTTCTGCTAAATGCAAGATACGTATTGTCGACCTCTTCATGTTCAAGAAATTATCAGATGAGAAGATCACAGTCTTCATCACCAGATGGAAGGGACTAATATACTCAGTTGATATTCCATTGACCTGGGAGATTCTTTCGATAATGTGCATTGGGAATTTCAAGAATTAACTGGTTCTCACCATCATCCCCCAATATTTCTAGGAGGATTCATGGATTTCTATGATAAATCTTAATGCCTGGAGAAATATTTAAAGAAATACAATTAGGCACATTATTTTCCTCTTCCTACTCCTATAAGAAGTGACTCTAAGATATAAAATGCCGCGGTAGTTGAAGTGAGGGATCTAGAGCCACTATATTTGTTAACTATAGAGTCTCTCTGGGCACCACCTTATCAATCACAGTAGCCTCAGCAAGCTCTACCTTTCCAACCTCAGAATCGGCAGGCACCTCCTTAGTAGTCACCACTTAGAAATGAGAATGTGGCACCAGCCCCTCATCCCCCTCCAACCCCTCACCAGGGATAGGCTCCCAGAGTTCCTATTCCAAATAGGTAAGACCAAACCTACTCCTTCCCAGAGGCCAAGGTCCCCAGTTATTTTTGAATTGAGCTGGAACAAGGGGTGCTGAAGCTACCCGAATGTAGGGAGCCCCATGAGGTTGAGCTCACTAATCACCCTAATCAATATCCTTACCATAGGATTCTTGGAAATACCATCAAGAAGTACTATACTTTCAGGGACTAGCTCTAAGACTAGGTGGACAATGGTTTGGTTTGGATGGGTGAAGTCCTGGAATAGGTTTCACAAATATCGATCGATCTTAACACCAACAGTGAAGGTTCTAATGAATGGAACTATGTCTCAAACTATGGAACTCGAAAATATGATTAATTTTTGGATCATATAGTAGTGTATCAGGCCCACAGTTTCACCCATGCATGTTTAGGATAGCCCGAAGCATCATATTTCATTTTTCCTTCTCCATATTCCACTTCTGCATCTACCTCCCCGCCTTCAACAACTCATAAGAGTATGTGCTGGTAGTGAAATAAAAGATCCCCATTGGTTCTAAAGTCATCCCAAGCGCTTGGAGAATTCATTCCTCTATAGATGGGAATCTTGCAAAATGTTCTCCCTGTGTCAATGTATTCCTCTAACGATGATCAGGAGTATGTGTTTGTGAATAACATAGAATTGGTTGATCCCTACATTATCCTCAATGATGAAGAGTATCAAGAGAGCCTTCCCAATTCCCCAGGACAACACCATCAAAGGAGAATTTGTAGATAGATAGGACACTAGAATGATCATTCCATTGCTTTAATTTAGGTTGTGCATACCACTGAGACCAAACAGCAGGCATTATGTGGAGCGTGGTGGGAACATTCCTTCTGGATCGCTCTTCTAGAGTCACCATCACCATAGATCATGATCATTGATTAGGCATGACCATCATAGTCACTTCATGATCAGATGAATTTAATAAGGCCTCAGTCAGCTGACAGTTAGCCAGTGGTAGTTCTCGACAGTTTTCATGATGTGCAGCGGGATGTTTCTAGCACCAACTGGAACTCATTGGTTCATCTTGCAGTGTCTTTCATGCTTCCCACTGCATAGATACCCCCTATGGGTATAAATGTACACCTATCATAAATGTACGATGTGTTGAAGAACCTCACTATATTTCCTATCAATATCTCAATCCTCGAGAATCTCCATTTTTCATAAGAGATGTAAGAATCCCTTTTCAAAGCCTTGAAAAGCCCCCTCTCATTTTAGATTGAGGTTACTGCTGCCAATATATTCAATGTTGGGGAGTTCAAGTAGTCATAATATCAATCCATCATCTCTTTCTCTGAATAAAATTAAATCGCTCTTGTATAAGGGAACATTCACTTTTTGTACATCACCATCCAGTTCAATGGTATAGAGGTCTATCAATGTCTAGTCAAAAAAGGTTCTAGGATCAATCTCACCCCAACCCAAACCCTCCATGGTCTTGGACTCAATGGAGTAGATTTGAGAACCTTTACCTAAATATTTAGGGTTATAACAGGACCAAACATAGATCGTATGGTAGAATCCATTTGATGAACCAATTTGGTAGTTTGGTAATAGAAATTGAATTCATGGTTTTCTCATAGAAAACCACTTACAATATTTTTGTGGGAAGTACCTAGCTCTATCTTCATGCATTATTCCCCTCATCATATCACTAATTCCTTAGGTACTCCCGCAATGGTCGAGTAGGAATTGTAGAGACCCGTATCTTGACGTACATGGACATTATATTACTTATGCGGAATACTTAGTACATAACAAAAACACACACAAAAGGATCGTAATATTTTAGTGTCTTTGGAAACTTGGAATATAATCTTCTAATCGTGGTGAAAGATCTTCAACATCTCCCATAAAGATCTTCTTCTTTTTTACCTAAACCCTATCTTTATATCCTGGGGAAAAGAAAACATAAAAGGGGTGAGCTCAAATTCTCAGTAAGGGTAAACAAAAGAAATATCAATCACATCATATACATAAGCACATAACTTTTGGAAATCATAAACTGAAAAATAGATCATAATTTCATAACATTGAGTAAATCATGGCAGTGAAATGTAATCACAATAATCATAACTTAAAACATGAATCTTTGTGGCATTCACACATAATCATAGAGAATCATTTCTTGTTTGTCAAGACTCATTTCCAAGACTATCTTAGTGGACAAAGTCCCTTTCTGAACCGAGTCACCCTCTTTTCAGTCTTGTTTCACTAAACCGGTATAACCTACCGTTCCAGCCATGTCTATCTCATGAGATATAAAATCTTTACCCAATGCATTGGAGGGAGATATAGGTCCCACCCATCTCATAATTATACCATTCTTATGTGTGCCACAAAATCATAAATCATACATCATTGCATAACCCATGTAATAAAAATGGGAATCATAAACATCATGACATCATAAAACAATTCATATAAGATAAAAGAATTCATAAAAAAATATTCCATCACAACATGATCAAATCAATGTAATAATAGGGATAAAAACAGAACCCTTTATTATCTTAGATGGAAAATAGTTTTGATAAAACACTTGAACTCCATTCTTGAGAAAAATATCATTTCTTCTTCAAAAACATTTTTCCTTTCTTAACATGTCAAACGAATATAAAATAAAAGAAGTTGATTAAAAATAGACTTGGAAACTTGTAAAGGAAACTTCTTGGAAATAATGTTTAAAAAATCCATTCATGCCGTATAGGTTAAAAAAACATTCTTCTCATACTTTAGTCGGAAAAGTCAAAAAGTACCTCGTACGAAAAACGACAAAAGATTCCTTTCATATATTTTACTAAAAACTCACCGAATGGTAAATATGGATATAAACAATTGTAGGTTGATGGAAATAACATTACATATTGAGGAAACATGGATTGGGATGATAAAATACACCCCAGTAAATACCAAAGTATAAACAATCTCGGATAAAAATGAGATTGTGATATTTTCCCTTACCTTAGGTCTGATTTGCTTTGTAACTGTCCGAACCTCCTGTATAATGATTTAAATAATTTCATTGACTTATTACAGAATCATATTAATTGTTATGATATCATATATGGTCCACTTATGTCTTTATATTACCCGTTATTTTGTAAATTCATGTTAAAGTAGCGTTTTGGGTAAAATCGTCTCATTTGTCGTTCGTGTTTTTAACTTGTAATTATTAATATGATTACTTGGATCTTGATTACTTATATCCAGAATGTAAAACATGATTTATATATAATATATATTCAGAATATATATATATATATATAATATATCGATAAATGGAATGAAATACACCGTTCATGGAGACGGTAGTCCGTACGTACGCATGAACGCTGTTTTCGTTTCCTTATTTAATTGAATGGAATTAAGTAGATGAAATACATATAAATATACATAAATACAGTATCATTATTATGTCATATATTTCATTAGTACTTATTATATATACTTTATAATCATTCATGAATGGTTAATCATTAAGAATGAATCTCATCGCGTCGTGGAGACGGTAGTCCGTAGGTACGCACGAGCGATGATATCGTTCCCATGGTCGTGGAATTGTGTTGAAGTGTATGTATACTATTTCAGTATCAATATAACTTTATAATAATAATATATAGTTACTCGTTACACCATTATACCCATCCAATTAAGGTGGTGGCGGAAAATAGATTAAACCACGGCGTGGAGACAGTATTCCGTACGTACGCACGCGCGATGATTTCCTTTTTCCATAGGATGGATAGAAGGTTAATTAGAGTTGTTTAATATTTATAATAACATATCAGTATATAAGAAATACTTATGTTATTACTTTAACAAGAAACAACCAAAGAAGAAGAAGTTTAAGAAGAAATAAATTGAAAAAGATCGGTAATGGATATTACCTCTTTTTGAAGCGCCTTCACTTAACCTCCACTTAAAGAACAATGGATGGTCTTTGAAGAATACCAGGACCTCTAGGATGATACTAGGGAAGTGTAGAAGAGATTTTGGCAGGGTTTGGCCGAGCATGAATGCTCAAATTGCTGTGAGGAGGAGAGGGAGGAGGTACCCTTTTATAAGGGAGGAGAGGGGCATCTTAGGAAAATCTCAAAATATTATTTTATATTAAGGTCAAATTCGGTTTATAATGGTTCCAAATGGTCTTATTTCGAAGATAAAGTGTGGATGGGTCTCAATACTCTCATCCAATAGGATTTAGACAATTTTAGGTTATTATTTTAACCTTATCAATTAGATTTATCTCTAAGTTAAATAATTTAACTTTTACCGTGTCTTTTTGTTTTCATACACTATATGGTTAATAAACATACTATATTAAGCCAAACGAACCCCAAGATGTTTATTATTAATATATCTATCTTTATTTAAGCCATTTGGACGAACCTTAGATTTTTAGGAATTAAATAACAATTAATAATATAATATTTGTTTTAAAAACTAATTTATGTCAATTGTGACACTATTTGGTACATGATTTTTATGAAATTTCTAACAGAATGATAAGTTAGAAAAAAGTTACTTAAATCAACAATAACATGTCATATTAACCTAGAAAATTAGTGTAAGTCATAAAAAGTCTAAAATTACATTTATTTGGGCATTTATAACATCAATTATGTTAATATTTTCTTAAAAAGGTAATTACTGCATCCTCATTGTGTCATAAATAAATTAAATTATTTAAAGTATAAAAATTACAAATAAAATACCATTATGTAGGAAATCTATTTAGATTTCTAATGAATATTTATAGTCGAAATTATATTATGTATAACCCTATATTAAAAATGTTTTACTAAATAAACATTGATTTTAACTCTTTTAACTCTTCTTTGATTTAAATAATAATAAATGTCCTAATCTAATCCAAGTGGGCCTAAATGGTAATATTTTACCCTTAAGGTTGTTTTTGGTCGAGATACACTTGTTCAATAGGATTAGGACATGTGTTAGGTTAATATTAATATCATTTTTACCCTTAATTACCCTATTTACTTTTAACCGTGGTAAATAAAAGTAAAAAGTTACTATTCACCAAAAATTATTTTCATCTCATTGAACCACATTTTACTTACTGACATCAACCGTGTCTCTCGGATTTTTGAAATTCCCTTCACAGAAGCGGTAAAATTAAGATTTATGAAAAAAAATAATTTTTTTAACTACCACTAAGTAGTTTCATTATTCATCAAAAATTGAATTTTTTCAGAAAAATGCCAAAATTTCACCCTAAGCTATAATTGATATTCCGAATTCAAAAATGATTTATATTTTACAAAATTACCAACATATAAGTTTCATTAATTAATTTTATAATTAATTTCCGCTGTCACAAAAAACAGCGTGTTTTTAAGAGATAATAACTATCAAAAGATTAACAATTGTTTATGTCTGGTGTAAATGTGAAATTACATCCAATGACCAACATTGTATTGAATTGTTAAAATATATTCTAAATATACTTTAAAACCACTCAAATTAATAATTTATCACTATTAATTATTTCGATTAAAAAAGTTGTTTTTAATTATAATTTAGTAATTTTCACTATTCATCAAAATATGAAAGTTATCCGAAAAGTACCAAAATTTCACCTTAGGCTAAATTCGATACTCCGAATCCAAAAATGAAGTCCATTTTGAGAGCTAAAATTTCTAAAATTTTAAAAGGTGGTTATTACTATTCATAACGGCTTGTTTTAATAATATTTTAATAGTATATCATTGTTTAGTGAATCTCGGTATTGCGTACTACACACACTATCGAGGAAGGTCGCGATTGCGTGTAATATAAGGCAAGTCAAGGATGTGTGTTGTGCAAGCTCCTTTTTGTGTAGCGTACAACACAAGACTTTAGTGAAATTAAAAAGAATATTTTCCTAAAATTTCGGGGTGTTACATTCTACCCCCCTTAAAATGAATTTCGCCCTCGAAATTCATCAGGGTTATAAATGGTTTACTATTCGAAAGTTTCTTTAATAGAAATCCACATCGTAAAAAGGAATACAAAAACCAATCTTTAAAAACAATGGTATGAAACGTAACGGTTACCCAAATAAACTAATAACTAGGTTTCCACATAGGTGAAAATATGGATATAGAAGAGAAATCTAACCATCATGTTCTGATGGAGAGTGGTAGAGAACATGGCTATGGAAAAGCCAGTAATCACAAATCCATAGATTTGTGATGATATAAGGTACCATCTGATTCATCAGGTATAAGATCACTAGGACAACATTTTTGGTTTTCAAGATCATTTCCCTAAAGTTGAAAATTTGAATTAGAATAAATACTTACTTTATTTTGGTAAAATCTCACTGTTGTTCGTACTTTGAACAATTTCCACTTCATCTCTTAAATAAATGAAGTTGAATTTGTTATTCGTGAAGTGTTAATAGATCATGTGATAGACTGATGGGTCATTCCATCTGTCTCAAACAAAAGGATAGAAAAGTTATCAAAAAATACATAAGTCCATCAATGGTGAGATCAATCATATATGGTTCCTAAAATGGACGTATACTTCATATATCATACTGCTTAATATAATAAAACTAGTTTCTACTAAACAGGGACTTCCTGTAGGCCAGTGGTAGGCGATAAAGGCCTGTCGGACTTCGGTTGTGGGTTCGATTCCCACAGCCTTGTTCGACGCGATGGGCTGTCGCCTGTCCTGCAAGTTGTCCATTTTCTAAAACTACATTACTATAAAATCTCATCAGTAATGTCAAAAAAAGTTCTATCCTTAAACAATACTAACTTATGTCCAACATAATCCATTCCAATCTTTAGGCTTATCCATAATACTGTAGTCCACTCTCATAACATAGTGAAAACAATTACCAGAGATTTAATACTATCGTTGATCCCCATATATCATAAGATATGTTTTGTTGGTCACATTCCAAACATTCAAAGTCCTTAATCATGTATTCTCTTGAATACCCATTGAACCTTAGTGAAAACATGAATGTAGTTAAAAGTTAACACTTTCCAAATACCAAAATCCTCAAAATTCTATATACTCAAACCATGATATCACTTAGTACTTATATAAATCATGAGCTCATGAATACTGTCAAACATTTAATTTTCTCCTTATCCCTTCATTATGCGCATATCATCTACTTTCAAAAATATCTGAATAACCTTTCATGGTTACTGGTACCATTAATCATACACTTTCAAAACATAAGGAAAGACAACAGTGTAACAATCCTTAGATGTCTCTTTATTCCATAGTACCATGAGATTACTTATACAACATTACACTTGATAAACATGTAATCATTCCACTACCTTCTTAATCCATTGACCGAGCTTCAGCAATTCTTTCATCTCACATATCATTTGTAGTCTCTTCATCATCATCAATATAAATATTACCCATATGACCATACTGATTCTCTTCATGAGACTTTACCTTAAGGCATTGGTTTGCATAATGCCCGTACATTCCACATTTAAAACATTTAACCATTGTTGATGTTGTAGAAATACCATTATCCTCATCCATGGTGTTAAATGAACCCTTTCCTTTGCACTTACTGGCTTTATGTCCTTCTTTTCCACACCCAAAGCATCTTCCAGTTCCTTTAAAACATTCTCCTTGATGCCTCTTCCCACATGATTACATAGTGGAAATTGAACTTTATTTCCTCTATAATCATCATGAAACTCCATCTTTCTCTTATTAGCTGAGTCAGGAAACATACCAAATTTGAGTTTATTGATCATATTATGAGATTTCTGATTCGGTATAATAATGATGGTTGGACTTCCAAATCCCATTTCATTTGATTTCTCATGAAGAATATCTTTCCATTGTCCATAATATCCTCCATTATCGTGAATTATCTTGTTTCCAGCCATTTTCTAAAACCCAAAAAGAATAGTGTTAGAGGCAGAAATCATAATAACGGGGGAGTAACTTCAATATATAACATCTTATGTTAAATTATATGATCGTTACCATAGTTCTAGGACTATATAATATACGTATACTTATCCTTAGGGACATCCCTAGACATACCTTAGAAATATCTCTAGGGATCTCACTAACGTTCTCACATCCTATTTTCCAAAGGTTGACTAAACCTTTCCTCTGATACCAACTGTAGAGACCCGTATCTTGACATACATGGACATTACATTACTTTTGCGGAATACTTAGTACATAACAAAAACACACACACAAGGATCGTAATAGTTTAGTGTCTTTGTAAACTCCGAATATAATCTTCTAATCGTGGTGAAAGATCTTCAACATCTCCCATAAAGATCTTCCTTTTTTTTACCTAAACCCTTTCTTTATATCCTGGGGAAAAGAAAACATAAAAGGGGTGAGCTCAAATTCTCAGTAAGGGTAAACAAAAGAAATATCAATCACATCATATACATAAGCACATAACTTTTGGAAATCATAACCTGCAAAAGAGATCATAATTTCATAACATGGGGTAAATCATGGCAGTGAAATGTAATCACAATAATCATAACTTAAAACATGAATCTTTTTTCCATTCACACATAATCATAGAGAATCATTTCTTGTTAGTCAAGACTCATTGCCAAGACTATCTTAGTGGACAAAGTCCCTTTCTGAACCGAGTCACCCTCGTTTAAGTCCTGTTTCACTGAACTGGTATAACCTACCGTTCCATCCATGTCTATCTCATGAGATATAAAATATTTACCCAATGAATTGGAGGGAGATATAGGTCTAACCCATCTCATAATGATACCATTCTTATGTGTGCCCCAAAATCATAAATCATACATCATTGCATAACCCATGTAATAAAAATGGGAATCATAAACATCATGACATCATAAAACAATTCATATAAGATAAAGGAATTCATAAAAAAATATTCCATCACAACATGATCAAATCAATTTAATAATAGGGATAAAAACAGAACCCTTTATTATCTTAGATGGAAAATAATTTTGATAAAACACTTGAACTCCATTCATGAGGAAAGTATCCTTTCTTCTTCAAAAACATTTTTCCTTTCTTTACATGTCATACGACATTAAAATAAAAGAAGTTGATTAATAATAGACTTGAAAACTTGTAAAGGAAGCTTCTTTGAAATAATTTTTTAAAAATCCATTCATGCCGTATAGGTTAAAAAAACATTCTTCTCATACTTTTGTCTGAAAAGTCAAAAAGTACCTTGTACGAAAAATGACAAAAGATTCCTTTCATATATTTTACTAAAAACTCACCGAATGGTAAATATGGATTTATAAAATTGCAGGTTGATGGAAATAACATTACATATTGAGGAAACATGGATTTGGATGATAAAATACACCCCAGTAAATACCAAATTATAAACAATCTCGGATAAAAATGAGATTGTGATATTTTCCCTTACCTTAGGTCCGATTTTATTTGTAAGTGTCCTAACCTCCTGTATAATGATTTAAATAATGTCATTGACTTATTACAGAATCATATTCATTGTTATGATATCATATATGGTCCACTTATGACTTTATATTACCCGTTTTTTGGTAAATTCATGTTAAAGTAGCGTTTTGGGTAAAATCGTCTCATTTGTCGTTCGTGTTTTTAACTTGTAATTATTAATATGATTACTTGGATCATGATTACTTATATCCAGAATGTAAAACATGATTTATATATATAATATATATTCATAATATATATATATATAATATATCGATAAATGGAATGAAATACACCGTTCATGGAGACGGTAGTCCGTACGTACGCATGAACGCTGTTTTCGTTTCCTTATTGAATTGAATGGAATTAAGTAGATGACATACATATAAATATACATAAATCCAGTATCATTATTATGTCATATATTTCATTATTACTTATTATATATACTTTATAATCATTCATGAATGGTTAATCATTGAGAATGAATCTCATCGCATCGTGGAGACAGTAGTCTGTACGTACTCACGAGCGATGATATCGTTCCCATGGTCGTGGAATTGTGTTGAAGTGTATGTATACTATTTCAGTATCAATATCACTTTATAATAATCATATATAGTTACTCATTACACCATTATACCCATCCAATTAAGGTGGTGGCGGAAAATAGATGAAACCACGGCGTGGAGACGGTATTCCGTACGTACGCACGCGCGGTGATTTCCTTTTTCCGTAGGATGGATAGAAGGTTAATTAGAGTTGTTTCATATTTATAATAACATATCAGTATATAAGAAATACTTATGTTATTACTTTAACATGAAACATCCAATGAAGAAGAAGTTGAAGAAGAAAGAAATTGAAAAAGATCGGTAATGGATATTACCTCTTTTTGACGCGCCTTCACTTAACCTCCATTTAAAAAACTATGGATGGTCTTTGAAGAAGACCAGGACCTCTAGGATGATACTAGGGAAGTGGAGAAGATATTTTTTCAGGTTTTGGGCGAGCTTTATTGCTCAAATTGGTGTGAGGAGGAGAGGGAGGAGGTGCCCTTTTATAAGGGAGGAGAGGGGCATCTTAGGAAAATCTCAAAATATTATTTTATATTAAGGTCAAATTCGGTTTATAATGGTTCAAAATGGTCTTATTTAGAAACTAAAGTGGGTATGGGTAGAAATAATCTCATCCAATAGTATTTATACAAGTTTAGGTTATTATTTTAACCTTATCAATTAGATTTAACTCTAAGTTAAATAATATAACTTTTACCGTGTCTTTTTGTTTTCTTACACTATATGGTTAATAAACATACTATATGAAGCCAAACGAACCCCAAGTTGTTTATTATTAATATATATATCCTTATCTAAGTCATTTGGACGAACCTTAGAGTTTTAGGAATTAAATAACAATTAATAATATAATATTTGTTTTAAAAACTAATTTATGTCAATTTTGACACTATTTGGTACATGATTTTTATGAAATTTCTAACAGAATGATAAGTTCGAACCAAGTTACTTAAATCAACAATAACATGTCATATTAACCTATAAAATTAGTGTAAGTCATAAAAAGTCTCAAATTACATTTATGTGGGCATTTATAACATCAATTATGTTAATAATTTCTTAAAAAGGTAATTACTGCATCATCGTTGTGTCATAAATAAATAAAATTATTTAAAGTATAAAAATTTAAAATAAAATACAATTATGTAGGAAATAATTTTATATTTCTAATGAATATTTATAGTCAAAATTATATTATTTATAACCCTATATTAAAAATGTTTTAGTAAATAAACTTTGATTTTAACTCTTTTAACTCTTCTTTGAATTAAATAATAATAAATGTCCTAATCTAATCCAAGTGGGCCTAAATGATAATATTTTACACTTAAGGTTGTTTTTGGTCGAGATACACTTGTTCAATAGGATTAGTACATTTGTTAGGTTAATATTAATATCATTTTTACCCTTAATTACCCTATTTACTTTTAACCGTGGTAAATAAAAGTAAAAAGTTACTATTCACCAAAAATTATTTTCATCTCATTGAACCACATTTTACTTACTGACATCAACCGTGTCTGTCGGATTTTTTAAATTCCCTTCACAGAAGTGGTAAAATTAAGATTTATGAAAAAAAAATAATTTTTTTAACTACCACTTAGTTGTTTCACTATTCATCACAAATTGAATTTTTTCAGAAAACTGCCAAAATTTCACCCTAAGCTATAATTGATATTCCGAATTCAAAAATGATTTATATTTTACAAAATTCCCAACATATATGTTTCATTAATTAATTTTATAATTAATTTCCGCTGTCACAACAAATAGCGTGTTTTTAAGAGATAATAACTATCAAAAGATTAACACTTGTTTATGTCTGGTGTAAATGTGAAATTACATCCAATGACCAACATTGTATTGAATTGTAAAAATATATTCTAAATATACTTTAAAACCACTCAAATTAATAATTTATCACTATTAATTATTTCGATTAAAAAAGTTGTTTTTAATTATTATTTAGTAATTTTCACTATTCATCAAAATATGAAAGTTATCCGAAAAGTACCAAAATTTCACCTTAGGCTAAATTCGATACTCTGAATCCAAAAATGAAGTCCATTTTCAGAGCTAAAATTTCTCAAATTTTAAAAGGTGGTTATTACTATTCATAACGGCTTGTTTTAATAATATTTTATTAGCATATCGTTGTTTAGTGAAACTCGGTATTGCGTACTACACACGCTATCAAGGAACGTCGCGATTGCGTGTAATACAAGGCAAGTCAAGGATGTGTGTTGTGAAAGCTCCTTTTGGTGTAGCGTATAACACAAGACATTAGTGAAATTAAAAAGAATATTTTTTCTAAAATTTCGGGATGTTACATTCTACCCCCCTTAAAATGAATTTTGCCCTCGAAATTCGTCAGGGTTATAAATGGTTTACTATTCTAAAGTTTCTTTAATAGAAATCCACATCATAAAAAGGAATACCAAAACCAATCTTTAAAAACAATGGTATGAAACGTAACGGTTACCCAAATAAACTAATCACTGGGTTTCCAGATAGGTGAAAATATGGATATGGAAGAGAAATCTAACCATCATGTTCTGATGGAGAGTGGTAGATAACATGGCTATGGAAAAGCCAGTAATCACAAATCCATAGATTTGTGATGATATAAGGTACCATCTGATTCATCAGGTATAAGATCACTAGGACAACATTTTTGGTTTTCAAGATCATTTCCCTAAAGTTGAAAATTTGAATTAGAATAAATATTTACTTTATTTTGGTACAATCTCACTGTTGTTCGTACTTTGAACAATTTCCACTTCATATCTTAAAGAAATGAAGTTGAATTTGTTATTCGTGAAGTGTTAATAGATCATGTGATAGAATGATGGGTCATTCCATCTGTCTCAAACAAAAGGTTAGAAAAGTTATCAAAAAATACATAAGTCCATCAATAGTGAGATCAATCATATATGGTTCCTAAAATGGACGTATACTTCATATATCATACTTCTTAATATAATAAAACTAGTTTCTACTAAACAGGGACTTCCTGTAGGCCAGTGGTAGGCGATAAAGGCCAGTCGGACTTCGGTTGTGGGTTCGATTCCCACAGCCTTGTTCGACGCGATGGGTTGTCGCCTGTCCTGCAAGTTGTCCTTTTTCTAAAACTACATTACTATAAAATCTCATCAGTAATATCGAAACAAGTTCTATCCTTAAACAATACTAACTTATGCCCAACATAATCCATTCCAATCTTTAGGCTTATCCATAATACTGTAGTCCACTCTCCTAATATTGTGAAAACGACTACCAGAGATTTAATACTATCGTTGATCCCCATATATCATAAGATATGTTTTGTTGGTCACATTCCAAACATTCAAAGTCCTTAATCATGTATTCTATTGAATACCCATTGAACCTTAGTGAAAACATGAATGCAGTTAAAATTTAACACTTTCCAAATACCAAAATCCTCAAAATTCTATATACTCAAACCATGATATCACTTAGTACTTATATAAATCATGAGCTCATGAATACTGTCAAACATTTAATTTTCTCCTTATCCCTTCATTATGTGCATATCATCTACTTTCAAAAATATCTGAATAACCTTTCATGGTTACTGGTACCATTAATCATACACTTTCAAAACATAAGGAATGACAATAGTGTAACAATCCTTAGATGTCTCTTTATTCCATAGTACCATGAGATTACTTATACAACATTACACTTGATAAACATGTAATCATTCCACTACCTTCTTAATCCATTGACCGAGCTTCAGCAATTCTTTCATCTCACATATTATTTGTAGTCTCTTCATCGTCATCAATATAAATATTACCCATATGACCATACTGATTCTCTTCATGAGACTTTACCTTAAGGCATTGGTTTGCATAATGCCCGTACATTCCACATTTAAAACATTTAACCATTTTTGATGTCGTAGAAATACCATTATCCTCATCTATGGTGTTAAATGAACCCTTTCCTTTGCACTTACTGGCTTTATGTCCTTCTTTTCCACACCCAAAGCATCTTCCAGTTCCTTTGAAACATTCTCCTTGATGCCTCTTCCCACATGATTTACATAGTGGAAATTGAACTTTCTTTCCTCTATAATCATCATGAAACTCCATCTTTCTCTTATTAGCCGAGTCAGGAAACATACCAAATTTGAGTTTATTGATCATATTATGAGATTGCTTATTCGGCATAACAATGATGGTTGGACATCCAAATCCCATTTCATTTGGTTTCTCATGATGAATATCTTTCCATTTTCCATAATATCCTCCATTATCGTGAATTATCTTGTTTCCAGCCATTTTCTAAAACCCAAAAAGAATAGTGTTAGAAGCCAAAATCATAATAACGGGGGAGTAACTTCAATATCTAACATCTTAGGTTAAATTCTTTGATCGTTACCGTAGTTCTAGGACTATATACTATACGTATACTTATCCCTAGGGACATCCCTAGACATACCGTAGAAATATCTCTAGGGATCTCACTAACGTTCTCACATCCTAGTCTCCAAAGGTTGACTAAACCTTTCCTCTGATACCAACTGTAGAGACCCGAATCTTGACATACATAGACATTACATTACTTTTGCGGAATACTTAGTACATAACAAAAACACACACACAAGGATCATAATAGTTTAGTGTCTTTGTAAACTTGGAATATAATCTTCTAATCGTGGTGAAAGATCTTCAACATCTCCCATAAAGATCTTCCTTTTTTTACCTAAACCCTTTCTTTATATCCTGGGGAAAAGAAAACATAAAAGGGGTGAGCTCAAATTCTCAGTAAGGGTAAACAAAAGAAATATCAATCACATCATATACATAAGCACATAACTTTTGGAAATCTTAACCTGCAAAAGAGATCATAATTTCATAACATGGGGTAAATCATGGCAGTGAAATGTAATCACAATAATCATAACATAAAACATGAATCTTTTTGGCATTCACACATAATCATAGAGAATCATTTCTTGTTAGTCAAAACTCATTTCTAAGACTATCTTAGTGGACAAAGTCCCTTTCTGAACCGAGTCACCCTCGTTTCAGTCCTGTTTCACTGAACCGGTATAACCTACTGTTCCAGACATGTCTATCTCATGAGATATAAAATCTTTACCCAATGCATTGGAGGGAGATATAGGTCCCACCCATCTCATAATGATACCATTCTTATGTGTGCCACAAAATCATAAATCATACATCAATGCATAACCCATGTAATAAAAATGGGAATCATAAACATCATGACATCATAAAACAATTCATATAAGATAAAGGAATTCATAAAAAAATATTCCATCACAACATGATCAAATCAATGTAATAATAGGGATAAAAACAGAACCCTTTATTATCTTAGATGGAAAATAATTTTGATAAAACACTTGAACTCCATTCTTGAGGAAAATATCCTTTCTTCTTCAAAAACATTTTTCCTTTCTTAACATGTCATATGACTTTAAAATAAAAGAAGTTGATTAAAAATAAACTTGAAAACTTGTAAATGAAGCTTCTTTGAAATAATGTTTTAAAAATCCATTCATGCCGTATAGGTTAAAAAAACATTCTTCTCATACTTTTGTCGGAAAAGTCAAAAAGTACCATGTACGAAAAACGACAAAAGATTCCTTTCATATATTTTACTAAAAACTCACCGAATGGTAAATATGGATTTAAACAATTTTAGGTTGATGGAAATAACATTACATATTGAGGAAACATGGATTTGGATGATAAAATACACCCCAGTAAACACCAAAGTATAAACAATCTCGGATAAAAATGAGATTGTGATATTTTCCCTTACCATAGGTCTGTTTTTCTTTGTAAGTGTCCGAACCTCCTGTATAATGGTTTAAATAATGTCATTGACTTATTAAAGAATCATATTAATTGTTATGATATCATATATGGTCCACTTATGACGTTATATTACCCGTTCTTTTGTAAATTCATGTTAAAGTAGCGTTTTGGGTAAAATCGTCTCATTTGTCGTTTCTGTTTTTAACTTGTAATTATTAATATGATTACTTGGATCAGGATTACTTATATCCATAATGTAAAACATGATTTATATATATAATATATATTCAGAATATATATATATATATATAATATATCGATAAATGGAATGAAATACACCGTTCATGGAAACGGTAGTCCGTACGTACGCATGAATGCTGTTTTCATTTCCTTATTGAATTGAATGGAATTAAGTAGATGACATACATATAAATATACAAAAATCCAGTATCATTATTATGTCACATATTATATTTTTACTTATTATATATACTTTATATTCATTCATGAATGGTTAATCATTGAGAATGAATCTCATCACGTCGTGGAGACGGTAGTCTGTACGTACGCACGAGCGATGATATCGTTCCCATGGTCGTGGAATTGTGTTGAAGTGTATGTATACTATTTCAGTATCAATATAAATTTATAATAATCATATATAGTTACTCATTACACCATTATACCCATCCAATTAAGGTGGTGGCGGAAAATAGATTAAACCACGGCGTGGAGACGGTATTCCGTACGTACGCACGCGCAGTGATTTCCTTTTTCCGTAGGATGGATATAAGGTTAATTAGATTTGTTTCATATTTATAATAACATATCAGTATATAAGAAATACTGATGTTATTACATTAACATGAAACAACCAATGAAGAAGAAGTTGAAGAAGAAAGAAATTGAAAAGGATTGGTAATGGATATTACCTCTTTTTGACGCGCCTTCACTTAACCTCCATTTAAAGAACTATGGATGGTCTTTAAAAAAGACCAGGACCTCTAGGATGATACTAGGGAAGTGGAGAATAGATTTTGGCAGGGTTTGGCCGAGCTTGATTGCTCAAATTGGTGTGAGGAGGAGAGGGAGGAGGTGCCCTTTTATAAGGGAGGAGAGGGGCATCTTAGGAAAATCTCAAAATATTATTTTATATTAAGGTCAAATTCAGTTTATAATGGTTCCAAATGGTATTATTTCGAAGCTAAAGTGCAGATGGGTCGAAATACTCTCATCCAATAGGATTTAGACAAGTTTAGGTTATTATTTTAACCTTATCAATTATATTTAACTCTAAGTTAAATAATTTAACTTTTATCGTGTCTTTTTGTTTTCTTACACTATATGGTTAATAAACATACTATATGAAGCCAAACGAACCCCAAGTTGTTTATTATTAATATATATATCCTTATCTAAGTCATTTGGACGAACCTTAGATTTTTAGGAATTAAATAACAATTAATAATATAATATTTATTTTAAAAACTAATTTATGTCAATTTTGACACTATTTGGTACATGATTTTTATGAAATTTCTAACAGAATGATAAGTTCAAAAAAAGTTACTTAAATCAACAATAACATGTCATATTAACCTAGAAAATTAGTGTAAGTCATAAAAAGTCTCAAATTACATTTATTTGGGCATTTATAACATCAATTATGTTAATATTTTCTTAAAAAGGTAATTACTGCATCATCGTTGTGTCACAAATAAATTATATTATTTAAAGTATAAAAATTACAAATAAAATACCATTATGTAGGAAATCTTTTTATATTTCTAATGAATATTTACAGTCGAAATTATATTATGTATAAACCTATATTAAAAATGTTTTAGTAAATAAACGTTGATTTTAACTCTTTTAACTCTTCTTTGAATTAAATAATAATAAATGTCCTAATCTAATCCAAGTGGGACTAAATGATAATATTTTACACTGAAGGTTGTTTTTGGTCGAGATACACTTGTTAAATAGGATTAGGACATGTGTTAGGGTAATATTAATATCATTTTTACCCTTAATTACCCTATTTATTTTTAACAGTGGTAAATAAAAGTAAAAAGTTACTATTCACAAAAAATTATTTTCATCTCATTGAACCACATTTTACTTACTGACATCAACCGTGTCTCTCGGATTTTTGAAATTCCATTCACAGAAGCGGTAAATTTAAGATTTATGAAAAAAAATAATTTTTTTAACTACCACTTAGTAGTTTCACTATTCATCAAAAATTGAATTTTTTCAGAAAAATGCCAAAATTTCACCCTAAGCTATAATTGATATTCTGAATTCAAAAATTATTTCTATTTTACAAAATTCCCAACATATAAGTTTCATTAATTAATTTTATAATTAATTTCCGCTGTCACAACAAATAGCATGTTTTTAAGAGATAATAACTATCAAAAGATTAACATTTGTTTATGTCTGGTGTAAATGTGAAATTACATCCAATCACCAACATTATATTGAATTGTAAAAATATATTCTAAATATAATTTAAAACCACTAAAATTAATCATTTATCACTATTAATTATTTCAATTTAAAAAGTTGTTTTTAATTATAATTTAGTAATTTTCACTATTCATCAAAATATGAAAGTTATCCGAAAAGTACCAAAATTTCACCTTAGGCTAAATTCGATACTCTGAATCCAAAAACGAAGTCCATTTTGAGAGCTAAAATTTCTAAAATTTTAAAAGGTGGTTATTACTATTGATAATGGCTAGTTTTAATAATATTTTAATAGGATATCGTTGTTTAGTGAAACTCGGTATTGCGTACTACACACGCTATCGAGGAAGGTCGTGATTGCGTGTAATACAAGGCAAGTCACGGATGTGTGTTGTGCAAGCTCCTTTTGGTGTAGCGTACAACACAAGACATTAGTGAAATTAAAAAGAATATTTTTCATAAAATATCAGGGTGTTACAGGAATCCTCTAAGGTGATGCTTCTCCCCTTGCCTCTTGTGAATCCCACTATAGAGATGCAACTTATTACCAGAGAAAGGAAAATAATGCTTAGAAAAATGAAGTTGATCACACCTCTATCACAACCAGACCATAGATATATTCGGATGATGCATTCATATTAATGATTCACCATTTGGAGGCTATGACAACAGATTTGTGGAAGTGATTTTTTATTTCTAAGAGGAAAGGTAACCACATCCCATGGTTCAAATAATTCTATAGGATTACCTCACACTCCTACACGGGTTAGGCATGGGTGATACCAAAACCCCCTACTCATGTCAGGTGTCAAGATTTTCTCCCCATAGCTATAGGTGTGTGCCATACATTATTGTTCCGCCAAGTTGGTTTGAACCATAAAAAAACATTATTTTCACCATTCCTTTGACATCAAGAATGGACCATGTTGTTTAAGACCCAATGGAATCAGTTTTATAGTCTTTGTTTCCATGATTTCAGCAGTTAAAGAGTCTCCCAAAGATATTCCACTATCACCCAAGTAGAAACCAATGTTCCTCTTGAATCATTCATCCCAGAAGAATCACATATTCCCAATGATCCCCTACCTCATAAGATGAAGAAGACCTAGAATATTCTCCTCCTATATTTGATGAAGGTGTCTCCACCACTGTTGATGATCATGTTCAGGTAAATCTTGGTACCGAGGAAGATCTAAGGCCAATGTTGATCAATGCATTCATTCCTACAGAGGAGCACCAACGGTATATGGATTTCATGAAGCAATATTGTGATGTTTTTTCCTAGAGTTGTGATGAGATTCTAGGGATAGACCCTTAGGTCATCACCCACCATCTTAGTTTACCAATAAGACATCAAGAGTTCATGAAGCCTCCAAGAAAGTTATATTAATCACAAGGTTACATGGTCAAGTTTGAAGTTGACTATATTATCAAATCAAGCTTCATCAAGGATGTTTATTACCCCAAGTAGCTCACTGACACCATCCTAGTCAGGAATAAGAATAGGTAGATCAAGGTTTTCATCAGCATATAATATCTAAACATCCATTATCCAATGTATGATATTCCCCTTCCAGTGATGGAGTTACTGATTGATGCCAAAGCTATGTTCTAGGATCCCTATTTCATGGATGGGTACTTTGAGTACTACTAGATCTATATGTATCCAGACAATTAGGATCTTAATGCCTTCAAAGTGCCTCAAAGAACCATTTTATTACAAGTTAGGCCTTTCAATATGAAGAATGTAGGATATTCCTATCATATATCCATGCACAATATCTTTAAGATAATCCTGGGAACACTAATGGAATGTTACATATATGATTTTTTTGTCAAATACCACTAGCATCAGGACCATCTCATAAATTTTGACAAAGTGATCATCTTCCTCCGTTCCCAATTGTTAAAGATAAAACTCTTGGAGTGTTATTTTGAGGATACCTCTGGTAAGTTCCTCGGTTTCATTATACAATAAAGTGTCATCGAGATTGATCCAGAGAAGAAAAATTCCATCATCCAGGTGCCTCCTCTAAGTAACCTCTGAGAGACCTAAGGCCTGTAAGGACTCTTAGACTATATACACTGATACATCATTAATCTGGCCAAAAAGTGTAATCACTTTCTATGATGATGAATAAATGTTCCATCTACTAGTGGGATGAAGAGTTCTAGACCATGTTTGAGGAAATGAAGCAATATTTGTTGCAGCCTTCAGTATTTAATGCCACCCATCTTATTAAATACTTTATTCCTCTATGTCACCACCCTAGAGTAATCTCTATGTGAATTTCTCAATTATAAGAACAAAAAAGAGATAGAGAATAATTTATAATATCTCTGTCACATGATCCTCAACACAGATTCTAGATACGATCCTTTTGATAAGAGCTTACTCATGCTAATTTTTGAAGTGAATAACATATGGTACTATTTGTAGCATCCTGAGATACAATTGATTTCCTTCAGGGATATTATAAATTATATCATATACCAATTTATTTTTACAGGATAGATAGAATTATAGTAAGTGATTCTTCATAAGTTTGACATCCGGTTCATTCCTCCTAAAGCCTTCAAGACTCATGCACTAGAAAAATTTCTGGCTGCTCATCCAGCCCATGAGAAAACACCTATGGATGTTGATTTTCCATATGAGGCTATCCTATCAGTTGTGTTGGTAAGTTCATTTTGATGTTGCCTTCTATAGTTCAACTGATAGAAGGATTAATGATCCCAAGATTAAAAAAGTGGGTCTAGGAATCATCTTCATCACCCCAACATAGGTTGTCATACCCTATTCATTCCTACTATTAGAATGTTGTATGGACAATGAGGTAGAGTATCAGTCTCTCATTGATTGTCTTGAGATGGCCCTTGAGATTGATGTTCCCCACCTATACATAAAGGTGGACTTTGGGTTATTCATCAAGCAGATCAATGGTGATTACTCCATCAAAAATTCAGAGCTCATTCCCTTTCTCAATCATGCTCTCAAGATAATGGCCCAATTCCCTTATTAGTTAGAGGTGACTCATATTCCCCATTTATAGAATGGTGTAGTTGAATCCATGAATAGTCTAGTTTATTCTCATTCGGATTCTGACTAGGATTATTTGTTCATTCATGTGGCACATCTAAGAGTTATTTCTCCTATAATTTCAGATAATAATGATAATCAGCAGGTAAAATACCTTACCATGGGTGCATTAACATCGAGTCTTCTATATCCCCCAGTAGATGAAGATACCTCTGATTGGATGACATCCTTTATTGAGAATATCTAGTATGGAACTCTCCCACTAAACAAAGACAACTTTGAGTGATTTTGTTGTCGTGCATCTCAAATCACCCTCCAGAGTGGACCCATCCTTGAGAATACTCTCTAGAAACATGGGATTGATGGAATTATCCTCTATTGCATTTTAAGAGAAGAGATTCCCCGTGTTGTTAATGTTGTTTATTTTGGGTTCATTGGTGATCATTAGGCAGGGTTGAATCTCTCTCACTAGATTTGAAGGTTGTGTTACTTTTGGACCACTTATGGTCCATGACTGTATCGAGTTCTCCAAGAGGATCTACATGTGTCTGATCAATGTAAACTTTGTGCATCATCCCTAGATCTTCTCTATACTAATAAGTACTCTTGAACCTTTGCGGTCTAGGGACTCGATGTCATGGGACCATATCAACCAGGAAAATATCTCCAGTGTAGGTTCATTATGACCGCAACAGATTTTGTAGGATCGAAATATAGATGTAAATTCTCAATTAAAAGAGGGGGTGAATTTTAGGTTTAAAAACTTCGATTTTTAACCATAAGAAAACCTATGTTTATCAATGTTAAACAATGTGTATTCACAAACCCACATTGGTTCTTAAACAGAGGGATAATTGGAAGTTCCTGGGTCCAATTATATAGAACCTGGCCTTATACAATTTTATCTTAAATAAACTTAATAAATTTTATCTTAGAGAAATATTCTTCCTTAAATCATATAGAATCTTATTATATCAGAGTATAAAAAAATAATAAAGTACAATAAAGTTATACTTCATCTCTTTAACAAAATATAGTGTAATTTTAAAAAACATATAACTAATAAATGTAAAAAAGTGTAGGAAATTTTTTATCCCAAATATAAGTGTGTCCAACAACCTTGGATAAAAGTCCCATGATTTATACTTTAAATAAATTTTGTCTTACGCACTCCAAGGTAAGCCCTCGATAAGAGAATCACAGTTTGTCTTTCTATTCCCACAAGCCCTTGAACATTAAGGAAGTCGGCACCTCTGTCTTCCTATAGCTGAAATTCCTTGAACTTTAAGGTAGTCAGCACCTTTTTCTTCCTATCCCCAGAAGCCCTCGGTTGATAAACCAATCAGAATCATACTTTTCAGGTTGAATAAGTAGTTCATAGATAAGAAATATGTTCCGAGATTGCACAAATCATAATTTTATCCCCTCTTTAGAAATTAGTACATCCTACACTTCTCTATGTTGTAACACACGTATCAAATTCTTCAAATGGATGGGTTATTTATATGAAAAAGTTCCAATGGTCGGCTAACTCCTCCAATAGTCATGTTTTTACTTAAATCTCGGGGGGACCTATAAATGTGTCACCCAACCAACTATTAGTTATAAAAAAATTTTATGACATAGTTTCATTGTATCATAATTATTTGTAAGGAATTATCGTATGTAAGAAAAATATTTTTATGTTTAAGTAACTTATGTTAACTAGAATCCAATAAATTTTGAATAATATATTAATAAAGGAAACTAAATTTAACAAGTATGAATAATAAAATTCTAAATATAATGGTAAATAGAGTATAAATATGTCTACAAATAGATTCTGACTTTCTGAGGAAATGAGGTCTGATTTTTTGACGAAATGGTGTCCTATTTTATTAGGAAAAAATATTTGATTTTATGATGAAATAGAGTCTGATTTTATGAGTAAACAGAGTCTAATTTTATGAGTAAAATGATTCAAAAAATTTTGAGAATTCGGTGTTATAATTTATAGGAATTCAAAGTCAAATTTTTTGAGAATTCAGAGCCAAAATTTCTAAGAATTTAGAGTCAAATTTTTTTAGAATTTATAGTCAGAAAATCAGGATGAAATGGAGTTTGAAATTATATGGAATTGGATTCTAAGAATAGTGAGACACAGTATTTATGAAACTGTAAGGGTATGAGGTTTTGATAATGATCCGATTATTCTTAAGGTAATTTGGTATTAAGAAAAAAATGGAAAATCTTAGATAAGTAACAATAAGCCTAATATAGAGATAAAATTTAAAGTTTAAGAAAAAAAATTTCCTTAGATAAATAAAATAATCTAACATAAAGGAATGGAAAAGTCATAAGATAGCATATTGACCTAACAATATCACCATTTTTAGAAATCACAAACCACTTTTAAAACAGGAATATTAAGTTTGAAAAACATAAAATAAAAAATTATCTCCCTTTTGTTTTTGTCGTAATGAATACGACCAACTCCCCTTAAGTTTTTCACATTAATGATCATATTCTTTGGCGTAATAAATTTTCTTGAAAATAACACTTCTTTTCTTAAGAAGTTTTTCTATAATATTAAGGCCCCCTTCATTAAAAAATATCTTTTTTGGGTAAACTTCTCTTTAATATGATATTCTTTTTAAACATTTATCCCCATTTTTTATTTTTAAAATGTAATGGAATGGTAAAAAATTTGGTAACTAAAATATTAGAAAATAAACATAAAAAAATTATAACAAAGATATTTCATTTACAAAAAAAGATCTAGTACAAAAAAAGATCAGAGTTTTTAAGTTAATCAATCATCCTTCTTCTTCAATTCTATATGTTTCTTCAGGATGGTCTTCATATTCTTTATCTCCTTATTATTTTACTGGTACTTTTTTGATTACCTCTTCTTATTTTTGGTTTTTCTTCCCGAGATGTTGAATCCTTTCTTCTTGAGACTTGATAACTTTTTCTTGCGATTTTAATTTCTCTACTAACTGATCTGTGGTATTAATTTCTCACTTTTGGGTAATAGAAATAGAGTTAAGATTACCATAGGGATATTTACCCTCTTGGATTCAGGAAGATTTCTATTGATTAATCATTTGAGAAAAATTATTGAACTTCTCATCATACTTGTTGAAAGTATCTTTGACTGAATCTATATGATCATCAACAAGATTAAGATCATCTACTACTGACTTCGACCAAGTTGTAATATTCTTTAAATACTTTCTATGATCTTCATCTTTTATCATTAATGTTTTGAAATCCATTTATTTCTTGATTAACTTTTCCATTAAAATATTTGCACTATTTTTCTTCTTTTTTACTAACTGATGAATAAGATGACATCGAGAATCAATGTTTGGGGAAAATGGTATTGAATCAGAAAGCTTCTTCAAATATTTCACCACAATGTAATATCCCAAGGATAATGATGATTAGGAACATGAATCATATTTCACTGGAGGAGAAACTTTGACTTCTTAAACAAACATTAATTTAGATGATCCAGTTATGTCTTTCTGATGTGTATCAATAAGGAATAACTTTATTTTAGCAACAACCTATTCAACAAAACTAGCTACCTCATGATCTTGTTCTTCAACAATACCTTCCTCATAATCTTCATGAATAATGTCGTTATTGTGCTCGATCTCTTCAAAGTAATGAATTTTTTTAACATCAACTTCTTTTTATTTTTCCTTCCACTTATCTGAAGCTATTTTTGTGGATGAGGCCTGGTATTCTCTTATTGAGATTTTATCAGAAAGACTCTTATCTTCATGATACTCTTCCACTAATTTAATTAAGTCTTCACTTGTTTCATCCTCTTCTTCTTTTTTAATTTCTTCTCCTTCAATAATTTGACCCAGAAGTGAATCATCCTTTAAAAAAATTTCCTGTACCTGAATCTTTTCTAAGACTTTCTCAACAACTTTTAACAATGATGGAACTATATGAGCTTCCGATTATTTTTCTTTCTACTTTTTATCCTTTTACTTTTTTCAATATTTTCAGCACCTAGAATCATTAAGGACTTAGCTTCTTAAGGGTCAATATCAAATATAGGATCACCTTCCTTTCTCTACTTCTTCTACTCTCTCCACTTAGCAACTACTTCATCAGAAAACATTTTTTTCTTCTTTGGTTTAGGGGGTGATGCATGTTTTTCCAAAATAGGTTTATATAACTGAGAGTCTAGTTCCTTAGATTTATTTTCTAATACGAATTGTCAATTTCACCTTCCTTAGCTTCAGGTTGATCTCCCTTATCAGGAAGATCTACCAACTCTCCTGATTCAGCATTGAAAATGATTTTCATTCTTCTAATGGTATAATCACTGAGAAACATAATCTTAAAGATCATGGCCTTAGTAGAATAGGGGATTTTGAATGATTCCAAAAATAATACTATAACATTTGAAATGATTGCTAGATACATCACAATATGAGACCTGATATTTCCATTATAAATGTTACTGATTTTGAAAAGGATGTATCTCACCAAATTTATCTTCCTTAAATTCTATAAGAAATCCAAACGAAATATATCACATATCTTAAGTGAATCATTATCACCCTTCCTTGTAATAAATAAACCATTCATCTACAAACTTATCATCCTATGGTTTGCTGAAATATGATAAATATTAGGTTTCTTGACATTCTTCAGCCCAATACATTCTATAACCTTTACTCTCTTTAATGATCCTTCCATATAAAGAAAACAGTGTGAGTAGAGAATTTCCTCCCCTTCATTCGGAATGTCTAGTACGCTTGCAGCCATGTTAACAGACAAAGAATACAACTTTCCATATCTTCTGAATTTTAACATCTTTGTGCCTCCTTGTTCCTAAAAATTACCAAAATCATAAAATTTCACTACAAGTTCTGGGTAGACCGAGTCTTGATTATTTTCCTTGAAAACACAAATAGTTTCCCATACATTCAACATGATAATATTTGAAATCAAAGAATACTATTTAGAAAATAAATTCTAATCTAATAATCTTTCCCAGAACATAATACAGTCCGTGTGTTCCTTGCTTGAGTGAGACTGCATTGAAGTATGAGGTGAAGCTTCATGAGGCATGTGGAATGGAAAGAAATTGGAGAATCAGAATGGAAAACTTTAGAGTGACAGAGCCTCGATGAAAAAAGCTTAGAGAACCGATCTTGGAAAAGAACCTGGGGTCCTTTTAAATAGTATTTTTGGATAAATTTTGAATTCTTGGATCAAAACAACTGTTGAGATTTGCAAAAATAGGTATAATGGTTGATATCAATGATAGAGAAGAATGTAAGTTCCTTTATGTTGAGGTTTTTTAGGAAAAATAGGATTTAAGGAAAGTGAATCCAATAAGATTTTCATAAAATAATATTGAAATACCAACAAGAAAAAAAATGAAATTATGAAGATTTAAATAAAGAAACACACCTTCCATATTTCTCATTAATAATTGTTAATATTGATAAGGTTATTCTTATAAAACATAGATTTTATTTATTTTTATTCAGAAAATGAAAAATCAAAAGTTCTAAAAATTCTATTAAAGAAAAAAAATTAAATTTCAAAAATTTTATAAAGAGTAAAAAATAGGTTCTGAAGAAAAATATAAATGAGTAAACATATATACTCCCCCTATGAAAAGGAGTAACTTTATATAAGTATATAAGTTTCTACATAAAGTTAATATGAAATATTACATTATGGTTATCATTCCTAACATTTGTTTAATGTATTCAAATATATCAGAGGGTAAATATTTTTTTACAAATGTTAGCAAGTTGATCTTGCATTCCGATAAATTGAAGAATGATGTCTCCTTTAAGTGTGTGATTTCTAAGAAAGTGATGCCTAATATCTCTATGCTTTGCACGAGAGTGATGTGAAAGAATTTTTATTAGGGAAATGGTACTACTATTATAACACATTATCTATGTTTTGGTAAAACTCATGCCATAATCTGTGAGTGTGTGTTGCATCCACAACAATTGAGCACAACAACTTTCAGCTTCTACAAATTCATCTTCTGTAATGGAAAGTGCTACTGAGTGTTGCTTCTTGCTTGACCAAGAAAATAATGAATATCCAAATAAATTAAATGTTTTGGATATACTTTTCTATCCATTCTATATCCACCAAAATCAGCATCCGAAAAACTATTTAAAACAAAATCATTTCTAGAAGAATAGAAAAGTCTTAAATCTGTGGTTCCCTTTAAATAGAAAAAAAATATTTTCACTGATTTTAAATGATATTCCTTTGGATTAGATTGATATCATTCACATAATTATACTGAGAACATTAATTTTGGAATAATACCTATTAATTATAATAAACATCCAATCATACATCTAAAATATTTTTGAACTAGTAGTTTCCCAGCTTCATCAAGATCAAGAGAGTTTGAGGCACCGATAAGAGTACTTGTACTTTTAGTTTTGTAATATCTATACTTATTGAGAAGATATTTAATATAATTATGGTGAGATATATATGTTCCTTATTGTTTTTGAGAAATTTAAAAACTAATAAAAAAATGTTAATTCACCCATCATACTCATTTCAAACTCAGATTTCATAAGATTCGCAAATGAATCAGTTAAAGATTGTTGATTTAATCTGAATATAATGTCATCATCATAAATTTCAACAATAAAAATATTTTTCTTATCATTATTTATAAAAAGGGTTGGATCATCTATTCCCTTAACAAAATTGATTTGTAACATTAATCATGTAAGTCTATCATACTAGGCTCTAGGGGCTTGTTTAAGTCCATATAAATATTTGGTAAGTTTAAACACATGTTCAGGATGTTGTTTCTTCAAAACAAGAAGTTTTTTCAATATATAATTCCTATTGAACAAATTTTTTCAAAAAACCACACTTCACATCCATTTGAATAATTTTTAAATTAAAAAAATATGCAAAGGCTAATAGAATACGAATAAATTCATGTCTAGCTACTAGAGCATAGGTTTCGTCATAGTTTATCCCTTCTTGTTGATTATATCTTTTAGTAACTAATCTTTCTATACATCTTACAATAATTCCATTTTCATTACATTTATTTCTGAAGACCCATTTTACCACAAATACATAGTTCATTTAGGTCTTTCAACCAAGGTCTAGACTTTGTTCCTTTCGAATTCATTTAGATCATCTTGTATAGGTTTATTCCAATATTCATCACCGAAAGATTCATCAGTGATTTTAGATTCTAATTGGAAAAAGGAATGATATATGTTATACTTAATTTCTTTAATAACTTATAGTTCTTACAAGTTGATTTATATCACCAATGATACCATCACTAAGATTATTCTTAAGAAACAACTGATTTGGGTTTTGTAAAACATTTTCATTAACATAAGGTAAATATTTTGGGGTAAATATTTTAGAAACATTTTCATGAGTATTTTCCTTATTAGAATAATCTTCCATTAAAGGTTGATAATTAGTTTTGAAAAAACATCCAAAGATGTAGGTTAGGGTTGTTTAAAAATAAAATAATAAGTTTCATCAAATTTAACATGCACCGTTTCTTCAACTGTACAAGAATTTTTGTAAAAAACTCTATAAGCCTTAAAAGTAGTGGAATAACCTAAGAAAATTTATTCATCATATTTGGGTATGAATTTATGTATGTTATTTTCAGTATTAAAGATGAATACTTCTCATCTAAACAATTATAAGTAAGAAACTTTAGGTTTTTAACTAGTCCTCAATTCATAAGGTGCTTTATTAATAAAAGGTCTGATTAAAACTCGATTTATTAGAATAATCTTCCATCAAAGGTTGATAATTAGTTTTTGAAAACACAAACAAAGATGTAGTTTGGGGTTGTTTAAAAATAAAATAATCAGTTTCATCAAATTTAACATGCACTGTTTCTTCAACTATACAAGAATTTTTGTCAAAAACTCTATAAGCCATAAAAGTAGTGGAATAACCTAAGAAAAGTTCTTCATCAGATTTGGGTATGAATTTATGTAAGTTATTTTTAGTATTAAAGATGAATACTTTTCATCTAAACAATTATAAGTAAAGAACTTTAGGTTTTTAACTAGTCCTCAATTCATAAGGTGTTTTATTAATAAAAGGTCTGATTAAAACTCGATATATTAGAATAATCTTCCATAAAAGGTTGATAATTAGTTTTTGAAAACACATCCAAATATTTAGGTGGGGGTTGTTTAAAAATAAAATAATCAGTTTCATCAAATTTAACATGCACTGTTTCTTCAACTATACAAGAATTTTTGTTAAAAACTCTATAAGCCTTAAAAGTAGTGGAATAACCTAAGAAAATTTCTTCATCAGATTTGGGTATGAATTTATGTAAGTAATTTTTAGTATTAAAGATGAATACTTTTCATCTAAACAATTATAAGTAAGATACTTTAGGTTTTTAACTAGTCCTCAATTCATAAGGTGTTTTATTAATAAAAGGTCTGATTAGAACTCGATTTATAGTATAAAAATAAGTAATAATAGATTCATCCCAAAAGTGTTTAAAAATAGGTTATTCACTCAACATAGTTCTTTTTGTCTCTTGAATAATTTGATTTCTTATTTCTACAACACCATTTTGTTGAGGATTTCCTGGAGTTCAGAAGTTATGATTAATGCCTTTATAACAATGAAAAATTCCAAAATCTGAGTTTTCAAATTCTCCCCCATGATCACTATGAATAGTTATAAATGGACGGTTTTTCTCATTTTTAACATTTACTAAAAAGGAATTAAAAGAAGAAAATTCTTTATATTTATTTTCTAGAAAATGATCCGTGTAAATCTAGTGTAATTATCAACAAAAACAAATACATAGTATTTTCCTCTAATACTTCTAGTTTGTGTTAGAATGAAAAGATACATATATATTAAATGTAAAGAATTAGAATTTAAGGTTTTTCTTATTTAATTAAATCTTGACTTATGTTTCTTTCCATATTGACATGGATCACAAACTTTGGAAGAATCAAATCTACACATTGGTAAATCCTTAACAAGTATTTTCTTTAAGAGTTTTCATAGGTTCCTAAGGTCACACTGTCCTATTATTCTATGTCATAACAAAGATTGATCTTCCATCGCACTAATAAAAGGTATATCTTGCATCATATGGTCTTCTATGTTCAATGTATAAACATTATTATGCCTATGGGAACAAAGAATAAACTCTTCCTTGGAATTGTGTACTAAGCATTTATCATTCCTAAAATTCACAAGGTATCCTTAATCACATAATTAGATTGTGATTATAATGTTTTTCATAATATCTTTCACAAATAAAACATTTGAAATTATATATTTTCCAAGATGAACAATGTTACTTATGACAACAATTTCTCCCTAAGCATTATCTCTAAAAGTTACTTTTCCTCCTTTCATCTTGATGATTCTTTCAAATAATGTTTTATTATGAGTCATGTTCCAGGAATATCCACTATCCATGTACCATGTAATATTGTTGGTACTTCCTTTATTTTCCTGAAAATACAATAGTTAGAATTTCAGAATCTACACTTTCTTGGATACAGAATTTTTAAAAAGTAAAATATTAAGTATCCACATTTTCTTAGAAAAGTATGCATTATGAAAAATTAAGGATTGGGTTTTATTTAAATAAAAAAACTTCTCCCAATTTCCATCACATTGACACTTAATGAAAAAAGGCCACTTTGGTGAAAAATAGTTATGACTAAAAATAGTTTTGAGTGAGTGTAACCAAATCCAAAACTATTCCTAAGAGAACGAAGTTGTGAATATATTTTATCAAATTCATTCCTTATAGAAGAATTTTTTTGTAAAAGTTTCTTTAAATAAAATATTTAAAATTTTATTCTGATGAAAAAATTATTATCTTTAAGTTCATTAGGCCTAGAGTTTTATTTATTATCTAAAATATTTTTCTTAGAAATAAAATTTTCAAGTTCCTTATAATGTTTATATTTCATAGAATTAATTTTCTTATGGTTTTTAGAAATATTTTCAAAATAAAGATTTTTCTGATAATGGTCATTAGAAAGATATGATAATTATTTTTGAAAAACATAAATTCTAGAATTTTCTTTCTCTAACTTCTTTTTTATATTACAATTATCATTCTCAAGTAATTTAAAAAATCTTGAAACTTATTTAAATGATGGTACGGTATTATCTTATGATAAGGAAGATTCTTCATCCGAAGATTCATAATATTCTTTATTAAGAATATTATCATTTAAATAAATATTGGTTAAGGATTCATCATTGTGTACCTTAACCATAAGACAATGATTTTCAATAGGTAATTTGGCTATAAGACCAATATTCTTCTGACTAGAAGATTCATATTCCAAGGATTCATCTGAAGAGTCTCTACCACAAGAACTCCAGTTTTCATTAGCCATCAATACTTTCTTAGCCCGAATGGCCCGAATTCCATTCTTTTTTTAATTTATTATGGATAATCCTCCTTTTAAGGGTTTAAGGGGAACCCGTACATGACCCGTAGGCCCAAGGCACAAGGCCCAACTGACCCACAATATATGACCTGAAGGTCCAGAGGAATACCATGAACAATACATGACCCGTTGGCCCAGCCCACTGGATCTTCCCCTCCCCAGCTTCTACGTCATTGATCATCTAGCACCCCACCATGCATTGCTGATCGGCTAGAATTTCCTCATACAAAGTTGCATGTTGTCTGGTTCTGATGGCGGCTACCAAACCCTCTCATTCTTCCAATCTGGTTAGCTCTACTTCTGGTGGCTGCTACTCTTTTTTCTTTAATCCTCTTATGGGGCATGTTCTTTGTGAACTGGGCTACTCTATGGTCTACATGTCCCGAAGGACCTATGGGCTGAAGGTCTTTGATGACATGAAGGCCTTGGAGACCCATATGCCCAAACTAGTGGCCTGAACGCCCAAATCGGTTGAATTCGTATGGATGCTATAGTACTGAATAGTAATTTCTATAGTAACTTCTCTAGTGCTTCTACAGTAACACCAAAAATTCACCTCCACCCGGTTTTTGAACCTGGGTCTCTCGGATGCCAAGCAGGAGCCCTTACCACTCGGGTACGGGCTCGTTGTCCTTTAGGACTTTCTTAGCCTTATATTATTAGTAATTCTTTTTTTTTCATTTTATAATACTTATCCTTTATGTCTTTTCTCTTAAGCATAGAAAAATTATATCTGATATTTCCAGACCTTTTGCATTCATAACAAGTTACTTCATAATATTTCTTGTCCTTTGTATCTTTCTTCTTATATATGTACTGAAAATCATTCTTTCCCAAAATCTTGTTCATCCTTCAAGAAATATTGGATAAGTCATTCTTAGACTGATTATTGTCACTTGATTTAGATATTACAACAAATTTCTTAGCTTTATATCTACTTACCCTTTCTGGGGTCTTGGATTTAGATGTAGTAGTAAAAGAAACACTTCCATTACCATTATTCTTCTTATTAAAGTATGCATCTCTTCTTATTCTTGTTTCATGCTGAAGAAGAGTTCCATATAACTCATCAAGATTAATGTTAGATACTTTTCTATTTTCATCAACAGATGTCCTTTTAAATTCCCACTCATTAGGTTTAATATCAATTATCTTTTCCATAATAACTTCATCATCAAGTCCTTTCTTTCATATCGATTGAATATTGTTGATGATAGTCATAAATCTTCGCCATACCTTGACAATAGGTTCTACATAAGGAAAGAAAAATCCATGATATTCAACTCTTAACATAGCTCTTCTTATTTCAATCACTTTTAATGTTCCAAATTGTGTAACATAAAGTTTTTTCTAAATACTATTGGTAGCTTTACAAGAAGATATTTGACTATATATATTCCTGGCCATGGAACATAAAAGTGTATTTTTTACATTGTAGTTTAGTTGAAATTATTGTTTTTCCGTATTTGTGAATATTCGGATTTCTTTATCATGAATCATGTATTCACTAGTGAGCATGAAAAAATTATATACTCCAGTGTTAATAATAAAATTCTTCAACCTATATCTCCAGTACTCATAATCATTACCATCAATGATTAGTGGTCTGGTAGGATTTAGGTTCTCTATAAAACCAACATTCATTCCTTCCATTCTATAAGAAAATAAGAAATATCTTTTCCAAAAAAATAATTAGTACCAAAATATTTTATAAAGAAAATATTTAAGAAAAAACATGAACAAGGAAAATTAAGCAAAAAAAGATGAGCAAGAAAACTTATATGAAAGTATAAATAGTTCAGAGGCCTGCTCTACTACCAATTGTAGGATTGAAATATAGATATAGATGCTCAATTACCGGAGGGGTGAATTTTAGGATTAAAAACATTCATTTCTATCCTTAATAAAACCTATGTTTAACAAATTTAAACAATGTGTATTCACAAACCCTCTTTGGTTCTTAAATAGAGGGATAATTAGACAAGCCTAGGTCTAATTATAAATAACCTAAACCTAAACAATTTTATCTTAATGAAGCATAAAATGTTTGTATTAGAGAAATATTCTACCATAAATTGTATAGAATCATATTATATTACAGTATACAAGAATAAGAAAGTATAAGAAAGTTATAATTCCTCTATTTAACAAAATATATCAGAATTTAAAAAAAACTTGTATCAAAGCCAAGTAAACAAGTGTAGTAAGTATTTTAACCCAAAAAGAATGGTATTCAACAAACATAGATAAATGTCCCTTCATTTATAATTTCAAGAAATTATGTCTTATCCACACTTGGGTAATCCCTCGATAATATTTTTTGAGTATGTCTTGCTATCCCAGCAGGCCCTCTAACTTCATGGTAGTCGGACCTCTATCTTCCTGTCCCAGGAAGTCCTTGAACTATAAGGTAGTTGGTACCTCTGTATTTCTATCCCTATATTCCCTTGATTGATAATCCAATCAGAATCGCACTAGGTAGGTTGAACTATTTTCTCACGAATGAACAATATGTTCATAGATCACACAAATAATGATAGTCTATCTCTCTTGAAATAAGTATATCCAGAACTTCTCCATGTTGTAACACACATATCAAATTCTTAAAATGGATGGGGTAATTATAGAAAAAGGTCCCAACTGTCATCTCCCCCCTCTAACATTTATCTTTTTCCTTAAATCTCATAGGTACTGGTAAATGTGTCACTTAGCTAACGTTTAGTTAGAAACAAATTGTGTGACATCATTACATTATAACATAATCTAGTGTAAGGAATTATCATATGTAATAAAAACATTTTTATGTTTAAGTAACATAATTTAACTAGAATCCAAAAAAGTATGAATAATATCTTATGAAATAAAAGTAACATTAACAAGTATGAATAATGGGATTCTAAATATTGTGGGAAACTGAGTCAACATATGTATACAAATAGTGTCTGATTTTATAAGGAAACGAAGTCTATTTTTATAAGGAAATGGTGTCTGGATTTATAAGGAAACAAATTATGATCTTATGAGAAAATAGAGTCTGAATTTTTGAGAAAATGGAGTCATAATTTTGGAGAATTTGGGGTTAGAATTTCTAAGAATTCCGAGCCCAAATTTTTGAGATTTAGGGGTCATAATTTCTGAGAATTCGGAGTAAGAATTTCTAAGAATTCGGAGTTAGAAAATCAGGATTAAATAGGGTTTGAAATTCGATGGAATCAGATTCTAAAAATAGTGAGGCACGTTATCTAAGAAACTATAAGGTTCTACAGTTTTGATAAGGATCTGATTATTCTTAAGGTAATTAGGTCTTCAGAAGAAAAATATGGGTAATATTAGATAAGTAACATTAAATATAAAATTGAAAAGTGTGTTATGGTTTAAGTAAATAAATTTCTATAAAAAAATAAAATAATATTTAAGGAAATAGTGTTTAGGATTTTCAAAACATAAAGGAATAGAAAAGTCATAAGATAGCATGTTGACTTAATAGACTTTTTCTCCAATTGGGCAGAAGCAATCCCTCTTAGGGAAGTAAAATCCCAATATGTTTTTGAATTCATAAGCTTCAATATCATCTACTGGTTTTGAGTCCCTCACTTTATTTTCACCGACAACCGAATCAACATTCGAGAATTTGAGATGATGTGGTTGTACTCCAAGTACAGTATTTTGTCTAACCATGCTTCCCACTACCATGCACAGAAAAATGGATAGATTTAGGAATTGAAAAATCTATCTTTATCATTTTGCATAATATAGTGGGCTAGAACAAGAAAATTTGGTCTGATAAGCTCCCCAATTCTCTCTAGTATTATCAAACATCAACCTGCAATTCCACCCAGGTGACTCCATATTCCCTGGTGTATAGAATAGAGGCAGTACTACCCATTGAGATCCAATTCCCATCGCTCTGAATAGCTATCTATGATTAGTATATATCAGAAAGAATAACCGGAATCCATTTAGCTGAACTTGAGTCCCATGAATAAATCTGGTTATTAACCTTGCATAATCTAGATAGGCACCATAGTAAGATATCCATAGTGTTAAACAATAAGGTTCGCCTCTGCTCTTTCCTCCAAGGTGATACAGTACTGGATATCTGAATGCCAATGATGTTTGGAAGGAAGCCTCTAAAGTTGGAACCCAAGTGGGAAGGGTCATATATTGTTCATAAGGTCTATCCTAATGGTGCATACTCTTTGGTCACCATGGATGGGGCGCACATCACTCCCCCAACCAATGCCAAGTTCCTTAAGCAATACTTCACTTAAATGCAGTACATAGTTTGAGTTTCATTACTTTAAACAATGTAACAAACCTCATCCTGGTTTCACAATGGTAAACTACATAAACATCCTAACCATATAATGATAAACTACATAGAAACCAATGTCCCGGGAACAAAAGATTAAAATAGGAACTTGAGTCCAAACATAGTGACTTTAAACTATGTCAAAATTCACTTTGGGAATTTATAGTGTCGCTCTATTCCTCCTTGGTCCTCATTCATGTCAGGTTATAGTATTTTAATCATACACATCCATCTTGGAACACTTCCTCCACCTCATCCTCATTGTATGATGTTAAATTTGTGTTCATCTTCATAGTTTCATGACGTTAAACTTCACAACATTGATGGTCCTTTTTAAATGACCGTAAAAGGAAGGTACCCACATCCCATGTTTATGAAGTTAAATTGGGAACCCCAGTCCAAACATTATGAAATTAAATTGTGTGTGTGCACAACTTCATCTCATAAGTGTGTTGTGAGGTGTTGGGCCTACTTGTCCCCAATTCACGTTGGGTTGCTTCATGATGTCGCACTACATATTTATACTTTATAATCTTTATCCATTTTTCTAAACTCTATGACCTTAAACTAAGATTCCCAATTTCCTAGGCACATTATGATAAACTTTGTAATAACCATCATCTTGGTTGTATGATAATAAATTGCATAGAACCATTATGTACTTACTTATGAGGACATTTCCCATGGAATTGGTCATTTACCATGCCATCCTTAAGAATTATGTATGGCTTGATTCTCATCCTTATGGGATACATAGGTGCACTCATACATTTTATCCTTAGGCCTTGCCATAAATTCAACCTTCCATCCCATTGGCCTAGGATTATTTTGGGAGTGTGTGGAGTGAAATGATATCCTTCTAGGTCCTCAGTCTAGTTAGGTATACAACATTTTTATCATGTGCCTCCTTCAAGAAAACTCTTCTCCCAACATCCTAGTCGCACAATGATAAACTTCATAACTACCAGCATCCTTACCGCATGGTGTTAAAATACATGGACTGGTCTAGTCACTCAACCATTGGTCACCTACCATTCCCCCTCTTTTAGTATAGATTATACCTACATAGGGAGATATCCATCAAGAACTATGTACAACTTGATTCTTATCCACAGAAAATACATAGTGATGACCAGCTTCTATATCTTGGTTCATCCACCCCAAAGAGAATTTCACCCTCTTTGTTTCTCATCCTTATGATATACATAGTGATGCCCAAATCTTCAATCATGGGCCCAACCATATCCTTTCATTTATTTCATGCCAGTTCACAACTGTCATTATCGCACGATGTTAAACTACATGGGATTTCAATAACTATGTGTTGCTTGATTGCAATCCTCAGGGATACGTAGTGATGCTCAGATATATTTTCCTCAGTCCCACCCCCATATTATTTGATCTTTTGGCCCCTCATCCTTAGCATGTCCATTTTTACATGACTTGAAACTATATATGGAATATTTTCTATATTTTTTAGTGTGGTATCGGGTCTCCAGGGCCTCATTCAAATCAGTTTTTTTATAATACCACACTACACACATCCCTTTAAGACATTTCCTATCTGGGTGAAACATCTACAACCATAAACTAGATGCTTAATTCTAGGAATCATGTCTTTAAATTGTGTGTAGGTCTCTTATAGAATGTTTTGTGTGGTTTTTGTCCTTCTTTGGCCCTCATTCACGTCGGTTTTTTCATAAAACCGCACTAAACATACCCATATTTGAGATACCGTTCCTCATTGTTTTGAACTCTATAACCTTAAAGTAAGAACGTTCATCTTCAATAGATGATGTTAAACTAAAATCATACCCTGAGTCAGTCTAGCATGCCCTATTATAATCATGGTATGCCTCAGTCCCTTGCTAGGGAGGGATTTCCCATACCAGTGTTGGCCTCCTACCACAGTACATTCAAGAACTACATGTGGCTTGATACCCATTCTAATGGGATATGTAGCAATGCCCATACATTTCATATTTAATCCCAAACAACAGGTCCTTTAAATATTCGACCCCTATTCCATGATTATGGTCCATGAAATATGACCTTAAACTGGCCGCAAAGCCTTGTTTTATTTCTCATTCTCTATTACTTTCCCATTTCACACTATAGGCCTTTCTTAGCCTAGGTTTACATTCTATTTAAAATAAAAGTGGACCCCCTTAATGGTGATGGTCTCATGCCTCTTAAATCTCACCTGCTGTTTTGGAATAGTACCCTAATGGATCAGTATTAATGAATTGCAGGTCATGTGTTTCGAACAGGGTCAATAATTAGATTTCCATTATCTTGACCTATTATTTTATAGTTAAATAGGGATTCTTTTGTTTCAAACATGGTCAACAGTCCATCCTCTCTCACCGGTAGCCCCTCTAGTCCAAATCTTGAATGTTACAGCTTACTTATTTTCAATTCCCTATGTTCTCCCACATATCAGAATATCCCTGATACCATTCCTCAATGCCTACATCGAGCATAGATCTTGAGAGCTTAGGATCCATGTAAAGTGTTAACTCACATGGTCTTCGTGGTCTAAGCATTATGACTTTAAGTAGTTTTCTACCTCCATAGTCAGAGCATCATGACATTAAACGTCTTGAACGACCTGAGTTTGGATTTCACCTTCTGTTGTGCCACATTCAACATTTCAAGTCTTTCTTGATTTCGGTTTTTGACCATCATTCACATCTAGACAGAACCCTTAATGGTGATGGTATCATGCCAATTTTGTCTCACCTCGCATCCTGGCCCAACACTCTAATGGACTATCAGTAATGAACAACAGATCATGTGTTTTGAACATGGTCAATAGTTGATCCCATATTTGTTTTCCCCCTTCTTAATTGGTATGGTAATAGCCCTTGTGTTTCAAACATGGTCAACAGTTGACCCTTACTTTCCATTCACCCCTTTCATGGTTCAAACTCTACGAACATAAACTAAGAGCCTCACAGTGGTATTTACCCCTTGTCATATTACATATTCCCCCTTCTCATTTATTCCCTTACTCTTATGTGGTACATCCGGCCTCCTTGGCCTCATTCACATCTGGTTCATTTCCTCCATGTTTCATAATTATTTTGGGAATATCCATTTCCAAGGTTCGCACAATAAGACTTTAAACTATTGTCCAAGGTCCAGGCAGTATGAATTCAAACTTTGTGCAATGTCTCGGTTACATGACGTTAAATTGTGGGAAACATCCTGATCACATGATGTTAGACTGTACCATGGATAATCGTCATCGTAATATATTAAATTTCATGTTCTAAATCCTCATTTTCATTATTTAAAACTTTAATTCATCCTATTTCCTCACTCAAGAGGTCCTCCCTAGAATATAGGTTTGTTCTTTTTTCATACCATTGCACCTATGCCGATATGATTTATGCCATGAAGCATAATTCCAAGAATGTTAGAATCCATTCAGAAATTCTATCACTCCAATCCCATGATTTAGGTTCCCCTTATTTGTATCTTTATACCATTTTCATGTCTAAATAGACCCCCTAATGGCTTAGTTATTTCACTTTGGCTCACCTAATGTCCTATTCCAATTTCCCCAAAGACACTGGATGACATTTTCAGATAGGTTTCGTGTTTCAAAAATGGTCAGTGATCCACCCTTTTTTCCTCATTTTAAGATATTGGTACATATAGTATGTTTTAGACATGGTTAGCAGTTATCATACACCATTATTCCATCTTACCCATGTTCTGAATTTTTGGAATCAGGATTCACATTTTTCATTCCCCTTTGTTTGGATCAACTCTAACGCCCCTGGTGTTATCCCATTTATGCACTAGCACATGTTAGAAAAAGAAATTTGGATGCTCATAGATCCCGATTATCCATCCACAACTTCTCTCATCCTGAACACTCTTAGTGGTCGATCAAAAATAGCATACCTCGGGTTTTTGATGGTTATATAACACTCTCATATGAAGAAAACTGTTATATGGTCATCCCTTGTTTCTCACAATGGGAATGACCCACCTGAGCATAAGGATTGGTCATTGGTTATTTAAAAAAATATAGTTAATGTGTGACAATGTAATAAATTAATGTTTCTAGACACACAGCATGTTTCACAAGTGTTAGGTCCAGAGGGGCCTAGATACATTGAGAGGGGGGTGGAATCAGGGTATGAATTTTCATTTGCCTAATTAATTCCTTCCCCACTACATCTTGACCTCTTTATTATAAGGGTCACTTTTTTCACATATGTGTTAATTTTGATCTTATTCTTCCAATATTTATATGATGATGATGATTTTAATGCAATGTAGGAAACCAAGAAGATAGACACATATATTTTTACTTGGTTCACCTGCAATGGGCTATGTCCAAGGAGCATACAACAGCGATGTGTCGTTGTCCCAACTTCACTATGGTTTGTGCCAATAATGATTATACTATTTTGGCAAGATCTTCTATGCCATGGCTCACTCCCTTTACAAGGTTTAGGGTCTACTCACTGCATTCCCAAGGGTCACTCACTTTGCCTCTTTCTCTTGCTCACTACTGGTGGAAAGTGTCACCATCTTCATGTTCCTTCGCTCACTGCTTTTGGAAGGGATCCACTCATAGTTTATAGACTTGCAGGTAACTTCATTATCTCTAATTAAATTTTCATCTCTAACTATTAATAGATGCTCTATTGAAGTCCAAATTTCAGCCACATAAAAATCTCACGTTTCACCAGGTATACCAGGCAACCTCAAATTTTACGTGCATCCCCTACTATGCCTTGCACGTAATTTCCTTACCTTGCACACAAAACCTCTTCTATTGCACACAATCCCTACTGCACCTTTTGTGCAACCTCAACAATTTCACACAACCTCCATTTTACATACAACCTCTATTTTATGTGCAACCTCTATTTTCCACGCAACAACAACTTTTACGTGCACCATCAATTTTTACGTGAAACATTCATTTTACACGTAGCTTCCAATTTTATAGGCAATAATATTCTTTTACGCGCAACCTATGATTTCCACACAGACCACCTTCATTTATGCTCACACATGACGTTTATGTGAAACACCCTTGCATATCTCAATTTCTCACACCAGATCTTGAATTCATTCTTAGACTTGAGCTTCTTCAAATGAGGGGGGTCACCTCATATTTATAGGAGATCTTGACCCCTATGTGTAAAATCCCTCCTTGAGTGTCAAATCCTCTTCAAGCATGAGAAACACATATTTCGTGCAACATCATATTTTTTACACAGATCTAATATTACGCACACCTCATGCCATTTGAAATTTTCAAGCTTATGATATTGAAACATGTCTTGTGCAAAAACTTCTCTTCACTACTTCACAGAACACTTTCTTTTTCACACACAATCCACCTATTTAGAACAACACTTTATTTTTCCACGCATTATACACCTATTGAATGTAGCTCATGCCTTTTCTGATTTTTGAAGTTCTAATCCAAAAACACTTCGAGAACAAAAACACCATACCTAAATTTCATGCCCAAACTCTCATTCTATGTGCAATTATTTTTGCGCAAGAACCATTTTTCACACGCATCTCCAAACTATTTATGCACCTCATGACATTTCCATTTTTTGGAATTCTAATCCTGAAACACCTTTTGCGTGAAAATTCCAACCCATGTTCGCTATTGTACACAAACCAATTTCATGCATAATTACAACTTTTTCCCACTCATTTCCAATTCTATGCACACTACCCCAATTTTTATTGCACAAACTTTATTTTTGGCACACCTTCCTTTTCTAAAAACACCTATCTTCAATTTCTGATTTTCACACCCAAAAATTTGGCAAGCACTGTAAAATGGTTCCACCTTTTATCTTCTCTTTTTGTACTACCTTCAGATCATCCATTCATTTTTTGAGGTTCTTCTATCAATCAGGGACTTTCAAAAACATATCTTGAACCTAGAAAATCACCATGGATGCCCATTCTTTCAACAAACTGAACATAGACCCCCGCCTTATCAACAAAAAAACATCGAGGCATGCTTTGTCAACAAACACAACCAACCTAAAAAATGATTCAATGCTGCCTTGGAAGATTTTTTTTCAAACAAACTCCCCCTTTGGTTTTTTTGAAAACTCTTACATAAAATGATACCACATTAATGTTCTGCCACCATTCACCTCTTGTGATTTCAATATCAATAAAAGATTTACTCATCACATACTCTATGCCCACATGAGCAATGCTCAGTGTTAGAAACAGGAGTAAATGAAAATTTCATCAATGAATCATATCATTTCCAACACCAATTTTTGATACCAAACTAATACCAATTTCTAATTGATGGATACCTTTTAACACCATTCCAATGCCACTCTTCTGCTTTTATTATGATCCTCCACTAAAATGATATATATTCATTGATTGATCACCTCTTTCATTGTCAGAGTTAATACTCTCCCCCTATTTTATTACTCACCCTATCTCACTGCTCCACATATCATCTTCTCCCCATGTCTTGAATTAAGACATTTTCCCTCGTAAAAGACACACTTTCTCGCCCTTGAATTGTCACATTTTCTCCCCCTTTTTCAATGAATCCAAAGTTCACTCCTTTGCGGTCTGCATGAGGGTATGAATTAAGATTAGCACATTATGGAAAAACACACCATACCTCGGGGAGAGAGGGTATCTCACATCCACACTTTTTCAAGTGTGGGGAGTTGACTAGACTCCCAAAGACAGTAGATGCCTCTCAAATACTTTTTTAGGTGAGGCATTTGTCAGAATGTTTGCAACTTGTAGTTCTGTAGGCACATAATTCAACTTCACAAACCCATGCTATACCTTCTCCTTGATGAAATGATACTTGATTTCATTGTGTTGTTTCCTTGAGTGATGAACTAGATTTTTTCTATGATTGATAGCAATTGATTTATCACAATGAATTGTGATAGGAGACTGCACTACCACACCTATATCATAAAGTTTATGCTTCATCCACAATAACTATATGAATGCTTATGTGGATGAAAAATACTCAAATTATATGGTGCTCAATGAAATACAGTCTTGTTTCTTGCTCAAACAAGAAATACACAACCCACCAAGATAAAAGGCTCATCCCAATGTTGAATTTCTTTCATCTGCTGATCTGGCCCAATCTACATCAGTATTTTCCACTTCTACTCCCCCTGATTCTCTTACCACTTCATCACATTAAACAATCATATTTTCACTATGTCATTGCACAATGACATTATATTGTTCAACTTATTTTCTCTGTTTATTGTCGAAACATTTTTGATATTCTCTTGAAGATTCATGGTATCCTAAAAATAGTCAGCTGATACCCATTATTAGAAAAAAATAGATAATCACGAAATGCATGGTTGTTGCTACTTCACCACAATCCATCTTCTTTAGGTGGACAAATAACATCTGAGCTGGGGTATGATACCAATGAATATATATTCAATGTAACTTAGAACCACTATACCACCCATGTATAGCTTTGATAGCTCTTCAATTTCAATTTAGACTCTTCATTATATCATCTCTGCTTTCCATAGCACACAGCCTTTAAATGCATATTTGAATAATAGAACTATTTTTTAATAGAACATGTTGAATATGATATCATATGTGATCTTCAACTATTATGATTATTCTCTTCTCATGCAATTTCATCTAATTATGAGATAGAATTCTCCCCCTATGTTGTCCAACTCTTCCTATTGTCAGTCCCACTATTCAGAAACACAAACATTCTTCTCCTCCTACACCATTTATTCTCCTTTGGATCTTGGAATTGATCCATCAAAAAAATCTATAAGCCTACTGTTTTGGAACATAGTGTAGGAAAGAAGAGATAAAGTTAATAACACAATCAATTTATATTATACTCAGTTGCTCTCTTTATTCATTAACTATAGTACCCGATTTGAATCAATTGAAACTCTAAAGCATATCACTTTGTCACTTTACATCTTTAGATTCCACTTCCCCTTGGATCATATCTCCCTAAAATCTGAAACACTTGAGTCATGAGTTAACAAAATTTATATAAATTGGGATAGGGGTTCTTCTAGAATCCTCAAGAAGAGTACTGTGTTTGATCCTGCTTGATCAACCCTTTTATACTTTATTGCAAAGAATTATACTATTTTTGTGCTTGTTCCAGCAGACTTTCTAACTTCAACTATCCTATCCATATGAATAGGCATTATTTACCCACACGATGAGTCTTCCAAGAAGGAATATCTCTACTAATCATCTTCTCTTGCTTCTTCCTCCAATAAATATCTCTTTCTATTGCCGTCAATTCCTGTTGTGTGGCATGGTATGTATATTTTTTACGAAATTATTTTTTCTTTTTTCAATTGTCTAAGTATTTCCACCCTTTATTGTTTGGTTTAAATCATCCACTGATTTAACATTCTTATTACTCACAACAGTAGTTGATCTTCCCTTATTCTTCCATGTTTGTTCATATTCTCTCCAGGAGAGCTGTTGTGACTGTAATAGAGGAGGTTACTGATTAACCTTTTGTTGAGCACCTTGTGATTTCCCTGAGACTATAAACCTATTTTTCAGATTACCATTTTTTCTTCTAGTATAGTCTTTTTAGTTGTACACTGCATGTGTTGGGGATCTCCTTCTAGGTTCCTTTTCCTTCTCCCCTTTTTTCTTGCTACAATGTCTAGACAAATTCTAATGATTATATCATATGAAATATATTCTATTAAAGGAATACCTCATTTAATCATTTTTCAGGTGAGATGCTGATTCTTTTGCATTCCTCATGTGACATTTAGCTCCTGGGATTCCTGACACATACTCACGGTGAATCCCCTTATTCCACAATAGAAGCACTTCATGGATACTTTCTTCTGAGTTATTCTTATTTCATACTTCTAAAGATGCTTCTTCTTATTCTCATGTTTAGAAATGCTTCTATCTTCACAGCATGAAATATATTCCAAATCCTCTTAACAAAATATTGATGTGTGGTCATAAATCCCACAAAAATACCACATGTTGTCACTAATTCCTGTAAATGTCCTCTTAATTCTGTCTCCAACACCTATAGAGTTTTCTCCATTTCTAGAACAATTCACGGATCACTTTCTATTATTCACGGGAGGGGATTCATCAAATCCAATACTAGTTTTCCCCAAACTGTATGGCCTTTGCGTTGAGAAAATATGTTATTGTTTCTCTTCATAAATAGAATTTTTTTTCATTTTATCATCAATTTCCAAAGGATAATCAAATATTATGTTCAAGGAATCCTTTATTTTAGGTTTTCATTTGGTATTGGATTTCTCCTGTTCTTTATTCACTTACTCTATCTCTTCTTTCAACTTTTGAATCTTAATATCCCTTGCTTCAAGTTCAGAATTGAGTTCTTTCTCGATATTCTTCCTTCTACTCATCACATCCTCTAACTCAAGTGTGAGATTATCCACCATGTCACATTTATCCATTACATTCAATTTTTCTTGATTAATAGAATTTGCATAGCATACACTCTCTATTTCTAGTCTTTTATTCTCCCGAACTAGTTTTGTTAGATTTTTAGAAATATCATCATTTATGACTTTCAAATTTGGATTGTTATTCGAATTCAAGTTCTTTCCCTTATCATAAACTTATGTTTCTCTATCTTTGAAGGCATCTCTTTCAATTCTATAGCTTGATAATCACCATTCTCCCTCAGGTCAGTAGCCACATCAATAAGACTTTGATTTAAGCCTCTTATCTTGTTGACGTCAATTTCTTATTCTTGGATTCCGATATATTTTGAAATAAATTCTTCAACCAATTTCTAATCCGATTAATTTTTCATGTCATCATCATCTACTACTGGCCTTCTTGAAACTTCTTCATCATCAGTAGTTTTAGCATCACTTTTAATTTCAAGTACTTTACCCATTCCTACATCATTATTGAGTGAATATATCTTTTCCCTATCTGATTCATCCAAGACTTCCTTCAGAAAGTCTTTTGATTCCATTATTTGAATCACAACTTTTCCATAAACACTTACACACTGAGAAATACCATCTAACTTCTACTTATTCTTTGATGTTTTTCCCTTTTCCATGGAACACCGATATAAGAGTAGACTGCATTTTTAACCACACAAATTGACTAAACCAAGTCAGAGAAAAAAAATTCTGATAAAATCAACTTATCCCGCTGATACCAATTGTTAGGTCCAAAAGGGCCTAGATACAATTAGAGGGGGGTGAATCATGGTATGAATATTCATTTGCCTAAATAATTCCTACCCCACTAGATCATAACCTCTTTATTATATGGATCACATTATTTGCATATATGTATTACTATTGATCTTATTCATTCCTTCTTTATCTGATGATGATGCTTTTAATGCAATGTAAGAAAGCAATAAGACATACACATATATTTTTACTTAGTTCACCCACACTAGGGTACATCCAAGGATCATACAATGGTGATGTTTCGTTGTACCAACTTTACTAAGGATTGTGCCAATAATGAGTACACAGTTCATGATAGATCTTCTATGCCCATGCTCACTCCCATTACAAGGTTTAGGGTCTACTCAATGCATTCCCAAGGGTCACTCTCGTTTCCTCTTTCCCTAGATCACTACTAGGGGAAAGGGTCATTGTCTTCCTATTCTTTCACCCACTTTTTTTTGGAAGGGATCCACTCACAGTTTATAGAATTATAGGTCCCTACATTATCTCTAATGAAATTTGTATCTTTAACTATTGATATATTCTCTACCGAAGTCCGACTTTAATCCACATATGAATCAAACGTTTCACTCGGTGTATCCGGAAACCTCAAATTTTACGTGCAGCCCATACTGTGCCCTAAGCACAATTCCCTTAACCTGCACACAAAACCTCCTCTTTCGCACGCAATCCCTACTGCACTTATTGCGCAACCTAAAAAATTTAGCACAACCTCTATTTTACATGAAATCTCCATTTTATGCACAACCTATTTTCCATGAAACCTCAACTTTTATGCACACCATCAATTTTTTCATGGAACCTTCATTTTATGCGCAGCTTCCAATTTTACATGCAACAGTCTTCTTTTGTCCGCAGCAGGTGCTTTAAGTGAAGGTGACCATATTTTACGTGCACACATGACGTTTACACGCAACTCCCTTGCGTATGTCAATTTTGTGTACTAGAGCTCAGATTCCTTCTAAGTCTTGAGCTTCTTCAAATGAGGGTGGTCACCTCGTATTTATAGGAAAACATGACCTCTGTGCGTAGAATCCCTCCTTGAGCGCGCAATATTCTTCAAGTGAAAAGACCACATCTTTTTCACAACATCATATTTCGCGCATTAATCTAATATTATGTGCACCTCATGCCTTTTCCAATTTTCAATATTTTGATCTCGAAACCCCTCTCGCGCGAAAAAACATCACTTCACTATTTTATGCATAACATTCTTTTTCATGCACAATATACCTATTCCGCACATCATTTTATTTTTCTATGAATTATCAACCTATTGAACGTGTCTCATGCCTTGCCGATTTTTGAAATCCGGGTCCTGGAACACCTTTTGCATGAAAATTCAAACCCATGTTACCTATTGCGCACAATTCAATTTCTCACACAATTCCACCTTTTCCCCCCTCATTTCCAATTTTTCGCACACCACTCCAATTATTTGGCAATCACCTTTATTTTGTGCACACCTGCCTTTTCAAAAAACACATATCTTCAGTTTTCGATTTTCATCCCCAAAAATTTGGCAAACATTGGAAAAATGCACCACCTTGTATCTTCTCTTTTTGTACCACCTCAAGATCTTTTATTCCTTTTTCGAGGTTCTTCTATCAATCAAAGATTGTCAACAATATCTCTTGAACTTAAGAATCAGCATTACTTCCCCTTTTTCAACAAAATGAACATTGAAACCCACATTTTCAACAAAAAAATTGTGGCCTACTTTTTCAAAAAATACAACCAACCCAAAAAATTCTTCAATGCTGCCTTGGATGGTTTTTTTACAACAATATCCTCCTTTTTTGTTGACATCTCTTCTATAAAAGGATACCACATTAATTCATCATCCACCATTCGCCACTTGAAATTTTGATAGCAATCAAGGATTCGCTAATCACATACTCTAAGACCATATGAGAAATGCTCCCCATGATAAATAAGAGTAAATGAAAATTTCGTCAATAAATCACATAATTTCTAACACCAAATGTTGATACCAATCTGATACCATTTTTTTATTTTTTTGTAAACCTTTTGACACCATTCCAACAACACTCTTATTCTTTTATCACGATCCGCAGCTATCGTGAAATCTATTCTTTGATCGATCACTTTTAGCATCGTCAAATTTAATAATCTCCCCCTATTTCATTTTTGCCTTATCTCACTTCTCCACCAATCATCTTCTCCCCATGTATTGACTTAATAAATTTTCTCCCTTATAATATCCACTTTCTCCCCTTGAATAGTCAAATTTTCTGTCCCTTTTTTAATGAACCCAAAGGTCAGTCCTCTGTGGTCTACAATAGGGTAATAATTCAGATTATCACATTAGGGAAAAACACACTATACCTAGGAGAGAGGGTGTATCCCACATGCATAATTTTTCAAGTACAAGGAGTCGACTAGACTCCCAGAGCTAGTAGATGCCTCTCAAATGCTTCTTTGGGTAAGGCATTTGTCATAATGTCTTCAACATGTAGTGATGTAGGAACATAATCCAACTTAACAAGCTCGTGCTCCACCTTCTCCTTGATGAAATGATATTTTATTTAAATTAGATTTGTCCTTGTGTGGTGAACTATATTTTTTCTATGATTGATAGCACTATAAGTATCACAATGGATTGGGATCCGAGACTGCACTTCCACACCCATATCATCAATCATCTGCTTCATCCACAGTAACTATGTGAATGCTTGTGTGGCTAGAATATTCTCAACTTCTGTGATTCTAAATGAAATAAATTCTTGTTTCTTGATCAACAAAGAAATACACAACCCACAAATGTAAAAGGAACCTCCTGTCGTTGACTTTCTTTCATCTAATAATTTGGCCTAATCTGTATCAGTATTTTCCACCTCTACTCCCTTTAAGTCTCTTACCACATCATCACATTCAAAAAGCATCATGTCACTATGTCATTGTACCATTACATAATTTCATTCAACTTCATTTCTCGATTTATTGTCATAACATTGTCAATATTCTCTTGAATATTCTTGGTATCCTAAAAATAGTCAGTTGATACCACATTGTTAGAATAAAATAGATAATCATGAAATGCATGATTCTTGTTGCTTCACCGCAATCCTTCTTATTTTGGTGGACAACTAACACCTGAGTTGGGGCATGATACCAATGGATATATATTCAATTAAAATCAGAAACACTAGATAATACATGTATAGCTTCGATGGATCTTTAGTTTAAATGTAGACTCTTCATCATATCATCTCTTCTTTCCATAGCACACATCCTTCAGATACAGATTTGAATAATAGAATTGTTGTGTAAGAGCACTTTTTGAATCTGATATCATATATGAGCTTCAAATATTCTTATTATTCCCTTCTCATGAAATTTCATCTTATTAAGAGATAGAATGCTCCCCCTATGATGTCCAACTCTTCTAATTGTTGGGCCCACTGTTTAGAACCATAATCATTCTTCTCCTCCTGCACCATTTATTCTCCTATGTCACTTGGAATTGAGTCATCAACAAAATCTCTAAGCCTACTAAGTTGTAACATGATGTAGGAAATAAGATATAAAATTAATAACACAATTACTTTCTATTATACTAAGTTTCTCCCTTTCTTCATCAACTCTAGTACCTGATTTTTTTTTGACAAAATAAGACGGATCCATTAATGATGGAGATCAGCAGAAATACATTCGCATAACCATGAAGGAAAATGATTGAACCAAAGCAAATCCTCGTAAGGAGGGCCAATTCCAGCCATCTTGTGAGCGGCTTCATTCGCTTCCCTTCTAATAAATGAGAAATTGCAGGAATTGAAGCCTTTTTTCTGCGAGTGAATACACCGGATAATGGGGCCGAAAGGTTGAAGCCCGCCGTCAGTGAGATTAATGGCATTGATTACAGTGAGACAGTCGGATTCGATGTGAATGGAATCCCAACCGCGATCTTTTGCGAAGTTTAACCCAGCAAGGATGGCGGCGGACTCCACGACTGAGGGCTCCCAAAGTGCATAACGTGCTTCGTATTTGGCAGTGATAAGATTTCCCAGGTTGTCTCGGGCCAGTAACCATAGTCCAATTCCCATTGGATCGTATCTCCCTAAAATCTAAAACACATGAATCATCAGTTAACAACATTTATATACATAGGGAGAGGGGATCTTCTAGAGTCCTGAAGAAGAGGATTGTGGTTGTTCTGATTGATCATACATTTGATACTTTCTTGCAAAGCATTGTACTATTTCTGGTCTTGTTCCATCTTCTTTTCCAACTTCAACTATTCTAGCCATATGAATAATTATTCTTTACCCACATGTTGAGTCATCCGACTAGGAATCTCTCCACTAATAATCTTCTCTTATTTCTTCCTCTATTTAAGAGCTCTTTCTGTTGGCTTCACATCCCATTGTGTGGCATGGTTTGTGAATTTTTCATGACATTATTTATTCAATTTTATTTTGTCAATTGTCTGAGTCATGCCACCCGTTCTTTTTGGGTTTGAATCCTCCATTGATTTCACATTCTTATTACTCACAACTGGATTTGATCTTACCTTATTCTCCCTTGATTTTTCACATTCTCTCTAAAAGAGATTATTTGACATTAACAAAAGAGGTGATCTATACACCTTTCGTTGATCTCCTTGTGATTTCCCTGAGACTATAAACCTATTTTTCAGCTTACTATTTTGTCTTCCAGTATAATTTTTTTTGTACATTGCCTGTGCTGGGGATCTCCTTTTGGGTTCCTTTTCCTTCCCCTATTTTATCTTGCTCCACTGTCTGGGAAAATTCCCATGATTAGGACATATGAAACATCTTCAATTAAAGGCATACCTCATTTCATCATTTTTAGGATGATAGTATTATTATTCTTAACTTCTTCTTATGACATTGAGCTCATGGTCTTCCTGAAACATACTCATGTTGTGTCCCATTATTCCACAATAGAAGCATTTCATGGATACTTTCTTCTGATAGATTATTCTTTCATACTTCTCAAGATGATTCTTCTTATTTTAATATTTATAAATGTTTCAATATTTATATAATGAAATATATTCCAAATCCTCTAAAAATCTTGATGTTTGGTCATATATTCAACATAAACAGCACATGTTGTCACAACTTCATGTAAATGTCCTCTTAGATCTGTCTCCATCACCTATAGGGTTTTCTACATATCTAGAATTGTTCACGGATCTCATTCTGTCATGCATGGGAGGGGACTCATCAAATCCAATACTAGTTTTCCCTAAACTGTATGGTCTTTGAGCTGAGAAAATATGCTATTGTTTCTCTTCAAAAATATCATATTTGTTTTTCATTTTATCATCACCCTCTGAATGATAATCAAATAGTAAGTGCAAGGAATCCTTCATTTTAGATTTTCCTTTGGTATTGGATTTATCCACTTCCTTCTTCACTAACTCTATCTATTATTCAAAATTTTGAATCTTAATATCCCTTGCTTCAAGTTGATCATTGAGTTATTTATCTATATTCTTCCTTCTACTCATCACATCCTTTAACTCATGTGTGAGATTATCCACCATGTCACAATGCTTCTTTACTTTCAATTTTTCTTGAGTAATATAATTAGCATAGCATACAATCTCCTGTTGTAGTATTTGAGACTCTCAAACTAGTTCAATTAGATATGTAGAAAGATCATCATTTATGACTTTCAAATTTGGGATGTTATCTGAGTTCAGATTCTTTCTCTTATCATCATATTTGTGTTTCTATATCTTTGAAGACATCACTTGTAATTCTTCATATTGGGAATCAGTATTCTCTCTCAGGTTAGTAACCACATCAATAAGCCTTTGATTTAAGCCCCTTAGCATGTTGACCACAATTTATAATACTTGGATCCAGATAACTTTAGAATTAACTTTTTCATCCAAATTATGATACAATTAATTTTTCATGTCAACATCATATATGGTGGTCCTTCTTGAAACTTATTCATCATTATTAGTTTCAGCATCACATTTAATTTCAAGTAATTCACTCATTCCTACATCATTATTGAGTGAATATATCTTTTACCTATCTGATTCATCCAAGCCTTCCTCCAAAAAGTTGTTTGATTCCTTTATTTGAATCACACTTTTTCTATAAACACTTCCACAATGAGGAATAGCATTTGACTTTTGCTTCTTCTTTGAAGTTTTTCTCTTTACCATGGCAGACCGATTTAAGAGTAGAATGAATCATTATCCACACAAATCAACTAAACCAAGTCAGAGAAAAAAATATGATAAAAGAAACATATCCCTCTGATACCAATTATTAGGTCCAGAAGGTACTAGATACCCTGAGGGGGGTGAATAAGGGGAAGGATATTCATTTGCTTAAATAATTCCTGCCCCACTAGATCTTGACCTCTTTATTATAAGTTTCACTTTGTTTGAACATATGTGTTACTATTGATCTTATTCATACCTTCATTATCTGATGATGATTATTTTAATGAAATGTAGGAAACCAAGAATATAAACACATAGATTTTTAATTGGATCACCTGCACTGGGCTACATCCAAGGAGCATAAAACTACGATGTGTCGTTGTACCAACATTACAAAGGCTTGTGCCAGTATGGATTACACTATTCGGGATAGATCTTCTATGACCATGTGACCACATTGTCGTGATGTGGAAAATTGATTATGATTTTAAGGTTGATTTATAGTCTTGGAAATACCCTTGGTTGTCTTTCAAGGAGCACAGATGGGTTTAGAGTGTGCATTTTTTATAATAAGTACTTAAATTGGGGGTGGTTTTGAAAACAATTTTAGGATGAAATGACTTAATTAAAGAGTTTAATAGTTGGAATGAAAATGTGGTGTTAATTAATTATGAGATAAAAGGGGTTAATTTTTTGTTCACTACAAAAATTTAAATATCATTGTACTTGGAGATTAATTAAGGTTTGATGTAATTCTTTGGTTGAAATCAATCAGAATCCCGATTAATTTCCAAGCTCTTATATCAAAGCACGTTGAGCCAAAACTTGACATAAAATCGTATAGACAAGGTCCAGATCAGATGAATGGTATAAAATCTTCCAAAACAAATTAAAATCTCAAATAATTTGGGATGAAGAGGATTCTTGTTCTATCCAATCGGAACAACACAAGTCACACACACAAAACATCACACTGATCGGTTAAAAGTAAAGAGCACTCTATTTGGTTAAATAAAAAAAAAGTAAGATACTTATAAATGAAAGGTTTTAAAAAACAAAATACATAAAACCAGTATTAGTAAAAGTTCTAGAACTCCCTTTACATGTGTGTAGCTTCCTCATATTGAACACCCATCGTTTATCTCGACATCGGGAGGAGGAGGTAGCTCGTGTGGAACTCCTTCTTCATAATTGATCCCTCTATGGGGATAGAGGCCTCTCAAACTTTTAGGATGAGGAGGAGACTCTTATAGGACTTCAAAATGTCAGATATTCACTACTTGGTCGAACATCCAAATGAGGAGCCCATGGTGCCATTTTATAGGAAAATGGGAAGGTGGTTTTGAGCACAGAGAATTATTAAAACCACTTGTCACAGGTGTTTCAACCTCCAGATAGTCTTATCTTGATTTGGAGAAAATAAAAACTGTTTAAACACACCTCTTGGATGTCTCCACTGATTCTTTTCCACAATTTGGACACCTATAGCACGCGACATGGACAGATCACATCACACCAGTTTTGACTTCGTGCATATTTGGTGTGTTGGACAGATCTGGTCGGTTGGGCCACCAAATGGCCGAATGAGTCTTTGGTTACTTCATATTCAATGTAGCCCAATAAAATTTTGACCATACCACAACAGTTTAACCCAATTGGATGCATGATCTCGTAGAAGTTATCATATTAATCCACTGGTGTGCTTGGATCCGACGCAGTTTGGCCCATTTTTCTTGGACATCACCATGGGCCCTCCAAATCACCTCCTCCTACAATGGAATCATTAAAACAAGTAACATTTCCATTTTCAACAGTAATAAACACAAAATAAATGATTCAAATATGATATTCAACTTGTTATTATTTTCGTAATTTAAAATACAAATTCAGTTTAATACAATAGTGTAAGGGTGAAAATGACACAGTAAATCATGCTACGACCACACCCCCACACCTAAACATTTTCACTCTTGGGAAAACTAACATATCCAAATAAAATGATTCATATATATATTCCCAACATCATGAAGATTAAACATTTGAGGAAATTTTAATTAATGTAATGTGATCAATGCATAAACCACACCAAGGAGTTCTTCCTAGTGAAAATAGAAAAAGATGTCTCCTAATTCATATCACAGTGAAATGCAAACAAATTAATGACACCAATATGAGAAAGGAATTAAAAAGTCAAATATTCCACTAACTCTCTATGCGTGTGTTTGAAAACCATTCCATGTTATTCATTCCACTTTCTATCCAATAAATATAGGTTATTTTAAAATTATTCATCTTTAAATGAATTTTCACCGAACCATCCCTACATCCTTTATAATCATATTTCAAGACCCACTCACTTAAGCATTCCCAGAAGTCAAACAATAAGATCAATACCTAGATATCCCCATATGTTTTACATTTCATCACTCCCCTCATTTATTTTTTTAGTAGTTTCATTTGGAACAAATCTCACACTCATCTCTCAACCCTTGTTTGATCTCATCACGACACTAATTGTAGTAGTTATAACAAGATCAAAGGTTAAGGAGGAGTGGTTTTTGACCTGCCCAAGACACAACCCAATTTTTTTAGGGAGTACAAGAGTATGACATTAGGTACACATGCATAGGTAAATCTGGTACAATAATGAAACAAATCGGATAAGGAATGAACGTATGAAAATATTTCTTAATGCTAAAAAATATTAACATAACATATATTTACCTTATATTAAGTAAGAAATATTCACACTTTGTGGTTTGGTGAAAAACAATATGTGGAGATATTAGTGACACAATGTCCCCAAAAACGACTCACACAAAGGGCATCAATCTTCTCAATGGTTTCAAATAGATACAACCATTTATATCATTGACGGAAACCCAATTTACTAAAAAACACTCCTTGATGTTAAATTCATACAAACATTCTTTTTTTCTTCATTATGGTATTTTTACTTTCCCCCATTTATGGTCACCACATCTTGGAACATTGAATTTTTTGATGGGGAAAAATGAACATACATAAGGAAGGCAAAAAAGAGATGAAAAAAAACAATGAAAATTCCTAACTAACCCATGAATGTACCCACCCCCACACCTAGAATGTGTAGTGTCATCACTATAATAATTGAGAAGGTGAGATGGAATGATAAAACCTGGTGTGTCTCACTAGAATTTTGCTTCATGAACATGGTATTCCTCTATTGGGAACTCTGAAAGGGCTTCGAGGAAGTGCTTCAGCTGCTGCCCATTGACAGTGAAGGTTTTCTTGGTTTCTTCATTTGGAACCTGAACAACACCAAATGGAGATACATTAATAATAGTGTATGGGCCAAACCAGCATGAATGATGATTACCTAGATTCAACTTCATCCTTGCATTATAAATGAGGACCGTCTGACCAATGTGAAACTAACGATGAAGGATGAGACGGTCGTGGGAAGCCTTGCTATACTCCTTATAAATCCTAGAGTTCTCATATGCATCTATTATCATTTCTCCTATCTCCTGAATCTACAAATTAATTTGAGAACCTACACCAGAATGATTAGGATTGCATTGTTTGATGGCCCAGTAGGCCCGATGCTCAATCTCAATAAGGAGGTGACAACTCTTTCCAAATACAATATGATAGGCTGACATTCCAATGGTAGTTTTGAAAGTAGTACGGAAGGCCCATAATGAATCATCAAGTCGAATACTCCAATATTTTCTATTGGGTTAATCCATTCTTTGAAGAATCTGTTTTACCTCTCTATTTGACACCTCAGATAGACCATTGGTCTGTGGATGATATGCAGTAGACACTCTATGACCGAACCCATACTGACACAAAATTGATTGCATTGTTCAGTTGCGGAAATGAGAACCCTATTCACTGATTACGAACCTAGGTAAACTAAACCTACAGATTATTTGGGTTCTCAAAAATTCTACAACTACCTTAGAATCATCAGTCCTTATAGCTCGTGACTCTACCCATTTTGACACGTAATCAACTCCCAGAAGAATGTACAAGTTTCCAAAGGAATTGGGAAATGGACCCATAAAGCTAATGCCCCAAACATTAAAAATTTAATGAAAGATCAATGGTTGCTGTGGCATTTCATTTCTTTTAGATACATTCCACATTCATTGACAATGAGGAAACGATTTTAAAAAATCATGGGCATCCCGAAAAATTGTTGGCCAATAAAATGCCAGAATCAAGGACCTTGTGAGATGTCCATTGGGAACCAATGTGGCCTCCACAAGCAAGAGTGTGATAGAATCTAAGGACAGACTATAACTCACCATCTATAACACAACTCCTAAGGACTTTATCTCTACAGGTGTGCCAAAGGTATGGGTTATCACAATTGTACCAACGAGACTCATGTTTTAGGTGACTGGCTTGGTTTTTGTAGAAATTAGTAGGAATGCATGATGCTACCAAATAATTTACAATTTCAGCATACCAAGAAATAACATCTTACACTCGATACAATTGTTCATCAGGAAACATGCAATTAATGGGAATATAGGTGGATGAGTCAATTTCCAAGGATGGGAGGATCCTACTAATATGGTCAGCCACCACATTCTCTTCTTCTTTTTTATCTCTAATTTACACATTTAATTCTAGGAGGAGGATCACCCAAAGAATGATACATTGTTTGGCTTCTGGATTCTTAAGGAGATACCTGAGGGCTGTATGGTCTGAGAACACAATGACATTGGACCCCAAAAGGTATGATTTGAATTTGTCCAAGGAAAACACAATGGAAGGGAATTATTTTTCAGTTTTCGTATAGTTTTCTTGGGCAGGGTCTAAAGTATGTGAGACATAGACAATGACATGTGGAGCTCAATAGACCATTTGTGACAAGACTGCCCCAACTGCACAGTTAGAGGCATCACACATGAGCTAAAACGATAAATCCCACGAAGGTGGTTGGATTAATAGGGGTGACATGAGACTCCACATTAACTTATTAAAAGATTCCTCACATTCCTTCTCAAAAACAAATTCCTTTTCTTTTTGGAGTAATTTGGAGAGGGGGAGTGAAATTTTACTAAAGTCATGAATGAAACGACGGTAAAATCCAGCATGACCTAGGAAATACCACACATCCCGTACATTTTTTGGGAATGGTAAGGAAGAAATGACAGTCACTTTTGATTTATCTACTTTGATTAAATCCCCAGAAATGACATTCCCCAAAACTATACCTTATCGCACCATGAAATTGCATTTCTCATAATTTAATACAAGATTTTTTCAATACAGCGACGTAGGAAAAAACCCAAACAACTCAAACATTCATTAAAAGAAGAGCAATAAATAGTGAAATTATCCATGAGTACTTCCATGAAATTCTCTAGGCAATCTGAAAAAATACTAACCATGCATCATTGGAAAGTACCCAGATCATTTCACAGAACAAATGGCATCCTTCTATAGGAAAATGTGACAAAGAAGCAAGTGAAGGTTGCCTTTTCCTGATCATCAGGGGAAATATGGATCTAAAAGTATCTAGAATACCCATCAAGTAAATAGTAGTGGGAATTACCCGATAGCCTCTCTAGCATTTGGTCCATGAATGGAAAAGTGAAATGGTACTTCCTAATGTGTTGATTTTGTTGGTGATAGTCTATGGAGACACGCTAACTATTCTGTGCATGAGTTGAAACCAATTCCTTGTTTTCATTTTTGATTACTATAAGGCCAGTTTTTTTAGGAACTATTTGATTGGGACTGACCCATCGGCAATCAGAGATGGGGTAAATAAATCCAATAGCCAATAATTTTATTACCTTATTTTTCACAACTTCTATAAGGTTTGGGTTCAGTCGAAATTTTGCGTGCCTCATCGGTTTGGCCTCATCATTTAACAAAATATGATGTTTTAAAATTGAAGGAATAATACGAGGAATGTCCGAAAGTGTCCATCCCAATGCTTTTTTATAATTCTTCAAATGTTCAAGCAGTCACAATTCATGCTCAAGAGGGAGTTAAATAGTAATGATAACTGGAAACTTGTTTCCATTCTCAAGATATGAATATTTTAAATCTTGAGTCTGTTTTTTCAGTTCCAATTTAGGTGTATTTTGGATTGATGGGGGTATGTATGAAAGTGAGAGGTCACTGATCTCATCTAACTTCTCAATGGTATCATCCTCAACAGATGAATGATCTTTTACAAGCTTACCAGTATCATCGATGGTCAGTGGATCCTCATTGTTCAAGAAATCATCAATTAATAAACATGCATGAAATTTTTCTAATCCACTACAACAATCAATGCATGAATCATTACATAGAATTTAAATCAATGAATAAAACTTGAAAAGGGGATTGGGGGAAAGAAATGTTGTTTTTTCAAGGGTAGAAAGTACATCAATTGAATTAACATAGAGAGAGGAATGTTCTCCTGATGGGTGCTTTGTGGCATTAAGGATTTTGAAATAGACTATGTCACCACCAATTCCATAGATAACCTACCATTATGGACATTAATTATGGTTTTGGTAGTTTTTAGGAAAGGTCTCCCCAATATAATTAGTGCATGTCCATTCATCTTATCCTCTTCGATTTTAAGTACATAAAAATCAGTAGGAAAAATTAAATTTTTAACCCTCACAAGAATATCCTCTAACACACCAGAGGGGTGTGCGATACTCCAGTTGGCCAGTTGAACAATGATTCTAGTGGGCTTTAGTTACCTGACTTTTAATATAGAGGATACATTGTGAGGCATCACCTTTATAGAAGCACAGAAATAAAGCATAGCATTAGAAAAAGAATACTCCCCTGTCATGCTTAGAATTGAGAATGTTCCAGGATCATTGCACTTGGTAGGAAGTGATGGCTCTATCAATGTTGAAACATTCCTTCCCAATCTCACTTTATCATCACCTAAAAGTCACCTTCGGTGTGTACACATCTCCTTTAGAAACATGGAATACCGTGGAATTTTCTTCACAGCATCAATCAATGGGATGTTAACCTGTACTTTCTGGAAAATTTCCAATATTTCCTTATCAATTTCAGTTTCCTTTTGTTTTTTTGGATTGGTGGCCATTTGAGGAAATGGAAGAGGAATGGTTGGGATAGGTGAATCATCAATATACACACTATTTAATTTAGAACATCTTCTCTCAAGACAAGGTTCTTCAACCTTTGGAACATTTTTAATGGTTGGGATGGAGGTTTCCTTAGTAGGGGATGACTTTAATAGAGTATTAATTTTACTTTCAACTTTTTTTCCACTCCTAAGGGTGATGTCACTAACATTTCCTTTATCCATAGGGTTAACTACTGGTTTAGAGGGAAGTTTACCTAACCCATGACTTTGAATTTCACCCACTGAGTTAGCTAGTTGGCCTAACTGGGTTTTGTGGTCTTGTATGGCTGCCTGAGTGGTTTATTGAAATTGGATGTTGTTAGCATCCATTTGTTTCATCATATTTTTTAGGGTAGTCATGGGTTTTGGAGGGGTTGGTTGGAATGTCCTTTAGAGTGGTTGAGTATTTCTGGGTGGTGGTGGTGGTTGACTACACTACCCTTGTTGTTTACATGGTTGATAAGGCTGGTTTGAATACCCCCTTTCCTATAGTCTTGGTTCTTGTTCCACCAAAAGTTGGATGGATATTATGGTTCTTGCCTAATGGGTTTTTTATAGGGGAGTCCTGGGAAGATTTCCTCACAACTCTCAGAATTTTCTCTCAATTGGGGGCATTGGTCAGAGTAGTGGGTGTTAGGAAAACATATACCAAAATGTATGGGAGGAGGAGATTGATATTTCTCTTGGGATAGAGCATGTTTTCGTTGAAGGGTACTTACCTCCTCAAACATCGTGTCCACCTTCTTCTCAAATTCAGTACTTTGCACCTCATGGACACCTCGAATGGGTTGCTATACCTTGTAGAAAATTGTAGTGTGTTTTGTGCCATGTTCTCAATTAAGGTCCTTATAGAAATTGGGGTCTTATCTACCAGTGCACCACCTGCAGCAACATTAGTAATATTTCTATCAATATGGATTAAACCTTCATAAAAATATTGTATTAAAATTTGGTCACTTATTTAGTGGTGTGGACAAGTTGAACATAATATTTTAAATATTTCCCAATATTCATGAAATGTTTCCCCTTGATATTGTCTTATAACACATATTTCTTTCCTTATTGTTTCAGTTCGAGAGGCTGGGAAATATTTTTCAAGAAAAAGGTGTTTCATGTCTACCCAACATCTTATTTGTGAGTTAACATAGTACAATGAATCTTTCGCATTGTCTTCTAATGAAAATGGGAATTCTCGAAGCTTTACTTGTTCCTCATCAACATTATTAGGTTTTAATGTCGAACAGAAAGTATGAAATTATTTTAATTGCTTGTGTGGATCTTCTCCAAGAATTCCATGGAATCTTGGTAATAGATGAATTAAACCAGATTTTAGTTCAAAATTGGGTGACATGCCTTGTAATTGAATGTGTTTGGGATGAATATCAACATCAGGTGATGTTAGTTCTTTTAGTGTTCAATTTTTTCATCCATCTTATTCAGGTAAATTTCTATTTTTATGTTAGTTCCAAAAGAAGATGAAGGGTGAATAAGAATTTCAATAAGTGGTGCGTCCTCCTTTAAAGTGTTGTCTTGTGTATCTCGGTGTCGTTGACGTAGGGTCCTCTACGGTTTGGGTTCGAAATGTGATAAATATCCCAGAGTAAAACTGTAGAGACCCGAAGCCTGACGTACATGGACATTGCATTACTTTTGCGGAATACTTAGTACATAACAAAAACACACACACAAGGATCGTAATAGTTTAGTGTCTTTGGAAACTCGGAACGTAGTCTTCTAATCGTGGTGAAAGATCTTCAATATCTCCCATAAAGATCTTCCCTTTTTTTTAACCTAAAACCTTTCTTTATATCCTGGGGAAAAGAAAACATAAAACGGTGAGCTCAAATGCTCAGTAAGGGTATACAAAAGAAAAATCAATCACATCATATTCATAAGAACATAACTTTTTGGAAATCTTAACCTGCAAAAGAGAGCATAATATCTTAACATGGAACAAATCATAGAAGTGAAAATGAGATCCCCATAATCATATCATAAAACTTGAAACTTTGTGGCATGCACACATAATCATGGAAAATCATTTCTTGTTAGTCATGACTCATTGCCAAGACTATCTTAGTGGACAAAGTCCCTTTCTGAACCGAGTTCACTCCTCGTTTCAGTCCTGTATCACTGAACCGAAATAACCTTCCGTTCCAGCCATGTCTATCTAATGAGATATAAAATCTTTACCCAATGCATTGGAGGGAGATATAGGTCCCACCCATCTTATAATGAATCCTTTCTTATGTGTGCCACATAATCATAAACCATACATCATCGCATAACACATGTAACAAAAATGGGATTCTTGAAACATCATGACATCATAAAACAAACCATATAAGATAAAGGAATTCATAAAAATATTTCCATCACAACATAATCAAATCCATGTAATAATAGGGATAAAAACAGAACCCTTTTATTATCTTAGATGGAAAATAATTTTGATAAAATACTTGAACTCCATTCTTGAGGAAAATATCCTTTCTATTTCAAAAACATTTTTCCTTTCATAACATGTCATATGACTTTAAAACAAAAGAAGATGATTAAAAATAAACTTAAAAACTTGTAAAGGAAGCTTCTTGGAAATTATGTTTTAAAAATCCATTCATGCCGTATAAGTTAAAAAAAACATTTTTCATACTTTTGTCGGAAAAGTCAAAAAGTACCTCGTACGAAAAACGACAAAAGATTCCTTTCATACAAATTACTAAAAACTCACTGAAGGGTAAAAATGGATTTAAACAATTGTAGGTGGATGGAAATAATATTACATATTGATGAAACATAGATTTGGATGATAAAATACACCCCAGTAAATACCAACGTATAAACAATCTCGGATAAAAATGAGATTGTGATATTTCCCTTACCTTAGGTCCGATTTTCTTCGTATGTGTCCGAACCTCCTGTATAATGATTTAAATAATGTCATTGACTTATTACAGAATCATATTCATTGTTATGATATCATATATGGTTCACTTATGACATTATATTACCCGTTATTTTGTAAATTCCATGTTAAAGAAGCGTTTTGGGTAAAATCGTTTCATTTATCGTAGGTGTTTTGACTTTTTGTTCTTGACATTATTATTACTTATATCATGATTTACTTACATCAAGAATATAAAATATGATTTATATATCATATATATTAAGTATATATATATATAATATATAGATAAATGAAATGAAAAACACCGTTCATGGAGACGGTAGTCCGTACGTACGCATGAACGCTGTTTTTCTTTCTTTATTGTCTTAAATTGAAGTAAGTAGATGACATACATATATATATATAAATCCAGTAGCTTTATAGTGTCATATATTTCATTATTATTTCTTATATATACTTTATAATCATTCTTAAATGGTTAACATGGAGAATGAATCTCATCGCGCCGTGGAGACGGTAGTCCGTACGTACGCACGAGCGATGATATCATTTCCATAAATATTGAATTGAATTGGAGTGGATTATACAATATATCATAATCAATATGATGTTGTAATAACTATTTATAGTTATTCTTTACACCATTATACCCATCCATGTAAGGTGGTGGTGGAAAATAGATTACACCACGGCGTGGAGACGGTATTCCGTACGTACGCACGCGCGGTGATTTCTTTTTCCGTAGGATGGATAGATGGTGAAATAGGGTTGTTTCATACTTATAATAACATATCAGTATATGAGTGATACTGATGTTATTACTTCATAATGAAACAACCTAAGAAGAAGAAGTGGAAGAAGAAATAAAGATGAAAGAATTGGTAACGGTAATTACCTCTTCTTTGAAGCGCCTCTTTGAGACCTCCTCTTAGGGCACTAAAATTTGTCTTTGAGGAAGACCAGAACCTCTAGGATGTTTCTAGGGAAGTGGAGAAGAGATTTTGTCAGGGTTTGGCCGAGCTTGAGTGCTCAAATTGGTGTGAGGAGGAGGGGGAGGAGGTGTCCTTTTATAAGGGAGGAGAGGGGCACCTTAGGAATATCTCAAAATATTATTTTATATTAAAGTCAAAATCGGTTTATAATGGTTCCAAAGGGTCTTATTTCGAAGATAAAGTGGGGATGGGTCGAAATCCTATCCACCAATAAGATTTAGACAAGTTTAGGGTATTATTTTAACCTTATCAATTAGATTTAACTCTAAGTTAAATAATTTAACTTTTACCGTGTCTTTTTGTTTTCTTTCACTATATGGTTAATACACTTACTATAACATTCCAAACGAACCCCAAATTGTTTATTATTAATATATATATCCTTATCTAAGTCATTTGGCCGAACCTTAGATTTTTAGGAATAAAATAACAATTAATAATATAATATTTGATTTAAAAACTATTTTGTGTCAATTTTGACACTATTTGATATATGATTTTTGTGAAAGTAATAACAGAATTATATGTTCGATCCAAGTTGATTAAATCAACATTAATATATCATAGTAACCTATAAAATTAGTGGAATTCATAAAATGTCTTAAATTACATTTATTTTGGTATTTATATTATCAATTATGTCAATATTTCATTAATAAGATAATTACTGCATCATCTTTGTGTCATAAATAAATTAAATTATATGATTTCTAAAAATTACAAATAAAATACCATCATGTAGGAAATATTTTTATCTTTATAATGAATATTTACAATCGAATTTATCTTATGTATAACCCCATATTAAAAATGATTTACTTATTAAACTTTGATTTTAACTATTTTAACCCTTCTTTAAATAAATTAATAATAAATGTCCTAATCTAATCCAAGTGGGCCTAAATGGTCATATTTTATTCCTAAATTTGTTTTTGGTCGAATTACACTTGTCCAGTAGAATTAGGACATGTGTTAGGGTAATATTAATATCATATTTACCCTTAGTTACCCTATTTACTATTAACCGCGGTAAAAAACTAAAAAGTTACTATTCACCAAAAATTATTTTCATCTCATTGAACAACATTTTAGTCCTTGATATTAACCGTGTCTCTCGGATTTTCGAAATTCCATTCACAGAAGCGGTAAAATTAAGTTTTATGAAAAATTCAGTTTTTTAACTACCACTTAGTAGTTTCACTATTCATCAAAAAAATGAAGGTTTTCAGAAAAATGCCAATATTTCATCCTAAGCTATATTTCATATTCCGAATTCAAAAATGAAGTCTATTTTACCAAATTCATAACATAGAAGTTTCATTAATTAATTTTATAATTAAATCCCGCTGTTTAAACAAATAGCGTGTTTTTAAGAAACAATATCTATCAAAAGATTGACACATGTTTATGTCTGGTTTAAATGTGAAATTACATCCAATGACCACCATTGTATTAAATTGTAAAAATATATTCTAAATACACTTTAAAACCACTCAAATTAATAATTTATCAATATTAATTATTTCGATTAAAAAAGTTGTTTTTAATTAAAATTTAGTAATTTTCACTATTCATCAGAATATGAAAGTTATCCGAAATGTACCAAAATTTCACCTTAGGCTAAATTCGATATTCCGAATCCAAAAATGAAATCCATTTTGAAAAATAAAATTTACAAAATTTCATAATGTGGCTAGTTTTAATAACATTTTAATAGCATATCGCTGTTTAGTGAAACTCGTTATTGCGTACTACACACGCTATCGAGGAAGGTCGCGATTGCGTGTAATGCAAGGCAAGTCAAGGATGCGTGTTGTGCAAGATCCTTTTCATGTACAACACAAGACATTAGTGAAATAAAAAGAATACTTTTCATAAAATCTCGGGCTGTTACATTCTACCCCCCTTAAAATGAATTTCGCCCTCGAAATTCGTCGGGGTTATAAATGGTTTACTATTCGAAAGTTTCTTTAATAGAATCCCACATCGTAAAAAGGAATACCAAAACAAATCTTTAAAAACAAAAGTATGAAACCTAACGGTTACCCAAATAAACTTATCACTGGGTTTCCACATAGGTGAAAATATGGATATGGAAGAAAAATCTAACCATCATGTTCTGATGGAGAGTGGTAGAGAACATGGCTATGGAAAATCCAGTAATCACAAATCCATAAATTTGTGACGATCTAAGGTACCATCTGATTCATCAGGTATAAGATCACTAGGACAACATTTTTGGTTTTCATGATCATTTTCCTAAAGTTGAAAATTGAATTAGAATAAATACTTTCTTTATTTTGGTACAATCTCACTGTTGTTCATGCCTTGAACAATTTCCACTTCATCTCTTAAATAAATGAAGTTGAATTTGTTATTCGTGAAGTGTTAGCAGATCATGTGATAGAATGACGGGTCATTCCATCTGTCTCAAAAGGTTAGCAAATATTATATACATAAGTCGATCTATAGTGAGACTAATCATATATGGTTTCTAAAATGGACTTATACTTCATATATCATACTGCTTAATATAATAAAACTAGTTTCTACTAAACAGGGACTTCCTGTAGGCCAGTGGTAGGCGATAAAGGCCAGTCGCACTTCGGTTGTGGATTCGATTCCCACAGCCTTGTCCGACGCGATGGGCTGTCGCCCGTCCTGTAGGTTGTCCTTTTTCTAAAACTATATTACTATAACATCCCATCAATAATATCGAGAAAACATCTATCCTTAAACAATACTAACTTGTGTCCAACATAATCCATTCCAATCTTTAGGCTTATCCATAATACTGCAGTCCACTCTCATAACATAGTGAAAACGATTTCCAGAGATTTAATACCATCGTTGATCCCCATATATCATAAGATATATCTCGTTGGTCACATTCTAATCATTCAAAGGCCGTAATCTTATACTCTCTTGAATACCCATTGAACCTTAGTGAAAACTTGAATGCAGTTAAAAGTTAACACTTTCCACATACCAAAATCCTCAAAATTCTATATACTCAAACCATGATATCACTTAGTCCTTATATCAATCATGAGCTCATGAATATAATCAAACACCCCATTATCTTATTATTCCTTCATTGTGCGCATATCATCTAAATTCTAAAAATATCTGAATAACCTTTCATGGATAGTGGTACCATTAATCATAAACTTTCATAACTCAAGGAAAGACAACAGTGTAACAATCCTTAGACGTCTCTTTATTCCATAGTACCATGAGATTTCTTATACAACATTACACATGATAAACATGTAATCATTCCACTACATTCTTAAACCATTGACCAAGCTTCAAAAATTCTTTCATCTCACATATCATTTGTAGTCTCTTCATCATCATCCACATGAATACTACCCATATGACCATACTGATTCTCTTCACGAGTGTTTCCCTTAGGGAATTTGTTTTCATAATGGCCATACATTCCATATTTAAAACACTTAACCATTTTTGATGTCGTAGCAATACCATTATCCTCATCCATGGTGTTAACCGACCATTTTCCTTTGCACTTACTTGCTTTGTGTCCTTCTTTTCCACACCCAAAGCATCTTCCAGTTCCCTTGAAACATTCTCCTTGATGCCTCTTCCCACATGATTTACATAGGGGAAATTGAACTTTCTTTCCTCTATGATCATCATGAAACTCCATCATTCTCTTATTAGTCGAGTCATGAAACTTACCAAATTGTACTTTATTGATCATATTATGAGATTGCTGATTCGGCATAATAATGATCTTTGGACTTCCAAATCCCATTTCATTTGGTTTCTCATGAAGAATATCATTCCATTGTCCATCATATCCTCCATTATCGTGAATCATCTTGTTTCCATCCATTTTCTAAAACCCAAAAAAAAGAATAGTGTGAGAGGCAAAAATCATGCTAGGGAAAACAACATAATAAAGGTGGAGTATCCTTGATATCTAACATCTTAGGTTAAATTCTATGATCGTTACCATAGTTCTAGGACTGTATCCTATACGTATACTTATCCTTAGGGACATCCCTAGACATACCTTATAAATATCTCTAGGGATCTCACTAAAGTTCTCGCATCCTAGTTTCCAAAGGTTGACTAAACCTTTCCTCTGATACCAACTGTAGAGACCTGAAGCCTGACGTATATGGACATTACATTACTTTTGCGTAATACTTAGTACATAACAAAAACACACACACAAGGATCGTAATAGTTTAGTGTCTTTGGAAACTCGGAACGTAGTCTTCTAATCGTGGTGAAAGATCTTCAATATCTCCCATAAAGATCTTCCCTTTTTTTTTACCTAAAACCTTTCTTTATATCCTGGGGAAAAGAAAACATAAAAGGGTGAGCTCAAATTCTCAGTAAGGGTATACAAAAGAAAAATCAATCACATCATATTCATAAGAACATAACTTTTTGGAAATCTTAACCTGCAAAAGAGAGCATAATATCTTAACATGGAACAAATCATAGAAGTGAAAATGAGATCCCCATAATCATATCATAAAACTTGAAACTTTGTGGCATGCACACATAATCATGGAAAATAATTTCTTGTTAGTCATGACTCATTGCCAAGACTATCTTAGTGGACAAAGTCCCTTTCTGAACCGAGTTCACTCCTCGTTTCAGTCCTGTATCACTGAACCGAAATAACCTTCCGTTCCAGCCATGTCTATCTCATGAGATATAAAATCTTTACCCAATGCATTGGAGAGAGATATAGGTCCCACCCATCTTATAATGAATCCTTTCTTATGTGTGCCACAAAATCATAAACCATACATCATCGCATAACACATGTAACAAAAATGGGATTCTTGAAACATCATGACATCATAAAACAAACCATATAAGATAAAGGAATTCATAAAAATATTTCCATCACAACATAATCAAATCCATTTAATAATAGGGATAAAAACATAACCCTTTTATTATCTTAGATGGAAAATAATTTTGATAAAATACTTGAACTCCATTCTTGAGGAAAATATCCTTTCTATTTCAAAAACATTTTTCCTTTCATAACATGTCATATGACTTTAAAACAAAAGAAGATGATTAAAAATAAACTTAAAAACTTGTAAAGGAAGCTTCTTGGAAATAATGTTTTAAAAATCCATTCATGCCGTATAAGTTAAAAAAAACAGTTTTCATACTTTTGTCGGAAAAGTCAAAAAGTACCTCGTACGAAAAACGACAAAAGATTCCTTTCATACATATTACTAAAAACTCACCGAAGGGTAAATATGGATTTAAAAAATTGTAGGTGGATGGAAATAATATTTCATATTGATGAAACATAGATTTGGATGATAAAATACACCCCAGTAAATACCAACGTATAAACAATCTCGGATAAAAATGAGATTGTGATATTTCCCTTACCTTAGGTCCGATTTGCTTCGTATGTGTCCGAACCTCCTGTATAATGATTTAAATAATGTCATTGACTTATTACAGAATCATATTCATTGTTATGATATCATATATGGTTCACTTATGACATTATATTACCCGTTATTTTGTAAATTCCATGTTAAAGAAGCGTTTTGGGTAAAATCGTTTCATTTATCGTAGGTGTTTTGACTTTTTGTTCTTGACATTATTATTACTTATATCATGATTTACTTACATCCAGAATATAAAATATGATTTATATATCATATATATTCAGTATATATATATATAATATCTAGATAAATGAAATGAAAAACACCGTTCATGGAGACGGTAGTCCGTACGTACGCATGAACGCTGTTTTTCTTTCTTTATTGTCTTGAATGGAAGTAAGTAGATGACATACATATATATATATAAATCCAGTAGCTTTATAATGTCATATATTTCATTATTATTTCTTATATATACTTTATAATCATTCTTAAATGGTTAACATGGAGAATGAATCTCATCGCGCCGTGGAGACGGTAGTCCGTACGTACGCACGAGCGATGATATCATTTCCATAAATATTGAATTGAATTGGAGTGGATTATACAATATATCATAATAAATATGATGTTGTAATAACTATTTATAGTTATTCTTTACACCATTATACCCTTCCATGTAAGGTGGTGGTGGAAAATAGATTACACCACGGCGTGGAGACGGTATTCCGTACGTACGCACGCGCGGTGATTTCTTTTTCCGTAGGATGGATAGATGGTGAAATAGGGTTGTTTTATACTTATAATAACATATCAGTATATGAGTGATACTGATGTTATTACTTCATAATGAAACAACCTAAGAAGAAGAAGTGGAAGAATAAATAAAGATGAAATAATTGGTAACGGTAATTACCTCTTCTTTGAAGCGCCTCTTTGAGACCTCCTCTTAGGGCACTAAAATTTGTCTTTGAGGAAGACCAGAACCTCTAGGATGTTTCTAGGGAAGTGGAGAAGAGATTTTGGCAGGGGTTGGCCGAGATTGAGTGCTCAAATTGGTGTGAGGAGGAGGGGGAGGAGGTGTCCTTTTATAAGGGAGGAGAGGGGCACCTTAGGAATATCTCAAAATATTATTTTATATTAAAGTCAAAATCGGTTTATAATGGTTCCAAAGGGTCTTATTTCGAAGCTAAAGTGGGGATGGGTCGAAATCCTATCCACCAATAAGATTTAGACAAGTTTAGGGTATTATTTTAACCTTATCAATTAGATTTAACTCTAAGTTAAATAATTTAACTTTTACCGTGTCTTTTTGTTTTCTTTCACTATATGGTTAATACACTTACTATAACATGCCAAACGAACCCCAAATTGTTTATTATTAATATATATATTTTTATCTAAGTCATTTGGCCGAACCTTAGATTTTTAGGAATAAAATAACAATTAATAATATAATATTTGATTTAAAAACTATTTTGTGTCAATTTTGACACTATTTGATATATGATTTTTGTGAAAGTAATAACAGAATTATATGTTCGAACCAAGTTGATTAAATCAACATTAATATATCATAGTAACCTATAAAATTAGTGGAATTCATAAAAAGTCTTAAATTGCATTTATTTTGGTATTTATATTATCAATTATGTCAATATTTCATTAATAAGATAATTACTGCATCATCTTTGTGTCATAAATAAATTAAATTATATGATTTCTAAAAATTACAAATAAAATACCATCATGTAGGAAATCTTGTTAGCTTTCTAATGAATATTTACAATCGAATTTATCTTATGTATAACCCCATATTAAAAATGATGTACTTATTAAACTTTGATTTTAACTATTTTAACCCTTCTTTAAATAAATTAATAATAAATGTCCTAATCTAATCCAAGTGGGCCTAAATGGTCATATTTTATTCCTAAGTTTGTTTTTTGTCGAATTACACTTGTCCAGTAGAATTAGGACATGTGTTAGGGTAATATTAATATCATATTTACCCTTAGTTACCCTATTTACTATTAACCGCGGTAAAAAAGTAAAAAGTTACTATTCACCAAAAATTATTTTCATCTCATTGAACCACATTTTAGTCCTTGATATTAAACGTGTCTCTCGGATTTTCGAAATTCCATTCACAGAAGCGGTAAAATTAAGTTTTATGAAAAATTCAGTTTTTTAACTACCACTTAGTAGTTTCACTATTCATCAAAAAAATGAAGGTTTTCAGAAAAATGCCAATATTTCATCCTAAGCTATATTTCATATTCCGAATTCAAAAATGAAGTCTATTTTACCAAATTCATAACATAGAAGTTTCATTAATTAATTTTATAATTAAATCCCGCTGTTAAAACAAATAGCGTGTTTTTAAGAAACAATATCTATCAAAAGATTGACACTTGTTTATGTCTGGTTTAAATGTGAAATTACATCCAATGACCAACATTGTATTAAATTGTAAAAATATATTCTAAATACACTTTAAAACCACTAAAATTAATAATTTATCAATATTAATTATTTCGATTAAAAAAGTTGTTTTTAATTAAAATTTAGTAATTTTCACTATTCATCAGAATATGAAAGTTATCCGAAATGTACCAAAATTTCACCTTAGGCTAAATTCGATATTCCGAATCCAAAAATGAAATCCATTTTGAAAAATAAAATTTACAAAATTTCAAAAAGTGGATAGTTTTAATAACATTTTAATAGCATATCGCTGTTTAGTGAAACTCGTTATTGCGTACTACACACGCTATCGAGGAAGGTCGCGATTGCGTGTAATGCAAGGCAAGTCAAGGATGTGTGTTGTGCAAGATCCTTTTCGTGTACAACACAAGACATTAGTGAAAGAAAAAGAATATTTTTCATAAAATCTCGGGCTGTTACAAAAACACATCATGCCCCAAACCAACATGAAAAATAGATCATAACAAAAAGATATTGAAAATGTATAATAAAAACTAAATAAATATTCGCAAAAATTACAAAAACCATATAAAAACATGCACTAAAAACCAAAGCACTCCCCGGCAACGACGCCAAAATTTGACAACGTTGTCATGATGTGGAAAATTTATTATTATTTTAAGGTTGATTTATAGTCTAGGAAATACCCTAGGTCATCTCTCAAGGAGCATCGGTGGGTTTAGAATATGCATTTTTAATAAGAAGTACTTTAATAGGGGTGGTTTTGAAAATAGTTTTAGGATGAAATCACTTAATTAAAGAATTTAATAGTTGGAAAGAAAAGATGGTGTTAATTAATTATGAGATAAAAGGGGGTTCATTTTGAGTTCACTACACACATTTATATATCATTGTTCTTGAAGATTAATTAAGGTTTTATGTAATTCTTTGGTAGAAATCAATCGGAATCCCGATTACATTCGAAGCTCTTATATCAAAGCATGTTGAGCCAATCCTTGGAATAACAATCATATAAACAATGTCCAGATCACATGAATTGTATAAAATCTTCCAAAACAAATTGAAATCTCAAATAAGTGGGGAAGAAAAGGATTCTTGTGACGTCTAATCGGAACAACACAAGTCACACACTCAAAACATTGCACCGATCAGTTAAAAGTAAAGGTCATTACATTTGGTTAAATAAAACCAATATAAATCAATCTAATATACATCTAAATGAAATGTTTTCAAACCCACAATACATCAAACCAGTAGTAGTACATGTTCTGGGACTCCCTTTAGATTTGTGTAGCTCCCTCACAATGAACACCCACATTTTAGCTCGACATCAGGATGAGGAAGCTCGGGTGGAACTACTTCTTCATTCTTGATACCCCTATGAGGATACAAGCCTCCAGAACTTCTAGGATGAGGATTATACTATTATACGACTCCAAAATTTTAGAGATCCACTTCTTGTTCGAACTTCCAAATGAGGAGCCCAAGGTTCCATTTTATAAGAAAATGGGAAGGTGGTTTTGAGCAACAGAGAATTATTAAAACCAATTTTCATATGTGTTTTGTCCTCCAGATAGCCTTATCTAAATTTGGATAAAATATCAAAGATGTAGCCACACCTCTTGTCTATCTCCGTCGAATGTTTGGCATAATTTGGACACCTATATCAAGTAATATGGACAGATCACAGCACACCACTTTTGACTCCCTACATATTTGGTGTGTTGGACAGATCAGGTCAGTTGGGCCACCAGATAGCCGAATGAGTCTTTGGTTACATCATATTAAATGTATCCAAATAAATTGTGGGCCATCCCTAAAAATTTCTGCCCAATTGGATGCATGGTATTGTAAAAGTGTGCATATTAACCCTCTTGTGTGCTTGGATCCTGTGCAGTTTGGCCCATTTTTTATGGACATCACCATGGGCCCTCCAAATCACATCCTCCTACAATGGAATCATTAAAACAAGTAACATATCCCTTTTTAACAGTTTTAAACACAAAATAAATTATTCAAACAAGAAATTAAACTTGTTATTATTTTTGGAATTTACAATACAAATTCAGTTTAATACAATGGTGTAAGGGTGAAAATGACATAGTGAATCGTGGTATGATCACCAGGGTCACTCCCTATACATGGTTTAGGGTCTGATCAATGCATTCCCAAGGGTCACTTCCTTTGCCTCTTTCTTTGGCTCACTCCTTTTGGAAAGGGTCGTCGTCTTCCTCTTCCTTCACTCACTTCTTTTGAAAGGGATCCACTCACAGTTTATAGACCTGTAGGTCCTTTCATTGTCTCTAATGAAATTTTCATCTTTAACTGTTGATAGATGCTCTATTGAAATAAAACTTTATTCCAAAGATGAATCTCACTTTGCACCAGGTGTACTGGGAAACCTCGAATTTTACATGTAGCCCTTATTGTTCCTTGCATGCAATTCCCTTACCTTTCACGGATAACCTCCTCTTTTTTGTGCAATCCCTACAAAACCTTTCATGAAACCTCAAAAATTTTGCACAACCTCCCTTTTACATGCAACCTTGATTTTATGCACAACCTCCATTTTCCATGCAACCTCAACTTTTACGTGCACCATCAATTTTTACGTGCAACCTTCATTTTACGCACAACTTCCAATTTTACATGCAATAATTTTCTTTTACGCATAGCTAGTTCTTTACGCACAATCAAACTGCTTTTACATGCACACTTGATGTTTACATGAAACTCCCTTGTGTGTCTCAATTTCGTGAACCAGATCTGAGATTATTCTAAGTCTTTCTCTTCTTTGAATGAGGCGGGTCATCCCATATTTATAGGAAAACTTTACCCCTACACATTAAATCCCTCCATGAACACTAAATCCTTTTTGAGCACGAAAAACACATATTTCGTGCAAAACCATATTTTGCTTAATGATTTAATATTACACGCACCTCATGCCTTTTCCAATTTTCAAGATTCTGGTCTCGAAACACCTATTGGGAGAAAAACTACACTTCACTATTTTTCATAGCACTTTCTTTTTTGCACAGAATCAACCTATTTCGCACGTCACTTTATTTTTCCAAGCATTATCCACCTATTGCATGTGGCTCATGCCTTTTCCGATTTTTGAATTTCTATGCCAAAAAAACTTCATGCGCAAAACACACCATACCTCAATTTCATGCCAAAAATTCTATTCGGTGCGCAATTATTTTCGTACAAGAACCATTTTTTCTCACATCTCTGGAGTTTTTGCACACCTCAAGCCTTTTCCATTTTTCAGTATTCTGATCCTGAAACACCTTTTGTGCGAAAATTACAACCTTCGTTCAATATTGTGCACAAACTAATTTCGAGCACAATTCTAACTTTATCATGCTCATTTCTAATTTTGTTTCCACCACTCCAATTTTTGGCGCATCAACATTAATTTGTGCACAACTCCATTTTCTGAAAATAATTATCTTCGTTTTCTAATTTTCAGCCCCAAAAATTTGGCAAAAACTATAAAATAGCGCCACCTTCTATCTGCTCTTATTTTACCACCTCCAGATCATCCATTCCTTTTTAGAGGTTCTTATATCATTCATGGATTGTCAAAAACATCTCTTGAACCTGAAAATCATTATGTATACCCCTTTTTTTTAACAAACTAAACTTAGAAACCCACCTTGTCAACAAAAAAACATCGAGGCCCGCTTTGTCAACAAACACAACCAACCCAAAAAATGATGCAGTACTACCTTGGAGGATTTTATCCCAACAACAAGAAAGTTACAACGCATTGAAAAAGTGATCATATGGATCTACTCCTAGGATCATGAAATTATGCTCCACTGACCTTTGGAGTGTGGCCCCCAGGATCTGTTTTCAACACCTGGCCTCCATTTCCTCCTTATATACTTTCAGTTGAATCTCATATTCCATGATCTATTCCTAGTCCTACTCAGCTCAAATATTATCCACTTGACATGGAGCATGTCTTATCAGCTCCTCGGCTTCCTTGAGTTAAACCCTCTCAAATCTTCTCTGTGAGGTACTCATGTTTCACCATGTGAAGGCCTTGATCATCTTCCCCTCCAATGCATAGATTGTGCAACCAGTGGTGTATTGACCCCATGTAGATCATCCATTGTGTCTCTAGGGAATTTTTAGTGAAGCATTTTATGCACTTCCATGCCCTACATCAGATGATCTATCTTTTCTCAACCGCATTAGAGTTAGAATCATCTAGCTAATCTGAATTTTCAGGCTCGTACATTGAAAATGAAGCAAGGAGTTTATGAGTAGTTTCCTCCACTGGTATCATTTCGGATGGTCCGGTCTCTACACTGAGTGGTTAGTGATCATAAATTGACCTTACCTCAATAAGGTTGTCCTTATCAACTCTAAATACCACTCCACCAATAACATCACCTACAACCACGATTGAATATTCACTGGAGGCCATGACCTAATGAACTCGAGCGACTAGCTCCACATGGACCAATGCCCATATTGGAAATGAGATTTTGAGTCCTCCAATCATCTCCCATAGAAGAGTGTCTGTGACTCCCAGCACTGTTCTGACTGGAAGTATGTCAATCAACCTATTCAAGCAATAGAATATTTTCCTATATAAGGAAAGATACATACAAAATTAAAGTGGTGGAATTTCATGCCCTCGGTATTTCACCATCGGAAAACCAATTAATCACCCCCATATATGACTAAGGGTTCTAGGGATTTTGGGGTTTCCTCCTTGGCCTTCTCAACTCCTCTTGGCCCTGCGGCCACTTTTTTCTCTAGGCATAGATCTTGGCTCCTGGTCCTCTACACCTGTTGTTGTACCTACATCCCCATAAGTAGAGGTATATTGAACCAAATCCTTTTATATGAAACAAATTTCAGTTAGGTAGTGTAAATTATGTGTAAGGGAACATCCAGCATGAGTGGTAGTATGTTAAGGCTTTCCTCGAGATATTTAGAGAATTCCCTCCAAGGATTCTATGATTTCACTAGCCTCTAGAATGCTCCCAACATTAGTGTCTTCCCCCCAATATTTCTCTAATTCTTCGGGAAAGGGATAGTGCACCACCATCTTAGTATCCAACAGTAATAGAGGAGAGGGTAGACTTATTAGTACATTGTCCTTGTCCATCATCAGATACGTAGTGCCCTGAGAGTGCACTAGGTCAGCCAACTCCACCACATGTTTTCCCCCTCTTCTTCAGACACAATAAATCCAGTCTTGGCATATCTGATCCCCACAAGTTTCATCCCAATCCTATTGAGGTGGTACCAAATTCTTCCATGGTTGAGGAATTTCATGTTATCTTCTGGTTTTTAAGCTTTAAGGTACACAATATCGTAAGGAATGTATACATAGTGTAATAACTTCCCTAAATCTTGGGTATAAATCCTTTGAAACCCTCTTGATGGTTCCCCTTCCTCCTGAATCTACATGACTGGGAGAATTCTGCTAGTTTTTGTTGCTCCTCCTTCACCTCTATCCAGTACAGTCCCCGCAGTTGCTGGCTCTACTATTGTAGCTCCACTCCTACGATGTACCCCAACCCTAGTACTATAGAATTATCTTTCCGCCATTCAACCTCAACCCCAAGTAACTCTTCCGTTGACTCATATCATCAGCTACCTCAGAGTTTCTTCTATATATACAGCCTCTCATCTCTTTGCATACGCATAAACAAGATAATATGCTGAAGTGGATGGTGGTATCTCATTTTCCATATTTCCATCTTCATGTGTGAACATGAGTCAAAGATTCCTCATCATGCATCAGTGGTCTTCATGAAATGCTCCTAGGTACACCATCTATGTAAGCCTCTGCAGACACCTGAACTACCTCATGAATCAGTGTGGGTTGTACGGTTTCTGAATCGGCTCGCAATCCACACATGCCAACTAAAAACTACCTTAAAAGGTTGAGAGATATGAAAAATGATCTTGAGTTCCTTTATAATTGTTAGTTATGACCCCTATAGTAGAGGGAATTGAGGGAAAGTAAATTGATATGCCCTCCCGACTTTTCTCAGCACCACTACCAACCCCAGCTTGAATGAGAATCTCCCCATGATATTCATAATCATCGAATGCAAATTAGTCTCAGGAAGGGAGATGGGATTCGAATACTCATATCCTCACATGTGCATCACTACCCATATATATAAGAATTGGAGTGGTTTACACATGCATGGTAGCTTCTTTACCTTGTCGATATGCGGGATCATTTTGTATAGTGTCTCTAGCACTGAGATCCCAAGGTTGACATGCTTCCCTATTTGCAGCATCACTACCATGATGAATGTTCTCGGCTGCACCACCATGTGTTCATATCTCACCAACAACATCCACCCATATATAAGTGACTCAATGATCCTAGCCATCCTGACTATGGGCTGAGGCACAGTCTTGATGTTTTACCCCCAAATTTTACATTGTCTATCCTTCAGTATCAACCATTAAGAGCCACCATTTCCCCACTAGGCTCCCCACGGTTAGGTTTGGATCCTTATTGGAAACTTTATGGCCACCTCTTCCCCCTATGTAGGATCCTCCTCCATGATGTTCAGGAAATAACCAAACCACTACTTAAAATAGACATCCCCCATCCCATACATTTCCTTGGAATTTCCCAACACCAGATCCAGCATCACCTTCTCCAGACACATCATATTCTCCAGGTCCTCCCATGCATTCTCCATGGGGAGGAACTCATCATACATGGCCCATCAAATCAGGATTTCATAAATATGATGGAGATCTGAGAGGCTGATGCTGAACTCTACATGATGTAGATGGAAAATGTTGGTCCCCGATGACCATCAACTCAACAGCTCTGAAATGATATCCTGTGGTTGGTAGATGTGGAAATAGGAACCCCATTAGACTTCATACAATCCTAAATACCTCATCATTTCCCCAAACTCAGTGAAATACATGTACACCTAGTAATCCCATATCCATTCCTCTATGATGTTACAGCTCTGGCATGAATCTCAATCATCGGTCCATCTCTTCTTTGTGTTTCCTAAGCCATCTTTGAGGATTGTATGGTATTGTAATGGCGATGAAACATTCTAAAACATCCTCTCATTAATGTTTTTGAGGAGATTTTCGAGGCATTCAGCTATGATGGTATTATGATCCTTCTATATGTGGCCATTCATAGCCTCATTCTGCAGGTTTTACCCCAGTGTACCTATGAACTAGTAGTCCAGTTTATCCCTATTGGCCGGTGGGATGAACACATCATCCCTCATACGGAATATATATGGAAAAAACTTCTTTCACATAGGATATTACTTTTGTGCTTCTGACAGCAGTGCAAGCAACGATTCATGGTCATAGTGGCTCCGAACGTAGTCCTCGATCATGATGTTTATGGCCATCTCTTCTCTTTGGGTAGCATCTGTATGGACCTCCTGAGAAGCTTCATGGGCGGCCATTATATCTGAGACTTGGGTGAATGTTTGGTTCTATTCATGAAGATCATTCCTGAAGATCATTCATGGATCACCAGATCATGGATCCTCAATGTACTCAATGATTTTCACTATGAAACAATGGATCGCAATTCCCGGTTCGCTAACCAATGATTGCAGAGCAAGGATCTTGCAAACCCAGTTCACAAATATTTGTTCATGGAGAAAAATATCATTGCAAAAACAGATATCATGTGAGTTGTGTGGAAGTATCCAGTACATATAGGGGTCCCTCACATGATATTTATAGGTGAGTGGTTGACCGGGAAATGTGTCGGCCTCTGCACTCGCACGTATCATGATACCTATATCATAAACCATCTTCACAATTGGTAATGTTTTTAATGGCTGACCTTCATAATATGACCCTCATTTTCTCATTGTCTCCCCTTATGAGGGGACAATTTTTGGTGCCTAAATTCATACATCAGGATAATTTGGGGAATGCGAAGTCCATTCATTATAGAATCCATGCTCACACAGCCCCAAAATACACTAAAGGGTCTGCCTCATAAAGCACCTCCACAAAGGTCCCTTCCACAACGTGAACACGTGAGGCTGAGATGGAACTCCGATGTGTCCAATGAACTCTACAACTACACTAATGAATTTTATGGATGGCATCACGAATCTGACAAAGCCATAGCCATTCATGAGGAACACATTTGTCTCAAAATGTGCCTCTGAGCATCATGACTCCCTAAGCCTATAAATATTTGCCTCCCTTCACCTCAAAGGTATGTCTACCTCAACCTTTCAACTTCTGATCTCCCATTTCATGATGCACCGTGAACCATATAAAATAATGTATCATCCAAGGTACTAGAGAATAAAAAAAACCCTTTTCCATGTTCCTAATTACCTCTGCCTAAGGTAGAGATTCCTTTCACGAAGGACTATAATTTTCATGGAGGAAGAAGTATCTCTGAGGTACTTGATACTTAGTGGTGCATTTATCCTTTACGAAGAAGTTCTTTCCCAACCCCTAACTTCATTCCAAGGAAAATTCATCATGTCTCACAAATCCCTTTCCTTCATGAAGCCTCTGTCCTCCATAAACCACCTGAGCTTCATGAAGCACCTCTCAGCAAGGCCCCCTACTTCACAATACCCTCTTTCACACAACCCTACATGCTTTTGCATAGTGATTTCTTGGTCCCTTATGAAGTTTCCCCGATTTTTTCCATTACCTATTGCTTTTTAGCATGGGTATGCTAATGGATTTTTTTTAGCATAGCTACACTAACATGGACCTCGCAATTAACCACTACTCCACACCCTTTCTTTCTAGCATTACAGATGCCTTACATTACCTAAGGGTTGATGTACGCCAGATATTTAAGCCGAAGGGGTGAGGATTGGATCACCTATGTTTGAGATACATGACGTAAAACTGCCTAGCACCAACATCCTCAACACCTGATGTTAAATTTTGATCCCACCCTATGTAGAAAGCCCAATATTTCACCATGTGTTTGTGAGTGACACGAAATGAGATCCTCCTCGCATAGAGTGAAATCCTTCATACATGATCAGAGAGGGGATGGGAACCGGGGACCTCTAACTTCCCTCACTTCCAATCTGTTATCCCTCTCCCTTTGGACTTTGTCCCTATGTGTGCCTTCAGCAGTTTCCACACATAAGCCCCAGTGAACCCCTGATAGGATTCTCTATTTATAACTAAAATGGAATGATATATTTCAAACATGTAATGATATCTTCTTCATACAAAATAATTTCCTCCTTGAGAATATTCCACACATAACCCATACATCATCTCTCATCGATGCTTCTTTCATGGTATGAGCATTAGGTCTACTACTTCCTCTTGTTTCCCACACGGAGCATGACTCATGTGACATTATATTATAGTAGAAACTATGACATCCATCCAATCCCCAAACGGGAATCCCTCTTGGAGTAATCCCCAGTCCCCATCTCATGGCGGGCTATTCCTACATGTAATCCTCAACATGTCCCATTCTTTAGGCATCCTCCTTAGGTATAATCCCCAATCATGATCCATGGGTATCTCCCATGCATATTCCCCAACCATATGTTTTACTTCCATGGGAAACCTTCCTGGAGTAATCCATAATTCCACCCTTTCATAAATACGTGTACATTGATTCCCAACCAACTAGGTTACATAGGAGGCCTCCATAAGGTTCAAGGCTAAAACTTCATCCATCACCCCCAAACATCTAATCCATTTCATTAAGTCCACTAAACACATCATCTACATCCATCCTGATTTTAATTGGGCTACTACATCTTGATAATATAATGCCATCCACCTGGGTTGTTCCTACACATAATCCCCATCCATATCATCAATGTTCTCGTCATCACCTAGGGATATCCAATGCGTAACCCCCACTCCATCCATCAAAAAATGTGGGTTTTGATCCCTATATTATAAATAGGTTATGTAGGATACCTCCATGAGGTTCAATCCTAGCTGACGGTAAACCTTCTTGGTAATCCATCTTAGGGATGCACCCTATCTTATCTGCCTCTATGGGTGGTTCTGATTAGTCTTTCTCCATCTCTTCATGACATTAAACTCACGGCCTTCCATATGTTAAACATGGGATGCCTGAATAAAAACTCAAAATTCATGCCTTTGGAATAATATACCCCGTGATTGACATGGTATTCCTCAGGTTTCACACCCAAGATGCCTCCATGAGATTCCCTCCTATGAGGAAGATACAGGTGACCAATGTTCCAGTGTCCAAACATGCTACTTATTTCCAATGTGAAAACTCTCATTACAAAAGGTTTCTTCCCTTTTAATTCCCATTTAAATTTTCAAACATGATTATTGTAGTTAACTAACATCCTTAAAGATATGGAACCGAGAATGAGTTTCACGAACCACGTCTTAGTCTATGAGGGGACCCAAACTAGGTGATGAATTTCAAGGAGGAATCTATAGAAGGACAAAACAACATCCCAAATATTAAATTTCCCTCAAAAATGGAACTTTATATATTTATTTATGTTTCAAGTAAAGTGTGTGGTAGGTTAATACTACAAAACACCACATACATTAAAAAATAAGCAATCAATTGAATGATAGTTCAATGAGCACCTACCTTAGGCTCATAGAGAGAGAACTCATTGAATATTGATCACTGATTTGAGCTCAAAAAGAAGAATCTAAATAATCTGAAAAATCTTAAAATTAGGAATAATATTCTATAATCATTATAAGATAATAAAATAGTGAATAAATTAGAGGAATTATGGATGATAAGTGTTATTATTACCTTTAGATATTGTATGGACTAAATAGCATGTGATTTTATCATGAAATGAAGGAAAACCAACTTGGAAGAGGGTGTGAGGAGGGTTTTATGTGTGATATAGAAGAATAGAACCCTTTAAAATTTCTTTTTTAACCCAAGTAATTAATTAACCAATTTGAAAATACCCAGAAGAAGGTTTGTAACATGATTGTAAAGGTCACGGTGTGACCTATCCCAAGATGAGAGCCTCAATTATTCTATGATATCATCATGGCATGAACCATAGGGTTGTATTGGGACTTATATTAAGTAAATGGCGTAAAACAACCCAATTATTTCAGGGAATGATTCCAAGGGTCATGGCATGACCTCAACCCAGTATAGGTCCTCCCCTCTCTTAGGTTCCATCACGTTGATCCCCTGATGTGATCCAAATATTCAATAATTTTTTCTTTTTTTTCTCTTTATTTTAACACTATAAATTATCCCAAATTTAGTTAAATCATTCATATTTATTAATTTAGTGGATGTTATAATTAAATGATAAATTCACTTAATCGTGATTTCTAATACTTTTAATCTTTTTTGATTTAATGGAAAAATATACATTGAATTGAAGGATTTTAATCACATTTTTATTGGCTATTTAATTTGATTTAATTATTTTATTTGATTCTGTAAATAACTGGAAAAAATTATACATCCATTTATTCTTTCACTATGTATAGTTCAAAGATAAAAAAATAGCTAAAGCTCAAATGACTGTGAGGCTTTAATAGGTTTCATGAACAGTAAATGTATCCTTTCATGGCATGACCAACTATTAATTTAGTCTTAATTTACATGTAATGATTATCATACATGATAAAAATTTTGTGTTCAATCAAAATAGTTTATTACTAAACAAGATTATAATTCCATAACCAGAAGAGGAGAATCATCACATTTGATTTATATTTAATTTATGAGCAGATATAGAATTACCTTAACTTGTAATTCTCTATTTGTTAATGATTTGGTTAAATAGATATCATTGTATCATCATTGAGATATATTATCCAAGTGTATAATACCTCTATAAATGATCTACACATGCACTATAATCTCTAAATGTTGTCATGGAATTTTAGGGAGCTAACACATCTGATATTTATCACTTGCATTGTTTGTGGTTGATTGCAGGAATATTTTTATCAAAGGAGGAAGAATTATTAGTTATCTCTCAAAGTCTTAAGATAATGGAGAGATATATCATTATATATATATATATATATATATTCTTCACACCAAAATTCATTTAGTAAATAGTTATAATTAGAAATTTTTATGGAGGTTTTGGGATAGAAAATCCCACACATGCCCATAACCATATTTAATATTCTTAATTGAACCCATGTACATTCATAAAAATATTATTATTATTAATCACATGAAATGTGATAAACATTAATAATATAAATAAATATCATTTATAAAAATTCTAATTGGACCATTAAGCTCAGCCATCTTTCTTTTATCAACATTTTCCAATCCTCGAATAATGAAAATTTAATAAATAAATATCACTACATTATTCTATAATAAGTATAATAAATATTATACTCAACAAAATTGGACATATATATTTATTATTATTATTTAACTCATTTATTATTTTGAATAAAATGTTATTAAATTATATAAATCAACCAAAACTAAATAAATATTATTTATTCTAACTTGTTAAATTAAATACTTGAATTTAATTGAGATTGAGAATACACTTAGTCTATGAAAATCTATGATTATTTCTTAGTGTCATTGGATATAACCCCAATAAGTATAAATTTATCATCTAAAAACATATCAAGGGTCCTATAAATAAAGAATTTAATGTCCCAAAAACATCCAACCTACTTCGAACGTTTACCATATAATATAATCCTTTATCACAATATCTTAAATCAAGTAGGTTTCATGCCAGTGTCATCAACCTATATTCTTGATGTCTATTTCTTTTAATTTTCATAAATGAACTCTACCATTGAAAACCATGTCCATGGATTTATCTACTTAGTTATACTCCCATTAAAGAGCCTGATATATCAACTTTAATTAAGGGGAAAAGGGGATACATCCTTTCTCACACTATCCATTAATGCAATATCACTCATGACTTTCCCAACACATCCAACCTCACCAAAAACATATGTCTTCATGGTTTTCTTCAATTAATAAAACTACACAATTCATGATATTTATTAATAATAATATTAAATTCAAACGATTTATACACACATCTGTATAAAGGAATATCCAATGACCCATGGAAATGCAGATTTTTTATTAACGTGTTTGTTCTCATAACATAATATATTGGAGATTACTAAGGGAGAACACCATGAGACGGTGTCTAAGTGTCTTATGATACTCCTACCCATGATATCCTATGTTTTTTTGTGTCCTATCAGACAATATCATCTGAATATAGAATATATATTCAAAATAATTTCATGGAACCTCTTTGTGCTCATCATAGTAGTGAAATATTATAAACTCTAAGTGAAACATATATTCTTAGGACATTATCATATATAAGATACATGAAAAGGAATAATAATTAGGTGATAATTAACATCATTAAACATGTAATTAATTGGTAATAAATTTTATTCTAGGGAACCAACTCCAATATACTCCTACTTGCACTAGATCCAACTGTCAATTACCTTCAATACACTTTCCCTTACATGATACCCATTCCTCTACTAAGATAAATCCTTGTTCAAGGGGCCCACTACAGTTTCCTCTATGGATAATTTTATCATCGAAACTTCACCTCATTGAGAAAAATCCCTCAATAGATGAAACTTCTAGAGCATGTGTTTTTTCCTTGATGTGACCTCAACACTTTTGAGAGAGCCGCTACTGTAGTGTTATCACGGTAAATTGTGATAATATATTTACTTATTGGTACCATATTAATCTCTTGGAAAAGTTTCAAATCCAAAATTCTTTCTTGGCTACATCAGAATCCATAATATACTTTGAATCCAATATAGAATTAGTGAAAATTGGATTCTTTGAACTTATCCATCTCATAGCTCCTCCATTATAAAAAAAAAGACATATCCATACTACGAATAAAGATCATTATGATATGTCTTGAATCTTGAATCTATATAACCATTAATGACTATATATTCATTTCTTATATACATAAGGCACATACCTTAGTTGTTCTGGGATGCTTAAGGATAGCCTTAACAATAGTACAATTTTATTCACCTAGATTTTCTTGGTACCTGCCTACCATGCTTAAAGCATAGGCAACATCAATCCTCATACATAACATTGCATAAAAATGGATCATATCACATAAGCTTATGGGATATTACTCATTCTATCTATTTTCTCTTTTTCATGAGGAAACATTTTTTTAGAAATATGTTTACCTTGTGACAATGAAATTAATATACTCTTAGATTGTTCCTGATAAGAAAAATTTATATATATGTTATATGATTTTTTAATATTTAATCATGATTTATTCCATAATACAATGCATTTTGGTTTGTTTTTTCAAGGAATAGTAACTCAATAACTAGAAGGTAAGATGATGAAAAATTGAAAAATCAACATTACATGCCATGAATCCCAAGTACACAACTTATACACCTCAAGAAGACTACCTGCTAGCCAAATTAAAAGGTGTGAATCAAAAGTACAATGTTTGAACTAAGTACATGATGTGAATTTATAGTACACATTGTGAAAGATTTAAATTTCAAATCTGATTAGATACACAGTTTAGGATTAGTACATGATGTCCAAATTTCAAAAACCGTTTTTTTCTGAAGATTCATGCCGTGAAATCTAGAAATCCATGATCTTCATAGAAATTTTTAGATCTGAAATACACAGTGTGAAGTGAAAGTACACACCATGAAAGTAGCATTATAGAGGCCACTTAAAATAGTTACTTGTTGTGAATCATTTACATATCGTGTAACTTTAAATGTCTATAAATATACTGTGAAGTAATGTGTAAAATAAGGATCCAAATACTAAACTTATTTTATCCATTATTCCCCATTTCTTATATGTTTTCTTTATATTTTATTTCTCTTACTCTATTTTATTTTATTATGTATTCCTTTTTTGTCACTTTCCATTCCTAGACTCATTCATGGCTTATTTTTTGTTCCTAAATCTGATTCCAATAATTTTTTCAATTAAACATCTATTTCCACTATTTTATTCATTATTTCTTCAACAAAGTTATTATTTAATTGATTTTATATGCTTTTAATTTTTATTTCTTTGATTTAAGTTATTTATGTCATGCTGATCATGTTTCCATTTTTTTCCCTAATTTCAATCAATACCTTCATGTGTGCCTAATCTAATTAGGGTTAGGGTTAAAGAGTAAGGGTGGCACTAAACCTAATGAATATTTGAATTAAAACTTGGTAACCTTATGGATAGTAATTATATTAAAAAAATTCTCAACTCTCATTCATTTAAAACTACCCTAACCATTAGAGGTGAAAATCGAAGGATCATTAACCTAATTTGAGTTGAACAGGTTGGGAACAATACCCTGTGATTGTTTTTACCTTGAAACTAATCTTCCTTCACTTATGTTTTTAATTATATCTATACATAGGATTAGTTGTCATCTTGGGTAGATCCAATTGGTTTGGTCAAGATCAATTGGTGTCCTTTTCACCACTTTATATCCTAATTCATGGGTCTACCCCAAATTATATTTAGGATTATATTTTTCTTATACTCTAAAATTGACCTATAACCTTTCCTTTCATTAGAATTGAATCGAAATCTATGTATTCTATAATGACCTAAACTTTTATAAATAAAATCCTCTTTATGATTGAACTACATGACATATTATGGTTATAAAAATCACATGTACTTATTTGGTTTTATTGTATCTTATCAGATTTAAAATACTATTAAGAATCATAACCATTGATATATATTCATTGAATAGTGATTATATCATTAGTATAAATATAATTTTTTAATAAATCCAATTGACAGAGACAAAGGAAGTGATGGACTCAAATAGTAGGATCATACCCTATAAACCCCATTTATCAGAGATTTTATGGGAGATATCATCACTGGATTTTTCCCTTGACCAAGACCAAGCTAATATAAAACAAAAAATAATGAGTTAAAACATTTATAGGAGAATTTAAATATATATATACCCTAGCATTTTACACATATCATTACATGATTTTTAGCGTAATAAATCATTATATTACAACCCATGGATCATAAAGTCTAGTGTATTGGAAGAAAAGGTACATACAACATAAAAAATGGAACTAAATATAACATTTATTTATTTAGTATTCATAAAGAGATCCAAAATTTCATTTTTCACATACATCATCATAGGATAACCTAGTATTAACCTAAAAAATGGATGATCTAAAAGATCAGTAAGGGAATAACTATAAGAATAAAGCTTAGTACATGGGTGAGAAGGCATCACATAACGATATAAAAATGAATGGAATATATGGAATAATAACATATAAACAAGAGATAATATAAACATGAAGTCATGTCAATGTGGGAGAAACATAAAACATGACTTTATCATGAGTCAAGACTCATTTCACATAGAGGATTAGAAGTCAAGGTTAACCTCTAAGACCGTTGCACATGGTAGCACGAGTCAAGGCTAACCGCCAAGACCATTGCATATAACATCTCATGAGACTCAACATTACCCAATTAATTTTAGTGATATCTTGGCACACCCATCTTACCATGTTCATTAATATTCATTCCACATATAGAATCATACATAATCAATGATAAAAAAACATAAGGGTGCCCATGGAAAGAAATGGGTACATGATCAAGTCATAAAGCATAATAAATGGGCGTATCAAACAAGTTTCCATGAAATAAATTAATCAAAACATACATGTAAATTCATAATAGAAATTATGAATATATTATGGTAAGTTATTTCAATCAAAAGTGACAGCATATAAGAAGATTATTTAATAAATTTTAGCATTAAAACATTTTAGTGTGGTTTTAAAGAAAATACTAAAGAGAATTTAAAATAGAAAAGGGAATAATTGTTTATATAAAACAATAAATGAAACAAGAAGGTTTTCATAATAGAAATAATGATTTTATAAAAACAATGGTAACTTAAAAAATATGATAGAAATTACTTGAAATTGTGAAAGAATTTAGGAAGTTCCCTTAAAACGCGGTTTCTTATCAGGAAGTATTGAGGAGAGAATCATTTAAAAACATGTATATCCCGAAAAGGGAATGATAAATGGATCTTGATACAGGATTTTGGATAATATAAATAGAATTTATATGATTTAAATAAAAATAAAAGATAACTTCACTGGGGTATAAATAAACACAGAGCAACCCAAAGGAATAACAGAGGATTGGGTAGAATCCCTTACCTTAAGTATGATGGTGTCCTTCACTTGATCTTAATTTCATGGATAACCAAATTAAATTAATTATTTACTATTTCCACAATCTATTATTTATTTACTTTATTTTTTATTTCCTTATTAAGTTCATTAATGACCTTTTTGATGGGTTAAGAGGTTCAATTTCATTGTTTGTTTCATTGGTTTTCCTGATTGGTTTACTTATATACATGTAAGAACAAACATGTAATATGATAATGGTTGTACAAAATTGGAGTTATATGTTATTAGTTATAATACAGTATATTAATTTTTTATAAAATTAATTTGGTGATTTTGGAGTGAAGATGAATCATTATATAAAACTTTAATGATAACTGTTTTGGTTAATTGGCAGTTTTCTGATCACATCGAACACATTTTGATTTATAAATTAATATCATGTGTAAAAAATATTAAAAAACCATAAATTAGACATAATAAATATATTATAGTATATTTTAACCATAAAAACGGTTTCATGACCATAATTAAAGATGAAAATAGAAATTGAAAACTCGTCTTCCTTGAACGTGAGAAATTAAAACATCTCAGATGGTGTTTTCATTTCTAGTATAAAATGAGGTGAAATTATAGGTGATGATGAATTATTCCATTATCATAACAAAATTCTAGTAAATTGAAGGTATTGGATTTATCATAACATTTGGATGAAATTATTTGAGGAAAGAAAAATAACATAAAAGAACGTTAATGAAAATAAAAGAAATGAAACGAGGAATTTACCTCTTGAATATATCTTCCTTGAAAACATCTTTAGGGGAGAGGATTTGGACTTTTGAAGATACCAAGGGATTATGGACGTGGGATAGGGTATTAGGGAGATATTTTAGTATAATATTTTCTAGGAACAGGGAATTATAGGAGTGAAGATAAGAGGGGGGTGAGGGTGGTTTTTATAGTAGAGGAGAGGAGGTTTTTTTCAATATTTTTTTCATTATTTTATTATTTTTCTCAAGAAAAAAACTAATAATGATTCTTGTGACCAAAAATAGTAAAATGTGCATTTTAAATCTAACCCAAGGTGTTTAAATCATCATGGTCTCAATAAATAGTTTATTTGACATATAATGTATATATACAGCAAATTACCGCATTTTAATATTCACCAAAAATTCAAGTATTTCAGAAAAATCCCAAAAACTCACACCATCCATTTTTCAACACGAAGAATTAAAATATAAATTACATTTAATGAAAATAATTTTCTAAATATGTGAAATTTAATTTTTAATTAAAATCATAATTTACTTGAAAAATACAAATTTTAAAATTAAAACAGCTTTTCTTATAGTATGAAATATTAATTAAGGTCTCTTAAAATTATCATATAATTATAATTAATCAAAATAATTATTTATGAATAAATTTTATGAAAATAAAATTTATTTTAAATTGTTAAATTATTCATAAAATTGTAATTAAATATACATGACTCACAAAAATACCAACACTATGATGTAATTATATCATATTTTCACTTATAAGATGGATAAATTTTATTTATACTTTCATTAGTAGGGTTACTTATTCACTTGGGTGATTTACTAATCATCAGGTTCATATTACTAATCATATGGGTAAAATTACTATTCATAAGGGTTAGTTACTATTCAAAAAAAATATTAAGTTTGTCTTATCAGGCTCCAAACATCATATTGATCGCAACCATGTATGTCATATTTTCAAATTTTAAATCACAAAAGGGACAATATTATGTTTAAAGGTCACATAGTTCTTAGTAGTTTATTATGTTGTGATTTCATTTGATTATATTATATGACATAAATATATGAAAGGGATTAAACTTTGGGACATTATATAAAATAAAACTCCACTAAAGGAAGTATGACAAGAGTTTTTGGGAGGTTCATTCCACAATCATTAACTAGGGAGGAGTTATATAATTTGGATGTAGTAATTTCCCCATTTTCTATTCTCACGGACAACTTAACCTACAATTTTTGAAGTGGTGTTTTAATAGTTCTACTAAAATTGAAAGATATGAAAGAATGTGTAGAACAAGAATCAAATAGTACGTTTGATATTATTGAATGAATAACTAGAGTACCTGTCACCACATCATTGTCTGGCTCTACCTCGGATGTAATGATAGCATAATCCCTTCCTTGTTTCCTTGGAGGTTTTTTTTATTTTCTTCGGAAACCCTCAGCTTAGGGAAATAGTTCGCATAATTCCCATGCACCTTGTAGTTGTAACACTGCACTATAGGATGAGTTTTGATCTGAACCTTCCTTTCTTCTTCCACATTAGTGGAATTTTTCATATCGCTCTAGTAGTTCTTAGCATGATGTCTCATTCTTCCACATTTTAAGTAATTCATAGTTCCCTTTAGACAGTTCTTGGGATACTTATTCCCACAATTTTGACACATGGGTTGTTCGATCTTCTTTCCATCTTAGGATTTATTTGTTGAACCACCCATAATAGAATCTATTTTATGCTTTTTGTCACCGATCCCACGAGACCATTCAGATTATTTGATATCTATTTCAACCTTGAGGTAACAATGGACAATCTACTCATAACTTTCAAATTCATGAATCACCAATGCTTTTCGTAGACTCAGCTTTAGTCCTCTAAATAAGTTATACACATTTCTTTCGATGTTCATGATAAATCCAGAGGCATATCTTGCAAGCCTTGTGAAGTTTTCTTCATACGCCTTGAAGGACTCATCTTCCTTCTATAAAAGTTCTAGGAACTCTCTTTCTATCTTGAGATGGAGGGTTTCAGGAAAATATTCATTGAAAACATTTTCTTAAATTCCTCCCAATCCATGGAATCAATTTATTCCTAAGACTCCATTTTGTTGATCAACATCCACCATTGATCATCTTCCCTATAAAAAAGATAGAACTCCAGTATGACTTTCTCTTCTTTAGAGCACTGGAGGACATAGAATATATTTTCAATGGAGTTTATCCACTATTCTGCAAGTAGGGGATCAAAAGATCCACTAAACATGGGAGGCCTTTTATGTATGAAGGATTCAATGGAAACTTGATCTTTCCTTGAAGGAGGACACTGTTACACATGATTCAAGTTATTTTTCATAACTTGAGCCAGCTGAGAAAGTACTATAATAAAGTTTGGAGCAACCATTCCCATCATATTTGGAATATCATTAGGGAAATATTCACATTCCTTATCACATTTATTGTTGTCATGTGTTCTTCTATTTTCATCCATTAAATAAGAAAAAGAACATACAATTAGGGGACTATAATACTTAGCTAATAATCATAAACTAAACATTGAACATAAAAGGATAAACTTTTAAAGGAGAATTATATCCTAAATTTTGATTCCTTAGGTTTAAATCTAGTTTATCCTCGATATATTTCTTAACATGTATTCTTAAGGGATCTTTTTTTATTCCCTTAATAATTGTTTTTACTAAGCTTATGAATTTACCAAATCATTTCCCCCAGGAGTGTTGAACCAAAAGTGCAGAGAAACCCGTTTTTGTGCACCAGTTCCCATTAAAGTATTGCCTAAAGTAGTGTTTACAGGTTTTACACCTAGATACATTTCTGAGAGATCCAAATACACTTGTTCGTATCCAAAAAAGGATGTATTTTCTTGATAAACCACATACTCAATAGTTATTAAAATTTAGGGATGTTTTCTTATACATAGTATCATCCCTGAGGTTCTTACTAATGTTATATATTTCTAATATCCAAAAATAACTAGACCATCCTCTAGTACCAACAATAGTGATCCTAGCCTTTTACGCATATCATTACATGCTGTTAATCAAAATAAGGCATCATGTTACAAGACAAGGATTGTAAAGTCCAGTGTCTTGGAAGACTAGGTACATAAAACATAAAACATGGAACTAAATATAACATTTATTTATTTAGTATTCATAAATATATCCTAATTTTCATTATGATCATACATCTTTATAGGATATCCTAGGTATCACAAGAACATATGGATGAGCTAAAATCCTAGTATGGGAATAAACATAAGAATAAAGATTTAGCACATGGGTTAGAAGGCATGACATAATGATATAAAAGGGAATGGAATATATGAAATAATAATACATAAATATGAAATCATATAAACATGGAGTCACAGAAATGTGGTAGAAATATAAAAAATGACTTTAGTATGATTTAAGACTCGTTGAACATGGAGGATTACAAGTTAAGTATAACCACCAAGAACATTTCACATGGTAGAACGAGTCAAGGATAACATCCAAGACCGTTGCACATAATGTCTCATGAGACACAAATTTACCGAATTCATTGGAGAAAGATATCAGTTCACCCATCATTACATGTTCATGAATATTCTTTTCATATTTATAAACATACATAATCAATCATTCAAAAACATAAGGGTACCCATGGAAAGAAATGGGTATCATGATCATGTCCTAAAGCATAATAAATGGGCGTATCAAACAAGTGTCCATAAAATAAAGGAATTAAAATATACATGGAAATTAAAATGGTAAAATATGCCTATATCATGGTGATTTATGTCAAACATAAGTGACAACATGTAATAACAATATTTAAGATATTTTATCATTAAAACATTTTAGAGCGGTTTTAAGGAAAATACTAAATAGCATTTAAAATAAAAAGGAGAATAAAATTTTATATAAAACCATAAGTGAAACAAGTAGGTTTTCATAATATAAAGGCTGATTTTATAAATAAAATGGCATCTTAGAATATATTACAGATTGTACTTGAAATTGGTTAAGAATTCAAGAAGTTCCCTTAAAACAGTTTTGCATATCGGAATGTATTGAGGTGGGAATCATTTAAAAACATGTATATCCCCAAAAGATAATGATGAATGGATATTGTTATATGAGTTTGGATAATATAAAAATCAATTATAATATTTACATAAAAATAATAGATAACTTCATTTGGGTAGAAATAAAGATTGAGCAACCTGAAGGAATAATGGAGGTTCAGGTAGAATCTCCGACCTTAAGTCTGATGGTGTCCTTCAATTTATCTTAATGTCCTAGAGAACCAAATTAAATTAATTAATTAATATTTATAGAACCTATTATTTAGTTAATTGATTTATTATGACCTTATTAAGTTCATTGATGACTTTTTTTATGGTTAAAGAGGTTCAATTTCATTGTTTGTTTCACTGGTTTTCAAGATTGGTTTACTTATATAAATGTAAGGATAAACATGTAAGATGAGAATGGTTGTCCAGAATTGGAGTTATATGTTATTATTGATCATATAGTAGATTAATTGGTTATAAAATTCATTTTTTTATTTTCTAGTGAATATGAATCATTATATAAAACTTTGATGATAATTTTTTTGGTTAATTTTTGGCTTTTTGATCACATCGAACACATTTTACATTATAAATTAATATCATGTGTACCAAAGATTACAGAAACTTAAATTAGACATAATAAATATATTATAGTTTGGTTTATCTTTAAAAATTACTTCATTACCATAATTTAATATGGTAATATAAATTGAAAACCCATCATCATAGAATGTGAGAAATTAACACATCTCGGGTGGTGTTTTCATTTATAGTATAAAAGGAGGGGAAATGAGAGATGATGATGAGTTATTCCGTTATCATAAAAAAAATTACAGTACATGTAAGGTACTGTATTTATAAGAACATTTGGATTAAATGACGTGAGGAAATAAAAATAAGAGAAAGGAACTTTAAAGAAAATAAAATAAATGAAATGAGGAATTTAACTCTTGAATATATATTCCTTGAGAACCTCTTCTAGGTAGAGGATTTGGTCTTTTGAAGAGGCCAAGGAATTATAGACATAGATAGGGTATTAGAAATATATTTGGGAAGAATTTTGACTAGGTACAAGGCTTGAGAGGAGTGAAGAGAGGAGGGGGTGAGGGTGATTTTTATGGTGGTAGAGATGAGGGTTTTCTCAATATTTGATTCATTATTTTATTATTTTTCTCAAGACAAGCAATACTTATTATTATTTTGAAAAGTACAGTAAAATTTTCATGTGAGTTCGAATCTAAGTTGCATACATCATCCATGACTCGATAAATAGTGTATTTAACATATAATGTATATATACAACAAAATACTGTATTTTATTATTCACCAAAAATTGATGCATTTTAGAAAAATTCCAAAAAATAACCCCAACCATTTCTCAAAAATTTAGAAATAGAAAATTAATTTCATTTTATTAAAATAAATTTTTAAATATGTGAAATTTAATTTTTAATTAAAATCATAATTTACGTAAAAAATGCGAATTTTAAAATTAAAACGCTTGACTAACACATTGAGAAATTAATTTAGGCCTCTTAAAATTATAATATAATTGTAAGTCATAAAAATAATTATTTATGAATACATTTTATGAAAATAAATTTTCATTTAAATTATTAAATTAATAATTAAATTGTAATTAATTATACACAGCTCACAAAAATACCAACACTATAATATAATTATATCATATTGTCACTTATAAGATTGATAAATTTTATTTATAATATCATTGGTAAGGTTACATATTCATTTAGAGGATTTACTATTCATAAGGGTCATATTACTGTTCCTAAGGGTAACATTAGTATTTATAAGGGTCATTTACTTTTCACCAAAAATTAAGTTTGTCTTATCAGACTCCAAACATCTTACTGATCCTAATTGTGTATGTCATATTTTTTAAATTCAAATCACAGAAGAGATAATTTTATGTTTAAAGGTAACATAGTACTTATTAGTTCATTTTGTTGTGATTTCATGTGATTATACTATATGACATAATTATAAGAAGGGAATTAAACTTAGGCTCGTTACACAATCTCATCGTGATCGCGACCAAACCCATGTATGTTGTACCACCCCATTAAAATATCACCATCACGAACCTTACCCTTAGGTAATTTGCTGTTGTAATAACGGGATATCAATCAATACCATAATAGTTTTAATATTTATATTATATATAATAACTAACATATTTTCTTATTATTATTTTTGCTTTATTAATGATTTTTATTTAGATACGATATAACGAAAATTGTATTTTTGGGTAATATGTAAATTTAATTAAGGCATTTATTTTGATGAATTAATATATTTTTAAAATAAATAATATTTTAATAATATATTATTATTATTTAAATATTATTAAATTTAAATGATAATATAATTTTTATAACATTCAAATTTAATTTGTATAAGGGTTCAAAATTTGTTATTTGTCTAAAAACCCAACATTTCTCAATAAATGTTGATTCTGTGTTAAAAGAAAAAAATGAAAATATTTATAAAATTATTTTGATAAAATAAATATCATTTTTTTATTTATCACCTCAAAATTTTATAATAGTTAATTTTTAATAACTTTTTCGGATAGTTGAATTTTTGAGTAAAAATTAAATACTATATAAAAATATAGTGTGTATTGTGACATACTAATGAACCAAAAGTGGTGTAATAAATGATATAAATTGTATCTAGACCCAAATCTATGTTTTTTATTTTAAAATAATTCTTTTTAGGTTATTTGATTATTTTTATAAATCCTTTGTGAATCCTCCAAATCCCATATTATATTTTAAGGTTTTAAAATAATTTCATTAAGAACGTGGCGCCCTTTCACATCACCAATGGTGATACTTTAATGATTTCTTCCCTTGGAATTATAAAATATTTGAAACCCACTACTCATTGGTAAAATCCATGGGTAAAAATCATGAGATAGTTTTTAGTTTTGATTACTTTATTATATAAATTCTAAAACCTAAGTTTGAAAAATAATAAAGAACTCCCATTTCTTTTCATATATAAATCTACCTAATATCCCATCCCTCTTCCCTCAAAAGCTTTGAGAATTTCCTTACTCTTCCATCCCATATCTATATTACTCTCAATATTCCCCCAATCTCTCAAGAATATCATCCCATGTTTTTTGAATCACCCCCTCAAGGTAATTTATTTCTCTCTCTTCGTTTCTATTCCACCACCTTCTTTGTAATTTTCATTTTTAATCTCAATTGGTTGTGTTTTCATGACATTATAATGATCTATATACTATATAATTTATTTCCTACCAATTATATATCTTTTATTCCATCTCATTATTTCATTTTCCTAATCAGTTACTATGCAAACATTTAGTAAGGGATCCCCTCCTTATCCTATTTATTCAAGAATATTTATTATCTTTTTCCTTTTATCTAAAATTCCTAATGTTTGTATATGTTATTACATATAACCCTTATAGACCTTATAATGTATAAATTATGAGAGACCCATTTCACTGTCATTAATCTCTACCATTAACATTAATGTGCCCATGTTATGTTGGTGAAATTTCACTATGATTTTCCATGCCAAAAAATTGTGTAGTTAATACATGTGCCCATTTCCTATCATGTGTTCAAATTTATGCACTTATCCTTATTTTATTGGGGACTTACCTGTATATAATCCACATTCAATTATCATGGGATTAAATGTGATGTAATATGTTCTTCTATATAAGATCTTTGTGGAACACTTATGTATGTACATGATATGATTATGATGGGTGAGCTTAGATAGCGCTCCAATGCATTGGGTAATGTTTTAATCTCAGGAGATTCCATATATGTTGTATAGGAGGTTCCCCGGAGAAAATTATCTTATTTTTTCTTATTGTTTAACCTTGACTTATTCTTATTATGTAATGTTTACATTTGTCTCTACATTACCATGTTTCCTTTATGTTATCATGTTATATCATTCCCCATTGTTCATGTTTATGATTCTCACAACTTTTATGTACCATTTATTTTTCTATTGTCTAAACATGTAATAAATTATTCGTGTTATGATTTTCTTATTCCCTTTACTGGGATTTACATATCACCCCCTTTTTATGTATGTCCTTAGTTTATCCCATGTAGTTTTAGGAATGGTGAAATAATAAGAATATATTATGGAAGATTTCAATAATGATAATGTATCTCCTATTTTAAGTTTTTATGTAATGTACATAATTCCAAAAGAAACTAGACATATAGATCTTTTGTATTTTATTATGTGTATTCTTATATAATAAATCATGAATAAATGTGTAACAAAAACAAGGGTTGTCATAGTTGGTATCAAAGGAAATGTTGGTTATTTTTTTTATTGGGATTAGAAAACTCTAGAGAAAGATTTTGAAATAATAATAATCATTATAAAACATCCCTAATTTTTTTAAAGTATAAATTAAGTTGTTTTTAATAAAATGAATTCCTGTCTGGATACTAAAAATTGATGTGGCTCTCGCACAGATGTACATTGTGGTAACACCCAAAAACACTGTATTGAGCCAGACTCAATCGGGAATTGGTGCATCGAAATAGGCCTTTCTACATACTTGGTTTGACAGTACCAAGGGATATTCTTCAGTAAATTCACAAGATATTTACAAACCATTACTAGGAGAACAAAAAAAATCCATAAAATTTTATGTTAGGAAATATATCATGGATAACATAGTTGGAAGCTGAGAAATTCATAAGTTTGATAATAATTGTAATTTATAAGTCATCCATTAAATGTTAATGGATTTCCCTTATTAATTTAATAGTTCAAAAATTCTCATCTGAATCATTACATTTATTCTAGCCAATGGTCAGAAATATGAGGAACTGAGTAAATAAATAATGTAAAGGGAAATGTGATGACTACCCAGAAGAGATGCCAAACCTGATGGGAGAAGGAATTTTGAACTTTATGATAATACTCTCTCAGTTGAATCAAGTTCTGAATAAATAATTTAATTAGTAGAAACACACAAATCCCCCAAAGAATGAATAGGCTTCAATTGGTACCTCTATGTGAAAAATTCCTCTAAATTTAAATGGATCATTTGATCCCTTAATCATGGAAAAATTGATCAAGTCCATTGATAATATCTTCTATATCCTTAAATGTTTCGAGAAATTAATGGTTATATCGGATATTAATAATATAGAGGGAGAATCTGATTAGTGGGGGATATTTATCCAAAATATGAATCCTGAGGAAGATATCAAAGCAATTTGGTGGAAGAAGTTATGGAAAATATTTGTTGACAAATTTTTTCCTTGAACTCTATGAAATAAAATGGAAAGGTATTTCCATAACCTCAAGTAAAAAAGATGATAAATCCATCAGGTCATATGAGGAAAAAATCAAAATACTTACAGAATAAACCTCTAACTTTCTCACTACCCCTAAATGAAAAGTTTACTAATTCTTTAGTGCGATAAAATAGAGTCTACAAAAATACCTAGAGATATGATACTTTGATCTCTATGAGAAAATTGTTCAGTGTTCCCTCAAAGTAGAAATGTAGATCATTAAATCTCAAGGGTCTTAGGGGAATGAGAAGTATAAAGTTGATTTTAATTATAGATGTGTGATGGAGAAATCTAATATTGGTAATAAATTTCAATATCCCAGTTGTTAAAAGTGTGGAATGAAGCACCACAGATGCTTCCTAAGAGTAATGAGTAAATGCTTTTGATGTGGAAAGGAAGGGCACCTAGCTAGGGATTAATGACAGGAGAAACACACCAGTGAAATGAAAGAGGGTAATCCTCCATCCTACCCTCAGAATATTTTCAAATGTTTCAACTTAAAGGAACAAGGATAATATGTGAACCACTTCCCTAATCCAAGGGTTTTCAGATACAATCAATACCAACAACCTCTATGGTAGCAAGGGAGAGCTTATTCCATCACAACCACTATGGTGGATCCCATCAATAAGTTGTGATAGGTATGTCATTTATTCATTCAATAATAGTGAGCATTCCTTTTTATTCTAGTTCTATGAATTCCTTCATATCATGAATGTTTAGTATAACCATTAAAACACTACCACAAATCATGGAAGTAGTGCTTTCATTGGAAATGAAAAATGGGGAAATTATTGCATCTCAAGTATATAACTCCTCCTTGGTCAACATTTGTAGGTTAAACATCCCAATGAACCTTTTGATACTCCCTTCAGTGTAATTTGATGAAATTATGGGTATGGATTGAAATTCCTTATATAGAGCCAACATAAAATTCCATTAGAAGTAAATTACTCTTTATATCGTGAATTTTCCTCTAATTGTATAAAAGTGAAAGGAGGATGATGGATATTATTTAGCACCAACATCTCAAGCATGGATATTATTTCACTATAAGTAATAATATCTTGCTAAAATGATTGAGTCTAAGTAATATATCTTCCTTGAAGGCATAACAATTGTGCGGGAATATTCGAATGTGTTTCCGGAAGAATTTCATGGTTTTTCTACTAGTTGATAGGTTTAATTTTCAATCAAGATTATACTTTTTGAATTTCCATTATCCAATACTCTATATAGAATGGTTATTGTAGAAAATTAGGATCTGAAGAAGAAAATATATCATAATTTGGATAAAGGGTTCATACGCCCAAGTACTTCACCACGGGGTGCACCATTCCTCTTAATCAAGAAGAAGGATGGTTCAATGAACATTTTAATTGATTATTGTGAGCTAAACTATATCATGATAAATAAAAAGCATCATATGTATTGGATTGATGACTTATTAGATCAACTAAGTGGATCCCAATACTTCTACAATAACACCCCGACCCCAGTTACCCAGAGACGGTGCATTATTACATAACATTGGCATGATCACAAAAGATCAGGTCTCAAAAGAACTATTATTTTAGTAGCCTTGGAAACACTAGATACATTAATAATGTTTAAATTACATCATAAAGTGAAAACTACAACAACATCTTGTCTCCACATTCATATCCCCTTATACAATCCCTGCAGGTCATTCATAAAATACTTCTTCACATCTTGAGAAAAATAAAACATAGAAAGGGGTGAGCACAATTTCCCAGTAAGGATAACAATATAGATGAAATATTTATAAATAAGCATAAACATTTAAGGCAATGTATAAATAATAAAAAATCCTTTTAAACTTGAACTTCAGCATAATATGGCAGAAATAAAATAAAATTATTCCATTTACTTATTCACATGGATATTCTACTAGTCGAATAATCACAAGAAATATCAATAACCACTTTCATAATGATGTAATTCATAATTATAGACTATCATAACCACATAGTCAAGGCCTCGTGCCAAGACTACAAATAAGATTTTGTCGAGGCCTTATTCCAAGACACTAGTTTGTCTCATGAGACCTACCGATGCATCAGGGAGCTATAGCGGGCTCCACCCATCACTTACTAAGTCCAATGCATTCCTCATATGAAAATATTGAAAACATAACATAAACATTCGTTTTAAAACCAGCATACGAAATGTCAATACTTTATCCACAAACCATGAATGGTATAAAAATCGCACATCCACAGTCAAACACAACTCATTCAATACAATGTGGAAGATTTTATTATAATAGATCAACCTCAACAGGGAATAATGAATTATATTGACATAGATGAAAATAATCATCATAACTATTTGAGAGAAATATCCTCCTTTTTCTTAAAATCATTTAAAAGACCTACTATTTATCAAGAATCCATTTAAAATAGATTTTTGAATCAAAGTGTCCAATACCACATTGAAACTTATAAAAGGAATTTTAATTTTAAAACTTAAATGTCCATATCAATTAATCCTTAAAACCATTTTTTAAACATGGACATTGATGAGAAATATTTAGAATAATAAATCATTAAAACATTTTAATATGATATTTTAGTTAGAGTTCCTAACCAAAAGAGAGACACCTGAATACAAATAATTGAGATAATAAAAACTTTTTAATATCATGAGAATAAAGGGATTCATGATATACAATGTCAAAGTACATTATATACACAATATTAAAGTGATTTGGTGTATAACAACAAAGGAGTCTCAATGGAATGTAATTTGAGATGAAACATCTTATAAAGACCGTATCCTTAGGTTAAGGATAAATAAATTGCATAATTATGTGTGAAAAATATAAATACACTCAATATGATAGGATATTCAGTGTAAATCAATCAGAGTACATTCACACATATTTTTGTAAAGACAACACCAATGAATTGGATATTTAACACAACAAATGGAGATTGAGTTAAAATTACAACTATGAAGTTCATATAGATGACTTGAGAAATTATAAATGGAGTGATTATGTGTATAAATAGTATATCCATAGAAAGGGGAGTGGAAATTATGACATAAGCCAATGAATAGTTATTCCACACATAATCTTGGACTAAAATAATCAAGGAAGTATGCGTAAAGCTGAATAAATGGAAATTAAAATTTCAAATTCCCTTATTGATTTGGTAAATTGTGTAACATACACCCATGAAAGAATTATAATACAATGATGAGGTAAATATACATAAATTAAAGTATATTACACAATGAATTCAATCATGGATAGTACACACACCACATGGAATAAATATGTGGTGAACAACGGAAATCTCATGAAATTAAAAGTGAGATAAGAAACCCCTTACTTAGTAATTTTTCCATGGTCGATGGTAGGTTAACCTCCTGTATAATGGTGAAATAATTTTTATTGAATTATAAAATAATAATATACATTAATATGATATCATATATTATCTTTTAACATTTCTTTGTTAATAATATCTTAGTATTATCGTCGTTTCGGGTGTTAACTTACTCGTTTGCTTTTATATGTTTTGTTTCGTAAGTCGTATTTGTTAAGGATAGGTGGTATATTATTCATATACAGAATGATATCAAGTCCTTAAACATTATTTTTAATCATAAAATGAGAATTATACTTGTATGTATACGATGGGGAATGAATCTCATCGCGTTCGTGGAGACGGTAGTCCGTACGTACGCACGAGCGATAATATCATTCTTTTGATATTAAAATCATATATAATTGGTTGGTATATCATATATACAAAATAATAATCATGTAATACTTATTATGTACATGAATTAAACATCATTATTGTACCCATCCAAATAATAATGTATTGAATAACAATTACACCACGACGTGGAGACGGTAGGCCATACGTACACACGTATGGTGACATTTCATTCAAAGGATGGACAGAATACTGAATATGGTTGTACCATATTTATAATAACATCAAAGTATATTAATGATACTGGATTTATTATTTTATAATGGAAATAACAAATAAAGAATAATTTGAAGAAGAAAGGAACTTGAAAGAGGGTTGTGAAAACATTACCTCTTCTTCGGGGTCTTCCTTTTGATTTGATCAAAAGGGCTAATTAGGTTGGCTTTATGATCAAACTAAGGACTCTAGGTTTAAGTGAGTGATGTTGAGAGAATATTTGTGCAGGGTTTGGCCTATACAAAAGGCTTTGAAGGTGTAAATTAGAGATAAGGGTGAGTACCCTTTTATAAGAGGGGTGAGGGGCACCTTTGGAAAAGCTAGAAATATTATTTTATAATAAATTAATATTCGGTTTCAAATGGGTCCAAAGTGGATTATTTAAAGTTTAAGGTGGGTATGGATCTAAATACATTCAACCAATAGATTTTATACTGGTTTGTGTCACTATATTAACCTTATCATTTATATTTAACTCTTAGTTGAATAGTTTGACATCTACCATGTCTCTTTGTGTTTTTATATTATATAGTTAATAAACATACTATATACCTCCATGAGACCCCCAAGTGGTCCATTAATGATACAAATATAATTATATAAGTCCTTTGGCCTAACCTTAGATTTTTAAGAATATAATATCAATTAATAATATAATATTTTTTTAAAAAACTCTTTTATGTCAATTTTGACACTATTGGGTATTTTGTTTTTGATAATTTCATAACAGCATTATTACTTCGAAAAAAATTTATATAACAAATCATAATATGTCATATTAACCTAGAAAATTAGTGTAATTCATAAAAAGTCTCAAATTACATTTATTTTGATATTTATATTATCAATTATTTTAATATTTAATTAATTAGGTAATTAATGCATCACCATTGTGTCATAAATAAAATAACATATTTAATGTCCAAAAATTATAAATAAAATACCATTATGTAGGAAATATTTTTATATTTCTAATTAATATTTATAATCTAATTTATCTTATGTATAAACCTATATTAAAAATGTTTTAGTTTTTAGACTTTGATTTTATCTCTATTAACTCTTCTTTGAATTAAATAATAATAAATGACCTAATCTAATCCAAGTAGACCTAAATGATAATATATTATTCACAAGGTTGTTTTTGGTCGAGACACACTTGTCTAATAGAATTAGGACTGGTGTTAGCGTAATATTAATATCATTTTTACCCTTAATTACACTATTTACTTTTAACCGTGGTAAATAAAAGTAAAATGTTACTATTCACCAAAATTTATTTTCATCTAATTGAACCACATTTTACACTTTGATATTAACCGTGTCTCTCCGATTTTAGAAATTTCACTCACACAAGCGGTAAAATTAAGTTTTATGTGAATTTCCAAATTCTCCTGGGAGGTGGGTAAAAGACGGTGAAAAGTTCAATAACATTTTTATATATCTAGAACTATTCTAAACTAACTCCAATTAATTAAATTGAACTTATATAGGTATTATGTATCTATTTTGACCATAATTAAATTTAAATCAAATAAATTATTATTTAAATAAAAATTCTGTTTTAAACTATAACTCAGTGTTTTTTCATTATTCATCAAAAATTGAATGTTTTCAGAAAAATACCAAAAATTCACCCTAAGCTGATTTCGATATTACAAATCCAAAAATGAAGTCCATTTTGAAAGATAGAATTTATAAAATTTCAAAAAGTGGGTAGTACTATTCATAACGGCTAGTTTGATTGGCTCTGGCGTGTGTTAGAACTCGAAGTTGCATGCAACACACACTACTGTATTATTCAAAGAGAAGCGTATCGTGGAAGTTTGGGGTGTTACATTCTCCCCTCCTTCAAATAATTTCATCCTCTAAATTTTTAAAATTGGGCTTGGGAATATAATGGAAATACCCACCTCGGAAAAAGAGTCAAGAAAACTATCACCATAATAGAAAGAAAGAGAAGTACAGTGGTCACCCAAGATAACTAGGATTCCATGTAGAAAAATATGGATATGGAAGATAAACTATGTGTCAAGTTCTGATGGAGAGGGATAGAAGACATGATCAGGACAAAGTTAACAACAAGAAAGCCACAAACATGTGATGGGACAAACGGTCATTAGTTTCCCAGTAGGAAAAGTATACGGACAACATTTTTTTTAAGTTACATTACATAAAGATGAAGAAATTTATTTATGAGATTGACTAAGAAAATAAAGAGGTATTCTTACTTTTTAAGTAGAGTTTCATTATTTAATAAATTTCCACCACTGACTCATTTTTTTTAATAGATTAGTATTCATGAAGACTTGGTCACACTAGAAGAGATAGAATAAACTTCTATAGAATCACATGATCCACGAAGGACAAACTATATATTTACCTTGTCTTTAGAGATTAATCAAAACCAAATGATTAGTATAAGATCTGATGATCCCCCAAAAGGATATTCCTTTAGAGAAGGAAACACTAATCTTAATTTTTAAAATTAAACCAAAAATACCCCAAAGATAAATAAATACCATTCAATAAAAAATTGTCCATAATATCATTCAATATAATCCAAACTAATATTGAAACCCAAGAAATAGAAGAATTTAGTTATGTAGTCATCTACATTAAATTGTATCTCCAAATGGCATAAACTACTCTTAAAGTCACATACTTAAAAGTAATTAATCTAATTACATATTCTCTATTATAGGTTAATAATTTCCATAAATAACCCAAATAACTATAAATCCACAATATAAATATAGATAAAAATCCACCATTACCCCTAAAATGAATTCCCATAGTATTATATTTTCCTTGGGCATATAGTGTTCCCAACAAAGCGAACATCTTCCAAAATAACATTTATCACTTAATCACCAAATCATTTTCCTATACTAAGGGTATTCATTTGATAAGACATAAGAACCCAAATCAACTTATTATTAATCAATAAAATCATTTAACTAAAAATAATTAGTCACACTATTCAGGGTCTTCACATAGTCCAGTGGTAGGTGAGAAATCTCAATCACACATTGGTTGTGGGTTCGATTCCCACACCTTTGTCCGAAGTGATGGGTTGCCACACGGTCTACGTGTTGTCTTTTTTCAAAAATAATATTTTATAACATTACCAAAATGAGATAAATTCCTCAAAATAACCATAACATAATTTTAATCAGAAATGTTATCTCATACCTTTCATTTTCATCCTAAAATATAATAACTTGTAATTGCTTCAAACCCAATGATCATATAAATCCAATTGGTTATTTATAACAATATCCACAAGGGAAAAGATAAGTCCTCCTCAAATATCATTCTCACATGGAAAAATAAAGGGTTATAAATACAAGAGAAAATTATTCCAAAGTAATCCCATCAACAAGGAGCACTAATACTTTTAAACATTTCTCCCACCATTTATTTCCACAAAGATTCTTATTTGACCATGAAAATATCATATAGAATATGGCATTCACTCGGGTAATGGATAGGTCCCCTACATTTACGAGAAACGACTGTACATGGATTTTTGGGACCATTTTTATTTTCTTCCATAAGACTCTTCATTTTTCCTCAGAAATTCTTCACTTTATGTCCTTCTTTCCTGCACATAAAGCATTTATTTGTTCCATTGAGACACTTTCCTGGGTGTCTCCGTCCACATTTCCTATATGATGGAAATTTAGGATTCTTTTCTCTATGGTCTCCACTACTGGAGCTCTTATCATTCATGACATTTCTCTTCTTTATTGAGTCCTAGAGTTGGTTAATATATATGTTTTTTATCATATTTTTGTAAACCTGATTTGGAATGAACATGATATCTTTTACACCAATCAATATTCTATTTTGTTTCTCATTTCCACCACCGTTCCCACCTTTTACTTCATTCTCAAAGTTACTATGACTTCCTTAGACTCCAGCAATTGACTAAAACCATAAATCATTGGGTGAGTAACAGTAGTCATAAAATCATTTAGAGAATATCATGACACTATATTCTCAATTTGAAACACCTTAGGATAAAACAAGGTCATTTATTATCATCTTATATTAAAATACTTCAAATTGGTTTGTATAGAAAATTTAAATTATCCTAAGCATATCCCTGGGAGTGTCGTAGCCAAGAGTGCAACAAGGCCCGTTGTCATGCACCAATTCCGGTTCGAGTCTAGCTCAAAGAGGTGTTTTTGGGTTTTACCCCTAGGTACATCTGTACCAGAGCCAGCCTTACCTTCTAGTATCCAGATAGGGATGTATAGCTTGTAAAACTCACAAAATCTATACAATACCAAAATTATAGGAAGTTATTCTATACTAATCCTCAAATTCTATCTTAGGGCTATGTGCTCAAATCAGATTTTATCTAAATCTAGTTTCCAAGGATTGTACTAAAATTCATCTGATACCAACTGTAACTCCCCGAGCCCAGTTACCCAGAGTTGGTGCGTTATTACATAACATTTTCATGATCACAAAAGATCGAGTCTCGAAAGACCGATTAGTTTAGTATCCTTGGAAACAATAGATACATTCATAAATTTTACATTACATCATAAATTGAAAACTAAAACATCATTTTGTATCCACACTCATATCCCCTTATACTATCCATTCAGGTCATTCATAAAATACTTCTTCACATCCAGGGAAAAATAAAACATAGAAAGGGGTGATCTCAAATTCCCATTAAGGATAACAATATAGCTGAAACATTCATAAATAAGCATAAAAATGTATAGCAATGTATAACTAAAACAAAAGCCTTTTAAACTTGAACTTCAGCATAATATGGAAGAAATAAAATTAAATAATTCCATTTACATATTCACATAGATATTCTACTAGTCTAATAATCACATGCAATATCAATAACCACTTTCATAATTATGGAATGCATAATTCCACACTATCATAACCACGTAGTCAATGCCTCGTTCCAAAACTACAAATAAGATTTTGTCAAGGCCTTATGCCAAGACACTAGTTTGTCTCATGAGACCTACCAATGCATTGAGGAGCTATTTCGGGCTCCACCCGTCACATACTAAGTCCAATGCATTCCTCATATGAAAAGTTTGAAAACATGACATAAACATTCATATTAAAACTAGCATAAGAAATGTCAATACTTTTTCCACAAACCATGAATGTTATAAAAATAGCACATCCACAGTCAAACATAACTCATTCAATACAATATGGAAGATTGTAATATAATTGATCAACCACAATAGAGAATAATGAATGATATTGACATTGATGAAAATAATCATCAAAACTATTTGAGAGAAATATCCCCATTTTTCATGAAAACATTTATAAGTCTCACTATTTATCAAGAATACGTTTAAAATAGATTTTTGAATCAAATTGTCTAATAACACTTTGAAACTTTTAAAAGTAATTTTAATTTTAAAACATTAATGTCCATATGAATAAATCCTTAGACCATTTTTTAAACATGGACATTAATGAGAAAGATTTAGAATAATAAATCATTAAAACATTTTAAAATTGATATTTTAGATAGAGTTCCTAACCAAAAGAGAGACACCTGAATACAAATAATTGAGGTAATAAAAACTTTTTAATATCATGAGAATATAGGGATTCATGATATACTATGTCAAATTACATTATATACACCATATAAAAGTGATTTGGTGTATAAAAAGAGAGTCTCAATGGAATGTAATTCGAGATGAAACTTCTTATAAAGACTGTATCCTTAGGTTATGGATAAATCAATGGAATAATTATTTGTGACAAATATAAATACACTCAATATGATTTTATATTCAGTTTAAATCAATCATAGGACATTCACACATACTCTTGTAACGACAACACCAATGAACTGGATATTTAACACAACAAATGGAGATTGAGTTAAAATTACTCTTATCAACTTCATATAGATGACTTGATAAATTATAAATGGTGTGATTATGTGTATAAAAATTATATCCACGGAATGGGGAGTGGAAATTATGACATAAGAAAATGAATAGTGATTCCACACATAATATTGGAGTAAAATAATCAATGAAGTATGCGTAAATCCAAATAAATGGAAATTGAAATTTCAAATTCCCTTAGTGACTTGGTAACTTGTGAAACATACACCCATGATAGAATTATCATACAATGATGAGTTAAATATCCATAAATTAATGTATATTACACAATGAATATAATCATGGGTAGTACACACACCACATGCAATAAATAAGTGGTGAACAATGGAAATCTCACGGAATTAAAAGTGAGATAAGAAACCCCTTACTATGTACATTTTCCTTGGTTGAGGGTAGGTTAGCCACATTTATAATGGAGAAATAATTGTTATTGAATTATAGATGAATCATATACATTAATATGATATCATATATGATCTTTTAAAATTTCATTGTTAATAAAATCTTAGTATTATCGTCTTTTTGGGTATTAACTTATTCATTGTTTTATATGTTTTGTTACGTAAGTCGTGTTTTTTAAGGATAGGTTGTATATTATTCATATAAATAACAATATCAAGTCCTTAAACATTATTTGTAATCATAAAATGATAATTGGACTTGTATGGATATGATAGGGAATGAATCTCATCGCGTTCGTGGAGACGGTAGTCAGTACGTATGTACGAGCGATAATATCATTCTTTTGATATTAAAATAATATATAATTGGATGGTATATCATATATAAAGAATCATTATCATGTTATAATTATTATTTACATTAATTAAACATCATTATTATACCCATCCAAATAATAATTTATTGAATAACAATTACCCCACGGTGTGGAGACGATAGGCCATACGTACGCACGTATGGTGACATGTCATTCAAAGGATGGATAGAATACAGAATATGGTTGTAACATATTTATAATAAAATCACAGTATATAAAATATACTAGAGTTATTATTTTATAATGGAAATAAAGAAGAATTCGAAGAAGGAGGGAACTTGAAAGAGGGTTGTGAAAACATTACCTCTTATTTGGGTTCTTCCTTTTTATTTGATCAAAAGGGCTCCTTAAGTTGGCATTATGATCAAACTAAGGCCTCTAGGTTGAAGTGAGGGATGTTGAGAGAATGTTTGTTCAGGGTGTGGCCGAGACAAAAGGCTTTGAAGATGTAAATTAGAGAGAAGTGGGAGTACCCTTTTATAAGAGGGGTGTGGGGCACATATGGAAAAGCTAGAAATATTATTTTATAATAAATTCATATTCAGTTTCTAATGGGTCCAAAGTGGATTATTTAAAGGTTAATATGGGGATGGGTCGAAATACTTTCAAAAAATAGATTTTAGACAGGTTTGGGTCACTATATTAACCATATCATTTATATTTAACTCTTAGTTAAATAGTTTTACATCTACCATGTCTCTTTGTATTTTTATATTATATAGTTAATAAACTTACTATATACCTCCATGTGACCCCCCAAGCGGTCCATTAATGATACACCTATCATTATATAAGTCCTTTGGATGAAACTTATATTTTTAGGAATATAATATAAATTAATAATATAATATTTGTTTTAAAAACTCTTTTATTTCAATTTTGACACTATTGGGTATTTTGTTTTTGATAATTTCACAATAGCATTATTACTTCGAAAACAATTTATATAACCAATCAAAATATGTCATATTAACCTATAAAATTATTTTAATTCATAAAAAGGCTTGTATTACATTTATTTGGATATTTATAATATTAATTATTTTAATATTTCATTAATTAGGTAATTACTGCATCACCATTGTGTCATAAATAAATTAAATTATTTAATGTCTACAAATTATAAATAAAATACCATTATGTAGAAAATAGTTTTAGGTGTTTAATTAATATTTATAATCTAATTTATCTTATGTATAACCCTATATTAAAAATGTTTTAGTTATTAGACTTTGATTTTATCTCTTTTAACTCTTCTTTGAATTTTATAATAATAAATGTCATAATCTAATCCAAGTGGACCTAAATGATAATATTTTATTCCCAATGTTGTTTTTGTTCGAGATACACTTGTACAATAGAATTAAGACATGTTTTAGGGTAATATTAATATCATTTTTACCCTTAATTACCGTATTTACTTTTAACCATGGTAAATAAAAGTAAAAAGTTACTATTCATCTAAAATTATTTTCATCTCATGGAACCAAATTTTACTCCTTGAAATTATCATTGTCTCTTGGATTTTCTATATTCCACTCAGAGAAGGTGTAAAATTATGTTTTATGTGAATTTCCAAATTCTTTTAGGAGGTGCGTAAAAGACGGTGAAAAGTTAAATAAAATATTTATATATCTAATATTATTCTAAACTAAATCCAATAAATTACATTGAACTTATATAGGTATTATGTATATATTTTGACATTAATTAAATTTAAATAAAATAAATAATTATTTAAATAAAAATTCGTTCTTAAACTATAACTTAGTGTTTTTTCACTATTCATCAAAAATTGAATGTTTTCAGAAAAATACCAAAAATTCACCCTAAGATAATTTAGATATTCTAAATCCTAAAATGAAGTCCATTTTGAAAGATACAATTTATAGAATTTCAAAAGGTGGGTATTACTATTCATAATGGCTATTTTGATTGGCTGTGGTGTGTGTTAGAACTCGAAGTTGCGTACAACGCACGCTACTGTATTATTCAAAAAGAATCATACCATGGAAGCTTGCGGTGTTACATCTACATGTTGGATATTAATTTAGGGTATTATAAAGTAAGGGTAAAGAAGGAGAATATCCCCAAGGATGCTTTTTGTATATGGTGTGAGCACTATGAGTTCATATTAATGTAATTTGGACTCACTAATGCTCTATAAATATTCATAGACTTGATGAATAGAGTCTTTAGATATTACCAATAAATAGTTTTTTTGTCTTTATAGATGATATTATAATATACTCTTAAATCATGGTGGAGCATGAAGAGTATTTAAAAACTATTCTTAAGACCATATGAAAGAATAAGCTTTATGCAAAGTACATAAAATGTGAGTTCTGGTTAAATGAAGTCTAATTATTGGGGAATATTATCATAACTAACTGGATATATGTGGACCCTTCAAATACATAAGAAATTTAAGGATGAATGAGACTAATATCTGTGACAGAAATTTGTAGTTTTCTTGGATTAGATGGGTAATATAATCAATTTAAGATAAATTTACCAAAATTGTCAAACCCTGTAACTAAACTATCACATAATGGATTCAAGTTTATTTTGAATAATGGATGTGAAGAGCGCTTCAAGTTGTTGAAAAAGAAGATTATCATTGAATTTATACTCACACTGCCATAAGTGGGGAACTCCTTGTGGTATGTAGTGATGCTTCAAATAAAGTCTTGGGTTTTTTAGTAATAAAGAAGAAAAATATGAAGGGAGTGGAAATATCCTAGATCTAATTATTCATTCTAATGAAGAAATGTAGATAGAGTCATTTCAACTTGAGGATTGAAAGGGGAAGGTGGACAAAATCTCAGAAAGAACATTATGAGTCGGTGTCAATGTGGTCCAAAGTGATTGGATCAACAAACAAGATAGAATTATAGCACGTGGATTCAAAGCGAAAGATATTAATGTAGAGGAATATATACAAAAATGGAATAAGCTAGCCAACCATTTTGAGGACTTTGTCATAAATGACCCGGAAATGAAGATACATGGCCTTCATTGGGGTTTATACAAGGTTATTGATTCCACTAATTTTAGTCTCATTTTTAATGATTTTTTTATTTCCTACTATATTTAATGGATCGTTGTGTAGAACTGGTATGGTTTCCCACTTTTTCCTCAAATGATCATTCTAATGAAAATTTTAATTTTCAGTCAAAAAATAGCTTATGACATAAGATAATTGAAATTTCATGACCAAAATTACCCAATGCATGATATGGATCTAGCATCAGTTATCTTTGCATTGAAAATCTAGCAGAGTTATCTTTTTGGGGAGAAGTTTGAAATATATACAAACCATAAGATCCTCAAGTATATATTCACACAGAGCGATCTGAATATGCACTAGAAAAGATGGTTAGATATGAGTAAGGACTATGAATTCTCAATCCATTACAATTTTGTGAAAGAAAAAAAGTGGCAGATTCTATAAGTAGAAAGGATCCTATAATTTTATCATCGATGATAATTGAGAATGATCCAATCATCATAGACTTGAAAAGTATAGAAATGGGAATCATGAAGGAAGGAATATCATCAATCCTTTCATAAATGATCACTCAACCATACCTTATAGAGAAGATAAAAGATGTTCAAATAGAAAATTTGGGAATTCAAAAGAAGGTGGAATCTATAAGAAAAATTAAATCCTTAAGGTTAAAAATTAATTAAGAAGGAGTTGTAAGATTTGGGTCAAAACAATGTGTACCATAAAATCCAGAGTATAAAAAAGAACTGTTGGATGATGCACATATATCAACCTTCACCATCCATCCAGGGATAAAAAATATGTATTGAGATCTCGAAGAACACTATTGGTTTTATAATATGATGAAGAAGATCACATAATATACAAAAATGTTTTCTGTATGTCTACATGTGGAGGCTGAAATAAAAAAATCCAAGGGGAAGATGCAGCCATTACCCATACCTACAAGAAAATAGAAAACATAACCATGGGATTTTTTACTGGTATTCCAAAATCATCAAGAGGAAATAATTCTATATTGTTTTTTAGTGGATCATCTTATAAAACCTTCTCACATCATCATAATTATATAGGACTTATCACTCGATTAATTTTCAATAATATAAATTAGAGAATTGGAGATTCTAAAAGGAACAGAGCTAGTGATTGTATCTTATCAATATTCATGATTTAACTATATGTTCTAGAAGAGTCTCCAACATTCTCTAAATACTGAGTTGAACTTTAACATGAATTATCACCCCAAACTAATATCCAATATAAGCAGACTATCCAAACATTAAAGGAAATATTGATAGCATGCCCAATGGACTAAAAAGGAGGATGGGATAAACATATTCCTCTCGTTATGTTCTAATACAATAATAATTTCCACTCAAGAATCTAAATCTGTCTTTATGAATCAATTTATAAGAAGAGGTATAGAACACCTGTATACTAGGGTGAAGTTGGTGAGCGCAAATGTTTTGGTCCTAAAATGGTTGAGGAAATGCTGGAAAAGGTCAAGACCATTTTGTGGCACATCAGGGATGATTAAATTCTAGATAATAGCTATGTTGACAGTAATAGATGATATATACAATTTGAGTCTATAGATAACATATTCCTCTATATATCTCAACGTAATAAAGTCATGATATTTGGGAATAAGGGAAATATTAGTCTAAGATACATAGGTCCCTTTGAGATCCTTGATCACATTGAATTGGTGGCCTATTAACTAGCACTCCAACCTAACCTATCACAAGTACATGATTGGTTCCATATATCCCTCTTGAAGAATTACTGACCAAAACCCTCCTATGTGATGAATCCAAAGGTGGTAATACAATATAATGGTCTTTTATATGAGGAGCATCCATTTAAGATCTTAGACCGTACAGACAATGTTCTACAAAATAAGAAAATACACCTGGTCAAAGTGTTATAGGGAAACCACACGTTTCAATAAGTGATGTAGTAAAGAGAGGACGGGATGAAAATTAATTACCCACATCTATTTTAGTGTGTGAAATGAAATTTTTTAGGGAAATTGTTTTGAAGGGGGAATATTTTAACGACCCAAACTTTTATAACTAAAATTCCCTTTGTGATTGAACTAAATTCCCTATTATGGTTATAGAAAACGCATGAAATTATTTTGTTTTTTTATATCCTATTATATTTTAAAGACTGTTAATAATCATAACCATTAATAATATAGTCTTCGAATAGTGATCATATGATTAGTATAAATATAAGGTTTTAATAAATCCATTTGACACAGGAAAAGGTAGTGATGTCCTCAACTGATAGGATTGTACCCTATGAAGACCATTTTCAGAGCTTTTGAATGAGATAGAATCACTTTTCTTTTCCTCTAACAAAGCCTAACACAAGATCTAACAACTAAATCATGAGAAAACCCATTTATAGGAGAAGTTTAATCTCATCAAGATCTTGTCCCAAACCACATATGCTGAACCATCCTAGGAAAATCTCACTATCATGCACCTTACCATCAGTGCATCTACTCATGTAATATAGGTATATATATCAAGACCCTAATGAATATTTTAATTTAATAAAATAATGAATATATTTTCTTCTTATTGATGTTACTTTATAAATAATTTTGATTTTTCTATGATAAAACACACATTGTATTTTGAGGTAATATGAATTTTCAATTAAGTTATTTCTTTTAATGAATTAATGTATTTTTGAAATAAATAATATTTTAATAAAATATTATTATTAAATAATTATTATTAAATGTAAATAATAAGATGATTTTTAAAATTTCAAATGTATTATTTATAAGGGTTTGAAAACTATTATTGTAAAAAAACCCAACATTTAACAATAAATTTAAATTCTATTTTAAAAGTGAAAATTAAAATACATAGAAAATTATTTTGATAAAATGAATTTTTTTTGGAATCATCATGTTTAATTTATCCAACAGTGAATTTTTCATAATTTTTTGAAATAGCTGAATTTTTTGGAAAAAATTAAATACGGTATAAATATATGATGTGTATTATAACATCATAATGACCCAAAAGTGATGTGATAAATTAAATAAAGGGTATCCATGACCAAATATATGTTTCAAAATTAAAATTATTTAATTTTATGTTATTTTATTAATTTTATAAATCCATTATGAATCCTCCAAAACATATATTATATTTTGAGGTTTTAAAATCATTTCTTTAGAAACATGAGTCACTTCTACATCACAAAGGGTAATATTTTAATGAGTCCAGACCTTTCAATTATTAAATAATTAAAACCAATACCCTTTATAAAAATCATGTAATGGTTTGAGGTTTTGATTACTTCATTATACAAAGTTCAAATCCTATGCTTCAGAAATAATAAAGAACTCCCTATCTTTTCTGATATAAACCCACCTAATTTCTCATTTCTCTTCACTCAAAAACCTTGGATCACATACTTTCTATTTCATACTCTCTATATAGTCCTCCTAAGGTTCCCCCAAGCTCTCAATAATCTCCTCCTAGGAGTTTGGAATCACCCTCTCAAGGTCAGGGATTTCTCTCTCTTCAATTCCATTCGAGTGCCTTCTTTGTAATTAGACATTTGAATCTAAATTGGTTATATTTTCATGAATTTATTCATATAAATATATTTTAAAATTTATTCCCTACCAATTATATATCTTCTATCTCATATTACTATATCATTTACCTAAGTTGTTACTATTCTAAAATTAAGTAAGGGATCCTCTACTTCTCCTATTTATTCAAGAATCTTCATTATATTATGCATTTTATCTCAAATTAATATTTTTGGGATATGTTATTACATATACCCTTACATAAGTTATGATTTATAAATTATTAGATACCCCTTTCACTCTCATTAATCCCTCCCATGAACATTTATTTTCCCTCGTTATATTTTTGGGATTTCACTATGATTTTCCATGACAAACAATTGTGTAGTGAATACCTGTACCCATTTTCTATCAAAGGTGTTTTCCTTTTTGAACATATAATTTTTTGATTGGGGATTTAAATTTAATTAATACACAATCAATTATCATATGATTAAATTTTTTTTCTTATATATATGATCAATATGGAACACTTATGCATGTACATGATATGATTATGATGGGTGCATCCAAATAACACTCCAATGCATTGGGTAATGTTTTAGTCTCATGAAATTCCATGTATGGTGAATGGGAGGACATCATAAGCATATTATGTTATATTTTATTGGTTTTTAACCTTGAAATATTATTATTATTTCATTTTTAAAGTTTTGTACACATTCCCACGTTTCCTTTATGTTATCATGTTATATCATGCCTCATCGTTCATGTTTATGATTCTCACCCCTTTTATGTATCATTGATATATATATTTTCTAACATGTAATACCTTATTCATGTTATGATTTGTTTATTACCTTACTAGTATTTTTATATTACCTCTTTCTTATATATTTCCTCATGTTATCCCATACAGATTTAAGAACTATGGAATAATATGAGCTTGTTAAGGAAGTTTTCAATAATAACAATTTATCAGCTATTTTATATTGTTATGTAATGCACCTAATTCCAAAATACACTATAATTATCAATATTTCTTTTTTTATAATTTGTATTTGTATCTAATAAATAATTAATTAATTTTTAATAAAAAAAAGGGTTTTCATGTAGTTTTAGAAAAACCAAATATGAGAGTGATCGTGAGGACTCCTACCCAAAAGTTTCTTACAACTTTGTCACTTGCCTATATGTTTTCCCTATGGGATTAACCTTGGACTACCACTGTGATATTCCTTAGTATCTAAGTGTAGCTTGGGATATATAAATTTTAATCATATAAATTATTGGGAATAATCAATGACATCTTGAGAACCAGTCAAATTATGGTGCCATTTTTAGGGATACTTATTCTTATGCACAGTGACCTAAGGTATGAACCTAAGATTACATCAATCCCCCCCCCCCAATTATTTTTAATGTTCCTTTTATTTTTACAATTCTATCTCATGAACTACAATTTTTTCCACTTTTCTATGGCTTAATTCATGCTCTATGGTCCCCTACCTTTTTCTAGGGGATTGGATGCACAATAACTGATTCATTTCAATACCAATATTGATATATCTATTTATAAATATCAACTCTTAATAATATATGAATGTAGTGATCTGGTGCCTCCTCACCAGCCAAACCTCCGATATGCATCCCCTAAATATTAGGGAGAGTGTCCAGTGTTGAAGGAGTGAACCATCATGGATTACGAATTATTGTCCATTAGTGGTTTTGTGCCCAGCATTGTGCACTCTCCTATTCAGGCACATTCATTTGAAATAAAACCTGGAATCAACCATATGATCCAAAAAATGGGTAGTTCTTGGGGAATACAAATCATGTACCCCCATCAACATATATCCAATTTCCTAGATTTTTATACCACCTTTCGCAACCAATGCATATCATCTGAATCCATCAGACTATGAGTTTTTCAATTATCATTGAGAGATACATCCAAGGATTGGAAATTAATGCTCTAAAGTCTATCATGAATTGAGATGATTTAGTAATTAAATTCTAATACAAGTATTACCCGTTGATCCAAACCTGTAAGTTAAAGAATGAAATATAAAATTTCAACTATGTGGATAGAGAATCATCCTCATAAGCATTGGTTTATTTCAAGGAACTGGTTCATAAATGTCCAGATCATGGACTTGATGTATGGATTTATATTCCAACCTTCTACCAAGGACATCAACCCTCTGATCACACTATTGTGGATGCCACAGCTGAAGGAGGATCATTCTAAACACACAAGAAGTCAACAGAGCATTGTTAGAAGAGATTTTACACAATCCCATTTTGTGGTAGAGTGATAGAGGATCATCCCAATGAATAAATCATTTGATGTAGGAGAATTATTACCTCGCATCCTTGGTGAATCCCTGAAAATTAATATAGTGTCTTTACAGCTGCCTGCATCACTTCCCCCTCCTACCCCGATTATGGGGATACAATCATGTGAAATGTGAGAAGGCTCGTACCCATAACAAGAAATCCATGAAGGAATAGAGAATCCTCAAAAAAAAAGATTGTAATTATAGTAATTACAAAAAATAAAATATGTAGTACCAGTAGTTCCAGTAATATCAACAACAATATTATCATCAAAGGCTGACTCAGCAGTCATAGAATCCAAACCATGGTTATTTTCAATAGAGGATTGTTTAAGGTCCACCATGGAATTAGGGACAACCAGGTTACACCATAGAATATGGATCCTCATTTGAAAAAATAATATCAACAACAACCTTTTCCTCTACATATTAGTAGTTTCCACCTTCCAAACAATAGCAGTTTCAAAAATCACTTCCAAAGCAGCAATATCTAGCCTAGCCTCTTCAAGGTAATCTTGAAAACCTACTCCCCACATTTGGGGAAAAAAAGAAAATTAGTGGATGACCACTCAAGAGACTAAAATTCAAAACCAAAGGGATTCCATGTACAGCCTTGAGCATCATGTGGGACAAATCCCCAAAACACTATTGGATATATTATCAGGTATGTTTCCCAGTAATACGGAGAATAAACTGAGAGAGGAGGAAAAGTTTATGGTCCCTATAATTGTAAAAATGATAAATTTTAAGAAACCATGATGTGGTGAGGAAGAGTAGCTAAAAAATTCTAAAAAATGTTCTTCAATCATCAGTTAAGATGAGAATGATAACCCAAATAAAGCTATTCAATAACAATGTATGCAATTAAAAAAACTAAAAAAACTCAAGTTCAACAACAATATAAAAATGATTAAGTATATGTGGTACGTCCAATATACAAACCCCCACTTCCCTTTCTAGAATGGATTATAAAATCTATAATACTGGTTCATTATAAACAAAACATGATATTTTTATGAAATTACACATAAACATACCATTGGAAAAATAAATTGCTAAAATGCCGACTTATTCCATGTTATTAAGGAATTAATCTCAAAAAAAAGTTAAATGTAAGAACATAGAGTTATCTCATTAAATAAATAATGATCTATAGTTCTAAAGTAGAATCTTCTACCTATGATGTGAGACCTTGGAAGATCATCAATTCCATGCTCTGTAGGGAAATGAAATTTTAAAAGATCCAAGTGAGATCTTAGAAAAAATATAAATCTTATTCCCATGAGTGTTTTTAAATAGTTTTGGTTTGAGGAATTAAAACTAACAATAGTGGCACTCCAACTTGATGACTTCTCAGTAAATCACCCTCAAGGACTACTCAAGGATGTCTTAGTAAAGGTTGGTCAATTCAGCTTTCCTGCTAATTTCCTTATATTGTATATATAATAATAAGAATATGTTACCTTAATCATAGGGAGACCATTTCTCTCCACTAGGAAGGTGTTAATTGATGTAAACCAAGGAAAGATAATATTTCGAGTTTGTGAAGAACAAATTGTTTTCAATTTAGTGAAATATGTTATGAAAATAGGTGATTCATTGGATTTCCAAACCATATTTTATACCGATATGAACGATGATCATATGATCAGTAAGGATAAGAGAAATACATTTCCTTCTAATGAAAATAAATATAGTAATCACAAGGACATGAATTACACTACACCACTAAAGAGGAATATAATCCCACCTTTTTTAGTCTCTGTTATCAAGAACAATTCTATGAGGAGTGTGTCTTTAATATTAAATTCATCTGGATGGAAGCATGTCCAGATCTCAAAAATAAATGAATCATATACTGGGAGGAAACCCAGGATTGGTTAAATGGGTTAGGTTAGAAATAATAAAGGTTAAATAACATTGGATTTGGGTTTAGATATTTTATGTTTTAAATTTTAAAAAAAAATCACGTTGTGTAAACATAATACATGATTTGTAAGTGTTGGGGCTTGAGAAAAATAAATCCCAAGATTTCCATGCCATGTATTGAATACATGATTTGAAAATATCATCATGTATTTAAAATTCATGATTTATGGATCATGGTAAGGCATCCCCCCTCCCCAACCATTGGCTTCCTCTATCCTGTGTGTGACCCATCCTCCTGACCACCGCCCCCTCTTCCCCTCTCCCACACCACCAACCCCTCCTCCCATCTCCTCTTGTACCATTGGCCACTACTCCCTCTCCTTTCCCAATACACCCATTCATCATGGACCACTCCAAAATAGTCAAGCATGCTTCCCAACATGATGATGAACCTCCAAAACCCAAGTGGTTGGATATTTCACCTCCACCACCATATGATCTAAGTCTCTCACCTTCCACATCTAGTTCATAAAAAACAATCGACCTCTAATGATTTAGATTCCACTTCCATCTCATCCAAGGGCGATTCCCCCTTCCACACCTGCACCCATTCTTTCACTTCTCTACACCAAATCATCATGTACACTTCGTCAATCTTCAAGCTAATATGATGAAAACCAACATGAAATTGGACCTATACATGCTCGAGCATATTCACATGCGTGATGAGGTCCTTGATCTTATGGACCAGATGAACCTCTCCAACATCACTGAGGTGTGCAAGGAGACCTACTAGGATACATTCCTTCATTTATTGGCCACATTGTATCTTAAAATGGAACATGTCACCTTTAGTCTTGGTGGATGACCTTGGGAGTTAACCCTCAAAGATGTCAGAGTCAGGCTCGGTATCTATATCGAGGAATTCATTGCATCCTCTACTTATTATATAATGCTATTGGAGATAAGTAAGTAGGATTTAGTGGGAATTTGGGAACTTATCACCCAAGATCCATGGAGTATTCACGATCTTGACTCAGCAAAGAGCACCTAGATACAGAGTTCCACCATAAAGATTCACTATTAGGAACTAGCTCATTCCTAGTTAGCAAGAGGATACTCCCATGGAAGTAGTAGTCAGATTGAGGTGCTCACACATTCCTCATCCATGGGAGGACCAGCTATCAACATTGCGTTATATTTATCCTTATATTATGAGACCTAGGTATGCCAGGCTGGAGGTACCTTGAGGGGACGAATCTTTATCATGCATCTGGATCGATATCTCGACACCTTTGATACAACTCAACCTCTTTTCTTTCTTCAGAAGATGTATTTGATTGAAATTATCATGCTCCATAAAATGAAGCTCCTGAGAAAGGTCATGGGGTTCTACTGAAGGACCCTAGGTCACCATGAGAGGGGGGTGAATTAGGGTGTCCACTTTTTCTCTCATTTATTGGATTGGGTTCCCATGTTGGTAGGAACTTGATTAACCCTATATGATGGATATGTGAAGTAATTAAAACATTAAAATTCAAAAGTAAAACACATCACTTTTACTTGGTTCACCACTAAGGGCTACATCCAAGGAGCATACGCCAACAGGTTTTCAATCGTACCTAATTACACTATTCTTCAACGGGTGTGGATTACAAGGTTCATGTACAGTCCATTTGTCCAAGGCTCACTACCATTACAAAATTTTAGGGATAACTCACTGCTTCCCTCAGATCACTTCTGTTGACACCCCCTCGATCACTACCTTGGAGAGGTCATACTCAATTTATGGACATGGATGTCCCTTCAATGGATAGGAATGGAAGTCTTTGTCCCCTGTTCAGCGTGAGACTTTTCTTACATCGAGGTCCATATTTGATTCTCTTTGACATTCAATATTCCACTCCAGTGCAACAACCAGATGTATTAATACTTATTATTCTTCTTGGACAGTATCACAAATTCATTTGTGATTGTTCAAACACTAAAAACCAGTTCACTAGGCATCATTAGAATCAACTCTTCTTATTCCAAGTATGCATGTGACCATGCATGTGACAATATAGATGTGATATTCCTCTTCACTTATTTATATATGTGCACCCTTGGTTTAGTATTATTCTCTTCAAAGTATTCACTTATGCATGCACTTTCGCTTCTTCTTTCTTGTGTGAAGGCCCAAATGGGTATGGTGCCTTTTAGTACACACACGACCACTTCTCTCCTTTTATTATCACTTGATTCGGATATTCGTGTCCATTAATTGTGTTCTTATTCAAATAATTCATATGAAAGCATTTCCCATCACCATACATAATCTACCTTCTCCCTTACTCAATAGAAACTTGTTCACTTTAATTTCTTATATTTATATGTATGTGATTTTATTCAAGCATAAATGTGCGTATTTTTATCATGTAATAGTGTTTCTTGTTTTCCTTTTACACGCCATAGGTACGAATTTCTCTTATGCACTTTTTCTCCTCTATAAACTAGGATGATTCATGGCATATCCTTGTGCAAGGGATGCGTAGGATTACTTTGTGTACCAAGTGGTACGTAGTTCCCCTGAATGGTCCTCAGTTCCTTTCATTTCCAACCATAGTAGTATGCGAAGCATCCCTTCTTCGCGAACCAGAAAGGTACACGGTACCATTACCTCACAATCCCGAAATGGTTTGTGGGACCTCTACCTCATGTACCAAAGTGGTACGCAGTTCCTTGCTTCGCGAACCAGAGTGGTACGTGGAACTCCTTCTCCTCATGAACCAGAAGTGGTTCGTAGATCCTTTTACACAGAACCAATGTGGTACATGGTTAAACTCTTTTCAAACCAAATCAGTACACAGAAAACTCTTCATGAACCTAGAATGGTTTTCATATTGTGCATGCCCCTTATTGAACAGTAAATATATAGGAAACAATGTTTCTCATAACACGATTTCTCGAATGGTTTGTAAGCAGCAGTTGTTTCTCGAATCGGTCGGTCCCTTTTTATAAAAAGAGATCATATCGTTCCATGTCCAAAATCCTCAATATATTGCACGAATATTGTGGTTTTTAAATTTTTAAATCATGTTCATGAGTTACACCAAGTTTCTCAGTTGTTTCTGATTTCACATTGTTATCATCCTCATGTGTATTCGAAGAGGTATGCATGCATATATCCTCTCCTTGAGCACTCTACACGACACGACCTTTGGAAATTTTTTTTTCCTAGCCCAATGATTGTTCAACCTCATTTTGATGTATACATGGCATCGTGTTGCACAGTTGATGCTCATGCAATGGTTTTTCTCTTCTATAATAGCCAAATACTCGATCATGGAGGATTGGTAGGTTCTTCGATGCACTGGTTTGCATCAGGTGGCCAAAGGTTGAAGACGACCCTCTGTTTAAGATCAGACGGCTCTCATTCAACCACACGTGGCATAGGGATGATGAGTGTCTCAGATTATATCCTTGTATGTGGGATGTAATGTGTGGCTAGAATCTTCAACATGATCGGATGGACAGTCAGGATTACATCTTCATTTTTAAAACCATGTCCCGCATCGAAACACCATGATGTTTTCTCATGGTTTATCAATCAAGCCATGGAATAATCAACTCAAATTACTCCTCCTACCTCTAAGGTATCACCTCATACTGTGTTCACCCTGCGGGTGCTCTCTTAGCACCCACTCTGCTCTTCGGGAACATTCCTAGCACCCACGCAGCACTGGTTCACCATTGTGCGGCACCTGCAAGCTTATACATGGCCCATGCACACCCTAACTCATGCGGGGCTGGTCATGAGGGCTTCCCTCGAGCACGGTTGACCCCTCGGGTCTCGCATGTTCTTGAGGTGAGGACCTCAGCTGGCCTCCATGAATGGTCCCTTTATTTTAGGTAAAGGAATAAAATAACTACTTTGTGTAAAACTAAGTGTTTACAAATAAAAATTTCAAACCCCCATTCCAAAACTCCTCCACAACCTCTTCTTCTCCTTCTCTTTTAATCCTTCCAAAAACATTACAACCACAATTAATTGGTTTATAAAATGTATCAGTCCTGATACACATATATGAAACTTAGGATCAAGCTCAACCAATGTCTGCTTTCCATTTTCCATTTTACTTAGGAGAGTTCCTTCTTCATGTTGATCGTCATTAATATTCATTGACAATCATTAACAACAAATGAAATCTTCACATACTAAGTGGTCCCAAAAATCTTCCCCTTTGTGTTTTTTGTCAATACTTCAATGTTCTCTAATGTGATCATGTCATGTCGAAGTGAGATTCTTATATCTACCCTTTCCCTTTAACTTTTCAACTTTCATTTCACTTTCGATCCCCCTTATTAACAAGAAATACAAAGTTTATGGTAGTGAGGGTATCTATAAATACATAATCAATTATTCCATCAATCATTTCACTCTAAGTCTACTTGAGGAATTATCGATGTAGAAAACAAGAGGATTTGATCTAGACAATAAAAATGTCCATTATCCCATGATCATGATACCTCATGTGATGAGGACTCATGTTATTATCTTCAGGACCCTTTCCAATTTAATTCCAAGATGAGGATTCTAAATTTGATATGAGATTATCAACAACAAACTACTACGCTCACTTCAAAAATAGATAAAAAACATTCAAGTGAAATGGGTAGGATAAGTGGCATTGGGGCACTTTCATTATTCTTATGTCACTGATTAAAATTGTTACTCCCCTTTGTAAAATAATTTTATTTGGAGTAACCAAGGTTGAGAGATGACACACCATTGGTAATGACATGATCCTCAGATAATCTTCAGAGTAGTTGAATTTAATACCAAATAAAGCAGATACTTATTGAGATAATAACTCTGATAGCTTCTTCATGTGTCTCCCCCTCAAGGGAACACTTCTCAAGTTCTCCCCTAAGTTCTTTATTAACCATCAATTCCATATAAGATTCGTACAATACAATAAGTTTTAAGGGAATAAGATGGATCCTCCTTGATTATATAATATGAACTAGAAGGTTGATATGATTTTCTTAACCAAGATTCTCCGTTTTCTCCACTCTACACACTTGAACATTTGATTTTCAGTTTTGACTTTGTTTGTGTGGATCTCAATATTTCTTTCCTTTCTTTTTGTGTTAGACTTTGTTCTTTAATATCATTCAATGCACTAGAATCATCAGGTGCAACTTTTATCTTCTTGAGGAATTCTTCTTGGGCTGGGATAAATGTACCGGAATTCATAACATTGTGACCAGGCTTGTTGCACCTCACACACATGACTTTTCTATCATCATATAGAATCTTCATATTTCCTATTGCACTAACCATAGCCTATGCATATCCTTTCATTCTCATTCATTCCAAGTCTTTAGGCTAGATAACCAATATATCTCTGGTAAAAATTGCAGTAAGTCTGGATTTTCTACATGGACTCTTTAGAGTGTCATCATTTTTAAGAATTCTTTTAGATGTACCACTCTTCAACTTCTTGCATTTTTAATCCAAGGAATACTCATCCTTCCATCTTGTAGTCTTATTGGAAGACTATTCTTTTGCATTATTCTTATGATTTCTTCCCAATGTAGCTTCTTCTCTCTTAGTTGGATTTTGTGGACTTCTAATCTTATCAGCTCTAGATATGTGTTCAGATAAGCATGATCCATTCTTATGACCACTCCCATTTCATAAATCACAGATGTTGTCAAGCATTCAATTTTTTTTTGTAGTATATAGATGCTTCTGGATCTGTTGATGTTGCCTCTCCTTCTCTGGATTTCTCCCTTTTGACATAGGCTTTCTCTATGCTCTTTCGTTTAAAGTATTGTACCAATAATCCAGTGCATAATGCCCAAATATGTTGCAACACTAACATTGACCCACAAATATTGTCTTCTTGATATCTTCAGTATAATTTTGTTGGGCCTTCTTCTTAATGTGTTGTGCTTTACCAGGGGAAACATCTTCTAGCCTCTTCTTCCTATCCACCCTAGCCATGGTGGTTGGTTTCTTCTCCGGACCTTTCTTCATCCAAACATTTTTATAATTTTTCGTTCAACCCGGACATTCACAAGAAGCGTATTTAGAAACAATAGTACAAGTTGGTATGGATGGTACCTTCACTTTCTCAGCTTCTTATGATAGATCAATGAGTGAAGTCATGATCTTCTTATCACATGTTGGACATCTTTTGGCTTTAGAATCCTCCAGTGAACATTGAGTACCAGTAGAAATGTTTTCATTATTTTTTGACATCTCAATATGTGTATTATCAAGATTGGTCTACTGGGTTTCCAATTTTAGACATTCTATATTGAGGATGATCTTATGATATTAAATTATGATCATCTTCTAATCAAAAATATTTTTCAATCTTCCAACCCCATATTCATGCAACTTAACTATGGCTTGTAACAATGAGTCAAGTTCCTTGAATTTCTTGGATGTTTCTTCCAAATTTAGAACCTTGAATTTAGTGATCCTTTTCATATCACCCTTAAATGCATGGATCTTTTCTTCTAGAGTCTTATTGACTCCCTCGTTCTTTTAAAAGGATTCAATTTTTCTGGAGAGCTTATAACATTCTAACACTTTCTTTTCCAAACCTTTCTCCATATTATTAGCTTCTCTTCCTAGTCAAGTGATCTCAACCTATATACATTGAAATATTCTACAAATATCAGTAACTATTTCTTCCAGAATATCAAGAAGATTGGTTATTAATTTCTCATGATCACCTAAAAATGAGATAGAAATGTCTTCTTCTTCTCTAGTATAAACCTGACCCACCTGCTCTTTACTTCCCTAGCCTGATATTTCTTTATTAATGGAAGGGAATGGGGAACCAGACACTAAATATTCTTTAGACATGAGAGACTTCGTCAACTGCTTCTTCTCTTTATTTTTCATGTTCATCATGGTCTTGTTGGTTGTAGATTTCTTCTCGGAGATAACTGAACTTTCATCAGGACTGATCTTCATTGTTGACATAGGAAACAAAATTCAAATCATCTTCTGAATAGAATTACTGAGGTGTATCCAACATACGTAAATCCTTCCCCTCTGATACCAATTGAAGGACCCTAGGTCACCCTAAGAGGGGGTGAATCAGGGTGTCAAATTTTTCTATCATTTATTGGATCTTGTTCCCACGTTGGTAGGAACATAAATAACCCTGTATAGTAGATATGTGCAGTAATTAAAACATTCAAATGCAAAAGGAAAAAACGGCACTTTTACATGGTTCACCACTAAGGGCTATGTCCAAGGAGAATACGCCGACAGATGGTTGGTCATACCTAATTCCACTATTCTTCAACAGGTGTGGATTACAAGGTTAGGGTATATTTGCTCTGTCCCAGGAACACTACCTTTAAAAAGGTTTAAGGATAGCTCACTGCTTCCCTTGGATCACTTCTATTGACTCCCCCTGGCTCACTACCCTAGAGAGTTAACACTTAGTTTATGGACATGAAGGTCCCTTTAATGGAATGGCAAGGATGTCTTTTTCTTATATTCAATGTGAGAATTTTCTTGCATCAAGGTCTATATTTGATTCACTTTGACAGTCACTATTCTTCTCCAGTGCAACAACTAGACATACTAAGACTTCTTATTCTTCTTGGCCAGTATCACAAATTCTTTTGTGGTTGTTCAAACACTGAAAACCAGTTCCCTAGGTATCATTAGAATAAACTCTTCTTATTCCATGTATGCATGTGACAATATATATGTTTGCTTCCTCTTCACTTATTTAGACACATGCACCCAAAGTTTAGGATGCTTTTCTTCAAATTTTTCATGTATGCATGCACTTTTTCTTCTTCTTTCTTGTGTGAAGGCCCTAATGGGTATGGTTCCTTTTAGTACACACATGACCTCTTATCTCCTTTTCTTACCACTTGATTAAGATATTCTTAGCCATTAATTGAGTTCTTCTTCAAATCATTCATATGAATACATTTACCATCACTATGCACAATCTTCCTTCTCCCTTCCTCAACACACACTTGTTCTCTTTTATTTTCTTATATTTATATGTATGTGATTTTATTCAAGAATCAATGTGTGTATTTTGGCATGGCATGGTGTGTCTTGTTTTCCTTTAACACACCATATGTGCAGAGTTCTCTTCTGTTCTTTTTCTCCTATGCAAACTAGGATGATTCATGGAATCTCCTTGCGTAAGGGATGCACAGGCTTCCTTCGCGTACCAAGTGGTATGTGGTTCCCCCAAATGGTTCTCGGTTACCTTCTTTTCCAACCACAACAGTATGGGAAACTTCTCTTCTTGATGAACCAGAATGGTACGCAGTATCGTTGCCTCACAAACCCAAAATGGTTCATGGGACATCTGCCTCGTATACCGAAGTGGTACACGGAACTCCTTCTCTTCACGAACCAGAAGTGGTTCGCGACTCTTCTTCTGCATGAACCAAAGTGTTATGCGGTTCACCTCTTCGCGAACTAGATAGGTACTCGGAAAACTCTTCATGAACCTAGAATGGTTTTTAATTCATGCATACCCATTATTGAACATGAAAGATAGAAGAAACTCTATTTCTCAGAACATGAGTTCTCAAAATTTATAGAAGCAACAACATTTTGTTGAATCGGTGAGACTCTTTTTATAAGAACAAATCATATCTTTCCACATCCAAAATCCTCGAGATTTTGTATAAAGATTACGGTTTTGAAATCTTCAAATCACAGTTGTGAGATATGCTGAGTTTCTCGGTTGTTTCTGATTTTACATTGTAATCATCCTCATGTGTATGTGAAGAGTTATGCATTCAAATCTATTCTCCTTGAGCACTCGACATGGCACGACCCCTGGAAACATCGTTAGCCTCTTCCAATGATTGTTCTTCCTTATTTCAATGCATTCATGAAAACGTAGTTGCATGCATGGTAACCTGTTTCTCAGATGATGCTTATGCAATGGGTTTTCGTTTCTATAATGGTCAGATACTCAATCCTATAGGTTCAGTAGCTTCTCTGATGCACTGGTTCGTGTCGTGTGTCTAGAGGCTGAATACGACCCTCGTTCAAATATTCAATGGCTCCGATTCAACCACACGTGGAGTGGGGATGATGAGCGGCTTGGATTATATCCTTGTATGTGGGATGCGATGTGCGGTCAAGATCTTCAATGAGATCAGATCGACAATCAGGATTGTATCCCAATTTTTAAAACCTTGTCCCACATCGAAACACTATAATGTTTTCTTGCGGTTTATCAATCAATCTGCGACAGCAGTGGCTTATATTACTCCTCCTCCCTCCACGGTACCACATCATACCGTGTTTACCCTGCAAGCATGCTCTTAGTGACCACTCTACTCTTCGAGCGTGCTCCTAGCACCCACACTGCACAGGTTCACCATCATGTGGCACATGTGGGCTTATACACGACCCGCGCACACCCTGCCTCATGCGGGGCCAGTATTGAGGGCTTCCCTCAAGTGCAGTTGACCCATCGGGCCCCACATGTTCTTGAGGTTAGGACCACGATTGGCCTCTATGGATAGTCCCATTATTTTTGTTAAAGTCATAAAATAACTAATTTTTTTTAAAACAATGTTTTTTACAAATAAAAATTCCAAACCACCATTACAAAAATCCTCCACAACCTCTTCTTCTCCATCTCTCTTAATCCTTCCAAAAAACACTCCAAACATCCTTAATTGTTGTAGACAATGTATCAATCTTGGTACACATATATGAAACTTAGGGTCATGCTCAACCAAAGTCTTCTTTCCATTCTCCATTTCACTTAGGAGAGTTCCATATTTATGTTGATCATCATTGACATCCATTGACACTCATTGACAAAAAATAAAATCTCCACATACTAAGTGGTCCCAAAAGCTACCAGTGGGCCCCTAAGTACAACCATGATCCTACTGAGGCTACAACTCACCTTGCCCTAGCCTCAGCCTCACCATCTTGAGCCCCAACACCTACCCCTACTCCCACTACTACTCTATCTACCACATATTCTACTATTTCCCCTTCCACTCCTACTTCCCCTACTACCACCACTGCACCACCACCCCCTTCCACATATGCACCCACACCACCCCTCCCATTAGATGTTTGATCTATTCTCCAGTGTCTACTAGAGAACCATAGATAGATTCTCCATAACCTCTTCATTGGTTTCTTTGGTCTATCCCATTTCACCACCCCTAACTCTCCAATGAAATCTATATACACTCATCCACCAACCCCTATGGGCCTTGTTTCACCATTCATTCCCACCCCACCTCCTTCTTAGGTCAACATATCTCCATATCTTATAGACCCTACTGCCCAATAAGAGTTTCTAGCAGAGTAGGCCCGATGGGACATGTGTCTCGCCCTTACATATACCTATAAGGTGGATCATATATATCCTGTTACTAGATGTATGGACCTAGTATAAATCAGAACCTCTCCACCACCTATCACAATCAAGCCTACTTCTAGCACCATGTCACCTCCTACAGAGATGTACCATTCCCTACCTCTAATGTTGAGATATATTTTGAAGATCAGATCCAAGCCCACACTATTCGGGAGGGTACATTTGTTGTGGATACTAGTGAGTCTTTCCGTACTATTTAGTAATTTTCTTATACCCCTCCCATATTTTACAATGTACATGGGTTTCTATTTTTGTATTACCATTATATCTCATATTCCATTATGTATTATTTATCATACGTATGGATGGGATAAAATTTTGAATTCAATACGTGGCTTACTTATTTTATTTTTATGTATGTATTTATTTATCCATGTCTAGATCTTTTTCATCCTCCTTGGTCATTAAAGATTCTATCAGGCCACTCTATATCCTTCCAAATGACATGTATTAGCATCTGATTGAGATAAAAAGATATATTTAGGAGCTCCAGATACATACTCTATAGGATCCTCCTCCACATTTTTCATGGAATTTACTACTTCTACATGAGCATTTTGGGTAACCCATTTATGAGGTAGTTAATCCTTCAAAACAGCCTTGTGATCTCAATAATACCACCACCAGTTCTTGCCAGAGTAATATGAAATTTGGTCTGATTTATAGAACTGGCTAATCTTTATATCCATATATATGGTTGATGAGTTCATTTTTAACTCTTTATGGGTGGAAACCCATATTTTAAATTATGTGTGTAGGAACATTTCTTTTTCTTTTCTAGATCGCTACGTTCATTGATCAGCCACATCTTTGATATAGCCACTTCTTTCATTTATCTGATCTTCTTTATCCTGATATTGACTATGTTAATCTTCCATATTTATGTTTATATATTGGATAAACCCTATAGACTAATGGTTTATCTATTTCAGGTATTTTATTTATAAAAAAATTTATAGGTAACCCAATTTTCCATCAACATACAAAAATTTCCCCTATGGCATGACTTTCATTATAGGGTTCTCTAGAATCCCTATTTCAAATACATAAATTTCCATTTCTTTTTTTATCTATTCTATAATTGTTATCTCTCCCACAAATCTCTCTTGAATAGTGTGTACACCATATCATTTTAAGTGCGGGGAGTCTTTACTGATATTTATTGTTGGTACATATGGATTATTGTCTAATTTTACTATTTTATAATACATTTTTAATTAATATCATTCTTTAACTTGAAATATCATTACACCTATTTAAATAAAAGAAAATTTTGGATGGAGATTATTGAAATCTATTTTTACTCATGTTTATAAATTCAGCATGATTGCTGAGTTGACTAATTTAATTCTAATTATATATTATTGTAGTTTCTTTTACTTAAATTATTACTTCATACTAAGACATGAGTGATTTCTAGTTATTTTATATTCCTATTCTTAAGAGGATCATATACCTACATTTTCGTATTATTTTCTGAGTATATTTCATAAGAGATAAATGGGACATGTAATTCTATCATAACTGTCATTGGAATCTTATTAAGGCTCAAATTGAATAAATACGCTGTTAAAATGATTGAGACAATCATTATTGATCCATTTTTTCTAAGACACGCCTATACATATATATTTATTTAGCCTATATTATCCATGAATAACCTTATGATAAATCATAATTTTGATGAATATTTTATTGATAATAAATGAAACAATTTCCTCAAAATGTGTTAAATATGTTTATTTATAAAATATTTGGGATTAGATAATTCATTTGAAAATTTGATGAAAATTCTAGTTTTACCCTTTACAAATTCACTATATTATTTAGAACATAAATAATTTTATTTGAATTATTTAAACTTAAAATTTTGTAACTATGTTCATTTACTTATGGGTAAAATTTTCATTCAGGACATATGTGCTAAATAAGGCATTTGATTGGACTTAATGAGCCATAAAGTCAAAGTTGGGCTGGACTCCCCAAATTGGACAATAATTCTGTATTTGGGCCATAACATTTTCATTAGTTCTTGTATGAGGCCCAAATTTGGAGAGGATATCGATGATCGAATTTTAAAAAAATAGTCATTTTAAAATGATAGATGTTTCACGTGTTTTTTGGTCAATCAGGTGGTGCAAGTTGGATTAATTTATTTGGCTGAATTTCCCCATTCAGACTTGAAACCTCTAAAAACCTAGCCTCTCATACACTCTATAAATTGTTTTTTTCTCATTTTTAGGGATTGGTACATGAATTGGGAGATTGGAATCATAGTAGAAGTGGTTCCATACCATTTAAATTCAAAATTTGAGAAGGAAATCTACCAAGTTTGGATCTCCGCCAAAATGCACTTCTTTTCCTCTTCTTTGTTGTAATGTGTGGTGCTTTCAATAAACTCCTAGTTTCTCATCCATTTATTCTATTATTTTCAATTTTACTCTTCTCTTAATCTTCCACTTTTTTCTGGAAATCAATGATTAGAAACGATATTTGGTTATACCATTTCTAAATCTTTGCAAATTCAATTCGTTTCTATGATGACTACACCACCCATGGAAAAGTAGTTTTCTTAGTAATCAATCGACCTATTTACTTATTCATTTATTTATTTTTAATAATTAACCTACTTTAATTCACAAAATATGATACCTTAATTGATTTTGAAAAGTAGATAAAATTAATCAAACAATTGAATAATTGACACAAAAACACGTGAGGTCGTGATTTGGGTAAATTGTGAGAGCCTAAACTTAATCAGTAAAACAAAACCAAATAGGATAAATTCGTAGAGTTAAAATATAATCACCAAACATAGTTAATCCTAATTTTCTAGATTGGATATTTTCAAAAATTTACCACATACCATAATCATGACTTAGAATACCAATCAAAGCAGGGTGTTGTGACTGCATGTTCTGAAGTTGGCATAGGGTTTTACTCTTTTAATCATTGTGGTAATCTTAACTCCCATAGGGTATGATGGTTAAACAATTAGGGGATCATAACTAAGTGAATATTAATTTAAATTATTATGATTGAAAATTATTTAAAGAGGTATAGTTATATCAATTACGTTTTTTAAAATATTTTCTAAAAAAACATCTTCTCATTGTGTTTTATTAATCAAATTTCATTTCAAAAACAAAAACAAAAAAAATAAAACCTTATAACAACATGATTCTAATTATTATTTTATAAAAATTAAACCCCCCCCCCCCCTATTCTATGTTTTCTATTTTATTTTATTTTACTTTCATAATAGTTTGATGTGTTGTTTTAAATTACTTTCTCCTTTGAGAGACAGCCCCAGTCAGCCACTCTACTACACCTAAATAACCCAAAAACAAATATCATTTGAGAGATCCCATGATAGTGTCTTTAAAATAGGAATCTCTTCCATGGAGTAAATTAGTTTATTCATACAATTATAGGTATTTCTTTTGTTTTTTATTTTATTCTTTCTTCTCCTCTTTCATTATTCTTTCCCCTTTCTTACATTTTCTCTCTCTTATTTTATTTCTATCGAACCAACTCAAACTTATTTACTTTTTATTATGGTACACTTTTCATTTTTCATTTTTATTTGATTTATGACATGAAATAATCCTGAGGATCTCTTAGATCTTGACCGTGATATTGAACGTAGCCTTTGAGCTCGAATCAGATAGTCTTAGTATACTGGAAGTTTCAATACGAAACCAATTAAAGAATTCTTCCATTATGGTAACATTGAAATTCGAACCAATTCTTATTCAAATATAAAAGAACAACCAATGGATGAAAACCATAAAAACGAACTTAATAGAAACTTTCAATAATTGGCTACACCCAACATTAACTATCAACCAAGTTGTATTGCATACCCAAACCTCAATTCGGAATCTGAATTGTGATCTAGGTTAATTCAACTTCTTGCAGTGTTTCATGGATTATCTTTTGAGGATACAAACATTAATTTAATATAATTTAATGTTTTTTTCTCAACCCTTACTAATAAATTTCTCTAAAGATCAAATAAAACTAAGATCATTCACATTTTCACTTAATGGAGCTGTATAGGATTGGATTTATTATTTGCATCCCGAAGATTTACATGTTGGAACGATTTGAAACATCTTTTATTGCAGAATTTTTTTCTAGAATCTAGTACCACTCTAATTCAAAAATATATCTTTGGAATGAAGAAAGCCCAAGTGGAGTCAATGTATGAGTACTATGAGTGATTCAAGAAGTTTTGTGCAAGCTTCCCACATCACCAAATCAGTGAGCAACTAATCGTCTAGTAATTTAATGAAGGAATCACACCTATAGAAAGAATCATGGTGGATGTTGTAGCTGGAGGGGAATTAGTCGATAAAACAGCATTATCCACACATGCATTGATTGAAAAGATAACAAAAAACTCCCAACAATTTGGCAATTGAGGCAAACCACATGTTATTGCATTACACCTGGTATGTCTATATTCTCTTTAAAATAATTTAATTAATACCAAGTTTGAAGAATTTACCACTATAATGAGACTGATTTATTTCGCTCAAAATATATCCCAACCCACTCCTGTGAGACCTTGTGGAATTTTTCACGGAAATAGACCACCCGACAAATTGTCACACCCACCTACAAGAGATAGAAGATTTTTCGATGGTATTCCCTTGGAAGCCATATCAACAGCAACAAAAACCACATCCCTAGAAGAAGTATGACTCATTTGAACCAACATACTACCAAGGGTGGAAGGATCAATCAGACATGAGGTATGGCTCTGGACAACAAAAAAGGACCGTTTTTCAACAAAATTTTCAGCAGCCTCCACCTTACCGACAAGGTTTCCAACAACCCCAAAGGATATTTGAATCTCAAGACTTAACAAGTCAACAACAAGGTACTTATCAACCTATAGTAGATTCTAATCGTAATTATATTTTGAAACAAATTTTTCTTAATCAACAGAATGAGATGAAGATTCAAGGTTTAGAGTTGAAGGATTTGAAGACTCAAATGAGCCATATTTCCACCACCCTATATGAACTGGTAAGTAAGAACTCTAGAAATCACTTTCCCAAACTACTCCAAATCCCAAGGGGAATTTTAGTTCCACAAAATTGAGAAATTGGAAGAAAACAACTTATAAATCTACACATGTCATTCCACATGTATTCACCTCAACTTCAGAGAGGCCCTATTAAAGAACCACTAATGAGAAATCCAATGAGAAAGAAAAAGGTAAGAAAAATATTGATGACTTTCCTCCTAAACCCCTTACATTTCCAAATAGAGTTGTATAAACCAAGAAGATAGATAAGGAGGTAATGCAAAAAGAGGTTTTGGTCACATTCAAGTGTGTGAAGAAAAAAATCCCCCATATTGAATCCATTAAGAAAATCCCAAGGTATTCCAAATTCTTAAAATAAATCTGTATCATTTGAGAGGGATAAAGGGAAATGAAAGGATCAACCTTGGAAGGAATGTGTCAGTAATCATTACACCAACTCTAGCAATGCCAAAAAAAGTGGAAGGACCCAAGGACATTAATCATCCCATGTACCATAGGGGAGTTTCACTTTTCTGATGCTCTTTGTGATTTAGGATATTATATGAATGTGATTCCTCACATTGTATTCTCTTCTTTACAGTTTGGTGAGATAAAGTCAATGATAGTAGTGGTGTATTTGGTGAGCAGAGATATAGTATATCCAGCAGGATTCCTTGAGGATGTACTTGTTTAGGTGTTGGCGCCAAAATATTGCATGAATGGAAGCGACGAAAAAGAAGGCTGGCATGCTGCCTTGCGAAGTACAGACGTGAAGCACCCCAAGCATCGCGTGCCCGCCACGAAGCTCGAGAGGCGGTAACTCTCCATGAACGCATTTGACGTTCGAGAGCCCGCCGCGAAGCTCGGGAGGCAGTAACTCTCCGCGAACGAGTTTGACGTTCGTGATCACACCGCGAAGTACCAGAGGCGGCGTGCGAGCTCCGCTTCACGGCGCCCCTTGCCTATAAATACTGGACTCCCTCTGAGTCCTGAAGATGGAAAATCTGACCTTTCGGCTTCTCCTCTCCCGAATCGTGAAGCACTCGTTTCCCCCGAGAATCATGTGCTCTCCGAGGTACTTCTACTCCGTGTGACGCCTTCGCTTTGAATCGTTTTGAGCCCCTCTTCCGAGAGGGATTCCCTTCATGAATCTCAAGGGCATTCGCGAAGGAAGGGGATTCCCAAGGGAACCCGGGCAGCCGCGGAGCGTTTATGCTTCGCGAAACACCTGACATGTACTAGTGATCCCTATGCTAAGGCAGGATCGCTACACATCGCGAAGTAAACTGCTTCGCAGCACCCTGCTTCGCGAGGCACCTCTTCTTCTCGGGGCAGGGCTCCGAGAATATAGTTCCACTTCGCGAAGCACCCTCCACTCACACCTATTCCCCATGCTAAGACTAAGGCACTCCGCTTCGTGAAGCACACTCCTTTTCTTAGCAATTCTTCTTCCCGTGCGACCCTCCAGGTATGCACGACGTGATTTCAAAGTCCCATGGACAATACCACTCGTAGCATTTCTTCGCCTAATGCTTCTTCCCATAGGCATGCTAACAGCTATTGCTTCTTCGCATACCCACACTAACGTGGACCCCTCGATGGTTCTCTCCACAACCCACCTTGACAATGACCTTTCCAGTACCTTCCCTTCCCCAAGGACCAGAGGGTACCGATTATGTAAGTCCTAGGGGTGCGGAGTGAACCCACCTCGTCCGAGTTGCAGGACGTTAAACTGCCAAGCACCACGTCCTCAACACATGACATTTAACTGTGACCCGACCTCGTGCCTCTCACAAAGGGTCCCCCCAGCTCGAACATTCTTTACACCACTCGTCTCCACAGGAGTGGAATCACCCATCCACAAGGGATGATATCTTCTTTATTGGAGTGGCGTATGTTCTCAAGAGAGGGGCGACCCTAGTTCCCCAACAGATGGTTTCACCTCTGCATCTCCGTACTTCCCCACTACCAAGGTCAGTAGAGGGCATGATAGGGAACGAGGAACCTCCCATCATAGGTCCCAAATCCCTCTTTCTCTACACCCTGTCGCACTTCGGGCCTCCATCCTGGAGTAAGTCCCAGCACTATGGGCCGCCTAACCCGTATGCCCCTCTTCGCTTCTCACAGATGCACCCTTCGCGGCATGATCGTCAGGTCCTTACTGTCTCTTGTTTCTCACACCGAGTATGACTCACGTGGGCTTAGAGTTTGCATTGGCCATGACCATACCCTGGTCCCGCATGACATTAAACTGCACACCCATTTGAACTATGAGTTCTTTGATCCATGTAAATTCATGGTACGTAGGAAGCCTCCACGAGGATCAAGCCCACCCGTCATTTCCTCACGTCGAGTTCTACCTATGTCCAGCACGATGTTAAGCTGCATTCCAGCCCAACGGCAAGCCGTTGTCACATCCCGAACTACGATGACTTTGATCCATGTCAAGGCATGGTACATAGGAAGCCTCCCAGAGGTTCAAGCCCATCTCTCATCGGACCAAGGTCCCTCATTTACGTCGGTTCGCCGACCCCCACCGCCCGTCGTTTATTCACGTTAGGGTTCACTACCGTCCTGCATGACATTAAACTGTATTCCATCAATCCATTGAACTATGAGGACTTTGATCCATGTCAAGGCATGGTACGTAGGAAACCTTCCCAAGGTTCAAGCCCACCACTGGTGGAACCCCAGGTCTACTTTCACGTCGGTTCACCGATGAAACCCTTTGAACTACGAGGTCTTTGATCCATGTCAAGGCATGGTACGTAGGAAGCCTCCCTGAGGTTCAAGCCCATCTCTCATCGGACCATGGTCCACCTTCATGTTGGTTCGCTGACGCATCGGACCAAGGTCCACCTTTACGTTGGTTCGCTAACGACATCCATCGGGCCAAGGTCCACCTTCACGCCGGTTCACCGACACCATCTCAAACTACGTGGACTTTGATTCCCTGCCACGGGGATACGTAGGAAGCCTCTTCAAGGCTCAAGCCCAACTTCACTGTCACCCCTATGATGGTCCCATTTCATTCCCACTCCACTTCATTCATCTATCCATCACCCATCCTGATTCTCACCGAGGCCGCCACATCCTGATGGGATCATGCAATCCACCTCCTCCCTGATCCTAGCGGCGCATGGGCCGCTTTCCACGTGTAAGCCCCATCATATCTCCGATTTGTTTTCCTCTGTGTGCACCCTGATTCATCACCCTTTCGAACTACGTGGGTTTTGATCCCTGTCCCTTACATAGGGTACATAGGAAAACTCTAAGAGGTTCAATCCCAACCAATGGTAATCCATGGTGTCCCCCATCCTAGGGCGCACTTCCCCTGATCCTCCCCCAGTGGTGTTCAGATCAGCCATTACGGTGTGACATCTCCCCTCCACGGGGCACACTAGCTCAGATCCATCCTCATTGGGCATTCTGATCCATCCCCACAGTAAACCTTCCAGGTGTTCCCTCCTAAGGATATACCAATATGATCCGTCTCTATGGGATTTTACGATCACCCTCATTCTGTCTTCGTAAGACGTTAAGCTCGTGGCCTATCTCGTGATAAACATGAGATGCCTGAGGAAAACCTCGGATCACACGCCTTTGGCGTAACTGTCTCTGCTGGACGTTAAAATCGCGGCATACCCTGTGTTAAACACAAGAAGATGAGGAAAACCTCAGATTTGTGTCTATGGCATATAATTCCCCGTGCTCGATGTGGGATGCCTCTGGCTTCCATGACCTCGAGAAGCCCTGTGACCAGGGATAATAAACAGACATGCTAGGTTCCCCAGCATCCAGACATGCTACTGATGCCTCAACGTGACTACTCCCCCGACTGAAGGTTGTTGTCCTGACTGGACCCTTTGAAATGTCCCGACAGAAGCAGTGTAATTAACCAGTGTCCATGGAAACATGGCACTGGGAAGAGTTTCACGAACAACATATTAAATCAAGGAGGGAGACCCAGACTAGGTGACGAGTTATGAGGAGGAATCCACAGAAGGAAGAACTGACATCCCCTCATCCCGTTTTGATCAAGGAGCAGACGTACCTGAACAAGGAACCAATGCCGCCTGCCTTTGGAAAGCGGGAATGCGGGGCAACATCTGCGCGTCCTCCACAGACGGATGCGCGCACCCTGGCGGAAAGCGTCAGAAATAGAAATAGTGAACCCGACATGAAATTATTCTCCTCAATGTGAATATTAGTACCGTTCAAGACACCAGTAGATTGACATGTCACCTGATCCAGATATCCGGCACTTGGTCTTGCTAAGCAAATAGCGGGCCTGTCGTGAAACTCACCGGAAGTCGGGGCAGTAGAATGTGGGGCACTCTATTCTGCAGCGTGTTGGCGTGGATCCTTCATACATACGTGGAGAATGGAAGGACGCTGGGCCACTGGTTGTCAATCCTTTTCCTCGCAGTGCTGATGAGTTGATCCCTTCATTTCTCAGGAACTAGGTTGCGGTTACAGAGACACGATCACTACCTGCTTGCCTACGCACGGGGCAGGGGCAACACCGCCACAGCCACTATGCACGGTGCCTCTACCGCCACGACGGCCGCCACATCGCGGAATACAGGGCACCCACATCCCCTTTCCCCATCAGTGGTCATCCAGCGAAGGGTGATCAACAACCTCGTACGCAGGTATGAGGAGGAAGGGGTCATCCCAACTCGGGATATGGCCCGCCTGGACCTAGAGGCATCCAGGCCCCACCCTCAACACCACCCTAACAGGCCGCGCAGGGAGCCCCAGCTACCCACCCCAACGTTCAACCGTTTCGGGAGCCTGTCCCCGGAACGCCTTGACGACTCCTTGTCTTGCGCTGATGAGGCGGGCGCCGTCCGGCTCGGCCCGCTCAGGGTCCCGACCCAAGGGATCTAGGAAAGGGCTCTCGTCCGGCCGCATCAGCGCCACCGTCCGACTCCGCAAGAAGAGTAGGCAGGTCATGCCCCTACACCACCTGCGCCAGCTCGGCTGACCCAACGTCAGCGCCGGGCCTAGGTTGAGGACGCTCGCCCAGGTGCGTCGACGTCAACAGCTATAGTAGACCGAGCCACCGCCGATGTGCATCATGGGGTCCCTGCATACACTGAGTAGTGGAACTCCTTCACCCAACCAGAATCGAGACCCCAACCGCCCCACGGGCAGGCTGGGATGACTCTCCGGGTTGCAGGCCCGAGTGGTAATCGCCGCGAACTAACCCGCGGTGATGTCACCCCGTACGGAGGCCCTCCCCGTACCATTACTCCATAGGGTGTGGGAATTCCCCGCTCTAAAGCTCATCATGGAGGAATGCCTCATGCTACCCCCATCCCGAAGGAAGACCTTCCCCGCGACAGTGAAGCTCGGTGCGGAAACCTTTCCCGTGCCCACTATACAGTGTATGGAGTCCATCCTCCTACCCCCGACCGTCGTTCTGAAGGCACTGTCCATCCGGTCCTTTTCCAATGTGGGGGCCCTCCCTACATCCTCTCTACAACTAGAGAAGGTCCTCCTCTCCCCAGCAACCTGAGGAGTGAAGGTCAGCCTCGCTCCGCCCGCATAGACCATGGAGGTCCTCCCCATGCTCCTGCCGATTCCAACAGAGGCTCTGCCCACATTGGTGTTGTATACGGACGTCCTCCCCATGTACCCTTCGACATTTTCCCTAGTTCCCCTCGCACTTCGGCTATCTCGAGTGGGGGCCCTCTCCGCCACGGTGTTAGCGCCGCCCCGAGACTACATGATAGGGATCAACCCTGTCCCGAAGAGCCACCCCGGGGCAGGGGAGTGGGTTGTCGCCGCCACAAGAAGAGTCATGTGAAGGCCCGGGTGGAGATCAAACCTTCCCACTTCTCCGACTCTGAAGCGGAGTGCGACTCAGCAATGGAACCATCTCCTCGCTCCTCTATATCAAGGACTGGGGCAGGAACCAGGTGCGTTAGCCTCATTCTCTCGGAATATGAGGTCCACCAGATTCCCATCTCTCTCTGCAAGTACATCTAGGAGGAATAAATCTTGGGAATTACATAGGTCTCGACCACACCATCACCTCCATTGTCACCAGAAGCGCCCGCTACCTCTACCAGAGATCACAGAGAGCTATTTTCGGGGGCAACAGCGGTAGAGCTATGACATGACCTATCACCGGCGGCCGCGACTCCTGTGCTGAAAGCTATGGCTATCAGCCCATCGTATCGTTACATCATGGCCAGGTCACCTTACTCTTCAGAGGATGGCCCAGAATTCAGCGGCCAGTCAGCTCACTCGCCATATTCTCCACCGCCGAGTTTACTATCCCAGAGTTCCGCCTCGGTACAGCTACCGGTCCCCCAGCCGCCCCCGATTGACGAGTGGGGCAATACAGGACCAGAACCTGAGTCCGAACCCGGGAGCTTCTACAGTATTCTAGCAGCGGATGACTTCCTGGAGAAATTCTGGCTGGCGGTGGCGCTGAACTTTCGTGCACCAGAGTCACATACCCATGAAGAATTGGGGTGCTTTTGTCGAGCCCTATGGGAGACACACTTCTGCCTTCGTTATGAGCGGGTGGTGTGCCCCAGAAGTTGAGAGCACTTTGAGGAGATCGGCGAGAAATGCCACCTGATCTATTTGTCCGCACTCCTTGTGGCCCAGCACCCTGAGTCGCCAGGCCGTTAGAGCTCCCTTCAACGGAAATGTGTTTAGAGTTTCAAAGTACTCCGCAGAATCGTCAGGGAAGCTACCCCCCATGTGCAAGTCCTTGGTTGGGGACCCTATGACACTATCCTCTTTGACCCTATCCGACGGCAGCCCAATTCGTTATGTGACATCAAGGACATGCCCTCAAGAGGGGTCGCGGTTCACATGGCTGACGTAGTGGACAAGGAAGACGAGCATGAATTCCTTGATGGAGACTTACCCCCCGAGGGAATACCGCCACTACTGGACCCATTAGGGAGGGTTACCCGTCAACCGAAAAACCTGCTAGGCCTCCCCACACTCACCGAGTCGCTGGTACTCGGTCGAAATACCGGCAAGTGTATGGATCACGTCGGAATTGTCAAGCACTCCGACCCATCTACCTCTGTGCAGAAAACGGACGAAGATCTTGAGAAGGCCACGTTATGCTAGCAGCTTGCTGAGCAGAAGAGGCTGGTTGACGAACTCTTGGGTGAGCGCGCCGCAGAGCGGCGACCCGACTATGGTAATCCCAGGCCGGGGCTGCAGGGGCATGACCAATTCCCCCCAGTGAGATGCCTCTGGGAAACCCTGATCACGCTACTCCCGCAGACAGGGAAGAGGCCGGAAAATACGGCAAGAGGGCGCGATACGTCTCACCAAACCCCCCCGAACGATGGGGAAATCTGAAGAATCTAGTCTGGGTTCCCCCAGTCACCCCACAGGTCATTCCGCCAGTTGATCCACGAGCTTCCGAAGCCATCTACCGTGTTGATGAACCTGGCAACGCACTTGTGGTTAGGGATCCCCGTCAAGACAGGGACCCCCACCCGGATGATCTATAGCGGCACTCACAGCCCACCTCAAATCGTTAGAAACGCGGCAGGTGGCGGTCCCACCGGATGGCAAGCTGTATCCCGCGTGGGTGGATGATATGCCCGCGCCCCCGGGTTTTGGGAGCCCCACTTTCTCACCCTTCAACGGAACAGGGGACCCGCCGCAGCACTTGGCTCATTTTTTTTCAGGTGTGGCCCCATGCTGGGGGCCCCGGCCCAGCAAGAATCCGCCAAGCTCCGATGTTTCATAGAGACATTGGAAGGTCCCGCATTCGTCTGGTATAGCCAGCTACCTATCGGATCGGTGACCGGTTGGGAGGATCTCTGCCGGCAGTTCCTATACCAGTTCAGCTCCACCCCGTGGAAGACCAGCATTGCAGACCTCTTCATGTGCAACCAAAGGCCTGATGAGCGAGTCACAGATTTCATCGCCCGGTGGAAGGGACTTACATATTCCCTCGATACACCACTGAATCATGAGCAATTACTGACGATGTGTGTGGGGAACTTCAAAACAGAGCTGGTACCCTCCCGAATTACCCAAAACTACCCTGGAGGGTTCATAGATTTCTCAGATAAGGCTCAGCGCCTTGAGGAGGCTCTGCAACAGGCTAGCCAGGCACGTTCGTTGCCCCCTATGATCCCAGCCAGGAGGGCCGCCAGGGCTGAACCCGCTGCGGTGGCCCAAATAGAAGCCCTTAGCCAGCTGGAATGACTGCCAGCAGCACCATCCTCGCAACCCCGCAGAGGACCTCCACCTCAAGCACAGGCTCCTTCCCATCAGCAACCGCCTCAGAATCGACATGTTCCCCCGCGCAATGCACCACCTCAACTTAGGCGAGACAATCAGGCGCCACCTCCTCGGCAGGCCCCTCCGGACCCTCGTCAAGGCCAGGTCCCCAGGTCCCCCTATCTAGAAAGAAGGCACCAGACTTATTCGTTCAATGAAAATCATGTCCCTGGCTACTTCCGAAGTGCTCTAGAGCAAGGGATTGTGCGCTTGCTCGAGTGCAGAAGGCCGATAGAGGCAAATCTCACCGATAACCCCAACTACAGTCCTTATCATCAGATTCTAGGGCACACCCTCAAGCAATGCTATGCGGTTAAAGACTGGCTTCAAGACCAAGTCAACAACAACATAGTCAGGTTGGGCCCGACACTAGCACAATTGGTGGGTGTCTTTGCAGGGTCAGAGATCGAAAGCGGCAGTGAAGGCGAGTGGCAGCAGGTCCCCAGCCGAGGATCCCGGCAATACGACTACTGGATGGCTCAACAAACCATCGTTCGTGCCCACGGTATCATCTGGGTGTGCCTGAAGCAGCTAGAACCTTTAGAAGAAACAGCCAGTACCTCTGCATCGCCTTCACAGTCGACCACTTCCCAAAAGGGCAAGCAGCGACGATGCAAAAAGAAGCAACGCGCTCCGCCGGTGCCGTCGTCATCCTGCACTCTCAGCGACTTTATGCCCCCTAAAATGGGGATTCCTCCCAGAATCCACCCGGTACTGGATGACTCCTCGAGCGACAGCCAGGGGTATTCTTTGGTTAACCCTGTGGAGCTGGTAAAGCCCTTTATGACTCCCGAAGCGGGGGAACGCCAGGTGAACCTCCCCAATGTTTTCAACCGATGTCAACGTCAGCGGAATCGCAACCGCACCGGTCATCGAGGTATGTCAGCGGGAACATTCAGCCAAGCTGTGCACGCTACTGAGACCAGATAGCAGGCTCAGCGCAGAGCTCACCACGCGCAACCCCATCTAACGCCCTCAGCTCTACCTCCACTGCCGTTTGTGCTACTAGATCAGAGAGAGCTGCCTCGTTCGTATCACAGTCAGTCTTGCCCGCCTACAGGTCAGCCTCCGCTGTCCGATCGTAGTCTGGAGACTACTCTCCAGGCTTCAACTAGTGGGCAGTAGGATGTCCCCAATACTAGCTGATCGCCGGTTCAACCGGCAGGACCCGCTACGCCTCCAAATGTCAAACGACACACTGTAGGCAGAGGTTTGCGTTTGGCACGAATGTATGATGTCCTGAAGCACCTGGCCGACATTACGACAAGGCTGTCTATCCTTGAGGCCATTTTCCTGTCATCTGAAATGTGCGAGGCACTTGCCGAGGCCCTAAGGAGCCCCCTCCAATTTGAGACAGAGGTAGCAGCTGCAGAAGCCTTCCATGCCGAGACAATTGAGATCACCGAATGTCAGGCGGTTATCTCGTTCTCCGGTGAAGATGAGGACCCTCCTATACAGGGGAATATTCTCCCGCTGTACATCACTGGCCACTTCAATGGTGTGGAATTCCGCCACTGCCTCGTTGACACTGGTTCCAGAATCAACCTAATTCCGGCTCGGACGTTGCGAAAGATGGGTCTGTCTGAAGGTGATTTAACTCCCTCTGACCTCAGAATCCAGGGGTACGACAGGGCCGAGCAAACCCCACTCGGAAAGATCCACCTGAAGACTCAGTTCGGTGGCTTAATTTTCAGTACCGAGTTCATAGTCGTCTCTCAGGACACCGCCTACAACGCATTGATGGGTAGGCCATGGCTCCATCTGCATGCAGCGGTCCCTTCGTCGTATCACCATTGCCTCAAATACTCACTCAACGGTCGAGTAGGTGTGCTCCAAGGAGATGCGTCACCTTTCGGCTCTTGTGAGGCTCTCTATCTGGATGCTGGTTATTAAAAAAGTAAGGATAAACAAATCCTAAAAAGTGTGGACAAACCCACCCAGGTCACAAGTGATCCTTGGGCAAGCATGGATGACGCCTACATCCTCTCGATCCACCGATTGGAGGCCATGACCCCCAACATGGGGCAATGTTTTGTTGTTTCGGGTACATTAGGAAGGCATGTTCCCGTGTCCAAGCGACGGAGGAAAATCACCTCGTACTCCTACATCAACCAGGCTCAGGTGATCCCGGAACCTCCTACCTCTGTACGGTACCGGGATGTCAAGCTTATGACAACGGTGGTGCACCATACGTGTCTCTTCCGCCGGACTGGAATCAACCGACTCGGGCCGACACGTCACCACTACTTTGATATCATCAAATGTGGCCCCTTAGGCCGAAGGCCAGATGGGATAGGGTCGACTGCCTTCATTGCTATGGTCTCAATGGCGAGTGAGTCTCCTGATATGACGACCACTGCTGCCCAAGCCAGCACCAGCTGCCCCTCAGGTTTTGATAGCCCAAAATTATCTCATGTTGCGGGAAATCCCCTCGCGGGTGGGGAGGAAGACCTGGAGGATGCTCCCCCCGCCTTTGAGGAAGGCGTCTCTACCACGGTTGATGAACTGGTACAGGTGAACCTTGGTAGAGAGGCAGATCCGATATCCACATTGATCAGTGCAGCCATGTCCCCCGAGGAGCGGCAGCAGTACGTAGAATTCCTCAAACAACACTGTGACGTGTTTGCTTGGAGTTACAACGAGATGTCAGGACTAGATCCCCAGGTATTCGTTCACTGTCTGGGCCTCCCGGAAAAACATCGTGGGTTTAAGCAGCCTCCCAGGAAGATGCACCCTTCTCATGGTGCTATGGTTGAGGCCGAAGTTGACAAGCTTATCAAAGCCAACTTCGTTAAGGGAGTCCAGTACCCCAAGTGGCTTTCCAACATTGTGCCATCCAGGAAGAAAAATGGGCAGATCAGAGTCAGCATCGACTTCCGTGATCTTATTTTCCACTGCCCAAAGGATGACATCCCACTCTCGGTGACGGAGTTATTGATTGACACCACGGCCGGGTTCCAAGCTCTCTCTTTCGTGGACGGGTATTCCGGGTACAACCAGATTCAGATGGCCCCCGAAGACGAGGAGTCCACTGCCTTTAGGGCTCCCCATGGTACCTTTTTCTACCAGGTTATGCCATTCGGTTTGAAAAATGCATGTGCCACTTATCAGAGGTCCATGCATCTCATATTCAAGCCGATTCTCGGAACACTGGTGGAATGCTACGTAGATGACCTAGTGGTCAAATCATGTCAGCACCAGGACCATCTCAAAGACCTTGAGATGGTGTTCGGTTTCCTCTGTTCCCATCACCTGAAGATGAACTCGTTGAAGTGTGCCTTCGGGGTCTCCTATGGGAAGTTCATGGGATTTGTTGTTAGATATCGAGGCATTGAGATCGACCTAGAGAAGATCAAGGCCATCAGCCAAATGCCTCCCCCGAGCAACATTCGGGAGTTTCGAGGCCTCCACGGCCACTTAGCCTATATACGCCGATTCATCGTGAATCTGGCCGGAAACTGTATTCCCTTTTCCCGGCTCATGAAGAAGGGTACCGCCTACGAATGGGATGAGGAGTGTCAGAACGCCTTCGAGGAAATCAAGCAGTATCTGCTCCAACCTCTGGTTTTGATGCCACCTGTCTCCGAAAAGTCGCTGGTCCTTTACGTGACCGCCCTGGAGAGATCCCTCGGTGCATTGCTCACCCAGAGGAATAGCGAGGGTACCGAGAACAGTCTCTACTATCTCAGCCGCATGCTTCTCGATACGGAGGTCAGATACTCCCCTATCGAAAAGATCTGCCTTGCGCTCGTCTTAGCCGTGAAGAAGTTGCGACATTACCTACAGAACCATGAGGTGAAATTGGTCTCCCGGTTAGACCCACAGAAGTACACCCTGAACCGCCCCATGCTGACTGGCCGACTAGCACGGTGGGTAGTGATTCTGCCGCAGTTTGATATCAGGTTCGTACCTCAGAAGGCCATTAAGGGACAAGCGTTGGCAGAATTTTTAGCTGCCCTTGAAACCTTCGCGGATCAATCCATAGACCTGGATTTCCTGATGAGACAATCCTCTCAGTCGATCATGTTGTCCCGTGTTGGAAAATTCATTTCGACGGCGCCTCCTGGAGCCCCACCGGTAGGCGGCACAACGATCTTAAGCTCAACAGTGTGGGCCTGGGTATTGTCTTCATTACCCCAGCGCAAGCCATCCTTCCATACTCGTTCCTATTTTCAGAAGGCTGTACGAACAATGAGGAAGACTACCAGGCTCTCATCACCAGCCTTGAGTTGGCCCTTGAGATCCATGTCCCTCATCTACATGTGAAAGGAGATTCTGAGCTGGTAATCAAACATGTTAATGGCAACTACATCATTCTGAAGCTGGATCTTGTACCGTTGCTGGAGTACACCCACCGCCTAATGGCCCAGTTCTCTTCTCGGCCAGAGGTTACCCATGTCCCACGGTCACAGAACGGTCAAGAAGACACCTTGGCTGGCTTGGCCGCGTCGCTCGCAGAACCCGAGCAAGATGATTTGATCATACATGTGGCACACCGGAGAGTCATTGCCCCCGTCACCCAAGAGGACAATGATGGTCTGCGGGTAAGTCATCTCACTGCCGGACCCTCTACGTCAGGGCCCCCGGGTTCATCAGACACAGTGGATGAAGCCACTCCCGACTGTAGGTCACCTTTTGCCGAGTATCTCTAAAATGGTCACCTCCCGGACGACTGGGCCAAGCACGAGCGACTCCGACACCGCGCTCTGCAATTTACCCTCTCGAGCGGCCCCAGTCTTGAACAGATCTTTTATAAGTGGAGCATTAATGGTGTCCTCATCTGTTGCATTCATGGAGTAGAGATTCCTCATGTTATGCAAGAGGTTCACGCCGGTTCCTGTGGCACCCATCAAGCTGGGCCGAAGCTATCCCATCAAATCCGGAGGTTGGGGTACTTCTGGCCCTCTATGATCCACGATTGTATTAGGTATTCCAAGAGATGCCACACATGCCAAGTTCACGCCAACTTCCTACATCGGCCGCCAGAGCCCCTCCACCCCACCAAGTACTCTTGGCCATTTGCGGTATGGGTACTTGATGTAGTGGGACCGTATCCACCGGCAACAGCCCGCCAGTGTAGGTTCATCCTGACTGCTACATATTTCTTCTCCAAGTGGGAAGAGGCAGTTCCACTCAAAGAGGTCAAGAACCGTTCCATCGTTGACTTTGTGAGCTCCAATATTATCCACCGGTTTGGGGTCCCTCATGCCGCCCACACTGATAACGACACCAACTTACGAGCGGCTGAACTGAAGAAATTGTACGCCAAGTATGACATCTGCTCGAACCATACCTCCCGCAATCATGCGCAGGCAAACAGACAGATCGAGGCGTTCAACAAAACCCTCTCTAACATTCTGCAGAAGACAGTTGGTTAGAACAAAGAAAGTTGGCCGGACAAACTCCCCAATGCCCTCTGGGCTTATCGGATGACGACTCGCAACTCTACCCAGGTGACCCCATATTCCCTGGTATATGGAGCTGAGGCCGTCCTACCCATTGAGATCTAGCAGCCATCGTTACGCACTACAGTCTATGATCACCAGACATCAGATGAGGTAGCTGAAATCTGTCTAGCTGAATTAGAAGCACTGGACGAGAACCGGCTTCGTGCCCTGCACAATCTGGAAAGGCATCAGGATAAGATAGTGAGGGCCTTCAACAAGAAGGTTCATCTCCATTCTTTTCTACAGGGTGACCTAGTACTGGACCTTCGAGCGCCAATGATTCCTGGTAGGAAACCACCCAAGTTAGAACCCAAATGGGAAGGGCCTTATATCATTCATAAGGTTTACTCCAATGGAGCATACTCCTTGGTGACCATGGATGGAGAGCGCAAAACTCCTCCCACCAACACCAAGTTCCTCAAGCGATACTTTGCCTAGGGAAAAAGGGTCATGCACGACCTTAAACTGTAGGGTCCTGCATGGCCTTAAACTGAATCTTCATCCTACAAGACGATAAACTGCGAAATGGTCCCGTATGACCTTAAACTGCACGTTATGGTCCAACACGATGTTAAACTGTAGGGTCTTGCACGACCATAAACTACATCTTCGTCCTGCAAGATGATAAACTGCAAAATGGTCCGAGCTCTATGACCTTAAACTAAGATCTCCCCACGTCCTTACTGTAAGATGTTAAACTGCAAGCCAATCAGGCCTTCCTGACCAAGGCTCAGCCTCAAGCCCCTTGGCCTCCTCGGGCCCACGGCCCCGTCTCCACCGCGAGACGTTAAACCTCAAGCTGGTCAGGTCTCCATGACCGCGGTCCGGCCTCTTGCCCCTTGGTTTTCCCCGACATACCCTCTTGTAGGATTGTATGGTATGGTGTGGGACTACGTCCTCATTCACGTCAGATTACTTGCCGTACCTTACATATCCCCAAATGAGATGCATCCTCGTCCCGCATGACGTTAAACTGTTTCTCAAGAACTATGTGTGGCTTGATTCCCATCTTCAAGGGATACGTAGGAATTCTCGGACGCCTCATCTTGAGCCCAGCCCCAAGATTTTCTCTTCCACTATCCCCCTATGAATAGTTTCCTTGGAGGATCTTTGTGTAGCAGAGGGTAGGCTTTCTTAGCCCCGCTCATATAACCCCACTCACACAAGCATTGTAAGGGTCGCACCATGTGCCCACTCCCGTTCTTCTATCCTCCCACGTCCTCACCGCATGACGCTAAACTGCATGGCCTTCAAGAACTACGTATGGCTTGATTCCCATCTAAATAGGATACGTAAGAATGCCCGCGAATTTCTTCTGTTGGCCTAGCCCGAAAGCCAAAATCTTCCCCTCGTGTCAAGTCATATGGTAGGGGGCACACTTTTTCCCCAACTCACATCGAGCAAGCCTCGACCCGGCTGCACATCCCCCCTTGTGATGTTTTCCTCTTTCGTGGATGGATACAGCTATGCTTCACCCACTCTTTGACTGGTATTCCATCATTTTTCACACCCAGAGGGACCCCCAAGAACGGCCTACATACTACGCCCAAGGGCTCTCCTACCGATACGAGCATATTCCCCCGAGGGTTTTCAAGAAAAAAGCCAATACATGTCCCGCGTTGTGAATTTGGTCAGCGGTTGATGCTCATTTGTTGCTCCCATATCAGGTCACTATAGGAACGCTGTGTTTGGAACATGGTCAACAGTGTCTTGGATCTTCGGGTCCACCCCGAGATGTCCCAAACATCGAGTGCAGTGATTCGTTCTACCCCATCCCGAAGTGACAAACTTCTCCCCGGGTGGCGCTAGCGATCGGGCCCACGGCCCCGATTCCCCATAGGGGTGTACGGTGTGGTGTGGGACTACGTCCTCATTCACATCGGGATCATGTACCATGTCGTACGCCTTCCCTTACGAGGCCCAGATTCAGGCCCCTTGGCCTCCTCGGGTCCACGACCCTCGTCCTCATTGCAAGACGTTAAACTGCAAGCAAGTCAGGCCTTCCTGACCAATGACTAACCATCAGGCCCCTTGGCCTTTCCGGGCCCCAGACCAGGTCCTCTCTTATAGAACTGTATGGTGTGGCGTGAGATTATTTTCTCATTCACGTCAGTTTATTCGCCGTACCGTACAACCCCCTTGTTTGGGGGTATATTACTCCCTCCCTCATCCTGTATGACGTTAAAATACATCTAGAGAACTGTGTGTGGATTGATTCCCATCCTCATGGGATACGTAGGACCACCCGAATGTCTAGGATTCGGGTCCAACCCCATCTCTCGGGAATCTTCATCCCATCTTGGCCCCTTGGCCTACCCTTCCTCCATGAGGAGATTATACGGTGTGGTGTGGGATTATGTCCTCATTCACGTCGGTCTCGTAATGACCACACCATGTACCTCTCCCTCATGAGTTGTTTCGTCGATTCCTTTTCGTCAGTTCACCAATGTTCCTAAGAGTACTCCGGTTTATTACCTGGAATGCCACGCTTTACTCGGACACGTCTGCACCTGCTTTCCAGGCTTTGTGTATCCCTGCACCAGGGCATCCATCATCTTTCACACTCGGAGGGACCCCCATGAACGGCCTGGATACTACGCCCAAGGGCTCTCCTACCGTTACGGGCCAACGCCCTCGAGGGTTTCGGACAACAAATAGATAAAATCCCGCGTTGCGAATATGGTCAGCGGTCGATGCTCGTTTGTTGTTCCCACCTTAGGCTAATGCGATATGGACGCTGAGTTTCCACCATGGTTAACAGTTTTCCTTTATTGCCACACCAATCAATTAAGCCCAAAATGTCGGGTACACAATTCACACCCTTCATCACTTCATCATGTCAAAGTAGAGTCTCGGAACTCTTGGTACTTTTCCTCCGTGCACGTCTGCATGTTGGGGAAACAAGTCACGTCAAAGGTGTCCTTCGGGGCTCTCTACCAACTCCCATCTGATGGACGCCCCAAGTATTGCGATAAGGATCTCCCCCATTTGTTTCCCACATAGAGTTTTACTCATGTGGGATTAGGGATCGGGTTGGCGTCTGCGCTAACATGGGAGGTTGTTACCGTTCATGGTCCGAGCTCTAAGACCATAAACTAAGATCCATATGGAACTACATTCAGCATGATTCCCATCCTCATGGGATACGTAGGACCGCCCGGATGCCCTGTCTTCGGGTATAGTCCATTTAGGGAGCCAGTCTCTCCCCCTATTTCACCTCTTACTTCTATATAGGCCCCTCGGCCTAAGGTCTCCCTCTCCGATTGGCATACAATGTGATGTGGGATCATGTGTCCATCAATTGTGTTTTATAACGCTACGCACGTTCCCCGCCTAGCATCGTCTCTGCTACGTCGGCACCGCATGATGATAAAATGAATGCTTGGTCCTATCATACGACCTTAAATTGTGACATTATCATCCTAGCCGCACGACGAAAAATGGCATTGCATTGTGGTGACCTCGTTGTAGAGGACATCAAGTTGGGTATTGGTCACGTGGCATGCCATTTTTCAACGCCTATCACGGCTTGATCCCTGTGGTGACACCATGGCCTACTACTGTAGGCCTGTCGCTTCACAAAAAAACCTCTCACCTTAAAGGAAAAACATGATTTATCAAATTACTCTTCTTTTAGTGCATGGGCCACGACCGCACTCACCTTTTCCCCTGGAACTAGTATTTTACCATGTCACCTTTAAGAACTACGTATGGCTTGATTCTCATCCTCATGAGATACGTAGGAGCGCCCGAGCACTTCCCCACGGGCCCAACCTAACCTTTGTGTTCGGTCCCTCGACTCGAGCATTTCCCTAGAGAAAGCTTGGTATGTAGGGATTAGGTCCTCCTTCACGACGAGTCTTGTTTCCATGTGTCCCATACTCCCTTCACCCAGTTATGGTCTGAGGTCAATTAAGATCTATGTATGGCTTGATTCTCATCCTTATGAGATATGTAGGAGCGCTTGGGAACTTCCCCGTGGGCCCAGCCTAACATTCGCTTTTGGTCCCTTGACCTAAAGCCTCTCCCAAGGGGGTCATGCGGTGTGATATGGGATTGCGTCCTTATTCACATCAGGTTGTTCACCACATCATACACACCCCCTATTCCCATTCACACCAGGTGTTTGAGTTACTCCACCATGTGCCTCTTATGTCTCCTCCAATCCATGATCCGGATTCTATGACCCTAAACTAAGATCTTCCCATGGGAAAGGAATCTTCTCCCTCTATCTAATATGTCTCGTCGTACTCACATGTGTTTTCACCAAGAGCCCGAAGTGTGGGATTTTCATACAGACATTCCATTCGTCCCATGACCAAGCTTCGTGAGCTTGCTGTTTGGATCCTCATCTTCATCCACATCCAAAAGGATCCTCGGACGACAAGGATACTAGGCTTAAGGGCTCTCCATGAATGCTGGACCTAAGGGCCCTCCAATTGTTTCGGGCCAACATCCCTACGGATATCTGACAACATTTGTGACATGGTCCCGTGTTTCTAACATGGTCAATGGTCAACCCTCATTTATTTGTCCCCATTCTAGGCTAACGCGATATGGGTGCTGGGTTTCACCACGGTCAACAGTTATCCTCCATCGTCACGTCGCCATCATCGTGATCGGAATCTCGAGCGCCATGATTCACACATTTCCACTTCCTCATGTTCAAGTGGAATTCCATAATACTCGGCACTTTCTCTTCGCACATCTAGCTGCGCTAAATGATCGTTTTAGTGTCATTGGGTCGGTATTCACAGAACGTCCCTTTTCCCTAACCTGCCCCTTTTTATTTCGGGAAATTCCCACCACTACATCTTGTTTCCCACACAGAGCACGACTCACGTGGGATTAGTAGTTTTGGCAGGATGTGTACCAACATGGTCAGGCTTCTTATCGTCCCGCATGACGTTAAACTGCACTTCCAGAACTACGTATGGCTTTATTCCCATCCTCATGGGGTACGTAGGAACGCTCGACCACGCTGTTTCGGGCCCAACCTAATCCTCACTCTTGGTCCCTCAACCTAAATAGTTTCCTCCGGGGGTACGTGGTGCGATTTGGACTCCAAGTCCTCATTCAAGTCAGTTTCATGTCTACCACACCACACACTCCCTGGGATCATCCCTTTTATTCCACGTCCTAGCGTATGACGTCAAACTACAGGAGTTCATGTGTCCTCAAAGAATGACACTAAACTGCGGTTCTATACTGAGCAAGCTCAGGATGCCCCATGTTAATCATGGGATGCACCAGAGCCTCTATCAGAGAGGATTTCACCTGCCAGTGTTGGTCTTTGACTGCACTGTGCTTCTAGAACTACATATGGCTTCGTTCCCATCCTTATGGGATACGTAGGGAGACCCAGGCATTTCACCTAGGGTCCAGCCCTAGGAATCATAAAATCATATTCCTCCCCCTGGTCGGACCCCTCATAGGGGACCGTGTAATTATGACTCTTCCCTGAACAAGTTCAGAATGCCCCAAGATTACATTGGGAAGCGACAAATCCCCTCTCTAGAGAGTCCCTGTCCAAAAGAAGGAATTATCCATGATCAAACCAATGCGCCCATATGGTGTACTCCCACCACGGTGGTGTAACTACCTAAGTGTTGGATTCTATTCGGACAAACCATCACTCCATATTTCACGCTTTGTGTGCCCCTTATTCGGACTCTCGTCCCCTTTCATGTCTCGCGGGACCCCCTAACGGCCTGGTCTCATCCCGCATCGGCTAACCTACCATCCGGGGCCTACATTCTAGAAGACTGGTCATGTTTGGAAGGACCCCTAACAGTATGGATGTTTGACCTATGGTCCGCCAGCAGTCCTAGGTCAATGTCCTGAATTATTGACCGACAATATTTGCGACATGGTCCCGGGTTTCGAACATGGTCAACGGTAGAACCTCATTTTTTCCCCATTACAAGATAACACACTAAGGATACCGCTTCTCCACCATGGTTAATGGCTGTCCTTTATTGTCACGCCATCCCCACAACACTCTGAATCTTGGGCATCATAATTCACACTTCCCATTTCCATCTGTTTGGACCGATTTCAGCGCCCCTGGCATTGCACCATTCGTGCATAAGAGAACGCTGAAGAAATGGTAATTCGGCTGTTCAGAAAAGTTCCTTCTCCAGCCAAGCCTCTCCCATATTTTGGAAATCCGAACTGGTAATCCAAATCCCAGATGCCAGGAGTACGGTCTCCACTCCTATGTTAGGTGGGACGAGAAGGCAACTATCTCCTATCTCTCACATCAGGCTCGACCCACGTGGGCTTGGGGAATTATCGCCGAACGTCCAATAAAAATTGTAGGGATGTAACGAGGCGATTCAAATAGTGGAAATCGTGCGCGCTACGACATTCAAAACAAATAAAGAAACAAAATTGAAGCACGAAAGTACCAATAAAAGGTTTTTGGTTTGTTACAATACCCGGGGGTCAACTCCCCCCGTGGACGGGTTGACCCTGTCAAAAGAGCATTGCAGTTCCGCCACCCATTGACTAGTGGCGTCCAAGGCTTGCTACAGCTGACTCAGCTCCCGCTCCTCCTCGGTAGGATCAGGGCGTAGTTCGTCAGCCTTGCCATTGGCCCTATCTACGCCAGCTTGCACGGCAACCATCTTTGCAGAGGCCTGCCTCATATGCTCTTCTGCCTCTGCCAGCTGGGCCTTGAACAGTGAGATCAGCTCAGATTGTGCATTAAGAGAGGCTAAAAGCTCATCTGCCTGGGTCTGCATCTGTTGGACCTCGCCTTCAGCCTCCTGAAGATTCTTGATGTTGGTCGCCTTCCTCCGCTGCCAGCCCACGCTGAGCCTATGATCATGCTCCCAGATCTTCTCAGCCATAAGATCTCAGATGAGTACGTGAGGACGTTGGGCATCCACTCCCCCAGCGCACAGTTCGTGCAACCGCGAGTGGAGTCTATCCATTTCGGCCAGCCATTGCGCTTGGGGGGTGTCCTTGATGAAGCGTGTGATTAGCTTCCCCGACCGGCAGCGGACTATGCTTTTGTCTTCCTCATCGGAGGCCGTTTCGTCCCAGTCTGTGTGATTGGAAGTCTCGTATGCAGGATACACTCACAAGAAATCCTCGGCAGGATCTAAATCTGGTGTTGAATCCAGTACGACATCTGGCACCGAAGAAGGTGTGACAAGACTGGGACCAACCGGTTGATCCTCTTCATCGGAGTCCACCGCGATGACCTCAGGCACGACCCTGGTGGTGGTCCCGCCAATGATGATGTGTGTTACAGCTTGAGGAGATGGAGGGACTATCGCCACCATCACCGGCATTCCCCTTGGAGGAATGCCACCAGACATCCCGACTAGTCTTGCCGCAGCAGCCCACGCCAGTTGGAGAACTGTACAACAGAGAGGGACATAAAGGTTAGTTGGCATAGTCTACATGTGACGACAAGGAAACCGGTAGAGGAAACTTACGGAGATCGACCTCCTGGCGCTGCTCTTGAGCTGGTACTGATGGGACACTGAGGCGAGGCCCTCCGTATACTATTGGATGGTCTGGAGATTCCGGAAGAGCCACCTCGGGTTATCTGGTCCCACCAGATGCGGAACTGGACGCAGCCATAGGCATAGGTTATGAAGGTCTCGCATCATCACCCTCCGAGGGGCGAGAACAAGGCCTCCGAACAAGTTCCTCCTGCATGGCTCAAACATCGGTGAGAAGTCCATAGTGACCCAAGAACAGACAGTAAGGAAAGAAGTTCGGATTGCTACCTTGAGAGTCTCTGCAAAATCGTTGGAATCTGAGCCTTGATCTCCAACCTATCCCTCCTCCAACGGGATCCCTTCTCTAGCCTCATCCTCCCGAGAGGATTCCTCTAATTCTTCCGGCAGGGGGAAGCGCTCCCTCAGATCGGCAGCCGATAGTTATGGGGGGACCGTTCGATTCAGCAACACCCTCACCCAGTCTGTCATTGGGTGAGGGACACCACTGGAGTGGACGTAATCCTCCAGCTCATCCAAGTATTGCTCTGCCTCCACCGGAGACGCCATGAATCCAGCCTGGACTGGGCCTATGCCCGGTAATTCCATCCCGAGGTGATTCAGGTGGGCCCATATCTCGGGTGGGCTGAGGAATTACCAGTTGACATCCCAAATGTCCCAGGCTTCCAGGAAGACAACATCCTATGCCATGTCGATATGACTCAAGCGCTTCCCCGGATCCTGAGTGGATATCCTACGAAATCCCCTCGATGGCTGCCCCTCCGGATGGCCATGCTCTTCTGGAATCACCGGATCCGCCGCTGCTGCCACACCCTCGCCCGGTGCGGGTCTCACCGTCATGGCAGCCCCTCTACCACAAGAGGCCCTAGCTGCCCTCCGACCCCGACCTCGAGATAGAGGAGGCCCACCGTCACCGACCCAAATAGTTGGTTGCTTCAGCATCTCCCCTGGGTAAGCAGCTTCCCAACTAATGGCGTACTCCCTCACAAATCCTAAAGAGGTGGTGCATGGAGGCAATGCATTCCGCATCTTTCCATATTCCCATGTAAACATGAGCCACAGGTGACTCATCACACACGGGTGCTCCTCGTGACGCACCTCCCATTAGACCTGCGGGGTCATCCGCTGGAGGCACCAGAACTGCTTCGCAAACCGATGCGGGGTGTACGGTTCGCAGAGTGGCTCAAGATCCACTCGTGCCACCAAAACTCCACCTCGAAAGGCCAGGAGGTAAGCCCGATGTTCTTCTGTTCCCCGCCAGTCGTCAGTAAGTATCCCCGTCGGCAATGGGAAGGGGTGAAAATTAAACTCATCCACCCTCCACAACCGATTCAGTACCATCGGCATGGTTAGTTTGAACGGGAAGCTCCCGACCGCGTTCAGGATGGAGGGGCCGAAATTTGATCCCGGTGGAGAAATAGGGTTTGGATACTCATAAATTCCCCTGATGTGCACTGCGATCCACCCATACAGGATGTGGAAGGGCCCGCATATCCTTGGCAGCTTCTTGTCCTCGCTAATGTGCCGCAGCATTCTGTACAATTTGGCGAGCATTGGAATCCCCAGATTGATCTGCTGCCCCATGGCCAACATGGCCGCCATAACAAATGAGCTGGGCCGTACCCCATGCTTGTATCCCTCACTGGTAGAATCCAACCACAGATGAGAGCCGCGATGAATGTCTCCAGCCTAACTATCGGTTGTTGTTCAGTGATGACACTGAACCCCCAAGTCTTCCATTGTCTATCCTCCAAGACCTGCCAATACAAGTGCCCCTTACCCTGTTGAGCTGCCCTCGGACAAGTTCGAGGCCTCGGAGGGAATTCTGGATTCTCTGGGAAATTCAGGAAGCACTTGAACCATCTCCTAAAGTGGACATCCCTAACTGCCTCCTTATCCTCTCCAGAGACGAGTACCATCATCACCGATGCCAGTCGCGGCATTTTCTCTATATCCTCCCACGCACTCATGACGGGGAGGAACTCATTATACATGGTCCCCAAGATCGGAACCCCAGAAATCTGATGGACATCCCACAGGCTGATGCCCACCTCCCAATGATGCAGGTGAAAGGTATTGGTCCTAGACAACCATCTGCTCAGCAATTATGGCATCAGTTTCTTGGGTTGGTAGATGTGGAATTGGGAGGCCCATGCCACCTCATATAACCCCACTCTCCTCAGCTTGACCCCAAACTCCTCGCATGAGGTGCCTACCCAGTAGGCCCAGGCCCAGTCATCAGTAAAGTTGCCACCCTGGCGCAGGTCCCACTCATCGGACCATCCCTTCTTCAAATCCTGCAAATCCGCCTTCAGCATGGTACGGTAGAGATGAGGGGACATCTCCGGTTGCAGTGGCTTCCCATCAATATCATTCACATGGTTGTAGAGACAGTCAGCGATGACGGGTGTGAAGTCCTCCTGCGCATGAGCATCGGCCACCCTGAACCATTGGTGCTGACATGGTGTGCTCCTGAACCAGCAAGCTGGTTCGTCCCTACTCGCCTTAGGGATGAAGATGTCATCCCTCCACCCGATGCCGTACAATGGCAGCTTCTTGCACTGTGGATAATTATTCTGACCCTCCGATAGCAGATCTGTCAAAGAAGCGTGGTCCGAATGGCTTCAGACCATATCCCCAAGGCCTAGACAGTTGTCCATCTCATCCTGACAGGCAGCATCTGCAAGCACCCCCAATACGGCCTCTCGATGGTCCATTCCAGTTCCGGAACTCAGAAGGGAATATTTTCAGAACGGATCGTGAAGATGGATCGCGAAGATGACGCGCGAAGGTCGGTCACGAAACCAAGCCGCGAAGTCTGGCCTAGGCCGACATGCAGAAGTTCGCTTGGCACAGATGTGGAGTCGGAGACCCGCGCGTCTCCGCGAAGCTCGATTCGCGTAGAGCAGTCGCGGAGTACGCGGAGCTTCGCGAAATCGAGAGCACAAAAAGACAAGGAAGTCGTGTGAAGACAAAAGAGTTCGACCCCCCTATTTATAGGCGGCGACCCCGGAGCATCGCGACGCGCCTCACCCACGCGGAGCATCGCGGCGCGTCCAGATCCGGGGCCCCCGATCAACACCACGGGCCCTCTTCACAAAGTCGCATCGAAAACCGCCGACAATTTGGGCGATTTTCCCTCAAACTTCGACCATTCACCCTCCGCAGCTCCAAGTCTTAGGGGGCGCATTTTTTGGCGCCAAAATATTGCATGAAAGGAAGGGACAAAAAAGAAGGTTGGCACGCTGCCTCGCGAAGCACCGACGCGAAGCACCCCGAGCATCGCGAGCCTGCCGTGAAGCTCGGGAGGCGGTAACTCTCCGCGAACGCATTCGACGTTTGCGAGCCCGCCGCGAAGCTCGGGGGCAGTAACTCTACACAAACGAGTTTGACGTTCGCGAGCGTGCCGCGAAGTACCTGAGGCGGCGCACGAGCTCCGCTTCACGGCGCCCCTTGCCTATAAATACTGGACTCCCCCTGAGTCCCGAAGACGGACAATCCGACCTTTCGTCTTCTCCTCTCCCGAATCTTGAAGCACTGTTTGCCCCCGGGAATCATGAGCTCCGTGAGGTACTTCTACTTCGCCTGACGCCTTCTCTTTGAATCGTTTTGAGCCCCTCTTCCGAGAGGGATTCCATTCGCGAAGCTCAAGGGCATTCACGAAGGAAGGGGATTCCCAAGGGAACCCGGGCAGCCGCAGAGCGTTTATGCTTTGCGAAATACATGAGCTGTACTAGTGATCCTTATGCTAAGGCAGGATCGCTACACATCGCGATGAACACTGCTTCACAGCACCCTGCTTCGCAAGGCACCTCTTCTTCACGGGGCAATGCTCCGCGAATACTGTTCCACTTCGCGAAGCACCCTCCACTCACACCTATGCCCCATGCTAAGGCTAAGGCACTCCGCTTCACGAAGCACACTCCTTTTCTTAGAAATTCCACTTCCCGTGCGACCCTCCAGGTATGAACGATGTGATTTCAAAGTCCCACGGACAATACCACTCGTAGCGTTGCTTCGCCTAATTCTTCTTCGCATAGGCACGCTAACGGCTATTGCTTCTTCGCATAGCCAGGCTAACGTGGACCCCTCGATGGTTCGCTCCATAACCCACCTTGAAAATGGCCTTGCCAGTACCTTCCCTCCCCCAAAGACCAGAGGGTACCGGTTATGTAAGTCCTAGGGATGCGGTGTGAGCCCACCTCGTCCGAGCTGCAGGATGTTAAACTGCCATGAACCATGTCCTCAACACATGACGTTAAACTATGACCCGACCTCCTGCCTCTCACAAAGGGTCCCCCCATCTTGAACATTATTTACACCACTCATCTCCACAGGAGTGGAATCACCCATCCACAAGGGATGATATCCTCCTTATTGGAGTGGCGTATGTTCTTAGGAGAGGGGCGACCCTAGTTCCCCAACGGATGTCTGCACCTCTGCATCTCCATACTTCCCCACTGCCAAGGTCAGTGGAGGGCATGATAGGGAACGAGGAACCTCCCATCATAGGTCCCAAATCCCTCTTTCGCTGCGCCCTGTCACACTTCGGGCCTCCATCCTAGAGTAAGTCCCAGCACCATGGGCCACCTAACACGTAAGCCCCTCTTCGCATCTCACGGACGCACCCTTTGCGGCGTGATCGTTAGGTACTTCCTGTCTCTTGTTTCTCACACCGAGCATGACTCACGTGGGCTTAGAGTTGGCATTGGCCATGACCATACCATTGTCCCGCATGACATTAAACTGAACACCCATTTGAACTATGAGTTCTTTGATCCATGTCAAGGCATGTTACGTAAGAAGCCTCCACGAGGTTCAAGCCCACCCATCATTTCCTCACGTCGAGTTCTACCTGCGTCCAGCACGACGTTAAACTGCATTCCAGCCCGACCGCAAGCCATTGTCACAACCCGAACTACGAGGACTTTGATCCATGTCAAGGCATGGTACGTAGGAAGCCTCCCAGAGGTTCAAGCCCATCTCCCATCAGACCAAGGTCCCTCATTTACGTCTATTCACCGACACCCACCGCCTGTCGTTTATTCACGTCAGGGTTCACTACCGTCTCGCATGACGTTAAACTGTATTCCATAAATCCTTTGAACTATGAGGACTTTGATCCATGTCAAGGCATGGTACGTAGGAAACCTTCCCAAGGTTCAATCCCACAACTAGTGGACCCCCGGGTCTACTTTCACGTCAGTTCACCGATGAAACCCTTTGAACTACGAGGTCTTTGATCAATGTCAAGGCATGGTACGTAGGAAGCCTCCCTAAGGTTCAAGCCCATCTCTCAACAGACCAAGGTCCACCTTCACGTCAGTTCTCTAACGCATCAGACCAAGGTCCACATTTACGTTGGTTCGCTGACGACATCCATCGGGCCATGGTCCACCTTCACGTCGGTTCACCGGCACCATCCCAAACTACGCGGACTTTGATTCCCTGCCATGGGGATACGTAGGAAGCCTCTTCAAGGCTCAAGCCCAACTTCACTATCGCCCCTACGATGGTACCACTTCATTCCCTCTCCACTTCATTCATCCATCCATCACCCATCCTGATTCTCACCCGGGCCACCACATCCCGGTGGGATCAATAAATCCACCTCCTCGCTGATCCTAGCGGCGCATGGGCCGCTTTCCACGTGTAAGCCCCATCATATCTCCGGGTCGTTGTCCTCTGTGTACACCCCGATTCATCACCCTTTCCAACTACGTGGGTTTTGATCCATGTCCTCTACATAGGGTACATAGGAAAACTCCAAGAGGTTCAATCCCAACCAATGGTAATCCATGGTGTCCCCCATCCTGGGGCGCACTTCCCTTGATCCGCCCTCAGTGGTGTTCAGATCAGCCATTACGGTGTGACATCTCCCCTCCATGGGGAACACCACCTCAGATCCATCCTCATTGGGCATTCTGATCCATCCCCTTGGTAAACCTTCCAGGTGTTCCCTCCTTTGGATATACCAATCTGATCCATCTCTATGGGATTTTCCGATCACCCTCATTCCGTCTCCGTAAGACATTAAACTCACATCCTATCTCGTGATAAACATGAGATGCCTGAGAAAAACCCCGGATGACACGCCTTTGGCGTAACCGTCTCCACTGGATGTTAAACTCACGGCGTACCCTATGATAAACATGTGAAGATGAGGAAAACCTCAGATATGTGTCTATGGCATATAATTCCCCGCACTGGATGTGGGATGCCTCGGGCTTCCACGCCCTCGAGAAGCCCTGTGACCAGGGATAATAGACAGACATGCAAGATTCCCCAGCATCCAGACACGCTACTGATTCCTCAACATGACTACTCCCCTGACTGAAGGTTGCTGCCCTTACCGGACCCTTTGGAATGTCCTGACAGAAGCAGTGTAATTAACCGGTGTCCATGGAAACATGGAACTGTGAAGAGTTTCACGAACAATGTATTAAATCTATGAGGGAGACCCAGACAAGGTGACGAGTTCTGAGGAGGAATCCACAGAAGGAAGAACCGACATCCCATCCCCCCATTTCGATTAAGGAGCAGACGTACCTGAACAAATAACCAATGCCGCCCGCCTTTGGAAAGTGGGAATGCGGGGCAACAGCTGCGCGTCCTCCACAGATGGATGCGCGTTCCCCAACAGAAAGCGTCGAAAACATTAGGTAAGATACATGATCTTTCCAGTATATTTCTATGTGCTTACCATGGAGAATAATCTGGTAAATTCTCATGCTCCAATTATCTTAGGTAGTCCCTTCCTGAAAACTGAAAAAAATGATAATAAATGTCCATGAGGGTGAAATTTCCAAGGAGTTTGGAGATGAAGTCATGATATTGAATGTTATGGACTCCATGAAGTACCCCTGAAAGGATCATCCTAGATTTTTTATCACCCATTTTGAACCGCCAAATAAAAAACCCATGGAATTTGATTGTCCTGTTCTTAGGAAGATTATGAGTATTGGTTATAGATTGATGTCTAAGAGCACTTATGCACCTATTTCTAATGCACAAAACTCTCTTAAATTTTATTTTGAAATGGATTCATATTCTGATTTTGATAATTCTCACTCTAACTAGGACATGGTGGTTGTGTATTCTGATGGACTTGATGCATTATTCAATGATTTTGATGATGTATATTCTGATAATGATTTTCATTGTGCACATATTTCAGTTCCTTCAATTTCTACATCTATACATCACCCCCTACATTGGAACTCAAGTCATTTCCACTAAATCGAAAGTACACATACTTTTTAAGTGCTGATAAATTACATGTTATCATTTCTAACAATCTCCCTTTTTAATATAAAGAAACACCTTTGAATATTGTGAGAGAGAACATCAGGGTAATCGGGTGGACCTTGGCTGACATATCTGGTATTATCCCCTCCATTGGAATTCATAGGATTATTTTTTAGTATGGGACTAAACTAAAGAGGAATCGAAAAAGGAGACTAAATCTAACTCTTCTAGAAGTTGTAAAAAAAGAAGTTGAAAATTGATTAAGGAATGTATAATTTATCCCATTTTAAATTCTTAGTGGGTGAGCTCTATGTAGGTTGTGCCTATGAAAAGTGGTGTTACTATTGTTAAAAATGATAAAGAGGAGTTAGTTTCAACGAGAATGAAAAACAGTTGGTGAGTGTGTATTGATTATAGGAAAGTAAATCAATCCACTCGCAAGGACCATTTCCCCCTCCCATTTATTGATAAAATGCTTGAGAGAGTATCTAGGAAGATAGATTATTGTTTCTTGGATGGATTTTCTGGATATTTTTAGGTTCCTATAGCTATATAGGATTTGGATAAGACAACATTCACTTGTCCATTCGGTGAATTTAAATACAGAAGGATACCATTTAGACTTTTCAATGCCCTAGGTACCATCCAGAGATGCATGGTGAGTATTTTTTCTGATTTTATTAAGACTTTTATGGAGGTATTTATGGATGATTTTACAGTGTATGGGTCTTCATTTGATAATTTTATCTCTAGTTTCGGAAAGGTTTTGAATTGTTGTATTGAAAATTATCTGGTATTAAACTTTGAAAAGTGCCATTTAATGGTAGAGCGTTGAATTTTGTTAGGGAATGTAGTATCAAGACATGGTTTAAAGGTTGATAGATATAAGGTAGATATTAATTCATCCTTACCCTATCCTTCATGTGTGAGTGATTTTATATCTTTCCTAGGGAATTCAAGATTTTATAGGTGCTTCATCAATGATTTTGGTAAGATTTATCTTCCTCTGTCATGATTACTTCAAAAGGATCCTAATTTTGTGTTTTATGATTCTTGCATGACTTTATTTGATGAGATAAAGAAGTGTTTGACCACTCCACTGATCATGCATACCCCATAGTGGGAGCTTCCTTTTGAGCTTATGTGTGATGCCTCTATCTTTGCAGTTAGAGTTGTCTTATCTTAGATTGTGGACGGATGTTCACATGTGATTGCATATGAATTGAGGAAACTATATTCAGCCCAATCAAAATAAATATCTATGGGAAAGTAGTTTCTTTCCATCATATTTTTTTAGATAAACTATGTTCATATTTATTGGCCTCTAAAGTAGTTGTTTTTTTACCATGTAGCTCTGAGGTACCTCTTGAAGAAGCCGAATGCAAATCCCAGGTTAATCCGATGGATGCTCCTTCTTCAGGAATTTGATATTGAGATAAAGGATAAGATGGGGTCAGAAAACCTAGTGGTGGACCACAACAGTAGGCTAACTCACACACTATAGGATGACACCTTGGATCAGGTACCACTTTAGGACACTTTCCCCAATGAGTAACTTTATGCCATCGTAGGTACGCATCCTTGGTATACATATTTAGTTAACCACCATGTAGCCTCTAAAATCCATGAAAATTTAAAGAAACATAAATTCCAAAAATTAAATAGTCAGTCTAAATTTTATGTGTGGGATTATCCCTACCTATGGCGCATGTGTAGTGACAAAGTTGTAAGGAGGTGTTTTTTTCGATCATTAGTTTGAGTTTGTTCTACATTCTTCCATACACTTTCATGTGGAGGACACTTTGGACCCCAACGAATATCTAGTAATGTATTAGACTATATATTATATTGTTATATATTATTTCATGATAATCATCTATTTTGTAAGTCATGCTCTCATTGCAACACACTGGGAACATTCCTAGGAGACACAATATTCCCCAACAACACATACTCTTCTGTGATATTTTTGATGTATAGGGAATCTATTTTATGGGTCCTTTTCCTAGTTCATCTAGTTTTTTGTATATTTTTGTTTCTATTGATTATGTGAGTAAATGAGTGGATGCAAAGTCAATCATGAATGATGGTTCTCATGTTGTAGTGGAATATATCAAGAAACAATTTTTTGCTGGTTTGGAGTACCAAAGGCCATCATCAATGACCAAGGGACACACTTTTGTAATCAAGATTTGTCTTCTCTCCATCAAAGGTCTGGGGTGACACAAAAAACATCAACACCATACCACCCCCAAACAAAAATCCAGGCTTAGGTTTCAAATTGTGAGTTGAAACAAATTTTGGAAAAAAAACGTGCATCTGAATAGGAATTATTGGATAAAGCACTTGGATGATGCGCTATGAGATTATAGGACAACATACCAGACACCCATCAGTATGTCCCCATTTCAGATTGTTTTTGGGAAATCATGTCATCTACCCATGGAATTTGAGCATCATAAATATTCAGCTATAAAGAAATGCAACATGGATTTGGCCAGAGCTCGAATTCAAAGGAAGCTGTAAATTCAATAGCTTAAGGAGATTTTATTATAATTATTTGACAACTCAAGTCTCAACAAGGAAATATCAAAATAATCTCATGATAGAATGAACAAACAAAGGGAGTTTCATGTTGCATTGAAAGTCTTACTCTATAGTGCACAACTTAAGATGATGTCTGGTAAGTTGTGTTTCAGATTCTTTGGTACTTATATTGAATCTAATATTTTTCATTATGGTGTAGCATAGATCACACAAGAGGACACTGGAATAATATTTACAGTCATTGGGTAACATTTGAAGTAATACATGGACGGAATATCTACTGATGTAGTGGATTTCATCACACTGCAGACCACATCATCACTTGAGAATATCATGTTGTTCCTAACCCTTTCATTTTTATATTATTTTTCCTATTTAAAATTATACATTTCATGTGTACATATCATCTCATGGGTTCACATTGAGTACAATGTAATATTCTAATTATGGGGGAGGGGAAAATATTTTGGGGTAGATATTTAGGATTTTCATTTGTGTGTTTTTTTGGTATTTTCTATTAAGTTTTTGGTTAAAATTTTCAAAAAAAACCAAAAATAAATAAATAAATAAATATATATATATATATTTATATATATCATATAACATTCTAATTTGGAACATATAGAAAATGCATGTTATCAAAATTCATTGGTAGAATGATAAGAATGAGTAGGATTTCATCATCAAGGGAAATTTTTATAAATATTAATATCATTAATTATATGAATGGTTGTGTCATTATAAAACCTTTTTAGATTTTGACATCATTATTTGTGATATTTGTTTATGGTAAATTTTTTCATTTATTTCTCCACACAAATTTTCACTAAACCATGACTTGTAAAATTTTTCTTAATCAATTAAAGGTATGGTAAAGTTAGGTAAAAAAATTCATTGGTTGATCCATACATATTTTTATCTTCCAATCAGTTTAATTATTGTACTGAATTGACCTATGTGTGTATACATGTTATATGACTATTGTATGCCATTAAAAAATTATGGTTTGTGTCTTGCACAGGTCAAAAACCACTCTTCATCGACCCTTGATACTGTTATAAATATTACAATTAGTGTCATGAGTAGATCAAGCATAGGTTGAGAGTTGAGTGTGATAATTGTTCCATGTTCAAGTTAAAAAACATAAAATAATAATAAATTAGTGGAGTGATAAAATATACAAAATATGGGGATATCTAGGTTGAGAGATTAAGGTTTGACTTTCAGTAATGCTTAAGTGAGTGGGTCTTGAAATTCGATTACAAAGGAATGTAGAAAAGGTTAGGTGAATCAAACCAAGTAATAATAATTGTCTTACTTTACCTGAATATACTGAAAAGGGTGGATTTATGAGTTTGGAATTGTTGGCACACACACATGGAGAGTTAGTGGCATGGAAGACCGATGACTCGTTTCTCTATGATTAGTGTTATGAATCTCACTAGATTTTTTTGACAAAATTTTTTGTGACAATTACTTTAAATTTTATTAATATTTAATCTTTATGGTATTCTTACTTTTCATATATTTTCACTGTGGATTGAGAAATATGAACATGTGTATCTTGTCACAATTTTTTTGAATACATGATATGAGGTTTTTCCCTTGAGTAAAAAAGAGTAAGTGTGGGAGAGTGGATAAAATATAATTTTTTTTGAATATTTTATTTATATTAAATGACAAAATTTCCCCAAATGGTGTTACATATGTTTATTTATAAAATATTTGGGATTCGATCATTCATTTGAAAATTTGATGCAAATTCTAGTTTTACACTTTACAAATTCATTGTAGTATTTTGAACATAAATAATTTTATTTGAATTATTTAAACATAATTTTTTTTAAATATGATCCTTAATTAATTGGATATAACTTTCATTCAGGACATGTAAACTAAATCCTTCATTTTATTGGACTTGATGGGCCATGAGGTCGAAGTTGTGATGGACTCTCCAGATTGGACACTAGTGATGTATTTGGGCCATAACATTTTCATTTGGGCTTATATTAGACACTTATTTTTAGAGTAGATCTGGTACCCATTTTAGAAAATATCAACCTTCTTTAAGGACATATGGTTCACGTGTTTGGTGGTCAAACATGCAGTGAAAGTTGGATTAATTTATTTGGATGAATTTCCCCATTTACACTTCAAACCTCTTAAAACCTAGCCTCCCATACACTCTATAAATTGGTATTTATCTCATTTGGAGGGGTTGGTACATGAATTAAGATATTTTAAGCGTAGAATAATTGGTTCCATACCATTTAAATTCACAATTGGAGGAGGTAAGCTACCATGATTGGATCTCCTCCAAAATTTTCTTCTTTTCCTCTTCTTTGTTGTAATATTGTTGTACTTTCAATTAACTCTAAGTCACTCTTCCATTTATTCTATTATTTTAAATTTTATTCTTATCATAATCCTTCAATTGGTGTGTGAAATTAATGAGTATAAATTCTATTGGGTTATAACCTTTCAAAATCTTTGCAAATGCAATTCGTTTCTACGATGACTATGCCGCCCATGGAAGAGTAGTTTTCTTAGTAATCAATAATCCTCTTACTTTATTCATTTATTTATTTTGAATAATTAAGATAATTTAATTAAAAAAATATGATCCATGAATTGACTTTTAAAATTATAAGAAACTAATCAAACATCTAAACAATTGACACAAAAACATGTGAGGTCAATATTTCAGTAAATTTTGAGAGAAAAAACATAATTGGTAAAACCAAACCACACGGGATAAATTTGTAGAAATAAAATATAATCCATAAACACAATTCATCCTCATTTTATATAATGGATATGTACCCTAATTTTACACTGACCATAATCTATACTTAGAATGTAAATCAAAGCAGGGTGTTGCGATTGCATGTTCTGAAGCTGGCCTAGGGTTTAACTCTTTTCATTTTTGTGGTAATGTTAACTCCCGTAGGGTTTGAGGGTTAAAATATTAGGGGATTTTAATTAATTGGATATAAATTTAAATAATAATTATTAATAGGTAATTGAAGAGTTATAGTTAGATATATTACACCTTATATAATATTTTCTAAAAAAACATCTTCTTGCTCTGTTTTATTAATCAAATTTCATTTCAAAAACAAAAAAAAAATGAAATCTTCTTCCATCATGATTATACTTATTATTTTATAAACAATGAAAAACCCCCCATCCTTATAAATTGTTTATTTTATTTTTTTTACTTTCCACATACCTTTTATATGTTGTTTTAAATTACTTCCTCCTTTGAGAGATGACCTTGGTCAGCCACTCTACTGCACCTAAATAACCCAAACCGGAATATCATTTGAGAGTGCCCATGACAACACCTTTCACCTTGTTAGGATAGATCCATTCAAATACTATTATCCCTTACTACCCTAATCTTGGTACTTCACATGATATTCTTTGCAACAAGTTTCATGGATTTATCATCTCTTCCATATATTGTATGTTGATACTAAGGATTTGTAAAATGTCATTTTCACTAGATTGATATGACATGTTTCATGAATACCATTATAATTTCTCATCCAAACCTTTTTCATTAGAAAAAAAAATAAAAATAAAAAAATGGTTTATGTATTAAGAAGTTCAAAAATCACCATTACTAGACCGATGAATATTATGATGAACCATATGTGGTTAGGTTATGGATGTGAGATGTATCCTAGACATTAATTTTGACAAATAAATAAAATGAAAATGATAAAGGAATATCGATCATTATTTATGCTTTATTGACATATTCATGGACCCTCTTTGAGATTTTTAAAGTATGGAGACAATTATTTCTAGGAGGAGTTACATCATTATACTATTCATAATTATCATTCATTATAAATGAGAGTTTACCCTCCCTTTTTAGATTTATTTTTATCATCTATTCACCTGCCCTCAGCCTCAGAGACAGTTGGACCTTATTTATTAAGACCTCGTGATTAATTTTATATTTGTCTTTTCAATGTGGAGTTATTATAACCAATTAAATCCTATATTAGGAACATGTATTTAGGGTATGATCATAACTCCAGATATATTTTACCTTGAGTGGTGAGAGAAACATTATTGTGAAGAAAATTGTAAAATGGGTATAGCTTCTGAGGAAAAATTGAAAAATTGTTATTAAAGGAAGAAATAATCAAAATAAAGAACTTAATTATGTGACATGATTGATTTTTTTCTATATTATTTATTTTGGAGGACTCCCATTTTATTCATTCACTTAGTTTTATTTTCTAGTTGTAATTCATGTTTCCTATATAAAAATTGTTTAATTTAGAATCCATGTATAGATGATTTTTTCTTGAGGAAAAGAAGTTGTTCAAGTGTGGGGGAATTTGATAATGGATATATATATATATATATATAAATTGGATTATTTTATTTAATTTTTAATAATTATTTATTAAATAATATTCTAGGTTTTGGTTTGTCTTTTCAATGAATAGTAACTCCAGACTCGGCGGAGATGATTATGGAAAATAATAAAAAACATCATCTGTTATTAATCCCTAGTAAATGATCTGTACTCCTGAAGAACACCACCTTGAAACCAAATTACAAGGTGTAAACTAAAAATACAAGGCATGGACCAGGTATATGTCATTAATCTAGAATATGCATCATGAAAGACTTGAATTTCAAATCTTATCAGATGCATGATGTGAGATCAGTGCATGATTTGAAAAAATCTAAAACCTAAATGCCACCAATGATTCAAGACGCGATATTTAGAAATACAAAATCTTAGAATAAATCTTTGGATCAAGAGGACATGACATGAAATAAGATTACACATCATGAAAGTATCAATTTAGAAGATAATTAAATGATTTATACAATGTGAATCATTTACACATCATGTAACATTTGAATTTTATAAATGTACAGCAACCCGATGTGATGAAGAAAGGTTTGAAACCTAAAAATATTTTTATCTTCTCTTATTTATTTCATTGTTGTTTTCTTTCTAGTTTATTTTTATTGATTTCTGTTATTATTTTAAGCATTATTTTTATCACTTTATTTTCGGAGTCTCGTTCATTACTTGTTTCATGTTTCGACATCTGAATCCAATCCTATTTTTCATGAAACGTAAATTTCCACTGAATTCTTCATTATATTATTCATTCAAATTATTATATAATTTATTTAATATTCTTTTAGTTGTGTATTTATTTCATTTAAGTTTTTTTTTCATGACAATCCTATTTCCATCCATTTCCCTACTTTCAGTCAATATCATCATGTGTGGCTAACCCATTTAGGGTTAAACGTTGAGAGTAAGGGTGGATTTAAACCTAATGAATCTGTGAATCAAAACATAGTAACAATATAACAATTAATTAGGTTAAATATAACTTTTAAATCTCATTAATTTGAAACTAACCTGACTATTGGATGTGCAAATTGGTGGATCCTTAACCAAATTAGAGTTGAGTAGGGTAGGACCAATAGCCTGTGATTATTTCTATTTAGAATACAAGATTCATGCACTTAGGTTATTGACTATCTCTACACCAAGTATTAGTTTCCATCTAAGATAGATCCAATTAGTTTAATAAAGATCAATTATTTATCTTTACACCCTATTTTATCCTAATCCATAGGTCTATCCCAAGTTATATTTAGGATTATCTTTTTCCTATACCCTGAAATTCACTATGAGTTCATCCTTTCATTCAAATTAAATCCCAAGTGATGTATTTTTAGAAAAACCAAATCTGAGAGTGATTGATTGGACTCCTTCCCAAAATTTTATTACCACTTGGTTGCTTTCCTATAACTTTACCCTATGGGTTTGACCCTAAACTGCCACTATGTTATGCCTTAATAGCTGAGTGTATTTTGGAAAATATAAATTTTAATTCGATCAATGCCCATGAATAATCAATGATGTCATGTGGTATATTCAATTCCATAAAAACCCTCTTTGGTATTTGGTCAATAAATTTATCTTTACATAGTCCAAGCATCCTCTTAGATATATCATGCATGATCTTGATCCCTATAATTTTGTTTGTTTCACCTAATTACTTTATAGAGAATCATTTTCTCAACCATGAATTTACCTCTTTTAAGCTTTTAATATCATTTCCAATTAGTAATATTTCATCAATATATACTACTATGAAAATAAATTTCCTACCAATAAATCACTTGTAAATATATAGATCACAATCATTATTAATTAAGCCAAACTTATTTATGTATTCATAGAACCAAATATTCCATGACCATGATGATTTATTTAATATATAAATGGACCCCTATAACTTTCATACCTTTTTGGAATTTTTTAGAGTCACAAACCCTTCTGGTTATGTCTTGTACATGTCCTCCAAAAAGTTTCCATTAAGGAATGTATTTTTGAAATCCATTTTCCAAATCTCATTACTATGGAAAGAAGATATGTCAAGTGATACTATTATGGATTTAAACAAGGGAATCAGAGAAAATGTTTATTAATATTAAATGCCCTGAAATTTTCTAAACCCTTTAGACACTAGTTATTATTTATAGGTTTTTAATTTACCTTTGATTCCTATTTTTCACTTTAATACCCATTAATACCAAATGGAATTTACATTAATTGTAGAATTAATTAAAGACACACTTGGTTTTGATACATGCAATCCACATCATAATTTATGGCTTTTTTCCATCTTGTGGTTTCTGAGCTCTCTATTACCTATTTATGAGAAATAGAATCATCATTGTCAACCAATATTGAGTCACCATTATTAGTGACCAAAAAACCTTGTCTCTTTAGTTTCTTACTTCTCTATACCTTTTAAGATATATTTGTGTTTCAAGAAAAAATTCTTCCATGAGTCCTTGTGGAATTTTTTCTTATACCAAATCTTGTTTATCATGACCACAAAAATCATTTCAGTCAATCTTTCTCCGACTATCCTCCTTGAGGATATGTTCTCTCTCAAGAAATATAGCTTGTCTTGTGTCAATTGTTTTATTATTTTAATGGTTTTATAGATTGTATCCACTTGTTTCCATGAAATAACCATTAAAGATACACTTCACAACTCATGGTGCTAGTTTTTTTCTTGATCTAGCCTTAACAAACACCTCAAACCCCCATGCATGAATAGGTGAAAAAATAGTGTTCTTTCCATTGATAACTCTAAGGGAATATCATTTTCCACTTTGGTTGGTACTAAGTTTAGTAAATATAATGTTTTATGTAATGAATATCCCCAAAAAGATAATTTAATTCTTGTATGAGACATCATCAATATTTCTATTGCTAACAAAGTACAGTTCATCCTTTCACTAACATCATTCTATTATGGTCATATTTCCATATAAATAATCATGACATCGTTTAAGTGAATTAAGCTCAATATAGTCCAAATAACCATCTTGATAGAGATTCGTAACATTATTCTCATTTACATTACCAAAAGGGTGATTCTATAACTTGGTGTTATATGACTTGTTCATGTTTGTTTCATTATTAATTTTTAATAATTTCATATCATAACATATGTTATCTTTATAAAATTAGAAACATTTACTTCCAAAGTTGAAAAAAACCATCCATATCTAAGAAAGAAATGGAAATAATTTTCTTGGTAATACTGGGTACATAATAATAATTCTTTAAAACCAAAATAAATATTGTCGTTAATGTGAGGTGGTAGTATCTAATGGGTAGAGTATCCATCCTCACTCCATTAGAAGCCTTTAAATCCACCTATCCAATTGAAAACTTTTAAAATATACTTAGATCATATATTTGGATACAAATGTGAGCGTCACCTGTAGTATCTAATATCTGATTTGTAGTTATAGAAAAATAACACCCAATAAAAATCACATGTAGCTTCCCCATTCTCCTTTGGATGGGTGTAAGTCCCCTTCTAGTTTCCCTTCTTTCCACATGAAAAATATACAACATATTGTAATTTTCATTTCCTCTAGATATTCTTATTGTGTTAAGGATATTTCTATGGATATTTAGACTTGGAATAAGACTTTATCTCCTTTTCCTTATTCATAATCTTATTATTAACCATAAAATGGAGGTTTTTTCATGCCCCATGTATTTATCAACATGAAAAAAATTGTTAGAAGTTCTGATAGTGTATTCTCACTATTTATCATATTATAATTCACAAGAAAATTGGAGATGTTTTTAGGTAGTGGGGATAGAATGAGATATATGAATAACTAATCAGGGATCTTAAACCCCAAGATGTTAAGGGACTCAATTTATCTAATCATCTTCACTACATATTCCCTAACTAGTATTGAGTCTCTATGCCTACATGTCAACAATGCATTGGAGGTCTCATATCTCTCTAATCTTGCCTTATCTTGATAGAGATATCAAAGTTGAGAGATAATATTATACGCATCCATATCCTCATTTTTTTAGAATATCATTGTACATGGAGGATATCATGAAAAAATGGACATTCAATGTGACATCCACACGATTCACATAGAGAAACACCTCTTACTCACTAGCCTCTTTGGAAAGTGACTTGGGAATTGGTGTTTCTATCATGTACAATTTTTGTTCATGGTATAGTATAACATGAAAGTGCCTATACCATTCCTAGAAATTCATGCTGGTGGGAATGTTATCCTTATCTAGTATGGATGATGGTGGTATTTTCAAATTCATTTGATTTTACATTTATATAAAATAAGAGTGGATAATTAGTACTAAATTTGTTTACATTAACATATTCATAAATTTTAATTTAATTAAATTAAATTAATATCTCAATATTGTTTAAAACCCAATAAATCTTATCATCGGTTTTGGAATGTATTTTTTTAGATATTCTAGTGTAAAGGATCCATATTCCCCTTCTCATAACCAAAACATCAGCCTAATAAGTTATTTGAAGGGTATTAGTTTAGCGTAAATTTCCAACTACATTAACTCATAGTTCCTTGATATATTGAGTGGACTCCCCAATCCTAAAATATTGGTTAAAATATTTCCTCAACCTTTTCCTATTAGTTACATAAATTCCAACTTGGGCATTCAACCCTTGATGTGAACTAGTTAAGTCAACCCAAAACTTCAAGCTAAAATTTCCATGATAATTGAAAGAAAACCAACTTGCGCTGGTTGAGAACTTTTAACATTAAGTATGATTCTATGTTTAATTAGTGTAAGGCTATACTGACCTAATATTTTAGTTTTAGGTTTTTTCATTCTTATGTATATAATCCCATTGTATCTTTTTACATGCTGTTTTAATAATAAGTGGATTTTACTTAAGGGGTTAACTATGTCTGATAAATGATTTATGAATAATTTAGTTTTATTTTATTACATATTGTGTGATTTTTAATTTATTTATTAGAGGATTACATAGCATCCAAAAACATAAATAATTAACAATGAAACTGGCATAGATAAAATAAGTGGCATGGTTAGTATATTCTCCAATGGTTATTTTTTTAGAAGATGATAAACTAACCCTTTACTCTAGGGGAAACACATTGAACGGTATATTTTTTTGTGTTGCATCATTCAACCATGGATCATTTTTATCACCTTTATTGGATTCACCATAGTTCCTAGACTTGGTCCACCTTTTCTAGCATGGGAGCTCCATCCTTACATAATATTTAACTCACACACATGTGAGGGGATCCAATGGATTGGATAAAGGGGGTTTACAAAAAAGAAACTTTGGGCATGTAGACTACTTACATAATTAGTGAAGGATATAACATGCAAACCATAATTTTAATTAAAACATAATAAATTAAAATAATCCAATCACATGTAATGGGTTGTTCTAATCTCATAATTTTCAACACAACATCAAATGAGCATACATTTTCAATATTTTTATAAATTACTTTGATTATTTATTTATTTATTATACTACACCATGAATTAATATAATTAATTAAATTTATATTAATTCCATCTAAGCATAATTATCTCAACATAAACTATAATTAAAAAAGAAATTAATGTCATTTAAAATTAACAAAGTACACAAGTATACTTGGAGGCAATGACAAGTGTTTGTCAAAAAAATTGACATAGAATTTAATTTAATTTAGAAATTTCAATCCTATTACATGGTGTGTGCTATCAAATTAATGACATATAGAACACATGTGAATAGATTTTATTAGATATTTAATTCTTTCTCCTGTGAAAATTTGATAACACTTCCTATATGAAACTACACGACGTGTATTTTTTTACACAGCATGTACTATCTTCTTCCGATATTTGTAGAACACGCCTTGGGACTTGGTGTGTTTTCTACTGTGAACTCTTTCAAAGTACATAGCATGTTTTATAAAATACATGGTGTGTAATATCATTTTCCCAAGTCCATAACACATGCCGTGGGACTGGTCATGTTTCCTACCTACAGACATGCTCAAGTTACACTCTGAATACACGATGTGTGGCCTTAATGATTCATGGATCATCAATACCTATTTCATGAATCTAATACATTGTAGGCTAGGTCACCCCATGTTCTCAATAATAAGAAAATAGGGACTACACATCATTTACAGTGGTTACATGGCATGTTTTTCTTTAATAGATATGCTAGTTTGTCTGGTTCTACATATCGATCCACTTTTTCTGGATCATGGGTCTAATTAACATGGATTTATCTTACTTTGTCACATGATACAGACACTCATAAAACATACACGGTGTGTATGAGGGAATTACATAATTTTTTCTCTTTTTTTATCTAGGAAGAGCCTTTAACACCCCCAAATGGTGTTCTTTGAATATTTATTCATTTTTAAATCATAACTATTGATAGGTTATGTTATTGAGAACAAATAAAAATAAGTGACGACGAAGTTCAGATATTAAAAAAATTGATATAATATAAAAAAATTAAAGCATTTTTAACCAATAAAATAATAATAAGTAATTATAAATTAAATATGTGGCCACTCTAATACATCATATAGATTCTAGGAAAAGTATAAACATCCTTTAATGGTATGAAAAACATAGATTTTAATATTAAATAACATTTAATTTTTTTCATGCATAATCAAAACATCAGGTTAAATAAAAATGGTATACACTTGAATATATTATAACACCAGAATCAGAAGATTAGGATATTCACATGTAATTTATAATTAATTTATCAGCAGAAGTGTAATTTCCTCAGCTTTTAATTCTATCTTTATTGATGATATAGTTATATAGATCCCATTTTACCATCATTATTCTATAGGATCCAATTTTAGAATCCCTTTAGTGTTGATCCACAAGTTCTCCATAATATATGAACATTGTTTTATAATCATCGAGTGTTGGCTTGAACAATCCTTATCTCATGCATTATTTCTAGATAATTAAAGTAGTATTCTTCTTGAAGGAGGATGAATTATTGGTGATCTCTTGAAGGATTGATATAGGAGGAAGATATATACAAAAATATATCTATATATCTCTCTCTCTATCTATTTTGAACAAAAAAATTCATTTAGGAAATAATTATAATTATATATTTATTATGGCATGTTTAGTGTTGGAAAATCAAACACAATCCCCTAACCACATTTAATATTATTACATAACCACATTTCATTAATAATAATAATAATATTATTAATTTCTTGAAATTTGAAATTCATTAAGAATATAATAAAATATAATTTATAAAATTTGTAATCATACCATTAAACTCATAATGCTTTCCTTCATCCATATTTACTGATCCTCAAATAATGAAAATTTATAAATAAATGTCACTGCATTATTCTATGATAAATATAATAAATATTATATTTTAAAAACATGAAAGTAAATATTTAGTATTATGTAACATAATTATTCTTTTGAATAACATGTGATTAAATTATATCTATAAACTAAAACCAAATAAATATTATTTATTCAAACATGTTAAATTCAATACTTGAATTTAACTAAGATTGTGGATACACATAGTCTGTGACCCTCTAGGCCTCTTTCTTAGTGGCATTTGAAATAACCACCTAAAGTCCAAGTTTAGCATTTAGAAACATACCATGAAAACCATAGATAAATAATTTAATGTAACAGTGACATCTAACATCCTATGAACATTTAAAGTGAAATATAATCATTTTTCCTAGTTTCCGAAATCAAGCAGTTCACATGTCGGTGCCATCAACTTGTACTGTTAATGTCACTTTCACTGAATTTCTAGAAATTAACTCGAACACTGAACACCATGGACATGGATTTATATAGGAAATTATATTCACATCAAAGGGCCTAAGATATCAACATCCATCAATGGATAGATGGGATAAATTATTTCTTGCATTATTGATTAATATAATATCACTCATGACGTACCCAATGTATCCTACCTTGCTATGAGAATATTCTATCATGATTTTCATGAATACATAAAAGTACATAAGTTGTCATATCCATTATTAATATTATTAAATTCTAAAGATTAATACACATGTAGACATATAGGAACATCCAATTAAACATTGAAATGTCTATTTCTTATTAATGGGGATGTTCTCATGCCCTTATATATTGAAGATTACTAAGGGAGAAAAGCATGATAGGATGTCTCAATGACTTATGAGCCTCATACCCCTGATATCCTATATTGTATATGTCCCATTAGAAAATATCATTTGTCTATAGAATATGTATTCAAGAATGTTGTTATGTCACCTTTAGGTTCTCATCATAGTAGGTAACTACTATGACCTTTCAATGTGACATATATTCTTATGAAATTATCAGATACAAGATTCATACAGAGTAATAGTCATGATTTGATAAGTAACTTCATTAACCATGTAATCAAGTACTAATAAATTTGTTTCTAGAGAACCAACTCCAACAACACTACCAAATATGACCCTCAATTGAATGTAAAACTTAGGTAACAACATGATAATTTGAATTAAATACAATTGAGAAGGTAATCGACATTGAGAATAGATAGAACTATCATGATAAAAATTCAGAAAATTCCTCTAGAAATAGAAATTTGATCCTGAATCGGCCACATAGTGAACCTACTATAAATCCCAAGATCCCATAGAGGGTGAAGTGGCCCCATAATGAAATTTCACCAACTATGTGAATTTTAACTAACCACAAGGTCATTTCAATCAACCATGTTTATCGACTAACTAATAGTGAGTACCTTCCATAAAAAGGGATCCAATGAAACAGACAACCATTCTAATATACTGTAATGATAAAAAAAATTGTATGACTGAAGCTACAATAAGATATCCAACTGATCATGCCTTATTCAATTGATTTAATGTTCAATTCGATTAAAAATTACTTTATTTTATGTCTTTGATCAAAGGCTAATACAACTTTTGGTAGTGGGGATCAAAATATAAAAATCCCAAAATGGAAAAATATGACCTAAAATCAGATAAAAAACTAATTTCTCTTGCTCATCCTAATTGCGAAGAGATTCTCTAAAAATACTATATGTGATCATATAAATGAAGAATAAGAAAGAGATCATGGAAATAATAATGAAACTAGAAGGATTGAGAATGTTCATAGCATGTGTAATCATGAACCTTAATACTAGGAATGTTTCGTTCATTTGAGGAAAAGAAGAAGGAATTTAGCACTGAATCTATGTAATTTCCTAATGTAAGAGGAGGAACGTGTCTCTATGTGTATTTTGGAGCTTTCTAAGGGAGTATGAGGACTATGATTATACTATAAAAGGATGGATGTTTAATGTAATATGAGGGTACTACCAAAACCACTTGATAAAGATTATTTTTTGTTGTTTATTTCATTATTTAATTCCAATTTTCTTTTCATAACTAGTGATGGAATAATACGATATTAGTGTCCAAGCCTCAAATATTTCCCCTATTATCTATTGTTGAATTCTGTTTATTATTTTTTAATATCCCTAGATCCTTTATCTTGATGTATTTAACTATTTAATTAGTGGGAGGTATTTTTAACCTTGTTGTTTAATTGCCTCTCCCAATATTGTAATTATACACACATGCTACATAGATTCACCATGTTACATGCGATAGCGAGTAGTGGGATGATTTTAAGGTGATAGTAAATATATGATCACTTGGGTGGGCAAGATGGGGATACAGTGATCATTTTAATCAATTATTCATGAAAAAACGGTGAGGTGAGATTTATAAATTAGATTATATTTAATTATAAAAATAGTAGGTAAAAAACTTGAATAATGGTTCAATAGTAGAATGAGGGGATGGATTAAGGTTAAACCACTATTTCCACAACTCAATTTAAAACCAACTCAATTAAATCAATTTTTTTACACGTCAAACACATAAAAAGAGAAAAATACACACATAACACTATCTTTTTTAGAGATAACATGATTACCACAATCACTACAATAAATTTAGGATCATAATTTTTTTCTTAGGGCCCCATAACATGACACTCATTAACAAGGTTCCATTTTCAGGGATGCTAGTGTTGTATACCTATTTTTCTTAAAATGATTTCAATACATGAACAAATATAGTTCATCTAACCTCAGTGGTCTTGATCTAGAGGATGAAAGAACTTTGTTGGAAGGTCTCTAGACACAAAAGATCATTGAACAAGAGGAAATGGGGTTTATCACAATCCTATTGATAAATTCCTCATCTTCCCCAACTTCTTACACTAGAATTACTATAGGTATTGAAAATATAGTCAATATTATAGATCAAACTAATAAGATTTTGAGAGGTTTATTTTTATCTAATTTATATAAGAATAGTCAACTATTGAAAGTGAATAATCAGTAAGATTTTGATCTTATAACTAGAATTATTGGATTACTACCTAAATTTCATGGTTTTTCAAGAAAATATTCCAACAGGCATATGATATTACTTGAATATGTTTGAAATCAGTTTAAAACTAGAGGTTTCACTGAGCCTTAGATCATATGGAAGGAATGTCCCTTATCTTTTGAATTATCCTCTAAGGAAAGGCCCTAAAACATTTTATCCTATATAATTATACATATGGTATCATCTTTAGAAGGATTTACTCCAAAAAAATCCCTTTCTAAAGGATTTCCCAACTAAGGAATTAAATATAAGTACTCAAACAAGAATGTGTAGAAACTATTTAGAGTTTTATGAGAGATACAAAAAACTAAAAATATCCTACCAACACCATCCCTAAGAAGATTCACATTTCCTAGTGTTATTTTCCAAAGGATTTATGGAAAATGATCTGAACCTTTTGGATTATTCCTCTAGAGGAGTGCTAATCAAAAAGAAACTTACTAAAGCTATAGATTTGATAGAGGGGATTTCAAAAAACTCAAAATAATTCAGCACAAGAACCATAATGTGGTGTATGAGGTTAATAGTTCTAAATCTCTATTATTTAAAAAATTGAATAACTAACCTCTCTTGTTAGATAGTTACTTTTAACAAGGTTATAGAGACCACAATGAAGTTACCTAGTATGGATCCATGCATCACTTAGAGGGGGAAGGGTGAATCGATGATATCATTTTGTTTTATATTTATTTTATTTTCCATAGGAACATAGTAATTTATAAGGTTCACTACTAAACAAAAGTATCTATGTCCTTGATATGGTTTGGAAACAATTCAATACCACACAATCCACTAAAAAATAATCCTTTGATTTAGAATATAATGAGTAGGATGTTACCTTAAACTCATGTATCACTATGAAAACAATCCAATAGTGGGTATGCTTCACCTAGTACAAAATATTGCAATACAATGTAACGGTGCTTCTTGATCAACTTCCTCAAATTTAGTATTTCAAAAAAATTATTCTCTTTCCTATCTAGAAGTAGGTAGGAACTTCTTAGACTTTGTAATGATACTTAGTATGATACCTGCATTTTCTTTTGATGCTATGCGAAGGTTCTGTTCGCTTAAACTGGGTATTAAAAACTACTTTTTGTGAAGCTCCTTCGTGAATATCCCTACATGAAGCACCCAGACTTCACAAAGTAAACTTCCTTCATGGAACCAATAGACTTCATTAATCTTACTGAGTCAATACGAGATATGCCATCATCGCAAATCACCCATTAATTAAAATCATTAGCATCGTTCAAGACTTTATAGGTTTTTCATGATGCTCAATCAAACATAGAAATCCCACTTCGTGGAGATCTTTGGGCTTCATAAAATCAGAGTAATTTCATATTTTCTCTAATTACTTCCATAAAAATGAAGTGGGGTTGCATCATATTTATAAGCTATATCATTCATGATGCTTCTCCACCGCCAACACATTTTTTATATCACTCAAAAAAATCTTCACGGCTCTCCTCCTTTCACAATTCTCCATTGATATTTTTCATTACCACATAGATCATCGTCAAACCATCAAGCACTTGCGATGCTCAACTTCTTATAATTGTAATGGTTAACATCACCATTAATGATGCTCCACATCTACATGAATCACATCCCATCCTTTGTGAAACCCATGCCATTATCATTTTTATAAATTTTCTTCCCCATAAAACAACTTTTCATGATACTCCACTTCTCGTAGTCTCGTAATCATAAAGATTTCTATCAAAACCTTTGTGTCTTCATAAATCACCCTTCAAGAAACCCAATATTTGTGAAATTCATTCATTTTCCATATTTTTATATTCCCTTCAAGGAAATAAATCATTTGTGATTCAATCCGTCCTCTGAATTTTAGACCTTAAAATTTTGGAAAACACTGGGAAATAACACCTCTTTAAAATATGATTCTGCAAAACCCACTATACTGATTCATAGTTCTCCAACAACATATTTCAATACAATAAAATAAAAACATGATTGGAATCACCTTTTCTCCCCCTTTTATTTATAAGGATTACATCACATGTTCTCTAAATAACTTATGATATTTTTGAAATAAAAACTAGCAAAGCATCGTTAGATTTACCGCAGAAAGTATTGTAACATCCCTATCTTCCAGCAATATCTTTCTTTCCAAATAAAATAGAATTTATTAAGAAATTCGAATCTGATTTTATGATTACAAATAACAGCGTGATCATCCAATTATACAAAGTGAAGTGATTAAATTCCTTATCAAACTTCATTGAAAACAAATTACAATACCTAAAAATGATACTCTTCCTTAACAACTTGGACCTAACACACACCTTATACACATCCTCGAGTCTTCCAACCTACCACTATTTAGATAACAACATTGATGGTTTCTATCAACTTAAAGGAACTGAAATCTATTATTACCTAATATATAGGTAAAAAAATAATAGTTATCCCATAATAAAGGATTCAGGGTGTATTCCAATACCTAGTTTGGATCTGGAAACCAACAGCCTCAAAACCACCCATCCAATAGGGTTTTCAAAAACTTCCAAAATCCACCATTTTAGAGACAGATTAATCAACCTTATATAAGTTATTAATAAGTTAAATCTAATAAAACCTCAATAGATTACCTTTTGAAATAGATTTTGAAGTCTAAAACTACTCATTATTCAGAGTTGAAGGTGATTAAAGACTAGTTCATCTAGATTTTATCTATGCTTAATGAATTGAAAAACAATGGTTTTTATAAACTTTCTCTATAGTGTATTACTAAACCTAAAGGTAATATTAGTTATATTTCATTATGGATCGGTATAGAGATGAATAATAGTAAATAATAATTATATTAATCAAAATATAGAAGTGGGTAACCCAATAAACATGGAGAATATTTCCCTAAAAATAAACTTGAGGAATAAGTCCATGTGGAGATTCCCATAATGAAGAAAGATGAGGGAAAATACAAGGTGAAAGACCTACATCATCCCCAACCTCACATACCTATAATAATTAATCCACCCAAACGAAATGATGAATAATTATTAAATAAGAGGTCTAGGAGACATTCAAAAGAGTTAATATTAGTAACCCTCTACTAAAATCCATTTACCAAATCCTAAGACATGTGATGTTTATCAAGTAACTTTTCACTAATAAGAGAATATTTCAAGGACATTAAAAGGTAAATTTAGGTAATAATGTCTCTACAACTATCACTTCATAATTACCAAGGAAATTTCATGTCCCAAGTACGTTCACTATTCCATGAACCATAAATGAAATTACTTTTTCAAAGACATTGTGTGATTTTTGAGCATTAATTAATGTAATAGAATAATCTATTTATTCTTCCTTATATATAGAATATCTCAAACCCACCCATGTGGTTTTACAACATTATAATTCAACCACTTCCTATCTAGTTACTGTTTTAGAGGATGTTCTAGTAAGTATGAAAGAAATTTTTTTACCAACTAATTTTTACATTCTAAACATAGAAGAAGAAATAGGTAAATCTCATTCCCCCATAATATTAGGTAAGTAATATCTCTTGACTGCTAAAAACATAATAAATGTTAATAAATGAACACTTTAAATGGATTTTGGAGAATAGACTATGAAATTTAACATTTTATATTTAGTTAAATATATTTATAATGAGAAATCTATATTTTCATTGAACTATTTTGAATTTAATCAATGTTATAGGGAATAAATAGAAACATTTAATGAAATAATTTTGTTAAAAGAAGATTTCAGTTCACCTAATTTCTCTAATGAATTGGTTTTTAAAAATGATCATAATTTAGAATTCATTTTGTGTACTAAAAAATTTAAAGAATATGATCATAGTTATTTTAATTATTTACTCAAAAATGTTATTGAAACTTATGTATTGCATGTATAGACTACAATTATGGATAACATTAGTCTAAAAACATCATTAAAATAACCCCTAGACTAGAATTGATGTTTATATTATACAATATAAAATATTATTTTATAATGGTTCATGGAAAAGTTTGAGTCATAATTTTAAAAAATTTGGCTCCCACTCAAGACTAAAAACTTCTGAAATATTTTAAACAAAATTTTAGAGCCATAGCCTGGCTATATAGGGTATTCCAAGGAGTATCCCAACCACCTATATGCACTCTATTTTGTTAAGTCATGAGTCTAAATCTCTGAGGCATCCCCAAAGGTGGCTCAACCCAACATTGATGGAAGTTATAAAAAAAGGATGTTGAGATAATTTTAGGAGTATAAATCATATACCCCATCTCAAACTCCCAATGGGTGAGCCCCATTCAAATTGTAACCAAGAAAATTGGATTCCTAATTTCAAAAATTTTGATTAATGAGTAATTTACTACAAGGATTTAGAATAGTTGTATAGTTTTTATTAAAAATTATAAACTAAACAAGGTGAATAAAAAATATATTTATCAATTCCTCTATAGATTAAATGCTATAGAGGATATCTAGGAAGGGTCACCACTATTTCCTTGACGAATATTTTTGGTATTTCTAGGTTTTAATAGCTCTATAAGTCCAATAAAAGACCTCATTCACATTCCCCTTTAGTAACATTTCTTACTAATGGATTTCCTTTGGATAATGAGATACCCAAATAACTTTTCAACATTGTATAGTAATAATATTTTTAGACATAATTGAGAAATCCCTTGATTATTTTACAATTTATGGAACATGAATTCATACTTTCCTTGAAAATATGGAAAATTTTTAAATAAATTCATTGAGAATTAGTTGGTTATGAGCTTTTAAAATTTTAATTTCATGGTAAAGAAAGGAAATGTTTTTGGCCACATAATTTTTAAATATGGGATTGAAGTGGATGATTCCAAAGATTATGTTATATCTACACCCCCATAACCCACCACTATTAGACATATTTGTACATTTTAATGAAATATTGTATTCTATATAATATTTATAAAATATTTTAGTGGAATTTATCTATTCTTGACCAATATTATAAAAAATAAGACTAATACTGTGTTTGATAACTCTTGCATTGTATACATTGATTAGATAAATTAAATCTTGCTAGTGGATCCTATAAAATATCGCCTAATAGGAAAATCCCCATTAATATATTGGTTTATGCCTCAAACAAAGTTTTGGGACTGAAGTTATCCAAAAAAATTAATGGGAACCCAGAAGTAATAACCTACACTTCATAGACCCTATAGACAACCCAAATATATTAAAAAATATATAGGAGGTTTTTTTTCAATTTTTGTTTCTTTATAAATGTTTCATTATTATTTGTAAGGAAATAAGGTGAATATTTTTTCTAACCATGTTACACATAGTCATTTGATCAAGAAATCTGAAGATAAAATGATGTTAGTGAGGTGGATGTTATTATTACCCAAATTTGACTTAGAGATCAATTATAGTAAGGGATGTGAAAATCTAGTTGAAAATCACATAAGTAGGGTACCTCACACTATTGTGTTGTATCCACCAACTGAAACAATCCTAGATGACTCCTTATTTGGTGATAAATAATATAGAGTTAGCTAAGCTACTTGGTATATCAATTAGGTCAATTATCTAGTCACATCAAATTCACCTCCCTTCATTACTAATAAAAATTCTTTTAAATTGAATTATGAGTCAAATTTTAATGCTCTGTAGGATATATAATTATGGAAAATTTATCGTGAATAATTAAGTAAGAGATATATCCATGATGAAGAGGTTATTTATGTGCTTATATTTTTTCATTAACTTGAAAACAGAGTCCATTTTAGCCCTCAAATAACTATTGGGAATATGTTAAAAGTTGGTTTATATTGGAACTCAATTTTTAAGGACTCACATAAATTTTGTATTCATGATTAAATTGTCAACTTATTCGTCTCATTTCAAAAATACATGAAATGACCCAACAACCTTTAATTTGGTTTTGAAATATTTGATGTAAAGGGATTTGATTTTATGGGCCCCTTTCCTATCTTATTTGGATTTTTATACGTGTTATTAATAGTGGGTAATGTTTATAAGTGGATTGAAGTAAATTACACCCCGAATTATTATTCCAAAGGTTTTATTGTGTTTCTAAAATAAAACATTTGTTTCCGACACTTTCGCCGGGGTGCGTGCATCCGTCTGTGGGGAGGACGCGCAGCTTGTTGCCCTGCATTCCCGCTTTCCAAAGGCGGGCGACATCTGTTACTTGTTCAGGGACGTCTGCTCCTTGATCGAAACCGGGATGATGGGATGTCAGTTCTTCCTTCCATGGATTCCTCCTCGGAACTCATTACATAGTCTGGGTCACCCTCATAGATTTAAGACGGGTTCGTGAAGCTCATTCCCGGTGCCATATCTACATGGACTCTAGTTAATTACGTTGCTTCCGTCAAGACTCTCCAAGGGGTCTTGTCGGGGCAGCAACCTTCGGTGAGGAGAATGGTCACGTAGGGGCATCGTCGGCATGTCTCTCTTTGGTCCCTCATCACAGGGCTTCTCGAGGGTGTGGAATCCCGAGGAATCCCACATCGAACGCGGGGAATGTGTACCATCTGAGGTTTTCCTTAGCTTCCCATGTTTAACACGGGGTATGTCGCGAGTTTAACGTCTTTCGGAGATGGATCAGGTTGAAGGATCCCCAGGGGGGAACACCGATGTTGGGGCCAGCACGCGGGCGACTTCCCAGGTATCATGGAGTGGGATGGGGTGGCATGACCTCACTGGGATGTGGCGGCCCAGGTAAAGATCAGGATGGATGGTGGAGTGAGACAAGGGGCATACGTTCTGAGACGGCCCAAGAGGAGGAATACAGTTTAACGTCATGCAGGACGGGATACAGTTTAACGTCATGCGGGACGCGATACAGTTTAACGTCATGCGGGACGCGATACAGTTTAACGTCATGCGGGACGACATACAGTTTAACATCATGCAGGATGGAATACGGTTTAACGTCATGCGGGACGAGATACAGTTTAACATCATGCGGGATGGAATACAGTTTAACGTCATGCGAGATGGAATACAGTTTAAGGTCATGCGGGACGGGATACAGTTTAACGTCATGCGGGACGGAATACAATTTAATGTCATGTGGGATGGGTGGTTTGGGGCTTACGCTCTGAGGCAGCCCAAGGTGGTCGGAGAACCGACATGGAGAGGTCGGGATGACCAGGTGGTGGGCTTGAACCTCATGGAGGCTTCCTACGTACCGTGCGTTAGCATGGATCAAAGTCCACGTATTTCGCTGGGATGGGGCTTACGCTCTGGGGTAGCCCATAGTAGAATGTCTTGGTCGATGCACGCTCTAAGCCCACATGAGTCATGCTCGGTGTGGGAAACCAGAGACAGCCGGGACTAGACGATCACGTCGCGAAGGGTGCGTCCGTGAGAAGCGGAATTGGGCTTACGCGTTGAGCGGCCCAAAGAGGAAACAGGGGCTTACGCATGGTTAGTGGACCTTGGTGTCGGGGATTACTCCAGGGTGGAGGCCCGTGGTGCGACAATGCGTAGTGGGAAAAGGACTCCACTGGCCTTGGCAGGGGGGAAGTACGGAGATGCATGGGTGTAGTCATCTGTTGAGAGGCTAGGGGTTTACGCTCTAAGGCGACCCTTCCCCCGCGGACAAACGCTGCTACAACAATGAGGATCTCATTCCTTGTGAGGAAGAGTCCATTCCTGTGGAGACGAGTGGGAGTAATGAATGGCCAAGCTGGGGGGACCCTATGTGCGAAGCACGGGGTCGGACCATAGTTTAACGTCTTGTGTTAAGGACGAGGTGCTTAGCAGTTTAACGTCCTGCATCTTGGACGAGGTGGGTTTGCTCCACACCCCTAGGGCTTACATGCCCAACGCCCTCTACCCCTTGTGGGAGGGAAGGCATCGGCAAGGCCATGGTGAAGGGGGGCCGCAGGGCAAACCACCGGGGGGTCCATGTTAGCGTGGCTATGTGATGAAGCAGTAGCCATTAGCGTGCCTATGAGGAGAAGCATAAGGCAAAGCAACACAACGGGAAACACGGCCCAAGGGACCTTGAGGTTACTTCGAACGAGCCTGGAAGGCCGTACGGGAAAACAACGCATGGCGCACATGCCCGGCAGGGGAGACATCAGGTGCCGGTGTAGGGGGCAGCCAAGGGGCGTCAAGGTAAGGGGTCCTGGGCTTTGCATGCAAAAGGGAAGGTTTGCACGCAAAACTCCAGGATGGCGCGCAATTGGAGCAAGGGAATTGCGCGCGGAGAGGGAATTATGTGCATAGTTTTGCGTGCACGGCAGGGTATTGCATGCACGGGACACGAATTGCGCACAAGACTGGTACCCGGGGAAGGGGGCAAATTCACTGATGCCGGTGGAGTTGCGCGCAAAGGCGAACCCCAGGGCAAGGTTGCGCGATATGAGGGTTTCACCTAGAAGTCATCTTGCGCATGGGGGGGAGCCGAATTGCGCGCACGGGAGTCATTTCAGATTCCTCAACCCCCAAACTGCTCGGGGTCACCTTTTATTTATAGGCGACCTCCAGCGCGGAATCCAGGCGGCGCGCAAAAACACGCCGTGCAGAACCGGGGGGCGCAAAGAATGCACGCCTCACCAGCTCAATTCCGCGAAACCTGGTGATTCTATGCGCGCAGAAAATTTTTTCACGCAGATCCTCTTTTATTTCGCGCACCACATCCCGGGCCTCCGGATCGGGCCTCTGATTCCGAATATAACTTTGCTTCGTCATTACGAAACTTCCTCCGAGAGTTACGGTCTTTTTTTCGGCGTCAACAAATGCCCCCCCTTGAAATTGGATCGGCGAGAGGTCGCAACGATCGGATTCCAAGGGAAACGCCGAAACGCCGAAGTGCTGAGCCTCCTGGTCAATTTGCGCGCAAAATTCCGATGGGGCGCGCAAATCCTATGGACGCGTGTGGAATCCTCTTTCCGCCCGACGCGGAACCCAGGCCTCGCCTATAAAAAGGGGCGCTGGGTCCCAAATCCGTATTTCCGCCTTTTCTGCGCTATATGATTATCGCTCGTGTGTGAGAAATCGCTTCCGTGGCTGAGTGTAATACCGCACTGGCAGCGCGGAATTCCATCCGAAATTTGGCCGTGATTTCGCGCATGTTCAGGATTTTCCGCGCTTCACGTGATGATTGCACGCTCATCACTAGGATTTCGCATTACTCCTTCAGATTTCGCGCCGAGCTCTCCGATTCCGCGCACTGCATCCTGATTTCACCCAACTCTCGAAAGATTCGAGATGGCTGCAAACCGAGTTGATGATGGGGAAGCCGCTGCCCGTATGACAGAAATGGCGGCGAATGAGGAGGTTTATGGCGACAAGGTGATTGTCTCCAACAATCTGACCTTGTTCAATCAGATGACTCCAGCCTAGAAGACATATCCCTTGTCGGACAACCTCCCGCTCTGATATTTTGGCATCCTGGAGGAGGTGCCACTGCCGGGCTTCGAAGTGGACACGCTGTGGTGTTGGGTGACTCGGGAGGACGAAATTCCTCGCTACAACATCACCAAAAATGACCATCCTGCAAGGGAAACTAGATATATGGATGTATATGTCCTGAACCCGAGGACTAGGACCAATACTGGGGATGAGCCTGTGGCAGAGGATTCTCCTGCCCTCTACGCGAGCACTTTCTGTCAGAGCGTCACGGATGACACCAAGGGCTGGCTGAAGGATTGGGACCTGCGGTCTGGGGAAAACTTCACCAGTGAATGGGCCTGGGCGTTCTGGGTTCGCCATACTTGTGACCAGTTCGGGGACGAACTGCGGTATATCGGCCTGTTCGAGGCGGTATGGACATCGCAGTTCCACTTCCACTGCCAGCCTGAACTTCGACCGGAGTTATTCACCAGGTGGTCTCCTGACACCAACACATTCCACCTTCATCATGGGGAAGTCGGCATCAGTCTCTGGGACATTCACTGCATCAGAGGTATCCCACTGGAGGGTTACCAATATTAAGAGTTCGTTCCTCCAATGAACACCTGGGGAGACAGGTCACGGACACCTATGCTGACGTGGCACCTGCTGCAGCTGGCCAAGGAGAGGCTGGGGGTCAAGGACTTCCTGATGGACATCGCCTACAAGGGCTGGTTCAACCTGTTCCATGAGATGGATCCCACCGTCAAGATGCCAGGACAGGGCAAATGGTGCTCATCCGCGACTCAGAGGAGCAAGGACAGGTCATACTGGAAGACCCTGGAGGTGGGGAAATACCAATCAAGGGGCTACCACATCATTGAGTCCCGAGACCCGAACGTCCGGTATGCCAGGTTTCTTGCCACCTTCTTGAGCGGGTGGCTCCTGCCGGTGCGGGACGCGAGGATGGGCATCCGTCCAGCGACTTTGGTGATGGCGGGCTCCATGGCCGCCAACAAACGGTTCATCATGGGCGTCCCCATGTTGTCCAAGCTATATACCATACTGGGGCGCATCTCACGAGGGGGTTGCCTCTGAGAGTATGTGGTCCCTTCGAGATCTTTCATGGCTGGGTGGCGGCTCATCTTGGCGGGTATAAATTCCCAAACGCCATCTGTCCTCCAGGCAATGGCTTGCGACCTTCATTTCTAAACATCACAGGGGTGGCGCCACTGATGATCAATGAGAAGGGCGTGAGGATCCGCATCGGCAACCATGCCAACTTCAACTTCAGCCTGTTTCCCACACCAGTCGGGCAGATGGTGGACAACGACCGAGGATCTCTGGAACAGCAGGAATACTTCCAGAGCATTCGGGGCGGGGTGCTCGCGGATCGGATCGACGGGAAGGTGATCTGTGAGCCATACGTGCCAACCCGATTCGCCAGGCAGTTCAGGTGCCTCCAATGAATGCCGAAGAAGGTATTCACGGCTGTCTGGCAGGAGAAGAATCCACGCGTCCTACGCCAGATGTGGTTGATGTTTACCACTTTCGGCTCCGGCGATGTCGTTACTCTTCCTCCCACCGGGGTCGATGCCGGCCTAGCAACCAAGTACGCCAAACACTGGACCATTGCATACCTTGAGGGGCTATTACGCAAGCGCGTCCGGCAACTCGAGGTTACTCGCGCGGAAACCGGGCGATGGGAAAGACGGCATGGCGTCATCGGAAGGGGGGAACCAGGGACACGTCAGGCAGCGAGGCCTGCGCAGGCCGGGACTTCGGCAACGGGAACATCACATGGTGCTGCCACATCCTCGTTACCCGCAGGGTGGTCACATGAGGCAGCCAGGGAACTGCCCGGGAAGCAGATAAGATATCTGCTCGAACCTTCCCAAGACGCAATTCTCCTCGCACTGTGGTCGGCCTAGATGACCCTGCAGCAATCGCTGAGCGTCGAAGCCATCTGGCAGAAGATAATGCAAAACGAGATCCAATTGCCAGAGGTCGGGCTCGTTCGAATTACCGACTGAGTAAACATACATCGTTGGCATGCTTATCTGACGGCCATGGATGCATACGCACGCCAAAGGGGGTGGCGTGCGGAGCCACCTTTCCTAGTGAAAGTGATGCTCGGCCAGGAGCATGATCCGGAAGCGATGTCGTCGGGAGAAGGTGAAAGTGACGAGGAGCTAGAGGGGGAGGAGGAAACCGGAGAGGACGAAGGCGAGGGAGAAGAAGAAGAAGAGGAGAACGAAGGTGAGGAGTCTCAAGGGGAGACCTACCAAGGGAGTCTCCGAGAGAGAGGCGAGATTTCCGACTCTGATCTCAACATAACCGAGATTCTCGAGGTTTGTCTCTATCTTCATTCGTTTCCCTCATTCATCCATTCTACTTTCTAACTTCTAACTCAATTCCCCATCCTACTCAGGAGCAGCTGAGCGTTGGACGGGCGTCCCCACCAGAGGATGGAGGAGAGGAACCAGTGGGACATGATGGGCATCTGACACCCATCATTGAATTAAAAAGCGCAGAGGGGTCTCCCCTTACGGCGGCTCCTGCAGTGGCCGAAACAATGGGGACCGACGCTCTGGATTCCTGTAGGTCTCATGCTTCACTACTGGTGCTTGGTGTCAGAAGACCCCATCTGATCAACGTATGCCTTGAACAGTGATCTCAACACTGGAGACACGTTAGGCTGCGGAGCCCGGGTCATCTGCGAGTGGACCAGCGGCGGACATACCACCTCGCTCGGAACATGCTCTCTGCACTGAGTCGGCCCCGACAATTGATGAAACGGGGTGGCGGACATCAGCGGCGCTATTCCTGAAATGAGGTCAGAAGCTGGTGGAGGCATCATTGCTGCTGGGGAAAGAGAAGAAGGTCGCCCGGACGACGAGGATTCTATTCCTCACGAAGGCATCCCTGTGGCGGATCCTGCTGCCGATCTGCTAGCGGCCTTTCCCATATACCGACCCGCTGACCCTGAGAAGATAGATGACTCAGACTCAGAGGCCGCCGAGGAGAGCCGGATGACACAGCGCAAAGGGTGGATGTGTATCCAGTGCTTCGTCAGGCAGCCCCATCCAGATTGGATGAGGCGAATGGGATCACTTCAGACCTAGCTGTGTTTCCTGTGCGCCGGAGGGGCTAACGCTCAGTGCCTTCATCTGAAGGTCCGTGATTACATGGCTAAGAAGATACGCGAGATCAGTTGGCGCACTGAAATTTCCCAATGATGGGAAGGATCGATGAGTGCTCAAGCGCTGATGAGGGCGGAGTAGGAAGTCCGACACCTCGAAGGGCAGGAGGCAGATAAGGAGGCCTTCATCGCAACATGATCTAAGCTCGTGGAGCAACAGACGACCCAGCTAGCTGACGCACAGGAACAACTGGTGGAGGTGAGTCACCAGATGACCGTACGACCTTAAACTGTGTGCTGAAGCAATATTTCCAGCCCGAGCAGGTCCCTTCAAACTGTGTGCTGAAGCAATCCTTCTAGCACACAGTTTAAGGTCGTATGGTTTGGACCGGCACACAGTTTAAGGTCGTATGGTTTCGACCAACAACATAGTTTAAGGTCGTATGGTCTGGACCAACAACACAGTTTAAGGTCGTATGGTTTGGACCAACAACACAATTTAAGGTCATATGGTTTGGACCATCCAAGAGAGGAGCCTCGGGCCAAAGGGGCCTACGAGGGTTCAACAATCAGGGGGGGTAAGAGATGCTAGCTCCCAGCTATGCTGGGCCCGAAAATCAATGTCTGGGCGACTCCTCATTCCCCAAGGGGATGAGGGTCAAGCTGCACACAACCCATAAAGAAGAGACCCATGCACATACTCTAGCGCTCAGATCGCGTGAGCCCCGAGAGACACTGTTACGCAGCTCGGTCTGTCTGATGTGCGGGGGTGTACTGAGGGTTAGTACAAGGAGTGTCAAGATTCCACCTTGACATGGTGGGGTGGAACATGACATGAACCATGCCACCAAAATTCAGGGCCCGGGGAACCGGTGTGACGACTGAGATGTACTGTTGACCATGTTCGCAACACAACATCCTGTCGTGTCAGCCATGGGGACCGACAAATGAGCATCAACCGCTGACCGTGTTCGCAACGCGGGATTTGTATCAATTTGTTGTCCAAAAACACTCGGGGGAGTTGGCCCATGATGGCAGGAGATCCCTTGGTCATTGTATCAAGGCCGTTCTTGGGGGTCCCTCCGGGTGTGAAGGATGACGGGGGCCCGAATGAAGGGGAACACGAAACTTGGAAAGTGGATGGAACTTTCCGAAGTCGAATCTGGAAATCCATGTTCTAGACCAGAGTGCCTTGAGCACATCAGAAGACCACTGGAAAAGGTCAGAGGGCTCAGTCCGAGAGCTGCAAAAAGATGGAGGATCCCTGGGCAAAAAAAGGGGCATAATGCCAAACACCATGGGAACCGGGAGATCATGGGATCTCCTAAGAGATGGGGCTGGACCTGACATCTAGGTGTTAAGGCGGTCCTACGTATCCCATAAGGATGGGAATCATGCCACACGTAGTTCTTGAAATACAGTTAACGTCATGTTGGACAAAATATGGATCTCAGTTTTAGGTCATAGATCTCAGACCAAGAGGATCTTATTTTTAGGTCTTAGAACTCAGACCATGAGGATCTTAGTTTTAGGTCTTAGAACTCAGACCATGGAGCCCAGATGTAGGGAAAAGTGTAGTTTAAGGTCATGTTGGACCATACAGTTTAAGGTCATGCAGGACCATACCATTTAAGGTCATGCAGGACCATACAGTTTAAGGTCATGCAGGACCATACAGTTTAAGGTCATGTAGGACCATACAGATTAAGGTCATGCAGGACCATACAGTTTAAGGTCGTGCAGGACCATAGAGTTTAAGGTCATGCAGGACCATACAGTTTAAGGTCATGCAGGACCATACAGTTTAAGGTCATGCAGGACCATACAGTTTAAGGTCATGCAGGACCATACAGTTTAAGGTCATGCAGGACCAGCAACAAGTTAGGAAAAGTACTTCTTGAGGAACCTGGCGTTGGTGGGAGGAGTGATACGCTCAGCATCCATAGTCACTAGGGAATACACACCATTGGGATAGACCTTGTGGAAAAAAATAGGCCACTCCCACTTGGGCTCCATCATGGGTGGTTTCCTGTCAGGAATCATTGGCGCTCTAAGAGCCAGCACCAAGTCACCTTGCAGGAAGGAGTGGAGGCGAACCTTATTATCGAAAGCTCGTGCCATCCTGTCCTAATGCCTTTCCAGGTTATGTAAAGCGTGAAGCCTACTTCCGTCCTGCGCTTCCAATTCGGCTAGACGGATCTCGGAAGCTCTGTCCGGCACTTGCTGGTCGTAGACCGCCGTGCGCAATGAGGGCAGCTGGACCTTGATGGGAAGGACCGCCTCAGCTCCGTATACGAGGGAATACAGAGTCACCTGGGTGGAATTGCGAGTCGTCGTCCTATAAGCCTAGAGGGCATTGGGGAGCTTGTGCGGCCAACTTTTCTTGTTCTGACCATTTATTTTTTGTAGAATGTTATAGAGGGTTTTGTTAAATGCCTCAATATCTCCATTCGCCTGCACATGATAGCGGGAGGTGTGGTTAGAGAGAATATTGTACTTGGCGTACAATCTCTTCAGCTCGGCCGCTCGGAAGTTGGTTCCGTTATCCGTGAGGATAGTGTGAGGTATTCCAAACCGGTGAATGATATTGGAGGTCACGAAGTCGGCGATACAACCAGACGTGGCTTCCTAGAGTGGGGATGCCTTTTCCCACATTGAGAAGAAATCTGTGGCGGTTAAGATGAACCGGCACTAGCGGGCCATCTCCGGTGGGTAAGGCCCTATGACATCCAACCCCCAGACTGCAAAGGGCCAAGAATACTTGGTAGTATGGAGAGGCTTCGGTGTCCGATGCACAAAGTTATCATGAACTTGGAACGCATGACACCTCTTAGCGTACTCGATGCAGTCATGGATCATGGAGGGCCAGAAGTATCCCAGTCTCCGAATCTGGTGGGACAACTTTGACCCGGCCTGGTGGGTGCCACAGGAACCAGCGTGCACTTCCTGCATGACCTGTGGGATCTCCACTCCTCGGAGACAACGGAGGAGAACACCGTCAAACACACGCCTGTAAAGGAGCTGCTCACGGCTAGGACCGCTCTGAAGGGTGAACTGTGGCACGCGGCGCTGGATTCATTCCTGCTCTTCTTGGTCCATCGGAAGATTGTCGTTCCGGAGATATTCAACCAAGGGTGTCCTCCAGTCAGGAACTGTCGCGATCACCACGCCTGAAGTCCCGGGGGGTCCTGACGCGGGGGCACCAGCGGTGAGATGGTTCACTCGCGGGCCACGATCATCCTCTAGGATAACAGGAGCAATGACTCTTCGGTGTGCCACGTGGATGATTAAGTCATCCTGTTCGGGCTCCACGAGTGATGCGGCCAGGCTGGCCAAAGCATCTTCTCGATTGTTCTGCGACCGGGGAACGTGAACGACATCTGGTCGGGAGGGGAACATAGCCATTAGATGGAGGGTGCATTCCAACAACAGCATGAATTCCGGCTTCCTGACAGCGTAGTCACCGTTATCCTGCTTTATGACTAGCTCAGAGTCCCCTTTTACATACAGGTGGGGTACATTAACCTCCAGAGCCAACTCGAGGCCAGTGATGAGGGCATGATATTCTGCCTCATTGTTGGTGCAGCCTTCTGAAAACAAGAAAGAATATGGAAAAATGTCTTGCTCCGGGGTGATGAAGACGATACCCAGGCCCACTCTGTTAAGTCTAGGATCATTGAGCCTTCTACCGGTAGGGCTTCGGGAGGCGCCGTCAAAGTGCATCTGCCAGCATGGGGTGGCGTGATTGACTGAGAGGATTGCCTCATCAGGAAAGCCCAAATCCAGTGGCTGGTCCGCAGTGGTTGGGTGGGAAGCTAAGAATTCTGCCAACGCCTGTCATTTGACGGCCTTCTGAGGTATGAACCTAATGTTGAATTTCTGGAGGATTACCACCCAGCATGCCAATCGGCCGATCAACATAGGCCGGCTCAGTATGTATTTCAACGGGTCTACCCGGGAGACCAGCTGTACCTCATGGTGGTGCACGTAGTGCCGCAGTTTCTGTACGGCGAATATGAGCGCCAGGCAGCTCTTCTCGATGGGAGAATATCTAATTTCCGCTTCGAGGAGCATGCAGATGAGGTAGTAGAGGCTATTCTTTGTTCCCTCGTTGTTCTTATGGGCGAGAAGGGCGTCGAGGGATCGCTCCAGGGCGGTCACGTAAAGGACCAGTGGCTTTCCAGGAACGGGTGGCATCAAAACCGGAGGTTGAAGCAGATACTACTTGATTTCCTCAAAAGCGGTCTAACACTCTTCATCCCACCCATAGTCGGCGCCTTTCTTCATGAGTCGAGAAAAGGGCTTGCACTTGCCGGCCAGATTTGCAATGAATCGGCGTATATAGGCTAAGTGTCCTTGGAGGCCTCGAAGCTCTCGAATATTATTTGGGGGATGAATCAAACTGATGGCCTTGATCTTCTCAGGGCCGATCTCGATACCTCGATACCTGACGATGAAGCCAAGAAACGTTCCGGAGGTGACCCCGAAGGCACACTTCAACAGGTTCATCTTCAAGTGGCGAGAACGTAGAAAACCAAACACTTTATCAAGGTCTTTGAGATGGTCCCGGAACTTACGAGATTTGACCACCGGGTTATCTACGTAGCACTCCACCAGCATCCCGAAGATCGGCTTGAATATGTAGTGCATAGCCTGTTGATAGGTGGAACCCACGTTCTTCAGGCCGAAGGGCATAAACCGATAGCAGAAAGTCCTCTAGGGGGCTCTGAAGGCATTGAACTCTTCATACTCGGGGGCCATCCGGATCTATTTGTACCTGAAGTACCCATCCATGATGGAGAGGGCTTGGAACCCGGCTATTGCGTCGATCAATAGCTCTGTCACAAGAAGGGGAAAGTCACCCTTCGGACAGTGGCAATTAAGATTGCGGAAGTCGATGTAGACCCTGATCTGCCCGTTATTCTTCCTGACGGGCCCAATGTTGGCTAGCCACCTGGGGTACTAGACTTCCTTGACGAAGTTGGCCTTAATGAGCTTATCAACATCGGCCTCAACCATGGAACCATGAAAGGGGTTCATTTTTCTGGGAGGCTGCTTGAACCCGCGATGGTTTGCTGGGAGGCCAAGGCGGTGGACGACTACCTGGGGATCTAGTCCCGACATCTCGTCATAACTCCAGGAAAACACATCACGGTGCTATCTGAGGAAGTCTATGTACTGTTTCCGTTCCTCGGGAGGCATAGAGGAGCTGACCAAACTGGGTCTCGGGTCTGCCTCACTACCAAGGTTCACCTGTACTAGCTCGTCAACCGTGGTGGAGACGCCCTCCTCAAAGGCAGGAGGAGCATCTTCCATGTCTTCTTCTCCGCTTGTGGAAGGATCGTCCACTGGGGGAACCGTTTAGGGGCTGCTCGACCCTGATGGGGAGCTGGCACCGGCTTGGGCGGCAGAGGTCATCACGACGGGAGAAGCATGCACCGCGGAGACCATGGCGACGAAGGCGGTTGATCCAATCCCATCCGGCTTGTGGCCCAAAGGGCCACGCATTATGACATCAAAGCAGTGGCAATGCGTTGGCTTGAGTCGATCGATTCCGGCTTGGCGAAACATGCACATATGACGTACTGTCATTGCCATGATCCCAACGTCCCGATATCGTATAGGGGTAGGAGGCTCGGGGATCACCTGATCCTGGTTGGTGTAAGAGTACGAGGTGATTTCCCGCTGTCACTTAGACCCATAATTATGCATTCCTCTGGTACCCGAGACAATAAATCACTCTCCTGTATCGGGAGTCATGGCCTCCAACCGATGGATTGGAAAGACATATGCGTTATCCAAACCTACCCAGGGATCACTCACGACAGTGGCGGGCTCAACCTCACCTGCCAGGAATTACTTGTCCTCTCTCTTGTAATAGTCAGCATCTAGGTAACGAGCTTCACAAGAGGCAAAAGGAGATGCATCTCCTTGGAGCACACCTACTCGAACCTTAAGGGAGTATTTGAGGCAATGATGGTATGATGAGGGAACCGTTGCGTGAAGATGGAGCCATGGCCTGCCCATCAATGCGTTTTAGGCAGTGTCCTGAGAGACAACCATGAATTCAGTATTGGAAATTAATCCACTGAACTGGGTCTTCAGACGAATCTTGTCAAGTGGAGTTTGCTCGGTCCTGTCATACCCCTGGATTCTGAGGTCGGAGGGAGTTAAATCATCCATGGACAACCCATGATTTCGCAGTGTCCGAGTTGGGATCATGTTAATCCCAGAACCCGTGTCGACAAGACAACGACAGACTTCCACGCCATTGAACTGGCCGGTGATGTACAGCGGGCGGATGTGCCCCTGTATGGGAGAGTCTTCATCTTCACCAGAGAATGAGATAACTGCCTGACATTCAGCGTCCTCAATCACCTCGTTGTGGAAGGCTTCTGCGGCCGTGACTTCCTCTTCAAACTAGAAGGGGGCTCCTTAGAGCCTCGGCGAGCGCCACACGCATTCCAAACGACAGGAGAAGGTCCTCAAGGATGGAAAGCCTTACCGGAATTCCGGCCAGATGCTTCATGACATCATACTTTCTCGCCCAACACGTGCTTCTTCTTACAGGAGGTCGCTCTGCAATTGGGGGCATGACGGGCCCTGCTGGCGGGACCGGTGATTGACTGGTACTAGGCGCGTCCCGCTGTTCAACAGCTGAAGCCCGAGAGGTGTCCGTCATGCTAGGACCGGGAGGCCGTAGTCGGCCAATGGCAGGGCTGGGCTGGTTGCGACGCGGGAAAGGTGGTTCCGCCCGATCCAGCAACACAAACGGTGGTGGAAGCGAACCTGTTGTCTACGTGTGAGGGAGCCGCGAGTGCTGCTCTGTATACCGGGCCTGCTACCTGGTCTCGATAGCGTGCACGACCTGACTGGAGGTGACGACTTCCGTGCCCCAGCGATTCACGTATCCACGGCCCCGTCGACGTTGGCGACGGCTGGGGACATTGAGGAGGTCCACCTGGCGCTCCTCACCGTCGGGAGCCAAAAAGGGATTTACCAACTCTACGGTGTTAACCGAAGCGTACCCCGGGTTTTCGGGGAGGTCCACATGGCGCTCCTCACTGTCGGGAGCCAGAAAGGTATTTACCAACTCTACGGTGTTAACTGAAGTGTACCACGGGTTTCCGGTGAGGTCCACCTGGCGCTCCTCATCGTCGGGATCCAAAAAGGGATTTACCAACTCTACGATATTAACCGAAGTGTACCCCGGGCATCCGAGGAGGTCCACCTGGCGCTCCTCACCGTCGGGAGCAAAAAAGGGCTTTACCAACTCTACGGTGTTAACCGAAGCGTACCCCGGGGTTCTGGGGAGGTCCACCTGGTGCTCCTCACCATCGGGAGCCAAAAAAGGGATTTACCAACTCTACAGTGTTAACCGAAGCGTACCCCAGGCTTCTGGGGAGGTCCACCTGGCGCTCCTCACTGTCAGGAGCCAAAAAGCGATTTAACAACTCTACGGTGTTAACCGAAGCATACCCCGGGCTTTCAGGGAGGTCCACCTAGCTCTCCTCATCGTCGGGAGCCAAAAAGGGATTTACCAACTCTACGGTGTTAACCGAAGTGTACCCCGGGCTCTCACTCGTGTTGTCATCCACTACCGGACGGGGTCTCGGAGGGATCCTCATTTTCGGGGGCATGAAATCGCCAAGCGTGCGAGAAGATGATGGAAATGGCAGGGCGCGTTCTTTCTTCTTGCGCCGCCGCCTGCTCTTCTGGGAAGAAGTAGGTTGGGACGACGATGCCAAAGCGGCGCTCATAGACTCCGAGGGCTCTGGCTGGTCCAGGCGGGCACGGATGATGCCGTGGGCACGGGTAACCGTCCTGCGGGCCATCCAGTCATTATACTTCCGGGACCCATGGTCAGAAACCTATTCCCACTCGTCCTCATTTTCGCTACTGCCATCTGAACCCACGAAGACACCGGCCACCTGTGCCGGGGCTGGGCCCAACCTGACTATGTTGTTGTCAATCTGGTCTTGGAGCCAGTCCTTGAACACATAGCATTGTTGGATGGTGTTTCCCAGGATCCGGTGATAAGGGCAGTAGTTAGGGTGATCTGTGAGACACGCCTCTTCTGGATTCCGGCACTCAGGTAGTCGCACGATCCTCTGCTCCATGGTGCTACGGAAATAACCAGGGACCTGGGCCTCTCCAAACGAGTAAGGCTGATTCCTTCTGTCCAGAAAGGGGACCCTTGGGGGATGACCATGGCCAGGGGCTGGAGGAGCAGGTCATGGAGGCGGAGCTGGATTACCTCGCCTAGGTGGTGGCGGTGCGTTACACGGAGGCGCCTGCCGATTTTGAGGCGGTCGCTGTTGGGCCGGAGGCTGTGGGGGTGGACCCCTATGAGCCTGCTAAGCTGGCCTCAATGGCAACAACTCTAGCTGTCTGGGGGACTCTATCTATGCCACTGTGGTGGGCTCGGCTCTGGCGGCTCTCCTTTCAGAAATTACAGGAGGCAGCGGGCGCGCTTGAATGGCCTGTTGCAGGGCTTCTTCGAAGCGCTGAGCCTTGTCCGAGAAGTCCCGGAACCCTCTAGGGTAATTCTACGTGATCAGGGAAGGAACCAACTTCACCTTGAGGTTCCCTACAAACATCGTCAGTAATTGCTCCTGAGTCAGAGGCATGTCAAGGGAGTATGTGTGCCCCTTCCAACGGGCGACGAAATCTGCGACTCGCTCATCAGGCCATTGCATGAACCTGAAGAGGTCTGAAATTTTCGTCTTCTGAGTTATGGAACTGAACTGGTAGAGGAATTGTCGGCGAAGGTCCTCCCAGCTAGTCACAGATCTAACAGGGAGCTGGCTATACCAGACGAATGCTGGTCCTTCCAATGTCTGGACGAAGCATCGGAGCTTGGCAGCCTCCTGCTGCGCCAGAGTCCCTAACATAGGCCTGCACCTCGAGTTTAAGTGGGCCATGTGTTGTTGCGGGTCCCCTGTCCCATTAAAGGGGAAAAATTGGGGTTCCCAAATCCCGACGGGGCCGGCATGTCATCCACCCATGCGGGGTACGGCTTGTCATCCGGTGGGAATGCCACCTGCCGAGTTTCCAGGGCCTCCAATCGAGTGATGAGTACTTCCATCAGATCATCCAGATGTGGATTCCTGTCCTGACGGGGATCTCTAACCACAAGTGCATTTCCAGGCTCTTCGATACGATAGTCGCGCTCAGCGGCTCGCGGGGCAGCTAGCGGAGCGACTCTCTGAGCGGCGGGAGGAAACCGAGCAGGGTCCCCCAGGTTGTCTCGCCACTCGGGAGGGTTCGATGAAACATATCGCGCCCTCTTTCCATGGGCTCCAGTGTCTCCCCTATCGGTGAACACGACACAGTCACCGTTGCCTGGGGGGATCTCAGTAAGGGGTAGATGCTCCTGCCCCTGTTGTCCTGGTCTAGGGTTGCCATAGTCAGGCCGCCGCTCTGCAATGCGTTCGGCCAGGAACTCATCAACCAACCCCTTTTGCTCGGCTAGCTGTTGGCGCAGCATGGCCTTCTCGGGATCTTCCTCTACCTTCTTCACTGAGGCAGACGGGTCGGCGAGTTTGACAGACCCGGCAGGCTCTTTACCCTTGCTGATGTTTCGGCCTGGCGCCAGTGCCTCTGTGGGTACAGGAAGACCTAGGAGGCTCCTCTATTGGCGAGTAATCCTTCCCAATGGGTCCAATAGTGGCCTTTCATCGGGGGGTGAGTCCCCGTCAAGGGGCTCCACAATGTTTCCCTCATCTGAAAGGTCAGCCGTGTTGACTGCCACTGCCCTTGGCGACGCTCCCTTAGGGCTGCCCAGTGGATCGGGCTGTCAGCGGATCGCACCGAAGAGGAGATAAGCGTACTGCCCCCACCCGCAGACGTGAACGTGGGGGGTGGCCTCCTTAATAACTCTGCAGAGTACTCGAAATATTTGGACACATTATTGCTGAAGGGCCTCGTGGTGGTCCAGCGACTCGGGGTGCCGAACCGCGGGGAGTGCTGCTAGGTCGACCCGGCGACACTGCTCACCAATCTCCTAGAGATGTGCTTGGCTCTCGGGATAAGGTGCTAGCTGATGGCGGAGGCGGGAGTGAGTCATATGAATAATCTGGCAGAAGCATTCAAACTCTTTCGGGGTGAGTGACTCCGGCACATCAAAATCTGATTCTGTGACCGGCCAAAACTTCTCAGGGAAGTGGCCCGCTGCAAGAACGGTCCAGAAGCTCCACGGCTCCGGTTTGGGATCCAGAACTTGCCACCCCTGATCGTTCACCGAGGAAAGTCGTGGAATTGGAAAAAGCACCGAGGCAGGCCGTCGGGGCGGTGGGCTGGCCGGCGGGGAATACGGCGAATAGGCCGATTGGCCGCCGATCCCTGGGTCATCCTCCAGGGGTTGCAGTGCCCTGCCTACCACGTCGCGATAGGATGGGCCGGTGAATGGGCCTCCTGTCACACCATCTGTGCTTTCTGAGGGTGTATCGCCTCGCGATTCTTCCGTCGGTCCCCAGAAAAGTTCCTCACCCTCCCCACCAGGGGCGGGAGGTGCTTCTGAAGAGTCCAGTGGCAACTGCGGGCTTGATCCCTGGCGGTACGCCAAGTCCTCGTCCTCATGGATATACCTTCGAAGGCAGGAGGGAATCATACATATCTCGCATTTGGGGAGTACGAGGATGACGCGCCGCATCCCCAGTTTGGGGGGAGGTTCCGTCGTCGAGTCGTACTCTGCCTCAGAATCCGAGAAACGGACTGCTCTGATTTCCGTCCGGACTCCCCTGAAATTCTTCCTATGGAGATGACGCCCGGCCTTCCTGCCCCTGGGTAGCTCCTCAAGGTAAGGACGATTTCCGTCATGGGGTCCCCCGACCACAATAGAGCTGGGGCAGAGGGGATTGAAGGTCGGGGTGCGAGAAGCACCGGGACAGATGTCGAAAGGGACATGGGGAGGACGTCCATGTGAGTGAGCGACTGGATACACAACAGCTCCATGCTCGCGGCCGGCAGTAGGGGGAGTGACCTCATACCCCATGCAGTGGGCGCTGGAAGGGGTCATACCCGGAGCATAGCCGTCGCGAAGAAGCTTTCGGCTTCCCAGATCGATGGCACGGAATGAGACCTCATGGTGAGCGACACTACCGTGGATTCGTCCGCCGTGGCCATTGCCAGTGTCCGTGACCGGGAGATTCAACCCAACTTGCCTGCAGGGCAGTCGGGGTTTCGATCCCAGTCGGTCACGTGGCTGCCCCTGCCCAACATGCGCGGGGATCTGGTAATAGGAGTCAGCAGTGGATCAGGCCACTTTGGTTGCTGATGCTGTTGCCCTAGGACGTGCATTCTCTCCTGCTCACACCCGACGCTGGCGTCGAGTCAGATGGGCCAGAACCAGTGGTGCGGGCATGAAGATTGCCTCCTCCTCGGCTCGGGGAGTCGGGCGGCGGTGTCGATACAGCCTGGCGGGGGTTCTTACCCTTAACCCCTGGGATGGATCACCGATCAGGTGGACCCGGACATCCCCCAACTCATTGGCGTAGGGGATGGATGTGTCAAAACGCTCCGGGGATAGGTTCCCGATGTGGTTGAACGTCGGCGTGGGGAACGGCGGCTCCCTGTGCGGCCTTCGAGGGCGGCGATGGTGGTGAGGCGCGACCGCCTCTAGATCCAAGCGGGCCATGCCCCTGGTGGGGATGACCCCTTCCTCGTCATACCTACAAACCAGGTTATTGATCACCCTCTGCTGGATGATTGCTGATGGGGAGAGGGGGAGAAAGCGCCCGGCTGCTACGACGGTTGATGATGGATCGACCGTGGAATAGGTTGGACCGCGCGGGGTAGCTGCTTCGGTACTACCCCTGCCCCTGCGCCGGTGGGCAGGTGGCGATAGAGCTCCGAATGCAGTGATATGATTCTTGGAAACAGGTAGATGAACCCATTAGTATCAAAAGGAAATGAGATCAACAACCAAGGCCTAGTGTCATTCTATCTTCCATGATCAGCGAGAGGGATCCATGCTGACGACGTCACAAAATAGAGTAGTCAACATCCTCACGGCCTCGACCCCTGGCGGGTTCACGTCCCGGTGAGGGTTACCCGGACCTGGTGACATGCTATTCTTCCGACGCCCCAACGGATACCATTTCCCGTTTTGAGGAGAATATCTTCACGTCGGGTTCACCATTTTTTGTTTTCGACACTTTCGTCGGGGCGTGCGCATCCGTCTGTGGGGAGGACGCGCTGCTTGTTGCCCCACATTCCCGTATTCCAAAGGAGGGCGGCATCCGTTCCTTGTTCAGGGGCATCTTCTCCTTGATCGAAACCGGGATGATGGGATGTCGGTTCTTCCTTCCGTGGATTCCTCCTCGGAGCTCACTACCTAGTCCGGGTCTCCCTCATAGATTTAAGACAGGTTCGTGAAGCTCATTCCTGGTGCCATATCTACATGGATGCCAGTTAATTACGCAGCTTTCGTCAAGAAGCTCCAAGGGGTCTTGTCAGGGCAGCAACCTTCGGTGAGGAGAATGGTCACGTAGGGGCGTCGTCGGCATGTCTGTCATTGGTCCCCCATAACAGGGCTTCTCGACGGCACAGAAGCCCGATGCATCCCACATTGAACATGGGGAATGTGTCCCTTCTGAGGTTATCCTCAGCTTCCCATGTTTATCATGGGGGTATGTCACGAGTTTAACGTCTTGAGGAGACAGATCGGGTTGAAGGATCCCCAGGGGGAACACTGATGTTGGGGCCAGCACGCGGGTGGCTTCCCGGGTGTCATGGAGTGGGATGGGGTGGCATGACCTCACCGAGATGTGGCGGCCCGGGTAAAGATCCGGATGGATGGTGGAGTGAAACATGGGGCTTATGTTCTGAGACGGCCCAAGAGGGGGAATACAGTTGAACGTCATGCGGGACGCGATACAGTTTAACGTCATGCAGGACGCGATACAGTTTAACGTCATGCGGGAAGCGATACAGTTTAACGTCATGCGGGATGGAATACATTTTAATGTCATGCGGGATGGAATACTTTTTAACGTCATGCGGGATGGGATACAGTTTAAAGTCATGCGGGACAGAATACAGTTTAACGTCATGCGGGGCAGAATATAGTTTAACGTCATGCGGGGTGGAATACAGTTTAACGTCATGCGGGACGGGATACAGTTTAACGTCATTCAGGATGGAATACAGTTTAATGTCATGCGGGACTGGTGGTTTGGGGCTTACGCTCTGAGGCGGCCCAAGGTGGTCGGAGAACCGACATGGATAGGTCGGGATGACCGGGTGGTCTTGAACATCGTGGAGGCTTCCTATGTACCGTGCGATAGAACGGATCAAAGTCCACGTAGTTCACTGGGATGGGGTTTACTCTATGGGGTGGCCCATAGGAGGATGTCATGGTCGATGCACGCTCTAAGCCCACGTGATTCATGCTCGGTGTGGGAAACAAGTGGCAGTAGGGACCAGACGATCACATCGCGAAGGGTGCGTCTGTGAGAAGTGGAATGGGGCTTACACGTTGAGCGGCCCAAAGAGGAAACAGGGTCTTACTCTTGGTTAGCGGCCCCTGGTGCCGGGGCTTACTCCAGGGTGGAGGCCCGTGGTGCGACAAAGCGCAGTAGGAAAAGGACTCCACTGGCCTTGGCAGGGGGGAAGTATGGAGATGCATGGGTGAAGTCATCCATTGAGAGGCTAGGGGCTTACGCTCTGAGGCGGCCCTTCCCCCGCGGACAAATGCCACTCTGACAAGGAGGATCTCATTCCATGTGAGGAAGAGTCCATTCCTGTGGAGACGAGTGGGCATAATGAATTTCCGAGCTCGGGGGACCCTGTGTGCGAAGCATGTGGTCAGAACACAGTTTAACGTCTTGTGTTAAGGACGAGGTGCTTAGCAGTTTAACGTCCTGCAACTTGGATGAGGTGGGTTTCCTCCACACCATTAGGGCTTACATGCCCAATTCCCTCTACCCCTTGTGGGAGGGAATGCATCGGCAAGGCCATGGTGAAGTGGGGCCGCAGGGCAAACCACCGGGGGGTCCACGTTAGCGTGGCTATGCGAAGAAGCAATAGTCGTTAGCGTGCCTATGCGGAGAAGCATAAGGCAAAGCAACGCAACGGGAAACATGGACCAAGTGACCTTGAGGTTACTTCGCACGAGACTGGAAGGCCGTACGGGAAAACAATGCATAGCGCGCATGCCTGGCAGGAGAGACATCAAGTGTCGGTGTAGGGGGCAGCCAAGGGGTGTCTAGGTAAGGGGTCCTGGGCTTTGCGTGCAAAAGGGAAGGTTTGCCCGCAAAACTCCGTGATGGCGCACAATTGGAGCAAGGGAATTGCGCGCGGAGAGGGAATTATGTGAAGGGTTTTGCACGCACGGCAAGGTATTGCGCGCATGAGACATGAATTGCGCGCAAGAATGGTACCCGGGGAAGGGGGAAAATTCACTGAAGCCGGTGGAGTTGCGCGCAAAGGCGAACCCCGGGGCAAGGTTGTGAGAAATGAGGGTTTTACCTGGAAGTCATCTTGCACGTGGGGGGAGCCGAATTGTGCGCACCGGAGTCACATCGGATTCCTCAACCCCCAAACCGTTCGGGGTCACCTTCTATTTATAGGCAACCTCCGGTGCAGAATCCAGGCGGCGCGCGAAATTCATCGCGCCAAGCGTAGACAGAGCGCAAAAACTCGCCACGCAGAACCGGGGTGCACAAAGATTGCGCACCTCACCGGCTCAATTCCACGAAACCCGGTGATTCTATGCGCGCAGAACAATTTTTCACGCGGATCCTCCTTTATTTCGCGCACCACATCCTGGGCCTCTAGATCGGGCCTCTGATTCTGAATATGACTTCGCTTCATCATTTCAAAACTTCCTCCGAGAGTTACGGTCTTTTTTTCGACGACAACAAAATTTTTCATAGGCTTGGAAGGCCTTGAGCAGTAATAAATGACCAAGACACACACTTATTCAAGAAGAGCAGGGAAGTCCTTATGAATAGGTATGGAGTTCACCAGAAGACCTCAGCCACCTACCACCAATAGAAAAAAGGGTGGGATGAGATCTTAAAATTAAAAATCAAGGGGAATATATAAAATCAAGTGAAACTCACCTCAAAGTATTGAAGTATGAATCTTGAAGATGCATAGTAGGCATACAATACTGCTTTAAAACTCCCCTTAGGAATGTATCCTTATATAACTTTTTTATGTAAAACATTTTCATTTACAATTTTATCATTATCAAAATCCCTACTGGGATATTAATAAATATAACCTAGAGTTTGTAATGGATAGAGAGCATAAGAAGCATCAGATGATGGATCTAAAGGAGCTGAGGTTGGAGGAAAACAAGAACACCATGTTGTGCAAGGAGAAAGCTAGATTTTTCCATGATAGACTTGTCTAAATAATAAATTTAAAAGTTGGGGGTATGTTACTGTTCTTCTCAATGATTAATTTCACTCCCAATAAACATCATTCCAAGTGGATTCGACCATACATAGTGACTCATACATTTCTATTTGGTGTATTTGATATTAAAGGACCTAAATAAAGGTTACCATTTAAGGTGAATTTATAGATTTTTAGGGTATTTCATGAAGAATTTTATAATGAACCAATAGAGTATTCCAAGTTCATCCCAACCACTTTTGAATAAAGGAACCCTAGGTTCTCTCTTTTCTTCACATTTTTTCAGATCTTTTTTCATTTTAAATTTATTTTTCTTGAAAATGAATGTTGTAATTGATTAGAATTGTGTCTAAGATATGTGTGAGGGAGAGGAAAAGTAGGTTGGGATTTAAATACTTTTTATATATTTCTATTTGTATTTGGATTAAAATAAGTGGTGTAGTTGAAAATTTAATTTACTAAGTCTATATATAACTTTTGTATACTTTTTTCGATGTTTTGAACCATTTTAGATAAAGGAAACTTGAGCCCCAATATTAAATTTCTTAAAATAAATACCATTCAAGTATGTATGGATTACATTGATTTTTAAATTGTTGTAATTATGTGATTTTTTACTGATTTTTTCATTTTTTCATGGATATTTGGTTTTAGAACTAATAAAAAGAGTGTGAATGAAAAGATATTTATGGAAATAAAATTATAACTTAAGGAAACTTTAATTACGAACATAATTCAAGGAAAATTTATCTTTGTAAGAAATAATACCTTATGGATATAACTCAAAATATATCTATATAATTCCTTTGAAACTAGAGTAAAATGGAAAACTGAGATCCCATAATCAAGCTCTAAGATATTAGGTGATGGGTTTGTGAGTAAATAAAATCTATTTGTAAATATAATAAGTTATTTTCATATAAATGGATGGGAAATTTTGATAAAATGATTAATTGTTAAAAATAAATTCATTTATGTTAGGGTAATATTGAACCCAAATGAAGAACGATCCATTGACTTATAAAAATATCATTTGAGTTGTATCAAGGATGTAGAAAGTACAACTTGGTTTAAGAAACTTATTATAAAGGTATTAATGTAAGTTCTACCTATTAGAATTTTAATTCTACACAAAAATATTTATTTCACTCCTAAACTTAGAACATTTTCATTAATTAAAGTGAGGTGTTGAGATTAATTAATAGAGGAGGTAGGATAATTCAAAAAATAAATGAATTTATTAATTTATTATTTTATTGAATGAATTTTTGTATCAAGTTTGGACAATCATTATTATGTTGAATTATTTTTATTTATAGGAGTGAATTAATTTATGTGGGGGGATAATAAGAGGCAAAACATATGTAATTTATGTTTTTTTTCATTTTATTATGACCCCATAATTAATCTAGAACATGAGTAAATCATTAGTATTTTTTTACTTTGGTAAAAATCGTGAATTAAATAATAAATCGATTTAATCATGATTTCTAGTGTTTTTAATTTTTTTAGATTTAATAGATAAGATATACATTGAATTGGATAAATGTAATCATCATGCTTAAATTAGGTTTTATCTAGTTCAATTGTTTTATTCAATAATAGAAATAAATTGAACAAATCCTATAATCAATTATATTTTCAAAATGTGTAGGTTAAAGATGAAAAAATAGAAAAGGATCAATCGACCATGACTCTCAATCGATTGTGTGACACATGTGACTCTATGTTCATCTTAAGAAACTATAAGTGAAAAAGAACTAAACCCCAATAAGAGATTAACCTACCATACTAAAAAATCAACAAAGTTCACATGTAACCATGTATTAATCCCAGATCAGTCACACAATGAACCTACCATAGATTCCAATATTACTCATATGGTGAAGGATCACATAATGAAATCCAATCGACCGTGTGAAGCCCAACTGACCACATGTTCATTACGATCAATTGTGTATATCGACTTATTATGAGTAAGGAATGATTGTGAGAAGGTATCCAACCGACTACACAATCATTCCAAGATACTAAAATTTTTAAAAAAATTGTATGAATGAAGCTTAAATAAGAGATAAAATTGATTGTGCCTTATTTGAATGATTTAAAGTTCAATTTAATCGACTGTGACTTTCCTTCGTACAATCGATCGAAGACATAGGCAATTTCAAATATGGGGATAAAAATATGAAAATCACCCAAATGAAAAAGAAATATAACCTAAAATAAATTAATAACCTAATTTAACCTACCCATTCAACTCAAGAAGAAATTATCAAAAGCTACAACATGAAATTATCTAAATGAATAAGGGGAACGTGATAGTGGAAGGAATGATAAAGTGAGAAGGATTGAGAATGTGACTAGTTGGTGGAATCATAACCCTAAATTATAGACATGTTTCATTCATGTGAGGAAAATAATAAAGATTTTATAACTAAATATGAGGAATTTGTTGAAGTAATAGTTGTCTCGTTTTGTGAACATGGAGTGTGGAGCTGCTGATGTCAGTATAATGATTCGAATCATGCTATAAAAGGACGATTGTTCATTTGAAGATGAGTCAGCTGCTAATACCACTAGTTCTGTTTGATCTATTATTGTTTCTTATTATATTTATTTTCTATTTTCTATGATTCATTAGTGATGTAACACTTTTCTATTAATGGTCAAGACAAGGAGAATTCACCCATTACCTATTGTTGAATTCTATTTGTTAGTGTTTAATATCTTCTGCTCATTTATTAAGATGTATTTAACGACTTAATCTGTTGAAGATTTTTTATGAACTTTTGTTTTAATTACTTATTCTCTAATTCCCATAATTTTATACATATGCCACTTGGATTCACTCCACTGCATGTGATAGTGAGCAGTGGTTCACTATAAGGGTGATTGTAGATATCTGATCATTGGGATGGGTATGATTAGGGGATAATGTTATCATTTTAACCCCTTTTTCAAGAAAAAACAACTATGTTAGGGTAATCAATGAATTCTCATTTGATTATTTAAATAGTATCTAAGAAACATTAAAAATGTTTAATTGGTAGAATAAGGGGGTGACCTAAGATTAAACCACTATTTCCAAAACTAAATTTAAAACCAATCCAATTTAGTCACTATTTTCATAAATTGAACCCATAGAACAAGAGAACAACACACCTATAACACTCTCTTATTTAGAGATAACCTAAGTCCCACTATAACCATATTAAATTCAGGATCATAAATTTGTATTTGAGGGCCCTATGATATGACTCTCAAGAACCCCCTTTAGCCTGGTACTGTGAGCCACCCTGCACTAGGCATTGTGTCGTGACACTGACCATCACACTATGACTGCCTTCCTACATCTAAAATTTCAATTGTAGTACCCCCCCACTCCAAATTTATGAACCCACTCCATCTCCATCATCGATTACTAAAAAATTAAAAAAAGGATAATACATGAGTTTTGATAAATTTTAAATACATTATTGCATTAAGAAATTTTGGGGTTTACAATCTCCCTACTATATAATAGTTTGTCCTGAAGCTCCACTTCTAAACATCACTAAGACTCATCAAAAAATAACTCCAACCACTGAGCCCACATATCAGAATCTCTCTCATATTACTCCTAATAGATATGGTCATGATTCCATTGTACTCACACCATAGAAATTATATTCCCATGAAGAGTCTTCTCACTCCAATCAACTATTTGAATTGGATGTTCATCAAAAGATGAATCATACTTGAGATTAATATTATTGGTATATATAATATGATATGGATCAATATATAATCGCTCAAGATATGATATGTGAAATATATCAATAATATAATTGAAACACTAATATAGATCTAATCATAATACTAGTGTATAGACCCTCTCTGTTATCTTGAACTTTTCCACATGCCTGTGTTCTAGCTTTCCCTACCTCTAAACATCAAAATTTCACAACCACATAGATATTCACCAGAAAACTCGAATTTATAACCTCAATCTCAAGAGGTTATCACCTCCGATCATTTTACAAAATCATCCTACTCTAGGTAGTCACTTACTACTTCCTAATAAACTAGATATTCTCTCATATCTTTTTCATAATACTCATCCCCATAATCACGTACTCACCAACTTCTATACAGTATAATAATCAATGTAAAATCTTATCATATAGAGTCTTAAAAGGTACTATATTTATCAAATATTAATATATATTATTGTAGTAAAACGTTTCTATATCCAATTGGTTCTCCCATGAAACACCAAAATCTTGGATGTATTCTCTTAACATTTCCTCTAATATTTCAATAATAAGATCAGACTTTCCATTTGTCTATGGATGATAGGAAATTCTTAGATATACCTACATACCACTCTCCTTGTATAATCCCTAAAAATATTTGTGACATGAATTGGGGATCCTTATCTAAAATAATACCCTGAAGGACCTCATGTAACCACACTATCTCTCGAGAATAGAGATTACCCATCATATCAACTGAAAAAATATCCAATATTGATATAAAGTTATCCAATTAAGTTAAATAATCTATAATCTACCATACTATATCAATCCCTCATGGTTTCCTTGGTAACCCCATCATTAAATTCATGGTCACGTCATCCCACTTCTACTCAGGAATGATAAGCAGTTATAGAAGACCAATGGGCCATTGTTGCTTTTCCTCCACTTGCTGACAGATGGAGCACCATGTGATAAATCATGTGATGTACCTCTTCATCCAAATCAATCATTAATTCTTCTATATATCACAATAAATCTTAAGAAAAACCTAAATATATATCCCACCTTGATGTGTTTGATTTCCTCATCAGCTCCTCATGCATTCTCATGGGGACCACAACATGACCTCAACCATAAAGGACTACATTTACATCGAGAGACCATTCTGGTGGTGGATCCCCACCATATATGTAGTCTCTGATAACATGATATTCTGAATTTCATAGTTTTCTCTGAATTACCTTAATAAGAAGATAAGACGTGATAAATAAGTATGTAAGGGTTTCTCAACCCTATTACTCTTAAATACTAAGATAAATCTCAGTAAAGCAGGACATCATCTGAAACTCACTATTGGAATCTTGCACTTACTAACTTTTTTTCTTCCAAATCAGTGCATCTATAACTATATTCCACTTTCCATGGGTGTTTACCAACTTTAAATCTAAATATTTTAAATACTCAACCCACTTTTATTGCCAATGGTTTAGGTCCTTCTATGATAAAATATAAATCTTAATATTACAATTAATATACACCACAAACATCTCACCAAATAGGTAATGTCACTAACATATCAATACATGTTCCTTTGTTAGTAACTCCAAATAATGTTTGAAGTATTTCCACTCATACAGCCTCAACTTCTTGAACCCATATGCAACCATGTGATCATTATACATTAAGACTACTCTTAGAAAAGTTCATGATGCATCAGAGTAAAAGGTATATTCCTTTCTCATCTCATGTAACATTAGGGAAAACATTGTATTTAGTATCCATTTCAACTATTCAAATGTTTTATCATAAGATTCAGACTAAAAAAACATCACCCCTTTCTTGGTGAATCCTTTCATCAGCATTTTCTGGTAAAATAATCCAAAATAAATCTCCAATAATAATCAAGAAACCCCAAAAATCGATGAATATTAAAAACATTATTTTTTTATTCATAAGAAACCATTACTCTAAACTTATAGGGTTTTATGGATACTCTATACTAATATATAATTTCCCCCCTGAATTACACCTATTTGATTTAAAAGTGACACTTTGGGAACATTCCATATAGCCGATTCTCCCAATGTGTTCCAAAAATGATCTCTAAATGTCATGCATACCTGTAAATAAACTTAGACTACATAATAATATCATCAACAAAAAGGAAACTAACAAAGTTTCCAGATATGGGTGTAAGTCCTAATTCATTTGGTCTATAAATAATTTTGGTGTGTTCATCAGATCGAATGATATCACCAATTACTCATAAAGACATTACCTTATCCTATAGTAAGTGTGAGGTATGTTTAAAGGCCTTTCCCTCATTTAGTGATAACCCCATTTCAAAAAAATCTTAGAGGACACTTGATCACCCTTAATATGATCAAATAAATCATCATTACATATAATTGCATATCATTTCTTGATTACCACTTGGTTCGGATTTTGATAATCCACACACAATTTCAACAAATCATCCACATTCTTGGTGAATAAAAATAGATAACCCCTAAGAGATATACTTGGTCATATGAATCCCTTTGTCACTAAGTCCTCAAACTGATCCTTTATCTCTCATTGTTCCTTAGGATCAATATGATAATATGGAATGGAAATGGTATTTACACCTAACCTATGTCTGATAATGAACTCATCCTTTCTTTTAGGTGGTAACCTTGAGAAATAATTAGGAAATAAATCCCTAAACTATTCAAATTCATAAGTAAAAAACTCTATACTAGGCCTCCTAATCATAAAATATAATACTAAAAAATCTAGGATATAACCCTACCCAATTGTTGATGGTCAGGTATGGCATAACCCACCTATAAATCCTAATCTTTAGTATGGACATAAATACCACCCTTGGGAGATATTAATGTTATCTATTAATGATAATAGTTTATATGGGATCAATATGGTACTAAAAATCTATTCCATGAATCATGTTGATGTCATCCATAATTAACAAAAATAGAATCCCAAAGGAATCTATAGCCACCAATCATAAGTGATCATTCCCTGTATTGGTTAATGTCCTCAGGTCTCACCCCTAATGATGTGTTGATAAAAATAACTTTGTATAAAGTTTATATATCCTATCAAAAACCATCCATAAACTAATAATAAAGGATATAAATAGAGGTACCTATTTCAAACAAGGAACATGATAGAGTGTAATCCATGAAGATCATACCTCGGATAGTAAAAGATCCAATATCCTAGTCAGTGGTAGTAGGATGAATGATGTGAAACTAGCATATCCTAAACCCTGAGCACCTATTTGTGCCCCCAATAAACCACCACTCTATTTTTGTTGATTCCCCTACCCCTAGGAACCACATACACCATCATGCGAAAAACATTCGGTGGATATCCAACTACCATACCATGGTTTCATCGTTGATCCATCCATATATCTTCGTCCTAATCTTATATCACTATAACACTACTATAAATCCTTGTAGAACTACTATTGGTGTTCTATCCTCCCACATTTTTGTCCTATATAGGTGGTCAACTGAACTAGGTATGAACATGATCGGACCTACCACACTAGTATAATTTCATAGAATTACCTCCCGTAAGAGAAAGGGATTATGTGTTTCCCTTTATACTCATCCCACTTTCATTTTTTAATGAACAATAAAAAGGATTATTCATGTTTCTTGAATACCCACTACCATCCCTCCTCATAGAAGTGGCCTACTCAGATCCTCTTCCATTTCCAGGGTTCTTTACTATGATGGGGGTCTGGTATGAAATCTCCAAAAATAATGAATGAAAAAATATGTTCACCTGCACCTAAATATATTACCCCATCCCATTCTCAAAATTTCTCACACTATCCACCTCATCCCCTGTTAGAATAGTGAGATACTTTTGTTGGTCGATGAAAAAATCGGTATAATTTAACTTGAATATTTCTCCCTATATAAGTTGTATGGTCTCCCATGACCTCTCTACCCTCAGGGTATTTAGGAGAAAATAATCAATGAACCTAGTCTAGAAATACATTTAGGAAAATCCCGCCAGATAGTCTACTTTATCGCATTGTTGAGCCTGTAAAATTAGTTGTTTAGTTTTTTCTAGAATTTATGCAGTATAGTAGGAACCCTAGGTCATATCTCGATAGAGAATTATATAAATAATTTAAAACGAAATTTTTTATTAAGAAAAACAGAATGGGATTTTTGGAAAACATTGGGTTTGGTTATTTAAGAAGCCAAAAGAAAATGTAATGTGATAAAACAAAGCAGAAATTAACAGGATTAATTAAGCGTGATCAACTCGGGGCAATCTCGTGATTCTCATCCTTGATCGCTTCAACATATAGGTTTATAATATTTTAATCCCTATTTTTATCACCAAAAACCATAATGTTACTGATTTTATACTAGTATACCTCCTAGGATTCAGTCGGAAAGACACAATGATTCATCAGATATCGTTGATGATTGGGTGATTTGTGTTCGACTTCATAATTGAAACTCACCAAGGAAACACATGAAGAACTCGATGTGTTTTCCAGGTTTTATGTTATTTATTTTTTATACCATTAAATAAATTAGCAAGGTATTGATAGTGTTTATGATAGTTAAATTTACTAATATGAACCACACAAACACTACAACTAAAAAGTGGAAGAAAAAGTAGTGAATAGTGTGTGAAACATCACATGAATGGGTACCCTCAAACATGATCATATGAGTTGAGAATGACATACCAGTACATAAATCAATTAAATAAGAAGTTAGGATGATGAAAGACAACATAAAAATCTGGAATTAAAAATATCATTCAAATATTACAAACATGATGCTTGGTATTTACATCACCCCCAGGTGATCATAAGGAGTTTAGAATTCTATTGAAAGGGAAGAATCCATATATATTGAAGTAGAACCTCTAATAGGATCCAAAACATATAGATATTATTATAGTAATCCTTTGGGAATCCAAAATGGCAGAACCTTGTCTCCTGGTTGAACTCCCAAATGCTCAAGGTGTTCTTTTATAGCCAAAATGGGAGGTGGTTTTGGGCATCCTGATTTCGAGATACCATTTGGACCATGGTTTTGGGCCACTAGAAAATATTATCTCACTTCTAAAAAAACTGAATTTTTTCCCAACCTCCTTTATATCTCCATGTAAAATTTGGATACCATATAATGTATATAATAAGATATATTTTTAAAATACAGAGACAAAATTTTGGCTCTGTTTAGATTCATTTTATTTTATAGATTGGTTCGGATATAAATCTTAATGGATGAATTGGGCATGGGTTACTTCATAAAAAATGTATCCCACGGAGTTATGGATGGTCTCAAAAGAATATTATCCTAATTGGACGCATGTATTTCATGGAACACGGAAAACATTGGACATATATTCATGGGATTCCATGTAGTTTGGCCCATTTTCCTTCTGCATCATCATGGGCTCTCTAAATCACCTCCACATTCAATGAATCATCAAAACAAGTGAAATTTACATTATTAATAGTGAAAAATAAAAAATAATTTAATCAAACATGAAGTTAAATTTGTTATTAAAATTTTAATTTATGATACAAAATCAGTTTAGCATAGTGGTATAAGGGTCAAAATGAATAGTGAATCACAGTGCGATCACACCCCCACACCTAAACATTTCCACTCTTGGGAAAATTATTATATACGAATCAAGTCCTATTACTAAATAAAATGTTATAAAACTTCCAAGATAATTTTAAATTAAATCCATAATGTCTCGTTTATGAAATCAATTTTCCTATCATTTTTTTATCTTACATTCGAATTTTTTCAACTTCATTTCTTTACCCATGCAACATATCACAACCTACTTCACCTAGAAATTTTCTCTATTCACTCTTGTAACATCTGATAGTGGATTTATTATATTTTCCCAAAGTTTATATGATCTTAATATATTCTTTCCAAGATTCTATGTTCTCTACTGGTAGAAACTAGTGTGTTACTTAAGAGGACTTCCAATAGGTTGTTCTAATGTTCATGGATTGGTAGGATTTAATGATTAAAAATTTGAGATAGAAGAGGAGTGCTTGATATATTATCTAAGAAATATGTAAAAAATCATCAAGTGTTCACAATTAATGTACACACTCAACCCCTCACAAATTTTATCAAATCTAACTCACTATCCTCGTTGTCCATTTGTGTCGGTCACAACCAATCAGTGAATAATAATGTGTAAACATCATGTTTTCCCCATTATTTTCATCTATTAATTTTTTCAATGTATATAACTATATTTTTTTTATATATTTTTTTATAAATAGGAAAATATGTGTAGAACAGTGATACAATATAGCTTGTAAACCCACTTACCAAGAAAATTGGAGGTACCCTTTATATCAACTCATAACAATGATTCTCTACCCCGAATTCCCATGGAAACACCCTCTCCCCCACACTTTCTAAAAATAAACCAAGAATATACCCAATATATGGGTATGTAGGAATAAATTAGCTTTTAATGTGTCTACCTAATAGGAATTTCATGGTCTTTAAGGGATCAGAAGGGTAACATGTCAAGGTTGTCGAAAATAGAGGATAATTGTACAAAGGAATTTTCAATGAATGATTTCCTCTATCATGAATGTATCATATTCAAATATTAGGGCTTCAAACAGAATCAAGGAAAATTGTTGTTTCTCTACATGACCTAAGACTCTCAAGAAAGTGATTAAATGGCAGAATATGCACAAAAAAGGCATAAAATGTATCTCAGGTAAGGGATTAAAATATTGGTTAGTGCTAATGAGGCAGGAGTTTCAAAAATCCATTTAAACCCTAAGAATGATTTGAAAATAAATTTTCAATACAAATATTCCATATCAACATTTATTTGAAAAACATTTTTCCAAAAACAATGTTATTTTGCACACAATCGGCTCAAGCATGAAAAATTATTTTGAATATTAATTTTAAGATCAATGTTTATCTAAAAATACAAAATAAAGAAAAATAATTCAAAAATGAAAACAAATATTTTTTTTGTGTGTTTTTTGTTTTGTTTCTTTAATCCTAACTATGACATGTCACCTTCCCCCACACAAAAAAATACATTGTCCTCAATTCAAGTATTTTAAATAAATAGACAAGTAAATAAAGGTAGGGATAAGGGACAACATGATAAGTGGTATCATATATGGAATAAATTTGTTGTATTTCCTACATGAGATGATTTGTAAAATCATCATATAATTGTTTGAGAATCTTCCCATTGAAAATAAACCTTTATCCACTCTTCTCATAAAAACCCTATATAGCACCAAAAAGGTAAACATAAGTAACAGTATAAGGACCGAGCTACCACGAACGAAGCTTAACTGGGTGGATATTTAGATTAGAATTATACATGAGGGCCTTCTTGCCAATATGAAACTTTAATTGATGAATCATCCCATCATGGATAGCTTTTGTATTCTATTTATGGATTCAAGAGTTCTCATATGCATCATGTCGAATTTCTTACAACTGTAGAATCTAAAACTTCATATGCTCACTTGCATCTAATAAATTCATATTACATTGTTTAACAGACCAATATGTATGGATCTATACCACTAACAGGATTTCAAAAGACTTTATAAACACAGTCCTATATGGTGAAATTCTGATCAGGGTTTTAAAAGTTGTACAGTACACCCAAAGTGCATCATCAAAGTGGAAACTGCAATTTTTCTTATTGGGTTGTACCGTTTTTTCCATTATTCTATTAACATAATGATTTGAGATTTATACTTTTCTGCTAGTTTGGGGTTGATATGAAGTAGAGAATTTATGAACCTCATACTTACAAATCTAATTTTTCATGTTGTGCTTGCAAAAATGTAAAGCTTGATCACTAATGATGAATCTCGGCAAACCAATCCTGCTAAAAATTGGGGACCTCACAAAATCAACAACCACTCGAGAGTCATCGGTCTTGGTGGACTTTTCTTCCACCCATTTAGAGACATATTCAATTGATAATAATTTTACATTAAGCCAACTGAATATAGAAAAGGGCCCATGAAGTTAATTCCCCATTCATCGAAGATCTCACAAAATAACATGGTTTATTGGGGAATTTCATTCCTCTTGGTGATATTCCCTATGAATTGACATCGGGTAAATGAATTAAAAATCAATTTGAATATCTTTAAAAAAATTCCAATAAACTCCTGAGTCTAGGACCCTTCGATTTGTATGTTGAGAGCCAAAGTGGGCCCCATAATCCATAGTGTGGTAGAAGGTCAAAACAGAGGTGAACTCATGGTAAGCGACACACCAACGAACAACTTGGTCATTAAAAATTCTCCTCAAATATGGGTCATCCAAAATGTACCATCATAAACCATGTTGAATTCTATGGGACTGTAAAGTGCTGAAATATTTGGGGACCCAATGTGTTACTAGAAAATTTACAATGTCTGCATACCAAGGGGTAAGGTCAACAACATCATAAAGGTTATCATGAGGGAATAATTCTCCAATGGGGAGGGATGAGTCAACATGGTGGTCTAAGGGTGGGAAAATCCTACTAATGTGGTCAGATATAACATTTTCCACTCCTCTCTTATCATGAATCTCAACGTCAAACTCCTAGATGGGGAGCATCAACCAAATGAGGCAGGGCATATCTTCAGGGTTCTTTAGGAGAAATCGAAGGGTATCATGATCCGAAAACACATTGATTTTTGACCTGATAAGATAATAATGGACTTTTTCCAAGGAAAACACAATATGATGTATTTATTTCTCGTCGTGGGTTCACACACTGAATTATAAATTTATTTTATTTTATTATTTCTTTGGCCTTAAATAATTTTTATTGGAGTTCGGGTTGAATCCTAGACAAAAGTTTTGAGCGTAGTTTAAAAATGTGTGCTTTTTGAGTCGATGTTGTTGGGTGCATGAGCAGAGCACATTTTGGAAACCCTGAATGACTGCACTCGAGTTACTGTGCATCCCATTCATCTTCGGAAAATTGAAATGAAAAGATTTTATATTTAAAATGAAGATTAATTTCTGTGTCGTTTTAAATTTTTTATTGTGTTATTACTATTTAAATAATAAGAATAATTTTATAATTTTCATTTTATTTATTATCATTCTTCTTATTCTTCTTACAATTATTATTATTATTCTTATTATAATTATTACTATTATTATTATTTTTAGAATTATTATTATTAGTTTTGTGTAGAATAATTTTTATTTTATGTTTTATATTTAATTTTATTATTATTATTATTTCTTTTCTTTCTAGGATTTTCCCCCTACTAACTCTCAAATTAGAACCCCCCCCCATTTTCCTTATCTGTGTACGGCGTGACCCAATCCTCAGACCCAGCCTTCAGCTTCCCCCTACAGCGCCTCATCGCCCGACCTCCTACCCTTTCCCGATCTGGCATCGAACCCCCTCAGCCCTCCTTTGCACCAACACCCCGTCGCGCTCCCCAATGTGCAGTGTGACCCCAGACACCACCTTCTTCCCCTATAGCACCTCCCAAACCTCGGCCTCTCTTGAAGTGCACCCCAACACCCCCCTCGAACCCCCTGCTTCATGGAACCTCTTCACCGACCAGCCAGATACCACTGCAACTCCCGCACGCTCTTCCATCTTGACAGTATTGACCCCCCCTGGACGTGGCCTTCCACCCGCTCAGGACACCCAGGCATCGTCACATCCTCCTCTTAGAGACCCCCATCAAGACCCCTCCCGGCTTCCTTTCTCTGGTCACGCCAGTCAACCTTGACCCCCTTACCCCCCTACTTGGTGCACAGCAGCCCAGCAGGCGCACCCACTCCCTCCGGTGAGACCTTCCTCCGGCTATCACCTCCTTCCAGTGAGATTCCATCGGTTGACCACTTACGATGGCTTCCCTCTAGCACCCGCAGCCCTTGCTAGCGCGTTCCCAGCCAGCAACTTCTTTTTTGTCATGAAAAACCCCTCTACTATACCCTCCTCTGTTGGGGTTGTGTATTTTTCCTTATTTTTGTTATGGTTTTCATCCACTAAGTTTTTTCTTTGTAGGTTAGGGGTTTTGAAACCCATGTGAAGTATTTCTAAACATGTACTTTTTCGTCACGCCATGGTTTTGAGGTAGTTTTCCATTGCACTGCCTTTCAGAATTTAAGATTCATCTATTTCCCAGTGTTCACGCCCTATATATAAGCTAATTATTATTATTCAACTTGTTGTTAATTTATTTATTTTTCTAATTGGTAGTTTAATTCCGGTTTTTTGAAAAATTGGGTCACTTTATTATAATTGCACACAATATTTGTTTGGTTAAATATTTCATTAGTTATTCACCTAGTTTGTGACTCTTAGTACATTATTTAACAATTTAAATAAGTTTTTTGGATGGAAGTTGTTTTTATCCCCTTGTTGAGTGTTAATTAGAATTTTTTTTGATAAACATTGCATGTGTCACTGATAAATGTCCTGGTAGGCATTTTTGTAATGAATTTTTTGTTTCAAGGTGTTTTGGTGTGTTTTAACCCCTTTATAAAAAGTGCATGTGTTTTTTTGATAAATTTCATTTTATATTGTTTTTAAAAGGTTTCAATTTAAAAGGAAGAGTACTTGTTTCTTTGAACCAGATTGATGTGAAATGGTGATCTTGGGTTTCTTAAATGTGTTCCAAGTAGTTTTATGATTAAAAGAAGTGTGTAATTGGATTTTAATGTGGATTCACATGTGATGATAGATTGTGCCCAATTGGTTTTTACATACTAAGTGTAATGAAAAATGTTTTGTTTGAATTTATCAAATTATTGGCAGTGTTTGAAATGATATTTCGGGGGTCTTTTTTGGATTTTCAATGTGAGTTTTGATTTTATAAATAAATGTGTGTTGAGTCTTAAGGTGTTTTTGAATGTGTTGTCAATAAGTGGCCATTTGAATCTTTTATAAATATGTTTGTTCCCTGGGAAATGTAACCTAAATATTTTGAGATAATTTATCAATGTTTTGGTGTGGAGATGATGTGTTTCCCTCTTTAGAAAATGTGGATTTTGTGTTAATGATACAAGTCAGTTTATGAAAAAGAAATGGTTTAAGGTCCGTTTCGAAACCTTGTGATAAATGGTGAAATTTTTTATTATGAAAACCTTTTGTGGATGTTTCTCATAACATTATTGTATGTATATAATGTATGGGATGTCCTGACTAAGGAATTTTTATGATCCATTATAAGGGTGCCTCAGATTTGACTCTTTTTTTTCTTTTGATTAATGGCATGAGATTGGTCCTTGGAGTGACTCGGGGTGATGCATGTTGTGATTTATTATTATAGATACTGTTATTGGATGCTTGGCTGGCATCAGTTGACCGACCCCCTTTTTAAATACTTAAGACATAAGAACCTAGAATATTGAGAGAATATTCTGAGAATGATTGCCACACTGGTAGGTTTTTTAATGACCAGTGGCCCATAGTAGGTGGATATGTTTGGGTTCATTGCTATGGGATTTTCCCTCAGCCTTCCTGATAAAGGATGGCTGAGCATTTTGAGAATTTTTTTCATCATGTGTGACATGCTAACGAGGATGAGGTCTCATGTATTTGTGTCTACTGGATTATTCTTGATCTCCTAGGTTCACCTATGTCTACTCGTTCTTAGTGCTTGCAGTGTTGAATGTGTTACTTGTTTTTATATTTTCATTTCATTCCCCTTGTAGTGAAACTACTATAGTGCTTTCATGAGTAACGTTTCTACTGGAAAGAGATGTGTGGTTTTAATGTGGCTTATGAAAACTATTTTTCAAAGAAAAGTGTTTTATTCTTTTTTTGAAAATTGAAAATGTAAACATAAATTTTCATTTAAAATTTCTAATGTATCACTAATGGAATGACTTGGGTTTCTTAGAAATGAATGAGGTCAATGAATCGTACTTTTTTTAGTAACATGTAGAAAACCTTACTTTTATACATTGTAGTTAAAAAATTAAAATTGATGTTTCATTTATTTTAAAGGAAATTTATTGGGAATAGATATCAAGCTAGCCTACTGAGTTTTAATACTCGCGCCTATAGTTCTTTTCTATTTTTAGTTTTTGTGCATGATCCATTATGGGTGCACTTTCCTTGGGTGATGCTTGATTTTTGAGTCGGGGAGTGACCCATGGGGACACAAGGAAATAATGTTTTCTTATTCAGTTAGTTTTAGTTCCTTCATATCTTATTTAGTCATTTTATTTGGTTTATTTATTCTGAGATTATATTTTTTATTTCCTATACTATTATTTATTTTTATTGGGAGAAATCATTCCCATCATCTTCGTCAATGCCCTGGTTCTCATCTCCAACCTGGGAGGATCGGGAGTGCCTCTCAGGCCTTGCCTTGGATCGGTTTGGGTTACCAGTTCCGGGTAAACCAAGGTTGGTTTGTGATAAAATGGTATCAGATGAGGTAGGCTCTTAGAAGACCTCGATTTTTAGTGCAGCCTTTGTTATTTGGAAATGTCAAGGTAGATGGAGTAGGATTTTCGGGACTTAAGGGGTAGGTGCGAGAAGAGTGTCACAAACACTTCCTCGTTCTGATCCTCATGTTTCCATGGGAATTCCAGTTTAATAAGTTTTTTTGGGGTTTTAGGGTATTTTCTATGATTGGGATATGATAAAGGCAGTTGGTATAATAGTCCTCATGAGCCACATGGCCTGGAAATCCATGTGGAGCCAGAGGCATAGTCTTAAAAGGCTCTCTGTGTTGGTGACATGTTTTGAATATGGCCATCAACCATATGGTCAAGTCCCCTACAGACGCTAGTTCCCTTTGTGAGTTATTTTGGGTCTCCTATGACTTTTGAAAGTTGTTTGAATCAAAAAAATTGGTTTTGAAAAATGGTTGTTTTAAATGAAATTTTTAATTTGGGAATTGTTTTAAAAGAAATGGGATGAATGATTTATTTTTGAAAGATTAATTTTTTTTCATTTTGGCCTTGGTGTTCCTATGGGTGATCACATGCATAGTGGTATGTTAGAATATAAACATATATCTGGTATGGTGGATGGATTCCCAGGGTGGTATGGAAACATGCATGTGAGTGAGACTCTTAAAAATACCAATGGTGAGGGTTTAACCCACCAAGATTGTTTTAAATTAAAGTTTTTTTAAAAAGGAAAGTTTTGATGTTATAATGGATAATTTTCTTGTTTTTAGAGCTTGTCACCTATGTGGTGTTAAGTCCTGATGATTTTATTTATTTAGTTGTCCTTGATTGGGTTCTTGAATTTTCTTTTCTAGTGGTGTTCCCCTTAAATCATCGATGGGTGATCGTAGTATGATTGATCAACCTAAGGATTTTATTTTTGAGTTATGGAAGCTAGATCCACCTCTCCTTTATGGTCAATAAGAACCTTCCGTAGAGGATGAGTGGATGTGAAAGATCAAAAGGGACTTTACCCTCATTTAGTTTCCTGAGTCGTTGAAGGTCAAGTATGCAAACTTCATGATTGAAGGTTCATCGTGGATGTGGTGGAATTTAGTGCCTTAGAAAAAGCCCCGTCAAGAGCTGGCTTGGGAGTTTTTCAAGGCTTTGTTCATTCATTGGTATTTCTCTGAGAAGTAAAGGGTGACAAAGTGGATAGAGATGTGTTATTTGTAGAATGGTGAAAGATCCATGTTGGAGTATTTCAAGTGATTTGTAGAGCAAGTCCCTTATGATTCCGGGTATGCCACAAATGAATCCATGAAGGCTCGGCCTTTCGAGGTGGGCCTCCATCTTGATCTAAAATCAAAGGTGTTAGTATCCAACCTAACATTGTTTTCTGATGTGGTGAGGAAATATTTTCATGTCGAAGCATTAATGGAGGGAGTGCTCGAAGTAGTCCTCTCCCTTCAATTCCTATGAGTAGTGGTGAAGATTCTAGACAGGAGATGAGGAAGAGATTAAAAGTGGATGGAGAAAGTCGTGGAATCAAAAGGCCTCAAGATCTTTCATCAACCAATTTAGAGCAAGAGATTATCATTTGTTGTCAATGTGGAAAGCTGGTTCACAAGAATCCATCCTTCCCATGTACTCCTAAGCCATGTCATGCGTGTGGATGTTTGGGTCTCTTACAATGATTCTGTAGAAGTATCATTAGAATGCATCATGGATGAAGTTCTCAGAGGTGATGTATTGTGGGGTTCTTGTTTAAAGTTTCTTGTGTAAGTTTCCTTTCAGTGTAAGGGATCTTTTCTCGTGGCAGTTGTACTGATGGTTTTTTGGGTTTTGAAATGTATAGGAATGTCATGGGTCTTTGATGAACTTCATTTTTCAATGCCAGTATGGTTTTTATTTCAAAATTATGTCCTTTTATCTACTAAGTCAAAATATTTATGTTTTCTATTAGGATTATTAGAAACTGATTGAGAGGTAGGAGATGCTTCATCCATTAGAGCTCCTGCCAAAAGTCCTTGGAGTGAATCTGGTGTGTAGTCAGGAACCCCAGGGGAATTTAAAGATTTTGGTTATGGTTGTTCCTCTATCACTTTAGTGAGATAGTTTAATTATTTTTTTGTGGTTTAACTATTTTGGTGAAATTCCTATGGTCGTAAAGATCTTGATGAACTTATCTCTCATGAAATGTCAGTAATTGTGCCTTTAGGATACGAGTTGCTGATCAGTGGCCTTGCTTGGACCACCCATGTGAATCAGTTTCGGCTTTGGTTTGTGTCCATCCCGAAGTGGTGAGTCATGACTAGTTTTTCATTGTAGTTTTGTTGATCCAATCCTTGGGCCCTCCCTCCTCGCCCATGCGATGAGGGTTTTTGTTTTGTGTAGAGTTTTCGGTTCAACTCATATCCCTTTAGGAAAGAAGTGATTTGTTTTAGTGTTCTTGTTGTTCTTGTTTTAGATTAAGTGGGGACTGGTTCAGGTCCAAGTTGTATTTATTTTGGATGTGTATAGGTTGGTTCTTTATGGTGGGGAGACCCACTATCTCTTTGGGCTTTCTCTTAAGTCATTATCAGATGCTGGTTGAGTTCTTATGGTGGGTAGTCTGTTCAGGCCTCCCCACTACCAGTGATCTGTTTCGGGCAGTTAGGTTGAGTCCCATTGGTGATCGATGAAATTTCCTTGGGATAAGAGGTTGGATCATGTTTGTGAGGAATCCATAGGTGTAGATCAATCAGCTGGATGGTGTTGTGGATTTATGGGGATGGAAAGCATTTTGGTGGGGAGAATTGTCACACCCCGGCCTATGAGTTTATTTTATTATATTATTTCTTTGGCCTTAAATAATTTTTTATGGGGTTCAGGTTAAGTCCTGGAAATGTTTTTTGAGCTTAGGTTAAAAACTGCACCTTTTAATTTGACGTCATTGGGTGCACAAGCGGAGCTCATTTTGGAAACCCCACGTAGCTTTTCCTAGGTAACTTTACATCCCATTCATCTTCAAAAAACTAAAACAAAAATATTGTTTATTTAAAACACACATTAACTATTGTGTCTTTTAAAATATATATTGCGTTAATAATTTTTTTACTGTTGAAATAATATGAAAACTTTTATTATTTTCATTTTATTTATTATGATTCTTATTATTATTATAACTAATATTATTATTATTATTATTATTTTTACTATTATTATTATTATTATTAGTTGGGTGTAGAATAATTTTTACTTTATTTTTTATTTTCAATTTTATTATTATTGTTTTTTCTTTTCTTTCTAGGCTTTCTCCTCGTACTCTCTCCCCAATTAGCTCCCCCTTTTCTTTATCTATGTGCAGCGTGACCATGCCTCAGACCTGGCCCTTGGATTCCCCCTACATCGCTTCACCACCCAACCTCTTTTCCGTTCTCGATCCGGTATCAAACCCCCTCATCCCTCCTTCACACTAGCACCCCATCGCGCTCCCCTGTGTGTGTCGCGACCCTGGACGCTGCCTCCTTCCCCTGAAGCATCTTTGGACCTCAGCCTCCCTTGCAGTATGCCCCAACACACACCTCGGACCCCCTGCTTCCCAGCGCCTCTTCCCTGACTAGCCAGTTGTCATAGTGCTTCCTGCGCACTCATATGTCTTAATATCATCAAACCCCCCTCCCCTGGACACAACCTTCCTCCCGCTTAGCGCCCCGAGGCATTGTCTTAGCCTCCCCCTACCTGACCCCCCAATGAGACCCCTCCTAGCTCCATTTCTCTGGTCGAGCTAGCCGACCCCAACCCCCTCCACCCCCCCGCTCAGTGTGTAGTAGCCCCAGCCGGCACACCCACTCCCTCTGGAGAGACCTTCCTTTGTTCATCACCTGCTTCCTGTGAGATTCCATCTTCTGACCGCTTACGATGGCTTCCATCCAGTAAGCGCATCCCCTGCTAGCACGTGCCCGGCCAATGACTTCTTTTAGGGCATGAACAACCCCTCTGGTATACCTTCCTACCTTGGGTTTATATATTTTTCCTTAGTTTTGTTAAGGTATTTATCCACTAAGGTTTATCTTTGTAGGTTAGGGGTTTTGAAACCCACGTGAAGCATTTATGAATGTGTGTTTTTACATCACGCCACGGTTCTGAGGTAGGTTCTCATTTCACTTCCTTTTAGAATTTAAGTTCCATCTATTTCATGTTTGTCATGCCCTATATATAAGCTAGATATTATTGTAAAACTTGTGGTTAATTTATTTACTGTCCTAATTGGTAGTTCAATTCTAGTTTTTGGGAAAATGGGGTTATTTTATTATAATTGTGAACACTGTTTATTTGGTTAAATGTTTCATTAGTTTTTCACCTAGTTTGTGACTCTTGAACCTGATTTAAAAATTTAAATAAGTTTGTGGGATGGAATTTGTTTTTGGAACCTTGTTGAGTGTTAATTAGAAAATGTTTTGATAAAAATTTCATGTGTTGCTGATAAATGTCCTGGTTGGAATTTTTGTAAAGAATGTTTCGTTTCAAGGTGTTTTGGTGTGTTTAAACCCCTTTATAAAAAGTGCATGTGTATGTTTGATAAATGTTTTTTATAGTGTTTTTAAATGGTTTTAAATTGAAAGGAATATTAGTTGTTTCATTAAACTGTACTGATGTGAAATCGTGATCTTGGGATTCTTGAAAGTGTTCCAAGTAATTTTATTTTTAAAATAACTGTGTAATGAGATATTAAAGTGGTTTTACATGTGACAATGGATTATGCCCAATGGGTTTTTACATGATAAGTGAAATGAAAAATGTTTTTCTTGAATTTATCAAAGTATTATAACTGTTCGAAATTATATTTTGGGGGTCCTTTATTGAATTTTCAAAGTGGGTTTTGATTTTATAAATTTATGGTTGTTGATTTTTTGGGTTTTTTAGAATGTGTTGTTGATAAATGGCCATTTGGCACTTTTATAAAAATTCTTGTGCCCTGTAAAATTTATCCTGAATATTTTGAAATAATTTATCCATATTTTGGTGTAGAGATGATGTGTTTTACCTCTATAGAAAATGTAGATTTTGTGTTAATGATAAATGTAGGTTTATGAAAAATAATTGTTTTAAGGCTCATTTGGAATCCTTGTGAAAAATGGTGAAATTTTTTATTATGAAAACTGCATGTGGATGTTTCTCATGCCATGATTGTCTGTATATAATAGATGTTATGTCATTACTAATGAATCCTTGTGATACATTATAAAGGTGACTTGTATTGGAATCTTTATGTTCTTTTGATTAATGGTATGAGATATGTCCTTTGAGTGACTCAGGGTGATGCCTATTGTGCTTTATTATTATATATACTGTGATTGGATTCTCGGTTTTCATTGGTTGGCCCACCCCCTTTTTAAATACATGATACATAGGAACCTGGAATATTGAGAGAATATTTTTAGAATTATTGCCTCACTACTAGGTAATGGTACTGACCAGTGGCCCATAGTAGGCAGATATGTTTCGGTTTATTGCTATGGGATTTTCCCTCAGCCTTCCTGAGAAAGGATGGCCAGGATTTTTGAGTGTTTTGGTTTCATTGTGTGTGGCATGTCAATGAGGATGAGGTATCGTGTATTGGTGCCTTCTAGATTATTATTGATCTCTTGTTTTCACCTATGTCTACTCATTCTTAATGCTTGCAGTGTTAAATGTGTTACTTGTATTCTTTTCATTGCCCTTTTAGTGAATCTACTGTAGTGCTTTCATGTGTAATGTTTTTACTAGAAAGTGATGTGTGGTTTTAATATGTCTTATGAAAACTATTTTCAAAGAAAAGTTTTTTATTCCTTTTGTGAAAATTGAAAATGTAAACAACAGTTTTCCTTTGAAAATTATAATGGTTCAGTAACGTAATGACTTGGGTTTTTGAGAAGTGAATGAGGGAAATGAATCGTACTTTGTTTTTGAGTAACATGTAGAAAAACTTGATTTTATACATTGTAGTTCAAACATGAAAATGGATGTTTTGTTTATTTGAATGTATGTGAATTGGGAATAGATATCAGTCAAGCCTACTAAGTTTTAATACCCATGCCTATAGTTCTTTTCTGTTTTTAGTTTTTATACAGGTTCCATCTTGGGTGCGCTTGCCTTGGGAGATGTTGGATCGTTGAGTCGGGGAGTGACCCATGGGGTCACACTAAGATAGTGTTTTCCCATTTGGTTAGTTTTATTTCCTTTAGTTCCTATTTAGTCATTTTATTTGGTTTATTTATTCTGAGATTCTCTTTATTATTTCCTCTTATTTTATTTATTTGTATTGGGAGAAATCATTCCCATAGTATATATCGATGCCTTGGAGATTTTTCCCAGACCGAAAGGATCGGGAACGCCTCTTGGGGCTTATCACGGATCAACTCGAGTGACCTGTTCAGAGTCAACTCGGGTTGGTTCATGATATGTGGAGTAGTTTTTCGGTGTAGGGTCAGGGGTATGTAAGGCATACACAATGATATGAGGAGAATTCTAAACCCATTCTGATAAAAGTTTCCCAACTACCAATATAGAGGTGTTACACATAAGTTATAAGGGTAGAACCCACCTTGGTGGTTGGATTATGGGAGGTAATGTGAGACTCAATTTTATTGAATTGAATGAATCCACATAATTTTTATCAAAAACATATTTAGAATCCTTTTGAAATAATTGAGATAATGGAATTACAATCTTACTAATGTATTCAATGAATCAGCGGTGAAAACAAGCATGACCCAAGAAATATTTTACCTCATGGACACATTTTGGATATTTAAGTGATGAAAATAATTCAATTTAGGGATTATTCACTTGAATTATCTCTTTTTATATAACATTCCTAGGAACTATCCCCCACTCAAATATGAAATGGTATTTTTCATAATTTAATATGAGATCTTTTTCAATGTTACGATGGAGGAAAGAACCTAGGTGTGACAAAAAGTAATCAAAGGAAGTTCCATAAACCATGAAATCATCCATAATGACTTTCATACAATTATCAAGGTACTCAGAAAAAATACTCAGCATTCATCACTGAAAATTACCAGTAGCATTACATATACCAAAAGGCATCATTCTGTATAATTTTTTTTGAATGGACAGGAAAATGTAGTCTTTTATTGATCCATATAGGCTATATGGATTTGAAAATAACATGAATATCCATCAAGGAAACAATAATGGGACTCACCAAATAGTCTTTATGACATTTGTTCAATGAAAGGTAGAGTAAAGTGGTCCTTTTTCATGGATTGATTCATTAAATGGTAGTCAATACATACTCGTCCACTATTTTTCACACGTGTTGGATCCAATTCATTACTTTCATTAGACACTATTGTAATTTTAGTTTTTTAGGAACAATTTGAATTGGGCCAAACCATTTACAATCAAATATATGATAAATGATCATAGAAGTAAGTAATCTACTAACATCCAATTTTACCACTCCAAGGATAGTGGTATTCAACCAGTATTGATCCTCCCTTATGGGATTAGCCTCATCATCTAAAATCATATGATGCATACAAATAGATGGGCTAATCCCAAGAATATAATCCAATTCCCATCCAATATCCTTTTTACACTCTCTAAAAAGGTTGATAAATTTTTATTCCTAATATGGAGAGTGGTTATTTGAAATAATGATGGGAAATTGGTCAATACCCTCAAGATAGGCATATTTTAAATTAGATGGAATTGGTTCTAGTTCCAAAACCAGTGGTTTTTTGATTGAGCGAGGGGATTTAGGGGGAGTGATGGCCATGAAACTGTCTATCTACTCATGTTTATTCTCTTTGGATAGGGAATCTATTGAAATGAGATTTTTAGAATCATCTACGATCATGGGTGCCTCAGAATGAACACACTCATTAATTAAAGCACAAAATTTTCACATTTTTGATCCCATAAAACACTCAAAACATGAATCAAAACTCAAATAATAAAAAGGTGAAGAAGAGAAAAATAAATCGAAGTATAGTTTGAGGAGAGGATCTTGTGTGTGTGTGTGTGTTTCATTATAGAGTACTTACATCAAATAGACAATAAAAGTGGAGTGCTCTTCAACAAGGTGTTTCAAGGTGTCAAGAATGATAAAAATTACATTTTCTCCGCTGAACTCTATGAAAAGTGTATCGTTGTGCACATTGATGGGAATATTTGATATTTTAAAAAATGGGATTATAAATATAATAGGGGAATGTCCTTTGGTTTTGGTATCCTTCATCTTAAGAATATATTAGTTGGAGGGGTAGATGAGATTATTCACTTTTACAAGGACGTCCTCAACCACTCATGATGGGTATATTGTGCTTCAGTCAGCAAGTTTCACTATGATGCTTGTCGGTTGAAGCTATATAACCAACATATAATTGTATACATAGTAAGGAATTACATTTGTAACACCCCAAGCATCCACAGTACGCTTCTATTTGAATAATACAGTAGCGTGTGTTGTACGCAACTTCGAGTTCTAACACACACCACAGCCAATCAAACAAGCCGTTATGAATAGTAATACCCACTTTTAGAAATTTTATAAATTTTATCTTTCAAAATGTACATAATTTTTGGATTTGGAATTTCGAAATTATATTAGGGTGAATTTTTGGTATTTTTCTGAAAACATTCAATTTTTTTATGAATTGTGAAAAAACACTGAGTTATAGTTTAAAACCGAATTTTTATTTAAAAAATTATTTATTTTATTTAAATTTAATTAAGGTCAAAATAGATACATAATACCAATATAAGTTTAATATAATTCATTGGACTTAGTTTAGAATAATTTTAGATATATAATAATTTTATTGAACTTTTCACCATCTTTTACCCACCTCCTAGAAGAATTTGGAAATTCACATAAAACTTAATTTTACGGCTTCTCTAAGTGGAATTTCAAAATTCTGAGAGACACAGTTAATATCAAGGAGTAAAATACGGTTCAATGAGATGAAAATAATTTTTTGTGAATAGTAACTTTTTACTTTTTTTACCACGGTTAAAAGTAAATAGGGTAATTAAGGGTAAAAATGATATTAATATTACCCTAACACATGTCATAATTCTATTGGAAAAGTTTATATCGACCAAAAAACCCTTAATAATAAAATATTATCATTCAGGTCCACTTGGATTTGATTAGGACATTTATTATTATTTAATTCAAAGAATAGTTAAAAGAGATAAAATCAAAGTCTAATAACTAAAACATTTTTAATATATGGTTATACGTAAGATAAATTCAATTATCAATATTCATTATAAAGATAAAAGGATTTAATACATAATGGTCTTTTATTTATAACTTTTAGACATTAAATAATTTAATTTATTTATGACACAATGGTGATGGAGTAATTACATAATTAATGAAATATTAAAATAATTGATATTATAAATATCAAAATAAAAGTAATTTGAGACTTTTTATGAATTCCACTAATTTTATAGGTTAATATGACGTATTAGGATTGGTTATATAAATTTTTTTCGAAGTAATAATGTTGTTATGAAATTATCAAAAACAAAATACCCAATAGTGTCAAAATTGACATAAAAGAGTTTTTAAAACAAATATTATATTATTAATTAATATTTTATTCCTAAAAATCTAAGGTTCGGCCAAAATACTTATATAATGATAGGTGTATCATTAATGGACCACTTGGGGGGTCTCTCAGAGGTATATAGTAAGTTTATAAACTATATAATATAAAAATACAAAGAGACTTGGTAGATGTCAAACTATTTAACTAAGAGTTAAATATAAATGATATGGTTAATATAGTGACCCAAACTAGTCTAAAATATATTGTTTGAAAGGATTTATACCCATTCCCAACTTAACCTTTAAATAATCCACTTTGACCCATTAGAAAATGAATATATGAATTTATTATAAAATAATATTTCTAGCTTTTCCAAAGGTGCCCCTCACCCCTCCTATAAAAGGGTACTCCCCCTTATCTCAAATTTTCACCTTCAAAGCCTTTTGGATTGGCCAACCCCTACACAAATATTCTCTCAACTTCCCTCACTTCAACCTAGAGGCCTTGGTTTTATCAGAAAGCCATCCTAAGGAGCCCTTTTGATCAAATCAAAAGGAAGAACCCGAAGAAGAGGTAATGTTTTCATAACCCTCTTTCAAGTTCCTTTCTTCTTCAACTTCTTCTTTATTTGTTATTTCTATTATAAAATAATAAATCCAGTATCTTTTATATGCTGTGATGTTATTATAAATATGTTACAACCAAATTCCGTATTCTATCCATCCTTTGAATGACATGTCACCATACGTGCATAGGTACGGCCTACCGTCTCCACGTCGTGGTGTAATTGTTATTCAATGCATTATTATTTGGATGGGTATAATAATGATGTTTATTTCATGTAAATAATAATTATAACATGATAATGATTATGTATATATGATATACCATCCAATTATATTTGATTTTAATATCAAAATAATGATATTATCGCTCGTGCGTACGTACAGACTACTGTCTCCACGAATGCGATGAGATTCATTCCCCATCGTGTCCATACAAGTATAATTCTCATTTTATGATTACAAATAATGTTTAAGGACTTGATATAATTCTATATATGAATAATATACAACCTAACCTTAATAAACATGACTTACGTAACACAACATATAAAATAAAACGAGTAAGTTAACACCCAAAACGACGATAATACTAAGATATTATTAACAAATAAATGTTAAAAGATCGTATATGATATCATATTAATGTATATGAATCTTGTATAATTAAATAACAATTATTTCACTATTATAAAGGAGGATAACCTACCATCAACCAAAGAAAAAGTACAAAGTATGGGGTTTCTTATCTAACTTTTAATTCCGTGATATTTCCATTGTTCACCACTTATTTATTGCATGTGGTGTGTGTACTACCCATGATTGTATTCATTGTGTAATATAATTTAATTTATGGATATTTAACTCATAATTGTATTATAATTATTTCATGGGTGTATGTTTCACAAGTTACCAAATCAATAAGGGAATTTGAAATTTCAATTTCAATTTATTCAGCTTTACGTATACTTCATTGATTATTTTACTCCAAGATTTTGTGTGGAATCACTATTCATTTGCTTATGTCATAATTTCCACTCCCCATTCTGTCGAGATACTTTTGATACACATAATCACTCCATTTATAATTTCTCAAGTCATCTATATGAACTTGATAAGAGTAATTTTAACTCAATCTCCATTTGTTGTATTAAATATCCAATTCATTGGTGTTGTCTTTACAAGAATATGTGTGAATGTACTCTGATTGATTTACAATGAATATCCAATTATATTGAGTGTATTTATATTTGTCACACATAATTATTCCATTGATTTATCCTTAACCTAAAGATGCGTTCATTATAAGAAGTTTCATCTCAAATTACATTCCATTGAGACTCCTTTGTTGTTATACACCAAATCACATTTATATGGTGTATATAATGTACTTTGACATAGTATATCATGAATCTCTTTATTCTCATGATATTACAAAGTTTTTATTACCTCAATTATTTGTATTCAGGTGTCTCTCTTTTGGGTAGAACTCTAACTAAAATATCATTTTAAAATGTTTTAGTGATTTATTATTTTAAATCATTCTCAACAATGTCCATGTTTAAAAAATGGTTTTAAGGATTTATTTATATGGACATTAAATTTTTAAAAATAAAATTCCTTTTAAAACATTCAAAGTGTTATGGGACACTTTGATTCAAAAACCTATTTTAAACGGATTCTTGATAAATAGTGAGACTTTTAAATGTTTTCAAGAAAAAGGGGGATATTTCTCTCAAATAGTTTTGATAAATGATTTAATCTATTTCAATATCATTCATTATTCTCTATGGAGATTGAAATGTTATAATACAATCTTCTATATTGTATTAAATTAGTTATGTTTGATTGTGGATGTGCTATTTTTATACCATTAATGGTTTGTGGATAAATTATTGGCATTTCTTATGCCAGTTTTAATACGAATGATTATGTTATGTTTTCAATCTTTTCATATGAGGAATGCATTGGACTTAGTAAGTGACGGGTGGAGCCCTCAATAGCTCTTCGATGCATCGGTATGTCTCATGAGACAAAATATTGTCTTGGCATAAGGCCTTGACAAAATCTTATTTGTAGTCTTGGCACGAGGCCTTGACTATGTGGTAATGATAGTCTGGAATTATGCATTCCATCGTTATGAAAGTGTTTATTTATATTGCATATTGTTATTCGACTAGTAGAATATTCATGTGAATAAGTATATGGCATTATTTCATTTTATCTTTTACATATTATGCTGAAGTTTAAGTTTAAAATTCTTTTGTTTTAGTTATACATCGTCTTAAATGATTGTGCTTATTTATGAGATGTTTCGCTATATTGTTATCCTTACTGAGGATTTGAGCTCACCCCTTTCAATGATTTATTTTTCCTAGGATGTGAAGAAGTAATTTATGAATAACCCACAGGGATAGTATGAGGGGATATGAATACAAGATGTTGTTGTAGTTTTTTTTATGATGTAATGTAAGACTTATGAATATATCTAGTGTTTCCAAGACTACTAAACTTATCGGTATTTCGAGACATGATGTTTTTTGATCATGCCAATGTTATGTAATAACGCACTGACTCTAGGTAATTGGGGTCGGGGCGTTACAGTTGGTATCAGAGGAAGTTTAGTACAATCCTTGGAAACTAGATTTAGAAAACTCGGATTAGAACACATAGCCCTAAGATAGAATTTGAGGATTAGTATAGAAGAAATTCCTAGAATTTTGGTATTGTATAGATTTTGTGAGTTTTCCAAGCTATACATCCCGGTCTAGATACGAGCAGGTAGAGGTGGCTCTGGAATAGATGTACCGAGGGGTAAAACCCAAAAACACCGCTTTGAGCTATAATCGAACGGGAACTGGTGCACGACAATGGGCAATGCTGCACTCTTGGTTACGACACTCCCGGAGGATATTTTTAGGATAATTTACATTTTCTATACAAACCAATTTGATGTATTTTAATATAAGATGATAATAAATGACCTTGGTTAATCCTAAGGTGTTTCAAATTGAGAATATAGTGTCATGATATTCTCTGAATGATTTTATGATTACTTTTACTCACTCAATGATTTCTGGTTTTAGGCAATGGCTGGAGTCCAAGGAAGTCATAGTAACTTTGAGAATGATGTAAAAGGTGGGAACATTGGTGGAAATGAGAAACAAAATGGGATGTTGATAGGCGTAAAAGATATCGTGTTCATGCCAAATCATTTTTCCAAAAATATAATCAACAACATATATATTATCCAAATCCCGGACTCAATAAAGAAGAGAAAGGTGATGAATGATAAGAGCTCCAGCGGTGGAGACCATGGAGAAAAGAATCCTAAATTTACATCATGCGGGAAATGAGGAAGGAGACACCTAGGAATGTGTCTGAACGGAACAAAGAAATTCATTACATGTGGGAAAGAAGTACATAAAGTGAATCATTACTGAGGAAAATGAAGAGTACTATGGATGAAAATAAAAATGGTCCCAAAATCCATTTACAGTAATTTTCCATAAATGTAGGGGACCTGGCCATTACCCGAGTGAATGCCCTATTCTATAGGATATTTTCTTGGTCAAATAAAAATCTATGTTGAAATAAATGGTTGGAGAAATGATTAAAAGTATTAATGATCCTTGTTGATGGGATTACTTTGGAATAATTTTCTTTTGTATTTATAACCCCGTAGTTTTCCATGTGAGAATGATATTTGAGGAAGACTTATCTTTTCCCTTGTGGATATTGTTATAAATAACCATATGGTTTTATATGATCATTGGGTTTGAGGAAATTAAAAGTAATTATATTTTGGGATGAAAATGCATAGTACGAGATAACGTTTCTAATTAAAAATGTGTTATGGTTATTCTGAGGAATTTATCTCATTTTTCTGATGATATAAAATATAGTTTTTGAAAAAGGACAACACGCAGACCGTGTGACAACCTGTCACGTCAGACAAAGCTGTGGGAATCGAACCCACAACCAATGTGCGATTGGGATTTATCTCCTACCACTGGACTACGTGAAGTCCCGGGTTAGTGTGACTAATTATTTTTAGTTAAATGATTTTATTGATCAATAATAAATTGATTTGGGTTCTTATGTCTTATCAAATGAATACCCTTAGTATAGGAAAATGATTTGGTGATTAAGTGATAAATGTTATTTTGGAAGATGTTCAATTTGTTGGGAACACTATATGCCCAAGGAAAATAGGATACTATGGGATTTAATTTTAGGAGTAATGGTAGATTTTTATCTACGTTTATATTGTGGATTTATATTGATTTGGTTTATTTATGGAAATGATTAACCTATAATAGATAATATGTTATTAGGTTAATTACTTTTAAGTATGTGACTTTAAGAGTAGTTGATTCCATTTGGAGATACAATTTAACGTGGAAGACTACATAATCAAATTCTTATATGTTTTGGGTCTCAATATTAGTTTGGATTATATTGAAGTATTTTAAGGACAAGTGTTTATTGAATGGTATTTATTTAACTTTGGGGTATTACTGGTTTAATTTTAGAAATTAATATTAGTGTTTCCTTCTCTAAAGGAATATCATTTTGGGGGATCATCATATCTTATACTAACCATTTTGGTTTTGATTAATCTCTAAAGACAAGGTAAATATATATTTTATCCTTCGTGGATCATGTGATTCTATATAAGTTTATTCTAGCTCTTCCAGTGTGACCAAGTCTTCTTGAATACTCATCGTTTAAAAAAATGAGCCAGTGGTGGAAATTTATTAAAGAATGAAACTCTACTTAAAAAGTAAGTATATTTCTTTATTTTCTTAGTCAATCTCATAAATGAATTCCTCATCTTTATGTAATGTAACTTAAAAAAAATGTTGTCTGTATACTTTTCCTACTAGGAAACTAATGACCACTTGACCCATCATATGTTTGTGGCTTTCTTGTTGTTAAAATTTTCCTGATCATGTTTTCTATCCCTCTCTATCAGAACATGACACTTAATATATCTTACATATCCATGTTTTCCTACATGGAATCCTAGTTATCTTGGGTGACCTTTGTACTTCTCTTTCTTTCTTTTAAGGTGATAGTTTTATTGACTCTTTTACTGATGTGGGAGTTTCCATTATATTCCCAAGCCCAATTTTAAAATTTTCAAGGTCAAAATTATTTGAAGGAGGGGAGAATGTAACACCCCATGATTCCACGGTACGCTTCTCTTTGAATAATACCGTAGCGTGTATTGTACGTAACTTCGAGTTCTAACACACACCATAGTCAATCAAACTAGCCGTTATGAATTGTAATACCCACTTATGGAAATTTTATAAATTTTATATTTCAAAATGGTCTTCATTTTTTGGATTTGGAATATCAAAATTAGCTTAGGGTGAATTTTTGGTATTTTTCTGAAAACATTCAATTTTTGATGAATAGTGAAAAACACTAAGTTATAGTTTAAAACCAAATTTTTATTTAAATAATTATTTATTTTATTTAAATTTAATTAAGGTCAAAATAGATACATAATACCTATATATGTTCAATGTAATTCATTGGATTTAGTTTAGAATAATTTTAGATATATAAAAATTTTATTGAACTTTTCACCGACTTTTACCCACCTCCTAGGAAAATTTGGAAATTCACATAAAACATAATTTTACTGATTTTGTGAGAGGAATTTAGAAAATCTGAGAGACAAGGTTAATATTGAGGAGTAAAATGTGGTTCAATGAAATGGAAATAATTTTTGGTGAATAGTAACTTTTTTGTTTTATTTACCACGGTTAAAAGTAAATATTGTAATTAAGGGTAAAAATGATATTAATATTACCCTAACACATGTCATAATTATATTGGACAAGTGTATCTCAACCAAAAACAACCTTAGTAATAAAATATTATCATTTAGGTCCACTTGTATTAGATTAGTACATTTAATTTTATTTAATTCAAAGAAGAGTTAAAAGAGATAAAATCAAATTCTAATAACTAAAACATTTATAATATAGGGTTATACATAAGATAAATTCTATTATTAATATTTATTAGAAAGCTATAAATATTTCCTACATAATGGTAATTTATTTATAATTTTTAGACATTAAATAGTTTAATTTATTTATGACACAATGGTGATACAGTAATTACCTAATTAATGAAATATTAAAATAATTGATATTATAAATATCAAAATAAATGTAATTTGAGACTTTCTATGAATTCCACTAGTTTTAGGTTAATATGACTTATTATGATTGGTTATATAAGTTTTTTTCGAAGTAATAATGTTGTTATGAAATTATCAAAAACAAAATACCCAATAGTGTCAAAATTGACATAAAAGAGTTTTTAAAACAAATATTATATTATTAATTGATATTCTATTCTCAAAAATCTATGGTTCGTCCAAAGAACTTATATAATGATATTTGTATCATTAATGGACCACTTGGGGGTCGCTTTGTGGTATATAGTATCATTAGTAACTATATAATATAAAAATACAAAGAGACATGGTAGATGTCAAACTATTTAACTAAGTGTTAAATATAAATGATAAGGTTAATATAGTGACCCAAACATGTCTAAAATTTATAGGTTTAAAGGATATAGACCCATACCTGCCTTAAACTTTAAATAATCCCCTTTGGACCCATTAGATACTGAATATGAATTTATTATAAAATAATATTTATATCTTTTCCAAAAGTGCCCCTCACCACTCTTATAAAAGTGTACTCCCCCTTCTCTCTAATTTACACCTTAAAAGCCTTTTTTCTCGGCCAACCCCTGCACAAATATTTTCTAAACTTCCCTCAATTCACCCTAGAGGCCTTAGTTTGATCGGAGAAGAAACCTATGGAGCTCTTTTGATCTAATCAAAAGGAAGAACCCGAAGAAAAGGTAATGTTTTCACGACCCTCTTTCAAGTTCATTTCTTCTTGAACATCTTCTTTCTTTGTTAATTCCATTATAAAATAATAAATCCAGTATATTTTATATACAATTATGTTATTTTAAATATGGTACAACCATATTCAGTATTCTATCCATCCTTTGAATGACATGTCACCATACGTGCGTATGTACGGCCTACCGTCTCCACGTCGTGGTGTAATTGTTATTCAATACATTATTATTTGGATGGGTATAATAATGATGTTTAATTCATGTAAATAATAAGTATAACATGTTAATGATACTGTATATATGATATAGCATCCAATTATATATGATTTTAATATCAAAAGAATGATATTATCGCTCGTGTGTACGTACGGACTACTGTCTCCACGAACGTGATGAGATTAATTCCCCATTGTATTCATACAAGTCTAATTCTCATTTTATGATTAAAAATAATTTTTAAGGACTTTATATCATTCTGTATATGAATAAGATACAACCTATCCTTAACAAGAACTACTTACATAACAAAACATAAAAAAGAAAACGTTTAAGTTAACACCTGAAAAGACGATAATACTAAGATATTTTTAACAAAGCAATGTTAAAAGATCATATATGATATAATATTAAAGTATATGATTATTTTATAATTCAATAAAAATTATTTTACCATTATACAGGAGTATAACCTACCCTCAACTAGGGAAAAAGTACAAAGTAAGGGGTTTCTTATCTCACTTTTAATTCTGTGAGATTTCTGTTGGTCACTGCTTATTTATTGCATGTGGTGTGTGTACTACCCATGATTTTATTCATTGTGTAATATAATTTAATTTCTGGATATTTACCTCATCATTGTATGATCATTATTTCAGGGCTTTATGTTTCACAAGTTACCAAATCAATAAGGGAATTTGAAATTTCAATTTCCATTTATTCAGCTTTACGCGTACAACATTGAGTATTTTACTCCAAGATTATGTGTGGAATCACTATTAATTTGATTATGTCATAATTTCCACTCCCCTTTATATGGATATAATTTTATACACATAATCACTCCATTTATAATTGCTCAAGTCATCTATATGAACATGATAAGAGTAATTTTAACTCAATCTCCATTTGTTGTGTTAAATATCAAATTCATTGGTGTTGTCTTTACAAGAATATTTGTGAATGTCCTCTGAATAATTTACAGTAAATATCCAATAATATTTAGTGTATTTATATTTTTCACACATAATTATGCCATTTATTTATCCTTAACCAAAGGATATGGTCTTTATAAGAAGTTTCATCTCAAATTACATTCCATTGAGACTCTATTGTTGTTATACACCAAATCACTTTTATATGGTATATATAATGTATTTGACATAGTATATCATGAATCCCTTTATTCTCATGATATTAAAATGTTTTGATTACCTCAATTATTTTTATTCCGGTGTCTCTCTTTTGGTTAGGATCTCTAACTAAAATATCATTTTTAAGTGTTTTAATGATTTATTATTATAAATCTTTCTCATCAATGTCCATGTTTAAAAATGGTTTTAGGGGTTCATTAATATGGACATTAATGTTTTAAAATTAAAATTCTTTTTAAAATTTTCAAAGTGGTATGGGACACTTTGATTCAAAATTCTATTTTAAATGGATTCTTGGTAAATAGTGATACTTTTAAATATTTTCAAAAAAAGGGGATATTTCTCTCAAATAGTTTTGATGATTATTTTCATATATGTCAATATCATTCATTATTCTCTATTGAGGTTGATATATTATAATACAATATTACATATTGTATTGAATGAGTTATGTTTGGATGTGGATGTGATATTTTTATATCATTCATGGTTTGTGGATAAAGTATTGACATTTCATATGCTAGTTTTAATATAAATGTTTATGTTATGTTTTAAAAATTTTCATATGAGGAATGCATTGGACATAGTAAGTGACAGGTGGAGCCTGATATAGCTCCTCGATGCATGGGTAGGTCTCATAAGACACACTAGTGTCTTGGCACAAGGCCTTGAAAAAATCTTATTTGTAGTCTTGGTATTAGGCCTTGACTATGTCGTTATGATAGTCTGTCATTATGCATTCCATCATTATGAAAGTGGTTATTGATAATTCATGTGCTTATTCAACTAGTAGAATATCCATGGGAATAATTAAATGGCATTATTTCATTTTATCTTTGCCATATTATGTTGAAGTTCAAGTTTAAAAGGCTTTTGTTTCAGTTATACATTGCCTTAAATGTTTATGCTTATTTATGAAAGTTTCCGCTATATTGTTATCCTTACTGAGCATCTAAGATCACCTCTTTCAATTTTTTATTTTTCCCAGGATGTGAATAAGTAATTTATGAATGACCAGTAGGGATAATATGAGGGGATATGAAGATAAGATGTCGTTGTAGGTTTTTTTACTTTATGATGTCATGTAAGACTTATAAATATATCTCGTGTTTCCAAGACTACTAAACTAATCGGTCGTTCGAGACATGATCTTTTGTGATCATGACAATGTTATGTAATAATGCACCGACTTTGGGTAACTGGGTTCGGGGCGTACAACATCAATTAAAGCACCTAAATCTAGCATAGAATCTGAAAATAATGTATCCCCTATGTTTAAAGGTATCATGAATGTTTTGGATCCATACATTTGGTTGGAATTGCTGATTGAATTAAGGCCAAGACATCCCTTACAATGTTTACTCTTTCATTCCCCTTCATTATTCATCTATGGGTGAATATATCTTTAAGAAATTTGGAGTAGTTTGGGATTGTTTTCACTACATCTAATAAAGTAATGTCACCTTGTAATTTCGTGAATGTATCCATAATTTATTTATCAATCACATTATCAAAAAATATTATATTTAGAGAGTCTTTGAGATAAAGGAAGAGGAATGTAATGTTCATGGGAATCTTCAATGATAATTTGATTACCCTATTTTCTTTTTTTTCTTTACTTGATACATTTAAGGTTTGGGAAAGATAATTTTCATGAGGGGGACTTACCTTTTGGTTATAATCATTGGATCGAGAAACTTATTTACCACTATAAAGTGTTATTGAACAAACATTACCTTTTTATTTTTGGATTAGCAATAAGTTGGGATGGTAGTTGTCTAGAACCTTGCATCTTAATCTCATCAGTGGACTTTTCTAGTCGTCACACATGATTTGGTAGGTCATGAATGAATGATTATGTGGTCTGTTGAAACTAGAGGTTATAGGTTTCAATTTTGTTCACCATGTCCTCAAGTATTGGTTCATATTTGAGAGGAGGAGGATTTTTTCAAAAAGTATAAGGATAAGAAGTTTTTATACCATGGCCTTGTTGATACAAATTCTTCTTGGTGTAGCTTGATTTTCCTCATTATCGGTATTGTAGTTGTGCTTTCCACTCGAGGTTTAGATTTGACCTGAACAGTTATTTCTTGAAATGTGGTTCTTATTAGAATGGGTACCCAAGGAATACTGATACACAAGACTCAGATGAATCCTAATTTGTAGGTACTGATCATTAAAATGAGTGTTATTGGAACAAATACCACAATCTAATGGAACAGAAGATGAGTGTGAGTTACCTTGTGCATGAATTAATTGCCTTAGAAGTTTATACATATCATCAATTTTATTATAAAACTTTTTTTCTTGAGATTAATGACTTACCTCATGAACTCCTCATGTGGGTGAAATTGCTCATATACCAACTTTTAGTGCATTTTGATCCATGTTGGTTATTAATTCACGAGCGGCAGAAGGTGTTTTATCAACCAAGGAACCACCAGCTACAGCATCTATCATTACATGATCCATGGGGAAAATTCCATCATATAAGTATTGAATTAGTAATTTTTTAATAATTTGGTGGGGAGGGCAGCTTGAACAAAGAAATTTGAATCTCTCCCAATATTCATGAAGGGTCTCTCCTTGTGACTTCCTAATTCCAAAAATTTCTTTTCTAATTGATTCTATTAAGGAGGTAGGGAAAACATTTCCTTGAAAGATTAATTTAATGTCATTACATCCCCCGATTGTGGTAGACAGATAGTATAACTAATCATTGGCTACACCATCAGTGGAGATCGGGAAGGCCCTAAACTCGATGAGGTCATAGGAAACATTTTAGGGTTTCATGGTGGAGCACACTATGTAAAACTCCTTGTTATGATTATGATGGTACACACTGAGAAGACCATTGAATTTAAGAAGTTTGTGGATGATTCTCGATCTCATCTCAATGTTGAATTCTACCTCTAGATACTGGATGTATGTGGGTTGGTACTCCACATCTAGGGTGGCCATTTCTTTTAAGGATTGATTGTTTAGAGCCATGATTTATGGGGTTTTATTTGGTTCATTTTTTTAACTGGTTTGGTACCAATTGGGGTTCTATAGGGAGTTACTCAATGTTACATGATTCTTCTACACTATATTACCTAATTTTTTACTAAATTGTCTTTTCAATTTATGGGTCAAATCCAAGTAGTTTTCCCTTTTTCTGTTCAAGTCATGAATATAAGTTGTGATTTTGGTTTTTTTTTGAGTTTTTTTATGATGGTTTATGGATAAATTAAAATTGATTAATAATAATTAAAGGATAAAATAAAAGTAAATGTGATACTATAGAATTATAGAGAGAGAGGGGTAGATATAGAGAAGAAGAAACACACAAAAACAAACAAAATCAAAAACAAATAAATCAAAATGGATGGGGTGATATTGAAAGGAGTAATAATTAAGAAGTAAAATAAAGAAATAAAAGGAAATAAAAATAAAAAAATGATCTTGGATCCCTGTAAATGGTTCCAAAATTTTGTCGTGTTGTCAAATGTGTCAAATTAGTTTAGTTTTTACTAGAATGTTTAAGGTGTGTCAGGAACCCTTGGTCGTCTCACAAAAAAGCCTTAGATCATTAATTTAAAAAGAAATTTTTGATTAAGAAAAAGAGAATGGATTTTTATAAAAAAATTGGGTTTCGTGATTTAAGAATCCAAAAGAAAATGGAATGTTGTAAAACAAAGTAGATATTAATATAAATAATTAAGCGTGATCAACCCAAGGTAATATCATGATGTTCATCCCTCATCGCTTCAAGAGATAGGGTTATAATATTTTAATACATAGTTTGAAACACCTAGAACCAGAATGATACTGATATTATACTAGTATACATCATATGGTGTAGTTAGAATCACAAAATGATTCACCAGATACCGCCGATGATTGGGTGATTTGTGTGCGACTTCATAACCAAAACCCACCAAGGAAACACGTGAAGAACTCGATGTGTTTTCCAGGTTTGTAAGTTATTTATTTATGATACTATGACATAAATGATCGTGGAATTGATAGTGTTTATGAGATCTAAATTGACCAATATGAACCACACAAACACTACAATTTAAAGGGGGAAGAAGAAGTGGTGAACGGTGTGTGAAACATCACATGAATTGGTACCCCCAAACATGATCATATGAGTTGATCATGACCTAAAATACATAAATCAATTAAATAAGAAGGTAGTATGATTAAAAACAACATAAAAACATGTAATTATATCATTCAAATATTAAAAACATGAATCTTGGTATTTACATCACGTTACCCCTCCCCCAAGTGATCACAAGGAGTTTATAAATCCATTGAAAGGGAGGAAGCCATAGATGTTGAAGTAGAACCTCCAATATCCCCCAAAACTGATAGGGTTTATTAGAGGAATACTTTGGGACTAAAAAATGGAATAACCTTGCCTCCTGGTCGAACTCCCAAATGTGGTGTCCAAGGTGTTCTTTTATAACCGAAATAGGAGGTGGTTTTGGGCACCATAATTTCGAGAAACCACTTAGCACATAGTTATGGGCCACCAGAAAATATTATCTCACTTTTAAAAAAACTAAAAACATGTTGGAAGACCTAATTTATATATCTGTGTAAAATTTTGCGTCTAGATAATGTATATAATAATAGATATTTCCAAAATACAGAGGCAAACTTTTGACACCATTTAGATTCATTTAAATTGATAGATCAGTTTGTTTGGGACTCTTAATGGATAAATTGGGATTAGGTTCCTTCATGAATGTAGAGACCCGAAGCCTGACGTACATGGACATTACATTACTTTTGCGGAATACTTAGTACATAACAAAAACACACACACAAGGATCTTAATAGTTTAGTGTCTTTGGAAACTCGGAACGTAGTCTTCTAATCGTGGTGAAAGATCTTCAATATCTCCCATAAAGATCTTCCCTTTTTTTTACCTAAAACCTTTATTTATATCCTGGGGAAAAGAAAACATAAAAGGCTGAGCTCAAATGCTCAGTAAGGGTATACAAAAGAAAAATCAATCACATCATATTCATAAGAACATAACTTTTTGGAAATCTTAACCTGCAAAAGAGAGCATAATATCTTAACATGGAACAAATCATAGAAGTGAAAATGAGATCCCCATAATCATATCATAAAACTTGAAACTTTGTGGCATGCACACATAATCATGGAAAATCATTTCTTGTTAGTCATGACTCATTGCCAAGACTATCTTAGTGGACAAAGTCCCTTTCTGAACCGAGTTCACTCCTCGTTTCAGTCCTGTATCACTGAACCGAAATAACCTTCCGTTCCAGCCATGTCTATCTCATGAGATATAAAATCTTTACCCAATTCATTGGAGGGAGATATAGGTCCCACCCATCTTATAATGAATCCTTTCTTATGTGTGCCACATAATCATAAACCATACATCATCGCATAACACATGTAACAAAAATGGGATTCTTGAAACATCATGACATCATAAAACAAACCATATAAGATAAAGGAATTCATAAAAATATTTCCATCACAACATAATCAAATCCATGTAATAATAGTGATAAAAACAGAACCCTTTTATTATCTTAGATGGAAAATAATTTTGATAAAATACTTGAACTCCATTCTTGAGGAAAATATCCTTTCTATTTCAAAAACATTTTTCCTTTCATAACATGTCATATGACTTTAAAACAAAAGAAGATGATTAAAAATAAACATAAAAACTTGTAAAGGAAGCTTCTTGGAAATAATGTTTTAAAAATCCATTCATGCCGTATAAGTTAAAAAAAACATTTTTCATACTTTTGTCGGAAAAGTCAAAAAGTACCTCGTACGAAAAACGACAACAGATTCCTTTCATACATATTACTAAAAACTCACCGAAGGGTAAAAATGGATTTAAACAATTGTAGGTGGATGGAAATAATATTACATATTGATGAAACATAGATTTGTATGATAAAATACACCCCAGTAAATACCAACGTATAAACAATCTCGGATAAAAATGAGATTGTGATATTTCCCTTACCTTAGGTCTGATTTGCTTCGTATGTGTCCGAACCTCCTGTATAATGATTTAAATAATGTCATTGACTTATTACAGAATCATATTCATTGTTATGATATCATATATGGTTCACTTATGACATTATATTACCCGTTATTTTGTAAATTCCATGTGAAAGAAGCGTTTTGGGTAAAATCGTTTCATTTATCTTAGGTGTTTTTACTTTTTGTTCTTGACATTATTATTACTTATATCATGATTTACTTACATCCAGAATATAAAATATGATTTATATATCATATATATTCAGTATATATATATATAATATATAGATAAATGAAATGAAAAACACCGTTCATGGAGATGGTAGTCCGTACGTACGCATGAACGCTGTTTTTCTTTATTTATTGTCTTGAATGGAAGTAAGTAGATGACATACATATATATATATAAATCCAGTAGCTTTATAATGTCATATATTTCATTATTATTTCTTATATATACTTTATAATCTTTCTTAAATGGTTAACATGGAGAATGAATCTCATCGCGCCGTGGAGACGGTAGTCCGTACGTACGCACGAGCGATGATATCATTTCCATAAATATTGAATTGAATTGGAGTGGATTATACAATATATCAGAATCAATATGATGTTGTAATAACTATTTATAGTTATTATTTACACCATTATACCCATCCATGTAAGGTGGTGGTGGAAAATAGATTACACCACGGCGTGGAGACGGTATTCCGTACGTACGCACGCGCGGTGATTTCTTTTTCCGTCGGATGGATAGATGGTGAAATAGGGTTGTTTCATACTTATAATAACATATCAGTATATGAGTGATACTGATGTTATTACTTCATAATGAAACAACCTAAGAAGAAGAAGTGGAAGAAGAAATAAAGATGAAAGAATTGGTAACGGTAATTACCTCTTCTTTGAAGCGCCTCTTTGAGACCTCCTCTTAGGGCACTACAATTTGTCCTTGAGGAAGACCAGAACCTCTAGGATGTTTCTAGGGAAGTGGAGAAGAGATTTAGGCAGGGGTTGGCCGAGCTTGAGTGCTCAAATTGGTGTGAGGAGGAGGGGGAGGAGGTGTCCTTTTATAAGGGAGGAGAGGGGCACCTTAGGAATATCTCAAAATATTATTTTATATTAAAGTCAAAATCGGTTTATAATGGTTCCAAAGAGACTTATTTCGAAGCTAAAGTGGGGATGGGTCGAAATCCTATCCACCAATAAGATTTAGACAAGTTTAGGGTATTATTTTAACCTTATCAATTAGATTTAACTCTAGGTTAAATAATTTAACTTTTACCGTGTCTTTTTGTTTTCTTTCACTATATGGTTAATACACTTACTATAACATGCCAAACGAACCCCAAATTGTTTATTATTAATATATATATCCTTATCTAAGTCATTTTGCCGAACCTTAGATTTTTAGGAATAAAATAACAATTAATAATATAATATTTTATTTAAAAACTATTTTGTGTCAATTTTGACACTATTTGATATATGATTTTTGTGAAAGTCATAACAGAATTATATGTTCGAAACAAGTTGATTAAATCAACATTAATATATCATAGTAACCTAGAAAATCAGTGGAATTCATAAAAAGTCTTAAATTACATTTAGTTTGGTATTTATATTATCAATTATGTCAATATTTCATTAATAAGATAATTACTGCATCATCTTTGTGTCATAAATAAATTAAATTATATGATTTCTAAAAATTACAAATAAAATACCATCATGTAGGAAAGCGTTTTATCTTTCTAATGAATATTTAAAATCGAATTTATCTTATTTATAACCCCATATTAAAAATGATTTACTTATTAAAATTTGATTTTAACTATTTTAACCCTTCTTTAAATAAATTAATAATAAATGTCCTAATCTAATCCAAGTGGGCCTAAATGGTCATATTTTATTCCTAAGTTTGTTTTTGGTCGAATTACACTTGTCCAGTAGAATTAGGACATGTGTTAGGGTAATATTAATATCATATTTACCCTTAGTTACCCTATTTACTATTAACCGCGGTAAAAAAGTAAAAAGTTACTATTCACCAAAAATTATTTTCATCTCATTGAACCACATTTTAGTCCTTGATATTAACCGTGTCTCTCGGATTTTCTAAATTCCATTCACAGAAGCGGTAAAATTAAGTTTTATGAAAAATTCAGTTTTTTAACTACCACTTAGTAGTTTCACTATTCATCAAAAAATGAAGGTTTTCAGAAAAATGCCAATATTTCATTCTAAGCTATATTTCATATTCCGAATTCAAAAATGAAGTCTATTTTACCAAATTCATAACATAGAAGTTGCATTAATTAATTTTATAATTAAATCCCGCTGTTAAAACAAATAGCGTGTTTTTAAGAAACAATATCTATCAAAAGATTGACACTTGTTTATGTCTGGTTTAAATGTGAAATTACATCCAATGACCAACATTGTATTAAATTGTAAAAATATATTCTAAATACACTTTAAAACCACTCAAATTAATAATTTATCAATATTAATTATTTCGATTAAAAAACTTGTTTTTAATTAAAATTTAGTAATTTTCACTATTCATCAGAATATGAAAGTTATCCGAAATGTACCAAAATTCCACCTTAGGCTAAATTCGATATTCCGAATCCAAAAATGAAATCCATTTTGAAAAATAAAATTTACAAAATTTCAAAAAGTGGCTAGTTTTAATAACATTTTAATAGCATATCGTTGTTTAGTGAAACTCGTTATTGCGTACTACACACGCTATCGAGGAAGGTCGCGATTGCGTGTAATGCAAGGAAAGTCAAGGATGCGTGTTGTGCAAGATCCTTTTCGTGTACAACACAAGACATTAGTGAAATAAAAAGAATATTTTTCATAAAATCTCGGGCTGTTACATTCTACCCCCCTTAAAATGAATTTCGGCCACGAAATTCGTCGGGGTTATAAATGGTTTACTATTCGAAAGTTTCTTTAATAGAATCCCACATCGTAAAAAGGAATACCAAAACCAATCTTTAAAAACAAAAGTATGAAACCTAATGGTTACCCAAATAAACTTATCACTGGGTTTCCACATAGGTGAAAATATGGATATGGAAGAAAAATCTAACCATCATGTTCTGATGGAGAGTGGTAGAGAACATGGCTATGGAAAATCCAGTAATCACAAATCCATAAATTTGTGACGATCTAAGGTGCCATCTGATTCATCAGGTATAAGATCACTAGGACAACATTTTTGGTTTTCAAGATCATTTCCCTAATGTTGAAAATTGAATTAGAATAAATACTTTCTTTATTTTGGTACAATCTCACTGTTGTTCATGCCTTGAACAATTTCCACTTCATCTCTTAAATAAATGAAGTTGAATTTGTTATTCGTGAAGTGTTAGCAGATCATGTGATAGAATGACGGGTCATTCCATCTGTCTCAAAAGGTTAGCAAGTATTATATACGTAAGTCGATCTATAGTGAGATTAATCATATATGGTTTCTAAAATGGACTTATACTTCATATATCATACTGCTTAATATAATAAAACTAGTTTCTACTAAACAGGGACTTCCTGTAGGCCAGTGGTAGGCGATAAAGTCCAGTCGCACTTCGGTTGTGGATTCGATTCCCACAGCCTTGTCCGACGCGATGGGCTGTCGCCCGTCCTGCAGGTTGTCCTTTTTCTAAAACTATATTACTATAACATCCCATCAATAATATCGAGAAAACATCTATCCTTAAACAATACTAACTTGTGTCCAACATAATCCATTCCAATCTTTAGGCTTATCCATAATACTGCAGTCCACTCTCATAACATAGTGAAAACGATTTCCAGAGATTTAATACCATCGTTGATCCCCATATATCATAAGATATATCTCGTTGGTCACATTCTAATCATTCAAATGCCTTAATCTTGTACTCTCTTGAATACCCATTGAACCTTAGTGAAAACTTGAATGCAGTTAAAAGTTAACACTTTCCACATACCAAAATCCTCAAAATTCTATATACTCAAACCATGATATCACTTAGTCCTTATATCAATCATGAGCTCATGAATATAATCAAACACCCCATTATCTTATTATTCCTTCATTGTGCGCATATCATCTAAATTCTAAAAATATCTGAATAACCTTTCATGGATAGTGGTACCATTAATCATACACTTTCATAACTCAAGGAAAGACAACAGTGTAACAATCCTTAGACGTCTCTTTATTCCATAGTACCATGAGATTTATTATACAACATTACACATGATAAACATGTAATCATTCCACTACGTTCTTAAACCATTGACCGAGCTTCAAAAATTCTTTCATCTCACATATCATTTGTAATCTCTTCATCATCATCCACATAAATACTACCCATATGACCATACTGATTCTCTTCATGAGTCTTTCCCTTAGGGCATTTGTTTGCATAATGGCCATACATTCCACATTTAAAACACTTAACAATTTTTGATGTCGTAGCAATACCATTATCCTCATCCATGGTGTTAACCGACCCTTTTCCTTTGCACTTACTTGATTTTTTTCCTTCTTTTCCACACCCAAAGCATCTTCCAGTTCCCTTGAAACATTCTCCTTGATGCCTCTTCCCACATGATTTACATAGGGGAAATTGAACTTTCTTTCCTCTATGATCATCATGAAACTCCATCTTTCTCTTATTAGTCGAGTCAGGAAACTTACCAAATTTTACTTTATTGATCATATTATGAGATTGCTGATTCGGCATAATAATGATCTTTGGACTTCCAAATCCCATTTCATTTGGTTTCTCATGAAGAATATCATTCCATTGTCCATCATATCCTCCATTATCGTGAATCATCTCGTTTCCAGCCATTTTCTAAAACCCAAAAAAAAGAATAGTGTGAGAGGAAAAAATCATGCTAGGGAAAACAACATAATAAAGGTGGAGTATCCTTGATATCTAACATCTTAGGTTAAATTCTATGATCGTTACCATAGTTCTAGGACTGTATCCTATACGTATACTTATCCTTAGGGACATCCCTAGACATACCTTATAAATATCTCTAGGGATCTCACTAAAGTTCTCGCATCCTAGTTTCCAAAGGTTGACTAAACCTTTCCTCTGATACCAACTGTAGAGACACGAAGCCTGACGTACATGGACATTACATTACTTTTGCGGAATACTTAGTACATAACAAAAACACACACACAAGGATCGTAATAGTTTAGTGTCTTTGGAAACTCGGAACGTAGTCTTCTAATCGTGGTGAAAGATCTTCAATATCTCCCATAAAGATCTTCCCTTTTTTTTTACCTAAAACCTTTCTTTATATCCTGGGGAAAAGAAAACATAAAAGGGTGAGCTCAAATGCTCAGTAAGGGTATACAAAAGAAAAATCAATCACATCATATTCATAAGAACATAACTTTTTGGAAATCTTAACCTGCAAAAGAGAGCATAATATATTAACATGGAACAAATCATAGAAGTGAAAATGAGATCCCCATAATCATATCATAAAACTTGAAACTTTGTGGCATGCACACATAATCATGGAAAATCATTTCTTGTTAGTCATGACTCATTGCCAAGACTATCTTAGTGGACAAAGTCCCTTTCTGAACCGAGTTCACTCCTCGTTTCAGTCCTGTATCACTGAACCGAAATAACCTTCCGTTCCAGCCATGTCTATCTCATGAGATATAAAATCTTTACCCAATGCATTGGAGGGAGATATAGGTCCCACCCATCTTATAATGAATCCTTTCTTATGTGTGCCACATAATCATAAACCATACATCATCGCATAACACATGTAACAAAAATGGGATTCTTGAAACATCATGACATCATAAAACAAACCATATAAGATAATGGAATTCATAAAAATATTTCCATCACAACATAATCAAATCCATGTAATAATAGGGATAAAAACAGAACCCTTTTATTATCTTAGATGGGAAATAATTTTGATAAAATACTTGAACTCCATTCTTGAGGAAAATATCCTTTCTATTTCAAAAACATTTTTCCTTTCATAACATGTCATATGACTTTAAAACAAAAGAAGATGATTAAAAATAAACTTAAAAACTTGTAAAGGAAGCTTCTTGGAAATAATGTTTTAAAAATCCATTCATGCCGTATAAGTTAAAAAAACATTTTTCATACTTTTGTCGGAAAAGTCAAAAAGTACCTCGTACGAAAAACGACAAAAGATTCCTTTCGTACATATTACTAAAAACTCACCGAAGGGTAAAAATGGATTTAAACAATTGTAGGTGGATGGAAATAATATTACATATTGATGAAACATAGATTTGGATGATAAAATACACCCCAGTAAATACCAACGTATAAACAATCTCGGATAAAAATGAGGTTGTGATATTTCCCTTACCTTAGGTCTGATTTTCTTCGTATGTGTCCGAACCTCCTGTATAATGATTTAAATAATGTCATTGACTTATTACAGAATCATATTCATTGTTATGATATCATATATGGTTCACTTATGACATTATATTACCCGTTATTTTGTAAATTCCATGTTAAAGAAGCGTTTTGGGTAAAATCGTTTCATTTATCGTAGGTGTTTTGACTTTTTGTTCTTGACATTATTATTACTTATATCATGATTTACTTACATCCAGAATATAAAATATGATTTATATATCATATATATTCAGTATATATATATATATAATATAGATAAATGAAATGAAAAACACCGTTCATGGAGACGGTAGTCCGTACGTACGCATGAACGCTGTTTTTCTTTCTTTATTGTCTTGAATGGAAGTAAGTAGATGACATACATATATATATATAAATCCAGTAGCTTTATAATGTCATATATTTCATTATTATTTCTTATATATACTTTATAATCATTCTTAAATGGTTAACATGGAGAATGAATCTCATCGCGCCGTGGAGACGGTAGTCCGTACGTACGCACGAGCGATGATATCATTTCCATAAATATTGAATTGAATTGGAGTGGATTATACAATATATCAGAATCAATATGATGTTTTAATAACTATTTATAGTTATTCTTTACACCATTATACCCATCCATGTAAGGTGGTGGTGGAAAATAGATGACACCACGGCGTGGAGACGGTATTCCGTACGTACGCACGCGCGGTGATTTCTTTTTCCGTAGGATGGATAGATGGTGAAATAGGGTTGTTTCATACTTATAATAACATATCAGTATATGAGTGATACTGATGTTATTACTTCATAATGAAACAACTTAAGAAGAAGAAGTGGAAGAAGAAATAAAGATGAAAGAATTGGTAACGGTAATTACCTCTTCTTTGAAGCGCCTCTTTGAGACCTCCTCTTAGGGCACTAAAAGTTGTCTTTGAGGAAGCCCAGAACCTCTAGGATGTTTCTAGGGAAGTGGAGAAGAGATTTTGGCAGGGGTTGGCCGAGCTTGAGTGCTCAAATTGGTGTGAGGAGGAGGGGGAGGAGGTGTCCTTTTATAAGGGAGGATAGGGGCACCTTAGGAATATCTCAAAATATTATTTTATATTAAAGTCAAAATCGGTTTATAATGGTTCCAAAGGGTCTTATTTCGAAGCTAAAGTGTGGATGGGTCGAAATCCTATCCACCAATAAGATTTAGACAAGTTTAGGGTATTATTTTAACCTTATCAATTAGATTTAACTCTAAGTTAAATAATTTAACTTTTATCGTGTCTTTTTGTTTTCTTTCACTATATGGTTAATACACTTACTATAACATTCCAAACGAACCCCAAATTGTTTATTATTAATATATATATTCTTATCTAAGTCATTTGGCCGAACCTTAGATTTTTAGGAATAAAATAACAATTAATAATATAATATTTGATTTAAAAACTATTTTGTGTCAATTTTGACACTATTTGATATATGATTTTTGTGAAAGTCATAACAGAATCATATGTTCGAAACAAGTTGATTAGATCAACATTAATATATCATAGTAACCTATAAAATTAGTGGAATTCATAAAAAGTCTTAAATTACATTTATTTTGGTATTTATATTATCAATTATGTCAATATTTCATTAATAAGATAATTAATGCATCATCTTTGTGTCATAAATAAATTAAATTATATGATTTCTAAAAATTACAAATAAAATACCATCATGTAGGAAATCTTTTTATCTTTCTAATGAATATTTACAATCGAATTTATCTTATGTATAACCCCATATTAAAAATGATTTACTTATTAAACTTTGATTTTAACTATTTTAACCATTCTTTAAATAAATTAATAATAAATGTCCTAATCTAATCCAAGTGGGCCTAAATGGTCATATTTTATTCCTATGTTTGTTTTTGGTCGAATTACACTTGTCCAGTAGAATTAGGACATGTTTTAGGATAATATTAATATCATATTTACCCTTAGTTACCCTATTTACTATTAACCGCGGTAAAAAAGTAAAAAGTTACTATTCACCAAAAATTATTTTCATCTCATTGAACCACATTTTAGTCCTTGATATTAACCGTGTCTCTCAGATTTTCGAAATTCCATTCACAGAAGCGGTAAAATTATGTTTTATGAAAAATTCAGTTTTTTAACTACCACTTAGTAGTTTCACTATTCATCAAAAAAATGAAGGTTTTCAGAAAAATGACAATATTTCATCCTAAGCTATATTTCATATTCCGAATTCAAAAATGAAGTCTATTTTACCAAATTCATAACATAGAAGTTGCATTAATTAATTTTATAATTAAATCCCGCTGTTAAAACAAATAGTGTGTTTTTAAGAAACAATATCTATCAAAAGATTGACACTTGTTTATGTCTGGTTTAAATGTGAAATTACATCCAATGACCAACATTGTATTAAATTGTAAAAATATATTCTAAATACACTTTAAAACCACTCAAATTAATAATTTATCAATATTAATTATTTCGATTAAAAAAGTTGTTTTTAATTAAAATTTAGTAATTTTCACTATTCATCAGAATATGAAAGTTATCCGAAATGTACCAAAATTTCACCTTAGGCTAAATTCGATATTCCGAATCCAAAAATGAAATCCATTTTGAAAAATAAAATTTACAAAATTTCAAAAAGTGGCTAGTTTTAATAACATTTTAATAGCATATCGCTGTTTAGTGAAACTCGTTATTGCGTACTACACACGCTATCGAGGAAGGTCGCGATTGCGTGTAATGCAAGGCAAGTCAAGGATGCGTGTTGTGCAAGATCCTTTTCGTGTACAACACAAGACATTAGTGAAATAAAAATAATATTTTTCATAAAATCTCGGGCTGTTACAATGAAAGTTGTATTCCCAAGAATTATGTGTTGGATACAATAATCCATTCCATTGTGATGCATGTATTTTTTATAACATGCAAAACAATGGATATATATGTTCGTGATCATCCATGCAGTTCGGACAATTGTCCTTCCGCATCATCATGGGCTGTTCGAATCACCACAATATTCAAGGAAATCATCAAAACAAGTGAAATTTCACTTTTTAATTGTGAAAAAATAAAATAATTGAATTAAAAATGAAGTTCAATTTTTTATTAAATTTTTAATTTATGATACAAAATCAATTTTTCACTGTGGTATGATGGTTGAAGTGAATAGTGAATCGTGGTTCAATCCCTACATAGACAAAAATATCCCACTAGTGCTTCGATAAGTCTTAAATCATATATAATAATAGCTTCACCCTATTCATAGGGGGTGTATCTAAATATTTAATGATCATATCAATGGAAATTATTCAATCTTCTCTATTTGGGTACCTCCCTCCCTAGAAAACAATAGAGGATACCACATCTGAAACTCTTGAGTTGGATCAGATGTCACAAGTATAGTTTGGGGATCCTCTCTCTCCATTGAATATAAAAACCAAAACAACATCTCTCAGATATGATAATCCATCACCAAACCCAATTTTATAGGTGGCTCTATTTCATCCATAGATGAGGCATACTCATTTCCACCCTCATATATCCCTAATGGAGGTCATCCTAGCATCATCCCTCTATAATTAAAAACACACACCTTATAACTCATTCCTATAAAAATTTAAAACCCCTATAATTTAGTGAAATTAATAATACACATATAATCTAGTTGTCATTTACACTACATATCATAGAAATATAATATCTTAGGCACTCTCTATAACCGCATCTACCCATACTCAAGGTTAGGTCATGTACATATTGGATTCATATTTTTTCCATTCATTTAATTTTAAATTATAATTTCATAAATAAGGCTCAATTAAATGACATATTTATTAAAATTTATAGAGGAAGAAAATTCTAAGTTTAAATTGGAATTTTATGTAACTAACACCATAGAGTAACCATGATAAGTATTTGTGATTTAAATTTTCAACCATTTAATGAATCCGTTAGATAGGATGTAACCATCATGTTTCATGATAAAACACCATAAAAGTTAATGTTGACACTATAAATAACTGAAAACATATTATAGATATGTTATAAATCATAATAAATCATGCAAATGACATGTGAATCTTATATACATAACATGATGAATGAACACATTCTCTATTTACATTCCATAAAAAAGTGAAAACATAATAATTCATAAATTTAAAATTAAGTGTCACACTAAATGAAATAGATCAGTTTTCAATGAAAAAACTAAAAAATAAATTGCATCCCTAGTAACATATTATTTCCCTCATTTGTGGGTTAGATACTTATAAGAAAAATTTTCATACTATGTTCCAACAATTTCCTTAAAGTACCTTTAAATTGGTTGATGAAATTATTAATGGTTTACATTTTTTTAACATGACTAAATATTTTAATAGAGTTTATTAGGGTTGTTGATATTTTTCATGGTGTTTGTAATGTTTTTTAGAATTTTTAGTGGAAATTTAAAGAAGTTTTGGAAGCTATTCTAAAAATTGGGAGATTTTTTTTAACTTGTGAAATTTAAAAGTACTAAGTGTAAGGATTTGGGTGATGAGCGTAAGGATTTGGGCACTATATCATCATACTGTTTTATTAAAAATATTTGAAATCTATAATTTCATATTTTTTATTTCTATTGGTTGAAAATATGATATTCTATAATTAAAACATTCTGAAGAAAACAAGCTCAATGATACTAAAGTTGATCTTAAAGGAGTTAGTTTATTGAAATATAGTGTGTCTTGAAGTAGAAGTTGTTCATGAATAATCTCAAATATTAGATCTATAATATCAATGTGATGATGCAATACTATTCTTTATATCAAATAATCACTGGATTCAGATTATGAAATGATTCTAGATGAGACTCTTGAGAATATATATCCAGGATGATGAGTTATTTTCTATTATATTGAAATATAATTATTATAATCAAAAACTGTATGAGGAATATAGAGTTATAGATTGATTTACTTTGGAAGAAGACATGGGTATTTGTGGATTTCAAAAATTCTCTAATTTTTAATTATTCTTAATATTAAGTGTGGTTAATGAATATTGCAGAATTGTTTTTTATTGATCTATCAAAAACAAGAAGGGTAGAACTAGGATTTTTCTATAAACATGTTATTATTAAAATCAAATTATCTTCAAAAGATTGTGGTGCATGTTTATGATCCTAAACATATAAGGAAATGAAATATGATATTACTGTATGATTCCATTATGAGATAAATCAAAAATATTAAGTTGGAAATTTTTTTAATGGAATTAAATTAATTCCTATAATTCATAGTGGCTTTGATATTTGGGGTATTCAAATAAATAAGTTTTAATATTCCTATATATCAAAAAAAGAATAGAGGAACATCTAGTTTGAGTTAGAGAGAGTTTGAAGCTAAATCTTTGTGATCATAATTCTCATTAGGTGGAGCTTGATCATTCAGTGAGATAATATGAATTTGAAAAGTAGTTACATATCGGATCTATAAGAATATAGTTGTTGTTCTAGAATATATTTGAAGCTGTAGGACCCCATATCACCCTATGATGGGAGGCGTGAATTAGAGTTTCAACTTCATTATTTAATAAAATGGATCTTGTTCCCATGTTGGTTGGAAAATGTTAAACATTTTTGAAGGAATTTTATAGTAATTAAACATTCACATGCAGAGAGACAACAAATCCGTTTTTCGTAGTTCACCACTAAGGTCTAGTACAATGAGAATAGGATGAAAGTGTTCTGTTCATACCAAAATCCACTAATTTTTACTAGTTGTGGTATAAATAATTTTAGAAATATTCACTCTATTCTAGGGACGATAATTATACAAGATTTTAGTGACAACATACCCCCTCCCTTAGAACACTTCCATTGACTCCCCTGATCTCACTTTTTTAAGTGAATTCTTAGTCAGTTTAATGACTTAAAGGTTGCTTCAGTAGATTGGAATATAATTATTTTTCGCTGACTATCACGAGACTATGATTTTATCGATGTCCCGAGTAGATGTGCTTGAAATCACTATTCACTTAAACTAGAAGTTCAATGTTACTGTTCACGAAGCTCTCAGGCTTTATGAAGGATCCTTAATGTTTCAATAAATACCAACCTTCATGAACCAATAGACTTTCACAAAGATCTGAACCTTTTCAAAGCTTACAAATTTCGTGGAACAAACATCCTTCACAAAGCTCACTACATTCACAGAACAAACTACCTTTATGATGCTCACTACCATTACAAAACAAACTACCTTCAAAAAGCTCAATTCCATTATTGAACAAACTACCTTCATGAAGCTCACTAACATTATGGAACATTAAGTATTCTCAATAAACCTAGTATTCATGAAACTCTAATAACTCAAAAGCATTATCATCAGTTCAGAATTAACTAATATTTTTGTGATGTTGAGGCTTTCATAGAATTCCAGATTCATGATGCTCCTAGACTTTGAGAAATCAGAGTGATTCAACCATTTCTCTAATTATGTTTATGATAAATGAAGTGGGGGTAGCTTCCTATTTATTGGAACAACCCTTCTCAAGGATCCCACACCTCCAATGGATTTTTTGAAAACCTAAAAAATCATGTTCACAAAGCTCCTCTATTCATAATGTTTCAATGAAATTTAACCTATTTGTAAAGCTTCTAACGGTCATGAAGATTCACCATTAACCCATTATTCACTCACAATGCTTTTCATAGTCTCAAATAATACGGTCTTGTCATCACACATTCGTAAATCTCCATACCTTTTCAAAGCTCAACCTTTTGAGAAACCCATTCTTCACAAAATCCAGTCCTCACAAAACTCATACATTTACCATATTTGATATGATTCCTTCCCAAAAAACCACCTTTCATGAAGAATTCTTCTTCATCCTGATTTTTAACCTATGAATTTTGAAAACACTGGGAAATGACACCACCTTCAACACTATAGCCATCTTGTACTATAAGATCACCTTCCTTGAAAACTCTCAAATCAAACTAGTGTGGATTGACAATAAACACAAATTAGACTCCATTTACAGGAATGAAAATACTTGGTTCCAAAAGAATTATCATTGAGGGAGATCAATATTTGTCAGTGATGAATCAACTGAACTCTCAAAAAGATCTTTCTCATCTCAATAACATTGTCTGTATATAGGCAGTGTGAAACTATATAATCTGGTGTGACTCTATAATGGAATGGTGTGACTCAATACTAACACTATAATATTTTGATATGTTATTTCTTATATAGAATAATTTATGTTCATGAAGACTACAAAACCATAGTAAGGTGTTGGTTACCCATGAAGAGACCAAACTTTGTAAAAATAGTATCTTGTTCATTGCCTATTTATTTACTACATACATGAGCACGTTGGTAATCTTCATTTGAGTGAATTGAACCTCAACATATTATAGGGGTTGAATTAATTAATAATATTTTTAAAAAATTGGTCTCTATTAATTCACACCACCGTCTTGATTGAGTAATTCATTCCTAGTCACTTAAACTGGTATCAAATATTGGTCCCTTTGTTTGATTTAATCTAGTGATTAGAATGGATAATATAAATTTTGTGAACAACAAGGTTATACCTAATTTCTATGGAAAACATTATCATATTTGGATGAACATCATGTTTTTTTATCTTTTATATATTCATTTAGAAGTTATAGATATTGTTGTATTTGTTTTTCAAACCATTTAATGGAATTCTCCAATGAACCTAGAAGATAAAAGAAATATGGAGATAGATGTAAAATCAAACAAATCTATTCTTATATCCTTGTTAGAAAAAAAGTATATATAAAATTGATAGTACTTTAATAAGCTAAAGATATCAAGGACAAGTTGTGGATTATTTATGAAGGAAATGTGAAATTAAATGATGATAAACTAGAAATCTAGAGATGTAAGTTTGAATACAACAAAATGAGATGAAGAAGTTAGAGGATGACTTACATAAGAGATCAGGTAAAATTTGAACATGAAAAATCTATTTCTAATTTTGTTTACACTAAAAATTTTGGATATAACTCAAAATATAGTCAAAATTGGGATAATAATAATTAGGGAAAACATGATCACATTTAAATAAAAGAAAATAGGTACTTTGTAATATCTTAAACTCTCGAATAGAAGAAAATTATGGGATAAAAGTGTACAGGAAAAAAATTATAAACAACAATACAGAAATAATTTATATAAACCTAGAATATATATGTTCCAAGGGTATTAGTGGTGATTTTTGGAGTTTGAACACAAATCCTACGCATGTTGGTATAACATTTAATTACTTGGTATGAGACATGATGTAAGGGGAGTTCATCTGAAGTAGAGGAAACTAGATGTTCAGAAAAGTTAGGTTGTTAAGTCAAATATATAAATCTTCTGTACCCAAAATAGATTTGATTATATTGTGTAAGTATGTGGTAATTGTGAGAAATGGTCCCACTATATAGGAAAAATGTATGATATGATTACCTGGAAAAATAACTTATGCTATGAAATGAAAGGGAATTCAAAAACCTAAGGAATTTGTAAAATGCCTTACTAAGGTTACATTAAAGACTAGTATAAAAAAATCACGGATTATTGATAGTGGGTCTCCTCCCACATGATTGTTGATAAAAATATTTTGAATAATATTGAAAACTTTGAAGGAGGAGTAGTTAATTTTGGTAATGATTTCACTTTAAAAATAAAGGGTATTGGGTCAGTTGAGATTGAACCTCAAAATTTGAAATCAACTGTTTTTTTGTATGTGGAAGGGCCTAAGAATAATCTATTGAGTGTTAGCTATATCTGTGATAATGAAATTGATATTAAATTTAATAAGGATACTTGTTTCATTAAATTATTAGAGTATGGAAGGATAATTTCTCAAGGAAGAATATCCAATGGAAATATTTTTTTAATAGGTGATCCTACCTATTCATATTACATGAGTGAAAAAGATAAAAGTTTTTTATGTCATGTAAGGATTTTCTATATGATCTAAATGAGTTTAAATGAAATCATGAATCCTGAACATGTGATATTTCTTCCCAATCTAAAGGGAAAGCAATATGAGCTGTGTGTAATATTACAAAATAAAATGACAACTGAAAAAACTCATGAGAAAGTAGAAATTATCTCTTCCAGCACACTATTACTTATACATACTGATTTATGTGGTCACATGAGACCAAATTCAACATGATATGATATATATTTCATAATATTAATTTATGATTTCACCTAAATGACCAATGTGATGTTCCTCAAGCATAAATTTGATGAAGTTGATATTTTTAGAGTTTTCAGAATAAAATTAGAAAAATAATTGGGAATCACATTAATAAAGTGATTTCAGATCATGGGAAGAAGTTTAGAGGTGATCCATTTTAAATTTGTCTTGTTAAACATGGAATCAAGCATCGGATTATCACACCATATTCTCCCCAAAAAGGGTTTTTAGAGTGACATAATAGGATTATTTTTTATATGGTCATGATAATAATTTTTGAAAATAAAATTTCAAATTATTTTTATAGAGAGGATGTGTGTACTATTGTATAGATATAGAACATATTCCTTTTGATACCCAAAATACATTTCAATTCTTATGAAATGTGGTACAAAAATAAACCATCTTTTATGTGATTTAAAGTGTTTTTAAATCTATGATTTATAAATTCTAAAGTTAAAAAACTGGTAAAGTTTGAATGGAAAGATGGTGAAGGGATATTTATGGGGTATTTTTTAGATGGAAGTGGGTACAAGTGCTAGAATAATGTTTTCAAGAAAATGTAGTTTGTTTAGATGTCAATATTATTGAAAACCAGTGTAAATAAAATTAGTCTATTCAAGTGTATTTTTAGATATTAGATGATAAAATCAAATATATTTCATATAAGTAGGTTAAAAATAAACTAAGATCATAATAACTATTAATGATGTTGATTCATAATATACTAATAATGGAAAAGTCACTATGGGTAGTGAAAAGAAGAATTTATAGAGGTTGAAAAGACATATTGATACTAATAGAATTATTAGAGAACAAGGATCCCCTATTTAGATAAGAATAAGGCTGATATTGGGGAATCACATATCCCTCATATCACATGTTGAACCATAAATAGTAGAAAAATTTGTAGATCATGTTGAATGGGTACAAGTTATGAATTATTAATTTGATTAGATTGAGAAAATTTTAACTTTTGAGCTTGTCCCATGGACAAAATATAATAATGCCATTAGCACTAAATGGGGCTTTAGAAATAAATTTAATTACAAAAGGGCGGTGATAAGGAACACAATAGGATGGTTTTCAAAGGATATTCTCAAATTGATGGAAATGAATCTTAAGAAACCATTTCTCCAACAGAAAACATTGAATAAATTAGGATGTTTTTAGTTTTGGTTAAACATAAGAACCATAAATTGTATCAAAAGGATAAAAATAATCATTTTTAAATTGTTACCTTGATTAAAAAGTATTTACTAAACACCTAGATGTTTTTATTCCTGATATTTATGGAATAATGGTGTGTAGACTAAGAAAAGAATTTTATAGATTGAAATCGGCTCTTAAATCCTATAACTCAAAAGATGATGTGTGTATAAAGGAAATATGTTTCAACAAAGGAAATTTTTATAACAATTTGAATATAATAAATGTATACATAGTTACACTACCATTAATATTGTATGTTTATGATATATTCTTTTCTAGTGACTAATAGTACCTTTGTGAATAATTTTTTGAAAAATTTAAAGAACAATTTGAGATTTCCATTCTAGGAAAATTAAGTTATTTTCTGAGATTATAAATTGATATAAAGTAAAAAAATTAATATTTTTTAGAAATAGAAATATGCCAAAGAGTTGTTGATAATTTTTGGAATTAATGAATCAAAATAAACTTCAATACCAATATTGGTTGAAACCAAATTTTTTAAAGATGAAAATAGTTTCAAGGTTGACCAAAATGAATTTAGAAGACTCATTGGAAGTTTTTTGTATTTAACAACATCATTACATGACATAACCTTTTCTATGACAATTTTTTATCAATTTAAGAGTGATATATGGGATACATACATTCTTATAGAAAATAGTATATTGATATATCTAAAGGGGAAAATGAATTTTTTCCTAGTTTAAAAATGATTTATAGATTTAAAGCTTCATGGATACACTAATACAGACTATGAAGGTGATTATATAGATAAGAAATTCAAATTATGTGGTACTTTCATCATTGGTGAATTTTTTGTGAGTTGTTACATTAATAATTATAACTTAGTGACACTTATCACAACTTAGGCAGAATATGTGGCATCCACTCATTCATGTACATTGGTATTACAGATGCTTGTATAGTTAGAAAACTTGAGTATTGAAATAGAGAAGACATTGAGGATTTTGTGTGATAATCAGATTGTAATAAATCTATTAAAGAACTTGGTAAAACCCTTTAGTTCTAAAAATATTGAAATTAGATATAATTTTATTGAATAAATAGTGGGCATTGGATATATCAAGCTTCAATACATTTTTACTCATAAACTGATTATAGATATCTTCACAAAATCCATACCAAGAGAGTGGTTCTCAAAATTAGGGATGAACATCTATGTTCATCCCTATCTTCTAACTTAAAAAAATTTCGACCTATATTCCCCACATATACTTTTGATTATGTTGAAAAGGGGGGAGAAATAGTATCATAACTCTATGTCAAAGGGGAAGATGATTATTAGTAATAGGAGGAGTGATAACTGCCTTATTATTTGAAGTTGAAGACAATGTTGAATGGGGAAGTTTTATATTAGTGATGTTGTGACACCCTAGACCCACACTTTTATATTTTATGCACATAAACACATGTTTCACATAATATATTTTTTATCAGTTTTAAAAGTCGTGATATAACCATTCATAATAACAAAATAATTAATGATTATTAAATCTATTATATTCTAAGGATCCTTTTAGGCTTAGAGATTTACGATAATTATGAAAAAACAATAACTAAGAAAGAACATATTTTGTGCATCAAATAGGTATTTTTAATTATATAAAAAACTAAATAATCTATCATGTGTCTTCAACTTCTCTCATAAATTATTTCACATGTTTTATCCTTCTAAACATTTCTTGTGTAGTAGTTTTTTTCATAACCTAGGGAAATGGAAATATAACAATGGGAGAGAATAAACAATTAATAAGGGAAATACATAAATAAAGAAATCATGGAATAAATAAGGAATAAATAGTATGGTATAAATTGGTAAACTACATGAAGAAATAATTGACTTCAAACTAAGACAATTCTGTATCCATAAAAATAAATGAAAACATCGGTATCAATAATACTAATCTCATAAAAATGTAATTACTAATGTTTAAATAAAAATCCTATTTTCAAGGACCAGTTCCAAGACACGTTAATTATCATCAAGATCATAGTTAATAAATCATGCTAAATTGGGTAGACAAACTCCAAATGCACAAACTTGTTCTGTCTTATGATACCTTTTGATGCATTAAGGGGATATATAATTCTAGAACCCACCTATCACTTGATTAAGTATAATTCACTCACCATAATATTTATCAATACCTTTAATATAATTACTTGAGTAACATATTACCCAATAAAACTTTGCTATCTATATAATGAATAATAAGAAATATCAATAGGTGATCAATCTACATTGATAGTAAAAAATCATCAAGAAACGCCAATATTTTTTCCATTTAAATAAAATTAATAACATAATCATAAACCATCCATAGGAATAAGTTATATGGTTAAACAATACATAGTTATATTTACATTAATCATATCTATTGAAATAAAAAGATACATAATGGCATTACTTTTCCTCTTTTTAATATAATAACATTCTTTCTAGGTGAACATTATACAATATGAATTATGTAAAATGTGAATTTCACACCTTATAGAGAAAAGAGTATGTAGATAAGTCAATAATTGAATACCATGATCATAATACATCCATGGAAAATATATGGATGGTTTTAAAAGAATATTTTCCAAGAAAAATAAAAGAAACCTAAAAGGATCTTGATATAGATGAAAAACATCCTTGCAAAAGAATACCTGAATGATACCGCCCAAAAAGGAATACATAATTGGATTGTTTAGTGTTTCTATTTCATTTACCATAAATAATAACATATAAATATTAGAGGATAAATATTTAAACATAAACTATATTTTGGAAAAACCTTTTTAAAATGGGAATGGAAATAGAAGTGAAAACTTAAAAGGTATTTTAAAAAAATAATTAACATTAACATAGAAGAAGTTATGGGTTAATTCCAAAAGATATTCAAAAATTGAAGTAAAAAATCATGGAAAACATTTAAATTTATAATTTTCTCTAATAATTAATACTTGAAAATTAAATAACATTTTTTAGGAAATGCATATCCAAAACATTTGATTTTGAAAGGGACATTTTTAATACTTGAATTTACCTTTGTTGAAAAATCACATTATAAAAAGAGTAATAAAACTTTATTTATATTCAAACATAATTTTACCATATAGGATTATAAAATAACATAAAATATTATGGTGGTATAACCAAATAATTGAATAAAAATGTACAATATAAAATATTATAACATAAATAATGGGATTTGAGTAGCCAAAATTCCTTACTACTGGGGAAACAACGGTATCATTATCTACATGGATAAGTGATCATGATTTGGATATTAAATCATAAAAAATAAAAATATTATGATAAAAATATATCCATATTTAGTGAACATACCATACAAATGAAACATGGTGCACAAAATGTATTTTATCTTAAAGAATTATGATTGAGATAGGGAAAACCCTTTCGGCTTGAGTAACACTTTAATAAAACCACTTAAAAGAGATGTCTTGCAATTGAAATTGAAATATAATGATTAGAATATAATTCATTATATGATATATCACCTAGTAAGTATATATACTATATAAATAAAATTTAGTTTATGTATCAAACATGTCTGAAATAGAGGTATTTGAGACGAAAACCCACGTAACTAGAGAAAAATTCAAATCAAAACCCATTGAAAGACTGGAAATAAAATTAAATTTAAAATACCATGATTAAAATATCATTAATTATATTATATATAAAATAGGTATTATATATACCACAAAAAATAAATTAGGTTCATAACACCTAATATAACTCAAAGAGGGGAATTTTTGATGAAAACCCATACCTTGGTCCAAATTCATTATACACATGCAGCAAGTTTCCTGAATAATTAAATTAACTTATTTAAATACATAAAAAATAAACTTATTAATAATTATAAAAATTTAAAATCAAAATTTATAATAATTATATATATATATATATATATTAGTTATATTTTCATATTTTCAACACCGAGTGTAAGTAATCTTTATAGCTTTGAACTAGTTTCATAAAAGAGGTGGTGGCATCTATTATTTTTAAAAAATTTATCACTATTATTAAATATATGATACTAGAATATAACTTTTAATATATTTTATAAAATTTTAAATTACATTCCATGTTAGTCTTGTTTATGATCCACGAGGTTGAAATTGGTGACGAGCATGTTTCAGTGTTTCTTAAAGAAAAAAGGGTGATTTCTTAATTAATGAGTTAAATTTTGATATAACATATCAAGAAACAAAACATAATAATTATTTTTACATTTATATCATATTATACCAATAATTATTTTCTCATATTAATTCATGATATAAATTCATAGTATCATTCAATTAGGTGGTTAGACCAGCCTAAACATGAACATACCCAGATTTAATGAATGGTTCTGAGGTGGTTTTGTTGTAATATCATTATAATATAAGAATGATGATATTATTTTGTGTTTATTGGTGTTATATATAATTATTTTAAGGAATTTTTAAAAAAATTATGGATATTAAAATGTTACACAATTTGACTAAAAGGTTATCCTCTTAGTACGCTTATTTTAAATGATTAAATTATCGATGATAATTATTGATGATATCTTCAAAAGGATATATAATTTTCATTAAAAACCTTAATTATATTAAAAAAATAATATTTATCCTTTAATACCATCCTTATATCCATCATTGTTATGTGGTTAAGGGAAAAGGAAACACGATGTATCGTGGAGCCGGTAGTCCACACAACGCACGGGCAAAAATATTATTTTTCTTAATGGATAGGCTATATGAATAAAAAGTGATAATAGAATTAATATAATAATATTAAAGTATATAAATTATACTAATATAATTATATAATTTTGGTTAAAATAAATTTGAAATAATATAATTAAGAAGAAAAACTATGAGGTTGATAATACTCATGTTGAGGACTTGAATTTTCCTTGGAATTCTCCTTGCAAATGAAGGTCTTATGATAACTAATGGTGACCCAATGATTTTAAAATAGGGAAGGTGTAGAGACCTGTACTTGATGTACATGGACATTAAATTACTTTTTCGGAATACTTAATACATAACAAAAACAAACACACAAGGACCGTAATAGTTGAGTGTCTTTGGAAACTCGGAAAAATAATTTTCTAATCATGGTGAAAGATCTTCAACATATCCCATAAAGATCTTCCCATTTTTTTCTGACCTAAAACCTTTATTTATATCCTGGGGAAAAGAAAACATAAAAATGGTGAGCTCAAATGCTCAGTAAGGGTAAACATAGAGAACATATGACAATCCATACATATTTGAATGGAAAAACTTGAACATAAAATCTAAACATCCAAATCTTGAGCAAAGACATAATCTTGGAAGTAAGTAAGGAATATATCATAAAGGAAAATAAATCATGATAAAATAGCATGGTAATAAAACATGTAATTATAGAAAACCATTAAGCACATGATATGATTTCCATAGTAGCCAAGGCATTGCTGCTAAGACCATCTTAGTGGCCAAAGTCCCTTTCTAAATCGAGTTCACTCCTCGTTCCAGTCCTGTATCACTGAACCAGATTAACTTGCCATTCCAGTAATGTATATCTTAGGATATATAAATCATTACCCAATACATTGGAGGGAGATATAGGTCCCACCCATCTCATAATGAAATCATTCTTACGTGTGCCAAAACATAAACATAAATCATTCATCATAACCCAAAGAATAAAATGGGTTTCATAAACATCATACCATCATAAAATAATCCATATAAAACAAATGGATATCATTTCATCATAAGAAAAGTAAAACCATGTAAATCATAGAGAAATTATACTTGAAACATACACATATGAAATAATGTAATCTTAGATGGAAAATGGTTTTGATAAAACACTTGAAATGAATTCTTGAGGAGAATATCCTTTCTTCATCAAAATCATTTTCTTTTCACAAAATGTAATGAAATTATAAAATAAAAGGATTTAGTTGAAAATAATAATGAAATTTTGTAGAGTATGTTTCATGAAAATTAGGCGTTATGAAACCGTAAAAATCTGCTCATGCCGTATAAGTAAAAAAACATTCTTCTCGTAATTTTGCTGGAAAAGTCAAAAAGTACCTCATATGGTAATCAAAAGAATGATTCCTTACATACCATGTAGTAAAAGTAAAAAATAGGTAAAAAGGACATTAAACATAAATGAAACCATTTTTATAAAATAGGGACATGGATGATAAATATAACCCCAGAAAATAATTACGAATAAACAATCTCGGATAAAAACGAGATTGGAAAAGTTATCCCTTACCTTAGGTTCGATATGCTTTGTATGTATCCAAACCTCCTGTATAATGATTTAAATAATGACATTTACTTATTATAGAATAATATTCATTATTATTATATCATATAAGGTTCACTTATGACTTTATAGTACCCGTTATTTTATAAATTCCAATTTAAAACAGCGTTTTGGGTATAATCGTTTTATTTATCGTACATGTTTGGACTTATTGTTCTTGATATTATTATTACTTATATAATGAATTACGTACTTCCAAAATTTAAATAATTATTTATATATCATATATATTCAGTATATATATATATAATAGATATATAAATGAAATGAATGACATTGTTCATGGAGATGGTAGGCCGTACGTACGCATGAACGCTGTTTTTCATTCCTTATTGACTTGAATGAAAGTGAGTAGATGACATATATATATATATATAATAAATTAATTATTTCATATATTTTATTATTATTCATTATATATACTTTATAATCATTCTCGATTGGTTAACATGGAGAATGAATCTCATCGCGTCGTGGAGATGGTAATCTGTACGTATGCACGAGAAATGATATCATTCCAATAATTATTGAATGGAATTGGAGTAGATGATATAATATATCAGAATTATTATTATATTATAATAACCATATATATTTATTCTTTACACCTTTATACCCATCCAAGTAGGGTGGTAGAGGAAAAACAGATTACACCACAGTGTGGAGATGGTAATCCGTACGTACGCACATGCGGTGATTTCGTTTTCTGTAGGATGGATAGAAGGTGAAATGGGGTTGTTTCATATTTATAATAACATATAAGTATATTAGTGATATGTATGTTATTACTTTATAATGAAACAACTTAATAAGATGAAGTTAAAGAAGAATGAAACATGAAACAATCAGTAGAAGAGATTACCTCTTCTTCGACGCACCTCTTTTAAGCTTCCACTTAAGGCACTAGAGTTGTTCTTTTGAGAAGACCCAAACAAATATAATGTTTCTAGGAAAGATTATAAGGTAAATGGTCAGGGTTTTACGAGCTTGAAGGATCAAAATTGTGTAAAGAGAAGAGGGAGGAGGTTCCCTTTTATAAGGGAGGAGAGGGGCACTTTCATAAAAAACATAAAATATTATTTTATAATGAAGTCATATTCGTTTTATAATTGCTCCAAATAAATTTATTTCTAAAATAAAGTGATGGATGGGTCTAAATACTCTAAATCAATAGGTTTTAGACAGGTTTAGGTTACTATTTTAACCTTATCATTTAGATTTAACTGCAAGTTAAATAATTTAACTTTTACTATGTCTTCTTGTTTTCTTACACTATATGGTTAATAAACTTACCATAACAAGCCAAACGAACCCCAAGTGGTTCATTATTAATATATATAACCTTATCTAAGTAATTTATCCGAACCTAAGATTTTGAGGAATATAATAACAATTAATAATATAATATATTTTTTAAAAAAAATTTATTTCAATTTTGACACTATTTGGTAGTTGATTTTTGGGAAAATCATAACAGAATGATTAGTTCTAAAATAGTTAACTAAATCAATACTAACATGTCATATTAACCTAGAAAATTAATTTAATTAATAAAAAGTCTCAAATTACATTTATTTGTGTATTTATAACATCAATTATTCTAATATTTCATTAATTTGGTAATTACTGTATCATCATTGTGTCGTAAATAAATTAACTTATTTAATGTCTAAAAATTATAAATAAAATAAAATTATGTATGAAATCATTTTATATTTCAATTGAATATTTATATTCAAATTTATCTTATGTATAACGCTATATTAAAAATATTTTAGTTATTAAACGTTGATTTTAACTCTTTTAACTCTTTTTTGAATTAAATAATAATAAATGTCCTAATATAATCCAAGTGGACCTAAATGATAATATTATATTCCTAAGGTTGTTTTTTGTCGAATTATACTTATACAATATAATTAGGACATGTGTTAAGGTAATAATAATATCATTTTTACCCTTGATTACCCTATTTACTTTTATCCGTGGTAAATAAAAGTAAAAAGTTACTATTCACAAAAAATTATTTTTATCTTATTGAACCACATTTTACTCCTTGATATTAACCATATCATTTGGATTTTCTAAATTCAACTCATAGAAGCGGTAAAATTATGTTTTATGTACGATTGAAAATGCTCCTAGGAGGTGGGTAAAATACGGTAAAAAGTTCAATTAAATTTTTTTATAACTATATTATTATAAAATGACTCTAATGAATTACATTGAACATATATAGGTATTATGTATCTATTTTTACCAAAAATAAATTTAAATAAAATAAATGACTATTTTAATAAAAAGGCAGTTTTAACAAATAACTCAGTGTTTTCACTATTCGTCATAAATTAAAAGTTTTCAGAAAAAATACCAAAAATTCACCCTATGCCAATTTTGATATTCCGAATCTAGAAATGAAGTCTATTTTGAAAGATAAAATTTATAAAATTTTAAAAATTTGGTATTATTATTCATAACGGCAAGTTTATAATATTTTAATAACATATCGTTGTTTAGTGATACCCAATATTGCGTACTACACACGCTATCATGGAAGGTCGCGATTGCGTGTAATTCAAGCCAACTCAGGGTTGTGTGTAGTGAAAGATTCCTTTTTTTGTTGCGTATAATAGAATCTAAACAAATTTCATTTAAAAATTTAATATATATATATATATACACTCAATGTTGCGTAGAATAACTTCTATCAAACGAACTTGAAATTTTGTGTAACACGATCCAAGATTAGTGTTGCTTATACTGGAAGCTAATACGGTGTTGCGTATAGCACAAGATAATCTTGGTGTAGCATAAAACAGAAGATATGAAAGAAATTAAAAATAATATATCTTATAAAATCTCAGGGTGTTACATTCTACCCCCATTAAAATTAATTTTTCCCTCGAAATTCGTCAGTGTTATAAATCGTTTACGACTTGAAAGTTTATTTCATAGAAACCCACATCATAAAAAGTAATACTAAAACATAATTTTAAAAACTAATGTATGAAACGTAACAGTTTCCCAAATTAACGTATCCCTTTTTTTCCACATAGGAGAACATAGGTGAAAATATGGATATGGAAGAGAAATCTAACCGTCATGTTTTGATAGTGAGTGGTAGAGAACATGGATAAGAAAAATCCAACAATCATAAAGTCATAAATTTGTGATAATCTAAGGTAACATCTGATTCATCAGATATGAGGGCACTAGGAAAACATTACTGTTTTCATGATCATTTCCAAAATGTTGAAGAATTTATTAATTAAAATAAATACTTACTTTATTTTGGTATAATCTTACGGTTGCTCATGCCTTGAACAATTTCCACTTTATCTCTTAAAGAAATGAAGTTGAATTTGTCTTTTGAAAAGTGTTATCAGATCATGTGATAGAATGATAGGTCATTCCATCTGTCTCAAACATAAGGCTAGAAAAAGTTATATACATAAGTCCATCTGTGGTGAGATTAATCGTATATTGTTCCAAAAATGGAATTATACTTCATCTATCTTACCGCTTAATAAAATAAAACTAGTTTATACTAACCAGGGAATTCCTATTGGCCAGTGGTAGGTGATAAAGGCTTGTCGCACTTCGGTTGTGGGTTCGATTCCCGCAACCTGGTCTGACGCGACGGGTTGTCGCCCATTCTGTACGTTGTCACTTTTCTTAAACTATACTAGTATAACATTCCAAAAAATAAATCGAAAAAAATTTATAGCCTTAAATAATACTATATGATGTCCAACTTAATCCATTCCATCCTTAAGAATTATCCAAAATACCTCTTTCCGAACTCATAGTATAAAGAGAACTATTACTAAAAAGGTCATATAACAAGCACATGAATACCATCATTTATCCCTCATATATCACAGAATATATCTTGTCGGTCACATTCCAAACATGTGATTTACTTAATCATGTATTCTTTTGAGAAATGAATACCCATTAAACCTTAGTGAAATCATGGACACTGTCAAAAGTTAACTCTTTCCACATACCAAAATCCCAAAATTTCTATATACTCAAACCATGATATCAATGTGTCCTTATATCAATCATGAGATCATTAATACTATCAAATATATTATTTTCTCCTTATCCCTTCATTAGGTGCATATCATCTACTTTCCAAAAGTATTTCAATCATTTTTCATGGTTACCGGTACCATATTCTTATGGAAACCCACAATGGGCCCATACATAGATATTCCAATATACCATAAAAGTACCTCAACAACATTATTCATGAATACCAATAGATAAAAACATCAATCCAACCTCTTCAATTATTGTCATCGAATAAGTCCTTCCTTGATTTAGAAGTATCCTCTTAGTTCAGGGCATTGAGTTGGGTAATTCCCTTGCTCTCCATAGATAATACATTGAACTCCATAACAGTTTGTAACTCTATGACCCTTCTCTTCACACAGATAACATCTCCCCCACCATTTTATGTATTCATCAAGGTTTTTCTTCCCTTCTTTAGAAATCACAATCTTCCATTCTCTATGCTCCTCACCATGCGAACATGCATAAAAGTCCATCTTCCTCTTATTTGATGAATTGAGAATACCACTAATGTTCACCTTATTAATCATATATCGTGATGACTTATTCGTAATAATTACAAAATAATTATTTCTAGGCATTATGAAATTTCGTTGCTCACAGTCACCAATTAGTCCATTGGATTCAATGTTGACCAAATTTCTTCTAGTTCCCTCTATTGACTAAAACCAAAAACCATGGTGTAAGAAATAGTTGAAATAACAAGGAACCGCATAATCATAAAAAGTCACTTATGGGATTTCTAACTTGTCACGCATTCTTTAATCCATGACACCCAAGGTTCACCCTAGGTTATTCATGATCGTCAACATAATTCTAGGAATTTATCCTATAGTTATACTAAACCTTAGGGATATCCCTAGACATACCATAGAAATATCTCTAGGGATTTTACTAAAGTTTTCGCATCCTAGTTTCCAAAGGTTAACTAAACCTTCGCCTCTGATACCAACTGTAGAGACCCGTACTTGATGTACATGGACATTACATTGCTTTTGCGGAATACTTAATACATAACAAAAACAAACACACATCGACCGTAATAGTTTAGTGTCTTTGGAAACTCGGAAAAACAATCTTCTAATCATGGTGAATGATCTTCAACATCTCCCATAAAGATCTTCCCCTTTTTGTTTTCTTACCTAAAACCTGTCTTTATATCCTGGGGAAAAGAAAACATAAAAAGGGTGAGCTCAAATTCTCGATAAGGGTAATCATAGATAACATATAACAATCCATAAACATTTGAATGCAAAGACATGAACATAAAATATTAACATCAAAATCTTGAGGAAAGACATAAATCAAGGAAGTATGTAAGGCATATATCATAAAGGAACATCAATCATGATAAAATAGAATGGGAATAAAACATGTAATTGTGGAAAACCATTAAGCACATGATATGATTTCCATAGTATCTGAGGCATTGCTACAAAGACCATCATAGTGGACAAAGTCCCTTTCTGAACCGAGTTCACTCCTCGTTCCAGTCCTGTATCACTGAACCTGATTAACTTTCCATTCCAGAAATGTCAATATCATGAGATATAAATAATTACCCAATGCATTGGAGAGAGATATAGGTCCCTCCCCTCTCATAATGAAATCATTCTTACCTGTGCCACAACATAAACATAAATCATTCATCATAACCCAAAGAATAAAATGGGATTCATAAACATCGTCTCATCATAACATAATCCATATAAAACAAATGGATATAATTTCATCATAAGAAAATTAAAAACATGTAAATCATAGAGACATTATACTTGAAACATACACATATGAAATAATGTCATCATAGATGTAAAACGGTCTTGATAAAACACATGAAATGAATTCTTGAGGAAAATATCCTTTCTTCTTCAAAATCATTTTCTTTTCACAAAATGTCATGAAATTTAAAAGAAAAATATTTTTTTGAAAATAATCATGAAATTTTGTAGAGTAAGATTCATGAAAATTAGGGCTTATGAAACCGTAAAAATACGTTCATGCTGTATAAGTTAAAAAAACATTCTTCTCGTAATTTATCCAGAAAAGTCAAAAAGTACCTCATATGGTAATAAAAAGAAAGATTCCTTACATACCATGTAGTAAAAGTAAAAAATGGGTAAAAAGGACATTAAACATACATGAAACAATTTTTATAAAATAGGGAGATGGATTATAAATATAAAACTAGTAAATATTTAAAATAAACAATCTCGGATAAAAATGAGATTGTAAAAGTTATCCCTTACCTTAGGTTCGATAGGTATCATACGTATCTGAACCTCCTGTATAATGATTTAAATAATTTCATTTACTAATTAGAGAATCATATTAATTATTATGATATCATATATGGTTCACTTATGACTTTATATTACACGTTATTTTGTAAATTCCATGTTAAAGCAGTGTTTTGGGTAAAATCATTTTATTTATCGTACGTGTTTGGACTTGTTTTTCTTGATATTATTATTACATATATCATGATTTACTTATTTCCAGAATGTAAATCATTATTTATATATCATATATATTCAGTATATATATATATATAATAGATAGATGAATGAAATGAAATACATCGTTCATGGAGACTGTAGGCCGTACGTACGCATGAACGTTGTTTTTCATTCCTTATTGACTTGAATTAAAGTAAGTATATGATATATATATATATAGATAAATACAGTAGCTTAATTATGTCATATATTTCATTATTAATCATTATATATACTTTATAATCATTCTTGATTGGTTAACATGGAGAATGAATCTCATAACATTGTGGAGACGGTAATCTGTACATACGCACGAGCAATGATATCATTCCCATAATTATTGAATGGAATTGGAGTGGATGATATAATATCTCAGAATATATATGATATTATAATAACCATATATAGTTATTATTTACACCATTATACCCATCCAAGTAAGGTGGTGGAAAAACATATTACACCACGGCGTGGAGACGGTATTCTGTACGTACGCACGCGCGGTGATTTCATTTTCCGTAGGATGGATAGAAGGTGAAATGTGGTTGTTTCATATTTATAATAATATATCAGTATATTAGTGATAATGATGTTATTACTTTATAATGAAACAACTTGAGAAGATGAATTTTAAGATGAATTAAACTTGAAAGAATCGGTAGAAGAGATTACCTCTTCTTCGACGCACCTCTTTTAAGCTTCCTCTTAAGAAACAAGTGTTGGTCTTTTGAGGAGACGATAACCTCTATATTATTTCTTGGGAAGTTTATAAGGGGAATGGTCAGGGTTTGGCTGAGCTTGAAGGCACAAAATTGTGTAAAGAGAAGAGGGAGGAGGGTCCCTTTTATAAGGGAGGAGAGGGGCTGTTTATGAAAAAACATAAAATATTATATTATAATAAAGTCATATTAGGTTTATAATAGCTCAAAATTAATTTATTTAGAAGCTAAATTGGGGATGGGTCTAAATCCTCTCAAGCAATAGTTTTTAGAAAAGTTTAGTTTACTATTTTAACCTTATCATTTAGATTCAACTCTAAGTTAAATAATTTAACTTTTACCGTGTCTTCTTGTTTTCTTACACTATATGGTTAATAAACATACCATAACAATCCAAACGAACCCCAATTTGTTCATTATTAATATATATAACCTTATCTAAGTCATTTGGCCAAACCTTAGATTTTTACGAATATAATAACAACTAATAATATAACATTTGTTATAAAAACTATTTTATGTCAATTTTGACACTATTTGGTAATTTATTTTTGGGAAAATCATAACAGCATGATTAGTTCAAATAAAGTTAATTAAATCAATACTAACTTATAATATTAACCTATGAAATTATTTTAATTCATAAAAAGTCTCAAATTACATTTATTTGGGTATTTATAACATCAATTATGTTAATATTTCATTAATTAGGTAATTACTGCATCATGATTGTGTCATAAATAAATTAATGTATTTAATGTCTAAAAATTATAAATAAAATACCACTATGTAGGAAATATTCTTATATTTCTAATGAATATTTACAGTCGTATTTATCCTATGTATTACCCTATATTAAAAATGTTTTAGTTATTAAACATAGATTTTAACTCTTTTAACTCTTCTTTGAATTAAATAATAATAAATGTCCTAATCTAATCCAAGTGGACCTAAATAATAATATTATATTTATAAGGATGTTTTTGGTCGAATTATACTTATCTATAATAAAATAAAAAAATAAGTCCTTCGGTCCATTCGGTCAATAGAATTAGGACATATGTTAGGGTAATAATAATATCATTTTTTCCGTTAATTACCTTATTTACTTTTAACAGTGGTAAATAAAAGTAAAAAGATACTATTCACCAAAAATTATTTTTATCTTATTGAACCACATTTTACTCCTTGATATTAAGCGTGTCTCTCAGATTTTTTAAATTCAACTCACAGAAGCGGTAAAATTAATTTTTATGTACAATTGCAAATGCTCCTAGTAGGTGAGTAAAAGACGGTAAAAAGTTCAATTAAATTTTTATATATTTATATTATTATGAAATTACTCCAATGAATTACATTGAACTTTATAGGTATTATGTATATATTTTGACCTAAAATAAATTTAAATAAAATAAATCACTATTTAAATAAAAAGTCAGTTTTAACCAATAACTCAGTGTTTTCACTAGTCATCAAAAACTGAAAGTTTTCAGAAAAATATAAAAAATTCACCCTAGACCAATTTTGATATTCTGAATCAAGAAAAGAAGTCCATATTGAAAGATAAAATTTATAAAATTTTAAAAAGTGGGTATTACTATTCATAATTTCTAGTTTATATAATATTTTAATAACATATCGTTGTTTTGTGAAACCCGATATTGCATACTACACATGCTATCATGGAAGGTCGTGATTGCATGTAATGCAAGCCAAGTCAGGGTTGCGTGTAGTGAAAGATTCATTTTTTTTGTTGCGTATAATAAAATCCAAACAAATTTCATTTATACATTGAATATATACATATATATACACTCAATTTTGCGTAGAATTACTTCTAACAAGCGAACTTGAAATTGTGTGTAACACGATCCAAGATTAGTGTTGCGTATACTACAAGCTAATACAATGTTACGTATAGCGTAGGATAATCTTGGTGTAGCATACAACAAAATATATGAAAGAAATTAAAAATAATATATCTTATAAAATATCGGGGTGTTACAGTAGGTTTATGGTATGAGAAAAATTTATGATTTTAAATTAGAAATTATAATGATAAGTGAGTCTTGAAGTGGTGAATATGTTACCATTTTATAATTAAAGGGATGGGTGGTTTGGGGAGTAACCATTACATTTTCAATAATGTAATGTTAAAATTCAATTGTCAAAGGCCACAAAATATAAAAAAAGGGCGATTAAAATGATTTTAGGTCAAAAAAACCACAAATTCTCCTTTTTTAGACAAATTTGAGTGTTTTATGGATTTAGTTTTTAGTTATTTATCTTTTATCCTAATTTATGTTTACCTTGGTAATTAATTTATAACCTTAGTAATTAATTTTAATGAGAAATATTACGATTGAACTTATTAATTAATTTTATACTTATATTTTTAAATTTAAAAAAAACTATTAAATAAATTTATAATTGTGTGAAAATTTATTTTCTAAATTAAATAAACTTAGTTGCATAAAAAAGGTATTTAGAAGAAAAAAAATTTAAGATTTAAATGTACAAATAAGTTAAAATAATCTTGGATACTGATTTTAATCACATAAATTAAATTATTATAAAAAAATAATGTATATTAGGATTCAATTTCAAAACAAAATCGAATCTCCCTTGGAAATACTTGATTCAAATAAAATATGAAAAATAATTTTTATATTCAATCAGCATTTTAATTACATATAAAAAAGTCTTCCATAGGTTTTATATGTTCATAAAATGTTATAAAATGAATAATTTTATTCTTAAAATCCATATTTAATTAATTAAAAGTTTTTATAAATTTATTGGTCTTTATATTATAATTGTAAATTCATATTAATTACAAGTTTCGTGAAAACCGTAATTCTTTTACCAAAAAACAATTATTTCAGAAAAATATAAAAAATAATAATAAGTAAATTTTGATATGAAGAATTAAAAAATGGTGTCATTTTTTATTAATTTAAAAATTAAAAATTTAAAAATTCAGTTTTTGAATAAAATTATAAAATATAATGGAAAACTCATTTTATATGGAAAATGAAATTTTCAAATATAAACCATTATTATTCTAATTTCATACCATTTACCAACTAAATTTGTGTTAACCAATTATTAATATAAAACATAATTTATCATTAGACATATGATTCTTAGAATAGAAATTCATATCATATAAAAGACAATTTTTTAGGAAAATATTATTTTAAACAATAAATGATCTTATTAGTCATTTTTGGTAAACTAATTGAATTTAATTGATATTAAAAGTATAATTTATTTTCAATATACATATAATTAATAATTTGCTTACTCCTATTCATTCTCTCTAATTCAATGTCTAGGTTATTATCATCCATACTTAAATATTTATATTTTATCTGAATATATCATGGTTTTATTTAAGTTCGATGTTGTGTTTGAAGCAAGATATTAAAGAAATTGAATTATTTAATGGTGGACATATATTATAATTTTAATATGTTACATTTTATCCCATTAAATAAATTTCATTGTTGCAATTTACTCATAATTATAGAGTAATTTCTATGTGTAATTCATAATTAACCATACACTGATAGATGCTCATGGGTTTATTTGGGATATTGAATGTTATTTTTTATATAAAAAATAATTATAATAACTTTATAAAAATATCTAACTCATTCATAATTTCACATATAATTATACTAAGGAATGTAAATCTAGATCCATAATAAATAACTTCCCAAAAACCCTGAAAATTATTTATATGATAATCAACCACTATGGGTTTTTTTATAACTCAAAATATAGTACTTGGTTAAAAATTGAATGAAATCGGACTTGAAATAAAATAGAGTGAAAACGCACTATCTGATTCATCAATAATAGTTACACTATATTTTTCTTATTCATATGGTTATTGGTGACTATCTCCCTTATTGTCCCTTGTATTGGGACATTGAGTCACATTTTTCCAAAATCTCATGCAATTGAAGTGATAGATTTTTGTAGATGCTCTATTTTCCTTTCACTTGTGAGTTTGATGACCTTCAACTCCACACTTATATAATATATCCATCCCTTTTATTCAATTTATTCATGTATCTTCCAACATTTTGGACATATAGGAAATTGACTCTTTTTTCCTTCATTATCTTCATCACGTGATCTTTTATAAAACTCCATATTTCTCTTCCTAGGTGAGTTTAAGATGTCAACTATGTTCACATTGTTAATCATATTTTATATAGCTATTTTCATATAATCACAAGTTTTCTCACTTTATCTCCCATTATGATGAGTTTTTCACTTAGGCAATCTCTACATTATACCCCACATCCATGGTTCCTTCAATTTCCATCCATTACTAAAGATAAAATAGGTAACATGAGTAACTATAATTATAAGTGGATTATTATAAATAACCGTTGGAAAATTTAACTTCAAGATGTTTCACTATCGTGTTAGTTTATAGTGCTTGAAATAAATCTAGTATCAGGATCGGTTCAACTAATATCACTCTCAACTTAACATATATCATTCTTGGTTCAAACTAGGTTACTTTGAGTTTGGCTCCATTATACTTCTTAATATAATCCTCGAAATAGAGATCCCAAATTACCATTAACTTCCTTAAAATATTCTAAACCCAATAATAATTGAAAACTATGCTCTCAAAATAAAACTTATCATTCCCTATACAACATTGTTCATTCTTACAATCATATACCCAAGTATTTATATACCACAATCTTATAATCTCAATAATATACATTTCCCAAAACTTATTTAAATCTCCAACACAATAAACCACAAAAATATTATATATTCATCCAAAAATTAACTTATATTTAACCCTCAAATGGTATTAACCACTATTATATAAGATCACACACTAGTAACTATATATCATAGTTCCAAAAATTATATAAACTTATTTAAAAATATCATTAATGAATTATCAATCTCAAAGTTACAAATTACAATCCAACTTACTCTTTCAAAATCAAACCACCCCTTATTTTCTCATTACCATGTGTATATTAAACATAATAGTTATCCATATTACAATGATGTGTTCTCCAATATTATCCCAAATAATATAACAGTGTCATAAAATTACATTTCAATTTTCTTAATACCATTTAATATAATTCAAAATACCTTTAAATCAACACTACTAAAAAATAAACCTTATATGATTCAAATAACCCTCATAACGTTTACAATATACCAGAATATCATTAATAAATATCAATCACTAATTATAATAAATAAGTGCGTCAAGAATTGATTTTTATTTTCATATAAATCTCACTACCATATGTAATACTGGGAAACTCACATTTTCCATCATAATAGGAAAATAATAAAATTCTTAACCATTTAAATATGCTCCCTTGTTTAGTTATATGGAATAATTGTTTCTAGATACATACCCTTCTCAGCTACATCTGTATGATCTTGTTTTAACCAAATACTAAAACCAAAATGGTTAAGATAATACCAAAAATATTAAAATGAAAACATTAATATGAATATTTATTCCCTTATAAAACCTTTTAATCAATAAATGATACTTTTGAACCAACCTATGACTCTATTTTTCAATCCTTGGTTATTTGTGGTTATTTTTCTTGGTAGGTTCTCTAACCTAATTAGATAACATCATTCTTAAATCCTTTAGAATGGTTCATAAATAGAATGTGATTATCAAAATCATATCCCATGTGAGTTTATCACTATTTTTTTAGTATTAGTAACACTCATCGTTCATTAGAGTGATGATTGAGTCAATTCTCAACCAACCCTTTTTGTGTTGATTTCCCTTAGGTACATCTATACCACAGCTGTATCCACTTTCCAGTATCCAAAAAGGGATGTATTGTTAGAAAAAACCACAAAATATCTACTTTACCAATATATCAGGATGTTATCCAATACGTAAACCTATTCAAATGGTTTTCACTAAGGTTTTCTTATCCTAATCTCTAAATAAAAATACATTATTACCTTATAATTAAATCATATACTATCCTAAATGGTTATATATACCTTAGATATTGTGATCAACCTTAACTTATAAACACTTAAATTATTATAAAAAAACATCATAATCTAAAAAAATATCTAAACCTTTATTTTGATACCAACTGGGATGCCTCGGACCCACACTCTTAGATCTGGGGTTCAAGGACACATACTTTACCCACTTTCTTTATTACCAACTATAAAATCCTGGACATAACCATCTATAATTACAAACTAATTATAGATTATTCAATATCATACATATAAATGATCTTTTCAATTTTAGATATTTAGATAATTATAAAAAAATAACTATAAAATCTCATGTTCTTTGTATAAAATAGTAATTTTTCATTATATACGAAATCACTTAATTCATAATGTGTCTTCAAAATCTCCCATAAATTATTTCACACATTCTATACGTTTAAACATGTCACATGTACTACTTTTTTTATTAAAATGGGGAAGTTAAAACATAAAAATAGATGAGCACAAATACTCCATAAGGGAAACATATAACTAAAGAAATAATGGTATAAACAAGGCATAAATGATATGGCAGTAATAGGTAAACAAAATGAAGCCATAATAAACTTGAAACTGAGAGAATGTTTTATCAATGATAATAAATTAAAACATGTATATAAATAATACAAATCTCATACTGATGTAATTAATAATGTTTGACATCAAAGACCTATTGTTAAGGCCTTTTTACTAGACACTTTACTTGTTGTTGAGACCACAGTCAAGACATATTGCTGAATTTGGAGGGTATACTCCAAATACCCAAACATATTTTGTCTCATGAGACTTATCGATGCATCAAGGGGATATACAATTTTGAGCTATAACTGTCAATTGATTAAGTATGATAAATTCAACATAAGAGTCATTAAAACCTTTGATACCATTCTCGGAGGAACCTATTACCTAATAAAACTTGGTAATCTATATAATGAAGAATATGGAATAGCAGTACATGATCAACCTGTGTTGGTGCTCAATAATAATTAAGAAATTCCAATAATTTTTCCCATTTTAATAAAAGGGATAGAATTATTATGACCCAACTGGAGGAAGAAGGAGGATGGATAAACAAAACATAGTCAACATGCTAATAATCAACCATATTTCAATAAAAACATATGGAATGCTAATAATTTACTCCATGTCAGTAGAATAACAGTTTTTTATGTGAACATCATCCAATCTGAATTATGTAAAATGTGATGTTCTGAATGTATAGAGAAATGAGTATATAGCTAAGTTAATAATTAAATAACATGATCATAATCCATCCATGTGATGTTGGTTTTATAAGAACATATCCCCAATGTATAAAAGTAAACTTAGAAGGATGTTGATATAGATGAAAAACATCCCTGAAAAAAATACTTGAATGATACCACCCAAGAATGGATTCAGAATTCGATTATTTGGTGTTGTGATTTCATTTCCTAAAAATATTAACATTTAAATATTAGACAAAAAATCATGTAACAGTAATCCTATTTGGGAAAAACATTTTGAAAATTCAAATGAAAATGGATGTGAAAACTTAAAAGAACTTTTAGAAAACATTTTTAACATTGACATAAAATATGAATTTATGGGTCACTTCCAAAAGTCTTTTAAAAAAGGTGAAGTGAAAATATATTTAAAAACATTACTATTAAAACATCTCTAATAATGGATCCTTGAAAATGAAATAAAATTTTCATCTAGAAATGTGGATTCAAAACATTTTATTATGAAAGGGATGTTTTTAATACTTGAAATTACCTTTATTGAAACCCCGCATAGTAAAAAGAGTGATAATAATATATTTGTATTAAAATTTAATTTTCGTAAAGAGGATTATAAAATACCATAAAAAATATTTTGGGATAACCCAATCATGGAAGAACAATGTTCATGATAAAATATTATAACTAAAATAAGGGGATTTGAGTTTAAAAAAATCCTTAATACTAGGTAAACAACATTATAAATAATAAGGGATAAATATTTGGATAGTAAATCACATGAAATAAAAATAGTGTAATAAAAATATATCCAAGAGTATTGAATACACCATAAAAATTAAACTTCATGCACAAAGTGTATTCTGTTGTAAAGAATCATAATTGAGACCAAGAAAACCCTTGCGGGTTGATTAACACATTAAGTAGTACCCATTGAAAAATATGGCATGTAATTGAACATAAAATACCATGATTAAAATATAATTCATGATATGATATCTAAAATGGCTATTATATACACCACATAAATGAAATTAGGTTCCTAATATCAATTGTGCCTCGAAGAGAGGAATTTGAGATGAAAAACCTTACGACTTTAGAAACATTTGAATCAAAACCCCTTGGAATGGAGGTCTTGTAATTGAATTTAAAATAACACGAATAAAATATAATTATTTATATTAAATCTGAAATAGGTTTTATATTAACCACATAAATTAAATTAGGTTCATAATACCAAACATGTCTCAAAGAGGGAAATTTAAGATGTAAACTCTTACCTCGACCCTGATTCATTATGCACTTGCACCAAACATCTTAAATGATTAAATTTTGTTAATTAAATACCTAACCAAGAAAATTATTCATAACTATATCCTTTTAAAATCCTCATTTAAAATCATTATAAATGTATATATCAGTTATTTTTTACCTATTTTCAACATCTGGTGTAAGTAATCTTTATCGCTTTGAACTGGTTTTGTAAAAGAGGCGTTGGAACCTATTATTTTTTTGAATTTCATCACTATTAGTTCATATAAGATATTATAATAGATTTTAAAATATATTTTATAAATCTATAATTTCATTCCATGGTAGTTGTGGTTTCGATCCATGAGGTTGAAATCAGCAATGAGCATGTTTCTGTGTTTCTTAAAGAACGAAGGGTGATTTTTTAATTAATGTGTTCAATGTTGAAATAAAATCTATAGAAAAAAATTATTGTAAAATTTATATAAGATTATACCAGTAGTTATGCTCCCATAGTCATTTATGATATAAATTCATATTATTATTCAACAAGGTGGTAAAACCAATACAAATATAAACATACTATCACTTATAAGTCCTTCACCAACACTCTCATTGGATTGTGGGTTGTGGTTCAATAAACTACAAGAATTATAACTAGATGGAGAGGATACTATATTTTCTAGGATTCCATGTACTATACTTCTCCATTTTTCAGGCCAAAAACTATCCCTCTTTTATCCATCCTACCCTCGATCACCATGAGCAAGAATTATACAATACCATTGAGACTAGTTCGGATCCAAAAAGGTTGATATTTACGGCCTATGCATCCAATATTTTATAAAATAAATAATACAGTTGGATGATTTATGGTAATTATTCTCATTATTCTTGGATTAGAATTATTTTTTGTCAAGATATCGTGGCTAAACTCAGTTTCCTTCTTTGGTTCAATCATAATCACGTGTTGCCTACAGATGAGATGGTGGATCGTAGGGGTTTCTCTCTTGCCTCCCGCTACAGCTATTGTCCCCGAGATTAGAAGGATACCACTACTCATCTCTTCATTAAAGTAAATCGGTCATCTTATATGTTTCTTAACCTTGGTGCCTTATGTGGGTGCACCGACTAGTATCCCTCCTCCAGCGATTTTCTTCACACCTGATTCCATGATACAGAAGATAACATAGAGAAGATCAATGTGAGGAATCTTTTCATGGCCACTAGATGTTGGATAATTTGGATAGCACAAAACAAGAGAATACTTGATGATTCCATGAGTTTTCTCTTTCATTTATGGTCAAGGATCGATCTTTAGTGGTGGAGATGGCCCCTCTAATTAATCTCTAGGAGAACTCTTCTTCACTCCATAGGTTGCTGCATGGTAAAATCCCTATTTTGTCATCTCTCGGTCCTCCAATACAGGGTAAATGGGGTCACTGGTCCCATTTGGATTTTGGTCTCAAAATGAAAATTTATGGGTCATGTATCAATGGTTACATGAGGGAATGAGGAGTTGTTCACAACCATGATGGATCTATTATCCTTACATTCAATTCCACTCTTAGTCATGGTGATTCCCTCCTGACTGAGGCTTTGGCCATGTACAAATGTCTGGATTTGTGTTTTTCTCACAATATTCTACTTTCTAGGTTAAAAAACTATTCTTCCATTCTTTATAGAGACATCTCAATTCCTTGCACTATCACCAAACATGTTCATAGATGTAGAAATCTCATCTCCAGTCACATGGATATTACCCACACTTAGTGAGAGGGAAATACAGTTTCAGACTTCATAGCCTCCTATAAAGACCCTATAAACACTTGTACCATATTTAATAGCATTTGATCCTTACCCCAGAGTGTGTCAATATTGAATGATATAATGTTCTTAGGCATTATCATATTAGGCCCCCTTATTTTTTCTTATATTTTCCCCCATTAATAAAATTTATTAACGTTGGATGGAGGTGTTTTTGTTGTAAAATAATTATAAAATAAGAATAATGATATTATTTAGTGTTTATTATTTTGATATATCATAATTGTAATTAAGTAGAATCATAAATAATGGATATCAAAATATTTCACAATTTGAATAAAAGTTTATCCTCTTATTATGCTTATTTTAAATGATTAAGTTAATGGTGATCATTTTTTATCATATCATTAATAAGTTATCTAATTTACATAAATTAAACTTAATAATATAAAAAATCATATTTATACTTTAATTCCATCCTTATATCTATCCTTTTAAGCCAGTGAAGGAAAAAAAACATGTTGCGTCACGGAGGTAGTAGTTCACACATTGCACAAACAACAGATTTGTTTTTCTTGATGGATGGGGTATGTGAATAAAAAAGATAATTTACATAATATAATAACATTTAATTATATAAATTATACTAATATCATTATATTGGTGTGGTTAGAATACATTTTTAATAAGATAATTAATAATAATAACTAATTAGTTGATAATACTCACATCAGGGACTTGAATTTTCTTAGGAAATATCCTTGAAATGAAGGCCTTATGAAAAATAATGGTTCCCATAATCTTTTGAAAATTGGATAGGTTTATATAAGGAGAAAAATTAAATATTTTAAAGGACAAATTATAATGATAATTGACTCTTGATGTTGTGAATATGTTACTATTCTGTAGTTCTTCAAAACATGTGTTCTAGTTTTAAGAATCACTTCTTCCCGGTGGTTTCCACTTGATGGATTCATGGAATAGGAAACACCCAAAATTTCTTTATCCAAAAGGGACCTACTCTCCAAAGGAAGGCATTCGTTATGTTTTAACTATATGATACTTAGGAGCATGCATTGGTCAAGAGGATGGGAGGTCGGACTCATCACACCCTTTTCGGGGGAATTATTGTCTACCCAGGGACTCTCTTTATAAATTTCAGATATTTTCGTGAATCCTTATTAATTCACCAAGTATAAAATAAGTTTCCCTTGTAATTTTCAATCACTTATTAACATGTGTAAAATTTATAAACATCATTATGTATTCAAGGTTCTTCATTAATGGAGATATCCATACATATTTGAGGTTCTCCATTAATGGTATCCTCTCATATACTATTTAGAGATTATTTTAATCATCATTATGATGATACTAGATTTTAATCCAATCAATGGGGCACTCTGTAATTTATTTTCATCTAGGGAGATGAAGGTTTGTTTTGATGTTGGGATCATAACCATGAAATGGGCTATCTGCGTATCCTTGTGAAAGGAATCAGAACCCTCCTAGTTCAATGTCGCTAAATGGGACACATCATACCTTTTAAGGTCATGTAATAAAGACCTAGCCATATAGTTTAATGTCGTGTGGTATGAACATCTAAGAGAAAAGTTCTTAGTTACTGTTTGGTGTGGGACTTATGCCTAAAAATTCCAAGGAAATTTGAAAGTATATGGGTTTACAAGTATGATTAGACCATATTGGGAATATGGCCCAAGGAGAACAGGGTTGACTTGAACTATTGGATATGATCCTCAATGATGCTTCCTACATATCCCATGTGAATGGTAATCAAAGTTCACATAGTTTGATATGTCTCATAGGAGAGTATAGTCCTTTGAGAGAAATGAGTTTGGGCTTACTTCTTGAAAGGGATTCCTTAATGATTTGGGGGTTTAATTTGGGGATTATTCCTAAAAAGGATGCCCAGATTAAAAGAATTAGAGTTGGATTTCTATAGAGGATATCCAGTGAGCTTGGGCCCTGATAAGGCTTCCTACGTATCTTGATTTGAATAGGAATTAGAGTTCACATAGTTCAGAATCTATGAACATTTTGTGATCATGAAAAATCTATAATCCCACGTGTGTCATGCTCAGTGTGAGAAACAATAGGATGTCTAAGATTCAAAAAAGGCACCAACACTTTTCCTCCATTGCTGGTGGAATAGGGAAATCCTACGGCAGCTAGGGTGGATGAGGGTTAGGCGATAAGCATTCCCGCCGTTCTCTTTACATTGGAAAAGGGTCCAATGAAAGGAAGAAGGGATGAAGGTTAGGGGATTACACCAGGATGGATTCCCTAAAATTGATCTTGGTAGGGGAGGGAGACTTCTCCTTTGTTAAAAAAGAAAGGTAGGTGTGAACCATACCTTCCCTACCAGAGACCTGAGGTTCCAGGTCTTTGAGAAGGGAGAGGTCAGTACCCAAACCCTAATCCTCCAAACCGGGAACTTCCCAGCATTGTTCATGGGAGAAATATCCATATGACTATGGATATACAAACCCATAGACATTACAGCAATCCTAACCCCATTTTAAAACAAAAGTGGGAAACCTCTGACTACGGATATACAAACCCAAATAAAAGACATACTGATGTGCCTTTTCTAATGGTTTGATAAGTCATGAGGTTTTGGTTGAGGTCTCAATGGAATACCTTTCATACAAGGGATCCAATGAAGAATTATCCTTACCATGAATGTCTTTAAAGAGGTATTGATGTTTTTTAGACTGAAGATTGTAGGTGAATCAAAGAGGGGCGCCAAAGTAGGTAATGGAGCCCAAGTATGGGTGCACGAGTAGGCTTGGGAGACCTGATGTTCACTTAAATGATCAAAAATTTTGTATGTTAATACTTGGGAGAGACTTGAATCAAGCATTCAGGGGTATTCATAAGTGATCCCAGAAGTGGGGTACTCAAGTTCCTATTTAAGGAATTGGCAGCACGCAAGTGTTTTTGATTTAAGGACGTTTTGTGCTTTAGGTACGCAAGTGTTATGGATTTGAAACACTAAAAGGACATAAATCCCGTTATCCTCCTTCAATTCCTCTGCATTAGGTGTTAAATAACTACCTTGAAAGATTTAGAGGACTTGGGTGAAGCACTAGGGTGACCAGAGTATCAATTGGGCTTCATGGAAATTCACCCGTACAAATGAAGGCCCAAGGGTCTATTTATAGGCAAAAACAAGACCCTGGGTGAAAGGATATTGGTTGCGCTAGTATTTTGTGTGGTAGAATTATGGCGCGCAAGTGGCTACATGCCTGATGGGTGGTTCCCAAGTAGTCTTTCGCATCGCTGGTGATTTGACTGAACTAGGGCACCACTTTGAGGACTTAGCAAAAATAATACCTTCATTCTTCTTCATCATGGTGGCACATAGGTATTTTCACGTAGGAACCTCGGGAACCTCTTTGGAGACTTATCCAAATTAATTTCTCCATACCGTAGGGGTTGCACCCCCTTACCCCTACTCGGTATCAGTGTCGGGCTACGGTCTCGACCCTTTGGGTTGGTGTCTTCACTATCGTCACTGACCCCCATGAAAAATGCAGTGTCACAGTGCGTACTTTCCAAGACTGGAAGAAGACATTTTGCAGAAAAGTTCATGGAACACATTTCATAGTGTCTACAATTACCCTTTTATAAGTGTAGGGAGGGTAGTTTTGGGAGTAACCCTTATATTTTCAATAATATAAGGTTAATATTCAAGTGTTAAAGAACACAAAAGGGAAAAAATGGGGGAGTAAAATACATTTGGGTCAAAAATAACCTCAACCAATCCTTTTTTGGAAACCTATGTGTGTTTTAAGGATTTTTCTTTTAACATTTCATCCTTTACCCAAATTTACTTTTACCTTAGAAATTACTTTCTAACCTTCATAATTAATTTTAATGAAAAATATTAAGATTGAACTTTTTAAATAATTTAATTCTTATAATTTTTAATTTTAAAATCCCTTTATCAATTAAAATCTCTTATGGTGTGAAAAGTTAATTTTAAAATAAAAAAACTTAATTTCATAAAAACATTTTTTAGAAAATAACTTTTTTATGTTTTAAATTTACATATGAAGTAAAATTATTTTGGATACTTATTTTAATGAAATAAATTAAATTATTGAAAAAACAATAAATAATACTTTACTTACAAGGATATCCAAAACTGAATCTCCCTTTGAAATACTTGAATCAAAGAAAAGACAAAAAATAGTTTTTATATTAAAGTAAATTTTTAATTAGTTATTAACATTTTTTCAATAGGTTTAACAAGTTCAAATAATATTTTAAAATGAATAATTTTATTCCTAAATTTTATATTTGTTTACTTAAAAGGTTTTATAATTTTCTAGGTAGTTCTTATATAATGTTAAAGTCATACTAATTACACGTTTCATGAAAACCTTGTTTTTTGACTATAGCCGGACCTTTTCAGAAAAATATCAAAAAATCATGTTAAGTAATTTTTTATATGAGGAACTAAAAATTAGAGTTAATTTTTATGAATTTAAAAATCTAAAATTTCTAAATTTATTTTGTGAATAAAATCATAAAATATATTCAAAAACAGTTTTAATTAGAAAATCAAATTTTCAAACATAAACTATTATTATTCTAATTTCATATCATTTACCAACTAATTTGGTGTTAAACAATTATTAATATCAAGCATAATTTATCATTAATAATATTTTTCATGAAATAGAAATGCATATTTTATAAAATATAGTTTTTTATAAAAATACGTTTATAAACAATAATTGATCTTATTAGTCAATTTTTGTAAAATAATTGAATTTCAATCATATTAAGAGTATATTTTATTTTTTATATATAATTAATAAAGAAGATACTTCTATTCATTTAATTTAATTCAAGGGCTATGATTTTATCATCGATATTAAAATATTTATATTTTATCCAAATATATTACAGTTTCGTTTACGTTTGATGTTGCGTGTGGGGCATGCTATCAAATGCATTGACTTATTTAAATGTAATAATTTATTATAATTTTGGGGTGTTGGACATGAATTTAGGGTGAGTTAATCTATACCGCCTGGCCATATTTTATTAGAATTTATGGATTGAATTCTCTTATAAACATATACTTATATGGTTGTGTGGTGTAAGAAATTTCTCATATGAGATAGTTTGTGATGTGATTATTCACATATATATTTTGGAAGTTTGAATAAATCTATATTTTTAATTAAAGATATGACATATGTTTCTAATGAATCCAAAATTGGGAGATTGAACTACCTTTTTATTGGTTAATGAAATGATTAATGGTTTTCATTTATTATCAACAATTTTAGTGATTTTCACAATGGTATTTAGGGATATTGATTTTTTTCAGGTGTTTGGGATGTGTTTAAAAATAGATGGAGGTTGTTTGAAGAAGTTATAATGTTTCTATAAAAAATTATATATTATGTCCAACCTGAGAAATTGAAAAATTACTGAGCGTATGTCTTTGAAATTTAAACTTAATACTTCATGTTCGAGCATAAGGCTTTGATCTATAGTTTAGGTTCTCATCATAAAGCATTGTTTCATCATATTATATGAGAATAATTCTTTGAGAGTGTAATATTTTTCTATGAGCATAACCCTTCTTGTAAAAAAGCTAATTTTCAAGGAGTAAAATATCACATCTAAAATTTGATCCAAGACTTTTCATGTGATATTTCATTAATAGTGATTAATGATAACATTTTTTTATGTTTTGTCTTGGTTTATTGAAAATATATTGTGGGTCAAAGTTGTAATTATTCATGAATAATATCTAGATGTTAAATCTATAATATCAATGTGATGATGCAATGTTGGTCTTTATATTAAATAATTAGTGGTATTAGATTATGAAATTATTATAACTAAGTACGTCAAGAATGGATGCTCAAGATAATGAGTTATTTTCTATTATGTTGAGATATAATTATTATTATTGAGAACTGTATAAGTAAGATCGAGTTTCATATTGATTTGGGAAGAAATAATACATGGATATTTGTGGAATTCACAAATTCACTATTTTTTAATTATTCTCAATATTAAGTGAGGGTGATGAAGGTTCTGTACTTTTTTTCATTGAGTTGTCTAAAAATGGGAAGGGTTCAACTATTTTTATATATACACGTAGTTATTAAAAATGAAGAATGTTTAGGAAGACATGGTGCAAGTTTGTGAGCCTAACCATATAAGTAAATAAAGGAGGATCTTGATGTGTGATACTATTTTTAGATGAATTTAGAATGTTGAGATAGGAATTTAATTATTGGAATTATATTAATTCCTATAATTCTGACCAACCCTGATATTTTTGGTTTTTAAAGAAAGAAGTTAGGAGCATATGGTATTTCAAAAAAAGAGGAAGAGAAGAATAAATAGTTTGAGATAGATGGAGTCTAAATTCAATTATCTATTATCATTATTCTCATCTGGTGGAGCTTAAACATTTGATGAGACTATTTTATATTGATAAATTTTTGTTCATCAAATCTCTAAGAATTAAGTAATTGTTCTTCAATATATTTGAAGTCTCATTGAGGGAAATCTACATTAAATTTTGTTGATGTAACAAAACTATCAAGACGATCTTTCTCATCTTGGTTACATATTCTGTATGAACATATTGTGAAACTACATAGCATGGTGTGACTATAGACTAGGATGGTGTGAATCTGTGCAGACGTTGTAATCTTGTGGTCTATTGTTTCTTATAATGAAGGATCCATGGTCGGGAAGACTAACCAGCCATAGAAAGGAGTAGGTCACCTACAGAGGGGTTGAACCTTGTAAAAATTCTCATGTTCATTTTCACTTTATTTGATGAATACATAACTGAGGTTAGGACTCTTCATTTTAGTGAATCAAACCTTAACAATTTACTGTGGTTAATTTAATTAAAAAGTAATTATAAAAACTAGTCTTCACTGATTCACCCCCCCCCCCTCAGTGGAGTAATTCATTTCTAGTCACTTCAATCCTATATAATATCTGCCTTTCTCAAATAGTAAGATGAAAGAAAAATATCATGATACCAATTTTTAACATCCCCAACCTGAGACTACACAATAGTGTCTATATTGGTGGTGTTATTTAACCTCGATCTTGTCTTCGTGTACTCTAGAGGCTTCCAACTAGTAGTAAGGGTATGAGGTGTTAATGTGGGGAGAATATACCATCATATCATAGTGAGAAATAATAATATAAATAATAATAACATACATCTAGATATCCCATGAAACAAAAAACACAAAAAGTGATATAAATAATACACAACCATGTAAAATAAAATTAATTCTATACATGTGATACAAGGTATACATTAAAATTGATCCCATGATGGTGGATCACATATATTAGAATCTAAAAAAATGAATAATATATACAAAATCAGAAAAACTAAAAAACTAGTCATGAGTCCTAACCGAGTCCAATCTCCCATGCTCCACATCAGCTAACAAATAAACCATCTGCCATAGAGTACTTACCCTCATCATGTCATGTAACTAGAAAGTAAACTTAGGTACCGAAGGAATCCTGAGTACGGTGTGAGTAAAACTCAGTATGCCACCACTAGCTAAATTTATAAAAATATCCATGCCGAGAGATAGTGCATGATAATGTGCATAATTAATGAAGGAAACCATAATAATTAAACCATAGTCGATCCTTGGGTTCTAAGGTGGCACTCAGGGTTGACCATGCTTGCTTTAGATAGTTTTGAATGTCTCTGAATAGAGTATTAGCATCTAGAACTCTAGTGAATACACACACCCCTTTAGGAAGAGTAATCTGGAACTTAGTTGTAGAAATTCACCCATATGAAATAAGAACAACTCACCTAGAAATCTATAGAAAACACTCCCATCTAGGAAATAAGAACATATCATTCAAGGTTTGACACTCCCCTCTAGAAAACAAGAATAAGTAACCTGGAACATAGGGCAGACACTCCCTGCCAAGAAACAAGAACTCATCATCCAAAACTCAGGGTAAGACACTCCCAACATGAAATAATAATGTTTCATTTGTAACATGGGGGAATACTCTCCTCACAAAGAAACAAGAACATATCATTTAGAACTCAGGGTAAGGCACTTTCCACCAAGAAACAAGAAAAAGGACAGTTATAATTTTTTTCCATTCCGTTTCATCTAACATATATCACACCCTTAGAATTTTACTTTTTCTTAGTAACCACATCCATTAATATCCCTTCAAATATAACAATTACAACATTATTAATGGGTCATTACATCTCAAATCATATATTTTCACTTGAAAGTGATATTAGTAAATTAATGTAGTTTCTAAGTCAAGTGTGTGGTATATCGAAACAACCACACACCGAATTAATAATAAAATAAGTGAGACAATATAGGATGGGTCTAAGAACACCTACCTTTGTATTTTAAGGGTCTAATCACTGAATATAGGCCATATATTCGATCATAAATGATGAAGTTTAAATAATCAAATAAAACCCCAAAAATATGAAACAAAAGGTTATAATCAGTTTAATTATATAAAAATATAAATAAATATAATAAAGTAATGGATTAGGAGTCTTTTTCTTACCCCTAGATATCAACTAGATAGAACAGTGTGTGATTCTGTATGGAATGGAGGAAGACTATCTTGGATGATGGGGATCTCAAAAGGGGGTGTGGAGGGTGTGGTGTGGTAGAGAATAAGAGATCCATTTTTAAATTTTTTTAAACAACTAAAAAACATGGTATATGTTTTGTGACATGGAAATTTTGGTCGTGGTGTGACCTAGACCAAGATGAGGGTCTCGCCACTAAAACAATTCCATCATGGCTCAATCCCTTGGGTCACGGAATTACCAAGTCCAAGTTGAGGACCTCACCTCTTCTCCAGTTCCATCGAGGTACTACCCTTATAGTCATGGAACGAACTCACCTAGATAAATGGCCTCCCCTTTTCTTTGTTTTCACTAAGATTTCCCCCTTCAGCTTCATATCGTGAGCCTCCTTGCACCGGTATTGTGTTGTGAAACTCTGATGACACACCACAATCATCTACCTAAAACTAAAATTTCAACTGAATTCCCCCCTCAAGCCTTCAAAACTCACTCCCTTTCCACCATCAAAACCCAATACATTATTAAACAAGGAAAATACATGAGACCTAGAAAAAATTAAATGGGTTATAATCATAATATTTTCTATGGTATTTTAATTAAATTCATCTAAATATGCTTGTATAAGAGTATCATATGCTATTTTAAAATAGTAAAATGTATATTCTTCTACATCCTACAATGAAAGAATGAATTCATGTATTGATGTTATAGTTTCAACCATATAGAATAAATGTATAAATATCATAAAAAACATCACACAAGACTTTATCTCTTGGGGTCAATAATAACAGGCAATGTGATTTTCTTAAGAATAATATGATCAACATCAACAAGAGAGGTAGAAGTCCTCTCATCGCATGGAAGATGGTGATCTTCTTCTTTGAACCACATAGGAAATCATCAATTACATTTTTGAAAATAATATCATGCATCTGAACTCTCCATAAATTAACTCTCTACATCAAAATTCTCAAATTCCATGCAACGACCCAAAGTTTCATTAATGGAAAATCCCTCTTTATTTGATTAAATATATCTTTATATAAAATGATTTTATAAAATGTCAACTTCATTGGTTTTATGATAAGAATTGCGACTGTTTCTTTTATAGCCGTTGAACAGTGATCACATGATTAGTATAAATATAGGCCATTAACAAATCCAATTTTACATAGACAAAGGAAGCGATTGCCTCATCTAGTAGAATTTCCCCATACGAAGCCCATTTATCGGAGCTCGAAAAAGAGGTGGCATCCTTGGGCTGTGCACTTGATAAAGCCCAATCTGAGTTTCACCATGTCAAGCTCTAACATAACCGTCTATGGTAGAATTGGAAGTTGATAGAAATTACCACTTGATCTATGTTATCCGAGGCACCCCAAGAGTCCGTCACCATCACACACCATACCCTTATGTCTTATGCGGCTGTTGTAAGGTGTTATGTAACTAATCGATTGTACTATGTTCATGTACATTTTTTATGTAATAATGAATATAATTTATTGTTATTATTGATACATTGTAAATAGTTTTTAAAGTACAAATGGTGTTTTTAGTTATTATTTAATTAAGAAATCTATTTTATTAAATTAATGGATTTTTGAAATAAATAATATTTTAATAATATATTATTATTATTATTAGATTAATTTTATTATATATAAATGATCATGTAATTTTATGAATGCAATTATAATTGTTATTAAGGTTTGAAAGCCATTTTTGTCAAAACCCGTGAATTTTAAATAAATATCGGTTTTTATTTTAAAAGTGAAAATTAACATATTTAGAAAATTATTTAGATAAAATAAATGTTATTTTTGGAATCAGGATGTTGAAATTATCTAACGGTGAATTTTTCATAATTTTCTGAGGTAGTCAAATTTTTGAGTAAAAATTAAATACTATTTAAATATATAATGTGTTTTATGACATCATAATGACATAATAGTGATGTAATAAAATACTATAATCTTTATGTTCAGAAAATATATGATTTAACATTAAAATAATGTGATTTTGGGTTTGTTTGTCTTACTTTTCAATGCATTAATGGCCCCCTCATAACTTATTAAACACCTTGTCATTTTAAATTAGTTTCCATGTGAGTGTGACTCATCTCCACAAAAGCAACCCTAATATTTTATGAAGTTAGGACCTTTGACTTATAAAATATTATTTTCCTATTACCTTTCCCAAAAACCATGGGCATAAACCATGGGATGGTTTGTGGTTTGGAATAATTTAATATAAGGGGTCCCAAACCTAAATAATAAAGAATTCCCTCACCTTTCCTATATAAACCAACCCAAGATCCCACTTCTTCCTCACTAAAAGCCTTTGGAGTTCATCCAACCTCTTCCTTACTCTCTCTAGAATCCTCCTAAGGTGCCCCAATCTCCCAAGAATCCTCTCACAAGCCTCTCTCTAGACATTGGAAGCCCACTTCCAAGTAAGGGTTTCTTCTTCCTTTCTCTTTTTGTCAAATTTTTTTAAGTTCTTTTGGCCTTTTAATTTCAATTATGAATGTTGGGGTATGGGTTTTCACCTCCCTCATACATCCCTCTTTATGTTTGAATGATGGGAGACAATTTCTCTCTCATTAATGTTTTCCCATGTACACCCGTTACTATGCCGAAATTCCAAAAGGAACTTCTCTCTCCTCTTTTACATTCAAGCAATACTTTTGTACCATTAATATAAATTCCATTAAAAAGTTGGGAAATGTATCTATATGACCTCCTTAATTTCCATTACATGTAAATATGATGAGGAACCCCTTTCTCTCTCATCAACCATTTTTATGAATTCTTATGTCACGCCGTTACGCTGCCGAAATCGCACCGATTTTCTAAGCCAATGTCATTGTGTAGTGAATACCATGCCCATTTCACCAACAAGGTTATTCACATTTATGAACATTTACTTATTGATTGTAAAGTTTCATGTATTAATTCCATATTTTTTATCTTTGAATAAATTATTATGTTTTATGAATCCATTTTTTATGATCCATGTGGCACACTTATGCATGAAATGAAATGTTTAAGAAGGGTGCACCCTTATAGTGCTACAATGCATTAGGTAAAGTATAGTATCATGATACGTCATGTGCAATGAGTGTTAACTCATTCTAATTCAAGTGCAATGAAGTTTTACTCATGCTTTATGTGCAATGAGGATTTACTCATGCTCCATGTGCAATGAGACTTGGCTCATGCTAATTCCATGTTAAGTGTTGTTGCCACATTTCCATGTTCTGATTATCATGCTTTATCATGCCTTTATGTTCATGTTTTTCTTATTCTATATTAATATTCCTATTGTCTAACATGTATTTTACTCCTCATGTTATTCCATGTGTACTCCCTTACTGGGCTTTATAGGTCACCCTTTTCTTATTCATGTCCTCAGGGTATCCCATGCAATGCTAAGTATGAAGGAATGTAGTGGTCATGTAAAGGAAGTTTTCAATAAAGATGTTTTATTTAATTTTTTATGTTTTTATGTAATGATCCTAATCCCCAAAGACACTAAACCTCTCGATCTTCATTATTGTATCAAGTGAAGTTTTATGTAATAAATCAAGTTTAAGTTGTAATAAAAATCAGGGTTGTCATAGTTGGTATCAAAGGGAGGTTTGGTTATTTTTGGGATTAGGATTAGAAAACCCTAGTAATGACTTAGATACAAGACTAAGTACTATAAAAACTTCCCTATGTTTTTTTAGTATTGATTAAGTGGGTTATCAAGAAAATATATCCCTGTCTGGATACGAGCAGGTAGAGGCGGCTCTGGCACAGATGTATCCTAGGGGTAAAACCCGAAAACACCGCTTTGAGAAAGACTCGAACGGGAACGGGTGCATGACAATGGGCCTTGATTCACTCTTGGTTATGACACTCCAAGGGGATATTATTTGGTAAAATCACAATCTTAGTATGAACCCTTATTAAGGGAATTAAAAAATTCCCCTAAGAATATATGTTAGAAAGTAGATCATGAAAAGCCTAGATTGAAGCCTATAGACTCATGAGTTAAGAAAATGAATGTTTATATATAAGTCATCAACTTTTTTCTTTGTTTTACCCTTTAAGTGTTACCCCTAACATTTCTTTTAGTCCAGCCAATGGCTGCTAATAGGAGGACTCGGGCAACAACCGATGTGAAGATCCGTGTGATGACTGTACTAATGAGATGCCAAATCCAATGGGAGCGGGAATTGCGAACTTTGTCACACTTTTCTCTTAGCTAACTCAAGCATTGAATAGAATCATGGGTCAAGAGGAATGTCCAAACCCCACTAATAAATAACAAGTCGCTATCGAGAGCTTTATGAGACAAAGGCCTCCTAATTTTAGTGGATCATCTGATCCCACGATCACTGAACAATGGATCAACTCCATTGAAAAGATCTTCTCCATCCTTCAATTTTATGAACAAGAGAAGGTTCTCCTAGAATATTATCGTATGGAGGGTGAAGCTGATCAATGGTGGGCATTGATCAAAAATACGAAGCCTGAGGAGGAGATTGAGGCGTTGGAATGGAAGGATTTCTGGATGATGTTTTTCAATAAATATTTTCCGCGCACCCTATGGCTTAAGATAGAAAGGGACTTCCTTTCCATCTAGAAAAAAGATGAAGAATTTGTTGGAGCGAACGAGGAAAACATCAAAAGAATATAACAATATTATTCCGGCTTTGTCGTTACCCTGGAATGCAAAGTTGACCGCTTCTTTGGTGGGCTGAAGCCTAGCCTGCGGAAAGCATTGGCGATCCGTGACTTCGACAGCTATGAGGAAATTGTCTGATGTGCCCTCTAGGTTGAAATGGAGATCGGAGAATCACAGGGGTATCATGAGGATAAGAAGCATAAGGTAGAATTAAATTCTGGTGGGCTGATGGATAAATCGAACAGTGCTAAGAAGATCCATCACCCCACTTACCAAAAGTGCGGAAAGAAGCACCCTGGAAATTGCCTTACGGGGACGAGGAAATGCCTCAGGTGTGGAAGAGAAGGGCACCTAGCTATTAATTGTCAACAAGAAAGACCTGCGGCTGCGACATAGGAGTGGAACGATCCGTTTGAACCTCAACGCGTTGTTCTAAGCTACAAATGCAAAAAACCTGGTCTTTTTGCAAATCAGTGCCCTAATCCAAGGGTTTTCGGAGACAACCAACAACCTCCAAGGCAGCAAGGAAGAGCTTTTGCCATCACTTCTACCGAAGTGAACCTTGACAATGATGTGGTGACAGGTACACTAGTTATTCATTCAATAATAGCGAACGTACTTTTTGATTCAGGTTCTACACATTCTTTTATATCTTGAAAGTTTAGTAGAACAATCCCAGCACCACCACAAATCATGGAAGTGAAGATGTCGGTGAGTACGGAAAATGGGCCAATCATTGCATCCCATGAATATATGTCCTCCCCTATTATAATCTATGGATTGAATTTCTTGGAGAACCTCTTCATACTCCCTCTGGTGTAATTTGATTCAATTCTTGGCACGGATTGGCTTTCCTTATATAGAGCTAAATTGTCGGGAGACGGAAATCACACTCCATATGGAGAATCAACTCCCGATTCTTTACAAGTGTAAGGAAGAATATGAATCTCCATTAGCTCCATCATCTAAAGTGTGGGTATTACTACCTTATGAGCATGTGTATCTGGCTCAGATGAATGAGTCCAATGAAGAAACCATCCTTGAAGTAATGCCTATTGTGAGGGAATTCGCTGAAGTGTTTCCCGAGGAACTGCCTGGTCTTCCTCCTAGAAGAGATGTTGAATTCTCAATTGAACTTATACTCGGGTCTTTACCAATATCCAAGACTCCATAGAGAATGGATTTTGTAGAGCATGAAGAGATGAAGAAAAAACTACAGGAGAATCTGGATAAAGGGTTTATACGCCCAAGTGCTTCACTATGGGGTGAACCAGTCCTCTTCGTCAAGAAGAAGTATGGGTCAATGCGGCTTTGCATCGATTATCGTGAACTTAACGAAATCATGATAAAGAACAAGTATCCTCTCCCTAGAATTTATGACTTGTTCGATCAGCTACATGGAGCACAATTGTTCTCTAAGGTAGATTTGCGATCAGGATATTATCAAGTATGGGTGAAGAAGGAAGATGTCCCCAAGACTACTTTTCATATAAGATACGGGCACTATGAATTCATAGTAATGCCTTTCAGACTCACTAATGCTCCAGAAATATTCATGGAATTGATGAATAGAGTCTTTAGAGATTACCTAGACAAAATTTTTTGGTAGTCTTTATAGATGATATTCTAATATAATCCAAAACCAAGGAGGATCATGAGGAGTATTTGAGAACTGTACTAGAGACTTTGCGTCAGGAGAATCTCTATGCAAAGTACAACAAGTGTGAGTTCTGGTTGAAGGAGGTCTCATTCTTGGGCCATATCATCACAAGCAATGGGATATCTATGGATCCCTCTAAAACAGGTGCAATTGAGGGATGACTGAGGCCAACATCGGTAACAGATATCCGTAGCTTCATGGGGTAAGCTAGATATTATCGACGATTTGTGAGAAATTTATTACGATTGTCCAACCCTCAAACCAAGATAACTCAAAAGTGAGTAAAGTTTTCATGGAGTGATGAATGTGAAGAAAGCTTCAAGGAGTTGAAAAGGAGGCTTATCACTGTGCCTGTGCACACTTTACCCACAAGTGGGGAGTTTTTTGTGGTATTCAGTGATGCTTCAAAAAAGGGCTTAGGATGTGTGATGATGCAGAATGATAAAGTGATATCCTATGCCTCAAGGCAGTTGAAAATCCATGAGCGAAACTATCCAACGCATGATCTAAAGTTGGTGGTGGTGATCTATTCCATGTAAATCTGGAGGCATTATCTCTATGGAGAGAAATGTGATATATATACTGACCACAAGAGTCTTAAATATATATTCACACAGAAAGATCTTAATATGCGCCAGAGAATATGGATAGAGCTCATCAAGGACTATGACTGTTCAATCCATTACCACCATGGGAAAGCGAACAAGGTGGAAGATGCCCTAAGTAGAAAGGATCCAACGATTCTATAAATCATGAGAATTTATAAGGATCCAATCTTCATAGACATGATGAAGATGGACATGGGAATCCTAGAGAAGGGAACATCATTAATCCTTTCACAAATGATTGTTCAACTGTCTCTTTTGGAAAGGTTAAAGGATGCTCAAAAGGATGATGTGGGAATTCATGAAAAAGTGGGAGCTATCGAAAAAGGGAAATCCGTGGAGTATAATGTTAATGAAGAAGGAATTATGCGGTTTGGGAAAAGACTATGTGTTCCATCGAGTCCAGAGCTAAAGAAAGTACTTTTTGATGATGCACATAGTTCAAATTTCTCTATTCACCAAGGGAGCACAAAGATGTATCGAGATCTCCGAGAAAATTTTTGGTGGGATAATATGAAGAAGGATATTGCTGAATATACATCAAAGTGCCTGGTGTGTCAGCAAGTGAAGGAAGAGAGGGAAAAGTCTAAGGGGATGATGCAACTATTTCCCATACCAGAATGGAAATGGAAAACATCACCATGGACTTTGTCACCAGACTTCCGAGGACATCCAAAGGCAACAATGCAATATGGGTTATTGTGGATCGTCTTACAAAGACTACACACTTCATTTCTATTCAGGAGAATTTCTCATTAGATCAACTAGCACAGATATATATCAGGGAGGTGGTAAGGTTGCATGGAGTACCACTATCTATTGTGTCTGACTGAGATCCAAGATTCACCTCTATGTTTTGGAAGAGTCTTCAACATGCTCTGAATACTAAACTGAAATTTACTATGGCCTATCTTCCTCAAATTGATGGCCAATCCGAGCGGACAATCCAAACACTTAAGGATATGTTGAGAGCGTACTCAATGGACTTCAAAGGAGGATGGTATCAACATCTTCCTCTAGTTGAGTTCTTTTATAATAACTTTTTCCACTCGAGCATCCAAATGGAACCATATGAAGCCCTGTATGGGAAATGGTGAAGAACACCAACATGTTGGGATGAGTTCGGTGAACGTAAGCTGCTTGGACCAGAAATGGTCAAGGAAATGGTGGAGAAGGTGAAAACCATTCAGCAGCATATCAAGGCAGCCCAGAGTTGACAGAAGAGTTATGCAGATAATTGTCGATGAGACCTTGAGATTAAAGTTTGAGACATGGTTTTTCTACACATATCTACATGGAATAAGGTCATGAGGTTTGGAAAGAACAGGAAGTTAAGTCCAAGGTACATCGGCCCCTTCGAGATTCTTGATCGTGTCGGGGTTGTGGGCTATCGACTAGCACTTCCACCTACTATGGCCAAAGTACATGATGTCTTTCATGTATCTCTCTTAAGGAAGTACATACCAGACCCTTCACATATACTCTCTTATGAGGTGGTACAATTGGAAGACGATCTTTCTTATGTAGATCAACCAGTGAACATCTTAGATCGTAGAGAAAACGTTCTACGAAATAAGACAATGACCCTCATCAAGGTGTTGTGGATAAACCACAAGTTTGAAGAAGCAACTTGGGAATCGGAGGATGTGATAAAGATAAGTTACCCACATCTATTTTAGTGTGGGAAGAGGAAAATTTCGAGGGCGAAATTTCTTAAGGGGGAATATTGTAACGACACAATGTTTCATTAATGGAAAATCCCTCTTGATCTTATTAAATGTCTCTTTATATAAAATGTTTTTATAAAATGTCAACTTCATTGGTTTTATGATAAGAATTGTGACCATTACTTTTATAGCCGCTGAATAGTGATCACATGATTAGTATAAATATACGACTTTAACACATCCAATTTTTACTTAGACAATCTAAGCGATTGCCTCATCCAGTTGAATTACCTCATATGAAGCCCATTTATCAGAGCTCAGAAAAGAGGTGGCATCCTTGAGGTTCGCTCTTGACCAAGCCCAAGGTGAGCATCATGATGTCAAGCTCGAACGTGACCATCTATGGGAGAAGTGGAAGTTGATAGAAATTACCACTCAAGAGATGTTATCCGAGCCACCCCAAGAGTTTGTCACCATCGTACACCTTACCCTTAGGTCTTATGTGGATTTTTTAAGGGGTTATGTCACTGATCGATAGTACTATGTTAATGTACATTATTTTTGTATATAATAATGAATATAATTTCTTCTCATTATTGATACATTGTAAATAGTTTTTAAAGTACAAATGGTGGTTTTCGTTATTTTTTAATTAAGAAATCTATTTTATAAAATTAAGGGATTTTTGAATTAAATAATATTTTAATAAAATATTATTATTATTATTACTAGATTAATTTTATTTTATATAAATTATCATGTAATTGTATGAATGCAATTATAATTTTTTTAAGGTCTGAAAGCCATTTTTGTCAAAACCAGTGAATTTTTTTATAAATGTCGGGTTTTTCTTAAAAGTTAAAATTAAGATATTTATAAAATTATTTAGATAAAATAAATTTTATTTTTGGAATCAGGATGTCGAAATTATCTGATGGTGAATTTGTCATAATTTTCAGAGACAGTCACATTTTTGAGTAAAAATTAAATATCCTTTAAATATATAATGTGTTTTATGGCATCATAATGACCCAATAGTGATGTAATAAAATACTATAATCTATATGTTTGGAAAATATATGTTTTTCCGTTAAAAAATGAGATTTTGGGTTTGTTTGGCTTACTTTTCAAATCATTAACGGCCCCCTCAGGACTTATTAAACACCTTGTCTTTTTAAATTAATTTCCATGGGAGTGTGACTCACCTCCACATAAGAAACCCTAATATTTTAAGAATATAGGACCTTGGCCTTATAAAATATTATCTTCCTCTTCCCTTTTCTAAAAACCATGGGCAAAAACCATGGGATGGTTTGTGGTTTGGATTAATTTAATATAAGGGGTCCCAAACCTAAATAATAAAGAATTCCCTCACCTTTCCTATATAACCCCACCCAAGATCCCACTTCCTCCTCACTCAAAGCTTCTAGAGTTCATCCATCCTCTTCACCACTCTCTCTAGAATCCTCCCGAGGTGCCCCAATCTCCCAAGAATCCTCTCACAAGCCTCTCTCTAGCCTTTTGAAGCATACTTCCAAGTAAGGGTTTCTTCTTCCTTTCTCTTTTTGTCCAATATTCTTTAAGTTGTTTTGGCCTTTTAATTTCAATTATGAATGTTGGGGTATGGTTTCACACCTCCCTCATACTTCCATATTTATGTTTGAATGATGGGAGATCATTTCTCTCTAATTAAATTCCTCCCATGTACACCCGTTACGATGCCGAAATTCCGAAAGGAACTTCTCTCTCCTCTTTTACATTCAAGCAATACTTTTGAATCATGAATCTAAATTCCATTAAAATTGTTGGGACATGTATCTATATTTCCTCCTTACAGTCCATTACATTTAAATATTATGTGTAACCCATTTCTCTCTCATAAACCATTTTTATGAATTCTTATGTCGCGCTGTTACGCTGCCGAAATCGCACCTATTTTCTAAGCCAATGTCATTGTGTAGTGAATACCATGCCCATTTCTCCATCAAGGGTATTCACCTTTATGTACATTTACATATTGATTTAAAAGATTCATGTATTAATTCCACATTCTTTTATCGTGGAATAAATTATTATGTTTTATGAATCCATGTTTTATGATCCATGTGGCACACTTATGCATGAAATGAAATGTTTAAGAAGGGTGCACCCCTATAGCACTACAATGCATTGGGTAAAGTATAGTATAATGATACGTCATGTGAAATGAGTGTTGAATCATGATAATTCAAGTGCAACGAGGGTTTAATCATGATTTATGTGCATTGAGGATTTACTCATGCTCTATGTACAATGAGCCTTGGCTCATGATTATTCCATGTTAAGTGTTGTTGCCACATTTCCATGTTATGATTATCATCCTTTATCATGACTTTATTTTCATGTTTTTCTTATGCTCTATTGATATGACTATTTTCTAACATGTATTTTACTCTTCATGTTATTCCATGTCTACTCCCTTACTAGGCTTTCTAGCTCACCCTTTTTTATGCGTGTCCTCAGGTTATCCCATGCAATGCTAAGTATGAAGGAATGTAGTGGTCATTTAAAAGAAGTTTTGAATAAAGATAATGTATTTCATTTTTTAAGTTTTTATTTAATGATCCTAAGCCCTAAAGAAACAAAACCTCTCGATCTTCTTTGTTGTATCAAGTGAATTTTTATGTAATAAATCATGTTTAAGTTGTAATAAGAAGTAGGGTTGTCATATTCAAACTCAATATAATAAATTATTAAACCCAATATCAAACCCTGATTCCAATTATTAGGGGTAGTAAATCTATGAAACAACGATTATCCACTCAACACAGGTGTATTTAGATCAATTTTATTAACATTATTCACAAAATTAAATGAGAGTGCAAAAAAATATAGATCGAGAGAGAGATAAACAATAGGAATCATCAAAATAGAAAAGAAAATTGAAAAAAGTAGTGAACTAAATGATATAATGTTATTTGGACTTCTTTGGAACTATCTTAATTGTTGGATCACCATCCCATAATCTTTATATTGTGTGAAAAAAATAGTGGGCTTAGAAAAGTATATGAAAAAGAAAACACATAATCATAAAAAACCAGATAAATATATACAAATGCATGAAGGGGACATGAACTAATAGAATATTATAACATATAACTAAACAAGAGGAAAGATAGATCTTAAAAATATAAACCTAAAACAAGAACTAATAAATTAACATCTATAAATATCAAGAGGCATTGTCATGGTTCAAGTATTATAAATTTCATCCTTCTCCTCCTCTGAGCTTCCAAAGTGAAAACTATGCAACGGAACGAAACTCCTAGGACCAATCATGATTGGTAGTATTGAAACATCTTTAAATGATATATTCTTTTATTTATATCTCTCTCAATATTTCTCTAATTTATCTCACTGGTAATTAAAATTCTCTCTAATAGTGGGAATTCCTTGGGAACTCATAATGGTGAAGCAATCATCATGCCATAATAGAATCCTTAGGATAAGTACACATGTGAGGATAGGGGAAGATAAATAACTGGTTGATGTAATAAACCATAAATAATTGGTTTGACGATAGATTAAATCTTGATCATTATAAGAATTAATTCATAATACTATAAAATAGGCTTTTATTAGTGCTATAAATCTCTATTATCAATGCTAAAAAAGTTCCAAAATTTTAAATGCCTTTAAAATCCAGGCACTTTTTTCAGTACTAAAAAAGCACTGATAAAAGTACCCTTCATCGGTGTTTAAAATAGTGCTGCTAAACAATTCCCTTTATCATTGTATATTTTAGTTCTAATGAAGGGTGATTATATCAATGCTATAGTTTTCATTGATAAAATCACTAGTCACATAAATGTGCTACTACATTTACCACACACTAAAAATACATTATAATTATAGAAAATTTCAAACAAATTAATGCATTTTCCTCACAATTCACAATTTAATTTTGAATAAATTTACATTACAAAAATTTCGATACATTAAATTTTCATTAGTATATAAAATTTATTATAAACATTACCATTTCCAATAAAATTGAAAAAACATAGTGGATATGTATTCTGCTCTCTTTAGGACCCCCATTCATAAGAGCCTAATCATGCTACGAGTTTCCAAACAGACCACCCCATCTTGAACAAAAGAAGAACGTATCTATAATAAAAAAATACTTATGTTATTAATATTATAAATAAATTAATGAAAAATAAATATGATATAATAATTCATTAATAAAATGCTACTTTTAAATTTAAAACACGCACTTATGTCTGATTAATGTTATATTGATTCCTATACATCAAAAATTATTTATTATTTGGTGTACTATTTAGTAAGAAAATTCAAGAATGTTTTCTTGTTTTTGAGTATGTGATACATGTTTTGATCTAAAATTTTAATTTTAAATAAAAACATTCACTTTTAGTAATACAAAACACACCATGTGTTGGATTGTTGTTCGGTTAATGCCTAAACATCACAAATTACTTATGGATCATTTTCATAAAGTATCAAGATAATCCAAGTCTATTTACAAGGTTTTCAATGAGTGAAACATGTTTTAAACTAAAATGTCTCTTTTAAACTAAAAACACACACTTTGAGTCATAATGGGCACATATTATGTTATATTGAGATGTGGTTTATTCCTGCACATTAAATATGATAAATGGACAAATTTCCTAATGTATTAAGATAATATAAGTGAATTTTCTCAGTTTTGAGTATGTGACAAGTTTTTTTTAACTAAAATGATCAATTTAAATCAAAACACTCACTTTCAATTAAATTGGTCACATCATGTGTTGGACTAATAGTTGGTTAGTTCCTATACATCAAAAATGAATTATGGATCATTTTCTTAATATATCAAGATAATTTGAGTGTGTTATATTATTTTTCGATGAGTGATTCACATTTTGAACTAAAATGTCACTTTTAAACTAAAATCACACACTTTGAATCATATTGGGAACATCATGTGTTGGATTAACATGTGATTGATTTCTAAAAATCACAACTGACTTATAGATTTTTTTCTTAATGTATCAAGATAATATGAGTGTTTCTTATTATTTTTCAGTGATTGATGCATGTTTTGAACGAAAATGATACTTTTAAACTAAAAACATACACTTTGATTCATACTGGGCACACCATGTGTCAAATGAATGTGAAGTTGATTCCTTACGGGTCAAAAATGACTTATGGATCATTATAGTCAATTATCATAACAATATGAGTGTGTTTACTATATATTTAGTGAGTGGTGCATGTTTTGAACCAAAATATCACTTTTAAACTAAAATTACACACTTTGAGTCATATCGGGCACACTGTGTGTCAAACAAACATATGATTGATTCTTAAATGTAAAAATTGATTTATAGGTAATTTTTTTAAAGTATTAAGACAATATGAGTGAATTTTATTGTTTTTGAGTATATAATGCATGTTTTGAACAAAAATGTGTATTTTAAATAAAAAAATGTAGTTTCAATCATATCAAGCACACTATGTTTTGGATTAACATGTGGTTGTTTTTTACATATCCTAAATGCCTTATGAATTATTTTATTAAATTATAAAGACAATATGAGTGTGTTTTCTTGTTTTTTATTTATTAATGTGTGTTTCTACTTAAATTGTAATTTTTAAATTGAAAACATGCACTTTGAGTCATATAGGGAAAAAAGGGTGTCAGATTAATGTGTGGTCGATTCCTACATGTTATAAATGTTTTTCAGATAATTGTGATAAAATGACAAGAAATTCAAAGTAAAGTTTCTTATTTTTGAGTATGTGATGCATTTTTTGAACTAAAATGTCCATTTTAAATAAAAACACGCACTTTTAATCAAATCGAACACATAATTTGTTGAATTATACTAGTTCCTAGACATAAAAATGACATATGGATCATTTCCCTAAAGTATCAAGATAAACCGTGTGTGTTTAATCATTTTCAATGAGTGATGCATGTTTTAAACTAAAATGACACTTTTAAACTGAAAACATGCACTTTGATTCGTGTTGAGAGCACCGTATGTAAGATTAATGTGGTTTATTCCAATATTTAAAAAATACCTTATGGATAATTATCCAAAATTATTAAGAAAAACCTAGAATGTTTTCTTAGTTTTGAGTATGTGATGGATGTTTTGAACTAAAATGACCATTGAAAATAAAAACATGCACTTCCACTCGTATTGGGCACACTGTGTGTTAGGATAATTTTATATTAATTCCTACAAGTCAAAAATGAATTATATATAGTTTCTATAAATTATCATGATAATATAAATGAGTAACATGTTTTGAACTAAAATATCATTTTTAAAATGAAAACATGCACTTTAAGTCATACTAGGTACACCATGTGTTGTTTTGACATGTGGTTAATTCTTACACATAAAAAATGACTTATGTATCATTATCCTAAAGAATCAAGACAATATTAGTGTTTTATTTAAGTTTTTAGTTAATGATGCATGTTTTAAACTAAAATGTAACTTTTAAACTAAAAATGAAAATTTTGATTCATATCAGGAACATCATATTTTGAGTTGATATTCAGTAAATATCTATATATAAAAAATTATTTATGGATCATTTTCCTAAATTATGAAGACAATACAAATTCATTTTCTTAGTTTTTAGTGAGTGATGTTCATTTTGAACTAAAATGTCATTTTTGGAACTAAAATCATGAACTTTGAGCTATACTAGGCACACCATGTGACGAATTTATGAAAGAATTATTCCTACATGTAAAATATGATATATAGATCATTATCCTAAAGTATCAAGATAATATGAGGGTTTTTCTTAGTTTTGAGTCAATGATGTTTTATTTGAACTAGAATGTTCATTTTAAATCAAAACACACACTTTCAATCATACCCCACATGGAATATGTTGGATTAATGTTCAGTTAATTCATAGTATAAACAATTATTTAGGTATTATTATACTAAAATATCAAAATAATCACCTTGTTACTTTTTTAACAGACCTCCATGCTATGATGCTCCTGTCTTTTTCAGTACCATATTTATCACCATTTAACATTTCATCAGATTAAGATTTTCAATGTACTATTTCTTAGTATTATTAGTTCCAACATGTGGTGAGGCCATTATCTAAAGAAGCAACAAAACCTTTAATTTAGATTAGGTAAATATATTTGTTAACACATAATATTTTGAGGAAACACATTGTGTATTAAAAAAAATAAAATGTTCATTGCACTCACTTTATTCATTAAAGGTTAAAGATATTTAAACCCTCTATTGTTTATCGAAATACCCTAATTGTGATCTCCTCTAACATACAATACCCCATCTATACTTGGACCACCGTTAAATTTTTATGATGTCCCAATGAAAGTGTCATCCTCAATTGAAATGAGATTTGACCTTGCAATTGTTTTTTATTATAAAATAATAATTGGATGTGTTATAAAATACTTGTATATCTTGTGATTCCATTATAAATAGTTCTTCATTATACCATTCCTTACCGAAATCCACTTTCACAAATCCCAATTCATCGATTTTAATTTCACTCTTATTACCAACACATTTTCATTAAAAAACAATAGGACTTGGATTATTGTATAATATAACTCTCATATTTATTTATTGATTCTAAAGTATGAAATATTATCATAAATTGGATTTACATCCTTTATACCAGAGAAATGCATCACTTCTCCCACAAGAGTAACTCCACTATTATGGATGGTGTTGTGTTCATCATATTATTTTGTATAGAACATGTAACTATTAATTAAATAATCATTATGAAATAATACATACCCACTTGTTATCATATCTATCCATCGAAGTCAATCTAAGATTGAATTATTATTTTCATATAACCCCTTAAAAATATAGTCTCAAAACTGTCATAAAAATTGTTGATTATGTGTATTTGATATACATTTTTCATCCCTTAATGGATTCAAATTCCTAATAATTACTTTTTAGGTTTTAACATATGGAAGGACCTCTAAAATATTATATAAAATGTAAATGTGATCCTACTACCACTATGTTATGTTAATTGAGACAACATATCTTTAGGGAATTCCTTCACCCACATATCACCCATTATAATGAGATTTTGGGAGAACAATGTTATACACATCAGACTGTTTGTCATTATAGAATTCAATGGCTTACTCTATAATATATATCTATACAATAAAACCATCTTAGTGAAATCAAATTTTTAAGTACCCTTTCAAAATATTTACATACCATTCAATGAGGTATATCCATCTATAATGTCCAAGAGAACATAACGAAATATCTATAACCAAGTGAACCATCAAGTGAACTATTATATTAAATAATAAAGGTTAGAATAATATCTTCAATTCCATTAATATGACAAGAATTCAATTTTCCATAGTTGTAAACTTTTTTAGATTTATAACTTTACTACATATAGCTTTAAAAAATAAATAAAGATTAGTTAATGTGGGTCATATATTTTTAGGTAGAATGAAATGTAAATCTTTATGAATTAAATATTAAATCAAAACATGATAGTCATGTGATTTTATGACCTTTAACTTCAAATTGTTCATTGACATGATATTCTTTATATTTGATAAATTTCCCTCTTGAACATTCATCATTCAAGATGTTGTAAAACTAATTTCTCTCTTTCCTTGAAATAGTGTTGATATTGGAGGAAGAAAAGTTATCCTTTTACCCTTTATAGACACCAAATCTTCCCTTATCCCCATGTTAAACATGTCCAATATAGCATTAACTCTCTCCTTTGTTTCATTGAGTTCATTTAGTAACATGTTAAAAACATTATTACATAAATTTTTTTCTATGTGCATGATAGTAAGAATTTTTTTGATGTAATAATAATTCTATTATGATAATTCAAAAAATGATCTCTTTTTTCAACTAGTTTTTGTCATGATGTTTAAAAAAAGTTTTACCAAAATGGTGACCATATATATTACTTTCTCAAATGGTTGATCACCTGTTAGTATAGGCAGTGTTGTACTTTATTCTGAATTCCCATCAAAAGATGTTGTACAATATCGGTATTTATATCATTGGGGTAAAAATTTGTGATTCTATAGAATCAAATTATTTGAGGAATGTTTTAACATAACTGATTGTGTACCTTCTCCACAAATGGGATACCCTATAATTCCATTAATGATATATCCTAACAAATTACCATAATCATGAAAATCATTTATCATCCCACACAACCTGAACCTCAATGTGAAATATACATTTCTATAAGTATTATATAATTTAACACGTGAATCCAACATTAGTTTCATATATTCAATCAATATATCCAAAGAAGCATCGACATCATTACCTGTTTGTTTTGGTTTTGATATAAGTAGAGACAACATAAAGTATTTATGCTTCATGTATAACCATGGTGTAAGTGTTATCTCAGTCACTAGATACATTCAGTTATTCCTCATGTTTATTCCAACATTGATGGTTTCGATCTATTTTGTGATGTATCTAGTGTTATTCTAACACCTCTTGATTAATTTGACTTTAATAACAACAACGTAAACATGAAAAAATGATTTGAGAATGGATATATGCATGATCTTTTACAAAAATTATGAACTCTTTAATGCCATCCTCATAATATTTTGTTATAAAATTGGAATCCATCCAATTTTTATTCATATAAATCCGATTTGAATCAGTAATTTTCATATTTAACAAAAAATAAATAAATACAGATAAGGTGTGAGTTTATAATCCTAACATATATCAAGAAATTTTATTTATTTTTCTCAATTTTTATGAAATGTTTGGAATAAATTAATAATAGATATTGTGGTTATTAGATTTTTAAATTTATGAAAGATATCATATTTCCTCCACAAATCAACATCCTCAAAGTGGTATTTCTTAAATTCATCATTTAACTCATCCTTGAGATGTGTGAACCTTTTTTTCATCTAATGTTTTGAATATTTTTAATTATTAATTTTTTATTATGGTTAATGTTTTTTAAATTTTAAAAAATACATTACAAATAAGGTATAAGGTGTGACAAACAATTTTATGCTCTTTAACTAATCATTCACCATCCATTTCAAAATAGCATAGACAACATAATGGATTTAAAATAATCATAAAAGTATGAAAATATAAATAAGAATGATATGGGATGTTTCAAATATAAATTATATATTATTTAATGAAAACTAAACACTCATGAATTCAGTATCCAAAATACATTCATGGAAATTATTATCCAAAATACTACTTTTCTACATTTAACACATACCTTAAAAGAAAATTTAAAACATAGAACATGTTTGTTTTAAGGTAAACATGAAAAATATTATAATTTAATTTCATTATATTGTATCATCGTATGTTTGGTCATCAACCACTCATTAGTTTCCTTAGGTTGTATTTCAGATACTTTATTTTATTATATACATTCTCAAAGAAGGTCAATTTTAACCATCTCAAAAGAAATGGAAATTCAACCAAACAAGTTATTATAAAATAAATGGTTAAAAAAATACATTTATAAGTAATAAAAACTAAATTGTTTCTAAAAAATATCCATAATTAAGGTAATATAAAAAAATATTTGTTAAAGGCATGGTATTCAAACACACATGAAAAAAAATATTTTTTGATGTAATTTTCCTGATAGGGGAAGAAAGCAACCATGATTAAAGTAAGTAGGGATTGAGAGAGGTTGTGATGGCCATTTATGATTGAAGGTGAAAAGATACAAAATTTTCAATAAATTTTCTTACTTTCATGTGAGGTGGTGATTTATCAAGGAAATGAGATAATATGGTGTGTGAGTTTTGAGAAAATAGGAAGAACAAACAAAAGATGAAAAAACTATGGAATGTTGATTAAAAACAAATAATGACTAACATATGTTTAGTAGGTTATTGATTTGTCCAACAAATTTTAGGGAGGTGAAGGCAGTGTTCGGATGACTAGGGTGATACTTGGATCGCTCCAAAATAATGGAGTCGAGGTAGGCACCCAAAAGGCCACGGAATCTCTCGTGGAAGGGGTGGTAGACACAGGAAAAAGTGATGATATAGGTCCTTCTATTTATGTCTGGTTGTGTCATGTGTAACACTTTTATTATCATGAATTTCGATCATCCCTCTATTTTCCAACTTTATTTTAATAAATTTTTGGGGTTATGGTTTCAATCCATTGTCGCATCATTCCTAGTAAAAAAATTAAAATTAAAATGAATAAATATTAATAATGTAAATTAAAAACATATTAAAAATATTATATATTAATAAATAAAAAATGATAATTATATATTAAAAACAAATAAATTAAAAATATATATATTAAAATTTAATAAGTGTTAAAATGAATTGATAGTAAAAAAAGAATAAATATAAAAAATGGATAAAATTTAATTATTAAAAATGAATAAATTGAAAAAATATTTAAAAAATAATTAATAATTTTAATTATATAAATTAATGAAATATTAAAAAAATGAATATTAAAATAAATAAAAATATTAAAAATATAATAAAAAACTAAAGATTTAGAAAAATTTGCTAATTAATGATAAATAAATAATAATTATATATATATTTAAATACAAATGTATTAAAATAAGAATAAATAAATATTCAAAATATGTCACGAATGATACCCTTTAATAAAAGAAAAGAAAATTATAAGGGAGGAAGATGGGGTCAAACATGGAAAACTGTCCTCATCATGAAAACAAAGCAATATAAAGTGCATTGTGACTAAGACAGCAAATAGATTTTCATTTTTTAGTTTTTCCTTTAAAACCCATGTTTTGAGGGTTTCCTCTACCATGTGGATATTGGTATCCCCTTCACGTCTTGGCTTACTGGAAAGGTTCCCTCTCATCATCAGATGATGTAGTAGTATTTTCCATCAGATTGGATCAGACACTGTATTCCATGATAAGCCTCTGATATCAAGCTCTAGGTATGATCAAATAATATTTTCAATGTTTTAGGATAGGATATAAATTCAAGGAATACAAGGTAGTCATTATAACCAATGATATTAGGTTCCATTATTTCATATATATATATATATATATATACTCAACTTGTGAGTCTAACTAGACTAAAATAACATCACTAGGGCCCTCAGTCAGTATATATTCCTCAAGATCCTCTAGAAAAATATTGATTGTGGAGTTTTTAACCCTTGAACCATCACATTACTCAATTATGGACATTCCAAAAATATATAAGATAGATTTCATTTATTCAAAAAAATGATAAGGGAAAGATATTACACCATCCTGGGTAAAAGGTTCTAGATTTCTAGTTCATTTATTAGAAGCCTTCCTAGGTCCATACTTTTTTGAGGGAATAATTGGAAACCCTCATAATCCAAAAGTATTTTTATACCTTTATTCCTTTTTTAGAGTAGAATACCCTCCACTGGGATCTGTTCTTGACCTAAAATTACATCCTGAGCCACCACTGCAGTCTCATGGGAATTCCACTCTGGGGAAACGAAGGCACATGACCAGAATATCCCTAGCCCCCCTAAATGTATTAGAAAAACAGGAAACACAAACAAGGGAGGGGTGGAGTCAAACAACCCAAACTTAAAAACCTCTAACACCCCCATGAAACCAAAAAAGAAAACCCCAAAAACACCCAAAATCACAAAAGGGAAACAAGTCATTCAATGTCGCCACCAAAGTAAAAAACAAGGACTGCACCGTATGGGTCACCATCCTCACCATAGCCCGAAGTCACATCAGTAAAGTAGAATTCATGGTATGCCCTCGTGTCCATAGATTCCCAACTAGACTCAAATTCCTCCTGAAGTCTGAATAGCTCCAGATACTTCTTCCTATGTCTTTCTTGCTCTGACGTACATGGAGGTCGCTCCCCCTTTTTGACTTTCACTTTCAGTTTAGATTTCTTTGTGGAATCCTGAGTATCCATGGGTCAAGGAAGAGTATAATAATCCCTCTTTTTCCTCCTTGGGGGGGGGGGGTTAGAGGTGAAACCATTCCCTTGAGATTCCTACCCATAAAGGATGTTTTCACTTGCCACACTTTAGGCCCCCTTATCACTATCCCTATTCTCGCACTTTGTCAGTCGCGGGTTGAGAACCTGTCCAGTAGACCCAAGAACATTAACCCTTAAAGTGGACAATGTCGTGTTAAATCATTCCCCCTTTGGAGAGGCATTCCCAATCATAGCATGTTCCCTTCTGAACTGGGTCATACTAGCATTTATCCTATGGTCATCCCCAATAAAAATATCCCTTATCCTTTTAACTCGTCCTCAAGGGAGACCCATGGTCGTTCCACCACGACCATGTCTTGTAGGACCACACATTGGTCCTCACTAGCAGAGGACCCTCCACGCACCACCACATCCAGCTGCAAGTCTGAAGCCATACCTCCTTCACCATTGGTGCCATCAATCCCAGGCTGCAAGTGTCCGACCATGTCATCAGCATAAACTTCACTAACCTCATCATGATTAACCACTGGAAAAGCCCACGGGCTAGCCCTCCCATTACCACCGCACGCAGGGATTTGTATAGAGGATTCATCCACACTCTGATCAGGGGGTCCCTCTTCACTGAACAAGGCCTACTTCTCAACCATAATCTTCTCATGCCCAAACCAAGTCACCTCCCCCTGCTCAGATTAGATCCCACATCTTCTATAGAATCCCCCATCTTTTTAGTAGTTCCAGATACAATATATTTACACAGGGAGTGGTGTTTGTGCCCACCATCTCAAATTTAGATTGATAATCAGCAATATCCTCCTTAAAAAGTTATTGATACATCCATTTGTTTGAGACCGAATTGGAGAAAGAGGCATCTAAAGTGATGGCATCATCTTATTACACATCCAAATAGGGGAGAAAAGCTCCCACACTCCACTATTTCTTGGATCATGATCCATAGATCTCATTTTACTCATTGGAGTATCTTAAGGAATTATATATTTGTCTCAATACCACATTAGAATTCTGCATGATTCACTACTGTATTTGGAATTGAAGTATCCAAAATAGTATCCCTATGCATTCCCTCAACATAATCCATAAACAGTCGATCTGTAGCACCCATTGGGAGTTCTTTAGCCAACCTTTCAGAAGAAACAGGCCCAGTACCCTTTGATTTCCCCAAAAACAAAACCATAGATCTTCTGTAAAGATCCTACACCCACCAATGTATTTCTATTTTTACCATTACTATTTTTTAGAATTATGATAATTTTCTTCATAAAATTATGCAAGTTCCACTTCATTATCACTCCCCAAAGAACACTAATGTGGCTTCCCCTTCTGTTTCTTTGAGCCGGTCACTATAGATGCACCATAGCTTCACCACTGTTGAGGGTGTCCATGGAAGTATCCATCATAGAGCTAGGATCGAAAACTAAACTTCCCTTATAAACCTACACATCATACTCCATCTCGAGGTGGGAATCATCAGCCAAAAAACCTTTCTCATCGGAAATAAAGTGAACACCATGATGAGAGGGTTTGTTCCTTTCTCTAGCCAATGTTTCCTCATGAGTAATGAACTTACCTTCTCCCAGACCATCAGTGATTTGATCATTATTCCAATGATGTTTCACTTCACTATAATTCCTCTGAAACTTACCATCTGTTTTGGAATCCAAATCAGTAACAATGTCCTACTTCTACAACCTTCTTTTGCAATTGTTGGATTTGTGGCCTTTAAAATAACATTTTCCACAGACCATCTTTCTATAAAAATGGTCCACCTTATGACAGATGTTGAGGAAACCATTATAAAAATCAGGAACTTTCTCATGATCAAACACCAAATTAAAATAGTGATCATTAGTAATTAAAATTATAGATCTAATTAGGGGAGAGTTATAAGGTCTACTTCAACTAGAATGCAACCATATTGATCATTTCACCAATCATAGAGGTAATGTACCATATGGTCTGGGGAATCCAAAAGAACCAGCTTAAACCACTTATTCGAATCCAGACCTACGTGATCAAATTCATTGTCCGACCGTTTTTCCCCACACAATGGGAAAAAAACATTTTCCCAAAATACCTAAATTGGGAAACTATTTCCCAGTCTAGGATTTTTTTTGGATGGTCAAGTGTGGAAGGGTGGGTACTTTCTTGAAAATATCCTTATTCATATTGTAATTGAAGAAGGCGCTTTTCTGAAAAGGCATCTTCCTTATAGTTATTTTTAGGAAGGTGCTTTCATCAAAAATGCCTTCCTTTCTAAGTTTATATATAAATATATATATATAATATAAAAAAAATGAAACATTATTTTATAATTATTATTTTGGTATTACTTTTCAATCATGTATTTTGTATATATCAAACAAAATCTCATTGAATCCCCCCTTTTATAAGGGTGTGCCTCTTCATAAGTTTTCTTGATTTTTGATGTGGGAAAAACCACATATTTTCTAGTAATAAATGTATAATAAATTTTTTATAATAGCGCATTAATGATAAAAAATAAGTAATCATAACACATTACTAATAATTAATTAATATTTAAAAAATTAATTACTTGTAATTAATAATATAATTATTTTTTATATTAAAAAATAATTAGTTATAATTAATATTATAATTATTATTATTAATAATAGTTAAAGTTATTAATTATTTTAATAATAATAATGTAATTAAAATATAATAATAATCTAATTATTAAAATATAACAACAATTAATATTATTAATAATATTATTTTTTTAAAAAAAAAAATTTTCATGTAAATTATTTTTTTGATAATTGTATTTATAAATAATTTTATTATTATTATTAATTAATTAAAGTTATAAATGCACTCAAATACCAAGAAAATATATGCATTCAAGGACTTGACCATGAATAATAAAGTGAGGCTAGAAAAGTCGCGATAATAACAAATTATTAATAATAAAGTCATGATAATAAAGTCATGATAATAATATTAATAATAATAAAGTCATGGAACAAAAGTCAAAGGATCTAAAAAATAAAAGATAATGAAGTCATGATAATTAAGTCTTGATAAAAAATATTTCCTGCAAAAATAATAAACAAAAAATTCAATTTACACAAAAAATGTTTGGTGCAAATAAAATTTATAAGTAAAGATGTTATGTTTTGGAAAAAAATATAGAGCCATTGAAATTATTTTCAATCAATTATTTTTACGAAATTATTTTTTTTCAATTATTTTTTTATATGTTTAGACAATGTTTTAAATTTTATTTATATTTCATTTATACATTATATTTTATAAGCTTTCAAAGTCACCTACTTGAAACATTATTCTGTTTCAAGTTGGTGAATTTGGAGACCTATAAAATATAAATTATAACTACAACATAAATGAAAATTAATACATAGATTAAACATAGGAAAAATTACTGAAATGTTATATAATATCATTAATATAACAAACCAAAATTAATTTAAATGACACAATCTTTATTGATTAAAAACATAACATTACTTCAAAACCATTATTCATATAAAATATAGTATAAATAAAATCCAAAATAAATTTACAAAATTGGATTTATAAGTAAAAATATAATTTAAAATAAAAGGAATTTCAAAAAAAAAAATAAAAAAAAATTTTAATTTACACAAAAAATGTTATGTTTTGAAATATCAATATTTTGTGCGATTGAAATTATTTTTCATCATTTATTTTTAATAAATTCTTTTCATTTTAAATTATTTTATATATTTTTAGTCAATGTTTTAAAATTTTTTTATATTGTATTAATACTTTATATTTTATAGTCTTTCAAAGTCACCAACTTGAAACATTATTACATTTGAAATTTGACTTTGAAGACCTATAAAATATAAACTATAAGTATAATATAAATGGATCTTAAAACATTGATTAAACATATAAAAAATTAATGAAATGAAAAAGAATATAATTAATATAACAAATCAAAATTAATTTACATCACACAAACTTTATTGATTAAATACATAACATTACTTCAAAAAATATTATGCACATAAAATATAGTATAAATAAAATCTAAATTATATTTAAAACACTGACTATATAAATAAAAATTAATTGAAGATAAAAAGAATTTCAAAAAAAACAATAAAAACATTAATTTACACAAAAACTTTTTGGTACGAAAAAAATTTATAATTACAAAAATTCTGTTTTAAAGCAACAATATTTTGTGAAATTGAATTTATTTTACATCAATTCTTTTTAAGAAATTATTTTCATTTTAATTTATTTTTTATTTGTTTATTCAATGTTTAAAATTTTATTTATATTTTATTTATACTTTATATTTTATAGGCTTTCAAAGTCACCTACTTAAAACATTATTACTTTTCAAGTCAGTTACCTAGGAGACCTATAAAATATAAACTATAAGTACAATCTAAATAAAACATAAAACATCGATTAAACATTTAAAAAATAACTTAAATGTAAAACAATTTCATTACTATAACAAACCAAAATTAATTTACATGAAAGAAACTCTATTGATTAAAAACATAAAATTACATCAAAATTATTATACACTTAAAATATACAATAAATAATATAAAAATAAAATTTAAAAAATTGTGTGTATAAATAAAAATTAATTGAAAATAAAAGGAGTTTCAAAAAACAAAAAACAAAAAAAAATAATTTTCACAAAAAAAAGATTGGTGTAAAAATAATTTATATGTACAAATGTTATGTTTATAATAACATTATTTTGTGTGATTGAAATTATTTTTCATCAATTCTTTTTAAGAAGTTATTTTCATTTTCACTTATTTGTTATATGTTTAGTCAATGTTGCTGATTTTATTTATACTTTATTTATACTTTATATTTTATAGGATTTCAAAGTCACCTACTTGAAAAATTATTATATTTCATGTTAGTTACTTTGAAGACCTTTAAAATATAAACTATAATTACAATTTAAATGAAACATAAAAAATAAATTAAACATATAAAAATAACTGAAATGTAAAATAATTTCATTAATATAACAAGCTAAAAATAATTTATATGGAACAAACTTTGTTGATTAAAAACATAACATTACTTCAAAAAAATAATGCACATAAAATATAATATAAATAAAATCTAAATGAAATTTAAAATATTGACTATATAAATAAAAAATAATTGAAAATAAAAAGAATTTCAAAAAACAAACTAAAATTAATTTACATGACATAAACATTGTTGACTAAAAATATAAAATTACTTCAATATAATTATGCACATAAAATATAGAATAAATAAAATATAAATGAAATTTAAAACATTGACTATATAAATAATAATTAATTGAAAATAAAATGAATGTAGAAAATAGAAAAAAAATTAATTTACACCAAAAATGTTTGATGTAAAAATAATTTATAATTACAAATGTTATGTTTTGAAACAACAATATCTTATTCGATTGAAATTATTTTTCATCAATTATGTTTAATAAATTCGTTTCATTTTCAATTATTTTTTATATATTTATTCAATGTTTCAAATATTATTTATATTATATTTATACTTTATATTTTATAGGCTTTCAAAGTCACCCACTTGAAACATTATTACATTTCAAGAAATATAAATAAAAAGTAAAATCTAAATGAAACATAAAACATGGATTGAACATATAAAAAATAATTGAAATGTAAAATAATTTCAATAATATAACAAACAAAAATTAATTTACCTGACACAAACATTATTGATTAAAAAACATAATATTACTTCAAAAAAATTATAAACATAAAATATAGTATAAATAAAATATAAATGCAATTTAAGACATTGAATGAATAAATTAAAATTAATTAATGTCAAAAAAACGATAAACAAAAAAGTAATAATTTACACACAAAAAATGTTTAATGAAATAAAATTAGAAGGTTTAAATACAGTCGAAATGAAATTTGACACACAAACTAAAAAGATAAAAATAATTGACAGTAAAAATAATTTCATAAGTATAATAAAAAAATAATTTACATGACACAAACATTATGGTTTAGAAACATAACATTTACACTTAAAATAATTATTATCAGAATTCTTATTAAGTATTATATTATTAATTATATTAATATGAAGTATTATTAATTATGCTATTATTATTAAATATTATAAATTAATTTATTAATAGGTAATAATTATATTATTACGTATACACTATAATTACAATAATAATTATGAAAAGTGATGTAAATAATATAATTATTAATATAATTAAAAAATAAGTTAATAATATAGTTAAAAATAAATATTAATTATATTAAAAATTAATTAAATTAAATTTTATTATTTTTGTTATTAACTAAATAATAATTAAAATTGATAATGCTATGAACTTTCTAAAAAATCATTTTCTAAAGCGCCTTCTTAGGAAATAATCCAAATAAGGCCCTTTATAATAAAGAACCTTCTTTATAATCCTTTACCAGAAGGCGCTTTCTTATCAAGCGTCTTGTTTAATAAGTTTATAAAGAATAAAATTTTTTAAAAAGCATCTTCTTTGTTCAAAAACCTCCCCCACCCCATCGGTAGATTAAGAATCTTCTTCACAATTAATGTAAATCGGGAATTTATTTTAAATTTTTCAGAATATAGGAAAATTCCCCATCCTATTCCTCAATTCGAAGAGTTCCTTATTTCATATTAACATAACCAAGCCCCCAAGATTTTGATTTTAACTCAATATAGGTAAAAACAATATGAAAGAATCCTTTTCTGAGGGATGTTATACTCCAATCATCAAATCCCCAAATAGTCAGAAGTTGTTTCTTAATGTCTAACAGGGCGATAATCATTATGATGTAGGGGGAAATTAGAAGTAATCAAATGCTTACATTCATATCGTCTCTTCAAGATAAGTTTGTGATTTTCTTCAACAAAATTCATATTACCTTTATTCTTAATCCTTTGGGAGGAAGAACTGAGATTAAAAAATTCCTCAAAACATCAAGAATCAACATCATGATCACCCTGTGGAAACCCTAGTTCATGAGCAATGGTTGATCCACACTTTGAATCCGCCCAACCTTATGTGAAACTGGAACTCTCAGATCTTGGATCCCCACCAAAACATATGAAAATAAGGTCCCATATCCTTTCTTGACTCCATCAAAATCCAAGGGGTTCGAAGAGTTAGCTTCAGCTTTCACGTTGTAATGACAATAGAGGAAATAGAACGGACACCGAGACTGGCACAGATAGCGATTTTCCACTAATGGAGACTTCTGAGAAGAATCCATAAAAACCAAGGAAAAGGAAGGGATTTAATTTACTCCATTGAAGCTCCTGGTCACCAATCCTAATCGTTACTCTCATTTCCTATCACTTTCATAAATATTAATTATATACATTACCAACATATTAAAATTATTAAATATTAATATTTAAAAATGACTAAATAAAATTTAAATGTGAATAAATTAAAAACATTAAGAAGAAGAAATTAAGGGAAGACCCTAACCAGATTAAATAAAATTACAAAAATGAATAAATTACAAGAAATATTAAAAATAGACAAGTATTAAAAATGGATGGAAACTATTAAATGAATAAATGTTAAAAATGAATGGAATTTAATAATTAAAATTGAATAAAATATAAAAAAATATTAAAAAAAATATTAAAATAAAAAATGATTAATATTAAAAATTACATTTAAATACAAAAGATTTACAATAAATTATGAATTAAAAATGAATAAATATTAATTGTACCGAGATTTAAATATAAATGTATTAAAATAAAAATGAATAAATATTAATCATATAAATTATAAAAATATTAAATATATTAAATATTGATGAATAAAATTATATAAATAAATATTGAAAATGAATAAATTACAAAAATATTAATTGTGTTTGTGTGTGTGTGTGTGTACAGTTATATTAATTACATTTCAAAAACCAATTGATATTTCTTTGGATTTTGTACACATCTATAAACTATAATGAGATATATAAAATTGTTAAAACAAATGATTTTTCTTGTAATATAGTGATATATTCATATATTTACACACACATACATATTACATTCATAAACATACAAACACATAAATACATACAAACATCCATCCAATGGCTCGAAGGCCTTCATTTTTTTATTGATTTTGATAATCCACCTTTCAAGGGGTGAGGTGGAAACCTTACAAGGCCCATAGGTGTAAGTATTACATGAACCGTAGGCCTTAGAGGAATTCATTGCCCGTACGCTTCAAACATTACATACAACCTAGACTAACTATTTGGAACTGCTCCTCCCCTGCATCTTCATCGTGAAATCATCTCTCTACCTTCACATGGCTGTTCAACTAGGCTATCTCATCCATGCACAGGCTTGTCCCGATGGCAGGTGGCATACCCTCTCATTCTTGCAATCTTTGTAAATTCTAATGTGGTGAAAGCTCTTTCCTCATCCCCCTATAGTGCTTGTTCCTTGTAGGTTGTCTGGTTTCCATTTTCACTTAAGGAGGCTCGAAGGCCTTGAGGTGGCCCGAAGGCCTTACTGTCCTGAAGGCATGGGTGGCCCGCTAAAATTCCCACTACAGTACATGTTACAGTACATGTTATAGTTCCCGTTATAGTGCATGCTACAGTTCCCGCTACAGTGCATGCTACAGTTCTCGCTTCAGTGCATGCTACAGGACATGCTACAGTCCTCTACAGTTCACGCTACAGTACCCCAGAAATTATGCCTCATGGATTTTATCCCAGGTCACCTAGATGCACTTAAGAGTCCTCACCAACCGGGTTAAGACTCATGTGCTACACACATACAAACACATAGACATAAATACACACACATACACGTAGACACGCACACATACATACACATACACATGCATACAATTTCATAAATCTATATACACATACACATGAATACATATACATACTAAATAAACATGTTTACCTACACAAATGTATCCACACACATACATACACATACACATACACGTATATGTACATACATACACACACGTACACATACACATACACATATACACATACACATACACATGTACGCATACACATAAACATACACACATACAGACACATATACACATACACACATACATATATGTACATACATACACACACGTACACATACACATACACATACACATACATATTGACATACACAACACATACATTTATATGCATACAAATGCGCATACACACACATACAGAACACATACATACACATACATAAAAATACACACTAACATATACATACATACCATTACATGCACACACATACACACATGGATACACACAAATATAACTACTTGTGTTAATTTTAAATTATTTAATATAAATTAAAATATATAAATTAAAATATGAACTATATTTAATGCATTTATTCATTTATATATATGATTCAGATCACTATATTTTAACACATAAATGTTCATGTGTGTAAATATAATTATACATATGATTATAAATAAGTATAAAAGAATATACAAAAGTTTATAGATTTTATGTTATATAAATCATATTTATAAATATGTAAATATAAATTTATATAAATTTATTTATTTATTTACATATATATTATAAATATAGTTAAATAAATATACATTCAGTTATATTTTTATGTAATCATTTAAATAAAATTTTAATATATTATATTTACATCTAAAATTTCCAATGTATTTAATTATATTATTCAATATTTTTATTCATTAATATATATTTGATAATTTTATATATATAAAATTATGAAAATAATATTAATAATAAATTTTTATTCATGATATAGTTTTATAAATCATATTTATATAAATATATGTACTTATTTAAATCGTATTCTATATATATATAGGCACGTGCGTGCTGGAAGGTTGGGTCACGTGGGTTTGAGTCGTGAGGAGCGTTTGTTTCTGTCGCGTCGTATTCCACAGGGGTGGTGTAATATCTCACATAGTATTACATAGAAAACACCCATCAATACAACAAGCTACATGAATATAAAATAATTTCATAATAAAACTAAACATAATTTGTATAGAAAAAACACATGAAACATGAAGATAAAAAACTTGGGAATAATAATAATTAACACTTACGGTTTAATTTGTAACATAAACAATCAAGTCAAATTCAATATGTATTATGTTCGTATGGTGGATTATCAACTTGGTAGGGTAAAATTGAAAACGTAAGCTAGTAAATAATACCCTCATTACAAGATTCCAAGTCATATACTCTACAAATACCCATTCCAAAGAACACATACTCATATTTTGATAGGCCCTGTGACCCCCTCGAACATGAGAACATCGTTCATGTCTCTATGTTTTAATCGGATTCATAGAAATATTTTGATCATTTTAAATCATTTACATATAAGTAGTATCCATTCTAGGCACCCCATGGTAAAATTATTCTTTACATCCATAGGAAGGGAGACCGCCTCAGGATCCTCATCTATCTGGTTAGAAGCACCTGGAAACCTAGTCCCCAAAGTGATGGAATTGTCTACCAAAACATCTTTAATCTCAGCATTCCTCAATTTTTTCTCACCGTCAATTAAGTCTAGTGTTGAAAAAGAAATGGAGTTTAAAACCTGTCTATTATCCTTACCACAACGTCTTCTCTTCCTCTATACTCTTAGTAAGAGAATCCCGAAAAGAAACCCTGGTATAGGAAAACTACCCCACAGCCTCTAATTGGGATCAAGATCCAACGACTTATCCAGTTATAGAGGAGTGCTAGAAAGTTTCATTGTCTACTTTTGAGCTAGAGACTCAGGTACCCTAGTTCCCACATAATATGGAACCCCAATTTATCTAGAATTCAAATAAATTGCAGAAACCATAGATCCTTCTCCAAACATAGCATCAAAACCCAAATGACCCATCATCTGATCACTTAAGGGTGGTAAGACATCAGAAGCTCCAACCATATTTTCAACTGGAGCCTGATTCTTATCAACCAGCTTCCTAATCTTTCCATTATTACCCTGTACCTTAGCTAAAACCTCGGATTTTCTATGACAGTCCTTAATCCAATGGCCCTTCAAACCACAACCATTGCATTTAATAATCTTACTACAGAAATAATTCAAATATCCTACAACATTACATTCCACACAAAATTATAGAAGCTTCCCATATACCACATGAAGATTTATATCATCATCTATAGAAGATAAAATAACTTTTTCAATGATGGAAGTGCTAAGATCAGCCACCACTGACATCTCTACAAAGTGACCAAACCTGACAAGTTCAGTCTCCCTATCTAAGTGAAATGAAATCCCAATTGATTTCCTAATGTCATGAAGTATCTTTAGATGCTAAAGAATCTAGTTAAGACCATAAATCCTAATCCAAACCTTTGGAAAAACTTCCCTAACATTCGACAAATTGAATTCAAGACTCCATTCATACACATGGAAAATCCTAGGTTTTAGGGAAAAGGAAACCAGACTCCATGCTTGTTGTTTTAAATCCTCAGAAGAAAATAAATAGTGGAAAAAACATCATCCAATCAGTATAAATTTTCATTTAGAAATCCCTAAAATGAAGAAACTCTATGTACAAGATCCTCAAGGTGCCAAGGCTTTTCACCTTAAGGGAGAACAAGTCTCATAATTAGGGAATTCATGACCATGGAAACTCTTTCCAAAAACACTTCTAAGTTAGCCTATATATGATCCATTGAGCCTTTCTTTATGATTCTTCCAACCAACGAGTCTCTGAAAGATGAAAAAAGATTGAGTGCATGTAACATTTAACCATTCAGATCCTTCATTATTCTCTTCAACTTTCTCATTCAACATTCTCATTCAACCTAGCCACATCCTTCACGGCCCCATGATGAAGTCAATGTGCTGTATCCTTTATATATCATGCCCCAAACCCAAATTTGTTTAATTTTTCCGGCCACTGTAAAGGATCATCTAGTGAAAATGATGAAGTCAAATTGCAGAATCCTTGTTTAATTTTATAAAATTTGATTGATTATAATTTTTTTATAACATAAAATTGGTCAAATATTATATAATTTTCATGAAAGTGTATGTGGGGTATCAACAATGGGGTGTCAAAGTATCATTACCAAAATCCTAATCTTATTTTTTTATATTTCCAAATACAAGTTCAAGTTCTCTAACTAATTTAATTACCCATTTATAATTTCAAAATTCATTTATAAATTTAAAATAGATTGATATCAAATTAAATAAAAAAATTAAAGATTATAATCATTTTAAAATATATTATTTATAATTTAATAACAATTAATTCAATCATAATCAATTTTAGAATTTTTGTATAAACCTAATATAAACATAAATCAAAATAAATAACTGAATTTTATAATTTACTATTATTTAAAAATATTTTGATAATAAATTAGCAATAATTAATTTAATCAAGTTGAGATTTACTAATTTCTAAGACCATACTACTCTAATATGGCACAACAACAAATAATATTTCATTACCAGAGGAACCCTAGTCCAGTAACCTGGAACTAGGGAGAAGAACACCTAGTTATGGGGGCATGTAGTAATGCAGCCTGAGAGTATCACCTATTACAATGTTAACTCCCTCTTGGGGAAAAGACCCCACGTTGGAGAAGAAAAATCAAATACATTGTATGATATAAAAGGTGTATATATTGAAAAAAATTCAAAACAAGGTTCTTTTGTTTTTTATTTATATTTTAGGTTTCGGTTAAATTTAATTATAAAAATGGGTCACAAAAGTGTGAAACCATTTCGCACTTTTGTGCAAATGTGAGGGACGCTAAAAGGGAAGGATCCATGACATCCTTTATGGAATTGTTTATGTAGGATCGATCATTCACTTTTCCAGCATCCGAATAAATGATTAATAATTAATAATATAGGCCCCTGTGGCGCAGCCTAATGGTTTCATCTCTTCAGGGCCTTGAAGATATCTCAGGATTGATTCACCTCATGTACATTTTAGGTACCAAAAAATCTGTTCTGTAATTTATAATTTCCCTCTCCAACTATTTGTAAATAATTAATAATATAAATAGTAATATGTAATGATATAATTAATAATTAATAATAAATTATAAATTGTTAACAATATAATTAACATTTGATAATTAATCATATTATTAATATAATTAATAAGATAAAAATAATTTATAATATAATTAACAATTCATAATTAATAATATGATTAATCAGGAACATTCAGGGATATGGATCTGATTAAACCATTCTCATTAAATGAATAAAATGGAGTGCAAAACAAGAGAGTTGACTAATGCGGGGATATAAAAATCATCCGCCACTTTTGAAGAGACATAAAACCGTAATGAAGACAAAAATGCCAAAAAGATTCAAGATCCTCCATTGTATTCTTTTCCAAGGCATCTGCAAACATGTTTGCTTTCCTGTAGACATGAGTGATGAGAATTTTTATCTTTGACATTTTTCATAATAAGTTCCTGATGAGGTTTTTATGATCATCATATGACCATATGAAACGGAATATAACCCAAACACAGGAAGATCTATCTTCAAGAATGAACACATAAATAAAATGTATAAATAATGTACTTGAAAATCATAACGGCAGCAATCATCTTCTTTCTTGGTGAAGGAGAATTCTTGATGAAGATTATTGGAGTCTGCATCGCACATTGGACTAGTAGTGTGATGTGGTCTTTATTATTCATTATAAAATAACCTTAATGCCTCCAGATAGAAACCTTGGGGATTGGGGTTTCACTCTTTTACTCTTACATGGTATTAGAGGAGGTTCTCTGACCCGAGCCTTCCCTCCCATTTTTTCCTTTCTCTCACTAGGTTTTCCAAAATAACCCCTCTCAGTGTGGGGGGGGGGGAGGCCCCATGCCATTGTACACCTTCACGGTTGTGCCGCCCCTCCCATATGCGGCTCCTCGCGAGTGCGACCTCATCTCTACCACTATGCGGGGCCTCCTCCCGTCGCGAGTTGTTGACACCCTAGTTGCACCCTCCCGTCATTGGCGCACGCTTCACCCCCAACCCCCCAGCACCATTCCTCCCTCCCGATAGTGTCCCTCCACAGACTCTCAACACCACCTCCCTCCCATGACCCCTATGTACTAAAACAGGGTTTAACAAAGACCATGAAACAATGAGTAAAATTACTCTGCCGCTAAGGGGGGTACTCTAGCCAATGGATTAGCGATCGTATCACAAGGATACTCAAATGCTTAAGGGGGTGCTAACACCTTCGTCTCAGATGATGAACATAAGTATGGGATGAAAATATAAAAGAGTGGCTTGCTCGCAATTTCTTGTAATCAACAAGACAGATCACATCCCTTTATATAGCTATTAATGACGGGTTTCAATAAATGAAAACGCATCATCCATATTAATGTATCCATATACATTTATTCCCATAATTCATTAAATCTTATTCAATGAGCAGTCAAGCCAATTAATCCATTCATAATGGATTGTAACTGATAATAAAACTGTTTCGGAGAAATAAATATATATCAAATATATATATATATATATATATATATATAATTTCATGTATTTAATAGATGAATTATAATACACACATCAAATGCATATAATTAAATATACAGTTTATATATAAAATATAATATTATATATATATATATATATTAGTGTATAAATCTCATAATGAATTTATGCATAACTTCACAACTCTTTGTGAATCCATCCAAACTCTTTTGGATATGAATTTTTATAACTCTCTTCATTTTGAACAAACATTTTATTCAAAATTTTATCCTTATCCATGGGCCTAATTGTGTGACCCTATAGGCCTTAGCAATATTGAAAACGAATATGAAATCTCTATTTCACAGATGTAAGCAAAGATCAGTCTCTAGAAAAGTTAATGTGCTACTAAAACTACTAAAGGGTCTGGTGTGATCTTCATTAAACATATTCATATCCCTATATGAACTTGTCAACAAAAATATTATCATATAAACGATATATATATTATATAATCCCTTTGTCCATAACATCGAGAAACCACTAGACATGGAATATGTCAATCTAGTATATGCCTCTCATCATTTTCTGGATTCTCCGAAAAAGACTAACCAAGTGGATGAATACATCACATGTCATTCATCTATCTAATAAGCACATCACATGTAACTTATCCATGTAGTGTAACACATCATATATGAAACAATTAAGCATGGTCATACATTTTCTCAGTCTAATTCAATCAAGGGACAAATGTCTTTTCTTGTCCTAGAAGTGGATAAATCTTATCTTGGTTGCACTCCAATCAACAACATGATCAACAACATACCCAACCACCCTCATATTATCTATGTTTGTTCATTTGTTTACTTTTGTAAGTAGGCTATCAAAGTATTAAGGTTCACATGCTAGGAATCTCTCCATCCAAAGGTAAGAAGGATTGATAATAAGCATACACCCCTAAGTATATCTATGATTGTATGACATTCCATGAGATATACTTTAGTGGATCAATCCGAGTAATAAGTCTCTACTTATTGCCTCAAGAATTTATTATTCAATATCTCATATACAACCCACTATAATGGATATAAGAATCTATTCAAGGTAAACTTTACATATCATCACAACCCATTATACTCCATGATGATCATCGGTTAGGGATAACTGAAAGTTTTTACTTTGAGTGGATATTTATCATTCGACCATTTATGTAAAATATATTGCACCACACATAAATAAATAATAAATGGATATTGTAATTATTATAATTACATGATACAACCATTAAAACCAATCTCTTAAATGACCCTCATGAGGTTTCTGCGGTAATGGATTCATTTTCCGAACATTACATCCATATGTAATTTCCATCCACATCCCTATGTGACCATCTGATAAAATGCTCCCATTAACAAGTTAGTGAGTGACATTTTTAAAGAATTTTTTTTTGAATAATGGTGAGACTTAGGAATCAAAAATGGTATTCTATGTGTTTGAAACCTTTCCTTTTGTAAAGAATATTTTATTAAAATATCTCATCGATGGATGGTGAGAACACATACCCTTATACTTTAACAAATATCTGGATAAACTTCTCAAAACATATAATAGAAATCCAATGAATCATAAACCATGTGTATTCAATTAATCATATAACAAACCTTTGTTACCGAACATCCTCTCTTATCATATAGGATAAGTGAAATAAAGATACACATCTTTAACTAAAATTCATTTGATCTTGATAAAATCCTTTACATTCAAATCATCGATGTAGTAACTATTTACTTCATATCTTGAATGAAAACTATAAGATATTTCAATTATTCCTTTTGATTATGAATTCTAGTATAGTTACAACACTTTATAAAATATACATTTGATATCATATACCCTTCAAAATTGAAAAATTAATTTCTATAACCCTTGTACCTGACATGGACATTTCATGGAGTTACCAAAACCCATTCAGGTATTCTTAAATAATCCCATCATGTGGAATCATTAAGAATTCCTAATAGTATCCTCGGGTTTTAAATAACCTTAGTTGGCTTCTTGAATAAATATTATTGGACTTTCCAACTAACTTTCTTCTTCCGGTTTGAACCTTTACACATTCATATTGTCAACACAATAAAAAAATCTAAACATCATATGTCTAGTTAATTTATTCTCAATATTTTGAGAATATCAGGTAAATTTTTTATATAATTCATTCAAATTGTCGAAACATTTCCATAAATGAAAACATATTAATTACCTAACCGTAATATGCTATTTTAGTCTCCCCTTTAAATCATGTTATAGAATTAGACTAATTGTATACCATGTGTAAAAACACACATCTCATTTTATTAAACCATTGTTTACAAGCTCTCCTAAATACCTAAAAAAGATATTTCACACATCTTATGATGAGTTTATCCTAAGCTTAGAGAATCCAAGTTACCAATGTTGCAACTCCTTTCCTCCATTACATGAAAAAAAATCAAGCTTCAATTCTTTTTATATTTCTAACCTTTTGTACATTTACAATACTTTGTAAAACATATAGTTGATATCATATACCTATCAACATAATAGAATTTATTTCTATGACCAATAAATATTTAAGGAAACCTTTATTCTCACCAAATCATTAATATATTCAGTCATATTTAATATCATTTGACATACCCAATTATATTGAGTATACGAGACTAAAATCATTGATGTAACCAATCATATTGAGCACATGAGTGGATACTAAGATTCCTTTAGTCATTTGGTATTGAATTCTATTGAAACCTAATTAAATCATTTCATACTTCCACAAGAATCTTGATTTTTTTAACAACTTCAACACTTAGTTACTCAGGAAAGAACTGTTCGAACACATAAAATATCTCTCTTGCTCACGAACTTTTCTTAAGAAACCATCCTTTGGTGTTTGTTACTTTAATCTCTTTATATCAAACATTAATTTAAAGTTTAGTTTAATATTGATAATGCATTAATCTATAATAGAAATTTTTATCAGATGTAAATCATGTCTTGTATCATTTCATCAAGGAAATTTAATGATAGTGCTCCGACTAAAATTGAAGACCCACACATCATATCCATTTAGTGATCCAGTATCCATATTTCACTAAGCTCCAGGCCGCTTTAGCATTTCTCCCATTACATAGCTATTTATATAGGGCATCATTACAATCACAACAGTTGTGAATCTTAGATAGTTAAGTGGATAACCCTTTATCCAAATCCATCACATGGATTCACTCAACTCTATTCCTCTAGTAACCTAATACTATTAGGGTATCCCGTCTAGTGTAACCTAAAGAAAACACCAAAAACAAGATAATAAAGGACGATCTTGGGGCACCCAACTGTAGCATGACCCACCGAAAAAATAATCCAAAGCCACTCATTACTTGTTTTCTTTACAAAAGATAGAGGCACCCAACTTTAGCATGACCTACTCGGTTGGATGATCGAAGTCTTGACAAGTGTCTCTTTGGAAGGAATATCACACTTAGTATTTGTGGGGATTTCTTTTAAGGTCTCTCCAATTTAATATACATCATATTCATATTAAATTCAAAAATATTACATCATATTTAATCATTATCGCCTCATGGCTTATTCCCTTTTTGTGTATGCATGATTTTAGTTTTGGAATCCTTATTCCAACCACAAAATTAATGTTTTTCTCTTTACACAACTTTTTGGTCGGAGTAGGAAACTCAAGAAAGGGGTGAATTGAGTTCCTATAAATTTTTTTGTTAAAATGTTTATTTTAAAGATTCCCCCAATTAAAAAATAAAACTATCCAGTTAACCAAGGTTGTAAAATTACAATAGCTTGATTATTCAAATAGTTTCGTAGAAGATTTATTAATTCTCAGATATAACAATATGTGATTTGATACAACTTTTGAAACTACTCTAATAATACAAGAGTTATAAAAACTATCCAAGACTAACTATCAAAATACAATTTAGTTTTCTAAAATATGAGTTAAAATAAAGAGAGACTAAATTGAATGTCACCGTGGATAAAACAAGTGGTTTAGTCTCAAGCTGTGACCTAATCCACTTAATTTGGAGATCACCTACCACCAAGAAATATATGAATGAAAATATTTTATCCACACCCTAGATCGGGGTTAACAACAGTACATAAGACTGCCCAGGTCACAAGACATCTTCCATTGTTCTACATGGGGAAACTAACAGTCAGGTCACATAGGACATCTTCCACATCTATACGTGGGTGAAACATGGTGTAAAAAGATATTTGAGTGAGGATATCTTTTATCCTCCAGTTCAATGCAGGAAACAATGTGTGTTTTTAATACAGACACACACTACTCAAAAGAGTAACAAAACAGTACAAAATAGAGAAAGATGAAATGAGATAGAGTTTAGAGGGATTTGTTTGTTGTGAAATGTATCTCTAGACTCTTTGGATGCAGCAGATTCAATGTTTCAATCCTCTTCTGAAAACAGAGTGTTGTGGGTCAAGTGTTCTACTTTTTCAGTGGGGTCAGATGTTCTTCTTCTTTTAGTTAATGTGAATATGATTTCAAGATGGTTCACAGTAGGTTCTTTGTTTATAGCTGGCCAGAATTAAGAGTTCTTCCTTCTGTGTATCATTGCATGTATCGTTGTTCTTCACTTCTTCATGAATTCTACTATTCTGCTTCTTATTCATCTTGAGTGTCATGCTTTGTTTTTATTTCGGGTGCTTGTGTTGTAGCTGACAAGATGTACGAACTCCACACCTAGTACCTCATACAGTCTACTAACAGGACTGCAAAACATCATTAATTGAATGAGTGTTATGAAATGACTCAAATATGACCGTTAGAAACAACTTTTAAATTTAATTAGAAGAGACATAAAAATGGTTAAATATGAAACGATGTCACAGTTGGGGTGAGACAATCATGGTGAGACAGTCACAGTGAGATCTAGAACCGGTAACAATGTTACGGTGTCTGGTCCTTTGCGAATTCTGGAACCTGTAGCACTGTTACAGTGTCAGGGAAACAGTGTCTCAAGTAACGTTGTCTAGTCATTTGTCAAAATTATGAACAGTGTCATCTTACGGTGTCTTCGAAATGGTAGCACAGAAATGGTGTCTGGTTCTTTGTTGAAATCTGGAACCGGTAGAAAGCTTTTGGTGTCACATACTTTGTGAAAATCTAGAACCAGTAGCAAGATTACGATTTCACAGACTCAGTCAAATATTTGTAAGTTGTCTTAAGAATAAATCTTCATATAATGGATTAAGATTAAACATAATTATACTAAAACATAATAGAACAAGATTAAACATAGTTCACAAGATTAAAACATGATTTCTGAGATTTTGAACATGATCTCGTGAGATTTTAAAAACATTAGTTATAAGAGTGTAAAATATGATTTGTAAGAATCAAAACATGGAGAGTCCAACAATCTCCAAACATGATTTTTGAGCATTAAAACATGATGAGTCCAATAATATCCCCCTTTTTGATGATAAAAATTCATGCCATTTACAAACCAAATAATTTAGAAAGAAATAAACAGATTAATTATCATATCAAGATATTAAAGCATAATGGGTAGTTCTTTTCTCAGTTCATATTTTTCCTATTAGTTCTTCCCCTTAGTATTTTAGTACTGATTTCTCCCCTATAAATGCATTCTTTTAATTCCCCCCCTTTTGATATTATCAAAAAGAGAATATGGATAAAGAGAAAAGGCAAAGAGTAAAAGAAAATAACAAGTGAAAAAACAAGAGCAGGCCACACTCTATTAAATAATATAATAAAGTCCATTACAATCAAGAAAGAAAATTCAACATTTATCTATCAAAATCAGTCTTTACTTCTTGGTACAGTCATAAAACTTGGTTTTTCCTTTGTGATACATATCAGAAGAAGAAATTGGTTCATAAGTGGAGGTGGTAGAAGCAATGGCTAGGGAAAGTAGTGGAACTCCTTCAATAATAGAAGGATTATGTATAGGTCTGGTGGAAGACCTAGGGAATTTTTCCTCAATAATGACATGTCAGATCTAGCTCAGATCCTGAGCAACATACATGGTCGCTGGTGAAAAAGAGGTAGAGGAAGAAGGATAGGTAGTTGAAGATAGTTCGGGCCTCAAAGGAGGAGCTACAGGAGACACAATTGCAGTACTATGAACATGGAGATAAGGCTTCAATAGATTGATAAAACCTGAGATGATTTCAGCACCATACAATATGACCTTCTCGAAGTCATCCATGTTTTCTAGAAACTTCTCTAGAGTGGGTGTGGATTCCTTGATCTTCTGCACTTGATCCTTGAAGGCTTGAGTGACTGGAGGTATCTTTAAATTCTCCACAAGATACTTGAAGTTATTGGTCAACTCATTCTTAGAATAAATTCTCTTAAAGTAGAAGTCAACTTTATTAGAGATATCTTCTTGAGAGTCAATGGAAATTTTGGAATGGACCCTCACCAAATCAAGCACATGGTTATTGTTCTTGATGATAGCAGAGAGACTTTCCTTTTCAACATCACTCAATACTGACTGAAGATCTTCTCGGAAAACAGATCTGATCATGTCACTATCCAAAGGATGAGATGTTTTTCCAAAGGTAGATGGAGCTAAAACAGATGATGTGAGAGCCTTAAGCTAATTTGGAATAGTTTATAAACAACCTATATATTCATCGATCAGCTTATTGAGTCTGGAGACAAGACCACGCATCTCATTGGATATCTTGTTGTTTTTATCAACTACATTTTCATACATAGTAATCAAGTTTGTTTCAATTAGAGAAAAAACCTTCTATGGAATCATATCAGCATCATCCTCACTAAGATGAGCAATAGGAGCTTGAGCAGTTTTCAAGGGTTTCAGCATATCTTCAACCATATATTTTAGAGACTTAACCTCATCACTCAACTGTCTATTCTCAACCCTAACTTCCTGAATTTCATGAATCATTTTCAGTATGATCTGCCATATAATCTTCTCTAACAGTAGTGCCACATCACTTTCACTAAGATTTGTCACAGTTTTAGGTTGAGACTGTAGAAGCTTCCCAAAGTCAGAAAATAAGTTGTCTCCAAAAACATTCAGATCACTATGACTTACAAAATCCTAAGATTCTTGATCATGTTTAAAAATATGAATTGAAACATGTTCAGATTCCTTAGTATGGGTTACTTCTTTGGAAAATATTGGTTTCAACTGAAACAGAGTTGAAAGATCTATCCCTTTTACCAAGACCTCTTGGGTATCATCCTCATCAAAATAAATAAGAAACCTATATCAGGTATCCATAAAACATGGGTTAATAGGATTTGGAAGTTGAACACTTTCTAGGTTTGGGTGATGCTCCACCTCAACATGTTCATCTCTTACAGAACTAAGAGACTCAATCTATAGACCCATTCCCATACTTTTAGCTCTATCAGGCTCAACCATATCTTCTTTAACCAACTAAAAGGCATGTTTCATCTTTTCCTTAGTAGATAGGATTAATTCAGTGTTAACCTGTTCTTCAGATTTTTCTACAACAGTAGTAAGCTCGTTCACAATAGTAGGATCTTCTCTAAAACAGTACTTCTTTTAGCAGCAGCTTCATCCTTTCCACTTTCATAAACATCACCTTTCGAGAGGGAATATCTCAGGAGATACTCTAACAAATCAGTCACCAACATCATCATTTGTTTCTTCATCTAAATATTACACAATATCATCAGCTTCGAATCTAGGATCAACTACATTTTTAGGTCTTGAAGGATTTTTAACATGATTAAAATCCTCAATAAACCTATCATTATCCTCAACCCATGATCTCTTCCATGGATTCCAGCTTATTTTCATTCTCCTGCAAGTATCCTCAGAGAAACAAAAATCACACTCCTCAAACACTTCTTCATTCTGTCCAACCACACCTTTGGCGAGAAGAATAGCATAAATGAACTTTGAATAGAAAAGGGAGGTGGAATTTGATGTAGTTTTGAGGATATCACACATGTGAAGTATAATATACTTACACAAGTTGATTTTGTGTGCAATATTCAGAATACGAATCAAAAACACATCCTAATACTTAATACTGGAAAATTCCCTTGGGTAAATGAGATGTTGAATGAACCTGAACAACAACCCTGACTCAACATCAAGCTCAACAACAATAGGCCTTCACTTCTTCTTTCCATTCAAACATCCCAGATCCTCTTTGAGGCTAAAAACATCATTAGGTGTTGGATGACCTCTTTAGTAGTCCTTAAAAATCCCTTCATGAGGTATTCCTAAGCAGGAAGCTCATAACCTCAAAGAAAAAGTGCATCTTTGACCATTTACCCAGCTCCTAACCACAAAATCATCCTTGGAGTTGAAGGTAAACTAGACATACTGATAAAACACAAAAACAAGCTTTGGGTAAGTGGGTCTTTTGTCCTTGGTAAACTAATCCAAACACCCCTGTTCTTTTAGAACTCTTAGAACAATAGATTCACTGGAACAAATCCACTTCGTATAGATTTATTTTTCAAGCACGATTTTGCAATCCACAAGACCTGGGTTAAGAGGTTGCTCATGGAATATAATAGGAGCCTTCTTCTGTTTCTTCTAAAACATTTGCTTCTCAGGAGTCGACGAGGATGGACACTTCATCCTCACCATTCAGTGTGGACTTAAGAAAAATGAGAAGGAGGGAATGCAGTTTGAGAGAGACAGAGGGTTTTGGTTTCGAGAGAAGTGAGCTTGAGAGAAGTGATCTTGAGAGAAGTGAAGCGATAGGTATTTATCAATTAGGGAGTTCAAACATCACAAACAAATAATGTGGTAAATGGAAATAAAACAAGAGATACAAAAAAATATTAAAAAGGGAATTTTGAATAATATAGTGAGACCGGTACATGAATTCACGATAATAGTATTATGGTGTGACTCAAACTGGTGAGACTGTAATGAGATAGTGAACATAAGACATCATGAAAACTGAGACAGTAAACTGAGACAGTAATCCTGAGACAGTAAACTGAGATAGTAATCCTGAGACAATAAACTGATATAGTAAACTGTTCACTCAATTTTAATCATTCCTAATTCATATATAATGTAATTCATTCTTTCAGAATTTAATGGCTTAGTGAAAATGTCAGCAAGCTGATGTTCTGTGACAATGAATTTTAAAGTAATATCAACTTTTTGATAATGATCTCTCAAAAAGTGATGTCTTACATTAATATGTTTTGTTCTAGAATGAGAAACTGGATTCTTTGATATGTTAATAGCACTTGTGTTATCACAATTTATAGGGACATTCCTGAAATGATATCCATAGTCTATCAAAGTGTGTTTCATCGACAAAATCTCAGCACAAAAACCACCAATAGCTATGTATTCAACTTCAACAGTAGATAATGAAACTAAATTCTACTTTTTATTACACTGTGAAACTAGTGACTTGCCCCAAAAGTGACATGTTCCAGAGGTTATTTCTCTTTATAACTTACAACCACAAAAATCAACATCAGAATAGCTAACTAGGTCAAATGATTGTCCACTAGAATAGAACGGTTCTATGTTGGTAGTATGTTTAAGGTATTTGAAAATCCTTTTAACAGAGAAAAGATGTGATTCATTAGGATTTTCTTGAAAATGAGCACACATACACAAACTAAAAATAATATCAGGTCTACTAGCTATTAAATATAGTAAACATTCAATAATTCCTCTATAAGTGGTCCGATCAACAGATTTATCATTCTCATTGAGATCCAACTTACAGGTGGTACTCATTAGAGTATCACAACATTTAGCATTAGAAAAACCAAAACGTTTTAGAAGATCTTTAGTGTATTTACATTGATTTAAAATAATACCTTTTTTATATTGAAAGATTTGAAATCCAAGAAGAAATTTTAGTTCACCCATCAAAATCATTTCAAATTCATTTTGCATCATCTTTGAAAAATCAATACATAAGGAATTTTTTGAAGATCTAAAAATAATACCATCAAAATATATTTGAACAATTAAAACATCTTTAGAAATTCTTTTCATAAAGGGAGTAGGATTAGCTATATCTTTTGTAAAACCTTTGGAAATAATAAAACTACTTAGTCTATCATACCAAGCTCCTAGAGCTTGCTTTAAACCATATGGTGTTTTTTTTAATTTAAAAACATTATTTTAAAAATGAGGATTTGTAAAACTATGGGGGTGTTAAACAAAAGCATCCTCAACTATAGACCTATTTAGGAATGCGCTCTAGACATGCATTTGATATAGTTTGAAATTTAGATGTGTTGTATAGGAACGAAAGATTCTAATGGCTTCATGTCTAGAAACTCTGGTGAATTTTTTTTCTCATATTCAATCCCTTCTTCTTGACTATAACCTTGAGTAACCAATATAGCTTTGTATCTTAATATTGTACTAGATTCATCTACTTTATTTCTAAACACCCATTTAGTTCTTATGGTCATGATGTTTTTAGGTCTATTTAAATGTTTCCAGACTTTATTTATTTCAAACTGATTTAATTCATCTTGCATATTCATCACCCAAAATTCATCATTGATTGTCTCACTGATGTTCTTAGGTTCATGTTGTGACAAAAAGACTTGATGTTCAACCTAATTTCATAGAGAAAATCTAGTCTGTGTTCTTTTATCAAAATCATCAATTACAGCATCTAAAGGATGGTTCATAAAGGTTATAACAGATCTAGAAAAAGGACTAGTCACTTCAGTTTCATCAATAGGTTCGGGTTTATCATGGATTCAATCTGGAGAATTTCCAGAAATAGAAGTTTTAACAGATTCCTTCATAGGATGGTCAGAATATTTAGCATTGATGTCTAGATTTGACATATCATCCTCATGATTTTATAGAGAGGTTTTTGGCTCATGTGGATCTATCTCATTAAACATGACATGTACAGATTCTTCCAGACATTTGGTTCTCTTATTAAAAACTCTATAGGCTTTACTAGAAATTAAATAGCCTAGGAAAATTTATTCATCGCTATTGGAGGCAAATTTGTCCAGATTATCCTTAATGTTAAGAATATAGACTTTTCAAGAAAAAACATTGAAGTAGTTAACCTTGGGTTTTCTATTGTTCCACAACACATAGGGATTTTTCTTAAGAATTGGTCTAATCAAGACTCAGTTGATAATATACCATGTTGTATTAACAGCCTATTCCCAAAAGTATATAGGTAGATCATATTCATTAAGCACTGTTCAAGCTATTTCTTGTAAGGTTCTATTTCTTCATTCTACAACACCATTTTGTTGACGTGCACTAGGGGAAAAGAAGTTATGATTGTAGACATTTTATGAGCAAAAATATTCAAACTCTTGGTTTTCAAAGTCAAATCCATGGTCACTTCTTAAGGATTTAATTCTAAGACCACTAAGATTCTCTACAGTCCTAGCATACTTGGTAAAATGAGAACAAGATTCACTTTTGTGAGTCAAGAGTATATCTAGAATATTCATCTACAAGAACATAGACATAGTTCTTCCTATTAATACTTGAGACTCTATAAGTTTCAAACAAGTCCATGTAAACCAACTTGAGAGGTTGAGAAGTTAAAACTTTTCTCTTTGGTTTGAATGATATTTTATGTTGTTTTCCCTTTCGACAAAGATTGAAGACTTTGTCATTTGGAAACTCATGTTTAGGTAGATTATTGACTAAGCCTTTTCTAGAAAGCTTTCTAAGGGATTATATATTTCAATATCCTAATCTTCAATGCCAAAACCAAGACACTTTTTGAAATTCATTCAAACAAGAAACAATTTGAGAAACTAAAGAATCTAAGTTAACATCATAAGTAGAAAATACTAATTCATTCTTAGAAAAATTGCATGCATCATTTTCAAATTTAACATAAAGGCAATCATCACAAAATTTTTAAATACTATGAATATTATATTTTAATCCATCAACAAAAAGTATTTTAGAAATTAAAACTAAGTTAGAGTTACCAATCTAGCCAAGCCCATTTATTTTCCCTTTTGTGTTGTCACCAAAGGTGACATTACCACCGTAAATCCTTATTAGGTTCTTGAAACATGAGTAATCTTCTGTAATGTGTCTTGAACAACCACTGTTCTAGTACCGTAGAGCTCTTCAAACAAATTTCCTAAAAATGAATCAAACAAAAGAAAAATTTTGTACCCATATTTTATTGGGTACAGAAACATTAGTAATAAGTGCTTTGAGAACCCATAATTGCTTCATGAGTTTCCTATAAACAAATTGTAAAGAATTTGAAAAATAAATTCTATTTGGTCTTGAGAAACTAAAAGTAGTAAAAAATTTCCCAGTACTAGAACATGCAGAATATTTATCAGTTTTAGGCACAAAAACAGTTTTCCCAGATTTTACAGCAAAGTTTCTTTTTCCTGGTTGATATCCTATACCAGTAGTGTATCTAGAATCTACTTCTTTACCAACCATTTGAGTGAGAGCATTCTTGCTATTGGTAAATTTTTCTAAGTCTTTTTTCAATTGCTCATTAAATAATTTAGGTTCGTTGATTTCTTTAAGTAAGTTAGAATTCTTCTGCTTTTCTATAGTAAGATTAGATGTAACAGTAGAAGTGAGGGCATGATGTTTCTTAAGAGATTTATATTTATCTTTCAACTCATTGCATGTATCTTCAATCATTTTATAGTATTCAAACATTTCTTCATTGGTCATATTTTTAGAATCACTTTCTTCTCTGGAATAATAATAATTTTTTATAGGAGACTCAAGAGTTACCTCAGATGTGTTTTTCATAAAACACATATTGGCTTTGTCAGCCTTTTCATCATGTGAAAACTCAGAGTCACTTGAGTTGTACTCATAATCACTCCATGTTTCTTTCATTTACTTTTTATACTTTATATCTTTGTCCCCATATTTATTCTAATATTTTAGCTTGGGACAATCAGCCTTTACATGTCCCTTTCTTTTACATTTATAACAGTCTATTTCACTAGAAGTATCACCTTTCTTCCAATCCTTTTTTCAGATGCCCTTGTTGTCATATTTACCTTTGTAGTCAGGTTTTCTGAAAAATTTCTTCCTCCTATAAAACTTCTTAATTATTCTAGCTAATTGAGCCATTTCCTCATCACTTTCAGATGGTGAATATTCATTACCTGTTCTGCCAGAATGAATCCATATCCTTTCCTTTCCCTTTGTTTTGGAAGTACTGGTTTTGAAATCCTCTGACTTTCTCTTTGGTTCATTTTCGTCTTCCTTGTTGAATATAAATTCTTCCTCATATATCATCAACTTTTCTATCGGCTCCTTTACTAGAAAGATGCTGATGTCACGGGATTCTATAATTGATAGAGAAGTCTCTCTCCATCTATCTGGTAAGCATCTGAGTATTCTCATGATTTTCTCCTGGGCAGTAACATCTCTTCCCAATGAGATCATGGTATTAATAATTTCATTAAACATGAGATACATGTCAGAAATAGGCTTATCAGGTTTCATTTTAAAGTTGTCATATTTAATAGTATATGTGTAAAGTATCATTTCATTAACATTAGAGGTCCCTTCATGTGAAATAGATAATGTCCTAAATTTCATGCATTGTTTTACATGCTGAAATTATATTAAACTCTTTATCTCATAAAGAACAATATATGGCATTCATGAATTTGTAATTATTGTTATAAGAAGCCTTAGTTGGGTCATCCCAAGTATTCCTATTAGTATCAGGAATCTTATATTCATCTATAATTGAAGACCAAATCTCAAAACTCATACTTTATAGGTGCATTTTCATTTTAATTTTTCATTGTGCATTATTTTTCCCATTAAAGAATGGAGGTCTGTTGGTAGCAGCACCTTCCAATCTATTATCCATATTAATGAAATTAGCTTTTCAAGTACTAGAAATTTAAAACTAACAAAAATTTAAAGATCTTTAAAACACAACTAAAAACACGGTTGAAAAATATTTTCGAACTGATTTAAAATTTTGAAAGCAGCAGCTTGAAAACAACCTTTGATACTAAATGTTGGTTGGGGTAGGACACTTATGTGGGTGGTGAATTGAGTTCCTATAAAAATTTCTGTTATAAAGATTATTTAAAAGATTCCCCCAATTAAAAAATAAAATTGGCTAGTTAACCAAGGTAGTAAAATTATAATAGCTTGATTATTCAAATAGTTTCTCAGAAGACTGATTAATTCTCAGTTATAACAAACTGTGATATTGATACAACTTTTGAAACTACTCTAGTAAGGAAAAACAGTTATAACTACTATCCAAGAATAACTATCAAAGTAAAATTTAGTTTTCTACAATAAGAGTTAAAACCGAGAAAGACTAAATTGAAAGACACAACAGATAAGACAAGTGGTTCAATCTCAAGTCGAGACCTAATCCACATCACTTGGTGATCACCTACCACTATGTAATATATATATATATATATGAAAATCTTTGATCCACACCCTGGATCGAGATTAACAACAGTACACGAGACTATCCAGGTCACAAGACCTCTTCCAATGTTCTACGTGGGAAAACTAATAGCTAGGTCACACAGGATCACTTCCATAGTTATACGTGGGTGAGACAAGGTGTAAATAGATATTCAAGTGAGGATATCTTGTATCCTCTAGTTCAATGCATGAGATAGTGTGTGTTTTTAATACAAACACACACTGCTCAAAAGTGTAATAAAACAGTACATAATAGAGAAAAATATAATGAGATAGATTTTAGAAGGCTTTGTGTGTTGTGAAATGCAGCTCTGGACTCTTTGGATGCAGCAAATGCAATGTTTTAATCCTTTTCTGAAAAAAAAGTGTCGTGAGTCGAGTGTTTTGGTTTTCCAGTGGAGTGGGATGTTCTTTTTCTCCTTGGAGTTACTATAAGGATGCATTCAAGATGGTTCACAGCAGGTTCTTATTTGTTTACAGCCAGCGGTAATTAAGAGTCCTTCCTTCAGTGTATCCTTACATGTATCGGTGTTCTTCACTTCTTCATGCATTCTACTGTTGCGCTTGTTATTCAGCTCAAGTGTGACACTTTGTTTTTATTTCAGGTGCATGTGTCGTAGCCGAAAAGATGCATGAACTCCACACCTCGTACCACATACTGTTTGCTGAAAGTACTGCAAAAGATCATTAATTATATCAGTGTCATGAAATGACTCAAATATGACCCTTAGAAACAACTTTTAAATTTAATCAGAAGAGACAGAAAAATGGTTAAGTATGAAAAGGTGTCATAGTTGTGGTGAGACAGTCATGGTGAGACAGTCACGGTGTGACAGTCACAGTGAGATAGTCACGGTGAGACAGTCATAGTGAGATCTGGAACCGATAGAAAAGTTACGGTGTCTGGTCCTTTGTGAATTCTGGATCCTGCAACACGATTATGGTGTCAGGGAAATCGTGTCTCAGGTAATAGTGTTTAGTCCTTAGTCAAAATTATGAACGGTGTCTTGTTACGGTGTCTTGAAAATAGTAGCACGGAAATGGTGTCTGGTCCTTTGTGAAAATCTGAAACCGGTAGCAAGCTTACGGTGTCACAGACATGAAAATCTGGAACCGGTAGCAAGATTACGGTTTCACAGACTTAATCATATATTTGTAAGCTGACTTAAGAATTAATTTTCACATAATGGATTAAGATTAAACATAATCATTCTAAAACACAATAGAACAAGATTAAACAATGTTCACAATATTAAAACATGATTTGTGATATTTTGAACATGATCTTGTAAGAGTTTAAAAACATGAGTTATAAGAGTGTAAAACATGATTTTTAAGAATCAAAACATGAGTCCAACAGTCTCCAAACATGATTTGTGAGCATTAAAACACAAGAATTCCAACACAACCCACATTTCTATATTAACCATTCAAAAATAGATGTTAAGTATATTCATACAAATCCAAATGCATCACATGCATAAGGTAGATGAACACTTCATGTAAATGCAAAGAGTTATGAGATTGGAAAAATCAACATGAGTAAACCCGAAGCGAGCGACAGATAACCAATCTCATTCACTTTCTTAGTCAAAGAAAGCCTCTAGGAATGTTTGTGGTCCGACCCCAAGTCCCTCTAACCGGAGAAGCTTTACTCAAGAGAGAATTCAACTCATGAAAACTCTGACACCTAATATACACAAATTATGCCCAACAACAACTCTTAAACTTATAACTAAAATTACAAACCTAAGGTAGATGAAAACAAAATATTATTATATCAAACCTAGCATGATATGCATGGCTCTATCCTATGATCAATTTAGCATATAAAATTTGGCATACAGTTATTCATAATATAAACAATTTTTAACTATGAATAAAAAATAATATTCTTTAAATAAATGAACAATTCAAATATTTAAACATGTGACAAACATTTATAAACAATTTCAAAATTAAAAGCTAATTATAAACCCTTTTATAATTTCAGATTTAACCTTATGGACATTCCATAAATATTGAATATAAACTCTTTATATTCTATCCAATATGAACAGTTTCGTATTTATCATAATATGGAATTTCAATTTAAATATATGATATTATATGAATTATAAACTATTTCAATTTCTATTTCTATTATGTAAACCTTTTAAATGGTCTAAATATCATATACTTAATTATTAATTAAACTTTGATCGTATTAATTATCAAAACACCTTTTGATGTGGCTTAAATAAGATCCAAATAAAACCCCTTTAATTTGAACAATTTCAAATTAATTAATTATGAACTAACCATGAATATTAAAGAAATTTAACAAATAAATAATTTATTTATTTTCCAAAAAATTAGGCATTTATGTACTGTTCATAAATAAATGCTAATTATAAACATTTGATAAATTAATAAGAATAAAACATTTTATGTTCTTATCAATATTGACTCTTTCACATTTTATATTAAATGGAATTTATATGATATTTCATGAATTATAAACATTTTATAATTCAATATCTATTATATAAACATTTTTATATAATCTAAATATCAAATATGTTGGAATTTATAATCACTTTATAAATCACCTTTTATGATTTCTAAATAAACCATTTATTTCTATATCATAAATCATGCCATTTAATTTGTTTAAAGGTATTTAAAACAATATTTATCAATTAACCATAAATATTTTATAATTAATTAATTTATAAAACACTTATAAATTTATATAAACATTTAAAATACATTAATCATTATTTATAAACAATTTATAAATAATATAATTCAATTAAAAATTGAATTATATTTATTAAAATAAATACTTTCTTTATTTTCATAAACAATAGTAATATATATGACCATTTCATATTTATATTCAGGCTTGAAAAATCTCGTTTCACTGTTAGAACATATTTTTCAAAAATTAATAAACGTGTTGATTCATCAAAGAAGTCTTCACTTTGATAACAATGATGGGTTTTGTATAATCATCATATGACCATATTCAGTGAAATACAACTCAAACATAGGCAGATCTATTTTTGAGAATCAAAGTGTAAATGAACTGTATAAACAGTGTACCTGAAAATAGCTAACGGCAGTAGTCTTCTTCTTTCTCGGTGAAGGAAAATGCTTAAAGCAGTGAACAAAAGGATCCTTCCTATGAGCCGCGGTTGTATCATGAGGATGCCCGGATGCTGGAGGGGTGCTAGCACCTTCATCTCAGATGTTGAACAACGATATGGGAGGAAAAGATAAATGAGAGGTTTTCTCACAATTGCTTATAATCAATAGAAGGGATCACATCTCTTTATATATCCATCCATGATGTGTTACATTAAATGAAAACACATCGACCATATTAATATATCCATATACATTTATTCTCATAATTCATTGAATCCAATTCAATAAGTGGTTAAGTCAATTAATCCGTTCATAACGGACTGTAACTGATAATAAAACCATTCGGAAGAAATAAATATATATCACATATATATATTTTTTATCGCATGTATTTAATACATTCATTATGATACACAATCAAATGCATGTAATTAAATATACACTTTATATATATACTATCATATATATATAGTTCATATTTAAAAGATCCTCCAAGAAGCATAAAGTTTTCATGACACATTGTATGATCTATTTTTTATCACATCAACAATGAACATAGAATCAGTTTCAATCCAAAGGTTCAGCCACCCGAATTGCCACACCTGATTCATAGCATAAATAACAGCCCAAGTCTCAGCCTCAAAGGTTGTATGTGATCCAAGAAAGCAATATAATGTTCCCTTACTAAAGCCTCTACTGTTCTGAAAAATACCACCACAACCTACTAAACCACGAGCTCTCAAAGCAGCGCCATCCACTAACCTTACTATAGGGTGGAAGTGGTGGGATCCACCTAACTTACTTGCAGTGAGGTGCCTTCCTAGGAATGCAAGATACATCGTGAAAATATGAGATATTGAGCTTATTTGGACAATTATTCATGGAACATGTTTAGATCTTGGAGGCCAACTAGACATCTTTTTTGATGCAGACAAAAATATCCCCGAGGCTCATCAAATGATCATAAAAATGAATAGAGTTTCTAGCCCTCCGGATACAGAAAAAGCCAGCATCCACCACGACCAAAAAGAAGGTTATACATTTGTGGATTCAAGCATAGAGTCATGACAACACCCATAAATGAAGACAAGTCTTCTGGTTCTAGCTCAGAAAGAAAACTCAACACAATAATCCAAACTTCTTCAGCAAGATCACGTTGAAAAAAAATACCATCACAATCATTAGGGCCCTTCATGAAAATATCACGAATTTAGATGGTATGAAGACCCGTTAAAGCAATCCGGTCATCCGTGGGAAGCTTGTTGTGCCAGATCTTCCAAAGCAGAGTAAATCTGGATGACATGATAAAGTTATTCAGGAACTTGGGGGGCTAGATTGGAGGTTGAGTTGAGTTCCCACAGAGATGTGCATAATAGAGTTTAGCATTGAGTCTTCCCCACTTTTTTTGGCATCCATAAGTACTGAACTTCTTCATTGAAAGTATAGCTAGGTACCTATTATGCAGTGGTAATAGGAACAAGTGATTCAGCCTATTCAAAATGATTAACAACATCACCGATACCAAGATCAGCCATCTCCAGTGGAACATTGCAGGAGGAAATGATAGGATTCTCCAACCAATTTGTGCTCCAAAAGTTCATGGTGGACTGCCTCGATGGAACCCATTTAATCTGAGGCATAAGAGAATGATATAATTAAAAATATATTTAAAAACATAATTAAAAATATGATTAATAAAAAGAAACAAGTAGGGTATGATGGGGTCACACCTGGAAATCTACCCTCATTATGACAAAAGCCCAATCTATAAGAGAAAAGAACATTACAAATCATAATCCAAATGATTACATTCCTCAATTGCCTCATACCAATTAGAGTCATATGCCAGGGAACTAAAAGCATTATATGGTGACACCATCCCTCCTGTAATTGATGAAGACGTAGCATTCATAGCAAGCATATGATTTCAGTAATCCTTCCTCAGTCTGGACTTCTTCCTTAGAGCAGATTCAGAGCCCTCAGCATCCATCTTCTTACCTTTAGCAGCAGCATCTCTGTCAGTAGATGAACCTCTGATATTTTTATTATTCCTTCTGTCCTCATCAATGTTGGAGAAATCTCCCCCAATTACCAACAATTCTGGAGGATTTCCTAATATCTCATATAGCTTTTTGATAATCAATTACCAATTGGAACTGCATGTGATCGTGTTGTAGAACCTCTCCTGACTCAATCAGCTGAGAGCCATCCTTAATAGCATCACTATAATCCACCCCAATATGCTAAATAGGATTAGATAGTACCAGAGCAGAGGACCCATCCTGCTTCACACTAGACAACACTTTTTGAGGGCCCATAAGGTCAGCCACAGTAGTAGTATAAGCAGGAGAAGACATATCCCGCGCCTCAACAGTCAGTGAATGAACCTTCTTACCAACACCACCTTGTATTAGCCTTGAAAGGGAAGCCTTCCCCTGAAAATCATCATCATTGGCAGGAAAACTAGACTTCACCTACATGGCTTTTCAGGCTTTATGGAAGAGGATCCCTGCTGACCAACAACCTCAAATAGACCGAGACCTACAGAACCTGACCCAACAGACACATACACCTTTTAAAAACCTTGCCTATTACCACCAGATCGTTCCTTTCCATCTATAGGAATAGAACCACCAGTCCCAGAAAATTGACCAATCAAGACGTTAGCCCCAAACTGCCTCCCTGAAGGACCAGGCTATAATATAAAAATAAATAAAAACCACCCCAAATGCATGTATAAATAAAACTGATATATAAAAAATTTTCCACGATAAACACCCAAAATCAAAGCTAAGACAACGACACAACAACTATCCAAATGTCTGAGCTAGTAATGTCCAACACATTCCACATAGTCCCCTTGAAAACCTAAAAATAGTTTATATACATATGGTGAGTAAATAAATATACTCAGTCGGAAAACCAAATTCACCCATGCACATGTGAAAGAAACATACTAATACACTCATGAGAAAAAAACAGAACCAACAGCACCTAAAAATGTTAACTATCCATCCAAACCTCACCAAGTCATGCTCACCAAATATCGGAAACCAAGTAATATAATATAACAATAAGTTAATCGGTAAAGGGTACCCCTCACCACTTTCCTGATGTTATGCCACTCTCACACCCCAATGTTATACGTCCTGGCGCTCTCATCTTTGTTTCGAAAGCATTGGGAGTCATAATGGCAGAAACAAGATATGGAAAAGAAAATGTAGAAGAAAAGAAAACACATGGAACACACAAATTTACATGGTTCGGGAATAATCTCTATGTCCATGGAGAGGCAGAACTTCACTTTGATTTGAGAGCACAGATTATATAAATTTTCTCATGCAAATCCTAGCCTGAAAATGGGCTAGAAAAGGAAGAAGACGATCCACTATTCCACACATGAAGTTCACATTGCTACAGTGAAAGGCAGTCACCCAAGTCAAAAGTGCTACAATGGATGCCGACTGGAAGTCAAAAGTGCAACAGTAAAGTTGATTTCAAAGTCAGCACTGCTACAGTGCCTGTCGGTGTTGGTCGGTCAGCTCTGCTACAGTGTCGGAGTTGCTACAATTCCAGAAAATTTGGACCGGGCGCCTTCAGCCACCAGACCCCCGAAGCAGAGGCGTGTTGCCCCTGCAACCCCCAAAGATCTCACCGCGGAGCTCAACCCACGATAGTTGCGGGCCACAAGCATTTGGTCTAACCGGATTGGGCTACACCAATCCAACAATCTTTTCCAAATTCCACACAAGCACAGTCACATCACATCACACTCGCAAATACTTGGGCTTGTCACCCCACAAGCACGGTCAGATCACGTCTCGCCTGAAAACACCTGACGCACAACACATCCACAACCATTCCCAAAGCAATAGGGTATTGTGAACATGAAGGAAATCAATCTTGTTCCCTCCCACCATGAATGACCCCCACCATAAGTCATCTCATCACATCTCGTCCCTCCCACAGACACCTGGGCTAATTCACATCTCACCCGAAGACACCTAGGCTATCACAACCACCATCTATGCACTAACAGACCTCCAACCATCACAGCCTGTGCAATAACTACCTCGTCTAGAAGAGAGAGCAGAAAATAGTGGGTAACCAACCATCCGTCCCCAACACAAGATGTCGGGAAAAACACTCCTTGCATGACTGTGCGGGTGTCGGCACAGTGCTCGACATTGGTGGGGTATGTATAGAAATCACAAGGAATATAAAAATATATACATATAGTCCCAAACAAGCCCAACCTATGAGTTCACAATCAAACACTAACTAACTCGCAACATCGTCACTTTTTTTGTCTCCCCTAAATGTACAAAACCACACCACAAGCCACAATACACATTCACGTTACCATCAAATTCCATTTAATCATCCCATCCTTTTCATTAATTATCAACAACCACGTTTTACCACACAAACCTCAAGTGTATAGATGATCAGTATTAGGGTGTGTATGCATTAAACCAGTAAGTGATGATGTTGATTGATCTCCTTAAATGAAATCATCTCAAATAAAATAAATTGAAATAATTGAAAAAGGAATTCATCCAATCCACCCCGAGTGATAACTGCGGATCAACTCATTATCTTAATTTGAATTAACTTAGATCTGTTAGTGATTCTTGAAACCCATATAAAATTAACCCAATGTTGTCAACTTCATAGCCAAAAACAATTCATAGAATGTACGTGTTTTTAGGTCACTTCTTAGGTCTATGAGGATTCAATAACCCAAGCTAAACAACAAGCGACCGCTTATCCCTAAAATCATGGGTAAATTTGGGCGAGACCCAAATTTTGGCACCGTTTACAGGGACCCAAGTAAGTCATCTCAACACCCATTCTATTCTCCCTTATTTCTTCTATTCTCACCCAAATTCTCTTTTATTTTCTCTTTCTCGTTTTTTTTCTTTTGGCGCATGTCTGCCTACACTTGTGACTAATCAAACCGTATAGTCAGGGTGGATAGTCCTGGGGTTGGGGATTCAAGTACACCAAGGGAAATATTTCTCTTATTTTCAAATCTTCATAATACTCTAGAGTCAAAAATTGAATCCATTTAAATGGAAGGTCTTCAAAGAAACCAACTCATAAACTCGGATGGGAACCAAAATGAAAATCCAAATGAGGCAGCCCCAAACTTGGGGAATGCAGTTTATCAAACCATGAATGACTACCTCACATATGCCTGGACCCATGCCCACTTATTCATTAAACACAATACCCTAGAAGATTCCAACTACATTTTTAAACCCAATTTCCTAAACCACCTTCCCACATTCCATGTAATAGAATCCAAGATTCCCTACCTTCTTGTTAAGGAGTTCAATGACATTGTAGAAACCATGTGTCCCCCACATCAACTAGAATCATCTGAAATGAGGCTCTTTCCTTTTTCATTAAAGGATCAATCTAAAAATTTGCTAAAAATTTTTAGACCATCATCCATCAACTCTTTGAACCAAATACAAAGAGAATTCTACATAAAATACTTTCTCTACCAAAAAACAATTTCACATAAAAAGAGCATCCAAAACATTTTTGAAAAAGAGGGAGAGTCATTCTATGAAACATGGGAGAGGTGCAAAGACACCCTAAACATGGTTCCACACCATGGTTTCTCTATTCTTGAACAAGTGAGAATTTTATATGAAGGTTTGGTCCTGGGAATCAAAAAATTCATTGACATGATGTGTAATGATACCTTTAAAAACAAATCCCTAAATGATACTTACGAGTATCTAGAAAGCCTTGCTGAACAAAACCAAACATGGGAAACATCACCTTATTCTGAAAACCCACAAAGAACTACTGGAATTAATACACTTAGAGAAGAGGAAATCCTTGGTGCTAAACTCACAACCCTCACTAGGATGTTTAAAGAGATAGACCTTAGAAAAATCCATGAAATCCAATCTATAAACATTGTTTGCACAATTTGTGAGAAACATTACCACAAAACAGACAACTGCCCAACCATTCAATCCATCAAGGATTTTATTATAGGAGGAACACTAGCTGAAGTCAATGCCCTAAACATCCAAAATACCCAATATCAAAATACATTCAACCGAAGGTACATTGACCATCCAAGATTCCGTTGGAAAGATAACCAAAAACTCAACCAACAACCTAGTCAGCCACAAAGACCAAACCCCTAACCACAACAAAATTTTCAAAACCATAACCAGTTCAAACCACAACCAGTCCAATACCAACACCCTGCTATCCAATAACAACAACCCATCCATCAACCCATGAAACATCCAATCCAACAACCAAAGTATCATCCTAGGATAAACCAACCAGCACAAGCCCCTACCCAATTTGTTCCTCTACCAATACATGAACAATTATGTAAAAAATGGAGAAAATGAACTCATATGTCTCATCCCTTAAACATGAACCACAAACCATAAAAACTGGTAAGACATCCATGCGTAATCAGGCGGTACAATCCTCAACGTTAAGGGGAGAGTCAAGTTGCACTCAAACAACTTATGAATAACTAATGGTTGTGATAGTTTTATGAAGTGGGAAATCAATTGAGAAACCTGAACTAATAATTCAAAAACCATATATAGTTTCAAAATATAATGAAAATTCAAATGAACCACATGATCAAACTGAAAAAACTGATAACAATGTGAAAGAAACTACTCTTCAAAAAACAATCCCACAACCTACCCCATTTCCTCAACGCATGAGGGGGAAAACCAAGCCTGAATTGAGTGAAACATTGACGGAAATATTCTCACAAGTCAAGTTGAACATTACACTCCTCAATACCATTCAAAGAATTCCTTCATACACAAAATACCTTAAGGACCTCTTCAAATTTAAAAGAAAAATCTCACATAAGAACCAAGTCCTTCTGGCAGCAAATGTTAGCACAACAATCCAAGGAACCCTTCCACCAAAGATGAAAGACCCAGGATGTCCATACATCAACGTTGAACTAGGAGAGAACAAAGTTATCAAATCCTTCTGTGACCTAGCTGCCAGTGTTAATCTCATTCCCTATGTTGTGTAATACCAGTTAGGCCTTGAAGAGCTTCAACCCACATCTGTCACACATCAACTTGTTGATCATAGCATTAGTGTTCCAAAGGGGATTTTAAAGGATGTTCTGGTAAAAGTAGAAAACTTCATCTACCCTACTGACTTCATTATCCTTGAAAACAATCCAAAAATAGGAAATAAGGAACAAAACCCAATCATCCTTGGTCATCCCTTACTTACGACATTCAACTCTGATATCCATGTTCGAAATGGGAACATGACCATCACCTTTCGAAACATGAGTCTAGACTTGAAAATCTATAATGAAATCTCATAAATAGAGGATGATGAGGATATTCATGAAGTAAACATGATAGGAAGCATTAATAATGAATCTATAGAACATCAAGGAATATTTGATGAATTTTTAAGTCAGGATGAGATTAATTTACTTTGTTCACCTGAAGGAAGTTTATCTCCTTAGCTAGAATCACTTTCATATTGCTCCTCTGATGAAATCTTAAGACCCACAATCAGTGAAATCTTTCTGAAAACCACATTCATAGAGACCACTCCAACTCCCTTCCCTGACACCGATCAACCCAATCTAGTATTTGAAACTTCTACATGTGGAGAATCAATCCTATCTAAATCTCAAAAAAAAAGAAATTGATCTTGAGCCAATGTTCCAATCTTCTGTTGAAATTTTGAAGCAACCTGATCTTGAATTGATAGAACTTCCTACTGCACTTAAGTATGACTTTCTAGGAGAAAATGGAACACATTCTATTTTCATTTATTCTTCTATTCAAGCCAGTCATGAGAGGATTATTCTAGATGTCATTAGGAAACACAGGAAATCCATTGGATGGAACCTGTCTAATATTCCTGGGATTATCCCACTTATCAGGGATCATAGGATTGTTCTGGAATTTGATTCATAGATATGTTTTCAACCTTAGCAGTGAATCAATCCTAATCTCATGGAATTAGTGAGAAAAGAACTTATGAAATTTTTAAAAGATGGTATCATATATCCCATAGCTGAGAGTTAGTGGGTCAGACCAATCCAAGTGGCTACAAAGATGGCCGAAATCATAGCGATAATCAATAAGTATGGAGAGATTCTTTCAACTAGGGTGAGTAGTGATTGGAGAGTTTGCCTCAATTTTAGGAAGCTAAACTCATTTACCAAGAAGGACTATTTCCCCTTACCATTCATTGACCAAGTCCATGAGAGAGTCACAGGTCATGCCTTCTACTGTTTATTAGATGGGTACTTGGGGTGCAATCAAATTGATGTCTCTATAGAGGACCAAGGGAATACTACATTCACCTGTCCATTCGGTACCTTCTCTTTCAAACACATGCCCTTCGGATTATGCAATGCCCCTAGAACCTTCTAGAGGTGCATGATTGGAATCTTCTCAGACATGGTAGAGGGTTTTCTAGAGGTATTAATGGATGGATTCTCTATGTTTGGGGATAAATTTAAGGGATGTTTGAGGAATGTGGAGAGATTATTGTCAAGAGGAGAAGAATAAAATCTAGTCGTAAACTGGAAAAAATTATATTTCATGTTTAAAGAGGGACTGGTCATTGGCCATCTAGTCTCAAGTAGTGGGATTGAAGTTGATAAAGACAAGGTTGAAATCATTTTTCACCTTCCAACCCCCAAAACTGTCAAGGATGTGAGGTATTTATTAGGAAATACTGGTTTCTATAAAAGGTTCATTAGGAATTTCAGCTCTATTTCTCGACCACTTTGTGCTCTATTGGTGAAAGATGCTCCATTTTTATAGACAGAAATCTATGAGGAATCATTGTCTTTACTCAAGTCAGCTCTTGTCATTCCACCTATCATTCAATCTCCCAATTGGAAACTTTATTTTGAGATCATGTGTGATGCCAGTGACTTCAATGCAGGAGAAGTCTTAGGACAACGGTGTGACAAAATCCATGTGTCATTGCTTATGAAAGAAAATCATTAAATAATGAACAAATCAACTACACCACTACTGAGAAGGAGTTACTTTCTATTGTGTTTTCCTTAGAAAAGATTAGGTCCTACCTCTTAGGACCCCACATCACTGTGTTCATTGACCATTCTGTACTAAAATACCTCTTCTAGAAACAAGATGCTAAGGCTAGACTAATTAGGTGGGTCATTCTCTTATAAGAATTTGATCTCACAATCAAGGGAAAAATGGGTGTTGAAAATGTTGTAGCTGATAATCTCTCTAGGATATAATTTAATGACAATTTATCTCCCCTTTATGAGACTGATTCATTCCTTAATGAACACCTATACTCTGGGAGTGACTTCCCTTAGTATGCCAACATAGATAACTTCTTAGTTACAAGAGTCATTCCAAAATTCATAGTGTCTCAATATAGAAGGAAATTCATTTATGATGTTAGGAACTATATGTTTGATGATACATTCCTCTATAAGATCTTCCCTGACCAAGTCATTAGGAGGTGTGTCCCAGAATCTGAACAAGAGTCCATCATTATATTCTATCATAGTGAGGTGTGTGGAGGTCACTTTTCGTCTAAGAAAACATCTGTTAAGGTTCTTCAGTGTGGTCTCTTCTGGCCCACCCTCTTAAGGGACGCCTACACATTTTTTCAAAGATGTCCTAGGTTTCAACAAGTAGGGTCCATCACAAAAATTAATCAAATTCCACTCACTCCCATATTAGTGATTAAAATCATTGACTGCTGGGGAATCGATTTCATGGGTCCCTTCCCAAACTCTATGAGATATCTGTATATTCTTTTAGCTGTTGATTATTTCTCCAAATGAGTTGAGGTCATTCTTATAAAATACAATGATCATAATACTGTGATTATATTTCTCAAAGAAAACATCCTCTCTAGATTTGAAATTCCTAGGGATATCATTAGTGACTATGGAAATCATTTTTACAATCGTCAATTCTCAGCACTCATGGAAAAGTATGGAATTTCTCACAAAGTGTCCACTGCTTACCACCCATAGACCACTGGTCAAGCTGAGTTAGCCAATCACGAAATCAATCAAATTCTTAAGAAAACTGTTAATCCATCTAGGTAAGATTGGTTGAGAAATATCTTAGATTCTCTTTGGGCATATAGAAACACATTTAAAACCATTTTAGTAATGTCATCATATAAGTTGGTTTACAGTAAAACAATCCATTTTCCGGTGGATATTGATCATAAGTCCATTTGTGAAATTAATAAAATGAATTATGACCTCTCATTGGCAGAAACAAAAAAGGAAATTAGCTCTCAATGAACTTGAAGAACTTAGGATGTAGGCTTATGAAAATTAAATGATCAATAAAGCTAAAGTACAGGCCTACCAATCTCAAAATATTAAAACTGAACACATTTTACCGGGTAAACCTATTCTTTTGTATATTTATAAACTTCATTTACACCTGGTAAAGTTGAGGTCCAGATGGTCAGGTCCATACATAGTGCATAAGGTGTACCCCATAGGGCTGTAGAAATTCAAGATCCCACCAACGGTCAAACTTTTAAAGTTAATGGTCATAGAGTCAAACCAATCATTGAACCATTATAAAAATAGAAATTTGATGATGACTTGTGTGAACCATCATTCGATGAGGAAAATACTTAAACAATTAAGGGTTTAAGTTGAGCTAGCGATGTTAAACAAAAGCGTTGAATGTGAGGCAACCTGTGGTTTTGATGTTTCTTATCATTAGGAATCATCTTTATTTTTCATTTTGATATTTAAAAAAAATAGATTATTGAATTTTTCTTCATTAATTAGTAAGGATGAGTATGAAAGGGGAGCACCATATTGATCCATGTCACGTGGTGTGATCCTTGAGTAATACCTTACCTAGAAATTTAAAAAGAAGAAAATTTATCATTAGTTTATTTTAGTCAATCTATTTGAAGGTTAAAATAAAAATAAATAATAATAATAATAATAATTAAAAAAAATAAAAAAATAAAAGGACACATCATATGTCGTGGGGAAAACCCTTCCACAACCGGCGAAGTCACAAGGAGTTCAAACCGAGACCAAAGGGAGACAGGGGCATGCACTATCCACTAACCCATGACTTATAGTACTTCCTTCTTCTCTAATTTTTGTATATATACATATATTTTACTTTTTTATTATTATTACTATATATATATTGTTTTGTTTTATTTATTTATTTGTTTTTCCTTGTTCCACTATGGAACTTTGTGAGTGACATGAATATAAAATGATTAAATTGGAGTATCATGAACGTCAAATTCATCCACCAGGTGACTTAATTACATGATTATTAATTTCAATTTCTTCTTTGAACTCCTCTCCTCTACCACCTTCTATGTTTTCTTATCTTTAAACACTGGGGACAATGTTATTCTAAGTTGGGGGGGGGGGGTCAAAAGAATAAAAAATCATAATTTTGTGTGCATAAAAAAATGTGTGGAAGGATAAATTCCTTTAACTTTAAACATGATAATACACATTGAAAACATCGAAACTGAATATAAAATAATTTAGTATTCCCTGGTTCTGATTTTAATCCATGTATAATTTAATGAGCTTAGGTTTTGGAAAGTGTGGTTGTATAATGTGATATTTCATCATTTATATTTTCATCCAAATAAAAAAGATCACAACACATGTCATTTGGATTGTGGGGTATTAGTTTGAGTTCATGGGGTCCCCCAAATAAATAACATAGGTTTGGTGATCATTTTAGTTTTAATATGAGTATTCAATATAAAAAATATAAAAAACAATAAATTTGCGCATAGAGAAATAAAATGACATAATGCATGGATTTTGACACTTGGGGATCATGACTCCATAGTTGTCTGGCCCAGAATTGGTAATTTTATAACCATTTGTGGTACTTTGACTTTGTTTTTGACTGAGTTAACTCGAGATGATGTATGAGTATGTGGGATTCACTTGGTTCCCTAAGGACATTGAGCCTAGGAGTTATCGGCAAAGTCTCGCTACATGGGTTGACTCTATTGAGTGCAGTTTCAATTACCATGGAAAAATTACAAAAAAAAACTAAATAATAATAATAATAATAATAATAATAATAAAATTTTAATACTCATCTTAATATTGAAATGTGATTCCACCTAGCGCTTCCATAATTTCCCCATTAATAAAGATGAGCCCCCATGTCTATTGTTATACACAACACATCATCATGCTTAATTGAAATTGGATGAAACGTAGAGATAAATTTGAACAACAGAATGGGCTTGGTCTTGGGATATGATTAAGAAACTATCTTGTATTAAAATATTTTTTATGGGTTTCATGATTTTTTGGAATAAGGGTTCTTGGTGATTATTCTGTATTAAAATTTTTTGGAAAAGGGAATTCGAATTTCACATTTTTTATATATTTTTTGATCAGGACTAGGAAAAATCATGTTGGGGGGGTGTGATTAGACACTGAAATAGGCTAATATTTATTGTTTATATTTATAATATTTCTAAGATTAATTATTCATAAACACAATTTTAGTGCATTTTACACTTTGAAAATTATTTCACATTATAATTGTAATTCTTTGTTAAAGTTCACTATTACAAGGTTCATTTTTGAACACCATATAAAATAAACAATGGTCTTGATTTTATTTTCATATTTTATTTTCATGTATCCCATTTTATAAGGAATAATTCATGTTTTTGGAGTACATGATGATTCAAATTTGAAAACCACCAAAATGGGATTTCATGCCAACACATTCTGGGCAAAGCAAACTAGACAACAACCTAATAAAGAAACTATAGCATCCAAGACCCAAGACCAATGATTCTCAAAATTTAAATAAAGATATAGGAACTCATGGGAAAAATTTATTCCAACAGTTACAAGATAAATCTAGGGGAAATCCGTATATTCATTTTTTTCTTCTATGGACCACTCGAATTAGGAAATCTAGAAGGTCATCTAGGTGCATCTGTTCAATGGATGCAAGCTGGTTGCAACTTCAAGTCAACGGTGGAAAAGTCTCCTCTCCCTTACATTCCACCAGCCTAGGCCTATCATACTCAAGTGGGATGATTTGTACTATTTGGAGCTTTACCAAAGGCTTAAAAAATTCCTATTAAAGTTAGTGGTGTTGAAGGAGTTGGACATCTTTAGTTCTTTCTTTCATTGTAATGTTATGCTGCATTTTTGTTGTCTAAAGTTTGTCTTTCACATGTAAGTTGTTCTAATTCATCATAGTTTCTTAAAAAAAGTTCTTCTTCCCGTATTCTGTTATTATTCATATCACATTGATACTTTTGGCTCAAGGTGTGAATTTATTCAAACCAAACCTTGTGAAATTATCACACAATGGTGGAGTGATCATTATTTCATTGTCTTTTTTTTACTTCTCCATTTCCCCCCTCATGAGTCTACTTACCACTTCCATTGAAACCATAGAATCAATGGAGGGATAACCCACTTATAGGTTGATCTAAGGGAGTATCAAGGGGATGGATTGAATTTATTTCTCACTCCATTAATGCCTAATCACTTTTTTAACAAAGAATTTTGTTTAAGGATCTTTAAACTCCTTCGTCCTTGTTGAATTTAAGGCCACACACTTCATGTGCTAATATGAAACATTACTTTGGAGTGATAAAAACTTTGATCCTTCAAGTGTATGGAGGATTAGTATTAGGGTGTGTAGGAATTAAACCAGTAAGTGATGATGTTGTTTGATTTCCTTAAATGAGCCCATCTCAAATATAATAAATTGAAATAATTTAAAAAGTAATTCATCCAATCCACCCCGAGAGATAACCTAGGATCAACTCATTATCTTAGTTTTAATTAACTTAGATCTGTTAGTAATCTTGTGAACCCATCTAAAATCAACCCAAAGTTGGCAACTTCATAGCCGAAAACAGTCTATAGAATGTACATGTCTATAAGTCACTTCATAGGTCTCTGAGGATTCAACAACCCAAGCTAAACTACAAGCGACCACTTAACCCGAAAATATTTGGTAAATTTGAGCTAGAAAAGTTCCCAAAACAAAATAATAAAAAAATAACATATAAGAGAACACGTATACCAACCAAATAGTAAGAAATGATGCCATTCCAAGAATCCTAAAAAGAATAGTAAGAACAACTTATGCCCAACCAGATTTGCCAAATGGTTTTCAGAAATGGGGATTTCAAGTTCCTTAATAACACCGAGTAAAGAGAGAAACATGAACCTCATGTAGTGGAGTTTCATAATACCCATTGGAACACAGTGTTGGGGTAAGCTATAAACTTTAATATTCAAGGGAAACAATGCATCAGACAATTGACAATGCCTCCAACTCCAGTCAACTTTATCCACCCTCCCCCCTAAAAAGATTCATGTGGATCAATCCCCAATCAATCCAATTATGCTAAGTAGAAACATGTATGAGTTTTAAGGTTGGTTGCAATGGCTCAAAAAAATCTATCAATGGAAGACTGGAATGAAATGAGTCCTAACAGCTTGAAAAATTACCAAAATAGAAAAAAACATGCCTATAGGTAACTTTAAATTACTACATAATGTTTATTTGGAGTGGCTATGTAACGGTTCTCTACCTGCTACATTAGGGTAAATAGGTCAAACCCTCACAGCATAAATTTAATTGGGACCACCGCGTCAAGGTAATCTAACTGAAGTGGTTGTAGCATAAAAGTGACCTTCTGAGTGCATGGGCTATGTAAGGGTAACAGGTCCATCTGTAAAGGTAGACCAATAAAACCAAATCTCACAAAATGGTCATCAGGGACTTCACATAAAGGTATAGATCTGGATACAATGTAGGCATATGGGTGAACCCCTCAACACCAAGGGTGCGTTAGGGTACCAAGTATTTCACATACAGGTAACCCACTCAACACATAGGATACATAAGGGTAAAACCTAATAAGTAGAATAAACACAAAGGTAGGGAAAGAAATAGAGAAATATAATAATGATTTAAACATTCTAAATTAAAATAATAAAATAATAAGAAATTAGTTTCATTTTTAAATCAACTAACATTATAAGATCACGAAATCTCCACCATTTTCAAAAGAAACTAAAAAAACACGATGTTCTTGCACATAGTTGTTATTATAGTGAAAACATATTTAGAATATCTAAAAAATGCATGAACATAGACAAAGCCGTTATCATGACCCCCCCAAAGAGTACCCCTCCTAGACCAACAATGAGTTAAGGGATATGGTGACCACCTGAAGCCCGACTCAAATAGGCCATAGGTTGGTGAAAAACACCAAGGGTATAATGAACATAAAAATGGGTGACATTACCCTCTAAAAGAACATTCATATGAGAGAGATAAGACAAATACACCAATAAAATCCTGCTCATAAATATAAAATAAATCCCATGTACATACATGTAATTCCATACATGACTAAATCAATTATAAAGGAAAACTACAAGTACCAAAAAGATAAACTCGATAGTGTCCACGTACCCCAAAAAAAGACTACAAAAGAAAAAACTAGTAATATCCATCCTGATATCCAACCTGATTATGTTGACCTGAAAAGATTTTATATATACATAGGGTGATCATAGAATTATACACAGAAGGATCCTCCAATGATCCTCTCGTGCACAAGATAAAAAAGAATACTAAAACCCGGTGAAGAAGGAGTGAAACAAACTCATCACCTAAATAGGTATATTAAGTTCCCAACATCACCATGGCTATCTATCACCCACCAAGTATCACATACAATAGATCATGTAATATAATAAAAAACAAGTGTACCCCACAACTAATTCCCCATTGGTTTTATGCTCTACCCCAATGTTGTATGTTCTCATCCATCTCTCTTCAAAATAAGCTAGCCAAAAAAACATGGGATAGGTATAACAACATGCATCACATGCTTCACATCATCTCAATATTCCATCCAAATCTTTATATCGTAACTGAGTAGTTTTTAGGAGCCACCATAGCCCGTATGTCATGTATCAGAAATCAGGTATTATACCTAAAACCATCACAACCTATAAACTGAGTAATGTACCTCAAACAATCACTATCCATACACTTCGTACCTGTAACAATCATTTGGATACTATATCTGGAGATATATTTGTGTGAAATAAAAATAATCTATTACATCTATCTACAAAAATATATGAGGAAACTAACTACCATGTATACTATCACATTATACTACCTTGATAAGAGAGTGGGGCCAGAGGGGGTAGTCAGCCATTTGTCCATGTTGGAGAAAACACCCTCTTAGAGTCTATTGGGTGTCAGTCTCTCTATCGACAAGGGTGGCGTAACATATGAAATCATAAAACATATAGGATATAATATATCTCACAACCAGACTATGGTCATAACCGATTACTAGAATCAAATTCAACTATCATCACTTGGACACTTGGATTCCACTATTAGGGACTAAATATCATATAACCACACAAATGTTTAAGAAGACTTACATTAAATTAATTTTTTCCTTTTAACATTCAAACTTTCATAAATTAATTCATTATCCATTAACTAACATTATTTTGATTACATTTCATTATCCATTAAATGAAGTGAAATCCATGCCCTCCAGGAATAATCCAAATGAGTATATGGTTTCTCAAGATGATCATATTCTACATTCCTGTGAGAACTAAATCCGTAGGTTAAAAAATTAATTATTATTTAACCATTCCATAATTATGGATACTTTAGGAAAAAATCCTAAGCTACCATCAAAGATATATATGACCAAGAACATCCAGCTTCCTCAAGTAGTGGAGAAAATAATGTAGATAAACAAAAAACCCAACCATCTAGCCCTTTTGTAGATCATTAATAAATAAGTATACTAGATTTCAGAAAAACAATGGGTAATCCCAACTTTAACCCATTACATCATCTTGATACCATCCCCAACACTATCATACACATAACCATGCATCTCATCATTACATATGTCAACTAATGCCACAACATCATGCCACCCCACCCATATCTGATCAGTCATCCTAAGAACACATTACATCGCATAAAAAGGATCACATCCAGAGCTCATATAAGGTAGCAAGAAACAAGCATAGAAAATAGGAAAACATGGCCCTAAAATAAGGCATTTAGACTTTATATGTAAACACGCTCACTCGACCCCAAACACCAGGCGTTCATCCTTCATAAGAAGACATGCACTCTTTTCTCCAAAGCATAAAATTTATCAAATAACTAGTTTTTATGCCATCTTGATTTAACTGATTCATTATTTACAAGTTACGAATATGGGTAACCTAATGCATCATCTATTACAATCTATTCAATTATTTAAACATTCTCTCTAGCATCAATTACAATTTTAATAATTTTAAGAAGAAAAATTATCATTTAACATGCCTTTTTCTTATTATCCACAACAAGTATTAAAACATTTATATTCTTTATCCAAATCCATTATCACATGGAAGAACAAATTCAATTTAACAGGCATTTAACATCAATTTTATTACCATCAAATTAAAAGAAACAATTTCATTAAAAGTGCCTCTCTAAGTTATTAAGTCATCCAAAAAATCACTAGCTTTACATTCTTTAACCCAATTCATCAAATTATTCATGTTAACCCAAGAATAGAAAACATGAAAAAAAGAACAACATAGATATCACACTATCTATAAATCAAGAGGCAAACCATTATCACAGTTGAAAGCGTAGTCAATCACAAACCATAAAAAAATTATTATTTAATATTTTTTATTATTGATTATGTTTAATTCCAACACCCCAAAGGAGATAAATCATGATAACATTACAATTTCTCTCAAATAAAAGGATAATCAAGGAATACCCTACCTAAAATCTTTTGATGCCCTTTAAACAGAAACACAATATCAATGCGGGTCTCTGACCACCTTCCCTCAAGGAACTACAATCTCCCAAGAATGTCATTACATGAATTCACTAACAAACAACAAAAGAAAATCCATTAGAATGATAAAGATCAACCACCATAACATGGTATGAAGAAACAGGAGGAAATGAGATCTAAAAGAGAATAAACGGCAAGAAACAAAGGAACAACCAACCTCAGATCACCACAAATTTATCTCAGGAGACCAATGATTAATCCTTGTCAAAAGGGGATTCAAAGACTCCAAAAAACACTATGGGGTGCCTAAGTTTTGAGAGGAAAATATGAGATAAATACTGGGTTGGATGGGGGTTCAAGTATTTACAGGACAACTTAAAAACTGAAGACCATGACGCTGCCTCTTGGACCACGCTGTAGAATCACTTGACACAAAGCATTCTACGGTGCAAGGTAGATAACCAAACCACAACCCCCTTGGTCAAAGAGAGTTAAAACCATGACACATCCATGAACATAAATTTTATAAACATGGGGGAATGACTACTGTGCGGCCCAAAACACTATAATACAAACCATATCTTCCAAGAAGGGAATCTATGTCACAACCTACCTCCATGGAGCCACTACCACCAAAATTGGAAGATACTCCTAAAACCCTTACATCATAGATACGACCTCCACGCCGTAACCACTCTACCTCCAAGGAAGGTCCTACACCACAACCTGCATCCATGTTGTATCCATGCCTAAAATGGTAGTGGATATGAATCTCCCACCCTTAAGCCCCTACACTGCATACATCCTCACTATGCTGCATCAACCTCCATTACGATGCAACCTAAGGCTCCACGACACTAAATGGAATATTATGGTTAGATTATAGATTAACTCCTATGTTTTCCTTCCAAAACACCTTGGAGCCTTTTCCAAACATTTTCAAAATCCAAAAATCACAAAGGAAGGGATTCCAGGGTCTGAGACCTTAAATTAGATACCTATTAAACTATTCTCATCGATGAGAATTTAAAATCAAACCTATAGAGAAATAATCTAAAAAAGGGTTTTCTGGAAAACCACCCTGTGAGATAACTCATAAATATCGCCATCATAGGAGCCCCACCGCCTCACTTAGAGGAACCAAGTGAAAAACCACACAACAAAAACCACTAGATCATAAATAATCTCAGGGGAATATGCCTTTAAAATGAGATCAAGGCCACAACATGTATCAAAATAAAACAATCCAATAAACCAGAAAAAGGCCAACAACCAAAAAATGAGCATCAATATAAGGGAAGATCTAAATAAAAAACATGGGGTTCTGAGCATGTATTTTTGACTCGTTTTCTTGGGTACTCTCATTCATGCCATCGTGCCACCACAATAAATGAACCAAGGGAATATCACTCATGAGAAATGACTTCTCTTGGCGGTCCTAGTTCTCCACAGGCCTCTCCTCAAAGGTTGCATCATCATCAATGTCGATCTTACCCTGAAAATAATGTGGGAATCATCATGAAGGTAACAAAAAATTTGTGATACATGGAATACATCACGTATCTGAATCATCATTGGGGGAAGTGATATCTGATACATCACAACTTTGACACAAGCCAGTACCTTGAAAAACTGAGGAGAAATCTTACTCCCGCGACCAAACCTTCACTTCCTGTGATGAGGTGTCACCTTAAAAAACATCTGATCTCCAATATCCAACTATAAAAGTTCATTCCTATGATTGAAATAGGACTTATGATGATCTTTCACTACTTTAAACCTCTAATGAATTACCTAAACCATCTCTATTATGTTATGAACTAGATCCAATCTGAGAATTATTGACTCTACGACCCTAGTCCATCTTAAGAAAGATTAGTAAGTTCATCCATACAAATCTTCAAATTATGTAATACCAATGGTGGAGTGAATAATATTATTTTAAGAAAACTTGACCAAGGTAAGGCTCCTCATCCATGAACCTCCAATATCCAAGACACAATAATGAAACATGTCCTCAAAAGTCTAAATAGTTTGCTATGTCTAACCATCCTTTTGTGGATTAAATGTAGTGATAATGAATAATTGAGATACACAAGCATGATGGAGACCACTCCATACCATGAATGTAAAATAAGTATCAAGATCATATATGATCATCCTTGGGAATCCATGGAGTCTCACCACCTCTTCTAGATACTGCCTCAATAAAACCTCTATTAACCATGACTCCCTGATTTCTATAAAGTGCGGTGATTTTTTCAAATGACCTACTATCACTCATATATCATAAAAGAATTCTTGAGATCAGGGTAAAACTGTAATGAAGTATATCAAGATGTCCTACCACATCCATTAAGGAACATCCAATGGTGATATAAATCCATCAGGAACACGGTGCATGACCTTCACCTTATGGAAGACCAGACATTGAGACACAAACTCTACAATTACATGCATTAACCCAAGCTACAAAAACTAAATTCTCAAAGATCGATACATATTTGTTTATGTAGGGATGTACCATTAAGGGAAATCTATAGAGATCATGAATAACCATATCATGAATCACCAAATGAATGAAATGCATCCCTTCGAACAACACCAGATTCTATTCATTTTTAGACCAACCATTAGGGGCATAACCAAGGACAACTTGGTCTCTCCATACCTCCACCTCAGAGTCCCCTAGCTAGGACTTCTCCACTTGCTACACCAAATATTATTTCACCATCATCTGAAAAAACAACCTCTTCCTGCAACCTCTCACATATAAAAATGCATCATCGAGAGATCTTATATCACTCTCTAGGATTCTCTAGATTCATGTATAGTATCACCAAGAAACTTTTTTCTTAGAATATTAGCCACAAAATTTCCCAATCATGGTGTATATAAAATCTTGAAGTCATAATCCTAAACTAATTACATCCACTGCCACTTATGAAAGTTCAAGTCACTCTAGGAGAAGACATAACTTAGGCTCTTATGATCGATAAAATCCAAAAAATGCACACCAAAGAGGTAATGTCACCATAACTTCAGAAAAAAAAACAAATTCCACAAACTCACGATCATGAGTGACATATTTATGCTCATTGGGGCGTAACTGTCGAGACCCATAACAAACAACCAATATCTTATCCATTAAACACAGCTCAACCTAATATGTGAAGCATCATAAAAAACCTCAAACTGAACTCCCTCTACTTAAAAACAAAGGAATGGAGTGCTTGTCAATTTATCATTCAGGTACTCAAAATATTTTGGACACTAATAATTTCACCATAATTATTGATCCGTTCTAGTCAAATCTATCATAGGAGTTTCAGCCTGAGATAAATTTCTTACAAACCTCTAATAATAACATGAAAGACCAAGGAAACTCCAAACATCCACAACAATTTTGGGGGATACCCAAGAAATGATTTGCTTGATCTTTAAAGGATCTATAGCTACTCCCTTCCAGGACACAACATTCCACAAGAAACAAACTTCACAAGAACAAAACATAAACATCAATAACTTCCCAAATAGCTTCTGACAATGAATAACTCCCAAAAAAGCACCAAGATACACTACATGTTCCTCCTCAGACACTGAGTACAAGAGGATGTCATCGATAAAAACCACCACAAACCAATATATTATGTCTATGAAAACTACATTCATAAAACCCATGATCATGGATGGAGAGTTAATTACACCAAATAGAATCACAATGAACTCGAATGCCCATAACAACATCATAAAGTGGTCCTTGGAACATCCTCATACTTAACCCACATCTGATAATATATTGACTATAGATTGATCTTTGAGAACCAAATAGATCCTTTCAGCTGATCAAATAAATAATAAATCCATATAAGAGGATAAAAGTTCTTCAAATCACTTAGTTCAAGTGATTATAATCGATAAAAAGATGAAAAATACCATCATCATTCTTTATGAACAAAACCTGTGCAGCCATTTGTAACACACTCAACCGAACAAAACCTCACCACAACAGATCATCGAGTTATACTCATAGATATCACAACTCTTAAGGTGTCATCTTATACAGATACATCAATATCAGAGAAATATATAGTTGTAGCTCTATCCCAAACTCAATATATCATAGAGGGGGAAACACTGCAACCTCCCCAGGAAAAACATAGTTGTAATCTTCCAAAACCCTTGGAAAAACTATCAACTAAACCCCCAAAAAACTCCAAAATTATCTGGTCCAATAATAAATACAAGGAAAAACATTCCTCTAACCTATCCATGGGTCTCAACCATTAAAAACACAATATAATCTCCATCAGAATCCTAGAACACAACATACCTCCTGAAGTAATCTATAATATCCTACTTCGAATAAAATCAGTCCATGTTGAGGATGATGTCATAGGGTTTTATCCATAAACATAGCAAGTCTACCCAAGAGTGTTGTTACCCAAACATTAGGTCATTGTCTCTATATAATTCATATAGATAATTCTAACCACTAACTATCATAGTCAATGTTAAAGAAACTAGAAGTCTCCCCAACTCAAGTCCCAAATCATGGAGTATGGTAAGTGATATGAAGGAGTGTGTAGCTATTGAATCAAAAAAACCATACACTCAAGTATAAAATAAGCAAATGGTACCTTGAAAAATGTATAGCTTTCCTGAAGCTAGAAATTCAAATTCATGAATCTTACCACAACTTGATCCATGACCTTTATGAACATAATGATGAATACCTTAAAAACTGAGCTATGATCTCTAAGGATGAGGAGTATCTTGGGGTCGTCCTCTAATTGCCCCATATCCTCTATACTGATCCCAGGATAGAGCATCCTATAGTTGCTGTCACAACTAAAATTGGACTAAAAAAGGAACCTAAAGTGAAAAACCTAGTGTAAATTGATTGATCATAAAAGTTGGGAACTTTTTTCACTGATGACCTCAACCTCTACAAAAAAAACATGTATATAATCCCTTGAAAAATTCATGAGATCCACCACCCCAATGAAATGAGATGATGAGGTCTAGGACCCACCCATGCCTATCCAAAATCTCTTATATCCATGTAACTAGGAACCCTAGACCACAAATCAACTTCATGAGGAATCTGAATGACTCCCCTCTTATGATAAACTAGTTCTAGATATCATCTGCTCAATAAACTTTACTCTTTCCAGCACCTCAATATATTTTGACAACATGAATGGGGTGAACCAGCGCTAGATATTTGGACACAAAGACACCTCAAAATTCCTCTCTCTAACCTCCTTATATAGAAACACGTTTGAAGAATACTACATAAGGGTACTGAAATAGATCCCAAACTTCTACATACTAGAACTCTCCCGTCGAAGGGTAAAAAGCACCTGGATACTGGTTGCCTTCATGGTCAAAGAAAGAAACACTACTTTGAACTGGTCCCTGAACTTATCCCATGAGATCTCCGACTCCCCAAAACCCCCAAGGAATAAGATCCACTACTAACTCACTACTCTACATAATATCTCCATAGCCAATGAAACTCAATTCTCCTTTCGAGCATAGATCAAACTGAAATCTATCTAAACATCCTCCAACCAGTATTCTATCACTGCGTCTAAAATGGAGCCCTTATAATTTTGTAGAATCTGGTTATTTAATTTTGGAGTGTCGTCCTGTAAGTGTCACTAGCTTTAATCTCTACTCTATAGAGATCTACCGGCACAACCCATTGAACATATTCGACACGAACCAGACAAGGACGTCGACCTAGTGTTATACCTATAAAAGAGAAAATGGGCAGAGACCCCTAAACCTAGAATAGAGAATATTTAACATTAATTAATTAATTATCTTTTTTAAGTTTTAACCTAATCCCAAGGTTTAATCATTTCAAGCATGGTTGTAAAGAATAATGATGCATGATTATTTCCAAGGTCTATATCCTACAACCTATATCACTTAGTTTAGTAGGATCAGTAAACTTAAAGGTCCATACATCTGATCACATAGGGACCTAAATACCCATGTCTTAAATGATATCCCTTTTTTCCATCACTTAATAAACATAGATAACACTATTTCCCTACTAACCCATGTAGTCCTTATATATTACTAACTCCAAACTCTATCCCATATATGATAACCCATATCTTCACGGGTTGTGAAAATCAAGGGAAATTTGAACGTTTTATTCCTAGGGGTGTTCATGAAAAAATAGTAAATTTTTCAAAGAGATGATATCAGATAATTATTTTGAACACCCCATTGTTCCTAGAATAGGGTGTTTACTCTAGGACAAGAGTTTGCTGAAAATCAAATCCATTCAAATTTTCACATAATATTCAATATTTAATTAATTAAATATTAATTTATCTATGCATGTTTGTTCAATAATATATTTAAAATGGTGTTTCATATTAAAATTTTTTCTTCATGGTTTATTCCGAAATAATTTTTTTCCTAGTTGAGGCATAACATTACATCGGGTGTCAAGGTTGGGCCCCTTTTCTTTTATATTTTCATTTTTTCTTTTCTATTTTTCCTTTTTTTTTCTTTTTTTCTTCCTTTACTTTTCTCCTTTGGCTTGTTATGTATTACTAATGTAATCTACCCTTTGGGGTTCCTCAATTGAGAGAGGGTGAGGGTGAGAAGAGAGGGGGTGGGAGAAGTGGAGGCACCACAACAGAGCTCGGGTCATGTCGGATCATCATGCGACATCTTTAGATCTTGGATTGAGTCAAAGATTTATCAGTTTCCACTTAAAGGTATGATAGTTTTATGATTTATGACAGAAATCATCATGGGATAGTTTTTTTGGTACCCATTGGGGGCCAATTTATGGTTTTCTGGGAGATGTCAGTGGTTTCAGGGTGATTTGGGGGCTTCCCATTTGGGGAAACTGATGTACACTACATGTGGTTTAAGGAACACACGTTGTGTGTTATTTCTATTGTTGGAAGATGTGTTTTTATAAGTAAAGACAATGTAATTTAATTACACAGTGTGTAGTATTTATTGCCCAAGTACTTGTCCATACTATAGAGTACACATGCAAAAACAATTTTTCGAAGTACATGTCATGTACTCTGGGTAAACGTTGTGTAGTGGGACATAGACAAACACCACATGTGAGGGGTACATGGATGTGTAGTTATACATAGGAAGATCCCATGTATGACCTAGACATGTAGTGGTACACAGGTATACCCCATGTCTTCCATATCCATGTAGAAGTACATGGTCAGGTGAACCTTTGAGAGTACATGTCAGGTACATAGAAGAACATGCCTTGTACCTCATCCAACAGGGTTTTTGGGCGTTCTATTCCCCGAGGGAAAAATTAGACTTTTGATTATACCATTATGAGTATTTTTTCATGTAGATCATGATGGTGGAATGATTTTGATATTTATGGGCCATATGGATTGTGTTTTGGAATGATAGAGTTCATCTAAAGGATTTCATTGAGGTTTGATTCCAAAATACACCCGGGGGTTGGGTTGTGAGCTATGAGGCCTAGGTGAGGGTTATGAGTTCGGTGATTATCCTAGCTTGAGTGCTCCATGGTGATCTTTTTTGGTTATTTGGATGGATTTTAGAAGGCAATATCACACGGTATCATTGAGGATATCTTGGTTTTCTCCTTTCTAAGGACCAATTGCTCACGATTAGAGAATTTGGGGTTTAACTTCTATGTTTGAGGAATAGAGATGTTGGAGCTTTCATGATTGTTTGATTATTTGGGTTGGAAGTTATGTTTAGGAATTGTTGAACTATTGAGTTGAGTCAGAGGGACTCTTGAGGATGCCTTAGCAGTCTGGTTACTGATTGGCTAATAAGTGATTGTCATAATAGGTAGTTGGGAATGCATGGGTGGCATGGTTTAACTTGGATGAGGAGCCCCTGGGAGGGACTTTTTTTTATTTGGTTGTGAGGAATGTTATAAACAAACATGCAGGCACGATTTGATTCTGTATGCATGTTGGGATTATTGTTGACTAAGGATCATATGGAGGCCACTGAGGTTTGTTTGGGATGTTTCTGATATGGGTGTGTCTCATGTTTTTGACTGAGCTAGAGGAACCCCTGATATGGTGTCCTGAACTTGTTGTGGCCTTTTTGCCATTTGGAGATTATTCTACAGGAATGGTCTAAGAGTTTCGGAGAAGAAGGGGAGTCTCATAGAGTATTATTACCAAGATAATGAGGAAGGTATTTGGTTTCAAGTGTTTTATTTTATTGTCAAGTAATGCTTTTGAAGAAAGAAAATCACCTCACTTTGTATTTGGTGAAAATCATATTGATGGTTATTTTCAAAATAATCAGACTCACTTTGTTTAAGAAAAGTCCATCATAATGAAAATAAGATGGTTTAAGGAAAAGATTTTGATCAGACTCACCTTTGGTCCGAAATGGAAAAGATCATAATGGGGAATTGATCATATTCACATTGAATCCAAGGATCAACTTTAGAATTCATCTTGCTAGAAAAAAATGGTCATTAGATTCACTCTATATCTGGTGTGAAAGGAGTGATTGTTTTTATGGAGAATTAGAGTCTGCATGACTACAATTAATTTAAATACGATTATGCTTTGCTGATTTGTATTTCACATAAATCATAAGTTTATTGGGGAACTTATGATGCGATCTTGATGAAATAAAGGGGGAGTTAAAGAGATTTTGTTGATCGTATTCAGATTGATCAGATCTGGATGAAAAGAAAAGGGTTATAGTTATTTAATATAGGCCTTGGTAGAAAAATATGTTAGTGAGGATGAGGAAGAGAAAGTTTGTACCGAAGAAATCATACTCATAATGATCATAACCAGAATGATCATATCTAGGATGATCATTATTAGGATGATTTTATCTAGGAAAATCATACCTAGAATGATCATATCCAAGCCAATCATACCTGGTGATGCAAAACGGGCCCATGGTCCATGGGATTTGTGGGTATGGGGTAGATGCGGGGCGGGGCAGGCCTAAAACTTTTGACCGCTAAGAGCACGGGCCAATGCGGGTTGAGCTTGCGCAGATGCAGGCCAAATTGGGTTCAACTAGCATGGGTGCGGGCTGACTCATAGGACTAATTTAATTGTTTTTACATGATATGCCTTTTTAGAATTTTAGTTTTTTTTATAAAAAACATGATTTAACCATGACATTTGATTTATCACCGTAATGGTCATACTAATTCACTATTCATTTACATGTCAATTTTAAATAGGTCTATATTTATTTTTTTAATATGATATTATAATATTTATATAGTAATTATTTAACAAATTCACATGGTGTGTCATCCAACCTCTCAAAAAATGGAACTCATCTCTCCTACACGTGGTTTCAATTCTAAAAGAGATTTTAATTTCAATATATTTTTGGAGAGATTTAATTTTGTTTTTAATTAATTTTATTTTGTTATTAAGAAAACATGAAAGGACCTCAGGAGTCCCTAATAGCCTTCTTTGAAACCTCTCATTGCTTGAAGCGTCATAATTCATTCATAGGTCCAGTCATTCGCATTGCCGAATAATCAATATCATCATTTTTCTCCACTTATTGATCACTCATCTTCTTTGCAATGAAAAAGTTCACCACCACATCAGTGTCGGCACATGACACCATTAACCCATAGAAAAACGTTCCATCATATCTCTTAAAACTCATGCTATTGTAAATACATACTTCTCCTAACAACTAAAATTAATAAAGAAAAAAAATACAATATTTAAATTATTATAAGTAGTATTTTTTTAAATGAGGGCAGCCCGTGGGCTTATACGGGGATGGGTGGGTTTTGATTTTTTTGTTCACATTATATGTGGGATTTTGCGGACAAACCCACGTGGGCTAAAAAGCGTGTGGGCTTGGCCCGCTCTGGCCCACCTCGCCCATTTCACATTACTAATTGTACCCAGAAAATATCATACTTTGGAAAATCATACTCAGAAAGATCTTACCCAAAATTATCATATCTGGGATGATCATATCGTGGACAATCGTACCCAGAATGATATTATCTGGGCCAATCATACCCAAAAAAGATCATACTATGGACAATCATACTCAGACTAAGTTAGAAATAAATCCGGTTGGTGAAGTTGAAAGCTATTGGCGTAGGTCCTTCGTATCCAATATTCTATCATACTCAAGAAGAATTGTTTTTCAAACAAAGGCCAAAGAAAATGGAATTGAGCTAAAGGTGATGATAATCATAATGCCAAAGACTGATAAAAATGTAGTCAACCATTTGAGATGGTTGAATGATTTGATAAAGGAAGTGATAGATGAAATATGATTTGATTCCAAATGACTTCATAAAGTGGGTCAAGAGTTGAATTACCTTGTTTTCTTTTCAAATGATTTTTTGAAGTAGTTCAAGAGAAAAAGTGAATATGTAAAACTGATTCAAGAGAAGAGATGTATGATTTTTCTAAATGTGTTTTCATGGGGGGGGATTGACATTCAAAATAATGATAGCATTCAATTGATACAGAGAATCATATTCAACAATCCGAATGGTATCTATTGAGATTTGGGTGAATTTTGTTGTGTGGGAAAGATTTTTGGATTCTCTCCAAAACATTCGCGGGTCGCCTATAAAAGGAAAAACGTACTATGCACTTTTTCTGACTGATGTATTCCTCACAACATAAGAGAGAGAAGCTCCATATTTTAGAGATAAGAAAAAGTTTCCATATTTACTTGTGTGGAAGAATTTTTTTTATGGATTTAAGTGAAAGAGATGAGACAAGATCACAACATTGTATTCGACTGACAACTAGCATTTTTATTGATTTTGAAAGAAATGTTGATACATGGAAATCATGGAGGTTGAAAAAAGTGCAGTCCCAAAGAATCACTAATCAAAAACTTCATCCCCTCACTAGGAAAAGAACCTATATTAAGGAAAAGAGACATAATTTTATTGGGCGAAGCTCTAGACGCCATGAAATCTGCCACCTGGTTCCCTTCCCACCATGTGTGAGTGATATCAATAAGATTACCCACAATCTACTTGCACTTCATGATGATATAAACACTATTCCACGGAACACGACCTTTACCTGCTAATGCTTTGAAGAGAAATAAAAAATCTATTTAAACCACTTTAAGAGTGATATCTGGCTATCCACACATCTCCAAACCCATGAGCATAGCCAGCGCTTCAGCCTGGAAAACGTCGCCCCTGCCCTAGAAAGCAGAAAATGCTGCTACAACAGACCCTACCTAGTTCCGGATAACACCTCCACCTCTCATATCCCCCCACAAGTGATCCATCCATGTTGAGTTTTAGGATGAAGGTAAGTGGATTCCAACGTAACTAGTTCCCAGGGCCCAACTCCCTGCTTTGGCTAGACATAAGACAGTTGGGTATAATAGCCTTCACCGATGGCGCGTCCTGGCAACTAGTACACATCCGAACCAAGTCCTGAAAAGAATTATTCATTATGAAAATGATACTGGCCTGTGTACCTGTAATTTTTTTGTGCCGCGCATAATTCCTTCCACTCCAAAGGGTCCATCATCCAGCAAGTATCAAAATAGTCTGAGCCTTCCTTTCAGGTCCTTGACCGCCCATGCCTTGAAACTATGCAGTTAAGAAGCTTTCCATCGTCCCTCCCTGTCCGTTCCACCCAGTGAAAGCACTGAACACTGGCCATATCCAACCAGCCCATTCACTATGAAAAACAAATTCCCCAATGATTCTATTTTGGGCTCACGGAAACACCAACACCTGGAGGAAAAGCTAACACCCACACACTGAATATTATCATCAGTAGGCAGAGCTCAGATCCTTAACCACCACAAAAGGAAATTAAATTTTAAGGGTACCTCCCTACAGCACATTATCTCCCCCCCATGTATCATCATCATTTTCATCCCTCCTCACCCGAGCAAAATTCTTTAAAGATAACACACCTGATGAATAGCCTGTAAAAATAAGATTGTCATGCTCATCATTGATAACAATACTATTGAAGAAAGACCATTGACTATCATCCATGATGGCCTGAATAAAAACAGGATGGCCACTAGCCTCACGAAATGATATATTCAGTGTGGGGCCTCCTGGAAACCACAACCTACCATCCCCCCAATCTTGTAGCCAAAAATAAATATCACCACTTCCAACCATCCATCTAGAGTGCTGTGACAAAACCTCCAGGTAAGGGTGAATTAGTTTCCAAACCCTAGAGGGTCGAGCTCTCTTCTCATCCACATTTGTGCCATATCTGTCCTGCATTATCCTGCCCCAAATAGTTCTTACCTCCATAGCCTCCCATGAAATTTTATCATGTAGACCTTTCATGGTCAAAGAAACACTCCTCATATTGATACCCCCATCGGAGAGGGGTTTTGCAAGGCATTTTCCAGACGCCCAGTGATGCCTGCCTTCCATCTGCCCATCCCATATAAAAGACACCATAATCTTCTCCAAGTTTGTGATAACACTACTGGGAAACTTCATGTTGGACATTACATACATCGTAATAGAAACAAGAACACTATTCACCAGTGTAATGCGATCTCTAAATGACAAAAATGCATTCTTCCAATTGAAGATGCACCGTGTGAGCTTAGAAACCAACTTATCAAAATGCTGAATTCTAAGAGAGTGAGGGCTCACCGGTGCCCCAAGATACTCTGTAAGAAATGAGCCCCTATTTATGTTCAAGTTGTACTCAAGAGTTCTAAACCTGCTCTCTGAGATATCCTTGGATGAATAAAACAAACTTTTCCCCTGGTTCACAACCTGACCACTCCACATGCAATACTCTCCTAAAAGATCATTCATCCCCTGCACTGATATTCTACTACCATTGATAAATAGAATTGTGTCATCTGCAAACATCAAATGTAAAATTCCCCTTGGTACATTCCTATTCTGGGAAGGAAAAACTCTCCCCATGAGAAGATCCTGGTTGATATAGTATCTAAAGACATTTTGGGATAGGATGAACAGAGTTGGGGAGAGGGGGTCCCCTTGCCCTAGACCTTTGAAAGACTTGGAAAAAACAACTATTTTCCCAAAAATGATGTTGATATCTAGGCCAAACTAACGCACCGAAAAAGTAGATCAATAGTCCTGTTGGAGAACCCCATGCAAGCCAACACCCTCAATATGAATCCCCATCCAAGTCATTCATAAGCCTTTATCATATCTAATTTGATCACCAAGTTGCCTCCAAAAGACTTATTGTTAATATCACTAACCACTTATTGCATCACTCCAATTTCCCTTGAATTGAACGCCCTTTAATAATGCCATGTTGTTCCGGAGACACCCAAGTATTCAAATGAAGTGTGATCCTTTTATTGAGAATGCTGGCCAAAACCTTGTATGGAATATTACTCATGCTAATAGGCCGATATTGATCAATGGAATGAGGATTATGAATATTTGGAATCACACCATCTTGGTTTCACATGAAATGCGCGGAAAATTCCCACCTTGAAAAAAGTCTAGCACTGCCTTCACTAAATATCCCTTAACTGTATCCCAAGACGCCCTATAAAAAGACCCCATAATGCCATCAGGCCTAGGTGCGCTCTCCGGATTCAAAGTCCATATAGCCTCACACACATCAGTCTCCTCCGGAGTTCTCCTCAAGCACATGTCAACTTCCTCTGAAACACAGTTCGGACTTGCCTAAAAAATTTAAGCATCACTTCTCGGATACCCACCATTCAAGCCAGGATTGGGACCTGCCAAAAGGGATTGGATACTTTCATTGACCATGACTCCAACCTCATCCCATTCAGTATAATAAGAACCATCCTACATTATAATATTCGGTCTCTGGACACGATGACGCTCCTTAATACAAGCTTTAAAAAAACCAGTGTTACGATCCCCCTCCCGTAGCCACCGAATTCTAGCCCCTTCTCTAGCCATCCATTCCTGCCTCAGAAGAATATCAGATAAAATATCTTTTTTCAGCCTTAACATAGTATAAAGAGTTTCATCCCATTCCTGCTCCAGACCCTTCTCCATTCGGACAATATCCTTACAAATTTCCACCAAATCATTATCCCTCACAGGTATATCATTACTCCATCGCCATAGTTAATATTTAAGGCACCTGATCTTGTTATGGAGTGTAATCCACAGATTTCCCATCTGATGTAGACTCCAGGCCTCCCTAACCATGTCATTGAAACTTGTTTCCTCCACCCAAGTATTAGAAAACCTAAACTTCTCTCCTCATGACGATCCGGAATCTAAGGAAAGTCGAAGTGGAGAATTATCAGAGAGACATAGAGGTAAATGAGAGACTTTAGCATCCGGGAATAAAGTTAAACCATCCTCATTCATCAAGCATCAGTCAAGGCGACACCAAGTCTGATGTCCTCCTCGTGGATTCTGACACCATGTGACCTTATCTCCTTCAAACCCCACATCCAATAAACCACTAGTCTCCATAAACGATACAAAATCTTGGCTGGCGGTCCTAGGAAAAGCACCACTCCACTGTTTCTCCTCTGGACTAGCTATGACATTAATGTCTTCCCCAACAATCCAAGGATCAAAATCAGAGATAATACCATCCAATTCCATCCAAAGTGCCTATCTTTCTTGAGAAAGGCACTTAGCATAGACAAAATCAAAGAAAAACGAATGAAGCCCAATAGAAACTTTAGTATCCAAAAACTGATCGGACACAGCATGCCTATCAACTGTGATGTGATCCTTCCAATACAACCAAATCCGGGAGTTTAGAGAATCCCCATGAATGAAACCCTTGACTCTCAGCCTTTGAGCATATTCCCCGACTTTACTATGCCCCTCTTACCCTATTTGTGCTAAGAGGGTGCACACGTACTTATGGATTGTCTTCAAATTAATACATAAGTGAAAGAGAATATCCTACTTGTAATAATCCAATGATTGTTTTTAGTGGACTGTGTGATATTTAATATTCTCCAAACCATACCAAGTATTTAGCTATTTGTATTGAATAGTGAAACTTGTAAATACTTGTGTTCATATAGATGTGTGTTTGACTTGTTTTTAACAGGGAATATAATTTTTAACAGGTGGTGACGGTTGTTTCAATTTTAAGGAAACATAAAAAATATATAACCTATTCACCCCTCCCCCTCTCAGTGATATAATTATCCCGATGGTTTAGATACAAGTGGTATTAAAGTATATGTTCCCTTTTCTTTTTCTTTACTAATGGATAATTTGAATTGTGTGAACTGTAAAGGTATTCCGGTTTTAGATGTAAATAATTATCATATCTAGGAAGATAAAATGTCACCTCATCTTATGTCTATTGGATAGGATGTTCTTGAAGCTGCAACAGATGGGTTTCCTCCTATTGATTTGAAATATCCTCTTACATATATTGATAATAATAATCTGTAGAATGATGGAAGGGCCTAGAATTATATATTATTATCACTTTATAAAAGTGAATTCCTATGTTTGAAAGTAGTTTCCATATCCAAAGGTTTATGGGATAAATTTAAAAACATATACGAAGGAAATATAATAGTGAAGAAGGAAAAACATAAAATTTGGAGATTGAGGTTTGAAGACTTGAAGATGGTGAGTATGAATATATTGGGGAATTATTTACTAGGGTAAATGAAATTGTGAGTACTATCAAATATCATTGTGAAAAGTTAGATGATTTTATAGTTGTTTAAAATATATTGAGAATCATTCCAAACAAGTTTGATGAAAAAGTGTATTCATTGGAAGACATACCCTGAAACATTATCTATTTATGATTTTTATAAAACTCTCATAACTTATAAAATAAGAAAAGAGAAGTCTATGAAAAGAAAAACTAAAGTTGATAGAGAAACATCTATCAGGAATTATAAGAAATAAAAGTAAAAAGATTTTCTTATTAAAGATGAAGATGGTGATTCTAATTCTGAAAATGTTGTATGTAAAAATCTTGAGGATATTTTATCCTTGTTTTCTAAAAATAATAAGATAAGTATAGGGAAATATAAAGTGAAATTTCCCTTGAACGGTTTTTAATGTAGAGGCACTAGTCACATTGTGGATAATTATCCCCTAAGAAATAAATAAGAGTATAGATATGAAGAAGAAATTAATCCGAGAAGATCATAGAAGAAATAGGGAGATAAGGGAAAATTGAATTCCATAGGGAAAGGAATAAAATTATTCAAATACAAAAGAAGAAGTTTCCTGTCTAAAGATGAAGAAGAAGAAAGAAGTGATTTGGAATCCAAAAAATTAGTTCAATATGGTATTGAAAATACTTTTATTGAAACAATGGATAATAAAGAATTCAAAAACATTAGTTTTGAAGAAGAATTAGAAACTCAACTTGAACATCATTTTAAAGAAGAGTTGAAAGAGTGTTTGAGAAGGATTAGAAGTCTTGAAAAGAAATACAAAAAGTTGGAAAATGAATGTTCATAAAAAAGTAATCAAGAGTGTTTTAGGATGTGAAAATAAGACTGGGGAAAAAGTACAGGTTTCAAAAACACTATCACTGAAGTTGGTGAAAGTTCTCAAAAGGAGAAAACTAAGAAGGATCAATAAAATATACCTTCAAAGGTTTAGAAAAAATATTATTTTTTTAAAAGAAGAAATATGGGAAAGTCATGTATGTGGCCAAGACCAACAAAGGTGGGAATTCATAAGTCTCAAAGAAACCTGAGTCTAGAAAAGTTTTAATGACTTCTAGTTATGATAATGAAAAAAAGAAAATGAAGACTCTGATTGATAATATAAAGGTTGGTGGATCAAAAAATGAAGAGAAGAAGGAGGTTGAGAAACATATTCACACTTCCAATCAATATAGAAGTTTTATAGGAAAATAATCCTATGGCTATTGATGGTATTGTGATGGATTGAAAAAAAATATGTGTTGGTTCAACTAAATAAATTACTATTATTCCATAGGTTATGAAAGGTAGAGGGTGTGGGGGATTCAATTCCCTCAAAATAAGATGTCTGAGAAGGTTGTTTTGAAGAAACCTAAGAATGGTAGAGTAAAAATTAAAAATGGGTTCCAACCTTTGGAAACTATCTATGAAAGATGTGAACAACCTAGACACCATAAAAAAGGATGTATTATTTTGTTACAAGCACAAAAAAATATTATTAACAATTCTCAGAAGCTAAAGATGAAAAATAAAAAGTAAGAATAAAAGGTTCCTGTCATTGAAACCAAATTGAATGATACAAAATTAGAATGACCTTGGATTCTTGAAAGTGGGTGTTTTTATCATATGACATGAGATTTTAAATTTTTGAATAATGTTAAATATTTTAAAGAAGTCACAGTGAAATTTGGCAACGATGAATCCCTAAGAATCCAAGGTGTCAGATCAACCATCATTGGAAAAGAAAATTTCAAATCCAAGAAATATTTATATGTTGATGGGGTAAAACATAATTTTCTAAGAATTTCACAATTGTGTGATGAGTTTAACAAATATATCTTCAAAAAACATGGGTTTTTTTGTGAAAAATGAAGATTATGGAAGGATTGTTACAAGAGGCCAACGTAAAAAATAAAATTTGTTTCAGATTGGGGAAATACAAAACTATTGTTACACGTGTATGGTGGAATAGAATCAATTGGCATAAAATACTGGGACACATGTGTCAAAGAAACATGATCACATTATCTAAAAGTGATAGTGTTTGAGACATTCATGATTTTCCAAGAAGAAGAGATTGGTGTTGCACTATTTTTCAGAAAGGAAAGATTACAAATGTTGTGCATAAGAAAGTTGATATTTGTTTAAGAAAACCATTGGAGATAATTCATTCTAATATCTATGGGAAAATGGAAAAAAACAAACAAATAGATATAAACACATCATTACTTTCATTTATGATTTTACTCACATTAGTTGTGTTATGTGTATGAAACATAAATTAGATGCTTTGAAAATGTTTAAATGTTTTAGAAGGAAAGCGGAAAATAAATGTGAGTATTCAGTAAAAAATATGAGAACAAACAATAGTGGTGAATATAGAAGTGAATAATTAAAAATTTATCTTGAGAAGTATTTAATTCGTTATGATTATAGTTCCCAATACACTCCACAACAAAATGGGGCCGCTGAAAGAAAAAATAGAAATTTGGTGGAAATGGAAAGAACTGTGTTTCTTGAACATGGCCTCCCTAATTACTTTTTATGGAAATCCATGAGTACTGTTGGTTATATTCAAGACCATTTTTTCTATAGGACTTATTCATATTTTAATCCATGTGAATTTTTTATGGAAAAACTCTCAGTTTGATGCACTTTAGAGTTTTCAGGAGTCCATGTTATAAAGAAGAAAGGTGGAAACTATGGAATGTTTGATGAGAAAGGTGAAGATGAAATATTTCTTGGCTATGCTCCAAATGGAAGAGGATATAGATTATTCAACAAAGAAACAAAAATATTGTTAGATTACATTAATGTGAATGTAATTGAAAGAGTTGAGAGAGACAAACATACTCAGGCAGAAATGGAAGGTGAGAAAGATAAGGAAAACAATTATGATATGGATACAGATAATTGTAATCATACTCAAGAGGAAGAATCAGACTTAGCCATTTCTAGTTATGAGTAAGATACTCAAAAATATCATCCTTGGATGAAGAAGCAAGTGGAACCTCATAATATAATTGGTGATCAACATTAGAAGGTTCAAATAAGAAGAAAAACAAATTATATTACATGTACTTCTTTGTATTCAAAATTGGAGATTAATGATTAAAAAATGATTTTGAGTATCTAGAATGGGTTTGTGCCATGAATGAAGAGTTATATCGGAATGAAAATAATGATACATGGGATCTCGTACCCAATCTTGAAAACAAAAACATCATTGGAAGAAAGTGGGGGTTTCAGAATAAGCTGAATGAAGAATGTAAGGTGATAATAATCAAACAAAGATTGGTGTGCAATGGGTATTCACAAATTGAAGGTATTGATTTTGATGAAACCTTTGATCCTATGGCAAAAATTGAAACAACCATAATCATTCATGATATTGCTACACAACGAGGCTACAATATCATTCAAATGGATGTCAAATCTGCATTCTTCAATGGTGATATTTAAGAGGAAGTTGATATTTAACAACCTTGTGGATTTGTTTTTGTAAAAGATGAAAGTTATGTGTATATATTGAAAAATGATTTTTATGTCCTAAAAAAATCTTTGAGGGCATGGTACTCTAAATTGGATACATGGTTAAGGCAGATGAATTTCATGAAAGGTAGAGTGGATAATTATATTTACATCAAATAAAGTCAAGAGTATTCCATCATGGTAAATATTTTTGTGGATAATATTATCTTTCTTGGGAATAATGAAATAAGTTGTGAAAGGTTTGTTGATGAAATGAAAATAGTTTTTGAAATTTCTATGCTGGGGTAAATGAAATACTTTCTTGGGTTAAAAATATTACAAAAGGAGAAATCCATTTTTTTCTCAAGAAAAGTGTGCTAAAGAACTTATCAAAACGTTTGACATGGAAAAAAACCTATTTCCACACTAATTTCAATGGAAACAAAGTTATTTAGAGATGGAGAAGGAAAATGAGTTTATTAGAAATAATTTATAAAGATGATCTGAGGTTTGTTGTATTTGACTGCCTCAAGACCCGACATTGTTTATGTTTTCACATTATGTGAAATATTTCAGAGTGATCCAAAAGAATCACATTTCTTACTGGAAGAAGAATCTAAAATACATCAAAGGCACAACAGAATTTGGAATTAGGTATGGAATCTCATATAGTATCAAATTGTTTGGGTATTTAGATGTAGATTGGTAGGAAATGTTGATGATAGAAGATCCACATCTGGTGAATTATTCTTTATGGTAAATAATTGTTTTAGTTGTAATTCAAAGAAATAGAATTTGTAACTCTAAGTACGGTTGAAGTTGAGTATGATGCTGCCACTCAATCCACTACTCAACTTATGTGGATGAAAACTCAATTGGAAGATTTACTTGTTGAAGTTCAGTTACACTTGCTCTTGGGTTGTGATAATCAAAGTACAATCAATATTTCCAGGAATCCATTTCAACATTCTCATTCAGAACATATCGATATCAAATTTAATTTTATCAAAGAGCACACAGAGAAGAATGAATTGAATATCGAGTATGTTCCAACATTCAAGGTTGAGGTATGTGTTTATTTCCCCTCTCTTATCTTACATTTAGATTTTATTATCAATGGGGAGACATGTTTCATAAATGAATGTATTTTATATAAAAAGAGGGATTTGTGGGTAAGATGTGAATTCAGAATTGTATTGTTTGTGAACTATTATAACTATTTGTTAGAGTGGTTATAGGAAATGAATTGTTTTTTCTTCCAGGAAAGTGAAAAAGAAAAGAAATAGAGTTGAAGATTTTTTCATATCACTTCTTTTGGAAAACTTGGATTTGTTGTTAATAATTCTTGTTTCCTATAATGAGTTAGCTCACATAGGATTAGAATTATTGATAAGTGATCCATTTCTTGAGGATATAATGGTATTTGATTTATGAGGAAGATATTTGTTTTCAAGTGATTGAAAATTACTTTTTTTATTATAAAACACTTTTATGGGACAAGTGAGAAACCAAGAAGTCCCTAATGAAAGAAACAAAACACCCCACGCAGAGAGAACCCAGAACAAACTACAAGATCTACCCCTCCCTAGCAGTTACTCCATGACTACAAGACTTCACCAAGCAGGAACCTTTAGCAAGCAGTCCCATGAAAAAATACATGGGTAAGAAACCGATGGCAAGCCAAACCCTCTCAATAATCCATGTCCAAAATTCCTGACTCGATGAAGACTTTATGCTCCGATCCCCTTTTGAAGTAGATCCAAGTAGATTGGTGGAAACAAAGCACCAACACATTGCAGCAGCACCGAGCAAAAGGAATCCAGAAGCAGACACAACACATATAATAAATACTCTCATTCAAGATAAACAATCCCACAAACAAAACCAAATTCATTAAAGATTAACTAGATTTTACCCAACCCCATATCCCTAAACAATTTCTAGGAAATTAATGAAATCTGAGTGGTAGGCGCCTCCTTAAGAAGATCCTCTACTCGGATGGACAACTTGTCCTATGTCTGAATATACTCTTCAAGATTGATATTCCCAATATTGAATCCCCTAACTAATATTGAGCAATTCCTATATATCCAAGCAAGTTTTTACTCATTAAGGTAAATCCTTAAAGGTCTCCCCATCAATTTAGCAGCTTCTTCTTCGGTTGATTTGAGATACAAAACTTGTTGCACCGGTTCTTCTTCTGAGCACATGAGAAAATCCAAGGAGTGTTCATCCACAACACATGTCTTGAAATGTTTTTCCATCTGTTTTTCTTTCTATTTCTTTGCTGACTGTGTCTCCATAGGAAGAGGTAAGTAGAAGAAATCCTTCTTTCCCTTATGACTTCCTTTCCGCCCTTCCAATGATATCCTGACTCGAACACCATCCATCTCCTAAACCATATCATTATAATCTTCCAAAATTCCCTCTCCATCAATAAGCTCCTCATGAACCTCCTTCAACATCAATTCATGAGACTGTATGTCTGATACCTCCTTAACAGCACAGTCCCACATCCTACCCCCTCCATATCAAGTCATGTGTCATCAAATTCAAGACACTGAAAACTGTTGCAAACTTGGACATTAGTTTTAGGAATTTATAAACTCAACCTTCCTGATGCCTTCACCCAACCCTTAATTCCTTCAATAGTCGTATAAACCCTTGATTTTTGGCCCTCAGAAACCTAGTGATACTCCACTTCCCCCTCTGGATTGGTCACTTCCACTGCATCCTTAAAAGGACCTGTAGTTCTATTTCCTGAGCTCTTCGATGCAGTAGAGGGGAAACCCGCTCCCACATTAGTAGTTGAACGAGTGACTTCTAACCCCCCGCACTCCTGTGAACCCAACGAAATGGCCCTTAACTGCTAGCCATGATTATAGGTGACACCTCCGTATGCAGGTTCCTTAAGCCGCACATCCCGACCATGCATGGGTCCTCAGTCAGGACCCTTACCTTTTCCAACCAAAGTTGTATCTAGCTTTTGTATTGGGTTCCACCTAGCTCGAGGTTCACCATGCACTAATTTATCAATATTCATGCCCCCTTTCCCTTGACATAAGAAAGGTACATCATAATGAACATAATCTATTTCAAGGAATTTTTTTTGATCAGACTCACCTTGGGTCTAAAATGGGAAAATATCATAATGAGGAATTGATCAGATTCACATTAAATCTAATGGTAGAATTGGGAATGAATCTTCATAGAATTAAATTGCCATAAGAATCGCTCTAAATACAGTGTATAATGAGTGATTTATTTATGGAGAATTAGAGTATGTATGAATATGATTAATTTAAATGTGATGATAATTTTCTAATTTTTATTTCACATAAATCATAAGTTGATTGGATAACTAATGATAAAATATTGATGAAATAAAGGGGGATTGAAAGATATGTTTCCAATCGTATTCATATTGATTGGTTTTGGATGAAAAGAAAAGGGTGTTGCTGATCGTATTCAGGCATAGGAAGAAAAAGATGTTGGTGAGGCCGAGGAAGAAAAAGTTTGTACTAATGAAATCATACGTAGAATGATCATACATAGAATGACCATATCCAATACGATCATTATCAGGATGATCATATCTAGGCCAATCATACCTAGAATGATCGTATCCAGGCCAATTGTATTGAGAAAAGATCGCACTCTGTATAATCTTACTCTGAATGATCGTACCCATAATGATCATTTTTAGGATGATCATTGTCAAGATGATTGTATCCAGGCCAATCGTACCCAGAATGATCATATCCAGGAAAATCGTACCTAGAAAATATTGTACTCTAGATATCCGTACTCAGACTTTGTTGGATATAAAACTGGTTGGTGATATTGAAAGTTGTTGTCATTGGTCCATTGTATTCATCATTCAATCACAGAGAGGAAGAATTGTTTCTCAATCAAAGACCTATGGAAATGGAATTTATCTGAAGCCAAATAAATCATAATGACAAGGAATTATCAAAAATGTATTCAACCATTTGATATGGTTGAATGATTTACTGAAGGAAGAGATAAAAAAACGATGATTAGTTTCCAAATGTCTTCATTAAGTGGGTCAAGAGTTGAATTAATTTGTATTCTTTTCAAATGAATTTTTAAAATACGTCAAGAAAAGAAGTGAATAAATAAAAGTGATTTCAGAGTATAGATAAAGGAGTTTTCTAAATGTGTTATCATGGGGGGACTTACATTCAAAATAATGATAGTATTCAATTGATACAGAGCATCGTATTCAGAAATCATAACAGTATCCATTTATCTATACATTTACATTCAATTGATACATATTTTTGTTTTGATGAAATCAGAATGATATGAAGATGTTACGGTGTTTGATGAATATTGTAGAAGAATTGAGAACATTCAAGAAGAGTTTACAATGTCAAAATACACCCAAGATTTTAGGGGAAATTTAGATTTTGGTGATTTTGATTGAGAGGGAATGATTTTGGGATTCCATATAAAAAATTCATGGGTCACCTATAAAAGGTTAAGTGTACTTTGCAATTTTTCTAACTGATGAACTATTTACTACAAAATAGAGAGAAGCTCCGAGTTATAGAGAGAATAAGAAGTTTCCTTATTCACTTGTTTTGAAGAAGTTTTGAAATATTTAAGTGAAAGAGAAGAGAAAAGATCACAACAATTTTTTTAGCTAATCATTGTATTTAGTTATTATCGTACTGAGCTGATTACTGTATTCTCCTCTTCAATTGTATTCAGATGATCATCATATCGGGCTGGATTAATCAGATTAGGAATCTCCATACAAGGATTTCCAAACCAAGGAATAAGAAGTTTTGTATTGTCTCAACCATACTCATCCGGTGTTATATATTTTCATATCAAGTAATTATATTGGGAATAATTGGAATTAGAAAAATCAGGCTAAGATAATCATACCGAGAAGAATCGTATTGGGGAGAATCAGACTCAGAGGAATCAGACTGGGAAAATAAAAATGAGCTTTTCCATAACAAACTCTAAGAGGTTATTACCATCTTCTAGGTAAGAAATTGAAGAACTTTTTTCAATTGAATAAATTTATAGAATTGAAAAGTATCACAGTTAACACAAGTTGTTACACCAACTTTGTATTACCCTATATGTGCTAAGAGGGTGCACGCGTACATCTGGATTGTCTTCAAAGTACAACACGAGTGAAAGGGAATATAATAATAATTGTAATCCAATGATTGTTTTCTATTGGATTGTGTGGTATTGGATCTTATCCAAACCATACCAAGGGTATATCTTTTATAATGGAATAGTGAACCTTGTAAATACTTTTTTTTCTTATGGATGTGTGTTTGAATTGTTTTTAGCAGGGAATATATTCTTTCATTGGAGGCGAAGGTTGTTTAAATTTCAAGGAAACATAAAAGAAAAAGTATTACTAATTCACCCCTCTCCCTATCAGTGATACAATTATCCTGACTATACACTTACATAGAGGATTTCAATTTATACTGTGACCCTGAGGAATGTGGGAGATCCATGTTTGGTTGGGCACTATGGTGGGTTATTGAGAGCCCATAGTGGGTTAAGAAGATCCAAAGTGCTGATATAGGGTCCATACATTATTTTCTAAGAGTGGATTGACCATAATAGTTTATCTATTTGGATGGTGGGTTCAAGAGGTGGATTATAACACATTTGGTTAGCCTTTGAACATGTCATTTGAGGTATTTTATTCTCACGAATGTGGTTTGAGGAGGATACGCTTGTGATATTTTAGATAAGGCATTGACCCTGAGCTTTGATCTGGTTATCTCCACTGTTGGCTGGTTATTGTTAGATGGTCCTGGGGTTCTAATGGATAATTTAGATGAGTGCACCCCTCTAGTTGAGTATTTTCCCTAGATAGAGGTTATTTATCATTGATTTTGTTCCACTCCCAACCTTGTGTATGGAGCCATTTAGTAGTGGGTTTATAGGGTCTGTGTGGATAGACCGCATTGGGTAGTTTATCTGATGGATATATGGTGTATCATAAGTCATTCTGTAGAACTTATATGACATGATAAATCCATGACACATGGAGGGGAGATTCTATTGCAAGTTTAGACATGCAATTAGAGTCCTAGATCCAAGTAGATAGAAACCTATATTAATGACATGGGGTCTGGTATTAATTAATTCTTATTGTACATCTTGGAGATCCCATATACATCTGTTATATGAGTCTGTTTCCATGTGGCTAGGTGAGCTATGTGTTGTAAATCCTCTGATTTGGGACAAATCATGGGGTAGATTTACCACAGGTATCAGACTAGAACCCGTAGTTGAATGTTTTCATTTTTATTGTTTTTCCCCATTATTTTATGCAGTTTTTTCTTTATTCTAGTGGTTTTTAGTTTTTTGTTGGGTTGGACATATCATGTATGCATGAAATTATTATGAAAACATATTATAGGTTTACCATTGGGGGTGGCCTACTAGGATTTATTTCTCACCCCTAAATGTGCACCTTGGTGTGAATGCAGACCTAATGTATGATTTTAGGTTGAAGAATAGATTGCATGATGGATGGGGATAAGGCCTAGTGTTTCTTGATCGAGTGGAGTAACTTGTGTGGAGTCTTAGTATCAGGTGGGTGCAACTCTATCATCATTGAGACGGGGTATGTGGTTTGGCTTGGTGTTGGAAGTAGAGCCTATTGTTTTTATTTTAAATTTTTTTATTTTGTATATGTGGTTGGGCCAGTGGGTGACTGACTATTTTATATTTCACATTCTTTCATTTTGCATGATTGTATACTAAATTTCATTTATTATAACATGATTTTGTTTCAGTTTAGTTACTATTTATATTCTGATGTTCATCCATGTGTATTATATTGGTTATTTTATAATATTATTACACTCTAATCAGAGGGTATAGTCTCCACGCTATATGTTTTATACCCTCTCCACTGGTTAGTTGTAAGAAACATGGTTTTTAGAACGGGTTAAAATCCCAACCCGTTTTGAATTTTGACTGCTCTCTGAGAAAAGAGAAGAAACTAAGTAGTTTCTGGAAAATTGTAGATTACACGTAGTGTACCTTCAGTAAAATCCATGTACTTTGACCGTGTATGAAGGCCATACATGGAGTGTATGCCTATTGGCCGGGTAGAAGGATTTTAAAAAGTACATGTTGTGTACTATTTGTACACACCATATAGAGGGGACGTGTATGGGGATATATAGGGCGTGTTGGGGATGTCAGCCGGGTAGTGAAGTAGATGCTGTGTACCCCCTAGGTACACACCTTATTGTCAGTCGACAAGTCCTTGGTGAAATATCAGTCGTCATATGAATAGTAAAATGATACACATGGCGTGTAGTCCTAAGTACATGCCATGTATTTTTCTTTTTTTCCACTAAAATGGGTAGTATCCTCATTTTGAGGCTGAAACCCAAACCCTCAATGGGTTTGAACCAGGAGAGCCGACCAGAGCTCGTTTTTGCTCCAAAATCTACTTCCTAACTCTGTTATGATTTTCGTCAGATGTGTTGGAACCCCCTTGGTAAGGCCTTGATTCATTTTGATCCATTCATCTTGATTTCTATTCTAAACTGAGTTATAGTGGTTTGGATGTTTTTTATTCTTTTCTACATCTACCTTGTTTTAGACCTAATTGGAGGCTTTTATCAGAATAGTATCATCATACTAGTACGAGGTAGATGGTGCATACCTTATTTCATGTTTTTGCAGAATTTTGGGTGGTGTGGCTAATGGATCATGTTTGGATATTTTGAGAAAGAATATTTCATACCTGATTTAATATGTTAAATTGATTATGAGACCCATGGGATGCCTTTGGGTATGCCCTTTTACCTATTTTTCTTGAGAAGGGCCAGGCGAGGGGTTGTTACTCATTTTGGGCATTTTTTATGGGTACCAAGATGGTATAAGTTGTTTTTGTTTGATTATACTGCAGAGTTTAATTTTTTAAGTGAAAGTATGAATTGTTAGAGGCTTCTAAGACCTTGGTGATGGTATAGGACATCACATATCTAGTGAAATTCAACTATTTAGTTGTTTTTCATAATTAAGTATTTATTTTGAATAAATATATGAGATTTATGATAATGTATATGCTGGATCCTTCAAGTTGTGTTGGGAAAGGCTCATATTTTCTTGAGTGATACTGATCACAGGTTGGGCTTAGTTTGCGCTACATTGGGTGGATCTAACCACAAGATTGGGCGTTATGGATGTCGTCTTGACGCAGTGTGACTGGTATGTTTTGCATGGCCTAGGTTACTTGGATGTTGAGTCCATCACACTTAAGCAACATGGTCGCAGGGACACGAGGTGTCAGAGACATTGTGGCTTGGGTACTATTTTGGTGATTACCACTCACCCATAACTTTTAGTGGTGTACACATAGAGAGACTCTTTGATGAGGTTGTTTTTACAACTCTTGTGGGTAGAGGACCTCATTAGTTGATGTTTACGTACTATTAGCTTGGCGGTGCTTCCCTTAAGAAGCCACATAGAAGGTGAGGATCCTTCAAGGGATAGCATTGAGGATATCGGTTTGGGGGCAGAGGCTTTCCATTATTTTAGGGTAGATATTGTTGTCCCTCCGGTTACTTTATTTGATGGCATAAATCACTGTCTATCCAGTTACTTTATTTGAGCATAGACATCATTGTATCTATAGTTACTTATTGAGGACAAACATCACTGTTTATTTGGGTTACTACTGTTTGGGCATGCCTTTAAAACATCGGTACTTGAGACACGAGGTGTCAGGAGGCACATGGTGTTGGGTTACATGACATAGATTCTGACATTGTCCAAAGCAGGTAACACTTCACGGTGGATGCTGAGAACCAATAGATTTTATGTTTATTTTTGCATCATAATATTTACTTCTTTCCTTATAAATGATTATCTGCTTAAGAATTTATATTAGGTAAGTAACATTGGGTGGTATCCTACTGAGATTCATCTCACACCCTGCATGGGTCCTTCAGGATGCATGTAGAATTTATGGATTTATGTGAAGGAAAGAGGTCAGCCTTAGGAGATGGACAATATTAGTTTTTGCATGGAGGTGGTATGGACCATGAGGTCATTCTAGGCTTCAGTTCACTTTGTTTAGTTTCTATTCTATATCAGCATGCTTACTTGTTATTGTAGCTATAATTAGTTAGCCATTGGCACCCCTTTTTATATATTGATTTAATATAGATGCATGAATTTTATGTTTTGTAGTTGTTACAAGTGGTCACCATGCTATTGTGTTTACTTTACGCTAAAAATTCTAATGTATTGCTTCCGCTCTTAATTTCTATTGATTGTGCCTCCACTATGCGGGTCTGGTTCGAGTCTAGCGAGTCATTTATTTCTACTGCATGTTTTATATTATTTATCAGACCAGTACCATAATTTTTCCCCCACTAAGAGGGTATATCCTTCCCACTATACCTATCAAACCCTCACCGCTAGTCGGCAGCCTTTGGCATTCAGGGAGGTGCGCCTAAGGTAGTAACACCTGACCCGTTTAGCACTATTCGGGTGGATTTTCGGGTCTGGGTCATTACAAAGGGGTATCAGTGGAGTTCTTGATAGGGATTTAGTAGCAGTGTCTTGCTGGATATTAATGATATTGAGACTTTTATTTTTTATTTCTACTAGTTTTACTGTATGGGATATGGTAGACTAGAGATTGGTTGTTATTGGAACTAGGTTTCTAGCTTGTGCTTGGGTGCCTGCAGCCCCATGTATGAGGGATGGACAAGGTTTCCTTGGGTGGGAATTGATTTTTTTCTTCTGATCAGTTTAAAGTTTATATTATTTCCACCTCTATGTATCACTTGGTGTGTGATGTTATTTATTGTGATATGTAACCCTTGACCTGGTGAGGGAAGGGAAGAACTGGACCTTGTCCTAGTATGGAAAGGCGTGTTTGCTTGGATTTTTATAAGCACATTTTTTGGGTATTTCAATTTCATAACTGCACGTATGATTTGTGAAGTGATAATTCAATGTGAATAATATCAATTTCCACGCTTTGTATTCTTTGAAATCAGAAAAGGTTTAATTCCTGATAGGATTTATTGTTTATTTCAATGTGTTATTCCATGCTTTATATATTTGTAGAATTGCATATGGAAGGGTTTTTGGGTCTGGTTCTTATAAGAGAAGGCATGTACTATGGTTTAGGTTATTTTGATCATCAGGATTGGTTGACTCGGTCGTCAGTTTGAGGAAATGTTGGTTGTTAGGATGGGCATGGCCCGAGGTACTTTTGATACTTGGCTTTGTTGAGGGAATGTAAGGAGGCCATGAGGCCAGGATGCCATGGGTATGGGTTGTGGTGGGGGAGAGTAAGGGTAGAAGTTATTCTCAACCTTTTTTTACATTCCTTATCAACATTATATATATATTGTTATATATGTGGGATGTCTGACCATTTATGGTATTCAGTAGGTTCCTCCTAGACGATTCAGATGGAACGTCAGGCGGGTAATGGTATAGTGCCGTAGGAGCATGATCAGGTTCAGAATCCTGAGGGATAGGCAGAGCATGAGCCTCAGGTACAGGCTCAGGGACATGATCAGGCACAGGATCCAGTGTAGGCTGAACAACAACCGGGTTTGGTAGCATGTAGACTACGGCTCGACGAGCAACTCTGGTCTAGTTTGGTATGTGTCTTACAGGGGATCGATAGTGGTGTGTAGGGTACAGATCCATCTATGTAATATCTAATGAGGGAGTTCCAGTCGCAGCACCCATCACTTTTTTTAGGGTGAGGGTGGTCTACAGGCAGCTAAGAACTTGATAGAGAGCATGAAGATGATCTTTAAGCATCTTCAGATGCCTACAGGGCAAAGGGTCAAGCTGGCGACGTACATGCTGAAAGCACCGGTGAAGCGTTGGTGGGATGTACGGGTGGTGGGATGAATGGGTTCAAGCTTACAGACACAAAGGACTGGCATGTAAGAACATTGAGGACAGATTCTTCAAGAACTTATTCCTAGAGACACTGAGGGCAGAGAGAGCTCGGGAGTTCTCGAGCCTTCAGTAGGGAGACATGCCCATCATGGACTATGCAACTACTTTCACTGAACTGTCTCTCTTTGCATCTGGTATGGTAAGAGATGACTCAAAAAGGTATAGAAACTTCAAGGATGGCTTAAAACATTCCATTCAGATCCAAGTAAATGTATTCATGCTGGGTTCATTCTCATAGGTAGTGAATCAGACGCTCATAGCGGAGGGTAACCAGAGGTATAGGCCCCATGTTGGTCGTATGATAGATTCAGGTGACAGTTCAGACAGTAGGAGGCAAGGAAGGGATGAGTATATGCAGGGCAGTCAGGCCATGGACTTATATAGACCACCTAGTGGCAGTTCAATAGTGGATTGTTTTCCTTGTGGATAGCTAGGGAATGTCTGGACATAGTCCGATAGGCCTCCAAAGGAGTTTCATGCATGTGGAAAGGTTGGAAATCACCAGAGATTCTGCAGGAAACCTTATTAGACGCCCGATAATCAGGGAATAGGGAAGACTGTGATATCTAGAGTTGGTTCAGGTTCGGTACTAGGAGAGTGTATCTGAGTTTTAGCTACACGTGGAGGACACGACATAGATAGTGGCACCTTGCTGAGGGCTTAGTGGTCGGTGACTAGAGCAGCACCGTTTGGAGGTCACGCACTAGGAAATCGTACTTCATGCCAGGTAGAAGTCTTAGAGCTACCATAGGTTGAGCAGGCTGGTGATCCGACAACAGTTAGAGGTACACCGTGGGTGTGGCCATGATCTATTTTGTTTTTACTTATTTTTTCATGGCGTGTTGGGGCATGTCTACTTTGAGTGCACAAGGTGCACATGATTTATGTGGACTGACTAGATGCTGGTCAATGGGATTGGTGCCATATCGGGTGCGGGATATATTTATATATATGTATGTGATGTGCGGCATTAGAAGAATCAAGGATGCGGGTTACTTGATGTTCTAGGAAACAGGTTTTTTGAAGTATCCATGGGATGTAGGACCTCGTGGAGGTGGACACCGATTCGGTGCGGGATACATTAGGTTGTCGGAAATGACACGGGAGCACCAATGAGGCACAGGGGTGATAATGAGTCACTAGAGGACCATAGATCTAGAAACAGTTTAGTGAACCATTGCTCAATTTGAGTTTTTTAGGGTTGAGACCGAGTTAGGAAATTACTAAGGTGGGGATCCCCTTGAAGAATTTAGCAAGAACCTTTAAGACCAGGGTAGTTCGGGTTACTTTGATCGGGGTAGTATGTTTGGTGCCATCCCTGGATTTCGTTTGATAGCTTGGGGAGGAGCTATGTTAAGGCAGAGTGATTGTAAGAACCCATGTTTTTAGAATGTGTCAAAATCCTGATCCTATTTGAATTTTGACTGCTTTCTGAGAAAATTGGAGAAACTGGGTAGTTTATGAAAAATTCTAGATTACACGCTGTGTACCTTCAGTACACATCATGTAATCTTGACAGTGTATAAAGGCCATACATGGTGTGTAGTCATATTGGCCGAGAATAAAGATTTTAACAAGTAAATTCCATCTATAGGGGCCGTGTATGGGGATATACATGGTGTGTTGGGGATGTCGGCCAGGTAGAGAAGTACACACCGTGTACCCCCTAAGTACACACTGTGTAGTCAGTTGGAAAATCCTAAGCAAAATATCACCCGTCATATGAATAATAAGATGATACACATTGTTTGTAGTCCTAAGTACACTCTGTGTATTTTTCTTTTTTTATTATAAAACGGGCAGTAACCTCATTTTGAGGTAGAAACCCAAACCCTTGGGGGGTTTGAGTGAGGAGAGTCGTCTGGAGCTCGTTTTTGCTCCCGGATCTTCATCTAAAATCTATTTTGATCACTGTCAAATGCGTTGTAACCCCCTCATTATTTCCTTGATTCCTCTCAAGCTGTTCTTCTTGATTTCTGTTTTAAAATGAGTTATAGAGGTTTGATAATTTTTTATTCTTTTGAAGATCTACCTTGTTTTAGACCTAATTGGATGCTGTTATCGGAGGAGTATCATCGTACTAGTACGAGGAAGGTGGTTCATACCTTCTTTCATGTTTTCGCAGAATTTTGGGTGGTGTGACCAATGGTGAGTATCTGGGTATTTTGAGAAAGACCATTTCATACCTGCTTTAATATTTTAAATTTATTATGAAACCCATGGGATGCCTTTAGGTATGCCCCTTTACCAGTTTTTCTTGAGAGGGGCTAGGTGAGGGGCCTTTTCTAATTTGGGTCATTTTGGCTAGGGGTTCCAAGATGGTATAAGTTGTTTTTGTTTTATTAGACTACTGAGTTTAATTTGTTAAGTGATTATATGAATTTTAGAGGCTTCCAAGACCTTGGTTCTAGTATGGGACAAATAATAGCTAATGCAATTAAACTGTTTAGTTGTTTTGATTGTTTAAGTATTTATTTTGATTAAATATATGTGATGTATGATATTGCATATGCTGGAACCTTTGGGTTGTCTTGGGCGTAGCCCAGATATTATTGAGTGATGTTGATCATAGGTTGGGCTTGGACAATGTTACATTGGGTGGATCTGACCATGAGATTGGGCATTATAGACGTTAGCTTGAGGGAGTGTGAATGTCACGTTGGGCATCGCCCAAGTTACATAGTTGGCGAGGCCATCAGACATGAGCGACATTGTCGCAGGGACATGAGGTGTCAGAGACGTTGTGTCTTGGGTACTATTTTTGTGATTACCGCTCACCTGAAACTTTGAGTAGTGTGCACACAGAGAGACTCTGTGATGAGGTAGTTTTGACCACTTGTGTGGGTAGAATCCCCTGTTATTTGTAGTTTATGTGCTATTGGTTTGGGGGTGCTTACCATAGGAATACATGTGGAAGGTGTGGAGCCTTCAGGGGATAACATTGAGGCTAACGGGTTAGGGGCAGAGTCTCGTCGTTATTTGAGGGCATACATCGTTGTCCATATGGATACTTTATTTGAGGGAAGACATCATTTTCTCTCCAGTTACATTATTTGAGGGCAGACATCGCTGTCTCTCTGGTTACTTATTGAGGATAGAAATGGCTATTTGTCTGGGTTACAACTATTTGGGTGTGCCTTCAGAATGTTGTTACTTGAGACACGAGGTGTCACAGGGCACATGATTCCGAGTTACATGACATAGATTCCAGCGTTGGCCAAAGAAGGTGACACTTCATGGTGGCTTCTGAGCACCAATGGAGTTTATGTTTATTTGTGCATCATACTGTTTACTGATTTCCTTATAAATTCATGCCTTTTTAAGCACTTATATTAGGTATGCACCATTGGGTGGTATCCTAGTGAGATTCATCTCACACCCTTCACGGGTCCTTTGGGATGCGTGTAGACTTTATGGATTTATGTTCATGAAAGAGGTCAAATTAGGGAGATGGACTGTATTAGCTGTTACATGGTGGTGGTATAGACCTTACGTTCATTCCATCCTAGAGTTTACTTTGTTTAGTTTCCATTCTGTATCAGTATGCTTACTTGTTATTGTAGCTACTATTGGTTAGCCATTGAAACCCCTTTTTATATATTGAATTTCTATGGATGCATGACTTGTGTGTTATAGTAGTTTATAAAATTGGTCATCATGTTGTTGTGTTTACTTTTCGCTGCACTTTCTTATGTATTGCTTCCGCTGTTTATTTCTATTGATTTTGCTTCCACTGTGTGGGTCTTGATCAAGTCTGTTGAGTCCTTTATTTCCATTTCATGTTATATATTATTACTTAGACCAGTACCATTATTTTTCCTCCTCCGAGAGGGTATAGAATCCCCACTATACCTACCAGACTCTCGCTGCTATTCAGCATCCTTTGGAATTTGGGGAAGTGTGCCAAAATTAGTAACACCTGAACCATTTAGCACCGTTCGGGTGGATTTTTTAGTCTGGGTCATTACATCAGTAGCCTGTTGTGTTTAGATAGGCACACTTGAGGCCTTATAAAGATAAAAATTAGGTGATGTGTTAGGATGACCTTAACTGGTTTATTAAAAAATATTATCATAGCTTTTTAGTTTTGTGATTTGGCCAGTTTGTTGATTAGAGGTCTAGGTATGTGTTCAAACATTTTATGGATATCAAATGGGTGCATCGTAAACACCTTTTCCAATAGGATGTCCATGTTTCCAAGGAATGAGATTGTTTTTCTTGGATTATGTTTTTATAGTTGTGTGATTTCACTTAGTGTGATGCACATGGGCTTGTGAATTTATGGTTTATCATGGTTTTTTTGGCTCTTATATCACATGAGCGTGAGTCCTGTTACATTTTTTTAGAGTGGTTTAAGGAAATCCTTGTGGTGGGGAGTGTATTATAGGACATTGGAGGTCATGAGACACATTAAAGTGGTTTTTTGAGTGCGTAGGTTGTGGGTTTTCATGCTAGTGCTTTGGTGTGAGTGGTTTTGCCACATCTATACATTGTGTTTGGTGATGGGCGTAGCATGAGTTGTGTGGTTTATCATTTGGAAGAAGGGTAATGATTAGGGTACTCATGTGGTTGGGAGCATCAAATCGGTCACTATTGAATGTCTCTCGTGTGGGAGAGAGATGTCAATGTTGTAAGACTAGTCATGGATATATGAGATAATGTTGGTTGTTCCAATGCTTGGAAAAAATCTTGGATTCTAGTTGACTATTGAGGCTTCTAAGTGGTGATAAGAATTTCTTGTGGGGAGTTTGTGATGACATGAATTATCACGGGTTGTGAAAATTATGGGAAATTTAATCGTTTTATTCTTGAGAGTAATTAGGGAAAAAATGGAAAATTTTCCTACGATGATCCCAGATAATTTTTTCAACCACTCCATTGGTCCTAAAATAGTGTGTTTACCCTAGTATAAGAGTTTGGTAGAAATCTGAATTCTTTGAATTTTCACAAAATATTTAATATTTAATTTATTAGATATTAATTTATTTTTTCATGTTTGTTCGGCCATATATTTAAAATGGAGCATCAGATTGATGTTCCATATCGGTGTTTTAGTCTGTAATGGGGGGGGGGGGGGTTCCTAGGTGACACATAACCTTGCATCGGGCGCCGGGACTGGGCCCGAGTCACTTTTCTTTTTTTTCTTTCCCTTTTTCACTATCTCTATTTTTCCTTTTCTTTTTATTTCATTTTTCCTTTTTCCCTTGTCTTATCATGTACACCATGTGAGATCTCTCCTTTGGGTTCTTCAGCCAAGATAGGTATAGGGAGAGAAGAGAGATAGGGGGAGAAGATAATGCACCCATGTAGATCTCGGGTCACACTGGATCATCATGCAGAAACTGTGTATCAAAAATTAGATAAAATCTTTAGCAGTTTACACTTAAAGGTAGGAATATTTTATTTTTTATGCTAAAAATACTCATGGAATAATTTCTCTTCATTTCTAAATAATATTTTTTTGGGTTTTGGGGGGACACTATGGGGGTTGATCTAATATTTTAGGGGAGAAATCAGGGATTTTGGGGTGACTCGGGGGCTTCTTGTTTAGGGAAACCTATGTAAACGATTTTTAGTTCAGATAACACATGTCGTGTGTTCTTTATGTTTAGGGAAGATGAGTTTTTATATGTAAAAACTGATTACTTTATGTACACTCTATACAGTAGTGCATATCCATGTACTTGGCCATGTGACAGAGTACATGGGAAGGTAAAGAAGTACAAAATGTACTCTATGTACACACCTTATAGAAAGATATTACCATGTTTCTATTTACTTGGGTAGACACCCTGTGTGAGGGGTAAATGGTTATGTAGTTGTACATGGGTAGATCTCATGTATGACCTGGCCATGTAGTAGTACACGTCCAGACCCCATGTCTACTTTGGCCATGTATAAGTACATGAATCAGTTCTAATTTGAGAGAACACATCATGTAATTTTTGTAGAAAGGGTTTTTTGGGTGTTTCTAGGACCTGGAGTCATAATTGGACTTGTGAGTAGTCCATTATGAGTGTTTTTTTCACATAGATCGCGATGATGGAATCCATTAATAAGTTAGAGGATTTTTATGGTGTTTTGGACTAATAGAGTTCAATATGAGGATTTCTTTGAGGTTTGGTTCTATAATCCTCCCAGGGGTTGGGTTACTTGCTAAAAGGATTGATTAAGGGTCATTATCTTGGGGATCAACCTAGATCGTATGATACAAGGTGATCTGTTATATTTCTTTGGATGAATTCTGTAAGGTGGGATCATATTTCATCTCATAGGGTATCTTGGTTTGTCCCTTTGTATCAAGATCAGTTGCTCTAGGTTAGAGATGTTGGGGTATAACACCTATGTTTGATGAATAGAGCTATTGGAGCCTTCAAACTGGGTTGATTCCATGGGATGGTAGTTACGGTCGGGCAGTTTTGAGCTGTTGAGATGAGTTTAAGGGATCTTGAGGATGCTTTAGTGGGATAATTACTTATTGGGTGGTTAAGAGTTATTATAGTTGGTGGTCACGAGGACCATTGTAAACACCCTAGGATGATCCTGTTTCTGCGGTGGTCACAAGGACCATTTTAAATACCCTTGTAGGTTTTATTTTATTTTGGATTCCTATTAGGCATGTTGTTGATCAAGGATCATATGGAGGCCATTGTGGGCTGTTTGGGAGGTTTCACACTCGGTGTGTCCACATGTTTTTGGATGAGCTTGAGGAACCCTATTTATGGTGTACTGATCTTATCATGGCCTTTTGGGTGCTTAGATATGTTTCTTCATGCACTTCCAAAGAGCATGGGTGCAGTAGGGGAGTCCCGGGGAGGATACCACTCTATGTTGTGACCCTGGGGACATGGGAGCCATGAGTTTGGTTTGGCACGAAGGTGGTTCATTGAGAGCTAATTGTGGTTGTTCTATTGGATAAGTAGATCCAGGGTGGCAAGAGAGGAATCATTCTTTATTTGCCAAGAGTGGACCAGCATTGCCAGTTCAGCTTTTTTAGTGATGGGTTCAAGAGGTAGATTGCCCCATGTTCAGTTGTCCTTTGTTCATGATGTTTGAGGCAGTTTCTACTCAGGATTATGGTTTGAGGAGGAGACACTTGGTATATTTCAGATTATACATTATCCTTGATTTTTGATCTAGTTCTCTCTTCCATTTGTTAGTTGTGGTTATATGGGCTTAGTGAGACAATGGATGAACTAGATGAGTTCACCCCTCTAGTTGAGTATTCTCCTTGGAAAGAGGTTAATTTTCATGGATATTGTTGAAATATTTACCTTCTGTATGGAGCCCTTGTGCGATGCATCCATCAGGTCCATGTGGATGGAGCCCATAGTGTGGTGTATCTGATGAGTCCATGGTGGAGCCTGTGAAATTCTGTAGGAATTTTTGGAATTAACATATCCATAATGTATGAAAGTGAAATTTTGTCGCCTGTTTGAATTGTTCCATTAGATCCCTAGATCCTTGTAGATACACCTTGTCATGTAGAAACCTATGGTTACACCTTGGTGTCTGACATTAATTCATTTTCATTAGACATCTTGGAGCTCCTATGTCGATCTTGTGGACATTCTGGTTGTTGTGTGGATAGGTTAGCCATGTGCTGTAAATCCTATTGCGTGGGCCAAAGTTGGGGTATATTTACCTCAAGTGTTAAACTATAACCTAAAGTTGGATATTTTATTTCTTTTTATTTCTCCCCCTTATATTATATAATTTTTTTTATTTATGACAGGTGTTGTTAGTTTTTGGTTAGGTTGGGAATATCATGTGTGCATGAACATGTCATGATAGAAGATTATATGTCTAGAGTAGAGGGTGGACTAATGGAATTTTTTATCACCCCATGTACATGAACCTCAGTTTTTATATAGGCTTAATGTATGATTTTAGGTTAGATCATAGGGTACATAGTATATGCGGTCGATGCCCAGTGTTTCTTGATCAAGTAGAGCCACTCACATGGAGTATCAAGATTAGGATGGTGCAGCTCAAGCATTGTGGAGACTAGTTATGTGGTTTTTCTTTGTGTTTTTAGTAGAGCTTGTTGTTTTTATTTTTATTTTTTATTTTTTATATGTCGTGGGAGATCAACTATTGTATGTTTTTACTTCTTTGAGTCTGTATGGCCATATGCTGCATTTCATTTATTATAGCACGCTTTTATTTCAGTTTAGTATGTGTACTTTTATTTTCGACCCTATATAATGATTTCAGTTATTTTCCACTATTACTGAACTCTGAATAGAGGTTATAATCTCCCCACGATATATTTTAGACCCTCACCATAGGTTTACAGTCTCTAGTGTTCAGGAAGGCATGCTTGAAGCCTTGTGGTGAGCAAGATTAGGTGACCTATCAAGTCGACATGAACTGGTTTGTTACACCATCCTTTAGACTGAACCCTTGAAACCACTATTTCATGACCCCCTCCCCCAAAGAGAACCCCTCCTAGGCTAGTAATGTGGTAAGGGAGATGGTGATCTCTTAAATACCACCTCCAATAGGCTGCATGTTGACAACAAGCACCGATGGTATAATGGACATACAAATGAGAGGCATTACCCTCTAAGAGAACATATAGAAGAGAGAGATAAGTTATATACATTAATAAAATCTTGATCATTAAGATAATATAAATCCCAAGTATATACATTTAATGTCATACAAGACTAAAACAACTGAAAAAAACTACATGTACTCAAAAAATAAAACCGGTAGTGACCACAAATCCAAAAAAGCTCTCGAAAAACCATGAACTAGTAATATCTAGCCCGATCTCAAAAAAATTTCTGTTGAACATAAAAATAGTTATATATAAGTTGGGTGATCATAAAAGGTATACTCTATAGGATCCTCCATATTTTTTCTTGTTCAAAAGAAAAGGAAAACATACTAAAGCATAGTGAACAACAAATAAAGATAACTCGTCACCTAAATAGGTATACTAAGTAACTAGCCTCACCATGTCAATCTCTCATCAAGTATCATATACAAGAGATCATGTATTATAATAATAAAATAAAGGTACACTACTACCAATTCCCCACTAGTTTTCTCTTATGCGCCAACATCGTATATCCTAATCCATTTCTCTCCAAAAATAATCCATCCCAAAAACACTTGGGAAAAGTATCACAACATGCATCTCATGCACCCCATAGTCTCTTCATACCATCCACATCTCCATATAGTAACTGAGTAGTTTTTTAGATCCACCACAACCCATATGTCATGTATCATAGATCGGGTATTATACCTCAATCGATCACATCCCATAAATCGAGTATTGTATCGTGATCCATCACATCCCATACATGTCATATTTGGATACCATATCTGGAGATACATGTGTATGAAATAACCACAAGTAATTACAGCCCAATAGACATATATATGGGAAAACTAACCATCATGAATACCATCACATAACACTACTAGGAGAAGAGAGTGGGGCTAGAGGGTCTAGTCATTCATCCATCCCTTGCCAACCTAAATGTATGGGAAAACCATTGGAGTCCACTGAGATTTAGTATCCCTACCAACAAGGGTGGGGTATCATATGGAATCAAAAAATACAACGGATATAATATAGATCAAAACCACAATATGGGAATAACCTAGTCCTAGACTCAACTGCATCTATCATCAATCAGACACCCGGTTTCCTCTGTTAGGGACTAGATAGTCTATAACACACAAGCATTTAAGAAGACTGAAATTAAATTACTTAATTCCTTTTTAAAATTCAACCATTCATTGATTAATTAATTAATTATTAATTAAAATTATTCCCATTACATTTCATTAACCATAAAATGAAGTGAAATCCATTCCATCTATGCATAGTCCAACCAAGTCCATGGTTTCTTAAGATTAACATCTTTTTCAGCAAGAACTAACCTTATAGGTTAAAAAATTAACCAGTCTTTTACCATTCCATAATTATAGGTACTCTAGGAAAATATTCGAATATTTTATCAAAGATATTCATAATCAATAACATCTAGCTACCTCAAGTAGTGGAAAAAGGAATGTAGATAAATAAGCAACCCAACCATCCAACCCTTAAACAGATCATTAAAAAACAAGCATCCCAGTTTTCAACACATTTACAGGTAAGCCTATCTTCAACCTTTTCCATGATCTAGGTTCCATCCCTAACACCATAATGCACATCACAATGCATCTCACTATCACATATGTTAAATGGTTCCACAACCTCAGGCCTACCCTCCCATATCTCATTATCCATCCTAGAATCACATCACATCACATAGCAAGGCCCATATCTATAGAAAAAAAGGTCTAAAAACATAGTAAACATAGATACTTGGACCTAAAAACAAGTCATTTAGAATTTATATGTAAATAGGCTCACTAATACCCAATCACAAGGTATTCGGCCTTTATAAGAATATGAAAACTCTTTTCCCCAATGTATTAAATTTATGAAACAACCTATTTTTATGGCCTCTTGAATTAAATGATTCATTATTTACATGTTATGACTACGGGTAACCTAAGGCCTCAACTATAAAAATCAATTCAATTATTTAATCATGCACTCTAGCATCAATTCCAGTTCCAAAAATTGTGAGAATAATTATTATCATTTAACATGCCTTTTTATTATTATCCAGAACAATTATTACAAATGTATATTCTTTAGCCAAATCTATTATCACATGGAAGAAAAACTTAAATTAAACATGAATTTATCATCAATTTGATTACAATAAAATTATAAAAAATGGTTTCAATAAAAAAGCCTCCTTATGTTCTTAATCCTTCCAAAAATATTCTAAATTTATGTTCTTTAACCCATTTCATCAAATTACACATGCTAACCCAACCACAGAAAACATGATAACAAGCATAACATAGATATCACACTATCTAATAAATTAAGATGCAAACTGTTATCATGGTGGAAAAATCATTAGAACACTTACCATAAACCAATTCTTATTTAATCTAATTTATTCTTTATTAAGGTAAATTTCAATGCCATCCAAATAAGCTAAATTATGATAACTTTACAATTTCATGTAAATAGAAGGATAAGTAAGAAATCCTCTACCTCAATGATTTCAATGTATTTTAAATTGAAACATAACACCAATGAAGATCTATGATAACCTATCTGACAAGGAACTACAATCTCTCAAGAACTTTGTGCCACAAATGCACCAACAAAAAAAATAAACTCCATTAGAATAATGTAGATCAACCACCATAACATGGTAAGTATAAAGGAGAGAAAATAATATCAAATGGAGAATAAAATACAAGAAATAAAGTAAAAACTTATGTTGGATCACTACAGATCGATCTTGGTATGTCGGGGATTAATCCCTATAAAATGGTGATTTAAATCCTTCAAAAAAAAGTTCATGGGGCCTAGGGTTTGAGGGGAAAAGATGGGAGAAAGACTGGTTCACATGGGGGTTTGGGTATTTGTAGGCCTACCTAAAAATTGAAGACCACGATGTATCCTCAAAGACCACTTGGCATGACCACTTGACATAGGGAATAATATCACACATGGAAGAAGACCACGCCACATACCCCTTGGTCACAGTGAATCTGGGAACCATAATGCCTCCCCCGACGTAGATCCTATAAACCCATGGAGGAAATATGGTATATCCAAACCTCTACATCGTAGACCCTATCTTCAAATAATTGAGACTATGCTATAGCCTACCTCCACAGTGAAACTACCCCCTAAATTTGAAGAACCTCCTCAAACCCCTACATCACAGTTAGGACCTGCACACCCCATCCACCTGACTGCTAAGGATGGTCCTATATCACAGACTGCATCCATGTAGTATCCATGCATAAAATGATAGTGTCTATGAATCTCCCACCTCTTAGCCCCTATGATATAGCCATCCTCACTACACTACAAAGACCACCATTACAACTAGGTCTAAGCTTCCATGATGTAAAAATCACAAAGGGCTACTAGGGTTTGACACATTATAACCACAACTTTAGTCAGACTATCGACTGAGTTATAATGAGTGTATATATTATTTACACACACTATTCCAATTTCAACAACCTATATAATAAATTAAACTTGATATATATATTTTTGAACCTACTATGGCATACTCGGTTTTATAGATATTTAGTTTATATTGCGAATAAAAATGAAAAAAATAACATAATTACACAATTTGAGTTTATAAATAAAACTGTCAAGCCTAATGGCTTCTTGGATAGCCTATTTTGTAACATCTCGGTTCCAAAAGCCTCCCAGAAGCGCCCCATACCCGGTTGGTCACATGGCCTCAAGAGCATTTACCCGAACTCCAGAGTCTTCCAACTAGAAACGAGGACCTTGGGTGTGATAGTGGAGAAACTATGCCCTCATTGGCAGAGTAACACAGTGGAAGAGAACAATAACAATAGAGAAAGTAGTAATAATCCATACAAAAGTAAATAGTGGAAGATTGAAATATAATAAACTGGAGCACACACATATATATAAATGATGCATGATACATATGTCAAGGAAAGTATCCAAAAAAATCACAATGCTGGAATACAAACAGTACTTAACCAAAGTACAAAAGAAAATAGATAACAGTTCCTCATCATCGCAAGCCTCAGCTTGGTCCCATTCTCTCTAGCTCCACAAAAATCAAGTACCTGAATTAGAAGGGTGCTTTCCCTTATCTATACCTACAGTAATATAATCTGTTTGGGCCCAAATTCATGGCCCAAATAGGGTGTGAGACTAAATCCCAGCATGAAATCACCACAAGATCTGTTCCTAACAGTCAGTGAATATATGGTAGGTAATAAGCAAAAGAAATCAATAAACAGGGAAGTAAACAGTAGTAAACATTCCACAATTTCAATGCATTTAGTTTCATATATCAAGAAACAGTTAATCAATGCCGGTAATTACAAATAGGTAACCCTATGGGAAGTACTCACAGCCTATCCCCTCTGGTCCTACCTAGTAACACAAGCAACCCTCTGGGCAGTACACTCAGTCTAACCCCTCTAGTTCAGCTTAAGCATAGACTCTCTGAGGAAGCACTCACCGTCAATTCTTTCTATAGTCTCATATCGGTAACTAAATGTTCTCTAGGGAAGAAATTATGTCACATTCTCTCTATGGACCATGTCAAGGAAATAAAGACACTCTGAGGAATCACTTACATCAATTCCCCCTATGGCCTCACATCGTAATGGTAAAATAGACACTCTGGAGAAGCCCTTACGTCCATTCTATCTATGGTCTACTACACTAGGTTCTCACGGCCCTGTGTAATTCCAACAAGTATATTAATGTGTGTTGGCCAAATTAAACCTCAAGAACTACTTGGCTAGCAGTCTACAATAACAGCAGGCTAGGACAACAGTCACACCATCCTACAATACTAGGCATGGGTAAACAAGGCAGCCTAACAAGCTAAGCAGAACTAAACATCCATAAAAAAATGAACGGTCAAGCACATCTAAAGCATATAAATTAACACTGTTCACAAATCAATTAACCTCTACTTAGGCATACAAGCATTGCATGCAAACAATAGGTCTAAAATAATAAACACGCAATACCCCGTTCATGGGTGTTGGAGATTTTTCACATATAACTCAAAGACTTCCAACAGAAAGGCACAAACCACCTACCTCGGTGTTGGGAGATCACTATACATGAATCTCAAGCCTTGAATCGACCATGAACAACATAGATCTACAAAAGTTCCTAAAACATTCAACCGAGGATAACTTGAGGAAGATGAGGAATCAGGAAACAAAGCTCAAGCAGAAGGAAGAGATTACTGAGGTGATCCCAATGCAATCGATGACGGTTGATTCAGAGAACAAATGACAATTCGGGGGCTCAGAGAAGATTCGCGGCCATATAAGTTCTCTCAGACTATGTAGGTCGAGAAGAAGGCGATTTTATCCATCAGACGCAACCCTGGTACATTTAATGAAAAAAAGAAAGTACACGACGTGTAATATTGAAGTACACAACGTGTACATACCATTACCGAGCCCCAATTTAGGTGGCCTCCAGATCACCCCACATGGCCATGTGCATGGATGCTACACGTCCAGCACACGACTACCCGAGGTAACCGAGTACATGACATGTACTTATAAAGTACACGACATATACTTACGAAATTTCCAGAAACTCCTCTTTTTCATCAAAAAAACTAGAAAAGGAAAAATATACCTGAAACGAAGATCTGGGTTCATACAAACTTCCCCCATTAAAGAAATTCATCCCCAAATTTTTCTAGCAAGGTGGAATAGAAGAAGAAACCACAAACAACTTTTACCACTGCGATCAGACATCGGTCGCCCTCTCCCAAGTATCATCATGTACTCGCCCGTGCTGCCATAGCACTCATACCAGAGGAACAGACTAACTATGGAGAACCTTCGCACTGCGATCAACAATATATATGGGATGATCCTCGAATGATTCATCAGCTTCCAACCAAAACTCCTCGGGTTGGAAAACATTTGACATGTATGAGAAGTAACGTCGAAGATGAGAAACGTGGAAGACGTCATGCATAGCCTGATACCTCTGAGAAAACTACAACTGATAGGCAACCGGCCAAACTCTCTCCAACATCTCAAATAGCCCGAAATTCCTTAGATAAAGCTTACCATGTATCCTAATTCTCCAGTGCCCCAACCTTAGTGTGACATGCAGGAAAACCCGATCCCCAACCTCGAACTCCATAGGTCGTCTCTGCTGATCAGCATAAGACATCAGTTGAGACTGTGTAGTATCCATCCTTTTCTAAATCAACTATATCTGCTCTATTGTCTCCTAAACAAGACGAGGTCCTAGAAAAGCTGCCTATCCTACCTCCAGCCAACATAAGGGTGATCGGCATGGCCTATCGTACAAAGCCTCATAAGGTTCCATCTAAATAGTTTCTTGAAAACTATTATTGTAGGAAATATACAAAAGAGGTATGTTCTTATCCCACGAACCTCCAATATCCAGTATGCATGCTCGGAGCATGTCCTCAAGCACCCGAATCATACGCTCGGACTGACCATCTGTTCAGGGGTGGTAAGTTGTAATCAAACGTACCTGTGTACCCAAAGCCTTCTGAAGCCCCTACCAGACTCTAGAAGTAAAATGAGAATCCCTGTCTAAAATGATAGAGTGTGGAACCCCATATAGACGTACAATCTCTTGGATGTACAACCTTACCAGCTCATCAACACTGAAGGTCTTCGTGATCGGAAAGAAGTGAGGAACCTTCATGAGTCTGTCAGTGAAAACCAAAACTGCATCATTCCCTCGAGGCGTACATAGAAACCCGATCACAAAATCCCTCACGACATCAATCCACTTCATCTTGGTAATGGGTAAATATTGTAAAAGCCATGCTAGTCATTGATGCTCTGCCTTTACCAACTGACAAGTGGAACACTTCATGACGAAACCATCCACATCTCTCTTCATACCTGGCCACCAATACTGACGATGTAGATCACGATACATCTTAGTGACACCAGGATGAACTGCCCAAACTAAGGAATGAAATTCCCACATCATCTCTCGCGTATGTCTGTTGGCACCCATATGCACCCCAAAAAATGCAATATCTCAACCTTGCCTACTGTAAATCTAGGAATATTGTTCTCTCCTAACTCACTTTACCATAGTACTAGACCTTCTGAATCTGATAGCTACCTCATCCGCACTCGATCAAGAAGAGTAGAGGTAACAACTACAAAAGAAAGAAACGTCTGACCCTGTCTATCGTGCACCTCCAAATGCTTCTCAGAGAATAGAGCCATAATCTGCCACTCACTACTGGCCTTTTGAACTACCTGTATTCAATTCCTCTTTCTCAATGCATCAGCCACTGAGTTTCCCTTCCCAGGCGTGTAAGCAAGCTCAATGTCAAAATAATGAAGGTACTCAATCCACATTCGCTGTCTCAAATTCAGGTCACGATGAGTGAAGATGTAATTTAGACATTTGTGGATAGTGAAAACCATGAAATAATATCCCAGAAGATATTCCCTCCAACAGTGTAAGGCATGAAAAACTGCAGCCAACTCGAGATCATGTGTCAGTTAATTTCTCTCATGTGGCCTCAACTACCGAGACCCGCACACAACGACTCCTTCTCCTTGCATAAGAAAAGCTCCCAAAATGACACCTGAAGCATCACAGTAAATGGTATATCTCATGGAAAACTTTGGAAGAACTTGAATCGACTCTGAATTCATCCTCCCCTTCAGCTCCTGAAAGGCTTACTCACAAGAATCTGACCACAAGAACTTCGCACCGTTTTTAGTCAGACCCAGCAGTGGTGCTTCTAAGCGTGAAATGTTATGTATGAAGTGTTTTTAGTATCTAGCCAGCCCTAGAAAAATTCATAACTCAAAGTCATTCTTAGGATTCTCTCATAAAATTACTGCTCTCACTTTCTCTGGGTCTACTGATACTGCTTTATCTGAGATAACATGACCCAAGAAGTGAAACTGGTCCATCCAGAAGTGTCATTTTGAGAGATTAGCATATAACTGATGCTCTCTATGTGTACTCAAAACAATCTGAAGATGTGTGGAATGGTCGTGTAGAGTGTGAGAGTACACAAAGATATTATCCATGAAAAAAAACACAAAATAATCCAAGTATAGATGGAACACTCGGTTCATCGGTGCCATGAAAACTGCAGGCGTGTTCGTGAGACCGAACGGTATAACCATATACTCTTATAGAAAATAACTACTCTGGAAGGCTGAGGTATATGAAATGGTCTAACACACAACTAATGATAACAAAATCTCAAGTAAATCATCAAGAACACCTGGGCTCCTCAAATTTGATCAAATAGATCATCAATCATCGGTAAAGGATATCGATTCTTGACCGTCAGCTGGTTCAATTTCGGATAATCCACACACAGTCTGAGGGTACCGTATGACTTCTTCGCAAATAGTACAGGAAAAACCAAAGGAGAAGTATTGGGTTGGATGGAACCCTTTTACTACAACTCCTATAACTGTTTCTTGAGGTACTGTAACTCTGGTGTAGCCATAAGGAGGAATGGAAACCGGTGCTGCTCCTGGCATAAGCTCAATTGAAAAGTCCACCTCTCACTCTGAAAGAAAACCTAAAAATTCCTATAGAAAGACAACCCTAAAACAATCCACCACTGGAGGAAAGTATAATTATGAAGTCCCCGGGTCATCCAGATATAGACTAGAAATATGAGCTATAACTCCTCCCAACCAATGATGCTCGGGTCCTACTCTGCTCACCTGGACATCCCATTCTCCCTTATGAAGAAACGATCTTCCCTCTGGTGATGTGAAACTCACCCTATGCTGATAACAGTCGACGACTGCCTGGAAGGGAACAAACCAGTCCGTTCTAAGAATGACATCAGAGCCTGTCATCTCTAGGACACAGAGTTCCCATAAGAAGTGACACCCACCAACCTATAGAGGGTACTCCTTGCCATGACGTACACTAGCAGTTATAGTCCCCAATAGAGTTTCTAGTGTCAAGAAATTAGCAGAAGAAAAGATATAGGGCCCAAGGATCTCCATAAAAATAACAGATATTAAGCTATGAGAAGCCCCTTTATCGAAAAGAGAAGAAGCTAAAACAAAGGCTACTAATATGGTACCTCGAAATGTAGAGGGTATGGGATCCTGCTTCTGTTGGGTCTATTCCACTATAAAAGTATGACATGTACCACGACCCTATGACCCTGACTGACCACTCTTATCTTATCCACCCTACTTCTACTAAAATACTGGAAATTGTTTACCATGTCCATGATATCCACCTTGGCCTGAACGGCCAGAAGAACTCCAATTCCCAGACTGATGAGAAACTGGTGGTGCTGGTCCTAAATGAAGAGTCATAGAAGAACCTCTGCCACCAGCTGCTGGTGAGAAGATCAGATAGAAGTGATGAAGATGACTCATCTTACCGCATGATCTACACTCCACTGGGTCCCTCGTGCAATGTGGCCTCGTATGCCCGCTCTTCCCGCACTGGTAGAACACCACCTGACTACCAAAAGATATCTATCACCTCCTCAGATATCCTCATGTAGACTACCTATGACGGTTCCTATTGTATGTAGGGGGAATACTAACTCTAGATGTCAAGCCGCCCAAGCTCACAACTCCAGAATCCCTCAGATTCCACTCCGTGATCAGCACTTGGTTGAGAATAGAAGTGATGGAAGTCAACCTAAAGATGTTCACCTATGATTAGATGTCATGCCTCGGACCAACCTGAAAATTCCTTTCCAGGAATAACTCATGAACTCCAGGAATAGGCTTAAAGCGCTACAGATTTGTGAAGTGAGAGGAATACTCCATAACTGAGATATGACCTTACTCGAGACTCGTGAACTCTTAGACTTGATCAGCCCTCAATGTCTCTACATAGAAGTAGTCATAGAAGGCATGATTAAACTCATCCCAATCCATAACCCACTGGCGTCCTGCTTATGTGATCACATACCACCATCTCTTGGTGGAATCAATAAACATATAGGTAGTGAGCATGACCCTTCTCTCTAGAGGCATCTCTAGATGGTCGAAGATAGACAACATGGATTCTAGTCATGACTCTGTAGCCCGGGTTCCTCCTTCCCCTGTGAAGGTGGGTGGATGATACTACTGGAAAACCCACGTCAACTCTTCCATAAACAGGGCTAGATGTGGTACTCCATGGAAGGTTTTCATGAACATCATAAATAATTCTTGGAACTATGCATCATCACCTATGTCTAGAATGACGGGTGGTTCCAAGACTGGCAGAACTGGAGGATCTGATGGTATTCCCAAATCAGCCATGTCCAATGTTTGATCACTGCCTTGCAACTGGCGTACAACCGAAAGACGTCTCGGTGGAATGACTCTACATGTTCAAGCACACACCTTAGATCAAGATTAACAAGGACTGAAAACTAGAAGTGTAAGAATGGAACAATAGAAAGAAAGCATTCAAGTTTTCTAAAACATGACTACATGATGTGTATAACCCCTATACGACATGTTCCCTTAATCCTTTCACATGGGCACGTACTTCTGCCACCCCAAGTCATGTAACAACTCAACACACGGCGTGTTGTCCTTACACACAGTGTGTACTTGAATCATCTTCCCCTTCCTAAGTCCTTATACATAGCTAAGACACACGATTCACCTAGAACAAGACTACATGGCATGTTCATATCAGATACGGAGTGTACTAGATGAGCTTCACTGAACTGTGTTGTTAGTGACATAGCCGGATACACGGCTCACACTACACAGCATGTTCCAGATGGACATGGTGTTTACATAGAAGATTTTTCTGAGTCATTTTGTTAGTTACATGGATGGGTACTCTGGTTACACTACACGGCGTGTTCCAAACGGACGCGACATGTATTAAAAGGGACTCAAATGACCCGTGTTGTTAGTGACATGGCCAGTTACACAGTTCTACAACACGACGTGTACATCCTCTACACGACGTGTCCTACCAAAGATTATATACCCCGTTTCCTAGCCCACACAGTCCAAGACATGATTATATACTACACGGCATGTAAATACGGTACACAACGTGTACAAAAGAAAAAATAGCTTCTTCCCGAACACAAGAACACATGGCATGTATTTAACATTACACGCCATGTATTCTGGGTTTTTCCGGACAGTAAGCCTCAGAAACTACTCTGAAACCTAGAAAAACACTAAAACAAACCTCAAAGTGCCAAATTATGATTTGTGAGGACCCATAATCCCCACAAATAAATGCTCGGAATCTCATAAATGTTATAAACAATGTAAAACAGTCAATGATCCACCAAATTACGGTCCATGAGGACCCATAGCACCTTAAGAACCAAACTTTGGCGTTCATTCAAACAAAACCTTACACAAAAATACCCTATTAAACAATAGATATTTTATCAAGGAAACTATCACAACAACATGCATATTCTACACAACATTTATCACAACAACATGCAATCGCTAATGCACCCTAAATGGCTTGGAAGGAATGCATGACATGTGATTTCTAGCAAGTGCCTATATGATACATGAGATGGAATACCCTCATCTCATCGGGTTGCGACAGAAATAGAACCTTAATAACATCTATATAATAGTACAATATCTGTGAGTCACCCAACGATGAAAATCAAATCAATTGTAAGATTGAAAAACCAAAAAATTGTATTAACGAGGTAAATTGGCTTTTCTATGTACACGAGTTAGCTATTCTAGACACAACTTATTACCAAGTACTTATTCCGTTCTATCCCTGACTATAGGATCCAAATAGTAAGTCAAAAAGAAAAGAACCTCCTCTGATACCACTTTGTAACATTTCGGTTCTGGATTCCACCCAGAGGTGCCCCGTACTCGGTTGGTCACATGGCCTCAAGCACATTTCCTTGAATACCAGAGGCTGCCGACTAGCAGCGAGGGACTTTGGTGTGATAGTGGGGAAACTATGCCCTCATTGGAAGAGTAACACAGCGAAAGAGAAAAATAAAAATAGAAAAAGAAGTAATAATCCATAAAAAAGTAAATATCGAAAGAATGAAATATAATAAACTGTAGAACACACATATATATAAATGATGCATGATACATATTTCTAGGAAAGCATCCAAACAAATCCCACTGTTGTAATACAAACAGTACTAAACCAAAGTACAAATGAAAACACATAACATCTCCTCAGCATCGCAAGACACAGCTTGGTCCCATGCTCTCCAGCTCCACAACAATCATGTACCTAATGTAGAAGGGTGTTATCCCTTATCTATACCTGCATCAATATAATCTGTTTGGACCCAAAAGCATGGCCCAAACAGGGTGTGAGACTATATCCTAGTAGGCAACACCATAAGATCTGTTCCTAATAGTTAGTGAATATATGGCAGGTAATAAGTAAAAGAAAGCAGTAAACAAAGAAGTACACAACAGTAAACAATCCATAGTTTCAATGCATTCAGTTTCATATATCAAGAAAAAGTTAATCAAAGTATGTAATTACAAATAGGTAACCCTTTGTGAAGTACTCACTGCCTATCACCTATGGTCCTACCCAGCAACATAATAAACCCTCTGGGCAGTACACTCAGTCTAACCCCTCTGGTTCAGCTTAAGCATAGACTCTCTAAGGAATCACTCCCCATCAATTCCTCCTATAGCCTTGTATCGGTAACTAAAGGCACTATAGGGAAGAAAATACATAACATTCCCTCTATGGCCCACATCAAGGAACTACAGACACTCTGAGGAAGGACTTACGTCAATTCCCCCTATGGTCTCACATCGTAATAGTAAAACAGACACTCTTGAGAATCCCTTACATCTATTCTCCCTATGTTCTACTACACCAGGTTCTCACGGCCCTGTGTAAGTCAAAAAAGTATAGCAATGTGTATCAGCCAAACTAAACCTCAAAAACTACTTGGCTAGTAGTATACAGTCACACCAGGTCAGGACAACGGTTACACCATCCTAAAATACCAGGCATGGGCAAACAAGGCAGCCTAACAAGCTAAGTAGAACTAAACATCCATAAATAAAACATGCATGGAAAAGCACCTCCAAAGCATAGAAATTCACCCTATTCACAAATGAATTAACCTTTACTCAGGTACACAAGCATAGAAACAAAAATAGGGCTAAAATAGTAAACACGCAATACCCAGTTCATGGGTATTGGCGATTTTGCACATATAACTCAAAGACTTTCAACAGAAAGGAACAAACCACCTACCTCAGTGTTGGGATATCACTATACGCGTACCTCAAGCCTTGAATCTTTCAATAACACCATAGATCTACAAAACATTCTAAATTGTTCAACAGAGGATAACTTGAGGAAGAGGAGTAATCATGAAACAAAGCTCAAGCAGAAGTAAGAGCTTACCGAGGCGATTCCAACGCAATCAATGACGATCAATTCAGAGAACAGACAAAAACTCGGGGGCTCAGAGAAGATTCGCGGTTGTATGGGTTCTCTAGGATGATCTATGTCGAGAAGAAGATGGTTCTGTCCATCAGACGCGACCCTGGTTTATTTAATGAGAAAAAGTACATGGTGTGTACTTTTGAAGTACACGGCGTATACTTGCCATTACTGAGCCCTGCATTAGGTGGCCTCCATGTCACCCCACATGGTCGTGTGCACGACCGCTACATAGCCAGAACATGGCCAACACACAGCTACCCGTGGTAATTGAGTACATGATGTGTACTTATGAAGTACATGATGTGTACTTAGGAAATTTTCAGAAACTCCTGTTTTTCCTCAAAAACACCAGAAAAGGAAAAACATACCTGAAAAGAAGATCCGGGTTCTTACATATTTTAATGTAATGTACTCATACACAATGGTTAATAGATCCACCACTAATTTCATATTACATTTAAATGGTAATTTTCTTTCACTTGTAGTGAAAAAAACCAGCTCATGATTTTTTTATTAACAATGCCAACATAGACCGAATCAACATAACCAATCACTATGTATCAGGAATTAACATTCCTACCATAAAAATATAAAGGGATGAAGTAGAAGTGAAATAAATCAATAACCACATAAGATCATTCCAATGTGGCTTAACCATATTTACTATAAACCTACTTAAGGAATACACAAAGAAGGCTACATCCAACTTGGTATAGATCATAACATACATTATCAAACCCACAATATTAGTATATGGGATTTTACTAATATATAAAATATCATAAGAAGTGTTAGGAGACTAAGATAATTATAGTTTGACATATTGAGAAAAGGAACAGTTATAATATTTAATGCATCAAAAAAGTTTCTATTAAGTACTTTAAACATATATAATTATTGAGACAAATAAAATAACTCATGATTTCTATCCAAAATAATTTACATACATATGATCTGCTTAGAACAACCCAAATAATTCATTTTAAAAGATGAATTCATTTGTATTTTGACATTTTTGATTAATTTTATATTACTAACAATGTAAAGCATTCAATTTTTAACATATTTAACATAAAAACATGCATCAATCCAATTCCTATTAATACTATTTTATAACATGAATGATTCAAACTTTTTGTAGCACTGTATAGAATATTTTTTAATCCACAAAGATATTTATTTATAAAACAAACTTAATTAGTTTTAAATTCATTTTCAAAACCAGTATGAGGCTTTATTTATAATTTTTATTCTAAATAATTACTCTAGAAAAAAAAATTTACATCAAGATATTCAATATACATGTTAAGATAAGTAGAAAATCCAAGTAAAATTCTTATAGAATAATTTTTAACTAAAGGAGAAAATATTTTAAAATAGTTAACACCCTCTCTTTGAAGGGAACATTTATCCACTATTTCGGATTTATATTTAATTTTATTCTTTTCAGTATTATCTTCTCTTCTTTTTTAGATCTATTTATAACCAATCACCTTGTAAGTAGGTGGTTTATTGAATATAGATAAGGTATGGTTATTTTTAAGGTAATTGATATCATATTCAATGGTATAAATCTAGTGCTTAGATTTTTTTATCATAAAAAAACTCCTTATAGCTTTGAGGATCATCACCATTAGGATCAGGAGAAACATGCAAGGAGAAGGAAACCATATCAGCATGGATATACCTATAATTAGATCTAATATCTCTCCTTTTCCTATTCTTAGTGATATTATAATCTCTAAGCCCACTAAGATAATTATTATAAAAATCATCATTAAATTAAAACTCAAATTCTAGATCAGGCTAAGGGATAGTTGAATAATTCTCTATAGGAGACTCACAATCAATGGAAGGATTAATCTCAAGACCCCTATTCTAAGAAAGATCAAACCACCATCAGTGGGAAGATAGAATATAAGAGGAAAACACACTTGAAAAATTACATCCTAGGTAACAATAAATTTTTTAAAATTAGGTTTTTCTACAAAAATTTCATACCCTTTAACTCCCTTAGGATAGCCTATGAAGACAAATTTTACAGACTTAGGCTCATGCATATTATTCTTGACTTGAGAATAGATAATAAAATGAAATACTATTAGATATCAATATGAAGGGGGTAGTTTATACAAAGCTACACTGATGTCTTTAAACTACTAGTAGATGAAGGAAACTTATTTATCAAGTAAACTATCATAGTGGTAGCCATAACCTAGAAGGACTTGGTCAAGCCTAAGTATACAAGTGTGTTGAAAACCTAGTAAAGAATTAGGTAAACTATTTTGTAGAAGATTATTAATCAATTTTTAGTGTCTAATAATTATCTCATCCTCATATAATTTAATAAACATGATAGAAAAATATTCAATGTAATGATCACTCTTCAAGGACTTCAATTTCTTCCCAGATTAATTTTCTATAGTGGATTTACAGGTTTTAAACACCACAATGACATCATATTTGTTTCAAAATATGTAAATCCATAATTTCATAGAGAAGTAATCTATAAAAGTGACTAAATAAGAGACTCCACCATGGGAAGTAATCTTTGAAATTACCCATAAGTTACAGTAAAAACACTACAATGGCTGACTTGATTTGAAGCTGTATTTGAAAAAAATAACAATTTTAGACATATCTAGGAAATCATACTCACAAAAGGTCAAGATATTAGTGTAACATGGGTATGAATCCCTTGATTACTCAATTAATATAATTTTTTAACACTAAAATATCCCACCCTTCTATGCTAAAACATTGTGATTTAACTATTTGTGACATAAGTGCTACCCAACTACTTCACATGTGTCATCCCATTCAATACATATAACTTATTAACTAAGGAACCCTTAAGAATAATATGAGAACTGATTAGACACTGAATAAGGATTATATTAATTGTTAATATTTATAATATTTATGAGCTTTATTATTCATAAACACCATTTTAGTGCATTTTACACTTCGAATATCATTTCACATTATAATTGTAAGTCCTTATTAAAATGCACTATTACATGGTACATTTTTTAACATCATTTAAAGTAACCAATGATCTTGATTTTATTTTAATATTTAATTTTACGGTTTCTAATTACATTAGAAAATATTCATACTTTTCTAGTACTTGAAGATTCATATTATAAGACCACTAAAGTAGGCCTTAAACAAACAACATTCTGGGTGTAGTGAACTGGAAAACATCCCAGTAAAACTACATTAACGGCCAAGATACAAGCCCAATAATTCCTAAAATTGATCTAAAGATATAGGAAATAATTTGGAACATTTCATCCATAAGTAACAAGAGATAATTATGAGTTTTAAAGGGAGTTACATTCGTCCGAAGTTGGAGATAAAATTCTAGGACAGATTTTGCAGCCTAGAAAAAAATCCCACCAATTTAATCATATCTCGACAAAAAAAATTATGTAGGTCTAAAATTTTACATAAATCTATAAGAAATCAGGAGTTTAATTTTTTTCTTCAATGACCCACTCTAATTAATCCATATAGATGATTATCTAGGCACTTCTTTCCAGTGGATACATGATGGTTACAACTTCGGGTCAAGGGTGGAAAAGTATCCTCTCCCTTACTTTCCACCACCCTAGAATTACCATAATAAAGTGGGATGATTTTTACTATTGAGAGATCGATCCAAGTCTTTAAAAATGAATATTTAAGGTAGTGGTTTTGAAGGAGTTGGGAGGCTTTAGTTTTATTTATAAGTGTAATTTTATGCTTCCATTTTGTATTGTCATGTTTGCGATTTACATGTAAGTTGTTCTAATTCACCTTAGTTTTTTTTATAAAAGTTCTTCTTATTATAATTTTATAGTATCATTAATGTCACATTGATACTATTGTCTCATGGTGTAAACTTTTTTACACAAAAAAATGTGAAATTCTTCACACAACGGTGGAGTGATCGTTATTTCACTTTTGTTTATTCCTTCTTCAATTCGGCCTTCATTAGTCTACTACACATTTCCATTGATAGAATAAAATAAATGGAGGGATAAAAATCTTATGGGTTTATCCAAGGGAGTATAAAGGGGATTTATTGGATGTTATTTCTCAATCTATTAATATTATAGCACTTAATTTAATTGACATATTTGCTGGATGATATTATTTCTTCCTCTTCCTAATTGAAGTTTATCACCACACGTTTCTTGTGTTAATACAATACTTTACCATGGAGTGGTCATGAAAATGATCCTGTCAGTGTATAGGTGACTATCATATGAATGTGAAGGTGTTAAATCAGTAAGTTATGAGGTTAGTTTGAATTCATTGAATGAATCCTCTTTAAGATAATGAAAAAGAAATCGTTATAAAATGAAATTTCACCCAATCCATCCCTTGTAATTACCTAGAATCAACCCTTCTCATAACCTGAATTAAATTATCTCTCTTAGTGTTAATTTAAAACATATTAAAACAAAAATAAACTGGTCACTTAATGGCAAAAAATACATCTCTTTAGATTATGTGTCTATAGGTTCTTCTTAGGTCTCTGAGGATTCGACAACCCAAGCTACACTACAAGCGACCGCTTAACCCTTAGAACTTGGGTAAATTTGAGTGGGACCAAGAACCATTGGATTTTTAAGGAAACCAAAATGATATTTAAAGGTAAAAAATCTATGATCCAAGTAACCCAATGAAATAATATTCCTATGCAAATTTAGAACCCATCTTGTAATGACCTGAACTTATATAATGTAATTATCCATGCAATTTAATTAAATTATTTATTATATATTATAGTTATAGAAAAAACAAGCACTTATTTGGTTTTATTATAAAAAATAAGATTTAAAATAAAGTTATGTATCATTACTATTGATAATATATTTGTTGAAAAGTGATCATATGATTAGTATAAACATAGGGTTTTAACAAATTCAGTTGACACAGATAAAGGAAGTGATGAACTCAAATAGTATGATCATACCCTATGAAGCTCATTTATTAGAGCATCTGAGGGAGATAGAATAACTAGTATTTTCCCTCAAATAATCCCAATATGAGATCTAATAACTTCAGCATGTGTGAAACTATTTATGAGAGAAGTTCAAGCTTATTGAGATCACGACCCAAACCATGTACGCTGAACCACACCATGAAATTCTCACCATCGTGCACCTTAACCATAGGGTGTTTTCTAGTGTTTTAAAGGGATATATATCAAGACCATAATAATATGAATTTTTATATTTTATTTTCAGTTGAATAAGTTTCTTATTTTCTTCTTATTGTTACTTTAAAAATGATATTGAATTTTATACAATAAAACACAAATTTTATTTTTAATTAGCATTCAATTTCAATTAAGATATCTATTTTGTGGAATTAATGGATTTTTTAAATAAATAATATTTCAATAAAATATTATTATTATATAAGTTTTATTAAATATAAATGATCATATAATTTTTATGAAGTCAAATGTAATTTTTATAAGTGTTCAAAAACTGTTACTGTAAAAAAACACAACATTTCTCAATAATTATAAATTATTATTTTAAAAATAAAAATAAAAATATTTAGAAAATTATTTGGATAAAATGAATATTATTTTTGGAATCAAATCATAAAAACTATCCAACAGTGAATTTTTCATAATTTCCTAAGACAATCGAATTTTCTGGTAAAAATTAAATACCGTATAAATCTACGGTGTGTATTATGACATCATAATGACCCAAAAGTATTGTAATACATACGATAAAGGTTATAAAAGACAAGATATATATTTTCAATTTAAATTAATGATATTTTATGTTAATTTGGTAGATTTTATAAAGCCTTTTTGAATCCTCCAAAACCATTAATATATTTTAAGGCTTTAAAATAATTTCGTTAAGAGTATGGTTGACTTCCACAAAAGAAAGGGTATTATTTTATTAATTTCGTCCCTTTTAAATATAAATCATTGAAAAAAACTCCCATTTATTATAAAAAATGGGTAAAAACCATGGTATGGGTTGTGTTTTTGGTTATTTTATTATATAGAGCCCAAAACCTAAGTTTGAGAAATAATAAAGAATTCTCCACTCATTTCCCATATAAAACCACACAAGATCCCATTTATATTGAATAAAAATCCTTGGATCAAGTACATAATCTTACCTACCATCTCTAGAGTCCTCCAAAGGTTCCCCAACCTCTCAAGAAGATACCCCTAAGCATTTGGAGTCACACTCTCATGGTAAGGGATCTTTTCATTCGCATCTTTCTTCAAGCATATTATTTATCTTATGCCCCTTTTCTCCCATTCCTAATGATGGGATATGATCTAACATATCCCCCTTACTACCACTATTATGAATAAATTATGAGATACCTATTTCAATCTCATAAATCCCTTCCATGAACATTTATAATCCCCTATTATGCTGCTGAAATTCCACCGTGATTTTCCAGGCCAAACAATTGTGTAGTGAATACCTATACCCATTTCCTATCAAGAGTGCTGACCATTATGAAATTATAATTATTTTATTTGGTAATTAAATGTATTTATTAAGAAATCCTATATTTTTGAATAAAATATGATGATAAATGAATGCATGTTGTATGATCTATGCGACACAGTTAAGCATGAGAATGGAATGAAAGTGACGAGTGCACCCAGAATTATATATTACTCCAATTCATTGGGTAATGTTTTAGTCACACAAGACATAATTAAAGAGATTGGGTAATGAACCTAATCCACCATGATACTTTTTCCATCATGATGTATACTCATTTATCCTTGACCTATGTTTACGATGAAATGTTTTAAGTTGTTGCCACTTTTCCTATGTTGCCTTTATGTATCATGATATATCATGACTCATTGTTCATGTTTATGATTCTCACCCCTTTTATTCCTCATTTATATGTATATTGTATAAATTGTATTGAATTATTCATTTTATGCCATGTTCATTCCCATAATGGGATTTATAGCTTGCCCATTTCTTATATATATCCCCAGGTTATCCCATGCAGTTTTAAGTACGAGCATGTTAATAATGTTTTCAATAAAGAAGATGTATTTACTATTTTATGTTGTTATGTAATGTACCTAATTATCAAATACACTAAAATTATCAATATGTTTTGTTTTAATATGTGTAATCTTATGTAATAAATCACGAATTAATGTGTAATAAAGAGTAGGGTTGTCATACATCTCACATCCAATTAGGTGATAAGAAAATAGTTTGAGAGTTCTATCATAATTGAACCACTATCCATGAAAATATATATCTCATTGTTTCATCAAAAACCCCCCATGTTATCTCCATTATTAAATTAAGAATAATAACTCTTATCTAGGCACATGTAGAAAGAAGACCATGATTCTAAAAACCACTCAACGTTCCATAAGATACTATCAACACATAAATAGTATCATAACCTTGGTCAGAAAAGAGAGAATTATCATTATATTATTTAGAAGTCTTGATAGAATTAAACATCGGGAATATGGGTCCAACACAGCAAATAATGCATTTAATAGTGCTAAAAATGGCTCTGCCAGTGCAAAAAAGTACTGACTACCTAAACATCATTAGAAGTGCCCAAACATTACTAGTGATTTCTTTTTAGTGATGATAAAGGCCATATCAACTGCTACATAGTTGTATATCTAAAATAGAAACGCAATAACCCTATAAAAACAACAATTATAATACATAAATACGAATAGTAATACATAGAAAAATGGATTGGAATAAAAATATTACATTTCACTATCATTTCAATTCAAAATTTAAATATAAAATATTTACATTGATTTCATATTTACAATTCATCAAAAAAATTACAACCAATATACAAAATCAAAACTAGAAAACATTTTCCAATGATCAAACTTTATACAAAATATTGTCCCTGCAAGAAAACAAATTTTTATTTTAGTAACAGTAAATAAAAAAATTAAATAAAATAAAATATTAATGTTATATAATCCACATATGATAAATTATATTGGTAATTATTGTATTTATTAATGATATTATTAGTAAATCATGTGTTAGATTGATGTGAGGTCAATTATTATATGTCAAAAATTAATTATGTATAATTTTCCAAAATTTTGAAAACAATATGAGCTCATTTTCTCAGTTTTGGAAATGTGATGCGTGTTTTAAAATAAAATTGAACTTTTATATTGAAAACACATAATTAGAGTCATACTGACCACATCGTGTGTCAGATTGATGTGATGTCAATTCCTAAATGTCAAAAATAAATTATGGACAATTGTCTTGAAGTTTGAAAAAAATCTCAGCTCATTTTTTCATTTTTGGTTACTGACACGTATTTTTAACTAAAATGAAACTTTTATATCAAAAACTCATAGTTTGAGTCATACTAGCTACATAGTGATTTATATTGATGTGTGGTCAATTAATACATGTAAACAATTAATTTTGCATATATGACCTAAATTTTGAAAATAACACAAGCTCGTTTACTCAGTTTTGAGTATGTGAAATGTGTTTTAAACCAAAGTGTCAATTTTAAACTAAAAACAAATACTTAGAGTCATACCAGGGAACCATGTATTGGATCGATGTGTGACCAATTATTAAACATTAGAAATGAATTATGGATCATTTTACTATAGTATACTAACAATTTGGATGTGTTTGATTAGTTTTGAGTATGTCACGTGTGTTTTGATCTAAAATATTGATTTTAGAATAAAAATATACACTTCGAGTCATACCTGGAACAACATGTATCATATTGAGGTTAGGTTGACTCATACAAATCAAAAATGAATTATGGATCATTTTTATGAAGTTTGAAAACAATCTGAGTTTATTTTATCAATTTTGGTTATGTGACATGATTTTTAAACTAGAATGGAACTTCTATAATAAAAACATGCACTATGAGTCATACCTACCATATCATCTATCATTTTGATGCATGTTTATTTCTTATATGTCATAAATGACATAAGGAAATTCACTTTAAAATTTAAATAAAATCTATTCTCTTTTTATTTGTTTTAGTGATGTGATGTGCGTTTAAAACTAAAATGGAACTTTTATTTTAAAAACAAGCAATTTGAGTCACATCGATCACATCATGGGTTATATTGATGTGTGTTCAATTATTACATATAAAAAATGAATTATAGAGAAGTTTACTAATGTTTAAAAACAATTCGGGGTTCTTTTCTTATTTTGGGCTTGTGACACACGTTTTAAACTAAAATGATTCTTTTATAATAAAAACACACACTTTAAATCATATTGGTCACATCATGTGTTGTCCTGATGTGCAATCAATCCCTACATGTCACAAATGAAGTGTGGATCATTTCAGAAATTTTTGAAATTAATTCATGCTTTGTTTCTTAGTTTCTAGTATGTGGCATGTGTTTTAAACTAAAGTGTCAATTTTAAAATAAAAACATATACTTCAAATCATACCAGGCACACCATGTATCAGATTGAGGAGTGGTTTATTATTACATATATAAAATGAATTATATATCATTTTTCTTAAGTATCAAAACAATTTTAATGTGTTTTTATGTTTTAAGCATGTCACATGTGTTTTGAACTAAAATATCAATTTTAATCTAAAAACATACACTTTGAGTCATATAGATCCCAATGTGTATTAGACCGAGGTGTGGTTGATTCATATATGTCAAAAATGAATGATGGATAATTTTAATAATGTTTAAAAAAATATAAGTTTATTTTCTCAAATTTTTATATGTGACGTGAGTTTTAAACTAAGATGAAATTTCTATATTGAAAACATGCACTTCAAGTCATATGTTCCACTTATTCTGTAAGATTTATGTGAATTCAATTCCGATACATCAAAAATGAATTATGGATCTTCTTCCTAATGGTTGAAGACAATCTGATCTAATTTAAATGTTTCAGATATGTGATGTTTGTTTTAATCTAAAATTTAACTTTTATATTAAAAACATGCTCATTGAGTCATACTAGTTACATCATGTGTCAGATTGACATATAATCAATTTATACACATGAAAAATGAATTATGGATCATTTTTATAAAGTTTGAAAAGATTCCAAGATCATTTTCATTTTATTAATACTAACGCAAATTTTAAACTAAAATGACACTTTTATATTAAAAACACACACTTCAAGTCATATCTTCCACATCATGTGTCATATTGACAGGAGGTCAATTATTACATGTCAAAAATTAATTATAGATCATTTTCATAATATTTGAAAAAAAATTGATCCCATTTTATTGGTTTTGAGTATGTGAGGTGTATTTTGAACTAAAGTGTAAATTTTAAAATAAAAATATATACTTTGAGTCATATCGGGCACACCGTGTATCATATTGAGGTGTAGTCGATTCTTACATATCAAAAATGAATATTTGTTCTTTTTCCTAAAGTATAAAAACAATTTAATTTAATTTTATCAGTTTTCAGTATGTCACATGTGTTTTGAACTAAAATATGTATTTTATGCTAAAACATGCACTTTGAGTCATAATGGGAACACCGTGTATCATATTGTGGTACGGTTTATTCCTAAACATAAAAAATAACTTATGGATAATTTTCCTAAATTTCAAAAATAACATAATCTCTTTTTCTCAGTTTTGTCTATGTGATGCGTGTTTTAAACCAAAATGAAACTTCTATATTAAAAACATGTAATTGGAGTCATAAAATCCATATAATCAATTGGATTTACGTGTGGTTGATTCATACATGTCAAAAATAAATTATAGATCATTTTACTAATGTTTGAAGACAATACAAACTCATTTTCTTACTTTCGGCTATGTGATGCATGTTTTAAACTAAAATATAACTTTTATATTGAAATCATGCATTTCATGTAATACTAGTCACATCGTGTGTTAGATTGATGTTATGTAGATACATACACATCAAAAATAAATCATGTATGATTTTCATAAAGATTAAAAATAACTTGAGATCATTTTCTCATTCTGTCTACTGATGCACATTTTAAACTAAAATGACACTTTTATATTAAAGATATGCACTTCGAGTCATACCAGCCATATCATGTGTCATAATGATTTAAAGATAATTCCTACACATAAAAAATGAATTATGGATCATTGTATTACATTTTGAAAACAATACGATCACTTTTTCTTGGTTTTGAGTATATGATGTGTGTTTTGAGCTAAAATATAAATTTTAAACTAAAAACTTATACTTTAAGTCATACCAGGAATATCTGTATTAGGTTGAGGTGTAGTCAATACGTACATATCACAAATGAATTATTAATAGTTTTTCTAAAGTATCAAAATAATTTGAATTCATTTTCTTAGTTTTGAGTATGCCACATGGGTTTTGAACTAAAATGATAATTTTAAACTAAAAACATACACTTTGAGTCATATAGGGAACATCATGTATCATATTAAGGTAAATTTGATTCCAATTTGTCAAAATAGACTTAGAGATCATTTTATTAATGTTTTAAAATAATCCAAACACGTTTTATTGTTTTTGGCTTTGTGAAACACATTTTAAACTAAAAAATAACTTCTATATTTAAAACACACACTTTGAGTCATACCTTCCACATCGTCTATCAAATTGAAATGTAGTTGATTCATTTACAGATCAAATGAATTATGGATTTTGTTTTTTAATGTTTTAAGAAAATTCAATCTTCTATTCTAAGTTTTCGCAATGCGATGTGCATTTTAATCTAAAATCGAACTTTTATATTGAAAATACACACTTCGAGTTATAATAGCGACATCGTGTGTTAGATTTAATTGTGGTCATTTCCTACATATCAAAAATGATTTATGGATCATTTTCATAATGAAAAAAACAAGTACCATATTGAGGTGTGGATGAATCCTACTAGTCATAATGTTTCTTGTTGTTTTAAAAAGTAGGTTATCTTGAATTTTCTCACATCCAAGGTGACAAGAAACTCTCACCAGGGATGTAAGTTAATTCAAAAGCACATGATTTTGAGGAAAACAAGCCTTCGACTGTCACACTATTCCTTTTTCATATTCAAGAATTATATCTAAAAAAATATACTAAATAAGCATTAAAAATATAACTTTTCATGATGTATATATACATTATTGACTCATTTTCCTATTGACCTTATCTCAGTTCTATCCTCGAAGTCCAATATCTCATGAGCATGAGCAGCCTCAGACATGTCACTATCTCCGCCACAATCCATAGAGTATAACCCTATATTATACTTATCCTTGATAAATAGGTCATAAATAATATATAAATATTATGATACTAATGATTCACATCACAAATGTATATATAATTTCATAGCTAGTACTAGATAACAAATATAATAGGTAATCACCTAAATTTAATGTCAACAAATATATTGACACCATGCATTATTTCAACTCATCTCTAACCAAATTCACTTATTATTTTCAACATATATATTGTTTAAAATCATTATAGTACTAATAAAATATTAAAAAATAAACAATTAATTAATGTTTTTAATGAAATTGTAATTAACTTCATAAATTATATATTTGGGGATGCTAGTATGTTAATGGTATATCATATCTTTCATAAATTTTAAAATGTAATATACCCAATCATTGTCATTATTTTTCTTTGGAAATTATAGAAACATTCATCAAAATAATTAAATTGTTTTGAAATATGTTTATATAGCTAAATATTACTATATATAAATTTATCTATTTCAATTTGAATAAATCCGTAGGTTTCTTATGTTTAGTCATTGACCTCATAACATGATTTAGCCTATATTTATAGCTCACCCTATCATGAAAAAATTATCATTAAAACACAATCTAAAACATATAATTTTATGTTTGTCTATAAAATGTTGAATAAAGTGCATTACATATTCATATGGTCATCTTGTGTGGTCAAGTTGATGGAATACCATGCATTAGATCAAAAAAATAAACATTTGGGTATCTAAATTTATTGTGATGAGAATCTAGTGATTCCTAAAAAAATAAGTAATAAAAAAAGATATATATATTTTATATGATTATATTAGAGAATTTTACCCTTGAATTGTAAGAATCAAGAAGAGTCTGTTGTCTATTATTTTCTTCTCAAAATCATCACTTAGTCTATCTTTTTTCTTCTCAATTTATTTCAATTCCAAATAATGTTCATGCATATAAATGATATAGGGATTAATGAGTCCAAATCATGCTTCATAGGGTTTTAATTTTTTATAGTAGTAATATATATGCCTCTAGAAAATATGAATAGTTATTAACTGTAATGAATATAATAGATCCTTTTTTTGATAGATTGATTTTCAATATGTACCTCATGTATGTATTCTTAACTGGGACTCTCAGCCATTCAAACTTGATAATCTCATTTATACTCTCTAAACTAACCACGTTTTTAATGACATATCCAATTATTTATTCTTCATATAGAATGTAAAAAATATTTCCATCTTTGAATGTTGTGTTGGTATGAACTTGTAATGTTGATAAATGTGGTAGTGGAATTGGTGAGGATAAGGTACTCCAAGAATGACCTTTTGATTTTTTGGTTGATTTACTAGATTTTATTAATCCAAACTTATGATTTTATTTCATTTTATCAGTCAATAATACCATACCCCATTTCAGACCTTTTTTGAGCAAATGTTAATGTTTTTTCCATTGAAAAAATTTGTTAAGGACATAACTCATGTATCTTTATTTGATTATATAGACATGCTAAAAATTTTATAATAGCATTATATTTTGTATAACATCCATATTATCAAGAATAACAGGAAACTGAGTTCTTGTCTCATGAGCTACTTTAATCCCCAATCTCATATAATCTTTTTGGAGTTTGTTGTTCTGTAGAATGTCTCTTGGGATATTATAAACCATAACCATCACTACAATGTGTTTAGTGGGTGTTGATAAATATAAATCACATAAAAATTCACCTCATAAAAATTTAATAATATCACGTTATCAGAAGTTGTTTGATTTATATTTTGGAGAAAGAGTAATGAAAAAATTTATTACCTCTGGTATGATAAGTAGTTAAGGGGAATGGCTAGCCTCAAAGCTAGTGGGTTTATTTGGCTCTTAATGTATTGATATTTGTTCCACTACTGGTTTTATTTGATTATTTTGTGAATACTGGTATACCAAACCAGACCATACAATAATATCTTTCAATGCATCTATCTATTCCTATAGTCCTTTGATTGTATCATATGTATATCCTTGAAACTTTTTCTTATCAATTTATGTTTGAGGCTGTAATAAAAAACCTACACCTTTAACAAGACCATATTATTCTGACCTCTTCAAAGCTATTGAATTTAGTTTTTTAGGTATAACTGATATTGACTCTTATGTCTAAAATATATAAAAAATATAAGAACATAAATCAATATTTTTATGTAATACTATTATATAGAATAACAAGCATAAAAATTACTATTATGTCATACTTACACATGATTCCCATACTTATTGTGTATTTTCATCAATTAGTTTACCCTATTTATTTATGTAGGCCTCCTTCTATAGCCCATAACATGGGATTGAAGTGGAATCAGATTTTGATTCATGAATATGTATATAAACAAAGAAATATATGTTGTTTCATATCATATAAAACTTTTATTACAGATTTAAAACACATACCATTTTCTTTTCAAGTGAAACACACCCCATCCCTACTTTAGGATAGGGTTACATTGGTTTTGTATTATATTGTTTATTTTCATCACTCGTATATTGATTCATAAATTAAAATTTTTAAATCAAAGTGGATAAAATAAATAATTTCAATTAAAATATCATTGACAAAATTACACCTGAAATAATTTCTCATCATGCTGAATAATGATTTCATTCCATGAATCTTATTTTATAATGTGTAAATACATAACTGGTGGGTGGGGGTTTACTTTCCCCTCAACATCCAAGAGGTGATGATTTGTAAGAATTGTTCGGTAACCTCTATGAGATTTTTTAGTGACCATTAAGACATACTTCTTATGGAAATCATCTAAAATAAACGAACACTGCAAGCGATAATAAAAATTAAATCAATGTTTCATTATATAATTTTTTAATAAAATAGAGAAATTATATATAACATTATGTTAATATATGCCCAAATATTTTTTTTCAATATAGATAAGACATGATGACATAAATATATATCAATTAGAACAATCATTCTCTTTATGATCCTAACTCAGGTAATGAACATTGGCTTATTGGGGTCAACATGTTAGTCATGTTGATTACAACTAACCTAAAATTTTATACTCTTTCTTCTTTCCTTGATAATTATATTTAACACAGTGATGCAATATCATTCTTTTTTTTTCATCAACATGTTGTTGATCCATTAATAATTCCATAATTTCAGAATCAATGATTTGTTCTTCACTGGAATTGGTAACATCATCATGTAACGAATTTATTATCTATATGTGTAGTCAAAAATTTAATTTGGATTACATTAATTTAGTATAAAACATGTAATATTATATTAAAAAAACTTTAAACTGCTCATTGAACTATAAAATTTTTCCTTAAAGGTTTAAGGGATTTGGATCCTATATCGAGTATCCAAATCCTATATTTGTGGTCCCCTCTTTACGTACCAGGATTTCTATACATTAGAACTACCATGAAATTATTATGATATCATGATAGAGTCACCCTCAATTGAATTTTCATCTAACCCTAAAACTATTTTAGTCACCAATAAGATAATTGAACGATTCTTATTTTTTGGATTTGAGACATAAAATTCATTTATTTTTTGTGATGTTGTTAAGAATGGCTCATCCTTATACCATTCCATACTGAAATTCAACTTTATAAAGCCCAATTCATTGAGTTTCACTACACTCCTATAATCAACCCATTTTCAATAGAAAATAGTCACTTGAATAGTTGTATGATCCAACTCATATATCTATTCAATGATATCAAAATATGAAATATTCACATAAATTGGATTTCATTCCATGGAAACAGATATGTGCATCACTTAAACCACAAGAGTAACTCCACTTCTTTACATCATACTATGTTCATTTTGTTCCTTTGTATTACATGTATAAAAATTAATTATAAAATTGGTGTAAGATATAACATTTATAGATAGTCCCATGGCTAGCCATCAAAGTCATTCGAAAATTGAATTGATATTTTTAGATAACTCCTTATAAATATGATTTCATAACCATCCTATAAACTATTGTTTATGTGTATTTGATATCCATATTTTATCCATTGATATATTCAAATGTCTAAAAATTACATTGTGGGATTCAATGTATGGACCAACCTATTCTCTATTATGTAAAATATAAATGTGAGTTTTCTCCCACTTTATGATGGTGATTGTGACAATATCTCTTCTAGAAATCCCTTCTCCCATAAGGAATACATTGTAATGTGACTTTAGGAGACTAATTCTATCTACATATAATAGGTAATCATTATAGAATTCAGCATATTATTCCATAATATATATTTTTTCAACACAACTTTTTGCACAACTTCTATTGCACCCTTTTAAAATATTCATATATAATTAAATGGGGTAAAATCATATATAATGTAAAAGACCATATAGTTGAACCTATCTAACCATGTGAACCATAAGGTGAACCATTATACCAAATAATAATGGCGGTAAGAACATATTTAATTAAAATAATATGACTGAAATATCCTTATTCCTGATTTTATACATTGTTGGGTTTATAACATTACTACATATGGCATTGAAAAAGAAGCATATTCTGGTTAGCGTATTCCATAAATTTTTAGGTATAATTAAACATAAAGCAACATACATCAAATCTTACTTCAAAACATGAAAGTCATGTGAATTTAGGCACTGTAACATCAAATTATTCATTGATACAACATTCTTGATATTTGATGCATACCCCTATGGAACTTTTATACCATTAAGAAAATTGAAAAATTAAAATTTTTCTTATCTGGAAAGAGTGTAAAATACTGTAGGAAGAAAATTCTGCCTTTCACTCTTCACTGATTCCAACTCTTCCCTTATCCCCATATCAATCATATCCAACCTAGCCTTGATGTCATATTTTGTTTTTTAAATAACATTTAGTAACATGGTAATATAACTATCAAATACATTTTATTCTTCATGTATGACATTAAAAAATGTTTGATGTACATATAATTCTAGTACTATAATTCATAGAAAATTGATCTCTTTTTCCAAACTAATTTCATAAGCATTTTTGAAAATTGATTAATAAAAATAGTGTCAATGTATTTTATGATATTAAATAGTTGATCAACCATTAGTGGAGATGTTATTGTACCCTATTCTATATTCCCAGTGAATTTTGTCTTCTAGGATCAGTATTTATGTCATCGGGGTAAAAATTTCTTATGTCTTAAAAACTTAGTATTCAATGAATGTTTCAACCGAACTGAGTGGGTAAATTATTCACAAATGGGACACCCCAACATTACTTTAATTATATAGCCTATAAAATTTCAATTAGCAAGAAATTCAGTTATAGTTCCATAAAACATGACTCTAAATGCCAATTCTTCACTTCTATAAGCATCATAAAATTCAACACCCATATCCCACATTAATTTTAGATATTCAGTCAATGGATCCAAATAGACATAAATATAATTACCATGTTCTTTTGGTCCAAATATAAGCAAAGACAGCATAATGTACTTTTTCTTCATTCATAACTACAATGGAAGGTTATAATTTACAAATATTACTGGCCATATATTATGAGTAATACTATATACACAAAAAATATTTATTCCATATATAGATAATGAAAGTCAAAGGTTTATTAAATCATTTCAAAATTCAAGATACTCAAAATCAATTTTCTTCCAATGAGGAGTGTTTTCTAGGTCATGTAGTTTCTTATATTCAATTTTGGTATCCATATGTAATGTTAATTGTATAGTAGTTTCCTAACATCCATATAGTTTTATAAAATGTGGAATGATAGTAAAGAAACTTAAAACTTAAAAAGGAATTGATTCATCTTTATTTTATCGATTCAGGCCACACTTAGGGAATTTTATGAGTGATTCAGGGTTCTTGTAAAACTATATGAAATCATTTGAAAAAACATGTATTTTTTAAAGATCATTACCATTGAATGTAACATTCATTTAGAATCATATGTTTAACAAGGAAACTTATTTTCTTTTGGTAGCATATCATTCAAGAAACTAAGTAGTGATGTAAAACTGGTGTCACTCCATCCACTACCAGCTTTCAAATTATATAACTTTAATATAAATAAAAATTGTGTATATTTAGTACAACCAGTATACAATAGTCTCTTATCAAAACTATTTAAATTCTCAAACACTTTGGACAATCACAAAGGACATATTTAATTTTCATTATCATTTAATTCATATTATATCCACTACTATTTACACAGGTATTCATATCAAATGATCCATAAATCATAGTATCATCATAATCAGTGTTTAAATTCAGTTTCTACACATGTTTAGTCCAACATTTATTACTTTGATCTATTCCTCAAAAAATAAAATGTACTTAAAACTCTATTACAATAATTCTTATTGAATAAAAACAATGTAAACATAGAAAAAGGATTTGAGAAGGGGCTTAGGAATGCCCCATCGTAAACATGATGAACTCTTTAACTCCATTTTAATACCCTTTTTTATATGATTAGCACCCATCGATTTTCAATTCATATATATCCTATTAGGTTCATAAAATACTCATTTTGTAATGTAAATAAATAAATACACACAAGGTATTCATAATCAAAGGAGAAAGTTATAGATACTTATAATAAGGGCGAAATTAAAATGAAACAGCTTAGGGTAAACATGTGGTTGTTGGTACAAGTCCTCAATTTGATGTTTTTTCAGAAAAAATATGGAAATCTTGGATGTTTTCTTTAAATTTTCTAGGTGGGTGTCCAAAAAGAGTAAGGAGTTTATGATTATTCATTTATTCACTTGGTACGTGGTGAGTTAGGTGGTTTTTCAGTGATAGGGTGCTTATAAACCAATGTTGATGGTATTTTATCAGATGATGAATCAATCAACTTCAACACAAGTTGAAGTATTGTTCCAATGGGATCTATAGAAATTCACATCTCAAAATAATGATTCGTGAATAATCCTAACTACTCAGGAACACTTGAAAAAAACTCAACCTCAGTGGAACTAATAGAGAGAATAAACTTTGGAAAAATGTCATAGTGGAAATTGGGAATGGGGTTTAAACAAGACAAATATAGATATGGATATTTTAAAGGGAACCATTTGGGGGAAACAACTATTAAGATTGAAAATTTACAAAATTAGGGCACTATGAATGAAAAAGCAAGCGAATTGGCATACTTAATATTTATCCAAAACATTCTATTGTGTACACTAACTTTTTTGTATCATTCTTGCAAGATGATCTTTTTTAAATGAACTGAGTTTAGCAGTTTGTGTTGAAAAAATCCTATCATAAATTTTCAGGATAATGAAAATATTAAAGTTATTGGGGTTATATTTCATATAAATAGAAGAAAATGGGCAGTATGGTTTCATTTTAATCCATGAGAGTGTGAAGTATACCTGAAACATGGCTTATTTTCCCTTTCATTTTAAGTTTTATATAATCCCTCACTCTAAAATTTCCTCATTATATGGAAGGATTGGGGATGTTTTGGTGACCGACACTTGTGAGTGGCCAAATGTCACGTATGATAAGTATTAGTCACCCGAACTTTGACATACTTACACATCTTCAGGTGAAACATGTGATATCTAAGTAGTGTGTGATGGTAGTTCCATATCAGGTATGTGTGATAGAGGTGATGAGTGTCGAGGATAGTATCACATGGATAAGAATACTAATAAATAAAAACAAGTTATGTCGACTAATCATATAAAATTTTATATAATGTATATACATCAATATAAATCAATTTACATGTTGTTATAAAAAATATAAGAAGAAAATATTCCCAAATGAATTTACCATAAATTAGTAAAAACTAAGATCTAAAAATCTTGTTTAGTCATGGGGTAGTATTAGAAAATGATTTAAATTAGAAAATAATACCATATACACTTTTTACAAAATTAATGAAAATGATTTTAAAAAATAATATTCAACTCTTTAAAGGTTCACTCTATATAAATAGGAAAAAATAAAAATAAAATCTGTTTTTCTAATAAATATTTAAAAAAAACACTAATTTTTTCAAGAAAATAATAAATAAAACATTTTATATGAAACACGGTTTAGTTTAACTCCAAAGGATACATTCATTGAAGATTTCATTGCATCGAACTCTCAGAAAAAATGATTGATTATCATTTTTTATATTAAATTCAGTACAACCAGGTTTCAAAAAAATCACATGTACTCATCATGAAACTTCAATAGATCAATCAAAAAAATTTAACTAAACAAATTGAATAGATAAAATCAAAAAAATTCTAAATCTAGGATGTATGTACAGTTTTAAAAAATCTGCTAACAACAGTGAGGGTGAGGGAGACGGAAGAGTGTGAAGCAATAGTGTCTTGAGAATAAAAGTTAACAATCATGAGGATGAGGGAGATGGTGAAACAAAAATGGCTCAAGTATAAGGATATTGGGTGGACAATAAGGGATATCAAGGTAAAATCATTGGTGCACGCTTTTCAAATATGTTGGTAAAATGAAAAGCACCTAAAGAAGAACTAAAAATTCTAAAACAATGAAAGAGCTTGAATGAGTTGCACACCATGGGTTTTGAAAGTATCAATTATCCAAGGAGGTCAAGGGAGAGAAGTGGTTAAGATTTAGTTCTACACGATCTTGAACGACTTGAGGTATCAGATCCCATGTTAGGAATCTATTTAAAATATCGTAAAGGAATTGTTAGGGTTTTTTAAAAAGCATTGATAAAGACTGATATTTTTCAGCGCTAACCATGAAAGCAATGTTAAATGCCACTCTTTATCTACACTATCTCTTAGAAGTGATAAAGACAGTTCATATCAGTGCTACCTCTTAGCATTAATATAGATAGGTGTTTATCAAAAAATTTTATCACTGACAAATTTGATGTTTTTTAGCACTCTTTGGATAATGTTGATAAAAACTATATAAAATAAATTAATTTTTTTTAATGAATATACATTAAAAATGAATAAATAATTAATAGATGAAAATTAATTAACATTTTTAATGAATAAATAATATTAAATGCATAAATGAGCGAAATTTAATAACTATAAATGAATAGACATCAAAAAAATAAAAAAATAAATGAGTTTTATTAATTACAAAAATTATTAAAAAATTAAAAATGAATATATATTAAAATGAAATTAATACATATTAAATATGTACATTATAACCATATTGAAAACCCTAAATTTTTATGAGTAAATATGTATAAATAAATATTAAAAATGAATAAATTATAAAAATATTAAAAGAAAAATTATCAAAAATGAATAAATTATAATGAAAATTAAAAATTAAGTAACATTATTAGTGAATAAATAATAATAAATAATATTAAACAAATTAATTTAAAAAAGAGTGAAATTTAATAATTAAAAAATTAGTAGATTGAAATAATATTAAAAAAATGAACAAGTGTTATTAATTATATAGATTATTAAAAAAATAAAAATGAGTATATGTTAAAATGAAAATGGATACATGTTAATTATATAAATTACAACCATATTAAAAACATTAAATGTTAATGAATAGACATTTATAAATAAATATTAACAATGGATCAAATTAAAAATATATTAAACAATGAAAAATTGAAAATGATTAAATTATAAAGATATTAAAAAACAATTTAGATTTATAATGAATAAATAATATTAAAAATGAATACATTCAAAAAAATATTAAAAATTAACAAATTTTATATATTTAATAGACATATAAAAAATGAATAAATTTTACCGACTAGAAACATAGTATACATTAAATATTTTATGTTAATAAATATAATTCTAAATTGAATATTAAAAATTGAATAAATAAGAAAAATATTATGTGTGCGTGTTCTGTATAAAATTGAATTAATTACGTATATGTATGTGTGAAATTAATGGAACACATGTTTGATATATGCTGAATTGAAAAAACAAATGACATTTAATTAAACCTCCAATACTCGATATAAATAGTAAATATTTTTAATGAATATTTTTTTAATTATAAACCAATTTTCATTGAATATATGTCTTATTTAATATAATTATGCATATTTTGTATTATATAAGTCAAATTTAAGTAAATATTATATATATATATATGAATATATTTCTATATTAAAAATATTAAAAATATTAATGAATAATTATGTATAAAAACCATCAAAAATGAATAAATTATAAAAATATTACACGAATAAATATTTAAAATCTATAAATTATAAAACAAAGGCATAACCATATTAGTGAATAAATAATATTAAATGAATTCATATTAAAAATTAGTAAAATTTAATTAAAAGATGAATTTATTGAAAAAATATTGAAAAAATGAATAAGTAATTAATTATATATATACATTTTTTAAAAAAATGATAATATGATTTAATTAAAATGAATATATATTAAAAATATAAATTGAAAATTTATTAAAAAAATTAAATGTTAATAAATAAATATAAATCAATATTAAAAATGAATAAAATATAAAAAATACTAAACAAATAAAAATTAAAAATAAATAATTTTAAAAAAATTAATTTTTTATTAATGAAATAATTATTAATAAAAATGAATAAATTTAATATATATATATATATATTACTTATAAATTGTAATAAATAGTATATATTAAATATAAATATCAAAAATGAATAAAATGTAAAAATTAAAAACATATTATATTAAATATTAAATATTAAATATTAATAAAAAATGATAATAATAACAATTTATATTATTTTTGTATGTTTTTCTATATAAAATTGAAGTAATTTCATATATCTATACATGTGAAATTGATAAAATAAATTGATAAAACAAAATGCCCTAATTTGTAAATATTTTTTTAACTAATATTAACAATTTTTATTTGAATTAATAAATCATTTTCACTAAATATATGAAATATAAATTTAAAATACATATTTAGTATTACATAAATAATATTAAGAAAATTATATATATATATATATATATGTCACATTTTTAACTAAATATCGAGTAAAAATGAATATTTAGTCTTATATAAATTATATTTAATAAAATATGTTATTTTTTATTAATATGAATAAATTTATATATTAATATATGATTTTTAATGATATTTATTTTTTAATGATATATACCCTTTATCAGTGCTAAAAGAGGTGATGATACAGGGTTAAATTTATCAGTGCTTAAAAAAAGAAATGATAAAGGTCACCTTTATCAGTGATTTTTTTATCAGTGATAAAGAACACCGTTTAAGAATTTTTTTTAGAATTGATAAGGATTTCCTTTATCATCTCTTTTATCTAGAATTGATAAAGGTCAGTGTTGTTTATTTAGGGTTCTATAGTAGTGGCATAACATGCCCAGGTTTCATAAAATGATAGAAAATAAACTCTCTTAGTTTAGATTTAGATCGAGAATCCTTGGATTGCCTTCGTATCTTACCACCCTTATTATTATTATCCTACAAAACTAATAACAACCTTTAACTCTCAAACCCTCAAATCCAGATTTAACCATAGCCTTATCACGTAACTCATGAGAAAGAAAGATAGTTTTGACTTTCTGTATGGTCAAGGAGTCTCTTCCATACATCATAACATCTATAAGATTTTAATATAAACTATCAATGGATATTATAAGAATAATTGCTTAGTCCTCTTCTTAAATATTAACAGTGAAATTGGCTAAGTCTAACAAGATTTTATTAAACTTTTCAAGATGGATCGGGATGGGAGTTGTAGGATGCATCTTGAAGGTTTACGGTTAATGTTTCTTATGTAGATAACATATCAATGTGGTTTCTATATATATTTCTTCCAACATAAACTAAATACAAGATATAGAAAGTTCATAAGAAAATTCCCATGGGACTTTATCACCTAAGGATAATTTCAAAGAGCATTCGTATTTTACTAAAATGTCAAAGGGACGTGTTTCTTCTGGAATTGGGAATGACCTCATTGATTTAAGATTCAAACATTCCAAGTGGTTTCTAATGGGTTTGTTCATAGAACTGGAAACATCCAATGATTCTATATCCATTTGGACTTAATTTCTAAAGGTAGGTGCTTATTAGTCATGGACTGATGAGACTTAAGAATTTGCATTGGCCGAGAGGATGGGAGGTCAGACTCATCACACCATTTGAGGGGAATTATTGTCTACTTCGGGACTCTCTTTATAGATTTAAGTTATGTTCATGATTCCTTATTAAATTACCAAATATATAATGATATTTCCTTTACATCTGACAATCAATGATTTGATATGTAGGAAATTAAGAGAATCCTTTATATGTATTCGAGGTTCTTTATCGATAGAGAATCATCTGTATTTTTTAGTTATTCTTAGTCAATGGTATCCTTAAATACATAAAAGTCTCTTGGTCATTATGATGACCATACTGGTTTTAAAGCCACTCAATGAGGCACTTGATGTTTATTGTCATTCCGAAGCACATGGATTATTTCAGAGTTGGGATCGTACCCACAGATGGGCCACCTACGTATCTTTTTTTATAAAAAGAATCAGAACCCACATAGTTCGTGTAAATAAGTATAGGGTTTATTCATGATTGATGGCTCAAGGAAAGATGTCATAATTAGTTTTACACTCTAAGCTCACGTGAGTCATACTCGGTGTGAGAAACAAGAGGTATTGGTAAAACCAGACAATTGTGCCATGAAAGATGAAATTATAAGAAATGATGTGGGGATTATGTATGTATGACTACCCAGATAAATGAATATTGGGATTTACATTAGGGAAGAAACCAAAGAGAAAGGTCCACAAAGTTATACGTGCTTCATTGAGATTTGGATACTCAAAATTGGGGCTTACTCCTGAGGAAGATGCCCAAATTAGGAGGGGACTTGTGATTGGGTTTTACTCCTGAGAAGGAAGCCCAAGACAATATTAAATTGACCCGGGTTAAGAGAAATTATGACTAGGGATTACTCTTAAATAAGAAGCCCAGGTTAAGGAAATTTGGATTTTGGGAACTTGGGTCTTACTCTTAAGGAGGATGCCCAAAATTATGGGAACTTGAAGACTGGGTAATAGTCCTGAAAAGGAGGCCTAGGTTAGGGGACTTGGGGCTTATTCCTAAGAAGGATGCCCAAATTATGAGAACTTGGACTGGGTATTACCCCTGAAAAGGAATCCCATGTTAAAGATTCTCTCATCTTAAAGGATGAGTTTGAATGAATGAAATCTATGACATTAGTGATATAAAGATATGTATATAACTAGGTTTTAAGAGATGTTCCACCAAATTCCTTTCAGATAAGGAAGAAAACAAGGAAATCATGCCATGAATGACTTTGGAGAGAGTTATGAGGGCTTAATCTTGAATAGGATGAGTGGATAGGCATAAGAGTGGTGAAATAGGCCGGAGGGGCACCCAAAAAGAAGGTGGCACGCAAGTCCTGCGTGGGTGCGCAAGTCATGGTCATGCAAGTATACATTCCCGACACATGGGTACTTGAACGATGGTCAATCCTTAGGTTAATACTTGGGCGAGGCTTGGCTAAAACCATTAGTATTATCCCTAGGTGCTTCCAAAAGGGTGGCGCACAAGTTCTGTTGAAGGGGTAAGGTGGTGCGCAAGTGTGACCATTTCCATTAAGGGCTGGGCACATAGGCATGCAAGTGTTGATGAGTTTCAACAATTAGGCCTTGTTTCCCCTGTTTAGACCATCCATTATAGTTATGAAATTACCTTAGAAGAGTTTGGAAGACTTTGACAAGAGACTTGGGTGACCAGAGCTCGAATATGAGTTTTGGAATGTTTTCGTCCCTAAAATGGGGGGCCTGGCATGGTTATTTATAGGATGTTGAAGATCCTGGGTGAGATTCAAATAGTGCATGCAAGTCACCTGCACAACCATTGGGTGGCGTGCAAGTATACTTGCGTGACCTTGGTAGAACTTGCGCAACCCACGGGAATTTGATTCTTTGTTCATGCCTTTGTCAATTTTTGATGTTTCTTCAAAGGATGAATCACTTTGGGATCATGTTATTTCCCTTTTCAATTCGTTCAGACTCGGTGATGGAAAGGAGCATCAAAGAAAGTCCCCCCCTCAGAGTTGGATCCGAACGAAATGAGGATGTAACTCTAAGGAAAGAAGAAAACAAAGGAAACTTCGGCGTGCAAGTGAGAGCCGCACAGGTGTAAGCGTGCAGGGTTGCGCGTGATGGATTTAAGCACACAGGGTTGAGGCCTGGCATATATATATGCGGCCATTCCTCATGCAAAGAACCGAATTTCATATTTTCAGTCTCTCGCCGTGCAAGTTTCCTTCATCGCACAAGTTGCTGATTTTCCGCTATTTCATTGCTTCTTTTCTATGTCGTGCTACTGCAGAGGTATTTTGACCTGCATGGTGATATCTGCACGCCAAATACTTATGAGACACAACTCTACTTGCACGCCAACTTTGGACTTGTGCGCCTTAATTCCATAGCCATTTTTTCACGTTTCTTGACAAAAATTATGCAAAATCAACTTACTTAAGAGTTAATTATTCAACATTTTTTCATATTAAATGGATCCGAAGACAATCGGAACAGTTGATGAACTGTCTAGCAAGAAGATTGATGATGATGATCATTGTAGGCCATGACTACTATGATATCTACGACATAACTCTTCCATATTTGGCCAAGTACTTGTAGAAGTATCATCTTACCATTCCACAGAGCATCTACATGCCTCTGTATGGACATGGTCATCTGTAAGGATTCAACGTTCCATATGCAAAGAATTATATACCCAAGATGTAGCTGCACTGTTACTCCTCTATTTCGGTTATGCTGTGCATTAAGAGCAGCAATAATGGTGTGAACTTTCAAAATTTTCCTTCATGCCATTTCCTTGCAGATATGAAAATGGAAAACCATGGGATGATATGTTTTCTGATACCTCTGTATGTAGAGAAGACTATCATGACATTTGAAACAATATCTGAAAAGAGTACTCTCTCCAAATGGATCTTTACTTCCAATGCTCGATTCTCAAATCCATGTATCCATCTTCCAAGTCTCTTGGACGGAAACAGAGTCACTATTTGATCAGTAGAAAATTTTCTCAAACTGCACTCAAGAACATTCTTTTACAATTGTTCCAAGAAGAGCTGGTATCACTACATCTCTTATTGTATCCAGTTGAATGAGTGAATTCCAGGGGATTTCTGATGAAGCTCGGGATGCCGAAACCAAATGAAGACTTATGTTGACAGCCTTTTTTAATTCTTGGAATAGTACCTCAAACTATTGTGGGTCCTTCATCTCATTCCACTGGTTCCTAATCAATAACATAAAGGTGATTCATCTCTGCCAATTCCTCAGGTTGACTACTAACTTTTGGATCTTCCTTAAGCTACCTTTTTCTATAGTAAGATCCATCCTTTCCACCACACCCACTAGATCTAGAATCTATAACCATGGATTTAGTAGACTAATATAATGATTCCCTACACATTGTGGAGACTACACAACTATGAGAAGTTGGACCACTCTTATATATTTTTTGCAAGTGACCAAGATGTCCACACAAATGGCAGGGTTTATGTGGAACTAAAAATGTAGAAAACATGTTCCCAGACATCCCACACTGATGACACACAATAAATAGACCACCAAAATCTTCCAAAAAAGAAATTCAAAATAGGAATCCATAGTTGAAACCACTATTAATTCCCTAATATTCACACATACTATTATTTTTAAACATTCCATTTCCACCCAAGCCCATAAATGAAAATATCCTAGAGAAACTAGACTTACTTGCTCGGTTAATCTCATCCATCAGAGATTGATCAACCAACTCAGAATACGTATTCAACTTAAACAAGAATACTTAGGATGAAATGTCTATCCATAACCCTATATAAAACCATTAGGGCTTAAAATACCCCTTATAAACTAGATTAGGAGAAAAAAAACTAGTTCTATAAAATGGTTTGTATATTCTAACACTAAATGTTTTCCCTGATGGAGGTCCAGAAACTCCCAGGTCTTAACAAGTGAAAAATCCTTAGGGACGTAATTATCATTGAAAAAACCTTGAAAAATTTATGGTATATATACTCATACTTCTTTTCATGGACCACTTACTCCCACCACTTATGACTAGGCCCTTCTAACATAAATGTAAAAACTTAAAAATATTGGATTTAAGGGTCTTGAGGAACCAAAATATCCTCTCAATCTTCCCTACCCAATCTTTCTCTTCATGGGGATCCATTCTTCCCTAGAAGGAAGGGAGTTTTTTCTTGATAAATTTATGTTCCCTATCCCTTTCCATATTTTTTTGGATTCCATAGCCTCATAAGACTAGATCCTTCTCCATGATCCATAGCTCAAGTATCCTGAACCACTACCTCAAATAATCTCTAATCAAATGGTGAGGGAGAACTCTCTCTGGACTATTCTCATAGTTGTACGGAAGGTCTCTGGTGAGGCATAGTAATACACAAGTCAAAAAACACAAAAAAAACATCAATATATCATCCCACAGAAAACATACCCATGAAATCATTTAAAAAATCTTAAAAATCATAATTAATACCATGACAATCAAAAGAAATAATTTTAAGCCACTCTACCCTACCCCATGTCCATTCCTAGTCTATAACTTGTGAATTACACCCAAAGGAGGAGTAAAACTAAATACCAGAGATCCCATAGTGACCTAAGGTCTATCCTGAGGTTTGTTAGATAAACATCCCACTCTCAACTTGATCATTAATCCCCAAAATTCCTAGCTCTTGTCTATCCAGACTTCAAAAGTAACATGACCCCAAATAAGGGAAGATCCTAGCAGTGATACAATTTTTTCATGAACCATCCCAGGATTCCATACAACTCGACAACAAAATTGGATTGTGTCATGGTTTTAAGGGCATTATGGATACCGAAAGTCTGGTAAATAGTGCATTGGCATCATGGAACTACTTTAGGAATAGTTTTTCTATGAGAACAATAAATTTAATCAATAAAAAATTAACATATCTGTTGAAAATAGTGGGTTCCCTAGACCCAACTATGCCATACTTTTGATTAATATATCTTGTTTATAGTTAGTTATACATGATGTCATCTTACCATTATAGTGTATACTTTTCTGTGTCCACTATTATAATGGTAACGTCCAAAGATTAATTTTCTTATTGAGAGGTTATAACAGATCCCAGGATATAATGAGAACCTGGAGATACTATGAAATTAATCTTAATTATATATTCTATAGTCTAGATACATCTTACTGACTTGACACAGTAGATGTTGGACTATCAAGTGTTTGGGGATCATAATCACTGTTATTTCTTCTCATTAAGTTTTCACATGGTGATATCTAGTACTGATATCATGAGGACAAACCCGAAAATAAGAACACCACATGTTTTGGGTGTCATTGGTTATTCTTATTTAATGAAATGTGTATTGCTCTCCTGATTTGAGACCATTACCAATTTGTATCATTTGATTGTGTACTTTTATGAAAAGAAAAAACCATGGTATTGAAATTGTGGCTAGGTAGCTTGTGTTGGGTGTGTTATTAGAGGTATGACATTGGTTGAATGGACAAGAAATGATTTTTCGCTTCCATGTTTAGAAAGTTGTATATCTCAGGCCCGGTTGATCAGGACGGTTCTGCATTCATAATTCCTTGGCCAAAGCAGTACTAAGGTAAATGCCTCTAAACAAATCAACAAATAATAAATCATGAAAAGGACGATGACACCAGTGTGAGTCTTGCTTTATGCTATATTTAATGACAAAGATATTATTGTACACAATTAGTTTTTGTAGGTTGGTTGTCATTGATATGACAAAACATATCTATTTAGGGGCCATTATGGTTTTCTATACTCCGCTCTTGGTCTGTGGATTTTATTAACTAATATTAAGATAAGGGCCAAGAGGGTCACACAAAATAGCGTATTCAAGAATCCACCCTATTCAGTTTAATAGGTATATGGACATAGTGGGCCCTTACATGGGGTCCGACTGGCGTCCATGTTTTTGATCACCAAAAGAATTAAATAAATTCATTAATATTCAAGTTGTGCATATTTGGGATTGAATTTATTTAATGTATTTACATGTTTAGTAAATATAGGATGATATTAATCGAATGAATATTATTTTAATATTCAAGGTTCCTTTAATATTATGCAGGACAATGAGTTGAGTTAAATGGATCTGATTTTATCACGTAATATATTTTATATATATTACAAGTATGTGAAAATATAATAAATATTATTTACATAGTTTAGTTCGTCAAAATTATTTATTTAGTGGATGTTGAAATAAACGGGGGTCGGGGAACCCTACTGGGTATTTATCAACTCCACTATAAATATAAGAGGAAGAACTCTCACATGGCTGGTTAATCACTATTAATTCACTTTCATGGAATGAAATTTTAGAGCCTCTCTCTCATCCCACTCCCTAGAGATAGATGCTCCTCATCCAAGAAGCTTAAATCAAGATCTCTCTTCAGCATTGAGGGAATCTCTATGATGTGATCATCGGGACATCGAAAGCACAGTTAGATCTTCGTGCTAGCACCTGAAATTCAATGATTGACCCTCCCATGGGGTTTTGACGTATGTGTGGAATATCAATAGGGTTCATAAATTGGATCATTCAAGAAAAGATAGCCATTGACTATTTGTAGTCGACAACAGCTTCCAATTTGAAACAGGTACATTTTCATTTTTATGTTGTGCTCCTTATAATTTATGTGAGATCCTCTTACCTATCCAGGGATTGGATCATCGGAGACAACAAGTTTTGTCATCGCACTGATGAATATTTTAAAATCCCTGGTGCACTGGCTTTTACTGCGGGCCCCAAATTCTATTAGTGGTATCATATCAATGACGTAAATTTTTTGAGCATAGAAAATTAAATTTTCATTAAAATTAAGTAGAGGGTTCAAATATGGATCCATTGGTTCAAACTGACTGTCGATCCAATCTAAAATCGCTATGTTATGGCCATTTTAATTTTTTGGATTGGATCGCTGTTGTGGTTTGATCGTGGGTATTAAATTTAATTCATTCTGAAGAACCGATCAAGTTTAGATCGTTCATCAGATATGATTAAAATTATAAATTTTATAATTTCATAATTTTCACAATGTTTTTATTATTATAACTAAAATATACTAATAATTTATTATTTATCATAATAATTTTATTATTATTATATTAAAAGGATATTTTGATGTTAATAATTTTTTGGGTGTGGAAAAATGTTAAAGGGGGAAAAGGTGGACTTGACTCAAAAAAAGGAAAAACCTAGGTGGGGGTGGGGCTGCCGCATGAAGATTCAAATGATAATAAAAAAAAGGTGTCCCAAGGGGGGGGGGGTCCGTGCGACCCCCTGGTTCATTTTTCTAGTTGTCTTCCTTGGGAGGCCGAAACCACGTTCCGCCTGGTCCTGTTCCAGGTCACAGTCCTCTTTCCCACTCCTCCAGCCCCGCACCACCCAGATACCTTGGCCATCTCGGCGCCTTCCCCTGCAGCATCCCACCCCACCTACACAGAACTCGTCGCGCCCCTTCCACAAATTCCTCCCTTCTATATAACAATGCCACACCGGACTACTTAGCCCACACCAATCACACCAAAACACATGAGCCACTGCCTTGGTGCACTTCACCCGCTGATGCCACATCCTCTCAGTCCGTGGGCTGACCTCTCTCCGCAGGACCACCCTGTGTCCCCACCTCTTTTCCGGCTTGCCCCTAGGTGGCTCGGACCTTCAAGAACCTTCTCCATCCCTGGAGTGTCGTTTCCTGGACGCCCTACCTCCCACAGACACACATCATCTAGCGGATCATCCAGCCTCGTCCCGGACCCCGCATGCCCCAGCCTATTCTCCGTTATAGCCTACGGACCACTGCACAAGAGGCCTGACGACTCCATTCATGGACGCTGCAACAAGGCCACAGGACAGAACCTGAACTCCCCCCATGTGACCGGGTGCCACCTCCTCCGGACAACCACTACCCGAATCGTTCAACTAACCACCTCTGACATGCTCCGGTCAGCCTCTTGTGAAGCACTCGAGGCCCGATACGCCTCCTTTCAAGTCCCCCTTTACTGCCAGCTTAGTAGTGGGCCTCAACACAGTCCATCACGGTAACCTCTGCCTTGAACCTGACCCGAAATGTAAATTTGTAGGTATGTCGATGCAGAACTAGTTTGGATAGACCTGCCTGACTCAAGATACCCCTGCACGAGTTTTCACTGCTTGAAATGGGCCTACGCAGGTTTGGCCCGACCCTCACATGCCATGCAGTGATGTTTTGGGGACCGATCACTTAAATTAATCAAAAATAATTAATTTAATTAATTTAATTTTAGTATCTGAATTAAATTAATAAAAATTAGTTTTGGTTACTTTTTTTAATACTTGGAGATATAAATTAATTTAATTTTGTAACGAAATTAAATTAATTAATTAATTTAATTTTGTAATTAAAATTAAATTAATTAAAAAACATATAATTAACTAAATCATTTTAATTATTTAATTGATTTAATTTAATTTAATAACCCTCATACTTATATAATGTATTTTAATTTTATTGTGCATTTTTACCCATCTGTTGGTCTTGAGCATTGACCCTTATTTGTCTGCATTTATTTATTTATTTATTTTATTATTTAATAGAGTGTGATGATTGTTATTAATTAAGTGATGGTCTATATATCGTCTTTTTAGTTTAAATATATAAGGGTCTACGTCCCCAATTTTTACCCGATGTACATTTATACCTGAGTTCCCCCCGCCTACACATGAGTAATTTTTTATCTTAGATGAAGATGATGTGAGACAAGGCAATACTCTAAGACAAGATGTGGATCCCACCAAGATAAGGTTGTACCCCAAGATGTTACATGGACCACGCCAAGACAAGGTGATGTTCTCGAAGTGAAGTGAACATACAATATGAGGGAAAGCTGCATCAAGAGTCAAGCTTCAACTCAGGTATGACTTCCTTAGGTCGTTTGCATGCTCAAGACTAGTTGGGTAGTAGTTTACTTTTAGGAATTTATTTATTATTTTATGAATTTTATAAAAATCGGGATAAATACATAAAATAATTGATAATAAAATGCACAAAGAAGTGGCATATGTTTTTTTATTAAAGTTCAGTTGTGAGCGTGGCAATATAGATTAAACAATTTAATAGAAATGGATCAGATTTGTTGAGAGAAACCAATAAAACCCTAAAAGAAATATTAAGTCACTACGGCCTTCCATCATTCAAGTTTGAACAAAACTGAGTGTTTGGGGTGCCGGTCATGCCATAACTGAGGGTGCCTCTTACTATCGGGGAGTTCTTATAAGAGTGATTAGTCCACATAACTAAAATTACAGAAAAGAAATAGCCGTATCTGGCTTTTTTTTATTTTAGAGTCAAGTATTGAGTAAATCAGATTATGATTTTAGAATCTAGGACTTCACTCAACAGATTAAAGAACCATGAGTTAATGTGGTTGTCCAGCCAAAATCCTACCCTGGACCCTTTGAGTAGTGACATAACCATAGCTTATAGACTATGAGGGAGGTTTAGGGATCCATTACACTAGATTACTAAAGAGTATTATGATTCTAGTATAGAGTGTTTCGAGAATTCAAAAACAAATCGTGGGAGACATTTAAATGATTATATAATCAGTTATGTCTATATTGGTAATCACATAAAAGTACAATCTGCTAAATATTATTTATAGAGAATGTCAAGTAATACCATAGTAAAACTACAATAAATATTAGACAAAGTTAATGTCTAAACTAATAAAAAAATTCCAAAGTGTTGTATAGGTTCTCACATACATTACTACTATATCGGAAATTCAAGGTGCTTGTGTCCCAACCTGCTAAGCCACCTAAGAAAGAGAGGGTGTAAAACTGCTTACAGGAGACTCATTAATAAATCATATGATGGTTCAATCATAATGCTGTTATCAACTACTATTTTTTGTTTTGGTCAATATATTATGACATAGATGATGTTACATGAAGTCTCATCTCCAAGAAGTTTCCAAGGAGAAAGATAAGCACGATTTGAATGATATGATTACACCTGGGTTGTGTAAAGTGAAAGATAGTTCACAATATTTCATGTCATCCCATTCTTATACCATTTTCACACAATTACTCTTTCTTCTTTTAAGGGAAAAAACAGTATAGAGTAAGAACTTCATTACCTTTAAGGTAACATTTCCAAATTAATAAGAATATTAAATATAGCACCATATTTTGTTCTTATGGAAAATAAATTGAATGAAAAAGTGAATAGGCCTATGGAAAGTTATGCCAATGGAACCATTGACATGTACTTCAAAGAAAATTGGTTGGTTATTTAACAGTAGGTTATTTTCATCAGATAATTAAATGAATTTATGGATGTTTGAAAACACAATGAAATGAAATACAAGAAGCAAGTACCCGCTTCTCGTTTAGGTATATTCATCAATATAAATTAATTTTTATAACATACTTATTGGGTATTGAATACAATATTACAATAAAATATGTGTATTTAAATATGGAAACTATGTAAGTACATGTACATTATAATAATTAAAGTGTCTTCTAAAAGCAGCTAAGTAAGGGTGATTCCTATGTCAGTGCTGAGAAACACATAACTTCTATTTTCTAAGTGACTGATTCAAATTGAATAAGTTATTGAGTATAACCAAAAAAATTATCTCATGTTCCCATTTGGTCATAATGAGACATTATTACATGTTTTTGGAATGAATTTTATTTGTGGTAACATATTCAACAAATAGTTTACTGGTACTTGAATTAAATGCAATACATAATGAATATAAAATGTAAGGCTTACCCAGTTGTGGAAATAGGATTCTTTGTTAAGTAAAACTAAAAATGGACATAAAGAATATACCCAGTATGGTATTTAGGCTCAGAATATATAAATAATTTTTGTATTTTTGACATCCTTAGTTTAGACAAAGAAATCTTTATAAATAAAGGTATTCCCCAAAGCTTACTTGGTTAGTTTAACAAGAGAGAGTAAACTATTCCAATGGAAAGCTAGAGGTAAACATAGTTAATAATATTCCTTTAAGTCATTAAGGAATGTGATAGTGATGTATATGCATGGTCAAAAGATATGATTTGCTTCGGATCAGCATGTCGAAGAATATCTTGACCACGCACTCATCGATCATGATAATTTAGCGTGGAGTAAGTCCTAAACGCATGTTACCATATCCACATCATGATATTGATGTTAATAATGAGGATCGATGATGAGTCTTACATGTTAACATTGATAAAAAATTTAGCATTGATCAATTACTAATTTCATATTTTATACATCAATGTTATGATGTATGGAGTATCAATGTTGAAACTTGTAGAAAATTACATTATATTTTTAGATGTGCTTTGTAAATAAAGGAATAAATCCCAAAACTAGTATTCCAACTAAAATGACAAGTGGATATCATACGAGTTATAGTATGATGAAAATATATTATTTCATAGGACATGTGTTAAAGATGAAAAGTGTTTTTTAAGATATAAACAAACATGCATCAAGATAAACACATGGTGAATCTAAGGTAAATATTCTAAAAGTTTATTAGGATATTACATAAATACATATGATAGCAAAGATGTAGTCAAGTATTAGAATACATTTATATAAAAGAGTACACATCTCTATTTGAGATAGTGGGAACTAAATTGACTTGAACTTAGTCAGTGCTCAATATGAACAAATACTTTGCATAGGAACAAGTTGCCAAGGGCATGTGGAATAGGAATGTTCCATAGATACATACTGCGTAGAAAGGATGAAACCATGGTGATGGTTTTATATTCACCATGACTGGTGATATATTATTCATAAAAATAATAAATCCTACAAGTATGTTGTATATGGAAATAAGCTAAGATTTATAAGACTAATTTAAAATTAAATAATGGATTCCATGTATCAAATTGTAAAGGGGTTCATAAATTGAATACTGTGGTGGGTATTAAAATGAAATGATACATGGATAGTACAAGAATGTTACCAATAAGGCTCAATTGGTAATACCAAATTGGTATGCCTAAATAAATTAGAATTTAACTTGTCATACATAAAATTCTAAGATCATTATATTGGTCATTGGATGTCAAGATCATATTTCGTGGAAGGTGTCTATATGAAGCCTCCAGAAAGAGATGATGACATCATATGACTCTAATAAGTATAAGGCCCCAGCCTTAAACCTTACTTAATCTTGAGTTATTACAAGATTAAACATTGAGGATCTTTTCAGGTTTAGAGTTTTAGAGAATTAGATCACGAAAATTGCATTACATTCCACATTTAAACAAAGTGGTTACATAAAAGACAGTATTCATTCTTCCCATCACGGAAACATATTTAAAATATAACACGGATTCTTTCTTGACACATCCTTGACACTATCATCACATCATGTACCTTTCCCTTGACCTGTGAAAAACATTTCAAAAACTTGGGATGAGCATAAAAAGCTCAGTAAGGGTTATAAAATATATGGAAAGGAAACATGAGTTCATATATACATGAGAATGAAATTATACTTTACCCATAAAACATAGGTACTTTAACATACCTCATCAAACTATGAATAAATCATAGAAAACATAAGACATAAAGGTAACTTGAGGCATTCATAACATTCTTACGTAGGGAGTAACCCTCTTGGTTACGTTTGGAATACCCATCACAGTATATTCCCTAAATCTCTTCAGAGAAACCTTAACGTTTCACTCCTTCGCGTTACCCAATGCATTGTAGAGCTATATCGGGCTCACCCGCCCTTAGTTTATCACGGAACCACCCGTTCATCATAACAATGCTCAAGAACCATAAAATAATCGTATCACATAAACATGAATAAAGGAAACATAACATTTCCACATTTCATTCACAATATAACATTTTAGGATATTGAAATAATGAATCCATTCAAAAAGAAACCATTTCCAACACCATTTAAAACATTTAATAAAGATATTTTTGAATCAAAGTGTCTCATACCACCTTGAAGCTTTTAACATTTTAAACCATTAATATCCATATAAATAAATCCTTTAAACCATTTTTAAAACATGGATATTAATAAGAACAAATAATTAAAACATTTAAAATGATATTTTGGTTAAAGGGATTTTACCAAAATTAGAGACACTTGAATACAATAATCGAGGAATAACATTTATTCATAACTTTATAATATCATGAGAATAAAAGGATTCATGATATAATACTCCAAAGGACAGTATATAAACCATATAAGAGTGAATTGGTTCATAACAACAATTAACCCTCAATAGAAATGTCAAATGTGATGAAATCCCTTATAAAGAAGGTATCGTTAAATTAAGGACAAATAAATCTCAGAAAATATGTGTGACAAATATATATACACCCAATATAAGTGGATATTAAGTGTAAAAAAATAAAAGGTCATTCACACATATTCAATGGATGACATATTCAATGACTACAAGTTGAACCCAAAGAAATCGAAATTGGGTTAAAAAGTTCCCTTGATAGCCTAACGACATCACATCAAAATGAGTTGATGAGAGATAAAAAGTGTATATCATCACTTGGACATAAAATTTACATCAATAAGGATGTATGAGAACATATCCCAACATAAAAATATGTAAATTAAAAGACCTAATAAAAGAAGTCTTTTAAAAAAGAGGAGGGTGAAAGGTTCCCTTACCGACTTGGGTATCTTTCAAAACATACACCCCATGAAAGAAAGGCAATAGGTCATTGATGTAAATACTAATAAACGAAATTATATTACACAAAGAGTAGAATAATGGGCAGTACATACACCACTCAATGGAATTTGTGGCAAATGTAGCATAAATCTCACGGGAATAAAAGTGAGATGAAAAATCCCTCACGAAAACTCGGCAGCCTAACGGCGCCACATAAAACTTCCGAATATGGATTGATGAGATCAAATAGAGTATCCCATCATATTACAATAGAATTTACAGCAGGTTGAATATAATAGATCATCCCAATAACAAGAAATATGAGCTTTAAAAGGAATGACATAAAAGTGTGCTCTTAAAAAGAAAGAGAGGAGTAGGATCCCTTACCTCGGGTCCGACTTGACTCGATCGTTCTTTAATCTCCTGAATAATAAACTTGAGTTAATTTCTAATTCCTTAATAACATTTATCAAGTTCATTATTACTTTTATACCACTTATTACGATGTCATAAACATTATGTAATCATTTAAGTTAATAATATTTGTTTTGTCGATATTTGGTTCTTAAGTCGAAAGTGGACTTCTTACAATTACATGTTGTTCATGTGGCCAAATGTTTATTATATCCAGAATAATATTCATGACTTGGATATCATATATGTCATATATATCCAGTACATGCATGCATTTATAATATTACATAATCATTTAGAGGTAAGAAATGAAATGCACCGTTCATGGAGACGGTAAGCCGTACGTACGCATGAACGCTACTTTCATTTCTATATCATATTTTATAGAATGGAATAATAATTATATAAAGGTATATTATAATTCCAGTATAATATCATATATAATATCATAGTTCCATCCTTTATACGTCCCACATATGGTATTTAACGAATCAAATCACTTTGAGGGGGCGGTAGTCCGCACTTCCTTAAATGAAGATATCGCGTATACCCATAATGGAATCCATAAAGGTAAGACAAAAATGAAAAATACAGAAGCTTAAATAAAACATAAACATATTATATATCACATATAAAAATAGTGACATCATAATGGCCACCTTTGAAGGTGTTAAATGAGTATTGAACAATCATCGTTTCGGGAGGCAGAATTTCACCATCCACGAAAACCGTATGTTCTTTAACCATTTGATGTAGTTGTGTGAGAGTGTAGCTCGAATAAATCTTATATCAAAATCCTAGTATATTGAAGATACTGTTGTTGTTACAAAAGAAGTAAATAAAAAGAGTTTGGGGGGTTTGAGAAGCAAGATAAAACAAATGAACATGAGAGAATGAATTACCTTTAAAAGTGTAACTCCTTTTGATTTGAGCCTAAAGGCTTCCTTTGAAAGGATTATTCCCAAAGGGAATCCTCTAGGATGAGGAGAGGGATGTGGAGAGAGTAAATGGTCAGGTGTTGGCCGAGCCAAAGGCTTGAGGAGTGTGTTAAATGAGGTAGAGGTGGGGGCCTTTTATAAGAGGAGAGGAGGGGCACTTTTGGAAAGTAAAGAAATATTACTTTATTTGAAAATGTGTTTCGGTTTCAAAAGGTCCCACATTGATATAATTCGTGTATAAGGTGATAAGGCTTCGAAATACACTCATACAATAAGTTTTGGACATGTGTAGTTCATAGATTTTACATTATCTTTCCATTTTATTTAAATTGTCAAATAATGATGTCATCGCTGCATCATTATTATGTCATAAATAATTTAATTTATGTAATGTCTAAAAATTATAAAAAAAATACTATGATGTAGGAAATCGTTTTATCTTTCCAATGAATATTTATAATCAAAAATATGACATGTATAACCCCACTTAAAAGTTTTTGTAGTAAAAAATATCATGTTTGTGTCAATTTTACTTTTACATTAAATAAAATGTTATTTATGTCATTTCCCAACCAAAGTGGATCAATGGGGTCCCCAAGTTGACCCATGGCTTGTCTCGGTCGGCCATGATACAACCAATAGGTGTAGGACAAGTGTCATGGTGTTTTCACATTCTTATAATATCATTTTTACCTTAAACTACACTAATTACCTCTAATCGTGATTAAAAACTTAATAAGTTACTATTCACCAAAAAATTATTTTAATCTCATTGAACCACATTTTACTTCTTAATGACAACCATGTATGTTGGATTTTTGAAAATCAAAACACAATGATGGCAAAATTTCATTTAAACGGAAAATCAGTTTTTATAAGTACCACTTAGTGGTTTCACTATTCATCAAAAATTGAAGTTTCTCAGAAAAATCCCTAAAATTCACCCTAAGCTATATTTGATATTCTGAATTCAAAAATGAAGTCCGTTTTACAAAATTCAAAACATATAAGTCACATTAATTAATTTAATAATTAATTCCCGCTGTCATGACAAATAGCGTGTTTTATGAAACAATAAGTATCAAAAGATTGACACTAGTTTAAGTCTGATTTCAAAGTGAAATTGATTCCAACGACCACTATTGGATTTAATGGTAAAAATATTTTCGAATTTCACTTTAAAACCAATTCAAAATATAATCTAATCATATAAATAAATTATATTAAAAAGTGGTTTTGAATTAAAATACAACATTTTACACTATTCATTAAAAAAAAGAACTTTATCGGAAAGATACCTAAAATTTACACAAAGTAAATTTTGATGTACCGATTCTTAATAAGAGTTTTATTTGGTCCAAAATAATGTTTAAGAGTGAACAAAACTATATTTAATGACGGTTCTCCATCAAAAGGTGATAAGTGAACCTTTAGTGAAAACTAGGGCATGTACGCCTAAAATTGAATTCTTTCCGTATTTTAAGCCTTTAACTTTTATTGTACAAATGTAAAAATATTTAAGAACATATATAATCATATTTTAGTTATTTCTATCCATTCCCGCCATTACAATGGCTACATGTCAACTACCATTTAAAATAATATTATTTTATTATTAGAGTGCAACGTAAGATTCCCAAGAAACTCGTTGTTGCGTGTTGGGTACGCCATCGAGCATAGCGTCCCCTTTAAAGTCATATTAATATTTTATTCACAAATATGGATAAATATGAAAAATGTCATATCCATTATTTACCTGGGGTGTTACATCCTTCCCCCCTTTTGGGAATTGCGTCCTCGCAATTTTAAAATTGCGATTGGAAACAACCTTGAACGTTCCACATCGGAACAAGAGTCGGTAAAACAATCTCTTTAAAATAAAGAAATATAAGCACATAGGTCACTCGAGTTAAACCATACTAGGATTACAAGTATTAAAATATGGACATGGAGGAGAAAACATAGGGTCATGTTCTGATGGAGAGCGATAGAAAACATGTTTAGGAGAAAGTTAACAATAAGAAAATCACAAACTTGTGATGGGTTAAACGGTGTTGGGTTCCCCAGTAGGAAAAGTTAATAGACAACATTTTTGTATTAAGTTACTTTTTATTGAGGAATTTATTCATAAGGAAGCTTAATCACTTATCATGTTGACTTTCAACTTTTACTAGATTCCTTTGTCAAACTCATATTTTTTCCAAAAGACGAGTATTTAGGGAGACCTTTTCGCATTAAGAGTACTATAATCAACTTCTAGAGAATCACCTAATCCCCAAAAGAGAACTATATACATCCCATGTATTTAGGCTTTAACCAAAATCAAAACCAAAAAGGTTAGTACAAGATCAGATAATCCAGAAAAGGATAACCCCTTATAAAAAGAAAATCTATTCTTAATCTCCAAAATTTGTCCAACAAAACCCAAAGTTCAACGAGGACCATCCGATAAACAATTTGTCCATAAAATTCTTCAAAGTAAACCAATATAAGATTGAAACCCAAATATTTTAAGGATTTAGTAACATAGGCTTCCAAGTTAAATCGTAACATTTATCTCCAAACAACATCAGTTGCTCCTAAAGTCTCACATTGAAAAGCAATTATCCTAATCACATATCCTCCAAAATCAACTTACTCTTAATTCATAAAATCATATAACTAAAAAGAATCAGTCAAACTAACCAGGGACTTCACGTAGTCCAGTGGTAGGCGATAAATACCAGTCGCACTTTGGTTGTGGGTTCGATTCCCGCAGCATTGTCCGATGCAACGGGTTGTCACACGGTCTGCGTGTTGTCCTTTTTCCAAAACTATATAATTCTCAAATCATTACCCAAAAAGGGATAAAATCATCAAAAATAACCATAACATAATTTAACCTCAATTTTATCTCATGCCTTTCACTTCAATCATAACATATGGTAACCCATAATTACCTCAAAAGTAAGGATCATATAAACCCAAATGGTTCTTTATAACTATGTCCTCAAAAGAAAAGATAACTATTACTTGAATGAAATTTTCCTATATTCAACATCAGGGTTACACATAATATAAAAAGTCTTCTAATGTAACCCCATCATCAAAAGAGACTTAATACTCTTAAGAATTTCACCCTAACTCTTGAAGCCCTTATATGTTGACATCTTACTCATTCAACATTCTTCATGATACATTATCCATTCCTTTCCAACTTTTTCCGAAATACCTCTTTCCTACAAACAAAATCATGAATCATATCTTAAGATTCCAAAATAAGAAAAAAATAGTCATGAAATAGTACATACCTTTGATTGGTCATTGTCAGTTTCTTCATCCTCAATCGGAATGGCATTAGGTATTGGTAAACGAATATTGGTACTCTCTTGGTGACCCATTCACGAAACTTCTTCATAGGACATGTGTTTGCATAATGACCATGCACACCACATTTAAAACATTCAATTGATCCCTCATAAAGAACTTCTTTCCCTTTCCTCGAGTCAACTGGATGCTTCCTTTTTCCATGGCAGGTTATTGCTTTATGACCTTCATTTCCACATCTATAGCATATTTCTGTCCCATTGAAACATTTTCCTAGGTGTTTCTTTCCACATCTTTGACACATAGGTTTTTGAACACACTTACCTTTATGATTATTACCTGCACTTCCGTAGGGATTTGTTTCTTGCATATATGACGTCTTAGAGAAATCTCCAAGGTTTAGGTGGTCAATCATGACTCCAGATAGTTGGTTGAGGATAATCACAAGAGTTCTCATTGCAGCTCCCATATCATTCAGTTGCTTGCTCAAAAAACTGTCACAGTTTCCTTCACATCCACTGTTACTTTGGTGCCTGTTAGATCCAGCCATTTACTAAAACCAAAAAGGTCAGTGTGAGTATATCAACAAAACCATCATGTACTAATGAGTAAGATAGACAATAAGATATACTTACTCATTCACTTTATCTAAAACTAATACTCTTTCTGAAATCCTAACCATTATGGTAATTGTCAATTATGCTTAAAGAATACCCTAACCTCTAAAGTTATCTAAAACGACATTTGATACCAACTATAAGGCCCTAGCCTTAAACCTTACTTAATCTTGAGTTATTACAAGATTAAACATTGAGGATCTTTTTAGGTTTAGAGTTTTAGAGAATTAGATCATGAAACTTGCATTACATTCCACATTTAAACAAAGTGGTTACATAAAAGACAGTATTAATTCTTCCCATCACGGAAACATATTTAAAATATAACACGGATTCTTTCTTGACACATCCTTGACACTATCATCACATCATGTACCTTTCCCTTGACCTGTGAAAAACATTTCAAAAACTTGGGATGAGCATAAAAAGCTCAGTAAGGGTTATAAAATATATGGAAAGGAAACATGAGTTCATATATACATGAGAATGAAATCATACTTTACCCATAAAACATAGGCACTTTAACATACCTCATCAAACCATGAATAAATCATATAAAACATAAGACATAAAGGTAACTTGAGGCATTAATAACATTCTTATGTAGGGAGTAACCCTCTTGGTTACGTTTGGAATACCCATCACAGTATATTCCCTAAATCTCTTCGGAGAAACCTTAACGTTTCACTCCTTCGTGTTACCCAATGCATTGGAGAGCTATATCGGGCTCACCCGCCCTTAGTTTATCACGGAACCACCCGTTCTTCATATCAATGCCCAAGAACCATAACATAATCGTATCACATAAACATGAATAAAGGAAACATAACATTTCCACATTTCAATCACAATATAACATTTTAGGATATTGAAATAATGAATCCATTCAAAAAGAAACCATTTCCAAAACCATTTAAAACATTTAATAAAGATATTTCTGAATCAAAGTGTCCAATACCACCTTGAAGCTTTTAACATTTTAAACCATTAACATCCATATAAATAAATCCTTTAAACCATTTTTAAAACATGGATATTAATAAGAACAAATAATTAAAACATTTAGAACGATATTTTGGTTAAAGGGGTTTTACCAAAATTAGAGACACTTGAATACAATAATCGAGGAATAACATTTAGTCATAACTTTATAATATCATGAGAATAAAAGGATTCGTGATATAATACTCCAAAGGACAGTATATACACCATATAAGAGTGAATTGGTGCATAACAACAATGAACCCTCAATAGAAATGTCAAATGTGATGAAATCCCTTATAAAGAAGGTATCGTTAAATTAAGGACAAATAAATCTCAAAAAATATGTGTGAAAAATATATATACACCCAATATAAGTGGATATTAAGTGTAAAACAATAAAAGGCCATTCACACATATTCAATGGATGACATATTCAATGACTACAAGTTTAACCCAAAGAAATCAAAATTGGGTTAAAAAGTTCCCTTGACAGCCTAACGACATCATATCAAAATGAGTTGATGAGAGATAAAAAGTGTATCTCATCACTTGGACATAAAATTTACATGAATAAGGATGTATGAGAACATATCCCAACATAAAAATATGTAAATTAAAAGACCCAATAAAAGAAGTCTTTTAAAAAAGAGGAGGGTGAAAGGTTCCCTTACCAACTTGGGTATCTTTCAAAACATACACCCCATGAAAGAAAGACAATAGGTCATTGATGTAAATACTCATAAACGAAAGTATATTACACAAAGAGTAGAATAATGGGCAGTAAATACACCACTCAATGGAATTTGTGGCAAATGTAGCATAAATCTCACGGGAATAATGGTGAGATGAAAAATCCCTCACGAAAACTCGGCAGCCTAACGGCGCCACATAAAACTTCCGAATATGGATTGATGAGATCAAATAGAGTATCCCATCATATTAAAATAGAATTTACAGCATGTGGAATATAAAAGATCATCCCAATAACAAGAAATATGAGCTTTAAAAGGAATGACATAAAAGTGTGCTCTTAAAAAGGAAGAGAGGAGTAGGATCCCTTACCTCGGGTCCGACTTGACTCGATCGTTATTTAATCTCCTAAATAATAAACTTGAGTTAATTTATAATTCCTTAAGAACCTTTTTCATGTTCATTATTACTTTTATACCACTTATTACCATGTCATAAACATTATGTAATCATTTAAGTTAATAATATTTGTTTTGCCGATATTTGGTTCTTAAGTCGAAAGTGGACTTCTTACAATTACATGTTGTTCATGTGGCCGAATGTTTATTATATCCAGAATAATATTCATGACTTGGATATCATATATTTCATATATATCCAGTACATTAATTCATTTATAACATTACATAATCATTTAGAGGTAAGAAATGAAATGCACCGTTCATGGAGACGGTAAGCCGTACGTACGCATGAACGCTACTTTCATTTCTATTTCATATTTTATAGAATGGAATAATAATGATATAAAGGTTTATTATAATTCCAGTATAATATCATATATAATATCATAGTTCCATCCTTTATACGTCCCACATATGGTATTTAACGAATCAAATCACTTTGAGGGGGCAGTAGTCCGCATTTCCTTAAATGAAGATATCGCGTATACCTATAATGGAAGCCATAAAGGTAAGACAAAAATGAAAAATACAGAAGCGTAAATAAAACATAAACATATTATATATCATATATAAAAATAGTTACATCATAATGGCCACCTTTGAAGGTGTTAAATGAGTATTGAACAATCATCGTTTCGGGAGGCCGAATTTCACCATCCATGGAAACCGTATGTTCTTTAACCATTTGATGTAGTTCTGTGAGAGTGTAGCTCGAATAAATCTTATAAAAACATCCTAGTATATTGAAGATACTGGTGTTGTTACAAAAGAAGTAAATAAAAAGAGTTTAGGGGTTGGAGAAGCAAGATAAAACAAATGAACATGAGAGAATGAATTACCTTTAAAAGTGTAACTCTTTTTGATTTGAGCCTAAAGTCTTCCTTTGAAAGGATTCTGCCCAAAGGGAATCCTCTAGGATTAGAAGAGGGATGTGGCGAGAGTAAATGGGCAGGGGTTGGCCGAGCCAAAGGCTTGAGAAGTGTGTTAAATGAGGTAGAGGTGGGGGCCTTTTATAAGAGGAGAGGAGGGGCACTTTTGGAAAGTAAAGAAATATTACTTTATTTGAAAATGTGTTTCGGTTTCAAAAGGTCCCACATTGATATAATTCGTGTATAAGGTGATAAGGCTTCGAAATACACTCATCCAATAAGTTTTGGACATGCGTAGTTCATAGATTTTACATTATCTTTCCATTTTATTTAAATCGTCAAATAATGATGTCATCACTGCATCATTATTATGTCATAAATAATTTAATTTATGTAATGTCTAAAAATTATAAAAAAAATACTATGATGTAGGAAATATTTTTAGCTTTCCAATGAATATTTATAATCAAAAATATGACTTTTATAACCCCACTTAAAAATTGTTTTAGTAAAACATATCATGTTTGTGTCAATTTTACTTTTACATTAAATAAAATGTTATTTATGTCATTTCCCAACCAAATTGGATCAATGGGGTCCCCAAGTTGACCCATGTCTTGTCTTGGTCGTCCATGATACAACCAATAGGTTTAGGACAAGTGTCATGGTGCTTTCACATTCTTATAATATCATTTTTACCTTAAACTACACTAATTACCTCTAATCGCGATTAAAAACATAATAAGTTACTATTCACCAAAAAATTATTTTAATCTCATTGAACCACAATTTACTTCTTAATGAAAACCATGTATGTCGTATTTTTGAAAATCAAAACACAATGATGGCAAAATTTCATTTAAACGGAAAATCAGTTTTTATAAGTACCACTTAGTGGTTTCACTATTCATCAAAAATTGATGTTTTTCAGAAAAATCCCAAAAATTCACCCTAAGCTATATTTGATATTCTAAATTCAAAAATGAAGTCCGTTTTAAAAAATTCAAAACATATAAGTCACATTAATTAATTTAATAATTAATTCCCGCTGTCATGACAAATAGCGTGTTTTATGAAACAATAAGTATCAAAAGATTGACACTAGTTTAAGTCTGATTTCAAAGTGAAATTGATTCCAACAACCACTATTGGATTTAATGGTAAAAATATTTTCTAATTTCACTTTAAAACCAATTCAAAATATAATCTAATCATATACATAAATTAGATTAAAAAGTGGTTTTAAATTAAAATACAACATTTTACACTATTCATTAAAAAAAGAACTTTATCGGAAAGATACCAAAAATTTACACAAAGTAAATTTTGATGTCCCGATTCTTAATAAGAGTTTTATTTGGTCCAAAAGAATGTTTAAGAGTGAACAAAACTATATTTAATGACGGTTCTCCATCAAACGGTGATAAGTGAACCTTTAGTGAAAACTATGGCATGTACACCTAAAATTGAATTCTTTCCGTATTTTAAGCCTTTATCTTTTATTGTACAAATGTAAAAATATTTAAGAACATATATAATCATATTTTAGTTATTTCAATCCATTCCCGCCATTACAACGGCTACATGTTAACTACCATTTAAAATAATATTATTTAATTATTAGAGTGCAACGTAAGATTACCAAGAAACTCGTTGTTGCGTGTTGGGTACGCCATCGAGCATAGCGTCCCCTTTAAAGTCATATTAATATTTTATTCACAAATATGGATAAATATGAAAATTTCATATCCCTTATTTACCTGGGGTGTTACAGTAAGTGTTTCATGTTACTAAAATCCAAATCTAGATTAAATTAAGCAACATGATATTAGAGCATTCATTTGAAATGATTTTTTTCATTTTGTCTAGAAAAGTTTAGTGGGAGCGCCATTGTTTTCCAAGGAAAAATATGTTTGGAAACATATGGAAAATATATATTAGTCATACTGTTAGATAAGGCCAAGTTAAAAGTAATTATCCAATAATTTACATAAAGTAGAAACCTATATTCTATGGAACATGATATACTAAGGTATATCTAATGTTTGCTTGGACCAAGTCAATCATACATAAAGTGACATTATATTGAATAATACAAGTTAGAACAATTCGAGTTCAAAATTGATTTCAACGTCACATGACTTAATCTCTCTAGGTTGACATGTTCAGAACATGGGAGGAGATTAAAGTTTGGAGTTGAGTTCCATACGCTCCAGCAATGGATCATTCAAGTATTCTATAATATGTAAAAATAATTTATACTTCCATGATATAATTTATTGTAGGTAATATCAATTGTATCCAAGAGCACTGCAAGTGATTTAGTTAGAACTATCATCTTGTAATTTGGAGATTACAAATGATATGTACCTGGTATATAGATAATAAGGTATACAACTTATGGTGGAACACTAACTAATAATCATAAGATCAATTTGATCTAGTATCGTAGTTAGGAAAAGGTGACGAGTGATTCAAGCTCATAAAATATAGCGGTATCCATATCTACAAATACTGAGTATGTTGTAGCTTCTAAAGCAGCTAAGAAGAAATTATTAATCACAATGATTTGTTATAGTTCTTGGAATCGCACCTAGTGAGAAAAGTATTATCAAAATGTGAATTATTATATTCTTACTAGATAATTTTTCAAGTTATGAAAATGGATAAAAGTGATATACTCAGGGACACCTTATCTTGAGAAGTTTTAATCAAGGGGATGAGGTAGCATACGGAGATATTCCAGGCAGTGAAAATGTGGAAGGACTAGTAGTTAAATCCATTATTAAGCAAAATCACGACCCTTATCATGTGACTAACTTACATGTTTGGTTAGAAAGTTGGATCTAGTTCAAGTGGGAGTGTTGAAATAGTGGGTTACCTAGACCCAACTATGTCATACTTTTGATTACTATATCATGTGTATAGTTCATTATACATGATGTCATATTACCATTATAGTGTAGAATTCTCTACGTCCACTATTATAATGGTAATTCCCAAATATTAATTTTCTTATCAAGCGGTTATAGCAGATTCCATGCTATAATGATAACCTTGAGATACTATGACATTAATATCAAATATATGTTTTATAGTCTAGATAAATCTTACTGAATGGACACAGTAGATTTTTGACTATCAAGTGCGGGGGGCTCATAATCATTGAGATTTCTTCTCATAAAGTTCACACTTGGTGATCTCTAGTAGTGAGATCATGAGGACAGAACCGCCAATAGGATCACCACATGTTTTGGGTTTCATTGCCTGTTCTTATCTACGGACATGTGTATTGGTCTCCTAACTTGAGACCATTACCATTGTGTATCATTTGATTGCATACTTTTATGCAAGAAAAAAACCATGGTATTTAATTCGTGGCAAGGTAGCTTGTGTTGGGTGAGTCGTTGGTTGTATGACATTGATTGAATGGGCAAAAAAGGATTTTTCGCTTCCATGTTTTAGAAGTTGTATATCTTAGCCCTAGTTGATCAGGATGGTTCTACCTTCATAAGTATTTGGCCAAAGCAGTACAAAGGTAAATCCATCCGTATAGATCAACAAATAATAATGAAATAAAAGGATGATGACATAAGTGTGCGTCCTAATTTAAGAGATATTTAATGACAGAGATATTATAATAAACAGTCAGTGTTCGTAGGTTGGTTGTCGTTGCTATGAAAATCCTTATCTCTTTAGGGGCCAGGATGGGTTTCTAGACTCTGCTCTTGGTCTGTGGATTTTATTCACTACTATTGAGATAAGGGCCTAGAAGGTCACACACAATAGCGTATTCAAGAATCCTCCCTATTCAGTAGAATAAGTGTATGGACATAGTGGGCCCCACCACGTGGTCTGAGTGTTGTCTAAATTTTTTATCACCAAAATAAATAAAAAAAATTCATTAATATTCAAGTTATGGATATTTGGAATTTAATTTATTTAATTTATTTACAAGTTTAGTAAATACGAGATGATATTAATCAAACAAATATTATTTTAATATTCAAGGTTCGTTTAATATTAAGTGGGACATCGAGTCAAGTTAAATAGATCAGATTTTATCATATAATATACTTTATATATATTAAAAGTATGTGATAAAATAATAAATAATATTGATGTAGTTTAGTTCGTCAAAATTATTTATTTATTGGATGTCAAAATAAACTGGGGCCAAGGAACCGTACCTGGTATTTATCAACTCCACTATAAATATAAGAGGAGGCTCTCTCACAAGGGTGGTTAATCACTATTCATTCACTTTCATGGAATGAATGTTGAGAGCCTCTCTCTCACCCCTCTCTCTAGTGAGAGAATCTGTTGATCCAAGAAGCTCAGATTAAGATCTATCTTCAGCATCGAAAGAATCTTGATGCCTTGATCATCGGGATATCTAAATCACCGTCAAATCTCTGCACTAGCACCTCGAATTTGATGATCGACGCTCCCATGGGTTTTTGAAGTACGTGTGGATGATCTATAGGGTTCCTACTTTGGATCCTTCAAGCGATGATTACCATCAACCAGTTGAAATCGAATACAAATTTAGATTTGAAATGGGCACATTTCTATTTTTATTTTTTCATTTTATAATTTACACGAGATCCTAGGACCTATCTGGGGCTTGGATTGTTGGAGACGACAAGTTCCATGATCCTACCAATGAAAATTTTAAAATCCACAACCCATCTGCATCTGCTACGATCCCTGTAACCATTCAATATCATCATAAACAACATATAAAACCTGAAAAACTAAAGGAAAGAAAAAAAGTGTAATTTAATCATTTTAAACTTACAACTATAGTCTTAAATAACCAAAATGGGGAGGGGATCAACTAGACAAATAAAAGCTCTTCGTGAAACGTGGGTCTGCACCCACCATTCCACCACCATCAAATCCTACTAAATGAGCCTCTAACTTGAGTAACCACCACCACCACCTAGAAATAAAGCGTTACCTTTACCAATATCTTACAAAACATGGTCTACATACACCTGAGGGGGTATGTAGGGTGTGAGATCTGTAGAGACCCAAAGCTTGACGTACATGGACATTACATTACTTTTTCGGAATACTTAGTACATAACAAAAACACACACACAAGGATCGTAATAGTTTAGTGTCTTTTGAAACTAGGAATATAATCTTCTAATCGTGGTGAAATATCTTCAACATCTCCCAAAATGATCTTCCTTTTTTTACCAAAATCCTTTCATTATATCCTGGGGAAAATAGAACATAAAAGGGTGAGCTCAAATACTCAGTAAGGGTAAACAAAAGAAATATCAATCACATCATATTTATAAGAACATAACATTTTGGAAATTTTAACCTGCAAAAGGGAGCATAATTTCATAACATGTGATAAATCATAGTAGTGAAATGAAATCCCAATAATCATAACATAAAACATGAAACTTTGTGGCATACACACATAATCATAGAGAATAATTTCTTGTTAGTCAAGACTCATTTCCAAGACTAACTTAGTGGACAAAGTCCCTTTCTGAACCGAGTCAACCTCGTTTTAGTCTTGTTTCACTCAACCGGTATAACCTACCATTCCAGCCATGTCTATCTCATGAGATATAAAATCTTTACCCAATTCATTGGAGGGAGATATAGGTCCCACCCATCTCATAATGATACCATTCTTATGTGTGCCACAAAATCATAAACCATACATCATTGCATAACCCATGTAATAAAAATGGGAATCTTAAACATCATGACATCATAAAACAATTCATATACGATAAAGGAATTCATAAAAATAATTCCATCACAACATAATCAAATCAATGTAATAATAGGGATAAAAACAGAACCCTTTATTATCTTAGATGGAAAATAATTTTGATATAACAATTGAACTTCATTCTTGAGGAAAATATCCTTTCTACTTCAAAAACACTTTTCCTTTCTTAACATGTCGTACAATTATAAACTAAAAAAAGTTGATTAAAAATAAACTTGAAAACTTGTAAAGGAAGCTTCTTGGAAATAATGTTTTAAAAATCCATTCATGTCGTATAAGTTAAAAAACATTCTTCGTACTTTTGTAGGAAAAGTCAAAAAGTACCTCGTACGAAAAACGACAAAAGATTCCTTTCATATCTTTTACTAAAAACTCAACGAAGGGTAAAATTGGATATAAACTATTGTATAAGGATATAAATATTACATCTTGAGGAAACATGGATGTGGATGATAAAATACACCCCAGTAAATACCAAAGTATAAACAATCTCAGATAAAAATGAGATTGTGATATTTTCCCTTACCTTAGGTCCGATTTGCTTCGTAAGTGTCAGAAACTATTGTATAATGATTTAAATAATGTCATTTACTTATTACATAATCATATTCATTTTTATGATATCATATATGGTTCACTTATGACTTTATATTACCCATTGTTTTGTAAATTCCATGTTAAAGAGCGTTTTGGGTAAAATTGTTTCATTTGTCGTCCGTGTTTTGACTTGTAATTATTCATATGATTACATAGATCATGATTACTTAATTCCAGAATATAAATAATGATATATATATATATATATTCATAATATACATATATATAATAAATCAGTAAATGGAAAGAAATACACCGTTCATGGAGACGGTAGGCCGTACGTACGCATGAATGTTGTTTTCATTTCCTTATTGAGTTGAACAAAATTAAGTAGATCACATATATATATATACACATAAATCCAGTATCATTATTATGTCATATATTTAATGATTACTTATTATATATACTTTATAATCATTCATGAATGGTTAAAGTGGAGAATGAATCTCATCGCGTCGTGGAGACGGTAGTCCGTACGTACGCACGAGCGATGATATCGTTCTCATGATCGTGGGACTGTATTGGAGTGTATGTATACTATTTCAGAATCAATATCACTTTAAAATAATAATATATAGTTATTATTTACACCACTATACCCATCCATGTAAGGTGGTGGTGGAAAATAGATTTCACTACGGTGTGGAGACGGTATTCCTTACGTACGCACGCGCGGTGATTTCGTTTTCCGTAGGATGGATAGATGGTGAAATAGGATTGTTTTATACTTATAATAACATATCAGTATATGAGTGATACTGATGTTATTACATCATAATGAAACAACCTAAGAAGAAGAAGTGGAAGAAGAAATAAAGGTGAAAGAATCCGTAACGGAAATTACCTCTTCTTTGAAGCGCCTCATTGAGACCTCCTCTTAGGGCACTAAAATTGGTCTTTGAGGAAGACCAGAACCTCTAGAATGTTGCAATGGAAGTGGAGAAGATAATTTGGCAGGGTTTGGACGAGCTTGAAGGTTCAATATTGTGTGAGGAAAAGAGGGAGGAGGTGCCCTTTTATAAGGGAGGAGAAGGCCACCTTTGCAATAAATAAAAATATTATTTTATTATAAAGTAAATTTAGGTTTTAAATTGCTCCAAATTGATTTATTTAGAGGCTAAGGTGGGGAGGGGTCGAACTACTCTCATCCAATAGGATTTAGAAAAGTTTAGGGTATTATTTTAACCTTATCAATTAGATTTAACTCTAAGTTAAATAATTTAACTTTTACAGTGTTTTTTTGTTTTCTTACACTATATGGTTAATAAACATACTATATCAAGCCAAAAGAACCCCAAGTTGTTTATTATTAATATATATAATCCTATCTAAGTCATTTGGCCGATACTTAGATTTTTAGGAATAAAATAACAATTAATAATATAATATTTGTTTTAAAAACTATTTTATTTGAATTTTGACACTATTTGGTACATGATTTTTATGAAATTCATAACAGAATGATAAGTTCGAAAACCGTTACTTAAATCCACAAACACATGTCATATTAACCTAGAAAATTAGTTTAAGTCATAAAAATTCTAAAATTACATTTATTTCGGCATTTATAACATCAATTATGTCAATATTTCATTAATAAGACAATTACTGCATCATCTTTGTGTCATAATAAATGATAATTATTTAATCCCTAAAAATACTAAATAAATTCCTATGATGTATATATTTGTATCAGCTTTCTGGAGACTATTAATGTTCGAAGTTTCATGAAGTTTATCACTAGATTAAAATTATTATACATATAAGATTTAAGAAAGTGACATGTTGTCACATTCATTGGTTTTAATAATAATTAAATTATTTTCATTGGAAAAATTTAATTAAATGAATCTAATCCGACCCTTAGGTGATATGGGTCGACTTGTAGTCATCCAATAGGATTTTTACATTTTTTAGGGTAATTTTAAAATATTATATTTACCCTTAATTACTCGATTTACCTTTAACTATGGTAAATAAAATTTATCATTGTTACTATTCATAATTCCCAAAAATATAAAGTAGCTTATTAACATAATTTGGATCCACTGATTCCAAATATGGAATCCATTTTTACAATTTCAATACACAAAAGTTTCAGAAATTAAATTAAAATTAATCCCGTTGTCGAAAGAAAACGGGTTTTCTTTAAAACATTGCAAAAGATTGAATTGATTTAACCTACGAATTCAAGGTAAAATCAATTCTAATGTCATAAATTATATTAAATGGTAAAAATATATTCTACTTATACTTTTAAACCATTCAATATTATAATTTAACTACATAAGATATTATGATGAAAAAAGTTGTTTTTAATTAAAATATAGCGTGTTTTTACTATTAATTAAAATATAAAAGTTATCGGAAAAATATCAAAACATTATCTAATGTAAAATTTTATATCCTGATTCAAAAGAAGAATTTTATTTTGGTGAATTGAACTTATAAACATGTCAAAAACTGTATTTAAAGTGGGCGAGCCATCAAAAGGCGGCAAAACTGCATTTTTTGAAAAATACTTATTTTACTCAAAAAAATTATTTTGTTCTTATACCATGTTCTAGAAATGTGTAAGATGAATAATAATGTTATAAAATTAAAATTTTAGTTAACACTATTCATAACGGCTAGTTCATGACAATATTATAATAATATATCGTTGTTTGTTAAAACCCAGTATTGCGTACAACACACGCTATCGAGGAAGGTCGCGATTGCGTGTAATGCAAGCCAAGTCAGGGTTGCGTGTTGTGAAAGAATCCTTCGTTGTTTCGTATAACAGAATCCAACCATATTTCATTTATACATTTAATATATATATATATATACTCAATGTTGCGTAGAATAACTATTATCAAAATTGTGTGTAACAAGATCCAAGAATAGTGTTGCGTATACTGCAAGCTAAAACGGTGTTGCGTATAGCGCAAGGTAATCTTGGTGTAGAATACAACACAAGACATTAATGAAATTAAAAGAATATTTTTCATAAAATCTCTGGGTGTTACATTCTACTTCCCTTAAAAGGAATTTCTCCCTCGAAATTCATTGGGGTTATAAATGGTTTACTATTCGAAAGTTTCTTTAATAGAAACCCACATCATAAAAAGGAATACCAAAACCAATCATTAAAAACAAAAGTATGAAATGTAACAGTTACCCAAATAAACTAATCATTGGGTTTCCACATAGGTTAAAATATGGATATGGAAGAGAAATCTAACCATCATGTTCTGATGGAGAGTGGTAGAGAACATGGCTGTGGAAAAGCCAGCAATCACAAAGCCATAAATTTGTGATGATCTAAGGTACCATCTGATTAATCAGATATAAGAGCACTAGGAAAACATTTTTGGTTTTCAAGATCATTTCCCTAATGTTGATGAAATTGGAATTAGAAGAAATACTTTCGTGATTTTGGTATAGTCTCACCGTTTTTCATTCTTTGGACAATTTCCACTTCATATCTTAAAGAAATGAAGTTGAATTTGTCATTCGTGATGTGTTAGCGGATCATGTGATAGAATTATGGGTCATTCCATCTATCTCAAACAAAAGGTTAGAAAAGTTATCAAAAAATAAATAAGTCCATCTATAGTGAGATTCATCATATAGGGTTCTTAAAATGGACTTATACTTCATATATCATACTGCGTAATATAATAAAACTAGTTTCTACTAAACAAGGACTTCCTGTAGGTCAGTGGTAGGCGATAAAGGCTAGTCGCACTTCGGTTGTGGGTTTGATTCCCACAGCCTTGTCCGACGTGATGGGCTGTCGCCCGTCCTGTAGGTTGTCCTTTTTCTAAAACTATATTACTATAACATCCCATCAATAATATCAAAAAAACTTTTTTCCTTAAACAATACTAACTTATGTCCAACATAATCCATTCCAATCTTTAGGCTTATCCATAATACTTCAGTCCACTCTCATAATATAGTGAAAATGATTACCAGAGATTTAATACCATTGTTGATCCCCATATATCATAAAATATGTCTTGTTGGCCACATTCCAAACATTCAAAGGCCTTAATCATGTACTCTCTTGAATACCCATTGAACCTTAGTGAAAACATGAATGCGGTTAAAAGTTATCACTTTCCACATACCAATATCCTCAAAATTATATATACTCAAACCATGATATCAGTTAGTCCTTATATCAATCATGAGCTCATGAATACTGTTAAACATTTCGTTTTATCGTTTTCCCTTCATTATGCGCATATCATCTTATTTCCAAAAATATCTCAATCACTTTGAATACCACATTAGACCAATACATAAATATTCCAATACTTTATGATACAACATTATTTTGGAATCCCATTACATAAACACTTAATCATTCCACCACATCGTTGTCATATTCAACATCGCCAATAGTGATCGCATGTGACTTCCCTTTGTCCTTTGCCTTAATTGGTTTCTCATGTCGATCATCAATAACCCTTGGATTAGGGCATTTATTAGTATAATTACCCATTTCCTTGCACTTGAAGCATTGAAGTGTTGGTGGTGCGTTCTCTGCAGTGTTTTCTTTATTCACATAATTAGAAACCCTTTTTCCATTACTTCGACACTCAACTGCTTGATGACCTTCTTTTCCACACTTAAAACATTTTCTAGTCCCTTTAAGACAATCTCCACCATGCTTCTTTCCACACTTTGTGCATAAGGAAACATTCATCTTCTTTTCACCATTATTTTTAGATTTCTCCTTGAAATCCATATTTCATTTCTTTTCAAAACCATGAGATGGATATGTAACACCAACTTCCATTTCTACCTTCATAGCACAACGCACAATTTCTTCATAGCTACTGAAGTCTCTTATAGCTAATGCCCTTCGAAGACTTGGTTTTAAGCCACTGAAAAATCGATCAAATTTACTTTCAGGTTGGATGATAATGTCAGATGCATACCTTGAATGTCTTTTAAAATTCACTTCTTAAATACCAACAGATTCATCATCCTTCTGCTTCAGCTCAAGAAACTCCTTTTCCATCTTTGTTCGAAGAATACGAGGGAAGTACTTACTGAAAAACATGTTTTTGAACTCGTCCAATTCCATGGACTCAATTTCATATCTTGGCCTTGTATTCTTGATAAGATTCCACCATTGATCAGCTTCACCTTCCAAACGATATATTGATAAGATGACTTTATCATGCTCAGAACATTGAAGAACTGAAAATATCTTTTCAATGGTACTGATCCATTGTTCAACAACAAGTGGATTGGAAGACCCACTGAAAGAAGGTGGACGTTGCCTCATGAAGGACTCAATAGAATATTGTTCCCTTATCTGCTCATTTGGAAGTCCAGAATGACTCATAGTTTTTGTAAGTATAGCAATAAGATTTTTCACTCCATCTCCCATAACATTTGTTTGTTCAGGAGGGCAATCATTACATTGTCCATTGCATTGATCAACACGGTTCCTTCGGGTTCCAGCCATCGTCTAAAACCCGAAAAGAATAGTGTGAGAGGCTAAAATCATGCTAGGGAAAACAACATAATAAAGGGGGAGAACCTTCAATATCTAACATCTTAGGATTAATTCTATGATCGTTAGCGTAATTCTAGTACTATAACCTATACGTATACTTAACCTTAGGGACATCCCTATACATACCTTAGAAATATCTCTAGGGATCTCACTAACGTTTTCACATCCTAGTTTCTAAAGGTTGACTAAACCTTTCCTCTGATACCAACTGTAGATACCCGAAGCTTGACGTACATGGAAATTACATTACTTTTGCGGAATACTTATTACATAACAAAAACACACACACAAGGATCGTAATAGTTTAGTGTCTTTGGAAACTCGGAATATAATCTTCTAATCGTGGTGAAATATCTTCAACATCTCCCATAAATATCTTCCTTTTTTTACCTAAATCCTTTCTTTATATCCTGGGGAAAAGAAAACATAAAAGGGTGAGCTCAAATGCTCAGTAAGGGTAAGCAGAAGAAATATCAATCACATCATATTCATAAGAACATAACATTTTGGAAATCTTAACCTGCAAAAGGGAGCATAATTTCATAACATGGGATAAATAATAGTAGTGAAATGAAATCCCAATAATCATAACATAAAACATGAAACTTTTTGGCATACACACATAATCACAGAGAATCATTTCTTGTTAGTCAAGACTCATTTCCAAGACTAACTTAGTGGACAAAGTCCCTTTCTGAACCGAGTCACCGTCATTTCAGTCCTGTTTCACTGAACCGGTATAACCTACCGTTCCAGCCATGTCTATATCATGAGATATTAAATCATTACCCAATGCATTGGAGGGAGATATAGGTCTCACCCATCTCATAATGATACCATTCTTATGTGTGCCACAAAATCATAAACCATACATCATTGCATAACCCATGTAATAAAAATGGGAATCTTAAACATCATGACATCATAAAACAATTCATATACGATAAAGGAATTCATAAAAATAATTCCATCACAACATAATCAAATCAATGTAATAATAGGGATAAAAACAGAACCCTTTATTATCTTAGATGGAAAATAATTTTTTTATAACAATTGAACTTCATTCTTGAGGAAAATATCCTTTCTACTTCAAAAACACTTTTCCTTTCTTAACATGTCATACAATTATAAACTAAAAGAAGTTGATTAAAAATAATCTTGAAAACTTGTAAAGGAAGCTTCTTGGAAATAATGTTTTAAAAACCCATTCATGCCGTATAAGTTAAAAAACCATTCTTCGTACTTTTTTCGGAAAAGTCAAAAAGTACCTTGTACGAAAAATGACAAAAGATTCCTTTCATATCTTTTACTAAAAACTCAATGAAGGATAAAATTGGATATAAACTATTGTATAAGGATATAAATATTACATATTGAGAAAACATGGATGTGGATGATAAATTACACCCCAGTAAATACCAATGTATAAACAATCTCAGATAAAAATGAGATTGTGATATTTTCCCTTACCTTAGGTTCGATTTGCTTCGTAAGTGTCCGAACCTCCTGTATAATGATTTAAATAATTTCATTTACTTATTACAGAATCATATTAATTGTTATGATATCATATATGGTTCACTTATGACTTTATATTACCCGTTCTTTTGTAAATTCCATGTTAAAGAGCGTTTTGGGTAAAATTGTTTCATTTGTCGTTCGTGTTTTGACTTGTAATTATTCATATGATTACATAAATCATGATTACTTAATTCCAGAATATAAAACATGATATATATATATATATATATATATATTCAGAATATACATATATATAATAAATTAGTAAATGGAATGAAATACACCATTCATGGAGACGGTTCGTACGTACGCATGAACGCTGTTTTCGTTTCCTTATTGAGTTGAACGGAATTAAGTAGATGACATACATATATATACACATAAATACAGTATCATTATTATGTCATATATTTCATGATTACTTATTATATATAATTTATAATCATTCATGAATGGTTAAAGTGGAGAATGAATCTCGTCGCATCGTGGAGACGGTAGTCCGTACGTACGCACGAGCGATGATATCGTTCTCATGATCGTGGGACTGTATTGGAGTGTATGTATACTATTTCAGAATCAATATCACTTTAAAATAATAATATATATTTATTATTTACACCACTATACCCATCCAAGTAAGGTGGTGGTGGAAAATAGATTTCACCACGGCGTGGAGACGGTATTCCGTACCTACGCACGCGCGGTGATTTCATTTTCCATAGGATAGATAGATGGTGAAATAGGATTGTTTCATACATATAATAACATATCAGTATATGAGTGATACTGATGTTATTACTTCATAATGAAACAACCTAAGAAGAAGAAGTGGAAGAAGAAATAAAGGTGACAGAATCGGTAACGGAAATTACCTCTTCTTTGAAGCGCCTCTTTGAGACCTCCTCTTAGGGAACTAAAATTGGTCTTTGAGGAAGACCAGAACCTCTAGGATGTTTCTAGGGAAGTGGAGAAGAGAATTTGGCAGGGGTTGGCCGAGCTTGAAGGCTCAAATATGTGTGAGGAAGAGAGGGAGGAGGTGCCCTTTTATAAGGGAGGAGAGGGGCACCTTTGGAATAACAAAAACTATTATTTTATTATAAAGTCAAGTTCGATTTTAAATAGCTCCAAATTGATTTATTTTGAGGCTAAGGTGAAGATGGGTCGAAATCCTCTCATCCAATAGGATTTAGACAAGTTTAGGTTATTATTTTAACCTTATCAATTAGATTTAACTCTAAGTTAAATAATTTAACTTTTACCGTGTCTTTTTGTTTTCTTACACTATATGGTTAATAAACTTACTATATCAAGCCAAAAGAACCCCAAGTTGTTTATTATTAATATATATAATCTTATCTAAGTCATTTGGCAGATCCTTAGATTTTTATGAATAAAATAACAATTAATAATATAATATTGTTTTTAAAAACTATTTTATGTCAATTTTGACACTATTTGGTACATGATTTTTATGAAATTCATAACAGAATGATAAGTTCGATCCAAGTTACTTATATCAACAATAACATGTCATATTAACATAGAAAAGTAGTGTAAGTCATAAAAAGTCTCAAATTACATTTATTTGGTCATTTATAACATCAATTATGTCAATATTTCATTAATAAGACAATTACTGCATCATCATTGTGTCATAATAAATGATAAATATTTAAACCCTAAAAATTCTAAATAAATTCCTATGATGTAGATAATTGTATTATCTTTATGGAGACTATTCATTTTTTAAGTTTCATGAAGTTTATCAATAGATTAAAATTATTATACTTATAAGATTTAAGAAAGTGACATGTTGCCACATTCTTTGGTTTTAATAATAATTAAATTATTTTCATTGAAAAAATTTAATTAAATGAATATAATCAGACCCTTAGGTGATATGGGTCGACTTTTAGAAATAAAATAGGATTTTGACATTTTTTAGGGTAATTTTAAAATATTATATTTACCCTTAATTACACGATTTACCTTTAACTATGGTAAATAAAATTTACCATAGTTACTATTCATAATTACCAAAAATAAAAAGTAGCTTATTAACATAATTTCAATCCAATAATTCCAAATATGGAATACATTTTTCCAAATTCAATACACAAAAGTTGCAGAAATTAAATTAAAATTAATCCCGTTGTCGAAAGAAAATGGGTTTTCTTTAAAACATTGCAAAAGATTGAATTGATTTAACCTACGAATTCAAGGTAAAATAAATGATAATGTCATAAATTATATTAAATGGTAAAAATATATTCTATTTATACTTTAAAACCATTCAATATTATAATTTAACCACATAAGATATTACGATGAAAAAATTTGTTTTTAATTAAAATATAGCGTGTTTTTACTATTCATTAAAATAGGAAAGTTATCGGAAAAATATCAAAACTTTATCTAATGTAAATTTTTATATCCTGATTCAAAAGAAGAATTTTATTTTGTCAAATTGAACTTATCAACATGTCAAAAACTAGATTTCAAGTGGGTGCGCCATTAAAAGGCGGCAAAATTGCATTTTTTGAAAAATACTTATTTTACCCGAAATATTTATTTTGTTCTTATACCATGTTCTAGAAATGTGTAAGATGAATAATAATGTTATAAAATTCAAAATTTAGTTAACACTATCCATAACGGCTAGTTCATGACAATATTATAATAATATATCGTTGTTTATTAAATCCCAGTATTGCGTACAACACACGCTATCGAGGAAGGTCGCGATTGCGTGTAATGCAAGCCAAGTCAGGGTTGCATGTTGTGAAAGAATCCTTCGTTGTTTCGTATAACAGAATTCAACCATATTTCATTTATACATTGAATATATATATATATATATATATTCAATGTTGCGTAGAATAACTATTATCAAAATTGTGTGTAACACGATCCAAGAATAGTGTTGCATATACTGCAAGCTAATACAGTGTTGCGTATAGCGCAAGGTAATCTTTGTGTAGAATACAACACAAGACATTAATGAAATTAAAAGAATATTTTTCATAAAATCTCGGGGTGTTCAAGATCACTTTCCTTGTCGGACCCCACTAGATGTTCCATGCACAACCATTATAAAAAAAATAAGTAGTGTAGTTTAATAAAAGAAAATAATTTAATTTAATAAGAATTCTTTAAATTTTAATGATAGATAGAAAAATGCAAGAACAAATAGAAACAAGTAAAACATAGCACAATCATTGTGGGTAATCCCTAAGAAGCTAGGGTTAGTGGGGACCTAGGATCCATGTACTCTCGTTTATCAATCCTAGATACGAAGGTATGTATCTTACTTGATCCAAAAAATCTATATCATCAATGTTTTTTAGCATTGTTTCATAATTTTACTAGATAGGGTGAGTCATTCCTAGAATACATGTCCTAGTATGCCAACCTACATACCTAGGATATCTGTATGTCTTTCCCATTTATTAAACCATATAAAACCCCATTCAAAAACTAATCCATTACAAGATAAATCATACCATTTCCTTGGGGGTTTATACATTTAAAAACCTTACACACACCACCATTTTAGAAACAAAATATTTTAACACAACAAAAAATGTAAAATTCATTTAGGAAAAAAGACACACATATATAAATCATCAAACAATGATCATGTAATAACCTACCTTTCACTTGAAATCACCCAAATCTAGTAAAAAAATGAAAGATAAATCAAGATAAGGTCCTAAGAAAGCAAGAAAACACCAAAACAAAAAAAAACATAAAAAAGGATTAAACCCATTCTAGGTAACCACAACCACCGAATAAGAGGAAACCTAAGAAGAAATAGAAATGAAATCAAGATAAGAGAAGATGAGGGACTTGCTTGAGGATTACTTGAAGATTAAAGCTCAAATATACCAAAAAAATGGTTCCAAGAATGAGTGGTAGAGGAGGAGAGGCATGTATAGGGATGTTGGAGTTTGAATGGGAAAAAATGGGGGGGAGGGGTTAGAAGGTGAAAATTGGGGTGGTGAATAATAGGAAATTCAATATTTTTATGAATGTGGAAGGCTATATGTTTTGACTTCACTATCATCCAAACTATATGATAACCATATGGAACCTATATCCAAGAGATGGGGGAGGATAAATGGTTTTGAGAAGGGTTTCATAGTTGTAGGGACCAAATAGTGCCACTGTCTAGGCCGCTCAGTTTCACTAAATGTGGGTCAACAAGGAGCCTCTTTTGGTCCATCCAAAAACACCATTTTTCTTGAAAAAGACTAAGAAAATTATAGAGTAAAATCAAGGAAAAAATTAATGATAAAATACCTCAAAATAATATCATTATTATGAAAAATCATCTCTCATTTTTTTAAAATTTTAAATTATCATTTGTTCTTCCAATTACGTATACACAGCATGAAATAAAGTACGAGGGTATACATTTCTAGATTGGATATTATAATGAGATATTCTAATTTTCTCTAAATTAACAATGAAAAAAATAATCAATATGACCATTAATATAAAAAAACATCTAAAATATAACATTTCACTAATAAAAATTGATTATTTTTTTCTAATTTCAAAAAAATGCTTCCATGTATCTTCATCTAGAATAGGACACATATCACATGGATTCTCAGTTTTTCATTCCCAAAAAATAAAATATTTTTTGAGGTTTGATTTAAAATCCATACATATCCTAGTATCCAAAGCTAAACATCTCCTCCTGACTTTTCTACTATCTGGTATATCACATGTCATCTTATAAGAAGGGTAAGAAACCTATATTGGTAAAAACATTTCATGATTAGTAAAATAATAAAAATAGATCTTACCAAAATTATCTCACATAATTCCGATGTTTTAACTTTTTTAACACTTCTACAACTATAATTAAAAATGATAACATTGGTTCGAGCTTAAACTGTAATAAAAGTCTTAACTTGTTTTTAATTTAGACCCCTTGGAATATTGTTAACATCAAACTCAATAGGTATCCTTTGGTCCTGACTATGGGAAACTGATAATTTTGGTAAACATGTTCTACTACATTTACCCACCCTAAAAGATTTCTTTTTCCCATATGAAAGTAGATGGCTCTTGTGGAGAAGGATGGGGAGCCTCCTCAATAGAATTATGTGTATGGTCCTCCATATAAATTTGAAGTGAATTTGATGTTTGATCTTCCATTATCCTATAAATCAATCTAACAAATAAAATTAACAAATAATTAGGACACAAATAAAAAAATCTAACTATTACATATAAATTTTAATATAAAATAAAAAATGTTCCAAAAAAAAGTAAACTAAACTAAACAAAACACATTTTAATTATTTTTTTAAAGTAGTTAACTAATATTACTACAACATCAATGAGACATGAAATGATATAAAGGAAGGAAAACAAATCCAACTATTACATAAAAATTTTATTAACAATCTTAAAATTATATAAAAAACAAAATTATATTAAACAAACCACTCTATATCATATTAGTTAGAGAATATCCAATGTAATACACCATTTTGGAGTAGAGTTACTCTTAAATGGTGCTAAAATTGAAAAAATGATCTGATGTATTACACTATTTTTTGTACCAAAAATAATATTCTTTGAATATACTCTTTTATATATTTTTTTATTTTATTTAATATTGTAAAATAAAATTAACTCTTTTATATAAAATCAAAAAATAAAATATTTTTTTTATTTAAGAATATTAAAAATTAAATCAAATTACACACACACACATATGAATAAATTAAAATAAATATGATTACATGATTTTATTAATGAAGTAAAATATATGGAAAATTAATTAAATAATATTTAGTTTTCACTTACTCAATTTTCCCCCTTACTCAACTTGAGTTATAATATGTGTTTTAAGTAAAAAATAAAATCAAACAGATATATCTATCAATTTATGAAATTTTAAAAATTATATAAGAAATAAATAAATCTTACCAGTAATATTAGAAAATTACTAAAATATTTTTTCCCCAAATTCCTTCCTCATGATTGTTCTATATGGAAAAACAACGTCTATGATGTGGTTATCAATATTCTCTGTTAATATTTCCATTGAAATAGGGATCTCATACAAGTGACATCATTTTCAAGTTTTTCATCACCATTACCACTATTTTTTCCTTGTCAAATGATAGACCACTATATATTTGAGGAATTGAGAATATATAATTTTTTTATCAGGTGTTTCCATGATAAAAGGATAAAGTATGTATTTCAATATATTTATATTAACTAGTTTCACACCTAATTTATCTTGTCTAACATCGTTGTTACTGATAACACATTTGAAGTTAAATACTGAAACTCAAAATTTAATATAATTAACCTCCCATATTTTTTCAATGACTCCATAATATACACTTGATGTAGAGATTGAGTTTTTATCTTTAGAACTAGAAAAATACATTACTTATGTGAACACCAATACAATACTATTTTCAACTGCACTTTTGTTGTCATGATATTTTATATGAAATGTATAGCCATTAATGACATAACCAAACCTTGTTATCATATTTAAACATGGGATGCATGCTAACCATTTCAATGTTTCTAATGCATCTGATCTACCACGTACAATCTCTTTAAACCCTAAAAAAGGTTTTTTCATGCTCATTTAAAATCCACATATATTTCTTCTTTGGATAACATTGTTTTAACAAATTAATATGTAATGTTATATATGGTTAAGAATCATCTATGTTAGTCAAGTTGTATAAATGTACCTACATTATCTATTCACCTATAAATGATTTTACATTCAAACTATATATCAACTTCCCCCCATAATTGACTCATTTATGGAGAGATGTACGAAAATCTATGTGCTCCACAAAATACAAGTATCTTTAACAGAACTATATAACCTCCTCAGAAATATAATTATAAACAATGAATGATTTATGTTGATATGGATTCATAATATATCCCTTAAATATCTTTATACAACTTTTAAAAGGATACATCCAACATAGATATACAAGTCCACGAATCATTATTTCTCAAACCAAATGAAACATTAAATGCACCATGATATCAAAAAAGATATAGGAAATTACATTTCCAGTTGAAAAAGTTTAGAAACTACATCATTATGTACATTTTTCAATTAATTTAGATCAGTCACTTTGATACAAATTTAATTTTAAAAATATCACACCTTCATGATATTTATTCTAACACAAATGGGAAATATTTTACGCAATTCAACTGGTAGTAATTATTGCATCATGATGTAAAAATCATGAGATTTCATGATTTTCAACTTCAAATATTTTAGCAAAATTTTTTACATTTAAAGAATAACCTTGTGGAACTTTGTTACTATGGATATACTAACAAAATCTAATTTTATCCCTCTTGTATAGTGTATGAAAAGACATAGGTAGTTATTTTTGTCTTCCATTAAGAGTGGTAGTTAACTCCAAATGTATTCCCATTTAGAGTAAGTCCAATATTTCATTCAACCCATTATTAGTATTTCCTTTAATATATTAAAATATTTCAATAAAACTATCATAGGTATAATTTTACACATTCATGAAATTAATGTTATGTTTTACCTCATGATATCTGCAATATGTAATCTCAAAAAATATTGATTGTTTTTTATAAATATTTCTATAATTACCAAATTTTATTGTATTTATGAATGTGATATTAATGTTTTTAATCCTCTAAAAATACTGATCAATGGAGAAATATTTTAGAGAAATATCAAATTGAATGCCTTTTAAAATATTTTATATGAGGGATCCATAAAAAACCAATGATTAACCATGGATAATATTTTTCTCCCATGTTGTAGTTGATAATATGAAGTATGTTGTTCACAAATTAGATAATATTTATGCCCCTTAACACTATATACAGACAAATTTCTATATTCTATGATGTAATTTATAGTTAATATAATCATTATATGCAGTTGAAAAATTACATTTTATAATAATCATACAATCCAATACCTTCCACCCATAAAATTTTTAAATAATCAATTAATTGTGATAATAAAACATCAATATCATATCCAGATAGTTTTGGTTCAGGAACCATTAATCTCAACATGATATAATTATAATACATACAAAATTCATGAGATAAGTTTTAAATTACTAATAAATTATTCCATGAACTATGTTTTCTATTAATTATTTGATATGAATTCATTCCATTTATGAAAATTCAAAGCTTGAGATTTATAACTTCGTTTATGAATTTAGGAAATTGTTGATCAATTTTCATCCACCATGGAAAATCAGATGGATGATGTAATTTCCCATTATATATCCACTCATCTACATGCCATATTAATCTTTTTTATCATTTGAATATTTAAATAAACATTTAAAATAATGAATTATAGGAAGATACAATTTTCAGTGGCTAGAGTCTCTATAATAGTTAAATTAGCTTGTGATTTTTCTTTCAATTTATACCAAGATGCTCTATATTTAGGACACTCTGACATACCTTAGTATTCCATCTTATTTAGAACACAATCATTCAATAAGACAAGTATATTCTTATACCTCAAAATCATTGGGCAGAATATTTTCTTGACATTATAATACGAATTTAGAAGATTATTGTATTTATGAAGTATGTATTCCAATAGAAACTTTGTAAAACTCTTGTCGCTCCATCCTTTTTCCCCTTAAATTTAATCAATTTTAACACTGTGGATAAAACCCTAAATTCTGTACAACCTAGATAAAATGGTTTTTTAGAATCACCTTATAGATGCTCAATTATCTTTTCTTTCCCAATTGCTTCTATATCAATATTAGGAATCATTTACCAATTTGATCATACTTTTCACCTTGAAAATCATTACCATAAATAGATATTGAATTATTCCAATTTTCACCAAACTTAATCCAATGACTGTTACTCATATTGAAACCTTGAAAAATTAAACGATCTTTGACATCTCTAATTTTCAATTTCCTCATATTTAATCATTTCATGCATGTATATAAAAATAGTTCGTTGCTTAGAACATTTCATTTAAAAACATCCAAAAAAGTATCAACAACTTACTCATTTTAATCACTTGTTCGTAGTGTAGTAATACAACTTAGATTCACTATTATATATATAAAATATCAATAATTGAAAATAATTTATTATATTTTAAAATTTAATTTAAAATTTAATTTTATAAATAACAATAAAAATAACATAAAATAGTTTACAAATAAAATAAAGAAAATATATTTGAAAAAAAAATTACCACATTAAATATATTTAATTATAATTCTTTCATAAAAAATCACAAAGTCTCATGTAATTAGCATGATCATCTAAATATACATTATCAATACTCTGTATTCAAACTCCATATTCCACAATAGCTTTAAAACTCCCATTCATAATGATGATAGAAAACATACCTAAAACACACATTAATTAGTAAAATAATATTATTTATATCACTGATTCATCAAATAATCCTTTAATCAAACCATAATAAAAAAATAATTTATCAATTAAAAAAATACCCAAGATGGGAGAACAATTATAATTTAAAATAAAAATAGTGAAGAGAAGGAAAAAGTAATAGAAAATCAAAACTGTAAATACAAATTCCAATACCTTGGATATATAGAAAATTTAAATATTAAATTAAAAAAATGATATTAACAGGGGGGTTATGGAGAAGGCGATAAAAATTGGAATATTCCATAAAGAGAGATAATGTGGAAGCCGATGATGAGTGATGGTGTAAATTATTGGTTGATGAAAACTGAATGAGATTTGAGACCACCAAATCAAAGAATAAAGAATTCAAGGCCATCAGTTCAAATAATGATGGTTTAGGGTTCACAGAATAATGAAAAAATAATGGATTCCATGTGAAATAATGAAAAATATGACTCATCATGATATTTTATTAACATTTTAAAATTCATCCATGTTAGTTAATTAACAATCGATGTGGAAAAGATACGTTATATATTTTTCACAATGGTTTTTTTATAACCAATGTGAAAAAATTATAACATTGGCTATAAATATTAGATGTGAAAAACATGTTTCCATAAATGTATTTTTTACTAGTGAATATTTAATTAATAAATAATGTGAGAAAATATTTTTCCTTCATATTATTTAACAAAAGATGATATCTTCTCCTGATCAATGTAAATGATATAGGCTAAATAAACTTGTGGCCATAGTATTCCGTGGGCAAGTTCAATTCCAAAAAATCTAAATAAAGAGACACCAGGCACCTAGGTTAATGGAATCATCATGCAAACTAATTTATTAGAGATATAATAATAATGGGATTATATGAAACTGTCAATGTACATATGAGGATTTATGTCATTGTGACATTAACTTATTTCTCAATGGGCTCCTTGGCATATTGATAGATACTAACCTTAGACTTTGGGATACTTCACCTACTGCAACTAATAAAGAGTCCCAGAGGGTCTCACAATAAGTGTATGCATAACCTAAGTTAAATAATAATATTATTTAATATATTGAATAAATATTATTCACATGTGTTGTTTAATAATTATTCATGTTTTCTTGATTTCATATATTCCATCACTAGTTATTTGAGATAATATTTTGTGAGTAGAATATTTAATAAATATTTAATTTTTATTTAGTGAATATAATATTTATTTATTTATTGGAGAATAATGAGGTGATATCTATTTTTTAAATAAATATTCATTATTCAAGTCCAAATAAATATTATGGAGGAATGATGGGATGACTTTAATGGTCCGATGGGAAATAATATTTTATAAATTTTCTAGTTTTGAACATGTCAAGAAAATGAAATAATAATATTATTATTATAGATATGGAGTTCTAGAGGGATTAAGAAAATTTTTGGAACCAAGGTTGTTCTTTTCTGTAAATGGATTATGGTTTATGTTTGTTGTTAATCATCACATGAAAGATCAGGGATTTGGAAAAGGAAAGGGATCATATAGTTCAAGAAGACAACATTATTTAAGGTGGCTTCATTTCCTAGTGTTTACCTAATTTTTGGGTAAAAAACTTGAGAATGGAGAAAATTGATTTTCGAAAAGGTAGTTATGTTCAAGATTGAATGTGGTTTGGAGATTTGCACACAAGGCATGTTTTGAGATATTTGATTAAAAATGGAAAAAGAAATAACTGTATCCAAGTTATAGATTTGCGTTAAAGGTGAGTTTGTGTGAAAAGAGACTTGTGTGAATGATACATGTACAATAGGGGAGAAGTTATGCACAATTCCAACAATTCCTATAAATAGTTGATTACCCCCACTCAAGACTGAGAAGTTTTTCCAATGAAGATCCTATGTCTCTATGCATAAGGGATTTGCGTGTGAATTAATTACACGGAGTAAATCTTGCAACCAAGTGTTCATTTTGACTTTAAAAGTCCAAGTGAAACTTATGGTGAAGCTATGAAACAGATAAGTGTTGCGCTATAGATAAGGGTTTTATGAAAATTAAGGGTTGTACAAAATTTAGCTTGCACGACAATCCCCAAACTTGCACACTAGAAGAGGTGTTCCACATAAGTGCAGTGTTGAGCTTCTAATAGGCTTTGAATATCTGGTTTGTATGTTTAGTGATTTCAAGTGAGTAAATTTAGGACTTCGATGCAATTAGAGTCCCATGATAGATTGAGAAAAATACTTCAATTCAAATCTATTGAAGAGACCTTCAAGGTGATAAAACGAGAAAGACTTCACTCAAGGTAGTTAGCTAGGGGGAGTTGACAGAAGTGTTCCATGTGATGTAGTGTACTATCCCTGAAATCCTATAAAGATAGTGTTCCTAGAATAAAGTGACTATGTCTGATTTCTTGTATTCCACAACTAGTTAAGATTAGTTGATTTAGGTACGACTGACACACAATCGGCGTATGCTCCTTGTACTAACCCTTAGTGGTGAACCAAGTAAAATAGTGGTTTTGTCTCTTTTCATGTGAATGATTTATTACTTCACTATTCCAAGAGAAAAGTTTAAGAAGTTCATTCCATCATGGGAACAAGATCTGTTGATTTAAAAGAAAAATTTGACACCCTGATTCACCCCTCCCCTCTCAGGGTGTTTTGCGGTTCAAAATAAATAATAAGGGTTTATGTTTATTTATTATTTTCTAACACAAGAACTATTTAAACCCAATTATATTCTTTCTAAATTGGTTTCCATTTATTATTTTTTTGCACAATCAAATCTAGAGAATTATCTCAAATCCCTAGATATCTCCATCTCTAAGAACAGTCTCAAGTACGGAGAGAGAACATCCTCAAACACCACTCTCAATTCTATAGTGATAAAAGATAATCTTTCCAGAAGTAATTATTGAGGTGATCAAAGAAAAATGATACAAGAATTAGGATCTACCCTAAATTCACTTAAATATACTTATGACAATGTCTATAGGTTCATAGTGTACATGTAGATCAATGCCGAAGGGAATGTATAGTTTCTTTCTACAACACAATGATGTTATGATGTAGATACATTTCCAGAGTCATAAATGAATGAAGAAATCATCACAAGGTAATTTTTTAGTTAAATTAATTATAAATCATTTTGTTATGATCCTTTATTTTTGTTCTAGTGTTCTCTCATAAATTAATCTTTTATTCAATTCTATTGGCCACAACTTTTATCATTGATATACATCTGAGATTAATCATCGATTAAAACCAAAACACTAGTTGGTAATACCCCATATGGTGATTCCTCTACACCTGGAACGTGAAATTGGAATTAGCGTGGTTGCATAATTATTTATAATTATTTAATGATCATTGATTGATTTACACATTTATCATTATTTTTCAATTCAAATTTAATTATTATTTAAACTGACTCATGAGATACAATGTTCTTCCTATTAATTCTCCCAAATATAATAAAAATTAATTAATTTTATTAATGAAAAATATTTTAAGAACTCAATTATAGGTGCCAATAAATCTGTCTAGTTAGAATAAAGTACACAACTTGTATTCTTGTTGGTACACGCTATGTACCCATGTTTAATGTAGCAAAATTATTAACGAATTAATTAATAATTAATTCAATATATGTGAATTTATTACACATGGTGTGTATTTAAATACAATTTGTATTGACTTCCCAAACCCAACACACAATTAGCTAGATTATATGATGTGTAACATGCATACATGATGTGTAGTTTTTTAGTTGAAGACATACCATGTGTTTTCTTAGATGAACTACATGAATGATGATTGTGTAACTCAGAGACCACATGATGTGTAGCCCATGTACACTTCATGTACTCCATTATTTTCTATGAAATGTTTACACACCAGTCCCTGGGCATGTTCCATGGATAGACTGTGAGAACTATACATGTCTTGTAGCTAGATTTTACACATTGTGTATATTTCCAATTTATTAATAATCCAAAATTAATTTATTATATTGGTTAAAAATTATCATCATGGGTTCCGCGTGTCATTTATTTGACTATGTACACACCATGTGATGAGTTATATATATATATAAATTCTAATTATTTCGGCATAATGTTCGGAACTGCATATCATATATAAGACATAATATAGTCATTACTCTATACTAATTGAAACAAAACATGATACATAAATAACACATGTTCCAGGTTTCATTTATTTTAATATGTAAAATCCATTAAATTACATGATAAGTCATGTATTCCACGTTCCACATGAATTAATAATATAAAAATATTATACATGATGGGTAGTTGGGACGGGTATTTACCATGTTTCCTGCAAGGAACATGTTTTGTATATAGTTAATTTTAAATAAATTTATTTAATTTATTTAATTTTATGATGTATTAGGATCTCAATAAAGTTAATATGAGAATTAAGATAAAATAATTTTTTAATTAAAGACGATAATGAAGTTATTGTAGCATGATTTATCTTAAATAAGAATGACTTGGATTTATCCTTTTATTAAATACGTAATTCATTTCATGTATATGTATGATATTGATCATAATTAATAACCTTGTATGTGAGTTTTTCCTTTTAATTTTTTAATAAATTAAATTGATGGCATGTACGTTGTGCCTCCTATTATTATCTAAGGACCTACATGCCCAGAAAATTTTTTTATGTAAACCCGTTAACCAATACTTTGGTTCCCCCCACCTGAGTTTGAGTAAAATCATCTGTAATGGATGGACCACCCCAGTGAGTAGAGGTGGTTCAAGTTTTGAGTTGAGGAAACAACAATCCAAAAGCTATATGGGTGGATATATGGAAAACTACACCACAACCCAAGTTATGATTCAAGGTATTTTCCCCCTAGGTTGATGGTTAGTTTATCATCTTATAGATAATCTAACCATTAGTAAAAGCTCATGATAATACAACATTATTATTAAATTTATTTCAGTTTTAATGGTTAATTTAATTGTGGAGTTTTTTTATAATCACATGAATTAATATATTAACAAACATAAAAGGTAAAACAAAAATAAATTGGATAATGGGTAAACTTTATCTATGATATGGTTAATCACTTAAAAAAACACTTAATATTAAAAATAATGTAATGAATGAAAATTTGTAATTTTTTCATAAAGATAATAATCCATCAATTATATATATATATATATATATTAATTTGGCATATCCTTCCACTACTTATCTTAAAATTGAACAATAGTTCAAATTGCTTGACCAACCCAAGTTGGGGTGCTTTCAAATATCAGTGAATTCCAATTTGAAGTTTTGGGTTTACATAAATTAGTTCACATGAGGGGTTGACTTCCCAAGTAAGAATTACTGTAACTATGAGGAAAAGGTTGATGAAATAAAATTTATGGATTTTAGGATTGCTGAGTCCACTCAATAGATCAAGGAATTGTGAGTTAATGCAGTTAGAAATTTTAATTCCTTTATAAAACCCTTAAAATAACCTTTTAGACCTAATTCTAGGTTATGATAAGTGGAATATGGGTCCTTTCAACTAGAATGTCCAAGAAACATAACTTCCCAAAGCCAATGGTGGGGGATATTAGGCTTCGATAAAATATTGGGATGTTAATAATTATAATATATTATTTATCTATATAACGTTATCAAATAAAGTAATAAAATTATTCTCCTCTTAATTGTAGAAATGATAATAAATATGAATTTAAACATATTACTACGATCTATACTTTCGAATGATAGACTTATCACTACCACTAATTTATAATAAAGTAAGAGTCACTTAAATGTTATAATATGCCATAAAAGGAAATTATATGCTATAGAATACCCTATTTCTGAAGAGACTAACCAATAGTATAGTGAAGAAGAGTTGTATCTCTATGAGAAATATTTATATGATACCATAGATATCCAATGTTTCATGCTATCATCCATGACCAATGAGCTTATAAAGAAACATGAGTACATCGATGTGTATAGAATAATGTCTCACCTTTGTGATCTCTATAAAGATAAGGAAAGACAATAGAAATAAAAGATCTCTAATACATTGTTTACATATAATCATGGAATGTCGGTGCCAGCTAGGCCTCCTATTATCAAGCTTATTGGATTCATAAAATGATTCTATATTTTAGGCATTAAATTCCTAGATGATTTATGCATAGATCGCATCCTTTCCTCACCACCCAAGTAATTCTTTAGTTTTATTTTTAATTATAACACGATAATTAATAAGAAAAGTCATTTAGAACTTATTACTCTCATTTGAAAATTATACAAGGACATGGGGCATGAAAACCACATAGTTTTTATGATAAATAAGAAAAGGAATAACAAGTAAAATGGTCCCTATAGTAAAAAAAAGTCTAAAGATAACAAGATCCATCCTTCCAAGAAGAGAAATATTCCAAGAAAGGAAAAGGAAAAGGAAACAATATTTTTTTCATGTGAAAAACATGGTCACTGGAAGAGAAATTTCACCCTGAAGAAAGGGGAAGCGTAAGGTGAATTTGTTATCAAGCGTATTATTTCTATATCTAAAAATTGGGTATTAGATACATCTTGTGGTGATCACATATGTATACAAATTTAAAAGACAAGTATATTTTAAAATATTACTATAGGAGAGTTGTATTTGTGGGTTACCAATGGTGAGAGTATGGATGATCTAACCGATCAATCATACCACCTTTAATTTCCAACATGAACAATCATGGTTTTAATGGACTATTATTATTTATCAACTATTACCAAAAAAATAATTTATATATCCTCCATAGATATATATGGGTTTGTTTACATGTTTGGAAATAAAAGTTTCTCCTTTTATAAAAACATCATATGTTATGTAATGAAATATTTAAATAATGGTCTTCATATATTAGATTATTAAAACAAGCACTAATAATTGATAATGAATCATGTTTTCATGAATCATATAACACCTAGCTATGGAATAAATGTCTTTATCATGTAACTGAGAATTGTCTGGTGAAGCTCTATCAAGATAGAGATTTCAAATATTTTGAGCTAAAACCACTTGAAAGATGTCTAGATTGTTTTTAAAAAAAAGACCAACCACCATTTTGTGGACAGAGTGAAAGAGTCATAGAGATTCTTGGATTGGTACACACTTATATGTTTGAACCATTTCTAATAAAAGATGGAGGTAGTAATTCTAACAATATAAATTTTACTAATTACTTGAGTAGATATGGAAATGTAAACATGAGGAGGAATAAGTCTAATTGATTTTATAAGTTCAAAGAATTCAAGAATAAATTAGAGAATAAAATTTGAAATAAGATAAATAATCTTTAATATGATCAATGTGGTGAATTTTATAACCACGTGTTTATCAAATTTATATAGGTGTATTGGATTTTTTTTTCTTAACCCACACCACCTTACACACCATAGTGAAATGGTTTTAGTTAAAGTAGGAACAATATCATTCTATACATGGTAACGTTGTTGATGATCCATCTAGATCATCAATTATACTTTTAGGGATATTTATTTTAAACTGAAGCATACACACTAAACTAAGTACCTATTAAAGTGGAAAATGGAATTACCTTTGATTTATGGAGTGGAAAGAAACCAGTTTTTTCATATACATCTATATTGGGTTGTGGGGAATTTGTTAAGGACATATCAGATAATAAACTATCACATAGAGACACAAAGTGTATCTTTATGGGTATCATAAAGTAACAAATGGGATACTACCTATACAACCCCTCAGAAAAGAAAGTGACCAGCACAAAAAAATACATATTTCTTGAGATGGATCACATCCTCAGGAAGGATAGTGGGATAAATATATACTTCAATGAAGTAAATAATCACAATACACATGAGTTGGTACAATAATAGATTCTATAAGTATCCATGGAATAAGTTATTCTTGAAACAGAAGTACTTCATAGAAGCACCATAGAGGCAACAAAACCAATGTGATATGGATTTCTAGTCACTAAAGATGGAGAATAATTATTAATTGACAACAATGAACCTATCTTCTATAAATAGGCAGTGGAGATATCATAAGTTTCAAAATGGAATGAATCCATGAATTATGAATTAGATTCCATATATCTGAACAATTTTTGGGTTTTGGTTGATCTTCCAGTTGATGTTAATACTATTGGATATAAAAGGGTATTCAAGAGAAAAATGGACATGAAAGGTAAAGTAAAACATATACATACATGTTAGTGTCTAAATGGTTTAAATAGAATCAAGGAATTTACTATAGTGAATCCTTTTCTCCAATTCCCATATTTAAATCCATCAGAATTCTACTTTTTATAACAAATTACCATGACTATGAAATTTAGTAGATGGAAATAAAAAAACATTTACATAATGGGAACCTTTATGAATTTATCTATATGAAATAAACATAAGCGTTTGTGACTCTATATGATTTCAAAAAATATGTAAGTTACAGAGTTCCGTTTATGGACTGAAGAAAGTATCCATGTCATAGAACATTTAGTTCAATGAAGCCATAAAATAATTTGGATTATAAAGAATGAATGTGATTCATTAATCTACAAGTGGTTTAGTAGGAATGAGGTAGTTATCCTAGTATTATATTTTTGTGAAATATAACTTATTGTAAATGAATTTCTAGTCTTATTGTATATTAACGTTTAGTTAAGAAAATGATTCTCCATGAGGGATTTAGGTGAAGCAACCTACATTATAGGGATTAAGATCATTCATTATAGATCCAAGAGGCTACTTGGACTAATTCAAGGTATATACATTAACTATGTACAAAAGATATTTAGTATGGAACAATCCAGTAGGGGATTGGTTCTAGTGCAACATGGTATACATAGTTTAGGATTTTTCGCCTCATACACAATTGAAGAAATAGAGAATGAGTAAAATCACATATGATTCATTTATAGGATCAATTATCTATTCCATGTTATATACTAGTCTTGATGTTTCCTATGCATTGAGCATGGTAGGAAGATATCAAGTTGATCTAGGTGAACAATATTGGTCTTCTATTAAGGTTATCCTCAATTATTTGAGAATAACAAAGGATATATTTCATATGTATAGAGGATAATAAGAGCTAGTAATTAGTGGTTATATTGATTATAGTTTCTAAAAATATTAGAATGATAGTAATTCATAGTTAGGATATGTTTTTAGTTTCAACGGAGGAGTTGTGAGTAGTAAGAGTTTAAAGAAACTAGTTTTTGTTGATTCGACATTAGAGTCTGATTATATAGTGGCTTCAAATATAGCCAAAGAATCCATTTGTACCAGAAACTAAATCTAGGATCTCGATGTGGTACCAAGTAGTAAATAACTTATCACATTATATTGTGATAATACTACAACGGTGGCACTTTCAAAAGAGACAAGGTCACACCAATGGAAAGAGTACATACTCTAGAAGTATCTCCTATTGAAGGACTTTTATCAGAGGGGTGAAGTTGAAAAAATAAGGGTTTCTATAGAAGAAAACATAGTGGAGCAATTGAGTAGAGAATTATCTCACAAAAAAATAGTATCATGTGAGAGCCAGTGAATTCAAGGTTATTAGCAGTTGGCTCTAGTGTAAGCGGGAGTTGTTTAGAGTTAGTTCCGTAGAAACAACTTATATGTAATTTATGATTACTTTTATTCATTGGTTTTAATATCAATAAAATAATCATCACATAATTATTATTTTTCCCGTATTACATGGTATGTGCTAATATCTTAAGAGTAGTTATCACACTGAATGATCATAACAGTTCTCTACTATGATGAAAAGAAAAAATTACCATGAAAATATTCTTAAATATATGTTCTATAACTAGATGAAATCATATGAGGGATGAAAATGATACAGGGTATCAAGGGTGGAGACTCATCGGAATTTAATTCACATTCTCTTGGTGTATGGCCTTGGTAATTTCTAGTGTAGGAGATTATAAGAAGAAGTCTAGCCAGTAAGAAATACACATTTACATGTGTCATTAGATATTCCTATATACAGATTTGAGTATTGATCCTTAGGCTTTATGATTATTATTAACAGATATTATAACTCACATACTTTGATATATTCATAAAAAGTATGATGAAATATTCATGGAAAAGTAGGATATGTTGGGTGAATCACAAGAAATATTTCTTTAATAAATAATTCAAGAAATGATTTTTCGCTTTTTTCTATATCATAAGTTGATATCCTAGGGTCTTTGATAGAAATGATATAGCCTAAATAAATACATATCCATGGTGTTATATGGTAAAGTAGAATTCAAAAAAACAAATAAAGAGGCATCAAGAACATAGGTTGAGGACACCTGCATGAAACCTTCTTGATTTGAGATATCACGATAAAGATATTATATTACACAGTAATCATCCGTACGAGGTTTTATGTCTTCGGGACATTAAATTATTTCTCTACGAGTTCCTTGGTGTGTTTCTAGATGTTAACCTTGGACTTTGGTTGACTTTTCCTAATTCCTCTGAGAAATATACCTAGAGGGTCACACACTAAGTGTATCCAAAACCACAATTAAATAATAATATTATTTAAAATGTTGAATAAATATTATTCCCACACATGGTTTAATAATTATTCATATTTTATTGATCACATATATTCCATCACTAGTTATTCAAGAGGATATTTTGTGTGAAAATATTTAATAAATAGTTAATTTCTATTTAGTGAATATAATATTTATTTATTTATAAGAAAATAATTTTGTGGTATTTATTCATTAAATAAATAGTCATTATTCAAGGTCTCATAAATATTGTGGAGGAATGATAGACTTAGTTTAATGGTTTGACGAGAAATGATATTTTATTAGTTATCTAGTTTTTCATATGGAAAAAAATGATAATAATATTATTATTATAGTCATGGGGATCATTAGGGATTACAAAAATAATGAGGGTGCATGTGAAATTATCGTTTTCTATCCATAAATTTGTTTAAACCCGGTTATATTACTTAAAAGGAGTTTCCATTTTCTCTGGTTGTACACAACCACATATGAAAAATTATCTCATATACCTAGATAGCTCACTCTCTAAGAACAATACCAAGTACGAAGAGAAATCCTCCTCCTCCACTCTCAATTCGAAAGAGATCAAAGTGAATACTTCATGAATCAATTCTTTAGGTGATCAAAAAAGAGTGAGGAAAGAGTAAGGATCTACCATGATAGAACCTTGATATTCTTTCAACAATATTTGGAGGTTCATGGAGCATGTTTGGATCACCATTTAAGTGAATCTACACTTGATTCCTACAACAAAATGAAGGTACGAAATAAATATGTTTTTATATTCATTAAAAATAAAATAATTCATTTCAAGATAAATATTTAATTTCTTAAACTAATTATAAATATTTATGTGATGATCCTACAGTTTGGTTCTCACATTATCTCATCAATTAATATTTGGTTCAATTTTATGGGTCACAACATTTATCATCGATGTACATCTAAGATTAACCATTTATTAAGATAAAAATACAAGTTAGGTATACCCCATACGATGATTCTACAATGCATGGAACCTTCAATTTCCTTCATAAGAAGTCTCAATTCCCTGAAAATGTCACAGAATAACATGTAGGCAACTGAATTGGTGGTGTGGGGATGGGATAATGGAATTTGATCTGCCCCATAACTTGATCAATGTGGTACCACTCAACAATGTGAAAATTAATAAGAGGTACAACGTATGTCTTAATAATAAGCATCACTATACAGTAAGGTTAGAGGCTTTAGAGGCTAATACCAAAATATGGAATCCATGAAACCTATGAGATAAAATAATGAATATGAAATTAATAAATTAAATCTGGAAAACAACATAATTATAATTTTAGTCTATAATTAATAATCATGTATGTTATCTGTTTGAAGACTATTCAGAAAAATTTTGTAAGTGTGGAAATCATGTTTGGTGGTATATGAATGTCAATGGGTTTGTCTCCACCAATATATAACATTTTTTCAATTATAGTTTCATTATACAAATTTATAGAATTGATTTTCACAAAGTAAAAAATAAACCATCATCCACATGGGGCACCCTGTAAAATGCTAGTAGGAAATAGTGCACCCACACGTGGAGAAAAGTGAGGGATTCAATCTCATACCCACATATAGATAAGAATTACACATCCTATAATCTATATCTTAATGATGAAACATTCAATGCATAACACCATATATGTATAAGAAATAAATGCAGACTCACAACAATAATTTTATGTTTAGTCCTAGTCTTTAAGTAACGGTACATAAATAAAATGAAAAAATATAGTAGAATGATCAATAAATATCATTCCACTGATATGTATTGGAATATATGGGTGTTTAAATCGTAGTATGGTGATTTAATTATAATTATCAACTAAATGGGTGATGTTCTAATATATCCATAGCAACCCTAGCTGACTATCGATGATAGACCTACCATCATCCTAGAAATCAATGCCCAATAGTCTCTAAAATAAATCAAAACAATCACCACTAAATTATTCTATCATATCCACACCCTCAATTGGGAGGCACAACATAATAGATACATCGTCGAGGGTGGTATTTATTGCAAGAACCTACTCTTTACCAGGTACTTATCTCTTTGAGGTCCCTATTGAATATATTTAAGTTTCCACTAAACAATTTAAATTTATGGAAACGATCCTTGTATCTAGTTAAAAATGAGTTTTTGGGGGTATTCATGGGCTCAGAGGAGGAATATTTTCAAAATCTAGGAGTGACATGAAACAATGGGAATGTTGTAGTGCCACTAGCAAGATGATGGATGGGGTAGTAGCCAGGTATGGATATAGGAAGCCCACCAGACAACTAGCAAAAACATGGTAGAATAGGCCTCATATAGAAGACCCACCAACCATCCAATGGAGATCCACTATCCATCCAGTGGGATTCTCAGTTGTATCCAACATCTAACTAATGATTTTGAGCTAGACCAGGATTAATAGTGGATGCATTGTATCTTTCTCCCATGATATCTCTATTTAAGATTTATAATCTACCCATTTGACCCAAAATTGGGATGTATAATCTTGAAGGATTATTCAAGGATTCCTAGACTTATCCAACATTAAACCTCAATCCCTTGATTCATTCATTGGTCCTGACTTCTAGATTCAATGAGTCACACTTGGAATTGGTGAATTCCTCTTGTTTTCTCCTTGAATATGATTTATCCAGACCTGATGAGGTGGATCTATCACTTTCCATAGGTAATTATGGTTTGGTTCATTAATATGGACTCTTGATCTTGGATTTATTCTTCTCCAATTTTAAGGTAAGTGGTTTGAAACATCTCTCTAATTTCTGTTTTGGTTTTCTAGTATGTGAAACATGTGGGGTCTTGTAATCAAGTCATGTCTTTGAACTATCTTAATTTTAATCCCCTATATTTACTTATATCCTCATGTTTATACTCCCTATCAATATTATCAGGTCCATTGGTGAATGAAACATGGGATTGTGGCCACCCAAGCGGTGTGACCACCATTAACCTTGGTTATAACCTAAAATTTGTGAACCCAGTTCCCTTGTAATTGATTTTTAATCAATGGGTTTATATTTGGATTTCACCCTTGTGAACCTTGTAACTCTAGCTGTTGAAATTGGAATTATGGACTTGGATTGGAATTTGAAATGGTAAATTGGTATAATTGGAATGTGAATCAAAATTGTCACAATTATTATGAGAATTGGTATATTGGAATGAAATTGGTAATCGGATTTAAGGGATAATGGAATTTAATTGAATTTGGAAAGTTGATTGGTAATTGGAATGAATTAAAAAATATTTATTATGTTAATATGTTTATCATGTTTGGTAATTTTCTATACATTGGATCTTGTATTATTTTGATACATGAAATGTAAAATACTCCTTAACATAGAAAATTTTATATGTTTTGATTTCCTTTGGTCATGTACGTTTCCCTAGAATGATAATTTTTACTGGTTCCATTGATGTATAATTTTCCATTGGTATTGAACTAAGCCCTAAGAATATTTAAGTAGCTATAATATGGGAATTATCATAGTGTCCATTAACATGTGGAATGATAAATTCACCCTTAGTATGATAATCCACCTTGAGTTGGATGTGAATGGAATGTGTGATTGGTCCTCAGAATAGGAATCCTCTTGGAATCAGTGGTTAGATTATATAAAGACTTTCAGTATCATATCGAAGTAGGTTTTGCTGACCCCAAATGTCAACCTGGAGTTCTAGGTTCAGAAATTTTATTTGATGTTCAACATTTAATTTATGAATTAAGGACTATGTATATTGTATTGTTTTCATTCACTATTATATATATTACATTTGATTAGACACCCTTGGTGGTGGATTATTGAGTTTTATTCAGACCCTATTCATGATGTAATTTGGTGCCCATGTAGACTTCATGGATGCCGGTCTGGACAAGGGAAATGAGCCCTTCACTTGATTGTTTGATTTCCTATTTTGGACTGGATCTTGGAGATGGGACCAAGATTAGGGGTTAGGACCAGAGTTGAGAGTATTTATTTTGATTCTATCTTTTATTTGTTTTCTATATGAATTTCAACATGACATTTATTATGACATTATAGTATGAAATTTCATGATTTGATTATATTGGATTGATTTGTACATTGCCTTTTTATTAGTTGTAGTTAATTTATATTGAATTTTTTCTATTTTTTTCAATGTTTTTATTATTTAGTACTAGATATTTTAGTCTTCCCACTATATATATTAGACCCTCAATACTAGTTAGTAGCCTCTAGCATACGAAGAAGTGCACCTAAGGTCTTGTGGAAACCCATCTTGGTCACGTGAGGGAGAACCAGGTCAGGGATATTAAAAAGTGGTATTAGAGAAGGTCTTTTCTCTTGATTTACTATTTGTGAAAGTTAGATATGATAATAGGACATGTCAGGATTTGTAAGTGAGCTCATGCATGGGAGTAGTTAACCCATGTGTGGGGGAAAACCCATGTTCCCATGGATGGGATCACTATTATTGAAATTCTATTGTAATAGTTGTGATGTTATTTCACCTTGGGTGATACACCTGTTGTGTGATATGACTATTTTATAATATTTCACTCCTGGGATAGTATGTAATGAGTTTCATATGTATGAATCATTTTAGGTACATAGTAAAGTATATTATCATATAATGTTCATGCTATGGAGTCATTTATTGCACATGAAATTGAATGAAATTCCTAATTAAAGGAATAAAATTACTATGTTAAAATCAGATTAATTTTATTTTTAAGCTAAGAATTGAAATGACCTCATGACCTTGTACATATGATGTATCTTTATCCTTTTGAATTGATATTGTGTTTAACCTTATGATTTGTGGAGTGTTTAACTCCGTGTTTTAATGATCTAAAAATCATGATTCTAATGATATTAATGAATTTCATGTTTTTTGTAAGTATTCATTAATATGAGACAAGTGATGAAATTGAATAAGTATGAGTCACCACCAGTCACTGTTAAGGATGAGACACCATCGAGTTGACTCACCACTAGACAAGTCCTCACTACAAACATGAGTTACTGCTGCGACATAATTTTGAAAAAGTCTGAGACATCGTCGCATATGAGTCACCATTGTCCATGAATAACTTTCAGAAATGTCTCATTGTCAGGATTAGATACCTCCAGAGTGAAAAATAATTAAAGTTTGAGACACCACCAGACTCACCTACTATCAAAAGGAGTCACTGTTATCCACACACCACCAGACATGAAATATGGAAAATTTCAAGACACCACCAATGTCATACCTGCAAGATAATACACCTCTAGTCTAAGACACCACCATTATTTTCTTAACTGATACATATTTTGAATTATTAAGAAAGGATAGTTTATTGAATTTAATGATGAATTTTATTTTAATTATTGTCTCCTAAATGATCGAAAAAATGCATTGACGACGAAGTCAGACTTGTTGTACGAGGAAGTAGGATATCTGAATACACTTGGAAATTATTCATGCTGCTACTGATAAAAACTGAATCAGAGTACCATGTGTGTTGAGAAGTAAATTCTCATGAAAATTAGACATATAACAAGATGAGAGATCATAAATACTAAAAATAGAAAGATCTAAATCTCATTACAAGAACATGAATATCTTATAATCAATTGGGAAGTTGAATCATATCATTACATCAAGAGACTTGCTACAGTCAAGACCATGAGAGTCTGTGAAACTCTGTTATTCTAAATATTTAAATATAACTCAACTCATGTTTTACTTCCAAATACTTTATATGAGTCACGATCTGCACTAAAATAGACCAAGCATTTCTATCCCAACACTTTTAGATTTCTCATTTCTGTTTATTTATTCCTATATATATTGAGTAGTGTGTGTACATAATCTGTTTTATCCCACACATACTAATTAGAAACTGAAATAGACTAATATTCATTGTTAATATTTATAATATTCATGAGATTAATTATTCATAAATACCATTTTTAGTTCATTTTACAATTATAACATTATTCCACATTAGGATTGTAATTCTTTGTTAAAGTGCACTATTACTTGGTACATATTTGAACACATCCTAAAATACAAAATAGTCTTGATTTTATTTTTATATTTTATTTTATGGTCTCTCATTATATAAGTAACAATTAATGATGTTTTAAAACTTGATGATTCATATCGGAAGACCACAAAAATGTACTTTCATGGAAACACATTAGGGGTAAAGTAAACTGGACCTAATTTTAATAAAAAGAATGTAGTGGACAAGATCCAAGCCCAATGATTCTCAACATTTAATTGAATATAGGGGAAATCATGTGGAACATTTGATCAAATAGTGAAAAGATCTAATTTTGATGTTTTAGTGGAGTTCTAGATGGTCCAAGTTAGAGATAAAATTCTAGGCCTGATTCTATTGCCCAAAAAAATAACCCACCATTTCGATCATATCTTTCAAAAAAAAATCTAGTTGAGTTGAAATTTTGCAAGATGTTAGGAGACATCTGGGGATCCATTTTCTTATTCTATATTCCACTACATTTTGACCATCTATAAGGTAATTTAGGCGCCTCTGTTAGGTGGATTCAAGCTAGATTCCACTTCCGGTCAAGGATAAAGAAGTCCAGTCTCCCTTACTTTCCACCACCCTAGGACTACCATAATCAGGTGGAATTATTTTTACTATTGGGAGATCGACGCATGCCTCATGAAATTATTATTTAAGTTATTTGTGGTGAAGTAGTTGATAATCATTGATATTTGTTACATTTTAATGTTATGCTTCTAATTTGATGTTGTAATCGCATTCCTTCAATTATAAGTCTCTTGAATTACCTTAGTTTCTTTATAAAATGTTCACCATATTATCTTATTCTATTATTATTATTATTATTATTATCACATTGATACCATTTCATCAAGGTGTGAAATTTTTCACACAAAATCTTGTGGAATTATTCACACAACGGTGGAGTGATTGTTTTATTTACATTTTTTTCACTTCATCAATTCCACCCTCATGAGTCTATTTCCTGCTTCAATTGATAGAATAATATCAATGAAGGGCTAACCCAATTTTGGGTTGATCCAAGGGAGTAAAAAGGTGATTTATTTTATGTTATTTATCACTCCATTAATTTCTAATCACTTCTTTTAATTGAGATATTTATTTTATGATTTTAAAACTCCTTCATCCTTCTTGAATTTAAGGCCACAAATTTTAAGTGATAATATGAACCATTACCTTGGAGTGATAAAAAAATTTAATCCTACAAGTGTATAGGTGATTAGTATTATGGTGTGTTTGTATTAAACCAATATGTGATGAATTGTTTTGATCATCTTATGAACCCATCTCAAATGTAAGAAATTCAAATCGTTAAAAAAGAATTCATCCAATCCACCCCCAAGTGATAACCTATGATAAAATCATTATAATAATTTTAATTAACATATACATGTTAGTTTTAATTTAAAAACATCTATAATAAACCCATGTTGGACACTTCATAGAAAAAAAACTATCCATATAATGTATGTGTATGTAGGTTACTTCTTAGGTCTCGGAGGATTCGATAAGCCAAGCTAAACTACAAGTGACCGGTTGACCATAAAATATTTGGTATATTAAGGAGAGACCAAATTTTGGCACCATTTCTAGGGACCTATGTAATTTTGCTAAGACAATAAATTTTTTTTCATCCTGATTCTCTGTCCTCACCCCCTCACTCCTATGGAAGACAATTTTGAACAAATTCAAACATGGGGAACGTATCCCTACATTGATCACCCAACATCACATGTGATGTATAATGACCATCCTGATATCTACTGGTGGGATTATAAAAAACCTAATGAACAACAATTTTTTTGACTCCTATTATCCACAAAACATTCCATCATATAATGGGTTTCAATCCTTACAAAGCCAATATGAACACCCTCTTGTACAATTACAACAACTTAATTATCCACCAAGAATATATCATTTGGATAAACCCCTTATCCATCCTGATCCACATCCATTACTTGAAAAATTGTGTCAAAAAATGAAGATAATGAATTTTGAGGTTTCATCATTAAGATTAGAACTACAAAACTTTGAGACAGTTATAGAACCCATTCCCACTCATGTTATCCCTTCCTCATCATTAATAGAAGACTCTTTTCTCCGAAAAACCTCTCATGAATTTATTGAAGAACCAACCTTTAGATTTTGGATAGATGAAGAAGATAAATGAATTACTGAAGGGTATTTAAATCAATAGGAAATTGATTTTCTTTGGATTAAAAAGAGGATAATTTGACATCTTGGATTGACTATCATGAATATAACTCCGTTGAGTATGTTTTTTAAAAAAATCACTGAATCATTAACAGAAATCACAAACTTTGAGTCTATACCCATTACTTACACTAATATTTCCAATTTTTTGGTTTAATCTTCTATTCCAAAGGAACCAATTCTATTGAAAAGTTTTGAAAATTAAACCAAGTTCAATTCAAAGTTCCATAATATGATTGAAATTGTTAGCCTTCCTAAACTTAAACATATGTACTTTCCATCCTCCCACAATTTTTTATTCATTGGGAATATCCAAAACATTCATTTTTTCATTTTTTTTTCTCTTGATACAAATAAAAGAGGAATGATCCTTGATGTCTTATGCAAGAATAGAGAAGAAACTAGTTACACCCTTTCAAATATTCCTTGGATTTACCCACTAATTTTAGAATATAGGTTTGTGAATGAAACAAATTCTAAACATTTAATCAATGTAAAACTAATATAATTTGGGAAACATCTGGTTCTTAAACTATTGAAAGTTGGTATTGGTTATGTTATGTGGTTCAAGTCAAGCTAGTGATCTTAATCAAAAGCACTGTATGTGTGGAAACCTGTGGTTTTCATGGTTCCAATCATTGTGTATCATATTTATTTTTCAAACATGATAAATAAATCAATTTGATATTTAAAAAAATACTTAAACAATAATCTATGAATATGATAATACATTATACTATTGAAATGTTCTTCTATTATAAGAATGGATGGGTATGAAATGGGAGCACTATATTCTTCCATGTCATGTGGTGTGATCCCTGAGTAATACCTTACCCAAAAATTTAAAAAGAATACAATGTATCATCAGTTTATTTTATTTTTTCTAATTTTTTTCTAGGTTACAAGAAAAATACAAAAAAATGATGATTAAAAAAAATTAAAAGTACACGTCGTTGGTCATGGGAAAAACCCCGTCACAATTGGTAAAGCCATGGGGTCTCGATCTCGGGACCAAAGGGAGATAGGGGCACATGATTTCCACTGAACTATGGCTTATAGTGCTTCCTTCTTCTATATGTTTTGTATATTTACTTATATTTTACTATATATATATTGTTTTTTTTGTTTTGTTTTTTTTGTTTGTTTTTTTTGTTTTTCCTTGTTCCACTATGGAACTCTATGAGTGACATGGATATCAAAGGACTAAATTAGAGCAGCAAAAACATCAACATCAACCACCAAGTGACTTCATTTGATGATTCTCAATTTCAATTTTCTTTTTGAACTCAACTCTTCTGCCCCTTCTAATTTTTCTTTTCTTTAAACACCGGGGTTAATGTTATTCTAAGTAGGGGGTTGAAAAGAATGAAAAAATTAATTAATTTTGTGTGCATAAAAAAATGCATGGAAGGAAAAATTTATTTAACCTTGAACATGATAATAAATATTGCACACTTTGAAATTTAATATCAAATAATTTAGCATGGCTTGATTCTGATTTTAATCCATGTATAATTTCATGAGCATAGATTTTGGAAAGTGTGTCTTTCTAATGTGATATTTCATCATTTATATTTTCATCCAAATAAAAAAATTCCCTACGTGAATTATTTGGACAGTGGGGTATTATTTTGAGTTCATGGGGTCCCCCAAAAAAATATCATATGTTGGTGATCATTTTAGTTTTAATATGAGTTTTCAAATAAAATGAAAAAAAATGATAAATTTTCACGTAGAGTAATGAAATGACCTAATTCTTGGCTTTCAGCACATAGGGATCATGACTCTATAGTTTTCTATCTTGATGTTAGTGATTTTACCTCTATTTTTTGGAAATTTGACATTGTTTTTTACTTAGTTAACTCGAGATGATTCTTGAGTATGTGGGATTCACTTGGTTCCCTAAGGTCATTGAGCTTGTGAGTCATCGACAAAGTCTCGCTACATGGGTTCAATCTATTGAGTAAAATTTCAAGTACCATGGAAAATTTTCAATTTATTTTTTGAATACTCATCTTAATATTGAAATTTTATTCCACCTAGAGCTTCCATCATTTCCCCCATGAATAAAGATAAACCCCCATATCTATATTGATGTAAAACACATCATCATGCTTAATTGATATTGGATAAAATATGATAATGAATTTGAACAAATGAATGAGCTTGGGATTGGGATATTCTCATGAAACAACATTTTACTAAAATATTTTTATGGTTTTCATGATTATTTGGTATAAGGGTTTTTGGTTATCAATGTGTACAAAAATGTTTTTTGGAAAAGGGAATTAAAATTTCATATTTTTGAGATATATTTTTCTAGGGATTAGAAAACTCAAGTTGGGGGGTGTGATTAGCCACTAAAATAGGCTAATACTCATTTTAAAGATTTATAATATTCACGAGATTAATTATTCACAAGCATCATTTTTAGTGCATTTTACAATTTGAACATTATTTCACATTATGATTGTAATTATTTGTTAAAGTGAACTAGTAATTGGTACATATTTGAACACATCCTAAAATAAATTATGTTCTTGATTTTATTTATATATTTTAATTTCAGGTATCTTATTATATAAGTAATAATTCATACTTTTTAAGTACTTGAAGATTTACATTGGAAGACCACGAAAATGAGCGTTCATGGCAACACATTCTGGGAAAAGTAAACTGGACAGAAGCCAGATAAAGAGATTGTAGCAGACAATATCCAATCCCAATGATTCTAAAAATTTAAATTTATATAGGGGACATCATGGGGAATATTTCATTCAATAGTGAAAATAGATAATTTAGATTTTTAATGGAGTTCTAGGTGGCCCAATTTAGAAATAAAATTCTTTGTTGGATTCTGTGTCCCAGAAAAACATCCAACCATTTCGATCATACCTGAAAAAACAAATTATATTTGTGATTAAATTTTATAGGATTTTAGTAGAAATCCAGGGATATATTTTATTCCTCTTTGTACCACTCTAATTCTCCCATATAGAAGGTCATTTAGGTACCTATGTTTGGTGTATGCAAGCTGGTTTCCACTTCAGGACAAGGATAAAGAAGTCCACTCTCCCTTACTTTCCACTACCCTAGGCCTACCATAATCATGTGGGATGCTTTGGAATATTGGTATCTCAACCCATGCCACTTGAAATTACTATTTAAGGTAGTGTTAGTGAAGTAATTGATCATCTTTGATCTTTGTTTCATTTTAATGTTATGCTGCCAATTTGATGTTGTATTCGCATTCCTTCAATTGTATGTTTCTTGAATTAACGTATCTTCTTTATAAAAAGTTCATTATATTGACTTATTATAGTATTATTCTTATCACTTTGATACTGTTTCCTCAAGGTGTGAAATTTTTCACACCAAACCTTGTGGAATTATTCACACAACGGTAGAGTGATCATTTCCATTTCATTTTTTTCCACTTCTTCAATTTTTCCCTCATGAGTCTACTTCCCACTTCCATTGATAGAATATAATAAATGGAGGGATAGACCACTTATGGGTTGATCCAAGGGAGTAGAAAGGGGATTTATTGGATGTTATTTACCACTCCATTAATACTTAATCACTTCCTTTAATTGATATTTTTTTAGTGATTTTAAAACTCCTTCGTCCTTGTTGAATTTAAGGCCACTCATTTCAAGTGCTAATACAAAACATTACCTTGTATTGTTCAAAGCATTGATAATCCAAGTGTATAGGTGATTATTATTATGGTTTGTTGGTATTAAAATAATAAGTGTTGAAGTTGTTTGATCTTTATATGAACCCATATCAAATATAATAAATTGAAATCATTAAAAAAGAATTCATCCAGTCCCACTGAGTGATAACCTAGGATAAACTAATTCTCTTAATTTTAATTCACGTAGACCTATTAGTGTTCATTTAAATGAATCTGAAATCATCCCAAGTTGGCCACTTCATAGCCCAAAACAGTTCATATAATGTATGTGTCTGTAGGTTAATTCATAGGTCTTTGAGGATTAGACAACCCAAGCTAAACTACTAGTGACCGCTTAACCCTAAAATATTGGGTAAATTTGGGCAATACCAAATTTTTTCATCATTTATGGGGACCTAAGTAAGTTATCTTAGACACTAGTAGTTTTTCCATCCCTCTTCTCTGTTCTCACCCCCTGACTCCTATGGAAGGAAATTTTGAACAAATCCAAACTTGGGGAACCTATCCCTACTTTGATCACCCAACTCCATGTATGATATAAAATGACCATCCTAATTCTTACTGGTGGGATAAGAAAAAACATAATGAAACACAATTTTTTAACTCATATGATCCAAAAAAAATTCCAACATATGATGAGTTTCAATAACCATAAAGCCAATCTAAATACCCTCATATGCAATTCCAATAACATAATTATCCACCTGTAATAGACAATTTGGCTCAAACCATTATCCATTATGATCAACATCCATTAATTAAAAAAATTGTGTCAAAAAATAGAGATAATTAATTTTCAGTTTTCATCATTGAGATTATAACTACAAAACATTGAGGCGGTTATGGAACCCAGTATCACTCATGCTATCCCTTACATGTCATTGATAGAATACTCTTTTCTCCCAAAAACCTCTAATGAATTTATTGAAGAACCAAACATTAGATTTGGGATAGATGAAGAAGATAAAGAAATTATATAAGGGTATTTAAATAAAGAGGAAAATGATTTTTTGGATTCAAAAGATGAGAATTTGACATCATGGATTGAGTCTCATGAATATAACTCCATTGAGGATTTTTGAAAAAAAAATCTAATCACTGAACCATTGATATAAATCACAAACTTTGAGTCTATACCCATTCCTAACACTAATCGTTCCAATTTTTTGGTTTAATCTTCTATTCCAAATGAACCAATTATATTGAGAAATTTTGAAAATAAAATGAAGATCAATTCAAAGTTCCAACATATTTATGAAAGTGTTAGCCTTCTTGAACTTAAACATATGTCCTTTACATCCGCCCACAATTTTTGATTCATTGGGAATACCCAAAACCTTCATGTTTTCATTGTTTCTTCTCTTGATACAAATAGAATAGGAATGATCCTTGATGTCTTATTCAAGACTAGTGAAGCAACTACATCCACAATTTTTGTTATTCCATGGATTTACCCACTCATTTTAGAACATAGGTATGTGAATGAAATAAATTTTAAACATATAATCAATTTAAACCTAGTATAATTGGTGAAACATTTGGTCCTTAAAATGTTTAAATTTGTTATTGGGTAAATTGGCGGAGGGGTTCAAGTCGAGCTAGCAATGTTAAACAAAGGCACTACATGAGAGGTAACTCATGGTTTTCATGGTTATAATAATTGTGAATCATCTTTATTTTTAAAATAGGATTAATAAATCAATTTTATATTTAAAAAAATACTTAATAAATCAACTTTGAATATGATAGTACCTTAGACTGTTGACCTGTTCTTCTATTATGGGTATGGATGGGTATGAAAGGGGAGAGCCTAATTTATCCATGTCATGTGGTGTGATCCCTGAGTAATACCTTACCCAAAAATTTAAAAGAAGGAAATGTATCATCAATTTATTTATTTTATTTTTATGTTTTTTTATGTTAAAATAAAAATACAAAAAAACAATGATTAAAAAAAATTAAAAGGACGCATCGTTGGTCGTGGGAAAAACCCCGTCATTATCGACAACGCCGCAATGACATGAACCCGGGACCGAAGGGAGATATGGGCCCATGTTTTCCACTGACCTACGAATTGTAGTGCTTCCTTTTTATATAATTTTTCTATATGTAATTATATTTTACATTATATATATATATATATATATTGTTTTTTGTTTTTTTTGTTTTTCCTTGTTTAACTGTAGAACTCTGCGGGTGACATAGATATCAAAGGACTAAATTGGAGTTGCAAGAATTTTAACTCCAATCACCAGGTGAATTAATTATATGATTCTCATTTCAAATGTCCTTTTTGAACTCGTCTTTTCTTCACCCTTCTATTTTTTTATTTATTTAAACACTGGGGAAAATGTTATTCTAAGTTGGGGGGTGAAAAGAATGAATAAAATTAATTAATTTTGTGTCCATAAAAGAATGCGTGGAATGAAAAATTTATTTAACCTTGAACATGATAATACAAATTGTACAATTTCAAATTGAACATCAAATAATTTATCACACCATGATACTAATTTTAGTCCATGTATAATTTAATGATCATATATTTGGGAAAGTTTTGTTGTCTAATGTGATATTTCATCATTTATATTTTCATCTAAATAAAAAAATTCACAACGCACGTCCTTTGGATTGTGGGGTATTAGTTTGAGTTCATGGGGTCCCCCAAATAAATAAAATAGGTTTGGTGATCATTTTAGTTTTAATATGACTATTCAAAAAAACAAAAAAATAAAAAACTAAAAAAACAATAAATTTGTGTGTAGAGAAATGAGATGACCTAATCCATGGATTTCTACACTTGGGGATCACGATTCCATAGTTTTTGCCCCGTAGTTAGTAATTTTAACTTTATTTGTGGGAAGTTGACTTTGTTTTGGACTGAGTTAACTCGAGATGATGCCCAAGTATGTGGGATTTACTTGGTTCCCTATGGTCTTTGAGCCTGAGAGTCATCGACAAAGTCTTGTTACATGGGTTGACTCTATTGGAAAAGGGAATTCAGATTTCATATTTTTGAGATATATTTTTCTTAGGACTAGTAAAACTCAAGTTGGTGGGTGAGATGAGCCACTAAAATAGGACAATATTAATTTTTAATATTTATAATATTCATGATATTAATTATTCATAAACACCATTTTTAGTTCATTTTACAATTTTAAGATTATTTAACATTATGTTTGTAATTCATTGTTAAAGTGAATTATTACTTAGTATATATTTGAACATATAATAAAACAAAAAATGCTCATTATTTTATTTATATATTTTATTTTCAGTCCTCTCATTATATATGGAACAATTCATGCTTTTGGAGTACTTTAAGATTCACATTGTATGACCACCAAAATGGGCGTTCATGGAAACACATTCTTGGCAATTTAAACTGGACATAATCCCAATAAATAGACTGCAGTATCCAAGATCCAAACAAAATGGTTCTCAAAATTTATCTTAAGATATGGGAAATAATGGGGAACATTTCATACAATAGTTACAAGAGCTAATTTGGATGTTTTAATGGAGTTCTAGGTGACCCAAGTTGGATATAAAATTCTGGGCCATATTTTAAGGTCCGGAAAAGCATCCCACAATTTCGATCATATATATCAAAAAAACATTCTGTTTTTTCTGAAATTTTACAGGGGGTTAGGAGACATCTGGGTATCCATTTTCATATTCTATGGACCACTCTAATTATGCCATCTATAAGGTCATATACGTGACTCTCTTCAGGGGATTCAATCTGGCTTCCACTTCAGGTCAAGGATAAAGAAGTTCACTCTCCCTTACTTTCTACCACCCTAGGCCTACCATAATCAAGTGGGATGATTTTTACTATTTATATCTCGACCCACGACTCTTGAGATTAGTATTTAAGGTAGTGTTTTTTGAATTAGTTTATCATCTTTGAGATTTGTTTCATTTTAATGTTGTGCCGCCAATTTGATGTTGTAATCGCATTCCTTCAATTGTTAATTTCTTGAATTACCTTAGATTATTTATAAAAATTTCATCATCTTTTCTTATTCTATTCTTATTCTTATCACTTTGATACTGTTGCCTCATGGTGTGAACTTTTTCACACCAAACCATGTGGAATTATTCAGACAACGGTGGAGTGATCGTTTTCTTTTCATTATATTTTCCACTTATTCAATTCCTCCCCCATGAGACAATTTCCTACTTCCATTGATAGAATAGCATAAATGGATGGTTAACAAACTTATGAGTTGATCCAAGGAAGTATCAATAGGATGTATTGGATGTTATTTATCACTCCATTAATTTCTAATCACTTATTTTAATTTAGATTTTTATTTAATGATTTTAAAACTCTTTTATCCTTGTTGAATTTAAGGCCACGCATTTCAAGTGCTAATATGAAACATTACCTTGGAGTTCTCAAAACATTGATCCTCCAAATGTATAGGTGATTATTATTATGGTGTGTTTGTATTAAACCAATAAGTGATGAAGTTTTTTGATCTTCTTATGAACCCATCTCAAATATAAGAAATTGAAATTGTTAAAAAAGAATTCATCCAATCCACTCTCAAGTGATTACCTAGTATCAACTCATTATCTTAATTTGAATTCACATATATATGTTAGTGTTCGTTTAAAATCATCTAAAACCAACCCAAGATTTCACCTTCATATGAAAAAACAATCCATAAAATGTATGGGTCTGTAGGTTACTTATTTGTTCTCTGAGGATTCGACAACCCAATCAAAACTACAAGTGGCCGCTTAACCCTACAATATTAGGTAAATTTGGGATAGAACATACACACACATTGTATCATATATTAAACTAGAAGATACATTATATATTCTCAAACCTTTTTTATCTTTTTTTCCCATGAAAAATGTGGTAGAGGTCCATGCGTGAACTGTTTTTTTGTACTCCCATGGATAAGAGTGGAAGAGGTCATGTGTGACCTGGATAGTTTGTAAACTATTATAAAACCGGATACAGGTTGTGGATCAATGTTTTTATTTTATATGAATTTATCGTTTTCATGTGATAACCAAGTGGAGAAGACTAAGTCTTAGCTTAATACTAGACCTATAGTTTCAAATTTCCACTATATGTTTTTGTTTACTTTATTTATCTATTAAAACTAAAACTTTTTTTAACCCAATGAAAACTAATACTTTGATAGTTAAAATTTATTAGAGTTTTTATAAGACTTTAATTAAGTAAATTTATTTCAAAGGACTAGGTAATATTGTACATTACTTACCAAAGAACTAATCAATCTTAAGTAACCTTTTAAAAGATTAGAACTTATAATAATAGTACTTATTGATTCACTAGACAATTTTAAATTAATTGGTAGATTTAAAATTAATCGTTTTTAACAGAATTTTTTATTGGGTACTCAATTCACCCCTTCTTGAGATACTCACTCCATCCAAAATTTAGTATTAGAGGATTTCTTTCTTTGGTATTAATGTTTTCATATAATTTTTAAATGTGATTTTAGTTAAGCCTTAAATATCATAAATTTCTATTAGTTGTAAATTTATTTATTTAAATGGAATCTAGAAAATAAAGTTCTTCTACAAACATACCTCCCTTATTTAATGGAAATAATTATTCTCAATGGTAAGTTATGATGAAAATTCATATAGAAAGAACGAGCATTGATATTTGGTCTATAATTTAAGATGAATATGTTATACCTGTTACTACTAGGAAAGACTAGGATGATGCGACAAAGATATATTTTAATAATAATTATAAAGTTATGAATGCCCTTTAATATGCACTAGTAGATGAAGAGTTTAACAGATTTTCTACATGACAAAACTGCTAATGAAATTTGGTGTACTTTGTCTATTTCCCCTGAGGGAACTTATAATGTTAAGTACATGAGGATTAAAACTTATACCATAAATATGATAACTTTAAAATAAAGCCTGATGAACCGTTTTTTGAAATGTACCTCAGGTTCAATGAAATTTTCAATACAATGAGCTCGCATGGAAATCCTATTTCAACCGAAGATCAGATCATGCAGTTGTTACGACGCTTACTTCAAATATGGATAGGCACATATATCTCTATCATAGAGTCTTGTGATATTATCAAGTCACCTTTAAAGGAGATGATAAAAAAGCTTATGATGTATGAAGAAGAGAAAAAGGTAAACCATGAATATGATAAAGAGCCTAAAAGAAGATTATTAGCCTTCAAGACTACAGTATCTATATAAAAGGAAAAATAAGAGGAAAAAAGTTAATGTTAATGGTTTAAGTGATAGTGAATCTCCATTATATAGAGATGAGGAGATGGATCATCTAGCTTGATGGTTTATGAAGTTTTATAAGAATATTTTTTTAGAAAATCATACTATAATGGAAAATATGACTCCAATGGAACTTGGAAGAAATACTAGAGGAATGATGATAATGAAATCACCTACTTTGAATGTAAAAGGAAAGGACATGTGAAAGAAGACTATCCAAAGCTCAAATAAAAGAATAAAGATAAGGATAATGACATAAGATTCAAAAAGGATATGAAATACACCTGTAGTGAATCTAAGGATACCTCTAGTGATTCATATTCATCACCCGAAGAAAATTTAGAAAGAGAGAATATGTGTTTCATGAAAAACATCTCTAAGGTGCCTACTTTATCTGATTTATTTATTGAATCTACTATATCATATGTGCATAATTTTTACTATTCTTACAATGAAAAAAATGATGATAATATGTAAAATGAAAAATTATTTGAATACTTTAGTATGTTAGAGGATACCTTTAATGATATTAATGATAAATAAAATGTTTTAAAAAGACAACATTGTTTCTTTTAAAATATATAATCTAAGCTATCTAATGAAAAATAGTAAAATAATCAGCTTTTAAAAGAAAATACTGAACTTAATTTATCAAACGAGAAGTTAAAGAAAGACCTAGAAAAGTTTAAAAATGGTAGAGAAAATATTACTCATATTTTAAGCAATAAAGTTTCACCTAATTATGTAACTGACATTGGATATCAACCTGGATAGAGGAGAGTAACAAAAAGAAATTTTGTTCCTAATTCCAAACAAAAAGTTATTCTACAAATTATTTTTATAAAGGGACTAGTAAAGCCATTATTTAAAAAGGCCTTCAATCTGTTTATAGCAAACCCATTATGAAATTGTGGGTTCACAAAGCTTTAATTACTAACATCTTAAGACCCAAACAGAACTCGGTACCAAATTCATTTCTTGTATAAATTTTTTTTTGTAGGAAAAATGCATGAAGACCTCCTATAGAAGTGTATAGTACTTGGATAGTGGTTGTTAAAGACATATAATAGGAGATTATTCATGCTTTAGGAGACTTATTAAGGTTTTCTGTGGTCATGTCACCTTTGGTGACAATGAAAAAGGGAAAATCATCATCCTTGTACAAATTGTAAGAAAAATTTAGTTTTTATTTATAAAGTATTATTTTATGATGGGTTGAAATATAACTTACTTAGTATTTCATTGATAGGTGATGATATATTTTATTTAAAATTTGAAAATAATGCTTTAAATTTGTATGATTCAACAAATGCATTGGTTTTTCTTATTTGAGAAACAATAATGTCTATGCTGTTGATTTAATGTCTGTAGTTTCTCAAAAAAATTCATTATTAATTTCGTTTAACATTGAATCTTGGATTTGGCATAGGAGACTAGGCCACTGAAATATTCACTCACTTAGGAAGCTTACTAGGAAAGAGTTAGTTAGGCATATACCTAAGCTTGAGTTCCTAATTGATAGAACTTGTAACCCCTTCTAAAATGGGAAACAATACAATGTTTCTTTTAAATAGAAGAAAAAAGTGTCAACTTCTCAACCTCTCGAGTTGGTTCACGTGGATTTATTTGTTCCTTCTAGAGTTTATATCTTAAATGGAATGAACTGTGTTTATGTTCTTATAGATGATTTATCATGGTATACTTGGGTATACTTAATATATCACGAAATTTAAGATTGTTATTTCTTTACCAAGTATGATTAGATCTATAAAAAATCTAAGTGAACATATAATTAAGACCTTAATAAGTGACAATGGATGTGAGTTTGAAAATAATGATTTTAAATATTTTTTCTCACATAATGGGTACATTCATAACATCATTTCACCTAGGAATCCCCAATAGAATGGAGTCATATAAAGAAGAAATAAATATTTATAAGAGATATTATGGATAATTTTGAATGAGTATGACCTACCTATTTATTTTTAGGAATAAGCTGTCAATATAGCCTGCTAAATAATAAATAGAGTCTTGATCAAACCTATCCTTAAGAAGACCCCTTATGAACATTGGAATAATATGAATCTTAAGTTTAATTACATTATAGTTTATAGTTTCAAAATCATTATTCTTAACACTAAGAATATTTTGGACAAATTTTCCTCTAAAAGTGATGGAGGAATTTTCATTGGTTATTCAATCTCTAGAAAAGCCTATAGAGTTTTAATAAGAGAACCAAAAATATGGAAGAATCAGTTCATGTAAAATTTTATGAGATTAAACTACATGAGCCTAAGAGATACTAAGAAATCCTTGATAATGATTTGTCTTCTCTGAATCTAAATTGTAAAACTTTAGACTCTGCTATCAAACAGTTAGAAAAATCATTCAGTTCAAAATAATTTTTTAAGCTTCCTAAACCTGAACCCTCAAAACTAGAAGTAATGAATCCATATTTCTCTAGAGCTGTTAAAACTATTAATTTTACACTTTAGATGTTTTTGTATGAGATCTAGATTGAGGTACACAAACTATAGATTCTATATGAAATCTGGTTTAACATCAACTTTTCTTTTCTTATCTTGAACCTAAGAACATTAATAAATCCATTAATGATGAATTTTGGGTAATTTCCAGGAAATAAGAATTAAATCATTTTAAAATAAACAAAGTGTGGGAAATTATAGATAAAACCAAGGAAACCTTGATTATTTTCACTAAATGGGTTCTTAGGAATAAGGTTGATGAGTCTGGAACGGTAGTTATAAATAAGTATAGACTTGTTGCACAAGGTTTTAATCAATAAAAAGGAATAGACTATGGAGAAACCTTTTCACCAGTTTCCAAACGTGAATCCATAAGAATACTACTTTCTTATGTACCTCATATATAATTAAATACTTATCAAATGAATTTTAGGAGTGCATTTATGAATGGTTTTATACATGAGGATGTTTTTGTAGAACAAACCCATAGTTTTCAAAATCCCCAATTTCCAAATCATGTATTTAAATTAACAAAAGCTTTATATGGTGTGAAACAGGATCCTAGATCATGGTATGATATGATCAACAATTTACTAATTTCAAAAGTTTTTTCGAAAGGTATAGATGCCCCTACTATATTCATAAAACAAATATAAAAATATGATTTAGTAGTAAAAATATACATTGATAATATTATTTTTTTCATCTTTAAGAAATTATCATTGTAATGATTTTTACAAAAATGATGAAAAATGAATACGAAATGAGTTTAATGGGTGGACTCAAATTCTTTCTTGAATTTTAGATTTTTAAAAATGATTAAGGGATTATTTTAAATAAAATTAAATATACAAAATATCTTTTAAAACGTTTTAACTTGGATATCATTAAGAGTAGTGATACTCCTACGAGTAAGACAAGTAAGTTGAATCTTGATAGAGTTGTGAAACCAGTGGATGAAACTAGTTATAGTGTTATGGTTGGAATTATTATCTACTTGACTGTTAGCTGATTAGATATAGTGCTTAGTGTGTGTATGTGTAATCTATTTGAAGCTAATCCAAAAGATTCACACTCAAATTATGTTAAAATAATTTTCAAACACCTCATGTATATTACCAATTTAGGACTATTTTACCCTAGAGTACAATCATTCGATCTAGTTAGTTATTCAGATACAGATTTTGGTCGATGTATGTAAGATAGAAAAATCACCTATGGAACATGTCACTTTTTAGGAAAGTCTCTAGTTTCATGGTGTAGTAAGAAGAAAAATTCTACTGCATTGCCTACTATTTAAGTTGAATACATAGCTACTGGTAGTTTCTATGCACAAATTTTATGGATAAAACACACTTTACTAGACTATGAATACAAATTACTACATTTACCCATAAATTGTAATAAAAAATTCTATTAATATTTCTAATAATCCATTATAAAATTCTAGTACAAAGAACATTGATATAAGAAATATCTTTTTGAGATACCATTTTCAAACAGGGGATATTACTCTTATGTTTGTTGGAATAGAACATCAGTTAGCTGATATATTCTCTAAGCCTTGAAATTATGAGAGAATTTAATATATCAAACATTAACAAATAATGATTATCTTTGATTGAGTTTAATTTTTGGGTATGACACACCATTGGGTATGATACACTGTTGGGTATGACACACTGTTGTGTATGAAACATCATTAGGTTTGACTCTCCGTTATGTTTGTCTCACCATTGTTGTTGTCTCACCGTCATGTTTGAATTACTGTTGAAAAACTTACACCATTAATCTATCTCATCATTGGTTTCATGCCTTTGCGAAGTTTTTTCTATTCTTTCTTATGTTTTTTGAACAACCAGTTTTTTATGCTTACAATTTATTTATATAATTTGATTCATATCTTTCCTAGTTTTTTATTTTTATTTTTAGATCTCTAAAAATCCAAAATGGTATACATTCGATAGTTTTTTTGTTCCAACACAACTCTAGTTTCCCACTTTTATCTCTCGAGACCGGTACGACCTCTATTTTAACAACCTTCACTAGCCTTTGTCTTCAATATGAGCTTACCAGACTGACCTGGATTCCAATAATGAAGTATGATTTTGAGTCTTATCCATCTATGTCATGATCAACCAAGAATCAAAAAGTTGAACCGAGTGTTCTGACATCAATTTCAATAGTGAACCCAAGACGTTGAAATGGGATCGTTATACTCAAAAAGGAAGTGGAAGAAAAGGCGTTATTTTCATGTAATCATTTGGTGCTCAAATTACTTCAAGATCCTGGATGGTTAGAGTGGTTCTATTCAAATAAGAGACCTTTTTATGCTAGACTGATTCATAATTTTTTCTAATATGTTGAGTTTGGTTTTAATGATGAGGAAGAATATTGGATGAGATCAAGAATCAATGGTCACATAATAATATCTTCCAGAAAATAGTGGGATAAATGATTGGGAGTTCCTCATGATGGTGTTTATGATGACTATTAAGGATTTATTACTGAGGAAAGTAACTTCTTTATTTATGAAAAAAACTTGAAAAACTGACTGGTGATCGGAAAACTAGAAGTCTAGGAGCCTCCTAGTGGGATAGAGAGTGTAGAGTGCTCTTCAAATTTATTCAGCACATGTTTGGTCCCAGGAAATGTTACTTTTCCACCTTAAGATACCAAGATATCTACTTGCTTAGTATTATGGAAAAAGTACCTAAGATAAATCTACGTAGGTATCTTATAGTTCATTTATCTGAAATGATCATGACTTCATACATATCCAATTCCTTGATTTATTCAATGATTATTTATACAATATTAAAATTCAAAGGCCATGTTTTTTATGATGAAGAGGATAGTGACTACGAAAAGTACAAAGATGAAAATGGAAATGGAAATGAAATTGATGTTGATAATGATGACTTTGACCCTTGTGATTCACTTGGCCAAATCAAAATGAAAGAAGTGGAGATACCTGCATAACTTTTGCTTAATCTAGTGAATCTGTAGAGAAACTAGATATTTCTGAAGAAGTGGAGTTAGTGCTTAAAAAAGAATTATTCACTTATTGAAGGGGAGAAATCCTTATATTTGGAATTTCTTCAAGACAATAAGGCCGTTGGAGGAACTGAAGTGAGTTCAATTGGTGTTGGATAGAAATTTTTTTAATTCTTCTATGGTTGAGCAGATGGGAATTATAGAATCTATTGAACCACATGTTACTGAAAAATCAAGGAAAGAACTTATTAAAAAAGAATACAGTAATTAATAGTTTTGTGATTTAGATTCTCATGATCCTCCTGTGGATAAGAATGCGGATGTTGAACCTACTGATGTTGTTTAGAAAGGGGATGTTTAGATGAAGGAAGTACCTACTGTTAGTGAACATACTGGTGAATAGAATTCAGATGCTCATAGAAATGTTGAGATGATTTTTTCACCATCTATTGTACCGTTAATTTCTAAGCCTTCAGAAATTTTGGTTGATCTAATGAAAAAACAATGGGATAAGTTCAATGAGTGTACACTAGAGGATGGTGGACCTGATTTTTTAAAATAAAGATATCCTTAAGGATCTATGGTGGCTCAGATTAATGTTGCAATATTTTAGTAAAATCTTGCTTTTGTTAGAGCACATAAACCTGCAACTGCTAATTCTATACCTATTGTCCCAGTTGACTTATTTACAAAGAGTGACATAGAAGATTTTGGTAAGAAATTGTTGTAATAATTTGATATGTTGTTGAAGATCCAAGAACCTATCCTTATAACAATTAGTAAAAATGAAGTCCAATATATTTTTGATTTGGGGATTCATCACATACAACCTAAAATGATTCATCAAATCCAATAGATTGAAATTGAGCATAAGAGGATAAGTAATGAGTTAGAATCTATAGAGGCTATGCTTAATGATTTAAATTAAGCTTTTAATGCTTCTTTGGATGATATTTTTAAGAGTCTTGAGAATGTGTTCTGAGACACATCAACCTCTACTACTAAACCTCATGTTTATGTTGATCAAATTAGAAATATGGTTAGAGAGTATGTTGCAGCTATGTCCAGTGCACCTGCTAGTGGAGAACCGTTCATATCATTGGGGATTTTGAGGAAGTTTGAGTAGGGTATTAATCATGATCACATTATGATCAGATCCTATGCTGAGGATATGATTGATAACGGAGGGACAATTACTAATTCCATCAAATTTTATCTCTTTGGGATTTATACAATGCATTCCATGGATGAAAACTTCATGTTTTGGCTGATAATCTGTGAATACCCCTACAACTCAGGCCTTTAAAGAGTAAGTAAGATAGTTGAAGGAGATGAATGTAGGGTTAAATAGTTTTATAGATGAAAAATAATAATTCTTTAGTGTAATTTAATGAAGAGGATGGATTATTATGGATTTCATAAACATAATGAATCCATTTCTCCATGTTCATGTAATAACTATAGTGGCTCAGGAAGTCATTCCCATTATAGCTGGATAATCTTTTAGGACAATAGTTACAAGAGCTCCAAATTCACCTCTACCTACCAAGTTTCAACCATTCTCTCTCCCTTATATACAAGCTATAAGATAGATCAATCATATTATCATTAGAGAGCCTCAGACACCTCATGCTATTACGGGAATTCCAACTGGTGTTCCCTCAACTCTACCTTGAACTAAACCTATTGCCTTATATAGAACAAAGCTAAGGGAAAATAAAAAGAACTTATAGATCCTTTAACATATCATGGAGGATTTTTTTGAGAAAAGAATATGTATTTTATGTGATATTTTGTAATAAATATTTGATAAACCCTTATTTTTAAGCCTTTGATGAATATTATTTTGATATTCATATTTATTAATCCTTCATTTCCTTTTTTTACTTATAATTATGTTATAAATTTTTTATAATCCCAAATGCTTAGAAACCTATGGCACTAATTTATGAATTATTATAGTGATGTTTCTTTGTTACTTTTGGTACTATTTGTTTTTAACCCCTTTACCTTTAATACTTGATAATTACCTTTATTTTCTTATTATTTTTCTTTGACACCATTTTTAGAGTCGGTTCCCTAGAACCAACTTCTATGTACTTCATGATAACCTTTTTTCATGGGGTTTAAAATTAATAAACTACTAATCATATTATGATTATTATTCTTCATGACATAGTATGTGATAATGTCCCAGGAGTATTTGTTTCACTAAAAAGTCATAGTAGTTCCCCACTATGATGAGAACCCGGAAGTGCTACAACAATGTTCCGGAATATATGTTATATTGTCAGATGATATCATTTGAGGAACAAAAATTATACAGGATATCAGGGTTATAGAATCATAGGACTTTTAGGCACCTTTTCATGGTGTTCACCCTTGGTAAAATCTAGTAGGATATTCTAAGAAGGAGACCCGCCCGTAGGGAATCCACATTTCTATGTGTCATTGGATGTTGCTATATGTATATGTGTGTATTGTTACTTAGAATTTAAGATTAATATTAATGAGTATTATGAATCATGCACTTTTATGTATTGATGAAAACCATGATGAGATTTGTTTGTGGTGAGGTAGGATACGTTGGGTGCATCACAAGTAATATTTCATTAATGAATAACAGAAGAAAGGATTTGTAACTTCTGTTTTAACAGAAGTTGATATCTTAGGCCCTCTGATGGAAATGACATAGCCTTAATAAATCCAGGTCCATGGTTTTCTATAGGCAAGTTCAAATTCAAAAAAGTAAAAGAAAGAGACATTAATAACATGGGTTGATGGCACTGGCGTGCAACCTATTTGATTTTAGATATCATGATAAAGAGATTATATTACATAGTAAGAATCCGTATAAAGAAAAATTTCATTGTGGAATTAACTTATTTCCTTATGGATGCCTTTTCATGTTTTTAGACACTAACCTTGGACGTTAGGCCGCTGCACAGAATGTCACTGAGAAGCAATCCTAGAGGGTCACACACTAAGTGTATCCAGAATCTCAATTAAATAATATATATTGTTATTTATTATTTAATAGGTTGAATAAATATTATTCCCCTATGTGGTTTAATAATTCTTCTTGTATTATTGATCACATGTAAATGTTTATTTTCTATTTAGTAAATATAATATAAATTTATTTATTGGAAAATAATGTAGTGATATTTATTTAATAAATAAATAGTCAGTATTCAAGGTCTGATAAATATTATGGAGGAATGGCGGAATGAGTTTTTAGGTTTGGTGAGAAATAATAAATAATGACTATTATTTGATTAAATAATATTTACCTATAATTAACAAGTTAAGCGTATGTTGAGAATTAATGATATTATTATTATTATTTTATTTTAGGTTTCTCTAGGATTAAATAAATAAGTAAGGGCACTTGTACAATTATTTTATTTTAAACCTAGCGATATATAAACCGAGTTATACTATTTTATCATTAATAAAATTAATTTTTCTTGGTTGTGTGCAATGGATTTAGAGAATCCTCTCAAGCATAGAGACCTCCATTCTCTAAGAATGATCCTAAGAATAGAAAGAAATCTTCACCCACCAGATCAAGGAGAACGATTTAGAAGTGGTTATCGAAGCGATCAAAGTTAGTCAGCACAAGTGAAAGGATTTTCTATTATAGCACCCTAATATTCCATTGGAGACATCTATATATTCTTGCAACACATGTAGATCACTACTAAAGGAAATATACACTTGGTTTCTATAATGAAATGATGGTTCGCCGTAGATCTATCATTAGATTCATCAACGAAGAAAGAATTCTATCAAGGTAATTATTTATTTAATTATGTTAATTATAAATAAAATGTGATGATATTCTATCTCAGTTTTGGTATAATTATCCATTTTTTATTTCCTTGATTCAATTTCATTCATCACGAAATTCATCATCACATAGATCTTGGATTGATCATAGATTATGAAAAAAAAGAAAAATTGGGCACCTCCCATAGCATTCTTCCGCTATGCATGAAAACTACAATTGGTATCAGAGCAATCACATAATTATTTATAATTATTTAAAGGTAATTATTGATTTATATATTTGTAATTTAGTTTTTCAATTCAAGTTTAATTTTTATTTTAATCCAAATTGATAGATATACTAATTCTTCCTTCATTTCTCATTGATCTAATTGAAACAATTAATTTTATGATTAAAATAAAATCGATGAACTCATCCAGAGGTGCTGAGGTTTTTGGCTGGACAACACATGACTACATTCCACGTAACCAAAGTTACACACCATGTAGTCATGTTCAATGCAGTGAAATTGATTTAGAAATTAATTCAAGATTGTATGAATTAATTACACACTTTAAATGCACCATGTGTATATTGGAATAGACTAGAACATAGTCAACTGGAGCCCACACCATGTAGCCCATATACATAGTGTGCAACCCCTTTGATTCAAATATGGGTCATGTATTTCAATACACATCCTACTTGACTGGTGATCATGTAATTTGGAGAACACACGGCATGTAGTCCATTGGACACACCATGAAATATAGTTTCCAAGGTACGATTTAGACATCGAGTCCCTAGGCGTGTACCTTGGATAGACGGTGAGATATGTACATGTTGTGTAGCTCAGATGCACATGTCGTGTACTTATACCAAGGTACACAAATTTAAAATGTATTTGTTATATAGTTTAATCTTTGAGACATGTACATTCATGTGGTTGTAAAGATAGGAAACACCTTTGATAGGTTTTAATATATATATATATATATATTCTTATCTAATATCTGCATAGTGTTTATATTTTTATATCAAATATGAGTCGTATTACAAGTTTTTACTATACATGCATTTAAGCACAACATGTGACTGAAAAATCATGTAATTTATGTAATCATCTATGAAGTACAGTTTGTGAATGTATGTGATAAGTTTTCTATTCCATATGTCACAAGAGTAAAATAGTATACGAGTATAACCCATGTTGGGAAGAATCAAACAGGTATTCACCATGTTACCTACAAGGTACATTTATGTACATATTTAATTTTAAATAATTTTGTTTAATTTATTTAAAATTATAATGGATGAGAATCTCAAGAAAATTAAAATGATAATTAAGATAAAATAATTGATTAATTAAAGAAAATAATTAATTTATTCAAGCCTGATTTATCTTAAATAAAAATGATTATGAATTAAATGCTAGTTTTATTTAATGTGAAATTAGTTTCATGCATGTGGATGATCATGAGCACAGACGAGACCTTTTTATGTTATTGATTTAATTTCATTTAATTTATTATTAAATTAAATTGTTAGCCAGTGTTCCTTTTCTGCTCTTATTATGTAGGGCCTACGTGCCCATGATTTTTTATGTAAATCCATTTTCCCCTCACCTACGTATGAGTAAAAGAATATGTAATGGATGGAACTCTCAATCTAGTGGAGGTGGTTCATGTTTAGAGCTGAGGTGAAACCAATCCATGGAGATACATAGGTGGGCCGGTGGAAAGCTATAACATGAACCTTAATCGCTTCAAGGTGTTTTCCCCTAGGTCAATGATTAGTTTATCAACCACTAGTTAAATTAACTATTAGTATAATATCATGATCATACCATTCTGTATTTTATTTTTTTCAAGTTGCATGGTTATTTCATTATGGATGTTTTTGACACAATCACATAATTAATGAATTAATGAGAATGTAAGATAGAACTAAAATAAACTAGATTATGCGTAAATATTATATAAGACATGGTTAATCACTTATGTAAACACAATTAATATTAAAAATTATGTGATAAAGATAATATTTTAAAATTTACACATAAAAGGATAAAATCTCTCAATAAAATATTATGTCGGTATAGACTTCCATTACTTCGGTTAAAATTGAACTATAGTTCAAATTGCTTGACCAACCGCATTTCGGTTGCTTTCAATTATTGGGGAATTCTAACTTGAATTTTTGGGATGAATTAACTTAGTTTACATCAATGGTTAACTACTAAAAAAGGACTTGGTGTAACTGAGAGGCGAAGGTTGAGAAAACCACTATTAAGGATTTCAGGATTGGGGAGTCCACTAACTAAATCAAGGAAGAGTTAGTTAATGTAGATAGAATTATGAATGCCTTCAAAAAACAATTCATGTTTTTTAACCATCCCAATTTGGGGTAATAATAAGGGGAATATGGATCCATACCAGTATAATGTCCAAAAAAAGGATATTCAAAATCCAATGGTGAGTGCTATTGTATTTCGATAAAATAGTACGAGACTAATAAATATAATATTTATTTATTTGTCTAAATTTTATCAGATAAAGTACTAAATATTTTCTTATCTTAATTTTTAGAAATGAAAAAAATGACATCAAACATATCGTTGTGATCTACACATGGGAAAGAAAACCTTCTCACCGGAACAAATTTACAAGAATGGAAAAGGTCAATATTTTTCATACTTCACCATGGAAAGAAAACTGTATTTGATGGAATAAACTTTTCCAGTTGTGCCTGGTAATGAGGAATGTGATGAAGAGTTATCTATCTATGAGAAGCATTTTAATGATACTATATATGTTCAGTGTTCCATGTTATCATCCATGTCCAATTAGACTTTGAAGAAACATGAGGATATGGATTCTTATATCATGATGTCTAACCTTTGGGATCCTTATCAAGAGAAAGAGATACAGGAGAGATAGAAGATCTACAATTATTTGTTTACAACTAATCTTGTAGAGTCTTTGTCAAATAGGCCTAATGTAGTCAATCTTATTAGATACATTGATTACATCGACATCTTAGGGATTAATTTCCCAGATTAGTTGCATATAGATCTCATACTTTCATCACATCCCAAGACCTTCTACATATTTATTGTTAATTATAATTTGATCAATAATGAGAAGAGTCTTTAAATACTTATTAATTTTATTTTCCAAGTGGATAAGGACATGGGTGGTGAAAAACCAACAATCCTTATGGTGAATAAGAAAAGGAAGAAAAAGGAAAAGGGGCCCAAGACATATAATTTGTCTAAAGCTCCCGAGCACCATCCTTCTAAGAAGAAGAATATCCAGAGGTAGGGAAAGAAAAATGAGGTAGTATGTTTTTCATATGGAAAGTCAGGTCACTAGAAGAGGAACTACACCTAGAAGAAAGGGGAATATAAAAGGTGAGTTCATTATCTGCTAATGGTGTGAGGATGGCTACTATGGCCATTGGTGACCACCACCTCTCATTGCTAACAAGAATGATTTTGGTTTTGATAAATTTCTATTATGTACCTATAGTTACAAAAAACAAAATTTCTGTATCATTCCAAGATATAGATGGGTTTATTTTCAAATTTTTAAATAAAAGTTGTATCTTTTATAAGGAAAACACATGTTCTAGTCTGAATTATTTAAATAATGGTATTTATGTATTAAATTATGAAAACCATGTTTTGTAAATTTATAATGAATCATGTTCACATTACTCATAGAACACCAAAATTTGGCCTCACTATATTGGTCATGTAAAAGAGAAACATTTGAAAAATCTCTAGAAAGATGGCTATTTATACTCTTCTGATCTAAAACCACTTGAAAGATTTCATGGTTGTTTACAAAGAAAAATTACTAAACCACCATTTGGTGAATGGGGTGAAAGGAAAATAGAGATTCTAGGATTGGTAAACACTGATGTGTGTGGACCATTTCCATTAGAAGATAGAGGTGGATATTATTACATCATAACTTTTACTGATAACTTGAGTAGATATGGATATTTCTACTTAATGAGGTATAAGTTCGAGTCCTTTGAGAAATTAAACGAATTAAAGAATTAAGTAGAGAATCAAATTTGTATTAAGATAAAGAATATTCAATTGGATTGAGGTGGTGAATATCATAACCAAGAGTTTATTGACTTTTTATGGGAGTTTGGGATTCTATCTCAACTCACTACACCTTATACACCATAGTGGAATGGTGTTAGTGAAAAGAGGAACCATAACTTGTTATACATCGTATGTTCGATGATGAGTCATGTAGAACTTATATTATCCTTTTAAATATATGAATTAAAAACTACGACATACACATTAAACCAAGTTATAACTAAAGTAGCAAATGAAATTCCCTATTATCTATGGAGTGGAAAGAAACCCGTTTTGTTGCAAACACGTGTATGGGGTTGCAAGGAATTTTTAAGGCATTATTGGGAAAAAACTAGAACATCGGGGTATGAAGTGTATCTTTATAGTGTATACCTAGGAAACAAGGGGATATTATCTAAACAACCCCTTAGAAAATAAAGTTATTGTTGCAAGACAAACCATTTACTTGGGAGGAAGATCATCCACAAAAAGTATACTGGGAGAAAGACTTAACTAGATGAAGTTAATGATCAAAATAAACAAGAGTTGGAAAAGGAATAGATTCCATAAGTTCCCATGGAAGAAGTAGTTCCTAAAATGAACATACTACAAATAAGAGTAAGAGAGGTAAGAGAACATGAAAGATATGATTTTCTAATCAATGAGGATGGTGAATCATTATTGGTTGACAATGATGAACCTATATTCTTCAAGGAGGAAGTAGAAATATCATAAGCTTAATGATGGAAGGAATCCATGATTTCAAAAATAAATTCCATGTATCATAACCAAGTTTGGGTTTTTCTCAATGCACTCTTTGATGTAAATCCTATTTGATGAAGATGGTTATTCAAGAAGAAACTGAACATGGATGTTATATTAAATACCTATAAAGAAAGTCTAGTGGATAATGTCTTTAAAAAATGTTAATGAATTGACAATGATGAAACCTTTTCTCTAGTTTTCATGTTTAAATCCATTATAATTTTACTTACTGTAGTAGCTTACGATGATTGTGAAATTTTGAATATGGATGTCAAGACTGTATTCTTTAATGAGAACCTTCAAGAAGATGTCACAACCAGAAGAGTTTGTGACTTTAGGTTATTCCAAAAGAATTTTCAAGTTTTAGGGATCCATTTATGGATTAAAGTAATCATCTAAGTCATGGAACATTTGATTTGATGAATCCATAAAAGATTTTGGTTTCATTAAGAGTGAATGTGAACCATGTACTTATAGGAGGTTTAATAGAAATGCGGTCATTCTCTTAGTAAAATATATTGATGAAATATTACATATTGGAACAAAATTCCAGTCTTATAGTTAATTAAGGACTAGTTAAAAAAGTGTTTCTCCACGAAGAAGTTAGGTGAAACAACCTGCATTTTAGGGATCAAGATCATTCTTGATAGATCCAAAAGGCTACTTGGACTATGTCGAAGTACATATGTTGACCAAATACTAAAGATATTTAGTATGGAAAAATCCAAGAGGGGATTGGTTTCAATGTCGTATAGTTTACATCTTTCTAGGAAAATGTATCCTGAGACATAATAATAGAAATATAGAATTATTAAGATCCCATGTGCTTCAGCGATGGGATCAATATTGTATGTCATGCTACGTACTAGACTTGACGTTTCTTATGCATTGAGCATGGTAGGAAGAAATCAAACAGATCTAAGAGAATATAATTAGACTACTGTTAATTCCATGATTAAGTATCTGGGAAGAAATAAGGATTTGTTCCTTGTGTATAGAGGAGATGAGGATCTAGTCATCAGGGGTTATACTGATGCTAGTTTTCAGAATAATCAAAATGATCTAAAGTTTCAACCAGGAAATGTTTTTTATCTAAATGGAGGAGCTATGAGATAGAATAGTTCAAAGAAACTAGTTATTGTTGATTCTATAATGGAGACTAAGTATATAGAGACTACTGATGTATCTAAGGAAGCTATTTGTATTTAGAACATTGTCTAGAATATTGATGTGGTACCTAGCAGTAAAGACCATGTCACATTGTACTGCGATAATACTACAGTGGTGGCTCTTTCAAAAGAGACAAGGTCACAAAAAATCACAAAAAATATACTCTGAAAGTATCACCTCTTGAGAAATTTATATCACAAGGGTGAAGTTGCAGTAAGTAGAGTACCAACAGAAGAGAACATGGAAGACCCCTTGACTAAAGGCCTATCTTAAAAGAAGAATGTGTATCATGTGAGAGCTAGCATATTGAAGGTTGTTAGCAGTTATATCTAGTGAAAGTGGGATTACGTTGGATTTGGTGCCCAAGAACCATGTTCTGTATACTTTATGATAATATGTCTTCATGGTTTTGAATATTAATAAACTAATTATAACAACATGATTATTCTTATGAGAAACATAGTATGTGATAATGTCCTAAGAGTATTTGTCACACTAAAAGGTCTTATAAATTTTCCACTATGATAAGAACCCAAAAGTACTATGACACTATTCCTGAATATATGTTCTATAGTTGGATGATATCACTTGAGGGACACAAATGAAATAAGATATAAGTGGTAGAGAGTCATAGAAATTTGAGGAAACTTCTCATGGTGTACACCCCTGGTAACATCTAATAGGATATTATGAGAAATAGAATCATCGGTAGGGAATCCACATTTCTATGTGTCATTGGATGTTTCTATATGTGTACATGTGTATTTTTATTCATTATTTAATATTATTATTAATGAGTATTATGATTCGCGCAATTAAATGTATTGATGGAAACTGTGATGATAGATGTTCATAGTGAGTTGTGATACGTTATGTGCATCATGAGTTTTATTGCATTAATGAATAATGCGAGAAAGGATTTGTCCCTTACATTTTAATGGATGTTGATATCTCAGAACCTTCGATGGAAATGATATAGCCTAAATAAATCCAAGTCCATGGTGTTCTATAGTAAAGTTCAAATTTTGGGAAGTCAAATAAAGAGACATCGAGAACATGGGTTGATGGCACTGGCATGCAACATGTTTGATTTGAGATATCATGATAAAGGCATTATATTACACAATAAGAATCCATATGAGGCAACATGTCATTGCAACATTACCTTCTTTCTCTATGGGGGCCTTGGTGTGTTGTTAGATGCTAAACATGGACTTTAGTATTATTTTCCTAATGCCACTGAGAAATAGGCATAGAGGGTCACACACTAAGTGTATCTAGAATCTCCGTTAAATATTAAATATTATTATTTATTATTTAATAGGTTGAATAAATATTATTCTCATAGGTGATTTAATAACTATTCATGTATTCTTGATTACATATAAATATTTATTTTCTATTTAGTAGATATAATATTTATTTATTTATTGGGGAATAATACAGTGATATTTATTTAATAAAAAAATAGTGATTATTTATGGTTTGATAATTATTATGGAAGAATTTTGGACTGAGTTATTAGGTCTGATGAGAAATAATAAATATTGAATATTATTTTATCAAATAAAATTTAATTATATTTCACAAGATAATCACTTGTCAAGAAATAATGACATTATTATTATTATTTGGCATTGGGTTTCTCTAGGAATAAATAAATAATTAATGGAACTTGTGAAATACTTTTATTTTAACTATAGTGATATATAAACCCAATTATGTTATTTTATCATTAAAACAATTCATTTTTCTTGGTTGTGCACAACACATTTGGAGAATCATGTTAAGATTAGAGAGTTCCCTTATCTGAGAATGCTCCAAATAATGGAGAGTAATTATCCTCCACCAGATCAAGTAGAATACCATGGAAGTGGTTCTATAAGAGATCAAAGGTAGATGATGCCAGAACAAGGATCTACCATTCTAGGAATAGAATATTCCTTTATTGATATCTAGAGATTCTTGGAACATGTGTGGATCACCTCTAGAGGAAATATACACATGGTTTCTGCAACATAGTGACAGTGCACTGTAGATCTGTCACCAGATTCATCAACGAAGAAATAAATCCATCAAGATAATTCTTTATTTAATTAAATTAATTATAAATAATATTTGATGATCCTCTCTCTTGGTTATGGTGTAATTATCCATTTTCTATTTCTATGATTCAATTTTGGTGATCATGGTGTCCATTGTCAAATAGATATCAGATTAATCATCAATTATAACAAAAATAAAAGTTGGGCATGGCCAATCACATGCTTTGGCTATGCACAGAACCTAGAAACATCTTCATATACTAAAAATTATAAGTCATGGATTTTATTTTTGATCATACCTTTATTGACATGTTTTATATCTTTGATACATTTGATTCCATGATTTTTGATCATCAAAAGGGGGAGATGGTTGACCTTCTTATTTTAATGATCACAAAATCATGATTCTAATGATATTAATGAATTTCATGTTTTCTCTAAGTATTCCCTAATCTGCCAACCCTAATCTAGGATAGGGGATAAAAATGACTAAGTATGAGTTACTACTAGTCTCTACTAAGGACGAGACATGATCGAGATGACTCACCACAAAACAGGGCCTCACTTCCAACAAAAGTCCCCAATGAGACAAAATTTTGACAAAGTCTAAGACACCACCACATATGAGTCACCGTTGTCCATGACTCACCATAAACAGTGTCTCACCATCAGGATGAAATACTGCTAGAGTGGGAAATCCATAAAGTGTGAGACATCACCATGGTGAACAACTATCATAAGGAGTCGTAATCATCCACACACTACTATACATGAAATATTTAATAGTTCAAGAAATTTCCAGTGTCATACCACTAAGATGAGACACTGCCAGTCTTGGACATTGCCACTATTTTATTAACTTGTACTTATTTTAAATTATTACTAATGACTAGTTTATTGAATTTAATTCTGTATGTCATTTTAATAATTTTATCTTAAATTATTGACATAATTCATTAAAGATCGAGTCAAAATTTATATATGAAGAAGCAAAATATCCATATGCACATGGATATTCTTCCTGCAGCTGCTGATAAAAAGAGAATCGGACTCCATTATATGTTGAGTAGTGAATTCTCATGCGAAGTAGAAAGATAAACAGTTGATAGCTCACACATACTGAACATATACAGAGATGAATCACATTTCAAGAACACTAAGAGATTACACTCTACTGGGAATTCGAATCACATCCTTACATCAAGATCCTTCCTGCAATTAAGAAAATAAGAGTACGTGACACTCCTTTATTATAAATATTTCAAGAGAACTCGACTCAAAAATAATTTTCAAATACTTTCCAAGATTCATAAGTTTCACTACAACAGACTGAGCATTTATATCCCTACAATTTTAGATTACTCAATTCAGTTTATTTATTCCTATATATATGTAGTAGTGTGTGTTCATACTCTATTTTATCACACACACACTATCTCATGCATTAAACTAGAATAACGTTGATATCCTCTCATGATTCTTTATCTATTTTGGTAATGAAAACAATGGTAGAGGTCCCTGTGTGGCTTGGTTTTTTACTCCCATGGATAGTAGTGGAAGAGGTCATGTGTGACTTGGAAATTTTTTAAACTAATTTAAATCCTAATCCAGGTTGTGGATAAAAGTGTTTATTTTATATAACCTAATTGGTGGTGGGTGATCACCCAGTGGAGAGGACTAAGTCTCATCTTCAAACTGAACCTCTTATTTCAAATTTCCACTATATGTTTTTGTTTACTTTATTACCCTATTTAAATGAAACAATTTTAACAAAAAAATTAATACTTTGATAATAAATATTTATTAGTATTTTTATATGATTTTAATTAAGTGAATTTATTTCGAAGGAATAAGTAATATTGTATATTACTTACCTGAGAACTAATCAATCATTAAGAAACCTTTCGAAATATTAGAACTTATAATGATATTCTATATTGATTAACTGGGCTGTTTTATATTAATTGGGGGATTTAAAATTAATCATTTTTAACGTCAATTTTTATTGGGTACTCAATTCACCCACATCTTGAGATACTCACTCCTACCAATAGGGAGTGCACTGAATCCTATATAGAAATTATTCTACATCATCTTTTGATTGAAATTAAATATATTGGTAATGAGAAAAAACCTCACATGGAATAATAAATACATCCTGTAGAACTAGGAAATCTAATGGATGATCATCTCCACGATAGTTTACTATGGGTTATGTGATCCATGGAGAGGGATACTAATCATGATATCCCTTTTATGTTTGATCTTACAATAGAGTTCTAGCTTTAATACCCACTCATTTTTTCAAGGAAGGGAGTTCCTCTATTAGTATACTTTTGGTTCGAGTCTATCCAGAAGATCTTCAGTCACATGGAGACACCCGTGGAGAGGAGGTTGAATATTACTGTCTATATTACAGCAGGAATATCCAAGAGTTATTAGGAAATTATAGTACGAGATTGATAGTAGGAGGAGATAACATATAAAGGCTTTTAGGAGAAATTTATGAGTCACTTTTATCTAAATACACCGAGGGATGAAAGGGTTCAAGAGTTCATACAACTAAAATAGCGGATAATGTGTGAGATGGACTATGTTGGCCACTTCATGGACCTAAAATGATTTATTACTTCATTGGTAGTTTATGAGGTTCCAATGGTGAAGTGCTTACATAATGGTTTCATACATGAGATCATGTTTCAAGTGAACATGTTCTGTTTGAGAAACTTCTCTGATGTGATGAATTAGTCTCCCATCATAAAAGAGAAGCTGGACGAGGTCCCAAGTGGTGGGAATTCAGCTTCAATAGGATGATCAAGGAGGACTTCTTTAGTGGGAAAGAAACACCATTATGATAATTCTTTCCAATATTGTAGTATGGAGAGAAGATAGGGGAGTGGATAGCCACCTCAATACTGTATCTAGGGGTAGTGATTTCAATGTGGTGGGTCTATATACAAGATTGTTCAATGTACCATCCCTATAGTAAATTTTCGAGCTTATGGTAAGATATGACACCTATAGATGTTAGGTAGGATTAATCAACAACTGAGTAATGGAGGAGGATCATAGTAAACACTCGAGACCGGGAGGGGCTCAAATACCCATAAATAGATAGGTAGTTGGAGTTCTACCAAATTCTAAGGCCTAGGTAGGGGTATGGTACCCTAATCTAGGAGACAAAATATTAGTAAGAAGGACCATTATAATGGATTCAGGCTAGAGCCCAAGGTAGAGGGGTAATTTAGATACATTCTATGTATTATATTTCTACCAGTCTGGATATAGAACCTTACACTATCACAGGTATGATTCTTATAACATCTACCCTTTCTTGTATTTTATTTTATACATGAGAATCACATTCCATTATAATTTCTCAATTTTATAACTACTTGGGATTGGCTATGGAAAACATGGATAGGGGTATGATTATCAATATGTCATTAATCTCTTGATCAGATGGTATCTGTCATTATAAGGAGTTGTCTCTGAAAATTAGTGGCAACCATTTCCTCTTGAAGATATTTCTGTTTGAAATGGTTGGATTTGATTTGATTTTGGGCATGGATTGGATAGTTTTAAATAAGGATCATATTGACTATTATTAGAGGAGATTGAATTTCTTATCTCAAGAAGGGGAAACTATATCCATCACGGTGAATGAGATCTTCAGGATAGTCATTCAGGAACAATTCAGTTCATATTGGATTATGTCATGGCCTAGGTAGCAAGTCTTATTCTAGATGATAGTAAGTTGCAACAGAGTAACCTTCCTCTAGTAGTGTCCACTCTAATGATTTATTTCAAAAATATTTCTTCATCATACCATCTAAGTAGGAGATCACGTTCACTGTCAAATTTCTACTAAAAAACAAATCAATTTTTATTTCACCTTATAAGATGAAACCAATAGATCTTCATGAGTTGAAAATAAAATTAAAATATCTAGAATAAAATGGATTCATATGACCAAGTACATCACTATGGGGTTTTACTATATAATTTTCAAAGAAGACATATGGAATCTTACATTTATATGTAGATTACTGGAAGTTAAACCAAATGATAGCTAAGAACTGGTATATGTTTCCATGTATCAATGACCTCTTCTATCAGTTGAGAGATGCCTAGATTTTGTCCAAGATTGAATTGAGTTTTGGGTACCCTCAGTTGAGGGTCAGACCATCTAACATACCCTGGACTACTTTTTAGATCATGTGTGTAATATATGATTTCATGGAAATGACTTTTTTCTGAATAATGAACCAATTATATTTATGGAATTTATGAATCGAATATATTTATATCAATTTGTATTGGTTTTCATTGATAAAAAATTAGTGTACTCCCAGTCTAGAGATGATCATTTCCAACATCTTGACATCGTCCTGAGTATGCTTAGAGAGAATCATATATACACTATGATATCTAAACGTAATTTCTGGATTTGTAAAATGTACATATTTGTCCACATTATCTCACAATATAGAGTGTCAGTGGACCTAGAGAAGATGAAATCCACAGTATCTTGATAGTCACCCAAGAACATCTTCCAGATTTGAAGTTTATTGTGTTTTGTAGGCTATAAATAATGTTTCATTCAAGACATATCCTATATGGAAGATTTGATGTATTGTCTGACTAAGAAATGGGTGAATTTGTTTTTGTTTGATTCTAACAAGAAGTAATTATAGGAATTAATGTACTGGTTGACTTCAACACCGATCATAACCTAACCTGATCTAGATATTAAGCATATTGTGTATTTAAACACATCAAGAGTTAATCTTAGAGTAGTTCTAATATAGGATGATCAAGTGGATAGTTATAACTCGACACAGTTGAGGCCATATGAGTATAATTATCCCAATCATGACATGTAGTAATATTTGGTAGTGGACATTCTATGATGTTAAAGACATTACTAGTTAGGAGAGATATTTTTGGTGTGCATGAACCAGAAGACCTTGAAGTACATCATTTCATAGTGGAACATGAACCTTCAACATAGGATATGGGTTGTTTATCTATAATGTTTTGTCTTTGAGTTTTAATACACTCATGGAAATGGAAACATCATTGACAACACCATGTATAGGAAGACATGGTCAGAGGTGGTGTGGGAATCATGTGATGATTAGTGTACGATAATTATTTTTTTATAATTGCATCTAGATGTTTATTTGTGTTAGGGTTGTGATACTCTAACATTGATATATTTTGTTCCTGTGCACCTAGATCAGATCATGAGGTAGTATTTATTTAATTTATATGGTTTATCCCTAAGGGATAACTTATATGGTGGGGACCCACTATCAGGTTGGTTCCTTGAAAACAATTATGTTTTTCATGTACAAGTATATATCTGGGTTTCTATGATAATGCATGAGGAGATGATGAGATAATTTAATGCATTAAGTGGATGGTGAATCTGGGATTGACAAAATATATCATGATATTCAAATGAAATACTGGTGGATTGGGATGAAGACATAGATAGTGGGATTTGTGGAATGATTCTACACCTGTCAGCTAGTGAAGGATGAGAATATGTGTCCTACTAGGTTGTTACAGCCCTTTACCATTCTATAATAGAAGTAAGATGATATCACCATGGAATTTGTGATAGGATTACCTAAGATAACATAGAAAAATGATATAGTGTGGGTGATCATGTATCGATTATTGAAGGAATCCAATTTCTTTCATATCAAGGAGACCTTCATCATTAAATATATATGGTAACCTCTATGAACAAGCTATATTTTAGTTACATGGTCTTATATGGAATATCATTTCCAACCAAGATCCTTGTTTTACATCATGGTTCTAGTAGGGACTTCTGAAGGTAAAGGGATCACTGGTTATTTTGTGTAAAACCTATCATCCTCATACCGAAAGAAAATATGAATAGAAAATTCAGATTATAGAGGACATGTCATGAACACATTTCCTAGACTTCAATGGTTCTTAAGATCCATATTTGGAACTCCAGTAGTTCATTTATAACTATTGTTTTCCTACATCGATCCAATTTTATCTTATCAAGTATTTATATGGAATGTTGTGTCACTCTATTTTTTGCTAGTTATAGGTGGAAGAATCAATTCTCATTGGACCAAGTATCATGTAGGAAACATATGAGAAGGTTCAGTTGATTTGAAAGAAGTTGATAACCCCAAACAGTAGTAAAAATTATTACAATAAACTTCATAGGAAACCTATAAAATTTGAGGTTGTTCATCAGGCCTTTTATGGGTGAAATGTTATATTCAGAATTATTGGAAGCTAGCGCCCAACTTTTTAGGTTTCTTGAGGTAGTAGAGAAGATCGATCTAGTTGAATACTAATTAGATCTTCCAAAATTATATATTTCAATGCACAAAATGTTTCATGTGTTGTAGCTACGGTGGTATTACCTTGATCCTTCTCACATGAAAGATTTTTATTATGTTGATCTTGATGTTGATGTTTCCTTTAAAGAGCATCTGATTTATATTTTGGACTATAGTGAGAAGAATATTTGAGGAATGAAATTTTCCCCCATGTGAGTGCACTGGAGGAATGGGTGTGTACAGGATGAGACAAAGGAGAGGGAGTTTGATATGAAAGCACAATTTCCTGATTTGTTCACTGATACTCCTTAGTGATTAAAGGAAGTATAGTCGAGGGATGATATGTTATATGGTGTGATGTTTTTAAGACCCTGGTCATTACCAGGTCCTTTTATATTTATGTTCCTTATTGAATCTCTTTAAGTTTCCATCAAAACATTTAAATTTATATAAATTAGTCTTGTATTCGGTAAAAAATTTAGGTTTTAGAGATGTTCAGGGGCTTAAAGGAGGAAATTTTGTAATGTATAGTAGAGAAATATAAAAATGGGAATGCTTCATTGCCACTGACTAGTCGATAGAGTGAATCAACATGTTGGTGGATGGGGAAATTCTCGGGTATCGAAATAAGAATCCATTGGAAAACCGGTGGAAGCCTAGGATAATGAGTCTCCTACAAGAGACACAAAAACCAATAAATGGAGACCCACTGGCTAATTTATGGGGTTATTAAGGATGTAGGATCACTACCTGGCACCACCAACAATCCAGTGGCTCTGATATAGGCCAAGACTATGAGGGGAAGAGTTTTATTTTTCTCTCATGAGATCCCCATTTCAGATTTATAATATTCCCATTGGACCCTAACTTAGGATTTTTAATCTTTAAGGATTCACCAAGTATTCCTCAACTTCTCCAATGTAACAAATTGATACATTGATTCAATATTTGATTTATACATCTAGATTCAGTGAGTTCTTCTTGGAATTAGTGAATTCCTCAAATTTTCATCATGAATCTTCATTGTCCATCCCTAATGAGGTGGATCTATAACTATCCATAGGGAATAATGGTGTGGTTCATTAATCTAGATCCTAAATCTTGGATTTCTTCTTTCCATATTTTATGGTATGTGGTCTGAAAAATCTACCTAAGGTATGATTTGGTTTTCTACAAAGTGAAACATGTGTGATCGCAACAAAACACCATACATATGACCACTCTTAATTGGAATCCCATAATTTTTTTATCATAATGTATAGGCCTCCCAAATATCCCATTGGATCCATTTGAGAATTAAATATGGTCTTGTGTCCACCTCATAGGTTCACCCATGCTTGACCTTGTTTAGAACATGGAATTTGTGAACCGATTTCCCTTGTAATCGATTTTTAAACCATGGGTTGATATTTGGATTCAACCCTTGTAATCCCTATCACCCTTGGGGGTTGAAATTGGAATTATATACTTTTCTTGTCATGCGAAATGGTAAATTGGAAGAATTATAATTTTTCCAATTGTTATGAGAATTGGAATATTGGCATAAAATTGGTAATTGGATTAAATGGATATTGGTATGTAATTGAATTTTGAATGATAATTGGTAATTTTCTTGAATTAATTAATATGGATTATGTTAAAATGTTTATCATGTTTGGTAATTTGGTATGCATTGGATCTTGTTTTCTTTTGATAATGGAATTGTAAAATTTTCCCAAAAATGGGAAGTCACATAGGGTCTGATGTCCTATGAGCATATATGTATCCCTAGAATGTGATTTTTCACTTGTTCCATTGATTTATAAATCTATCATGGCATTGTAATGATACCTAGGAACATGTAATAGCCTGTACCATGACAATTCATATAGAGTCCACTAACCTGTGGAATATTAAATTCACCATTAGAATGGGAATCTGAGTTTGGTCAGCTAAGAATGTAATGTGTGATTGGATTTGGAATGGGAATCCACCTGGACATAGTGGTGATATTGGGCAGATACTTCTAAAATCATGTCGGAGAATGATTGGCCGACCTCGGGTGTCAACCTAGAACATGAGGGTATAGAGGTTTATTTGATGTTCTGTATTTAATTTATGAATTTATTCTTATATATATCATATTTATACATGAACTATCACTCTTACTATATTTGTTTATATAGAGCTGGTGGTGGCCTATATAGATTTACTCACACCCTGTTCGGGCTATCGTTTGGTACCTGAGTAGACTTTATGGATGCAGGTATGGACAAGGAAAAGGGGATCTATTCCTGATTGTTTGATTTTATAGTTGGTAATGGAGCTTGGAGATGGGACAAATCATGGGGTTTGATACTGGTGTTGAGAGTCTTTATTTTGAGTATGTTTTTTTTTTGTTTTTTACTTGTTTGAATTTTATCACTACATTAGTATGACATTATAGTATGACATTTCATGGTTTGATTATATTAGATTGGTTTTACTATTTCCTTTTTATCTTCTAGAGTTGATGTTGGAAAAAAATCTATCAAGGTAACATTGTAGTGTTTTTGGGTTAATTGTGTTTGTTGAAAAATCTATTTTACAAGGCCAATTGTGAAGTTCCAGAGAGATTTTTAACACGATATATCAAAAATGATCCAAGACAAAGGAATGGATTCTCTGGAGGTGGTATAGAAATGTGATTATTTAGGGTGGAAAAGTTTCCTAGTGTTTTCCAAATTTATGGTCCTAAAAATTGGGAGTTGTTTTTATGGAAAAGGATGGATTCTAGCATAGAAAATGGTTGAACCAAAATGAATCTAAGGATGTTTTCACTTTTATAGATTGTATAGTAGCTATAATATGTAGACCAAAAAAAGGTATGCAGAACCACAAAGGAATATGTTTTTTTCAAATGAAATCACTGAATTTTGGATACTGAAAATGACTATGTGCTATGAGATCAACATAGTAAATTAGTTCGTAGTAGGATCATCGTTTTTGAATGGAATTGATAATTTAGGCCACCACAAAGGTAAATGCACTATGTGAACTGCGTGGAAAAATCAATTCATGGGAGGCTCATCATTTTTGGATGAGGATGATGAATTAAGGGAATTATAAATGAATCAGGCACTATACAAACTTTATTTCACATAAAATACCTGGTGATGGATAATCCACAAGGAGTTTTCTATAATTGTGATTAGTGGGGTTTGTAGATATATTTTTCTATATAAATACCCCTAATAATATAATTCATCAAAATTAAATTTTATCAAAGAGGATTATCACTATAATAATTGATCTAAGTCTAAAAGTGGTCCATGGAAGTATAAGTGGTTCATGAAGGAGGTATTCCTAGAAGGAGAAATTGGTTCGTGAGGGAGGATTCCACGAAGGCATAGTTTACAAAGGAGGTTTTTTTGGAGGCCACTATAGCTTGTAAAGGAAATATGATTGATGAGGAGTAATTAGTTTGCAAATATAAGGTCAACTGAAAAGATGAGGTGGCTTGTGAATCACTCATCCTACACAATGCAAGGGTTTTCTTGAAGGGTATTACGCAATTCATAAAGGAGTGAAAATAATTCATAAAATGCATCTCTACAAGTAAAAAACCACATGGTGAAGTGTATTTCATCTACTAGGTGATAATATGGCTACATGGAAAACTTACGTGTGAAAAGATTATAAGGTTATCATGAAAGGAGATACATGATAGGATTACCCAGTGAATAGTATCACTGTTACATCTCAATTATGAAGGAGAAGAAGAAGACAGAGGATCTTCACCATCCAACTATATTTATAGAAGGATTTTATTCCCTGATACATAAAAGGTAGTGAAAGGAAGACTTGGAATCTATTGAAGATATTTCTAGATATATATAATATGTAATTTCTATTTCTATAGAAAAGAGAAGTTTTTTTTATGTTTCTAGAATGTGGAAGTGCTACATCATGGTGTTTTCAAAAAAATGAAGGAGAAGCCAAGAAATAACTTCAACAGAGAATCTACCTACAAATGAGGATGCATTCATTATTGATGACGAAGGGACCTACATGTCCATATACTATGTGTGAATCCTTTTTGGAGTAGTGAGTAGAGGAAGATGAAGAAGGTGATTCTTTCCACTGTTAGTGATCCATAAAAGGAAATATTGAGGGAGTGACCCATGTGACGCAGTGAGCTATCCCAACATCTTGTATTGCAGTGATCCTAGGTATAGAGGTAATCTAGACCGAAGATTATATTGGTAATGAGATTTAGTAGATTTGATATATTAGTACATTGTCATTGTATGATCCTTATATGTATCCCAATGAGGGTGGACCAAGTAAAAATAGGTGTGTCCCTGTTCTTACTTTCCTTCTTTAGTTTCTAGGCATCATCACAAGATAATGTTGGAAAGGATAATATAAATATAAAAACATAAAAGAAAATGTAGTGAACCTTATAATAAAGAGATCAAGATCAAGTGGGGAAATAGTAATTTCAAAAATAACATCCACACCCTGATTCAACCCCCTCTGAGGGTATCTAATCCCCTCTTAGAGATAATAATTGATTTATATTGATTTTTACTGTGTTTTTATGCGATTATTGTTCGGCATCGGATGGAATAGTATCCCAACTATACATATCATATCTTCACCACTAGGTAGCATCCTCTTGAATACGGGGAGGCGCACCTGAGGAAAGGTGGTGACCCATCTCGGTAACATGAGAGGGAACTAGGATGGGGGCATTACAATCATCTCCCCCTCTATTAGATAAAAAGTACATGTCTCGATCCTCTATCTCTCTACAAAGACTGTAATGATCTGGTAATCTATGAAGTTGAAATCACACTTCACTACACCATAAAAACTTTTCGGTAAAAAATAAGTGATGATGGTAGGAGGGAGTGCAGTATGATGGAAGTGGTGTGACTGTCGTATGGTTAAAGAAGGAACATGATGCCTCTCTAATACAAGATGAGAAATATGTCTATCCTAGAAGGTGATAAAATTAAGGTTCTATATATCTATATTTTATATAGTTATTAATATTTATAGTTAGTATAATATATTTTTTAAAATATATTTTTAGTAAATAAAAGTAAGGAAATGAGGTACGTAGTTACTATTCATAATGAAACACGATGAAAACAATGTACCAGATAAAATGGGATTGTAAATTGATCTATTTTCTATAATAAATCTATACAATGGAATGATAATACTAGAGGAGTTTTTAATGGTATGAAATCTCTCAAACATTTAAAGTGCATGAGATTCAAGCTAGGGAATACATAGTGTTTTTTCATGAAGAAAAATATTTTTTTTGGATTTTCAAGAATAATGCTTACATGAACATGTCGGTGCTCAAGATGGTCTTCAAATATAAAATAAAACCAACTTTTTTGTTATTTATTTAGTGAATCTTACATTTTTATGTTTTTTGGTATATTGTCTACCTTTTTGTAGTCATTTCTACCTTTATATGGGAAGATATTATCAGTATGAATATTTATTTTACCTATACGTAGCTTATTGACTTTTAGTTTTACCTCTATGAAAACTATGATCTACCATTAAATAATCATAATTGTCTTTGGAATATTAATTATGATAATTTTTTTAAATAACATTCTAATAACTCAATTCACTCTATGCCTACATGATATTTTTAAACCATTTTATTGATTTTTAATATATATATATATATATACTATTCTTAACATTTCCAAAATTTTCAATCACATATCAATAAATAAACTTTCATGAAATACCAAAATACATGCTGATTCTAAAATGATAAGGAATATTTTTTTGGGGAATATCGCATGAAAAAATCTAGGGTACAATAATATTTTTACACAAAAATGATAAAATACATAGATTTGGTCAATAGTGATGTGTAGTGGAGAACCCTCCTTACATTTTGGAACATTTATGATAAGTTTTACCTATATTATGACATATACATCATCATAGTCTCACCCATATTCTAGAGGATAATCCATCTTGTTTATAATATTAGTATACATTGGCCTCCCCTAGGGACACAACCTAGTTATATCTGAGACCAAAGTTGATTGATCAATAGGTAAGGTAAAATAATTAAACTTGCTAAAAAACAGCCAAGATTAACTATAGTAGTCAACCAAAGAGTTCACGTAATATACTAGATTGATAAAGGGTTCCTAAAATAATTTCAATAATGTAAAAGATATAATGTCATGTTCACATAGACATATCAATTCCTAGAAATAACCAAAATCACAATACCTTTTCTCTAGTAATACCACTAGCACCCAACCACTATTTCTTGTGAGTGGGTCATGTCACTCATTTACATCAAAGTGGTTCCCTAATCGATCAATGCTTTGAGAAAAAAATGATAATGTGTTATGTAATATCCTATCAATGTCTCTTTAGAAGTTGTGACCAAAGTGTATCCTCTAAAGCATCCCCTGATAAGCTTATTGGGAGAGTTCATTAAAGTACTTTACATAATGACAGAATTTCTTCATTACTAATCCTATGGTTGGTAGTCTATGAACAACCTTGAATGCATAATTTATGAACTCCACAATATTAGCAGTTATATTGGCATATATCCTGCCACCAGCACATGCCAATAACTATTTTCCCTTCAAAATCAATGTAACATAATCGAAAACATATTGAATAGCTATTCAAATTCCTTCTAGCTGCTCATCAACTTTCCCTATTATAGTTTGTACACTGAAATAAGAATACATCAATGCATTTAAATGGATATATTTTTTTTAAAATATAAATTAGTTAAAAAACATTCCCAACTTGATGATTACATACTTTATTACCCAATATTTAAAATACTTATTGAAATTATTTGAAATAAGTTTGATATAATATCTAAGATAACCATTACAGTCATTCCATAAAAACCCTTCACTATTAATATCCTCTAGAACCACTCAATTAAAAATAGATATCAAGAAAACACCTTCGATTTATGTTACATGCATGAATATATAGTCCAAAAACCAACTCCATGACTCAAAGTTCTCATTTACTATAATAGAAAATTCTGGTTGAAGAAGGGAATGATTACCATATTGTGAGGTAGTAATGAGTAATACACATGTATAATTTCTATAAATAAAAGTTATATCGACCCAAATGAATTGTTTACAATAAGGAAATGTGGTTATACATGGCCTAAATTTATAGAATTTCCTATGAAACTTTTTCTTTATTTGATTAACCTGAATATCATGGTATACATACTCAATAGTGTCAAGATGATAAACTAATAGACTTTTGGGAGACAACAATCCCATTATCCATGGAAAAACATTACATTATTCATCCTAATCACCATATAATTTTATAATTAGTTTTTATTTTTTTATCCATGCTTTGGTAAAAGAAATCCTATATTTGAACAAATGTGACACTCATTCTTAAATGAGTGACACAGGAACATCCACACATGTTCATATCATCTCAACAAAAATAGTTGATATAAAATATGTATATATTGTGAAATGATCCTTTCAAAATATTTGGTGTACATAAGTATGTGGGAACTCCAATTTATTTATCTTAAAACATGAAAAAAATTTATCATATATTTCATGTGTGTAAAATTTACATCAGTACTCAAAATTTTCACATAGATTGATGCATTTTTCCTTATTGAAGTCATCAATAAAAAATGAAATATTTCACTCTATGTGGTATTTCTTAAATACATTTATAAATTCACTTTTAGTTTCAAAATATTGTCTAATATACATGTTGTTATCAGTTTTAGTAGTTGAGTAACCTTGAAATACTAGGAATTCAGTACTTGGTGTAATCAAACTCTAATAAAACACGTGTTCGTGTGAAATTCACTCTGCTAAGGAAGTTAATAAGGGAGGATAGTTACCACTCACTAGTTCTTGTATATCGATCAGGGTAACCTCACAAGGTTAATTGGACACATATTTCCCACCCACATCATCTCCTATCACATCATCAGATACTTCCTTAGTAGAGAAAGTCTCAATCATTAAATCAAGAGTTTCAATAGGAATGTATCCTAATTTTTTTTCATATTATTATTATCTTCTTCATAATTAGTCTATGTTACTAGATTCAAATTATAAAACAATGAATGATAATTTTTTAAAGGACCAAATTCAAAATATTTCTCATAATATGGTTTAGTAGTAGTAGGTCTCACCTCATCTATAACTGAAATATCGACATATAATTCCATTAGACCATTACTACATTGGTTCCTGAACAACAGTGATGCTCCCACCCAATCCTCATCAGTGAGAAAAGGATACTCAATTTTCCATATATGATAAATATATCAAATATATTGATATTTTATTGATGTAATTACCAAATAAACCCTTAGTTTTTATTGATTATGAATCATCGTACAATTTTTTTCAATGCCACACATTCCTGAATATTAATAAATTTTATATGCAGAAAACTATAGATAAACCCATGATTGTTATAAATTAATTCACCATTGCAATATATCGATATAGACATGATTACCTAGAAATAATATTTTTAAATAATTATATATATCCCTAAATAATCATGATATTATTAACATCTTTTAATTATTTGTTATTAAATAATGATGGATTTTTCATGAGAATTTTTATATGGATTGGTTTACTTTTAATCAATAAACCAACCAAAACCTAATGGAAAACACTTGGAGCTGCCAATATCTCAGATTCTAGTACACATCGATCTATGTTTCGGCCATGGTGTATAAACCAGCATCAAACCTCAACACCTCTAGTGGAGCCTCCTTTTATTACGATAATACTCACTTGAAAGTGAGGGGTTCTAGGGGTTTAAGAGACAAAATATTTTACTATGGAAACATAGGCCCTAACATTATTATAGAGTGGGATTACATGAAGGTCATCAAGGAAGAAATAAAATGATATTATTATAAATTATATAGCGAAAAAAATAATAATTACTCATTCAATAACATAAATAAATTGGTTGGTCATCTCAAGATCAATCATCGTTCAATAATCTTACAAAGGTTTTTTAGGATATTTATTATATTGTGCATAAAGTAAATGTATAGTAATATTATTTTTAAACATAATTATATATATTACTATATAGTTATATAAGTAATGATATAAATTAATTATAAATATTAACATTTGTCATATTAATAATAGTAATAATATATATACATATATCTAATTAATGATTTAAATTAACAATAAGATGTTTTTTACATTTAATTAATGATTGTAATAATATATTATAACTTTATAAAAAATTATATATATTAAATAATATATATATATTTAAATAATGATGACTTGATCTTGATATTTTTTCTATGGATTGGTATATTATTAATCAATAAACCAACCAAAACCTAGTAGGAAACTCCTAGAACCTATATTGTCTCATATTTCAACAACTTCCATTATTTTTTGAGTCATGGTGTATAAATATAGTATAGAACATAAACACATACTATATAGCCTACTTTTATTACAATATTACTCAAAATTATGTGAGGGGTTCTATGGTATTGGAATACAAAACAATTTACCATGGACACACATACCCTTACATTTTTGGAAAGATGAATGAAATGTAGGTCATTAATAAAGCAATAAAATACAATTATTTACAATTATATAACCAAATAAAAAATAATTATGACATGCGATTTGTATCATGTAATGGTCAGTTTTCTCAAGATTAGTCAATACTCAACTCTTACCACATATTTTTTAGGTTAGTTCTAATGTTTTTCATATATTAAATATATAATAATATTTTTTTAAATATAATTATATGTATTAATAAATATTTGTGCCATTAATGGTATATATATTATTCAATCAATGATAAGAAATTATATGTTTAATTTATGATATACATTTTTTTATTCATATTTTTAAATATAAAATTGTTATGCTATATATATATAATCATATTTGAATGAATTTAATGCTATTTTATATAATATATTATCAATAATATAATTTTAAAAAATATATTTAGTTAGAATAATTTTATCTATCTATATATCCAATAATATATTGTAAATTTATATTAATTTAAATAAAATATATATTATTATAAATACATATAAATATATTCAAATGTAATTCTTAATATTCAAAATTGTATTTATACAAATACATTTTTTAATCAATTATATATCCTAAATATAAATAATATTTTTCTATACAAATTTTTTCATAATATTATATATATATTTATAATGATTTTTTAAATATTATTAATATTAATTTTTTATGCAACTAAAGAAAATAAAATTATTTAAATTTATATGACCAAAAATATATTATCAAGTTATTTTAATTTAAATATAATAAATAAATTCATATATATATATTTTCTAAATTTATTACATTTTATTAAATAAAAATATTTTTTATAAAAAATTGCTCATAATATTTATTATTTAGAATTAGTATTTTTTAAAAGATATTATATTGAATTTTGTAATATATATATATATATATATCAATTTATATATTGTAAATTTAATTAAATTTAAATATGATAAAAAATATAATTTATATAATTTTTAAATTTATTTAGATAGAATAATTTTGTTTATCTAATAATATATTTTTAATTTATTTTAATTTAAATATAATATGTAATATTATATTTATTTATAAATATATTAAAATATAGTTTTGAATATTCTAAATTATAATTATATATATACATTTCTATAAGAAATTATATTTTTCTAATTAAAAATAACATTATTTGATACCCAATTACTCATAATTAAACATGATTTAAAATACCCAAACAACATTTTAAATTTCTTAAATATTTCAACATAATCTAAATAATACATAGAATAAAAAAATTAAATTATACATTCATATAATCATAAAATTTAAATAAATAAATCATGTAAATAAAATCAATAAAAAAATTTAAAAAAACTATAAAAAAGAAATTTTTCCGTTCCTGAATTCTGTAAACAATAACTTGAGAGATAAAAACCAATTTTCTAATGGATTATAAGAAATTTTAAGTGGTAGAAACTGTAAAGACCAGTAAAAATCAAGGGAAATTTTTTCTTAATTTTCTTTGGAATTTTACAAGAGCGCGGTTTCTGACGGCACCTGATTCCGAGGCCCGGAGTGCCCGGAATAAATTTCCGAAGTTTGGCTCGGGTACGTTCAGTGAACGAACGAGCGGGAATTTTCTAACTTTTGATCTGGTGCTCGGAATTGAAATCCGAGGGCACCGATGAACTCGCAGCGCCGATATTCGCTTAAGGAGACCTTTTCCGAGGTTGCGTTTATTTCGGGATGAGAGTTAGTTTTTGGGAGTTTAGAATAAGTTAAATAAAAATTGTGGATTGCATATTTTTATTTAAACTTATTAGTTAACTTCTCTCAAAGGAAGTTAGGGGTGGGACCCACACCCACTTAACCTCCCTTGAGAGGATTAAGTGTGGTGGGGCCCACACGAACCCTAAACTTTTCATCTTCTCCCAACTCCCTTAACCCCTCTTTAAATGACATGAGTTATTTAATTTTGGAGTTATCCTTTTTGAATTTCAAACCTTTGAAATTCATTTGTTAAGTTTGTGAATAAAATAAGCTCTTATCTTATTTTGTTGGGTTAGAACTCTTTGGCCATCTTGAGAGCTTTTGAGAGTTTTTCCTTCTTCTTCAAACTTTGACGAAGAACGCTCAAGCTTTGACGAAGAACGCTCAACCTCCGACGAAGAACGCCGCTCCTCTCTTCTTCGTCTTCCGTGTCAATGAAAGGGAACGCCGCTTCCTCCTCGGACTCTCTTCGTCGGCATACGAAGATTCGCCAACAACGTACCTCTTCGGACATACCTCATCGTCATCAGATTTGACGAACGACGACCGCGACGCCCGACCTTCGCGACGTTGTCTTCTGCCGGACGTTGACAAATCTTCGAACCTATACCCAAGGTAGGGGTTGTTGTTATTTGTTTATTTATTTATCCTTGTTTGTGGTTCTTGCATGACTAACGTAAGGATTTTAAATAAGTGTTATTGTTTAACGTGAGGGGGCCGGACCGCATGAACACGGCCGAACCCCCTCCTTCATTCTTGATGTTTTATATTGCGGATGAATCAAGGTGGCGTGGTGCCGTCGCACCACGCGGATATTCGCCCGAATCTTATTACGTGACGCCGTCGTGCCGCGCCATGGAAGAATCATAAAGAACGCGATGTCGTCGCGCCGCGTTGAAGGAAATCAAAGACGCGGCGGAGGGGCACGGTGCCGTCGCACCGCGCCGGATGACGAACACCACGGCCGGTTCCGGGCCGCGGCGGGACGAGAAGACCGGCGGTCGGGCCGCCGGCGTCGGAAGCCGAAAAGGGGACCGGATTTTCCGGTCCCGTTGGAGAAAACCGGCCGGCAGTTGGCCGGCCGGAAGGTCAAAGGCCGGGGGAAATAAATTCCCCCGGCCACCTCTAAAACCCCCCTCATTTAAGAGGGGGGCGGTTTCCTTTGGGGGGGCAGGCGGCCCCCCGGTTTAATCAAACAGGCCCCAACGAGGGGGGCCGTTTTCCAAAAAGGGCGCGGCACATATGCCGCGCCGCCACTCCAAGAAGCGGGGGGCTTTGCCCCCCCCCCCCCCTGCGCGCTGCCTCCATGCGGCGCCAGGCCGCCGCGCCGCCAGGCTGCCGCACCGCCGCGCCGCCAGCCGGCCGGTCCGAGTCAGACCCGGGTCGGGCGACCCGGTTCGAGCCGACCCAGGGGGGTCGGGCCGGGTCGGCCCGGACCCGGACCCCCCCGTTTCGAATCAGTTTCGGTCTATTCACCATAACATGAGCCACATACCTCCGATTGACGAACTGTCTGCGGAAACGCGATCCTTGAATCGAGACGGTCGTTTCGATATATCGCACTCAAAGTTTCGGAACACTTTGAGTTCGGCCGGGTTGGTTCGTTCACGAAACCAACCGGGCCTTCGGAGCGGAAACGCGCATATCTTGAGCTACAGACGTCCGATTGACGTGTCGTCAGCTTTGTTGTGTTCCTCTTAGTGAGACAGTTCTTTTGGCATGCTCCGCCCGAAGTTTGGACGCAGGTGGAGTACGGTCAGGTTGGTTTTGCCTTAAAAACCAACCGGGCCCCGGGGACGAAAATGCCAATAACTCTCAGACCGGGCGTCCGATCGACGCGCCGTCTGTTGCGTTGAGTTCTTGTTGACGATACGGAACTTTTGGATACATCAACTCTGGACTTTGTGACAGTTGATGTATCAGCCTCTCGGCTTGTGGAGCGGATCCTCCGAACGAGCTTGCTGTGTGCGGGAACCTTAGTGCTGGCTGCGACTGTTACTGTGACTTCTACTACTACTACTGCTACTGTGACTGCGACGACGACAGTACAGAGATCCTGTGTGGATTCGACGACGACGACTACAGCACTCAGCGATCCTACGTGGATCAGTGCTACAGGTCCTGTGTGGGCCCGATCCTGTGTGGGTCCGATCCTCTGTGGGTCTTTGCGCTCAGTGGTCCTGTGTGAACCAGCGCCTACATGTCCTACGTGGGCCCGATCCTGTGTGGGTCTTTTGCGGGGGTTAGTTACCTATCGATCCTTCATGGGTCCGACGACTTAGATGGATCAGAGATCATCTTTATCGTCTTTTGAAGAAGTATACCTGTGTGAGCTGAATCCTTTTTCTTTCCTGTTTGGATTGTGTTGTGCAATCTTGTGTGGATTACATTTTCATTTCCTGTGTGGAATACGTTTACTTTCCTGTGTGGACTGAGTTGTACCTGGGCCCGGAGGTTGGAGCATATTTGAAAATTGATGACTTAGGTATATGTATGGGCATATACCTAGGCAGTGTCGGTTGTTACTTCGTGATTGTACCTTTCTTCGTGGTTTATCCTCTGTGGATTTGAGAGACCTTCAGGGGTCTCGGGGTCCCTACTGAGTAGCTTATACTCACCCCTGCACGGGCTTTGCCCGCACTACGTTGTGTTGGTTGCAGACGACGGACAGCGTTGATCTTAGCTGAGGCTTGCAGAGCAGGACGGTACCTGGAGGTGGACCACTGGACGGGACGTACTCGGAGCGGACGGCGGGACCCGTGGAGCAGTGGAGCTATCTGTACCCACCCTTCAGGTGGGATTTCCAGTGGACAGCTCGGTGTAGCGGCTTTTACTTTTCAGTTGTTGTTTTCCCTTTCGAGTTGTACTTTACTTTCAGTTTGGGTTTGTATACTGGCCCATTTACTTTTACGCACTTTTAGTTGTACTCTGCTTTTGCTTGGTGTGTGTTTACTTTACAAAGGCAATGCCTTCCCTTTTTACCGGGATATACGCCTTGGTGCTAGTCGCCAGCCCCTGGCCTATGGAAGGCGGGCTTGGGGTAGTCACGGCACGGACCCCGAGGGCGGGTCATGACAAATTGGTATCAGAGGAGTTCGGTTCTACTGCGAACTCTGATCTTTTCTATGTGAAGCAATAATGTTTAGCGTATTGAGTGTGGTTATCAGTCCAGGGAGTCCAGTGTTGGTGCGGCGGCCGACGTATGTGTACACCAGGACCCTGACTTCTGATATCCGACTTAATGCACGAAAACAATGATTGCATGTGTGTTTCAAAGTTTTCTTTGTGATTACTTATATCAGCTCACTAGGTATAATGTTCTGACTGTGGCGCACCTGTTTCCTTTTCAGGATGGCCCCACGACGGCAGCCAGCTAGGGTTCCGAGAGTCGAGCGTGACGACAGCCCACCGAGCGACGAGGCCTCGGTGCAGGGCCCTTTGTCAGCAGTGGCACCGGCGGTAGCTCTACCCGCCGAGCCCCCGATGCTTCCAGGAGCAGCCGCTGACGATGCACGTCGCCTCAGCGCACTGCATGAGTTTCAGCGCCAGCGACCACCCAGGTTTCGCGGGGAGACGGATCCCCAGGCAGCAGAGGACTGGCTGGAGGCAGTGGTACGTGTGTTTAGGCTAGTGAGGACACCAGCAGACCTCATGGTGATCCTCGCTGCGAGCCTACTACATGCAGCAGCAGGACGATGGTGGAGCTTGATGATCCAGGTGCACGATGAGGCATCTCTACTTTGGACGGACTTTGAGAGCCTCTTCCACTCGGAGTTCGTCCCAGCCACCCTTCGTGCGGTTCGTATCCAGGAGCTTCTTCAGCTGCGACAGGGCAGCACGACGGTCGCTCAGTACTCGGCGAGATTTACTGATCTCTCGCGCTACTCGACCGACATGGTACGAGACCCATTCTTCCGGGCCCGGACCTTCGAGCAGGGTTTGAGACACGAGATCAGGGCATCGCTGATCTCCCTCAGCATACCGACTCAGACAGAAGTATTGGACCGGGACCTTCTGATCGAGAGCTTCCTTGCTGAGTCTACACCAGCGCAGCGACCCACCGCACGGCGGCACGTGGCAGAGTCATCTGCAGCAGGCAGTCGACGGATGACTCAGGGGACCAGACAGACCAGACCTTCGGGCAGACGACCTCAGGATACTGGCTCAGCAGTGCGGGGCACACAGCGAGGAGCCAGTCTTTCGAGAGGCAGACAGTGCTACTCGTGCGGCGGGCATGGCCACATGGCTCGGGACTGCCCGACCCGCCGTGCCGAGGAGCACCAGTCGGTTGAGGGACCACCGAGGCAGAGGCAGAGGGTCGACCGTGGCGGTCCGCAGGGAGGAGGCGGACGAGGCAGAGGAGCTGGACGAGCAGCCGGTGGTGGGCGACGCTTTGAGGCTCTGCCACCACCACCACCAGGAGGTCCACCCCGACCACAGGGAGCTGGCAGGCAGAGACAGGCACAGATCCAGACAGTAGAGGCCTACGACCACGGCGCACCCGAGATGATTCGAGGTACTATCTATGTCTATTCCACCCTTGCTGCAGTTCTTATAGACACAGGAGCGAGTCACTCTTTCATAGCCGCTGCCCTTGTTCGGAGCTCGGAGATTCCGACAGAGCCGTTGGCTCGATCCTTACGGTTAGAGACTCCTACGGGAGCAGACTCGATGATTACGCACTGGTGCCGGCAGTGTGAGATTACTCTAGGAGGTGAGAGCTTCGGCTGGGATCTTCTTGTAGCAGTGTCAAGGCCTTACGACGTCATCTTGGGCATGGATTGGCTATCTACGGTCCATGCGCAGGTTGACTGTTTTAGGCGCAAGGTGCGATGTGTACGCACCGACGGGAGCAGGTTCACCTTCACCGGCGAGAAGGGAGCCTTAGCAGCACATGATGGACTTCCGCGGAGGAGAGTACAGCCCATTACTCATCAGTTAGCTAGCCTCATCCTTGGAGCAGTTGACATGCGGAGTCCTGGTTTTCCTGCAGTGGTGGATCAGTTTGCGGACGTTTTTCCCGACGACATTCCAGGGCTACCTCCTCGCAGAAAGGTAGAATTTTATATTGACTTGTACCCCGGGACAGCCCCGATATCCACTCCAGCATATCGGATGGCCCCCGCCGAGCTTCGAGAGCTACGGGTACAGTTGGAGGACTTGCAGGGCAAGGGGTTCATCCGACCCAGTGTTTCACCCTGGGCTTCCCCAATATTATTCGCCAAGAAGGTGGACGGGAGCTTGCGAATTTTTGTTGACTATCGTCGCCTGAACCAGGTGACAGTGAGGAACAAATATCCGCTACCGAGGATTGATGACATCTTTGATCAGCTCAAGGGAGCACGGTGGTTCTCGAAGATAGACCTCAGGTCAGGCTATCATCAGCTCAGAGTCAGAGACGAGGATGTGCAGAAGACAGACTTCAGATGTCGGTATGGCCACTATGAGTTCTTGGTTATGCCTTTCTGTGTAACCAATGCTCCAGTAGTGTTCATGGCTCTCATGAACATGATCTTTCAGCCATACCTCGATCGGTTTGTCGTGGGCTTCATCGACGACATTCTGATTTACTCTACGACTGAGGAGGAGCATGCCTATCACTTGCGAGTTGTACTAGACACACTCCGAGAGCACCAGCATTATGGTAAGCTCTCGAAGTGCCAGTTCTGGATATGTGAGGTCCACTTCTTGGGACACGTTATCTCTGAGGCGGGAGTTGCAGTGGATCCCGCGAAGATTGAGGCTGTCTTAGCTTGGGAGCCACCCAGGAGCGTGACTGAGGTTCGGAGTTTCTTGGGACTAGCTGGATACTATCGGAGATTCGTGCCAGACTTCTCTAGAGTTGAGGCACCACTCACAGCTTTGACGAAGAAGGGAAAACCCTTCGTGTGGTCAGACAGATGTCAGCAGAGCTTCCAGGAGCTGAGATAGAGATTGACTAGCGCACCTATCTTGAGGTTGCCTGAGGAGGGAGTAGGGTACGTAGTCTACTGCGATGCATCAGGGACCGGACTCGGTTGTGTTCTGATGCAGGAGCGGGCAGTGATCGCCTATGGATCACGTCAGTTGAGGCCGCATGAGCAGAACTACGGTACCCATGACCTGGAGCTAGCAGCAGTGGTCTTCGCTCTAAAGACATGGCGACACTACCTGATGGGTGAGCGCTTTACAGTCTATTCCGATCATCAGAGCCTCAGGTATATATTCTCGCAGAAGGACCTGAACCTGAGACAACGGCGATGGCTCGAGTTCCTCCAGGACTATGACTTTGAGATAGTCTATACTCCTGGGAAGGGGAATGTAGTAGCCGATGCACTTAGCAAGAGGACGGGCATTCAGCTACTTGAGGAGGCGACGGAGCTGCTAGCCTCTTTGAGAATATCCTTCGTGGATAGAGATGGAGCAGCCTTCCTTCAGTCTCTCACAGTCACTCCTCCACTACTGCAGTGAGTCAGGGAGGCACAGCGTGGGGACGCTGACTGTGAGACACGGCGTGCACAGATATCCTCGGGACAGACACCTGATGGTTTCTCCCTTGGAGTAGAGCACGACATCCTTTTCAGAGGACGTACCATGGTACCAGTCGCTTTGCGAGAGGAAGTGCTGAGAGAGTTTCACACTTCTCCTTTGGCGGTACATCCTGGAGTGGCAAAGATGTACCAGGACCTCAGATGACAGCACTGGTGGCCAGGCATGAAGAAGGCAGTAGCAGAGTTCGTTTCTCGATGCCTCACCTGCCAGCAGGTGAAGGCAGAGCATCAGGTACCAGCAGGCTTGGTACAGCCCTTGGAGGTTCCGGAGTGGAAGTGGGATGGCATATCTATGGACTTCGTGACTAGACTTCCACGCACTTCCAGAGGTCACGACTCCATCTGGGTGATTGTTGACCGACTCACCAAGTCGGCACACTTCTTACCCATCAGAGAGCAGGGCTCAGTGGAGAGCTTGAGACATCTCTACGTTCAGGAGATTGTGCGGCTCCATGGTGTGCCATCATCTATCATATCCGATCGAGATGCCCTCTTTACTTCCCGGCTTTGGAAGGGGTTACAGGAGGCATTCGGGACGTAGCTATGTCTGAGCACAACCTTTCACCCTCAGACGGATGGTCAGACGGAGAGGACCATTCAGACTCTCGAGGACATGCTCCGCGCATGTGTTCTCGACTTTGGTCGTAGCTAGGAGGACCACCTACCCTTGGTGGAGTTTGCCTACAACAACAGCTACCACTCCACCATCGGAATGGCATCGTACGAGGCGTTGTACGGTCGACCTTGTAGATCTCCTTTGTGCTGGACAGACCCTGGGGAGTCAGCACTTGTGGGACCGGAGATGGTCCAGGCCACGACAGAGAAGGTCCAGGTCATCCAGGAGCGGATGAGGACAGCTCAGAGCCAGCAGAAGTCATATGCTGACAGGAGGCGGAGGCCACTAGAGTTCGAGGATGGCGACCACGTCTTCTTGCGGGTCTCACCTCGACGTGGTATTCGGAGATTTGGCCGAGGCGGCAAGTTATCTTCGCGCTTCATCGGACCCTTCCAGGTCCTCAGCAGGGTTGGCGAGGTGGCTTATCGCCTGGCTCTGCCACCTCAGTTGCACCGGGTGCACGACGTCTTCCACGTATCTCAGCTGAGGAGATACGTGCACGACCCGACACACATCATTGACCATGGGGAGCTTGACGTTGACGATGTGGCGACTTTTACGGAGGTCCCGGTGGAGATAGAGGATCGACAGGAGAGAGTCCTGCGTGGGCGATCGATTCCTCTTGTGCGCATCAGATGGCAGCATGGGAATCTCCAGGAGAGCACATGGGAGCGGGAGGCTCAGATGCGTGCTCAGTACACTCATTTGTTTCCCTAGTTTTTGATGTATCTTTACGGGGACGTAAAGCCCTGAGGTGGGAGTAATGTAAAGACCCGTAAAATTCAAGGGAAATTTTTTCTTAATTTTCTTTGGAATTTTACAAGAGCGCGGTTTCTGACGGCACCTGATTCCGAGGCCCGGAGTGCCTGGAATCAATTTCCGAAGTTTGGCTCGGGTACGTTCAGTGAACGAACGAGCGGGAATTTTCTAACTTTTGATCCGGTGCACGGAATTGAAATCCGAGGGCACCGATGAACTCGCAGTGCCGACATTCGCTTAAGGAGACCTTTTCCGAGGTTGCGTTTATTTCGGGATGAGAGTTAGTTTTTGGGAGTTTAGAATAAGTTAAATAAAAATTGTGGATTGCATATTTTTAGTTAAACTTATTAGTTAACTTCTCTCTAATGAAGTTAGGGGTGGGACCCACACCCACTTAACCTCCCTTGAGAGGATTAAGTGTGGTGGGGCCCACACGAACCCTAAACTTTTCATCTTCTCCCAACCCCCTTAACCCCTCTTTAAATGACATGAGTTATTTAATTTTGGAGTTATCCTTTTTGAATTTCAAACCATTGAAATTCATTTGTTAAGTTTGTGAATAAAAAAAGCTCTTATCTTATTTTGTTGGGTTAGAACTCTTTGGCCATCTTGAGAGCTTTTGAGAGTTTTTCCTTCTTTTTCAAACTTTGACGAAGAACGATCAAGCTTTGACGAAGAACGCTCAAGCTCCGACGAAGAACACCGCTCCTCTCTTCTTCGTCTTCCGTGTCAACGAAAGGGAACGCCGCTTCCTCCTCGGACTCTCTTCGTCGACATACGAAGATTCGCCAACGACGTACCTCTTCGGACGTACCTCATCGTCATCGGATTTGATGAACAACGACCGCGACGCCCGACCTCCGCGACGTTGTCTTCCGCCGGACGTTGACAAATCTTCGAACCTATACCCAAGGTAGGGGTTGTTGTTATTTGTTTATTTATTTATCCTTGTTCGTGGTTCTTGCATGACTAACGTAAGGATTTTAAATAAGTGTTATTGTTTAACGTGAGGGGGCCGGACCGCATGAACACGGCCGAACCCCCTCCTTCGTTCTTGATGTTTTATATTGCGTATGAATCAAGGTGGCGTGGTGCCGTCGCACCACGCGGATATTCGCCTGAATCTTATAACGTGACGTCGTCGCCCCACCCCATGGAAGAATCATCAAGAACGCGACGCCGTCGCGCCGCGTTGAAGGAAATCAAAGGCGCAGCGGAGGGGCGCGGTGCCGTCGCACCGTGCCGGATGAAGAACACCGCGGCCGGTTCCGGGCCGCGGCGGGACGAGAAGACCGGCGGCCGGGCCGCCGGCGTCGGAAGCCGAAAAGGGGACCGGATTTTCCGGTCCCGTTGGAGAAAACCGGCCGGCAGTTGGCCGGCCGGAAGGTCAAAGGCCAGGGGAAATAAATTCCCCCGGCCAGCTCTAAAACCCCCCTCATTTAAGAGGGGGCGGTTTCCTTTGGGGGGGCAGGCGGCCCCCCGGTTTAATCAAACAGGCCCCCACGAGGGGGGCCGTTTTCCAAAAAGGGCGCGGCACATATGCCGCGCCGCCACTCCAAGAAGCGGGGGGCTTTCCCCCCCCCCCCCCCCCCCCCGCGCTGCCTCCATGCAGCGCCAGGCTGCCGCACCGCCGCACCGCCAGGCCGCCGCGCCGCCGGCCGGCCGGTCCGGGTCGGGTCGACCCGGTTCAGGCCGACCCAGGGGGGTCGGGCCGGGTCGGCCCGGACCCAGACCCCCCCGTTTCGAATCTGTTTCGGTCTTTTGGCCATAACATGAGCCACAGACCTCCGATTGACGAACCGTCTACGGCAACGCGATCCTTGGATCGAGACGGTCGTTTCGATATATCACACTCAAGGTTTCGGAACACTTTGAGTTCGGCCGGGTTGGTTCGTTCACGAAACCAACCGGGCCTTCGAAGCGGAAACGCTCATATCTTGAGCTACGGACGTCCGATTGACGTGCCGTCAGCTTTGTTATGTTCCTCTTAGTGAGACGGTTCTTTTGGCTTGCTCCGCCCGAGGTTTGGATGCAGGTGGAGTACGGTCGGGTTGGTTTTGCCTTAAAAACCAACTGGGCCCCAGGGACAAAAATGCCAATAACTCTCAGACCGGGCGTCCGATCGACGCGCCGTCTGCTGCGTTGAGTTCCTGTTGATGATACGGAACTTTTGGATACATCAACTCTGGAATTTGTGACAGTTGATGTATCAGCCTCTCGGCTCGTGGAGCGGATCCTCCGAACGAGCTTGCTGTGTGCGGGAACCCTAGTGCTGGCTGCAACTGTTACTGTGACTTCTACTGCTACTACTGCTACTGTGACTGCGACGACGACAGTACAGAGATCCTGTGTGGATTCGACGACGACGACTACAGCACTCAGCGATCCTACGTGGATCAGTGCTACAGGTCCTGTGTGGGCCCGATCCTGTGTGGGTCCGATCCTGTGTGGGTCTTTGCGCTCAGCGGTCCTGTGTGAACCAGTGCCTACAGGTCCTACGTGGGCCCGATCCTGTGTGGGTCTTTTGCGGGGGTTAGTTACCTATCGATCCTTCGTGGGTCCGACGACTTAGATGGATCAGAGATCATCTTTATCGTTTTTTGAAGAAGTATACCTATGTGAGCTGAATCCTTTTTCTTTCCTGTGTGGATTGTGTTGTGCAATCCTGTGTGGATTACGTTTTTCTTTCCTGTGTGGAATACGTTTACTTTCCTGTGTGGACTGAGTTGTACTTGGGCCCAGAGGTTGGAGCGTATTTGAAAATTGATGACTTAGGTATTTGTATGGGCATATACCTAAGCAGTGTCGGTTGTTACTTCGTGATTGAACCTTTCTTCGTGGTTTATCCTCTGTGGATTTGAGAGACCTTCAGGGGTCTCGGGGTCCCTACTGAGTAGCTTATACTCACCCCTGCACGGGCTTTGCCCGCACTACGTTGTGTTGGTTGCAGACGACGGACAGCGTTGATCTTAGCTGAGACTTGTAGAGCAGGACGGTACCTGGAGGTGGACAACTGGACGGGACGTACTCGGAGCGGACGGCGGGACCCGTGGAGCAGTGGAGCTATCTGTACCCACCCTTCAGGTGGGATTTCCAGTGGACAGCTCGGTGTAGCGGCTTTTACTTTTCAGTTGCTGTTTTCCCTTTCGAGTTGTACTTTACTTTCAGTTTGAGTTTGTATACTGGCCCATTTACTTTTCCGAACTTTCAGTTGTACTCTGCTTTTGCTTGGTGTTTGTTTACTTTACAAAGGCAATGCCTTCCCTTTTTACCGGGATATATGCCTTGGTGCTAGTCGCCAGCCCCTGGCCTATGGAAGGCGGGCTTGGGGTAGTCACGACACGGACCCCGAGGGCGGGTCGTGACAGAAACTGAGAAATGAGGGGGTGATTCTGTGGGAAGTGTGAAATGCATTAACGCCTACACATGAAGTGTGAATGAGGTTCATGATTCTATTTTAATGATAAAATAAGCATATACCTTGTGCACGCTTCCTCACTGAAGGATGATGCATGAATGAATGTCCTATTTTAGAAAATATACCAATCCCTATCTTGTTTTTCAAAATAATTATTTCTTAAACCTAATTTAAAAAAATATAAAATATTTTTTTTTTAAATTTTTATTTATGGAAAATTCCAATAGATTAATAATTATGAAATGATTGGATTTCAATAAAAAAGGGTTGACATGATGGAGAATGGGGTGGGAAAAGATGCCTTAACAGTTTCTCCTAAAGTGCTATATGACCATACCCAACCAAGAAGATGAATATTACTGAGGATGCACTATAAAAAAATTGGCTCTTAGTAGTGGTTTTGGAAATCTCCACTAATAATTATGTTTACTAATGGGTTTTTAAAATCACTAATAAATATTTTAAAAAAACCTAATTTACCCTACTGCCCCTCCCCCACTCCAACTCAACCCCTGCAACCCTGTGGCCCCACGACCCCAATACCCTGACCCCCACCCCCCTGAGTACCCCCACTAACTCCCCCACCCTTTTCTACCATTCGTCGACTCCCCTCCCTCAATGCCGATGACCATCCACTGAACCGCTTCCTTGATTCCAACCCCTGACCCTTGACTCCCTCCCTCATTGACGATTGTAGACCCCTGCTGAACCCCAACCCTCCTTCCCTTGACGCTGACTACGGTGATGTACCCTGAAAGGTCCTCACTGGAGATGACGATCCATTTTCCCTATTTTCCAGAGACCATCACCCTTATTGACTCTCGAGCCCTAACCTCTTCCCTACTACCATGTACTCCTACCCCTACTAAATTTTCCCTAATTCTCTCCGAGTTTTTCATTACTGGGATCGTATCCCAAACCTTCAAATTTTCCATTACCATCTCTTTGTCTCAATAACCTTATTTTATAACATCTGATCCAATTATTTTTATGGGTAATATTTATTCATTTATGTTTATATTGTTCATGTCGAATTGAATAATTTTCATATTAAATTTGTGTTTTGTTGAATCAATACCCCAACCTAGTCAAAAAAATATGGTGATGTTAAAATTTGATTATAATTTTGTGATTAAATATTTATATCATTATATTTAAATGTATAGGGATAAGAGTGACAATAAAATATCTATGGATAAAAGTTAGATAAATTTACCTCAAAACACACCTCGGTATGCCTAGGGTTTGGAAGAATTTTTAGATAATGATATTGAAAACCGATCAGTGGATGGTAGAATAAAATTTCCATACCTTGATTATAAATTCAAGAGTTTGTTGAACATAAATGAATTATATAATCAATTGATATTGATATAGTTTCCCACTCGATATGTATGTTGGATTGGGCTTGGTGAATCAAATGTTCTGGAAACTTTAAACAATTACTATCGTGTCTACAAAACACCAAGTGACCTACAAGTGGATAATTCAGTTCAAAACTTGATTAATTATACATTTTTATTTGAAAGATACAATTTCCAAGATTTTAATAGATAAAAAAACCATCAGTTGATCATAAGAAGGTTAATTTTCTTAGAACTTTAGTGACCAAAAATGAATTTTTTGAATTAGTTAAATATGAACAATAAGAATTGTATGAAAGGTGTGCCATGTATTCTAAGTTATCTTTTATACTTAAGATATATAATATCAAGTGTCTCCATATAATTACTGATAAATAAATTCTATGATATTGGAGTTGATTCAAGATGAATTTAGTGAATCTAATATCCCAATATCACTCTATGAGATGAAGAAAATTATAAAAAAAACAAAGACTTTATTATGGAAAGCTCTATGCATTCCCAAATGACTGAATGCTTTAGTAGGGAGAATAGTTTGATAAGGAAGAATTCATAAGTTGTCATATAATTATATAGAAGCTAATGAAAGACAATGAGAGTAAAATTTAATTCAAGACCTGGAAAGAAAATAAAATTCCGGCAAAGGTATTTCATTGCATTATTCTAAAACCAAACATGCAAAGATGTTTCATGTGATCTAAGACAACATGCAGCATATATTGGAATTCCTACGATAGTAAAAACAAAGACTTGATGAGACTTCCAAAAGATTAAACATAATAGAATGAGTTTGACTCATTATATCCACATTTTTCTTTGGATCCTAGGAATGTATGTTTGAGACTGGCTACTGATGGTTTTAAACCTTTTGGTACATTAAGTACTAATTATAGAATTTGGATATTTGTTTTAATCCCTTATAATATACTTCCATAGATGTGTATGTATAAGACATCTTTCAGTATTTTGATGATTATTTCCAGAAATAAAATTCTTGGAAATGACATTGATGTATAACTTCAACCTCCAATAAAATAATTGTGAGAATTATGGGATGATGACATGGAAACATATGATCCTCCAATGAGAAAACTATTCCAAATTTACGCTAATTTAATGTGTCAAATTAATTACTTCCCTAGACTAGGAAACTTATCTATTTGGAACACTCATACTTGCTTGGATTTTATGGTTTGTAATTTTTATTTTGAACCTCAATGATTACCTCATAGTAGAAAATGGTATTTTATGTGTGATCATCAAATTATTGATTCTTTTCATAAAATAAAATTTAATAAGACACAATTCAATAAATATATTGAATTGATAAATCGACCAAAGTTATTTTTTGGTTAAGAAGTCTTGGGACAATTAATGAGTGTCACTGTAGAATTTGGAAAATGGAATTAGTTTAAAGAAGGTGTGAAAAGGGTATGAGGTACAATATCTAAAGCAGTTGGAACACAACAGTGGAAGAAAATGAGTATATTTTTTAAACTCTATTTTTATGAGTTTAATTTGATATATCATTATCTTGACATAATGAATATTGAGAATAAGGTTTATGAAAATTTAATTTTTATATTTCTTAATGAGTAGGGTAAATCGAAGGATCACCTTAATTATCATAAGGATTTAGAATCAATGAATATAAATAATGTCTTGTTTGAAGATGAAAATTTAAAGTATCCTTTGACTATTTTTACAATGAAAAATCATAAGGAATACATATTCCTTCAAAATTTAAAGAAATTAACAGTTCTAGATGGATATTCATGTAACATTTCAGGATGAGTCAACTTAAAAAAATGTTATATAGATTTAAAATTCTTTACTCACATATTATGATAGAGAAGTTTTTCCATTGGCATTGGATAATACATTACCTGAAAAAGTAACTACAGTTCTAGTTGAGCTGTGTACCTTCATCAATGATCTTTTAAAAAAAATTCTAAATCCAACTGATCTTGATAATCTTTGAGAAATAATTTTTTTGACACTTTATAAGTTCAATATGTTATTTCACCCTTCATTCTTCATATTCATGATTCATTTAACTATTTATTTAGTTTAAGAAATAAACATGGTGGACCTATACACTATTGATGGACGTATCCAATTGATAGGTACATTGATATTATTTTTTAATTTCATTGGTGAATTGAATTTTATAAAATCATTGCATAAAAGTTTTAATATATTTATTATTATTTTTCATCAGGTACTTTGTTAAATTGAAATCATATGTGAGGAATAAAGCTCAACCAGAAGTCTCTATTACAGAACGATACATAGTCAAAGAGTTCATGACCTTACATTTGAGGTATTTGGATGAGATTGGGACTAGATTAAATCATGTTGGATGTATTCATGACATATCTACTAATTCTTATTCAATAAACTAGCCATTTGTATTTCTGACTATTTGATGACTATTTGGAAATATGTCAAATGTTACACAGATTAAATTAGAGTAACTATAAGAACATAGATACGTGCTACTCAATAATCATATTGTAGATCAAATTATTGAAAGATTTTGATGGAAAAAAGAGGAAACTAAGGGTTTGATCACGAAATCTGATGGAATTAACAAAATATATTAATAAGAATATTTAAAAATTATTTTCCCATCTTGTAACTATGTACTCATATTCATATTATTGATGTGTAGTTATTTTTTATTGTTAAAAGTAACACCTTATATCTTCTAATCTAGATAATAAATGTTGAGAATAGATCTGAAATATAAAATTATTTGATGTTTTTTTCTCGAGTTCATCTAAGGTAGGCTAAGAGATTCGATGCCTACAATATTCATGGCTTGAGGTTTCATACAATTTATCATGAAGAAGACTTGAAAGCTCAAAATAGTGGTGTATTTACACTTGAAACGGTAAGATACTATGAAATTTGATGGATATAATCTAATTAAATTAACCCAGTCAATTTTTAATTATCTTATTCAATTGAAACTAGGAAAATATTGATAGGGGTATAAAGATAGATCCATTACATTTTACTTCTATAAACATATCTCGCTTGATCCATTCCGATGAGCATGTAGAGCATGATCCATTAATCTTTGATTCACAAGAGAAGATGTATTATTATGTGGATAATAAAATACACAAATGATGGAGTGGTTTTGTTCACTTAATGTAGAGAGACGTTTATGATATGGACGATGAAGATCAATTGGTACTTTGTGACATTGAATATCATCAACCAAAAAACATTATATAGTATTTTCCTAAAAATATAAAAATAATAGATTTTGAAAGAGAGGGTGAAAATGAAGTACTCAATATAATGGATATTGATAATAATGAAGATAATGAAGATGAATATAATTGAATGTATAATTTTGTAATGAAACTATATTAAAATTTCTCATTTATAATTGTTTCATACATATATACATTGTTTTATTATTTATTTATTTTGTAAAAAACTTTTATTTTTCAATATTTTATACATTTAATATATTCTGAACCATTTAAATTATATGAATTTTGACAACAAAAAATATTCAAGATTCTATCCAATCAACATGAAAAAGCACACCACCACTACCGTCATCTTTAGTGGATCTGAGTGATTCTGCTGTACCTGAGACTTACAGAAATCCAATAGTTTCCCCTGATGTTTTTGGTAAATCACGATATGATACACCTAAAATGATGGAGAATTTGGTCACCCCTCCATCTAAGGGATGTTTGTGAGTTACCATTACCGGTATGTATGTCATTATACAAAAAGCCAGTATATATTTTAAAAAATTTAATTCATTTTTCAAATAAATAAAGATAAAATCAAAATAGATATAAATATAAATATAATAGATGTATGAGACATAAAATATTTTAATATTATTATTCCATTAAATATGTTTGGTGTTTATATTAGTGATGTTTCTAGAATCTATGGATAGATTCTTGTCCATCTTACTTTCGATACAATGAGTTTTCCCATTAATTATAAATTTTGGAGGCATATTCCCTCAACTTGAAAAAATGATGTATTTGATAACCAAGGAAAGGTAGCATTAATTTAATATTCATTGATAACTAATTCAAAATACATGAGTAAAATTATTAATATTCATATAAAGTGTTATGTTTTTTGTAGATCTTTTTTCCATTATGATACCCATGACTCCGTTTTATGCACATGGACTCTAAAAAAATTGGGCAAGAAATGGAGATATTTTAAATGAAAATTATGTCATGAATTTAATGACACTCCCCTGAGATCTTGAAAAATGTATGAGAATGTGCTTGAATAAATTTCTCATGAGTAGTGGAAGATGTTTGTTTATATTAATAGAGATTCATATAATGAGGTAATTGCATATTTTACATCATCTTAATAACATAAACACAAAAAAAATTATAATTTTTTATTAGTGTTGATATTTTTATAAGAATTGTCTAAAAAATACTACAAATCATGAGAAACAAGTCATTCTTCATATCATTGGGTCTTAGAGTTTTTTTAGAAAATGAATAATATTGGTTTTATTTTATACACAATTATTTATATTATTTTATTATAAATCAAGGTTTTTTTAAGATGTATACATTTTTTAAAAAATAAAATGAATTGGGTTACTTTGTTGGTCAGGAAGAGGTGTGGATCAAAGTTCATATGAAAATCAAATACCTTTCTATGAATGAACCAACCAGATATGTTAGAGTAAGTACTTTTTGTTAATATTTAATTTTATTTCATTACTATATAAAAATATTAATGAAAAATAGATTATAACAACAAAAACGCCTTAAACCCAATTAAATGGGGTATAATACATGGATTCAATGAATCTAATTAGCTATATTGGATCCTTTTGATCCATCTAGCCGAACCCGGTTAATTTGGTTTATGGAATGGTTATTTTCATAATTTATTTTTAATTATTATATTTTTATAGTAATTAAATAACATTAAATAGTAATTAAAAATATATGAAATAGATAATATTATGACGTTTAGATAATTTAAAAAATATTTTTTAATATTATCATATTAAAAGGTTAAAATTCAAGGATCTAGGTATGTGAACCCTTCACAATCATCATTGGTATCCTAGAATGATGTATTTGCAATAGATTTAGGGAAGGAGCATTCGAGAAATTTACGAGGGATGGGTTCTGGGCCTACACCATAAGTTTTCATTGATAGGGAATGATAATCATTTACTACGACCCCCTAGTGTAGGTTCGAGAAGTACTATTGATGAGTAATCACAAATAGAAATTGAAAGGTTGAAAGAGAAAGTGAATTAAAATTAATATTATAGGAAAACCCAAGATCATTGGTGGTTAGAAATGGAAAATTCTTTAACATTGGTATTTTAGAGGATGTCGGGCACAATCCTCATATAAATTTGTAGCCTTATAGTTCATCATGCTAAGGAAAATTCTAAACTCTATAGATCATTCACACATTTGAAAAGATCACATAAAAATACCATAAATAAAACTATAATGAAACTTTTATATTGAAAACATAAAATTCAAGTCATACTAACCACATCATGCATCAAATTGACATATGGTTGATTCGTACGCATCAAAAATGAATTATGGATCACTGTTATAAATTTTGAAATAAATTCATCCTTTTTTCTTGGTTTTGGCTATGTTAAATATGTTTTAAATTAAAATGATACAAATATTTAAAACACGCACTTCGAATCATCCCTCCCACTTTGTCTGTCTGATAGACGTGCGGTAAATTCCTACACATCACAAATTAATTTTGGATTAATTTTTAAAAGTTCTAGAATAATCAAAGATTGTTTGCTCAATTTTAACAATGTGACCGATTTTTTCAAATAAAATGGCACTTTTATATTGAAAAAATAATCTTTTAGTCATACCAACCACATTTTGTGTCAGTTTGATGTGCATTCAATTCCTACCAATCAAAAAATTAATTATATATTATTTTCTTAAATTTTGAAAATAAATTGAGTTTTTTTTCTTAGTGTAGCATATGTAAGGGAAATTTTAAAGTAAAAAATAACACTTTTATATTGAAAACACAAACTTTTATTCGTAACACCCACTTCATGTGTTTGATGTCCTTGAAATAAGAATGAAATAGCTTGAGATTTGTTTTTGAAATATAGGAACTGATGACACATCATTTGGAGTTACAGTTTTATTGGGATCCCCATAGACACATTTTTAGTGTTTTAAGAAACTAAAATGTGTGTGTAATGGTAAAAACCAAAAAAAGTCCATATATTGATGTTAAATAAGTGATAAAATGCCGTTGGATTAGTTTTGATGTGTACGCGGAGACAACATGTCCATCTGACACACAGTGCGCTCAAAATGACTTAATAAATAGTTTTAAAGATACGAAAGTCTTTAGAAACTTGTGTTTAGGGGTAAAAACTAGAAAACATATCACATAGATGTGAAATGATAGGAAAATAACTATATTTTGATTTCTGAAATATAGGAACTGATAACATGTCATTTTGAGTTACGGTTTTCTCACGGTGCTCGTAAACACATTTTATGTGTTTTAAAACACTAAAACTTGTCTATAATAGTCAAATACATAGAATATGACCTCATATAGACATGAAGTCACTATAACACCACTGTTGAATTACTTCAGATGTGTGTGTATAGACAACACATCCATGAATCAAGTGTTGTGATCATAATGACTCAATAAATAGTTTTTAAAGATGCCAAAGTCTTTAAAAACATGTGTTGGGGGGTCAAAATGAGAAAAATGACGTCGGATGGTTGGGAAATTATAAAAAAATGACTATAGATTTATTTGGGAAATGTAGAAATGGATGAAGAATTATTTGAGTTATGGTTTTCCTAGGATTCTTGTAAACACATTTTAAAACACTAAAAAGTGCATGTAATAGTCGAAACCATAGAAAACAATATTATATTAATCTTAAAACATGGGAAAAAAACATTTGAATTATTTGTGACATGTACGCAAAAAAACATCTATATAATGTGTGGTGTTCTCATAATGACTCAATAATCAGTTTTTAAATATACCATCATTAAAAATGTGTGTGAGGTGGTCAAAACTACTCAAAAGATGTAGAATGGCTGTGAAATCAAATAATAATGACCATAAATTGATTTGTAAAATTCAAGAACCAAAAAATGTCATTCTAAGTTTCGGTTTTCTTGGGATTCACATAAACATATTTTCAATGTTTAAAAATTCTAAAACATGACTATAATGGTAAAAAAATCCAAAAACCCCATAGATTGACATGGAATCCTAGTAAAACCGCAGTTGAATTATTTTTAATGTGTATGTGCACACAACACATACATGTGGTGTGCTCTGAATGACTCAATAAGGTTTTAATAAAGATTCTAAAGTGTTTAAAATGTGTGTGAGGGGGTCAAACTTTGTAAATATGATGTTATATGACTATGAAATCAAAGGAAAATGATTATAGATTTATTTTTAAAATGTAGGAACTAACCACACATAATTCCAAGTTACGGTTTTATAAGGATGCCCGTAAATGCATTTGTAGTGTTCTAAAACACTAAAACATGCATGTAAAAGTTAAAACATATAAATAACCTCATATTTATATAAAATCACAGAAAAATTCAATTGAATTATTTGTGATGTGTATGAATTGACAATACAACCATCTGACATGTGGCGTGCTCTAAATACCTCAACAATAAGTTTTTAAAGATACCAATGTAAAGACTCGGATTTTTTCATGTATTTTTTTAATTATATAGGAATATTATGAGTCCGTGAAAATTGAAGGCACGTGATTCCAAGGCCAGGTGTTCCATGAATGAATTTCTGAACCTTTTTTTGGGTATGTTCAGTAAACGTGTGACTGGGTTTTTGTAACTTTTAAACTGGTGCTCGGACTTGAAAACCGAGGGCAACATTGAACTCGCAGTGCCGATATTTTCTTAAGGGGATCTTCACCTCGACTGTAGTTGGTCGAGGATGAAAGTTAGTTTTTTTATTTTTCCTGGAAATAAAAATAAAATAAAAGAACAAATGTTATTTTATTTTAATCTCCCATTTGGATGATCGGTGGTGGGGACCACCCGAGCTAGGAAACCCCCCATTTTTGAATTCATGGTGGTGGGGACCACCAGAACCTCTCTTAACTTAGGGAAAACCTCCCAACATCAAATAACTAATTGTTCCAAATCTCTAATTTATTAATTGAGCTGTAAAATTATTGTTCCAATGTAAATTAATTGTAGAAACTTATTTTAAAATATGTTGGCTCCTCACTTTATTGTGGGGGAAATCATTGGAAAAGGGTGTTCTTGGAGGATCCTCATGAGGAAGATAAGTTCTCACCAAGGAGGAACTGAAGAATGGAGGATCGTAAAACAAGCGACATCGTTGGAGGAAGCTTGCTTCAGGATCGACAAACTCCAATCCATCTTCAACTGCGAAAAATCTCCAATGGAACCATCGAGGTAGGGTTTGTTATTGATTTATACCCCCTTACACCATTCTTGTCGACCCCCTTGATTCATGAACAATATTTCTGCTTGCTACCATTCTAAGACGGAGGGTTTGGGCCTAACGAATAAGAACCAAACCATCTAAAAATCCAAGTGGTGTATGATGCGTTCTTTGCGATGGAGGAGGATGCTGACCAGTACCGGCGACAAGCACTGGTGGGACTCAGGATCAGCGGTCGGCACTCTGGCTGGCTACGACGAAGGCGACGACACACGACCGCACTGCCCGGTGGAGAAGAGCCGCAAACTTGTGTCGCGGTGGCGAGGTGAGGCATGGTCGGCTCGATGCTGACCGCCGGTGATGGCGTGATGTGTGACTGTGTCGTTCCGGGAATTTTGGCCATGCAGCCAGCTGGGGAGCCGAGCGGTCCGCACTAGCGAGCCGCACCGTGGGCCGCCCAGCAGGCCGGGCCAGACCCAATGGTGGTGGTTAGAACCAGCAGGCTAGGATTGATCCCATGGGCCAAATCCAACCCAGTGCTAGACCAGGGTTGGGCCGGGTCAGTCCGACCGGGTCGGACCGGTCCCAGACAAGTTTCGACCCTTTTTGCTCTTTCACCCATATCTTGAGCTACGAGTATCTGTTTGACAAACCATCTATGGCGTCAGAAGCCTTGAATAAAGATGGTCCATTCGGTATACCCCACTTGAGATTTGGATAAATTTGGTGTATGGCCGGGTTGGATCGAAAACGAATCTAACCGGGACCTCGGGACTAAATGGCTAATAACTTACAAACCAGGCATCTAATTGACGCACCGTCTATTGAGTTGAGACCCCTTTTACATGGAGATCTTTAGGGATACTTATTCATGGGACTTCATGGTATTTGGAGTATTCAACCTATGGCTTGAAGATCCGACCCTCCCGGAATCAAGCAACCTTAGTGCGGCAACCCTGTAGCTGGCTGTAACATGAGAAAAGGATCCTATGTGGGTCTGTGCTTTGGGATCCTATGTAGGTCTGTCCTTTTGGATTCTATGTGGGTCTATGCTTTGGGATCCTACATGGGTCTCGGTTCGAGAGTCTCACATGGATCCGCTCTAGGAATCCATGTGGGACTACTCTATGATGCTACGTGGGTCTGCTGTACTAAGATCCTTCGTGGGTCTGATGATTTAGGATCCTTCGTGGTTCTGACTCTTAACAGAGTAAGATGATTCATTAGTTACATCTATTCATCTTTACTACCGTACCTAAGTTATACCTGGTGTGAGAGGAGTCCTTACCTTCATGGTGATACCTTCGTAGTATTCTTTTGTGTGGAGTAACTTTGTGGTACGTACGTTCGTGGTGATACCTTTGTGGTATTCTTCTATGTGGCATTACATTTGTGGTATTACCTTCATGGAACAATTTATCTTTGGGCTAATGAGTTGGGCCTTGTGTTTCCTCATGAATGAGATGGATATACTTGATAACATAGGTATATGTATGGGCATATACCTAAGTAGGGTTGTCAGTTGTTTTCATGCTTTGTGGTTTATCCTTTGTGGATTTTGTGAGTCATTTGAGGGTCTCGGGGTCCCTTCTGAGTATTGTTATACTCACCCCAGCACGGGCTATGCCCGCTCCTTGTTGTGTTTGGTGCAGACGATAGACAACACTAACGGAGGATGAGGGTACCAGGATTAGAGCTCGCTCAGAGGTGGACATTAGAAGAGGCGTACAACAGAGATGACCATACAAGAGCTGTACCTACCCCTCAGGTAGAATCCTTGGTGGGTGTTCATAGGATCTGTTTCAGTTTACTTGTACTTTTCAGTTTTCTTTTACATTCCAGTGGGGCATGTATTCTGTCCCCTTTTTCTTACTATAAACATTCTTTTTACTATTCAGTCTACTTGTGTTCATATCTTGTTGTGTGCTTGGTTGCATGAGTTTACAAGTTATAAAGGCAATTCCTTCTCAGTTTTTGGGAATACGCCTTCGGTGCTAGTCTCCAGCCCCTGGCCTATAGAATACGATCTTGGGGTAGTCATGGCCTGGGCCCCGGGGGATGGGTTATAACGACCCATACTTTACATACATTGTTAATACTTCAAAATTGAAGTACACTTATTACAACATATGACAAAACCACAAAGGACCGTATAGGTATAGTGTCTTTAGAAACTGGGAAACATAAACAACTGGTTCATAAATCTTCTACAGTGTCTCCCATTTATTTCATCATATCTAGGGTCCCTTTTAGCATATTCTACTTAATATCCATCTTCCTGACCTGGAGAAAAGAAAACATAAAAGGGTGAGCTCAAATGCTCAGCAAGGGAAAATAAAGGAAATAAAAATCATATCATATCTTTTTGAAAATCAAAACCTGCAAAAGAGATCATAATATCTTAACATGGAATAAATCATAGAAGTGAAAATGAGATCCCCATAATCATAACATAAAACTTGAAACTTTGTGGCATGCACACATAATCATGGAAAATCATTTCTTGTTAGTCATGACTCATTGCCAAGACTATCTTAGTGGACAAAGTCTCTTTCTGAACCGATTTCACTCCTCGTTTCAGTCCTGTATCACTGAACCGAAATAACCTTCCGTTCCAGCCATGTCTATCTCATGAGATATAAAGTCTTTACCCAATGCATTGGAGGGAGATATAGGTCCCACCCATCTTATAATGAATCCTTTCTTATGTGTGCCACATAATCATAAACCATACATCATAACGTAACCCATGTAATAAAAATGGGATTCTTAAACAACATGACATCATAAAACAATTCATATAAGATAAAGGAATTCATAAAAATATTTCCATCACAACATAATCAAATCCATGTAATAATAGGGATAGAAACAGAACCATTTATTATCTTAGATGGAAAATAATTTTGATAAAACACTTGAACTTCATTTTTGAGGAAAATATCCTTTCTTTTTCAAAAACATTTTACATTTCTTAACATGTCATACAACTTTAAACTAAAAGAAGTTGATTAAAAATAAACTTGAAAACTTTTAAAGGAAGCTTCTTGGAAATAATGTTTTAAAAATCCATTCTTGTCGTATAAGTTAAAAAAAACATTCTTCGTACTTTTGTCGGAAAAGTCAAAAAGTACCTCATACGGAAAAACAACAAAAGATTCCTTTCATATTCTTTACTAAAAACTCACCTAAGGGTAAAATTGGATTTAAAATATTGTAAGTGGATGGAAACAATATTACATATTGAGGGAACATGGATGTGGATGATAAAATACACCCCAGTAAATACTTACGAATAAACAATCTCGGATAAAAATGAGATTGTGATATTTCCCTTACCTTAGGTCCGATTTGCTTTGTTCGTGTCCGAAGCTCCTGTATAATGGTTTAAATAATGTTATTGACATATTGATATGAGATCATATATGGTCATATTATTAGCTTCTTGTTAGTAATATTTCATTGTTACTTGTTACTGGGGTCTTTATAACTTTTTGTTCTTATGCGTGTTTTGTCGAATAAATTCTTATTCTTATCTTTAGGTTATAGATAATTCATTTCCAGAATGGTATTAGTGTAGTATATACCATATTCATTCATTCAATTCATTTATATAATCATTATGAAATGAAGATCATGTAGAACGAGTCGCATCACATCGTGGAGACGGTATTCCGTACGTACGCACGAGTGATGATATCGTTCCTATGATCGTGGAATTGTATTGGAGTATATTTATATTATTTAAGTATCAATATTACTTCATAATAATCATATATAGTTACTCATTACACCATTATACCCATCCTTGTATGGTGATGTTGGAAAATAGATTACACCACGGCGTGGAGACGGTATTCCGTACGTACGCACGCGCGGTGATTTCATTTTTCCGTAGGATGGATAGAAGGTGAATTAGGGTTGTTTAATATTTATAATAACATATAAGTATGTAAGTAATACTTATGTTATTACTTTATCATGAAACAACTAAAGAATAATAAGTTGAAGAAGAAAGAAATTGAAAAGATCGGTAATGGATATTACCTCTTCTTTGGAACGCCTCTTTGAATCCTCCACTTAAGGAACTAAGATTGGTCTTTGGAGAAGCCCAGGACCTCTAGGATTATTCTAGGGAAGTGGAGACGAGAAAATGGCAGGTGTTGGCCGAGCTTGAGTGCTCAAATTGGTGTGAGGAGGAGGGGGAGGAGGTGCCCTTTTATAAAGGAGGAGAGGGGCACCTTAGGAATATCTCAAAATATTATTTTATATTAAAGTCAAAATCGGTTTATAATGGTTCCAAAGGGTCTTATTTCGAAGCTGAAGTGGTGATGGGTCGAAATCCTATCAACCAATAGGATTTAGACAAGTTTGGGGTATTATTTTAACCTTATCAATTAGATTTAACTCTAAGTTAATTAATTTAACTTTTACCGTGTCTTTTTGTTTTCTTTCACTATATGGTTAATACACTTACTATAACATGCCAAACGAACCCCAAATTGTTTATTATTAATATATATATCCTTATCTAAGTCATTTGGCCGAACCTTAGATTTTTAGGAATAAAATAACAATTAATAATATAATATTTGATTTAAAAACTATTTTGTGTCAATTTTGACACTATTTGATATATGATTTTTGTGAAAGTCATATCAGAATTATATGTTCGAACCAAGTTGCATAAATCAACACTAATATATCATAGTAACCTAGAAAATTAGTGGAATTCATAAAAAGTCTTAAATTACATTTATTTTGGTATTTATATTATCAATTATGTCAATATTTCATTAATAAGATAATTACTGCATCATCTTTGTGTCATAAATAAATTAAATTATTTGATGTCTAAAAATTACAAATAAAATACCATCATGTAGGAAATCGTTTTAGCTTTCTAATGAATATTTACAATCAAATTTATCTTATGTCTAACGCCATATTAAAAATGATTTACTTATTAAACTTTAAATTTAACTATTTTAACCCTTCTTTAAATAAATTAATAATAAATGTCCTAATCTAATCCAAGTGGGCCTAAATGGTCATATGTTATTCCTAAGATTGTTTTTGGTTGAATTACACTTGTCCAATAGAATTAGGACATGTGTTAGGGTAATATTAATATCATATTTACCCTTAGTTACCCTATTAAATATTAACCGCGGTAAAAAAAGGTAAAAAGTTACTATTCACCAAAAAATTATTTTCATCTCATTGACCCACATTTTAGTCCTTGATATTAACTGTGTCTCTCGGATTTTCGAAATTCCATTCACAGAAGCGGTAAAATTAAGTTTTATGCAAAATTCAGTTTTTTAACCTACCACTTAGTGGTTTCACTATTCATCAAAAATTGAAAGTTTTCAGAAAAATACCAAAATTTCACCCTAGGCTAATTTCGATATTCTGAGTCCAAAAATGAAGTCCATTTTGAAAAATAAAATTTATAAAATTTCAAAAAGTGGTTATTACTATTCATAACGGCTAGTTTTAATAGCATATTGTTGTTTAGTGAAACTCGGCAAGCTATCGAGGAAGGTCGCGATTGCGTGTAAAGAAATCCAAGCAACTGTTGTGTAGAAAAAGATTCCTTTGATGATTTATATAACATAAAAGTCTCGGGTGTTACATTCTACCCCCCTTAAAAAGAATTTCGCCCTCGAAATTCGTCACTTTGTTACAAACAGATGAGGATACTTCTCCCTCATCATATCCTCGAGCTCCCATGTAGCTTCTTCAAGTTGGTGGTTCCTCCATAAAACCTTCACTAAGAAAGTGGTCTTGTTTCTTAGGACTTTTTCGCTACGATCCAGAATCTCTATTGGTTGTTCTTCATAAGAAAGATCTTGCTCCAGCGGTACAACTTCTGAGCTGAGTACATGTGAAGGATCTGGTATGTACTTTCTCAGGAGAGATATATGGAACACATCGTGAACTTGAGAGAGATTCGGTGGAAGCGCCAATCGGTAAGCTACCTTCCCAACACGATCCAGTATTTCGAAAGGACCGATATATCTAGGGATCAACTTCCCCTTCTTTCCAAATCTCATAACCCTCTTCCAGGGAGATATTCGTAAGAACACTTTATCGCCCACTTCAAACTCTAGGTCTTTTTTCGGTTGTCGGCATAACTTTTCTGTCGACTCTGAGCTGCTCTTATGTGTTGTTGAATAGATATGACCTTTTCTGCCATTTCATCAACGAGATCAGGTCCTAATAGCTTTCTTTCCCCAACTTCATCCCAGAAAGTTGGAGTCCTGCATTTCTTTCCATAGAGAGCTTCATAAGGAGCCATCTGAATACTGGAGTGAAAGCTATTATTATAAGAAAATTCCACCAAAGGTAGGTGTTGATCCCAACCTCCTTTGAAATCCATAGATCAAGCTCTCAACATATCTTCTAGGGTTTGAATTGTTCTCTCAGACTGACCGTCTGTCTGGGGATGATAAGCAGTGCTGAAACTCAACTCTGTATCCAGAGTATGCTGAAGACTTCGCCAGAACTTCGAGGTAAATCTCAGATCTCGATCAGATATAATAGAAAGTGGTACTCCATGCAATCTTACCACTTCCTTTTACATATATCCTGGCAAGCTGATCTAGAGAGAAATCCTCTCTAATAGCAATGAAGTGTGCAGACTTTGTAAGACGATCAACTATGACCTAGATAGCATTATTGCCTTTGGATGTTTTAGGAAGTCCTGTGACAAAGTCCATAGTGATGTTTTCCCATTTCCATTCGGGTATGGGTAATGGTTGTAACATCCCCTTAGACTTCTGTCTCTCAGCTTTAACTTGTTGACAAACCAAGCATCGAGAGACATATTCAGCAACATCTCTTTTCATGCCATCCCACCAGAAGTACTTTTTCAGGTCCCTATACATCTTCGTGCTTCCAGGATGAATAGAGAATGATGAACTATGAGCCTCATCCAGCAGCTCATTCTTTAATTCGGGGATGGGAGGAACGCAAACCCAATTCCTGAACTTTATTATCCCATCACAATCAAGGTTGAATTCAGGAACATTTCTCACCTTCTTTTGTAACTCGACATATTCTTTCTGTGCCTCTTTAATCTTCACATGTATAGATGGTTGAACATTCATTTGAGAAAGATAAGATTTTTCCCCTTCCATTATAATTCCAAGATCCATCCTTTGTAAATCCACAAATATTGGATCTTTTGTGATCCTCATCATGGATAAACTAGCATGGTCTTGTCGACTTAATGCATCTACCACCTTGTTTGCTTTCCCAGGGTGGTAATGGATTGAGCAGTCATAATCCTTAATCAGCTCCAACCATCTTCTTTGACGCATATTCAGCTCCTTTTGTGTGAAAATATACTTTAAACTTTTATGATCAGTATAAATATCACACCTTTCACCATAAAGGTAATGCCTCCAAATCTTTAATGCAAAGATTACCGCAGCCAACTCCAAATCATGTGTTGGGTAATTTTACTCATGGATTTTCAACTGTCGTGAGGCATAAGCTATCACCATATCATTTTGCATAAGAACACACCCCAATCCCTTCTTGGATGCATCACTGTAGATCACAAACCTTTCTCCACTATAAGGCAGTGTGAGCACAGGTGCACTGGATAACCTTCTTTTCAACTCCTTGAAATTCTCTTCACATTCCTCTGTCCAGACAAACTTAACTCCTTTCCGAGTCAACTTGGTGATTGGATTAGATAATCGTGAAAAATCTTTTACAAAACGTCGATAATATCCAGCCAAACCAAGAAAACTTCGGATCTCAGTTACTGTTGTTGGTCTTGACCATCTTTCGATAACCTCTGTTTTTGCTGGATCCACAGATATCCCCTCTTTTGAGATTATGTGACCCAAAAATGCAACTTTTTGAAGCCAAAATTCACACTTGGTAAATTTGGCATAAAGCTTCTCCTTTCTCAGGGTCTTCAATATAATTCTCAAGTGATCTTCATGCTCTTCCTTTCTCTTTGAATAGACAAGAATATCATCTATAAAGACTACCACAAATTGATCAAGATAGTCTCTAAAGACACTATTCATTAGATCAATGAAGATAGCAGGGGCATTAGTAAGACCAAATGGCATCACTATAAATTCATAGTGTCCATACCTTGTATGGAAAGCCGTCTTTGGTATATCCTCCCTTTTGACCCTTAATTGATGATACCCTGAACGGAGATCAATCTTGGAAAAGTATTGAGCTCCGCGTAGTTGGTCAAATAAGTCATCAATGCGTGGGAGAGGATATTTGTTCTTGATAGTGATCTTGTTAAGTTCTCGATAATCAATGCAGAGTCTCATTGATCCATCTTTCTTCTTTACAAATAGAACAGGTGCTCCCCAAGGTGACGCACTAGGGCGTATGAATCCCTTATCAAGATTCTCTTGGAGTTGCTTCTTCAATTCCTGCAACTCAATTGGGGCCATTCTATAAGGTGTCTTTGAAATAGGCAAAGCACCCGGTACGAGTTCTATTGAAAACTCAACTTCACGATTTGGTGGAAGACCCGGTAATTCCTCCGGAAAGACATCATCAAACTCCCGTACAATGGGCATATTCTTAATCGTGAGTTTCTCACCAACCATTTGAGATAAATAACCTTCATTTAGTGGAATCAAGACCCATAAGATGGAAGAAATTTCCACTGGAAGGTTATATTCATCCTTGCATCGATAGACGATCGTAGATTGATCTGGAATATGAAATGTGACTTCCCTTCTTTGGCAATCGATATGAGCTCCATGTAGAGAAAGCCAATCCATGCCAAGAATCACATCAAATTCCACTAAAGGAAGGATCACAAGATTTGCAGGAAGCACTTTCCCACAAACTTCGATCGGAGAAGAATTATAAACTTTTGATGCGATTGATGTGCCATTAGGTGTTGTCACAGCTAACTCAACATCTAATTGTTGAGGTAATACGGTGATACCCTTAGAAAAGTCTTCAGAAATAAAAGAGTGGTTGGATCCATAATCAAATAAAACATTTGCTACTTTAGAGTGGATGGTAAGTGTACCTTTCACCACATCGTTATCGTACTCCACATCGCTGATAGAAATTGCATGTGACTTTCCTTTTTCTTTATCCTTAAGAGTTTGTTGACGTCGACCATCATCATCTACCCTTGGATTTGGGCATTGATTGGCATAATGCCCCATCTCCTTGCACTTGAAACATTGAAGTGTAGTAGGTTCATTCTGTGTATCCCTTCCTTTGTTTGCGTCATTAGACATCTTCTTCCCATTATCACGGCATTCAAATGCCCGATGACCTTCTTTTCCACATTTAAAACATTTACTTGTCCCTTTAAGACAACTCCCTCCATGTTTCTTTCCACACTTTGAGCATAAGGAAAAGCTCATCTTCTTTTCTGTGTGCTCTTTAGATTTTTCTTTGAATTCCATCTTCCTCTTCTTATCAAACCCATGTGACTGATGGGTTACTCCAATCTCCATATCGACTTTGAGAGCACATCGAACGATTTCCTCGTAGCTATTGAAGTCCCTTATGGCTAATGCCCTTCGAAGACTTGGTTTTAAGCCACTAAAGAATCGATCGATCTTACTCTCAGGTTGGAAAATAATACCAGAAGCGTACCTTGCCAGTCTTGTAAAATTTTCTTCATAGGTACCAACAGATTCATCATCCCTTTGCTTCAGTTCAAGAAACTCTTTCTCCATCTTTGTTCTGAGAATACGAGGGAAGTACTTATTGAAAAATAAGTTCTTGAACTCGTCCCATTCCATAGACTTAATTTCATCCCTTTGCCTCGTATTCTTAACAAGATTCCACCATTGATCAGCATCTCCTTCCAAACGATACACTGCTAGGATGACTTTATCATGTTCAGAACATTGAAGAACTGAAAATATCTTTTCAGTAGTACTAATCCATTGTTCAGCAACTAATGGATCAGTAGACCCGCTGAAAGAAGGTGGACGCTGCCTCATGAAGGATTCAACAGAATGTTGCTCCCTCCTTTGCTCGTTTGGAAATCCTGCATGATTCATATCTTGAGAAAGTTGTGTGAGCATGGCTACAAGATTTTGCATTCCAGCTCCCATATCGTTTGGTTGCTCAGGGGGACAATCATTGCATTGCCCATCGCATTCCGCATTAACACGGTTCCTTCGGGTTCCAGCCATTGACTAAAACCAAGAAGAATAGTGTGAGCAACACTAATTATAATAGGAAACCACATAATTCAAGAATAAAATTTTCATGCTTATGGTCTTATCCTAGGTTATTCAAGGCCATTTCTAAAACACTAAGATTGTGTACTATGCTTAGACTTATCCTTAGGGTTCTTACTAAGGCTTTCACATCCTAGTTTCCAAAGGTTGACTATACCTTTCCTCTGATACCAACTATAACGACCCATACATTACATACATTGTTAATACTTCAAAATTGAAGTACACTTATTACAACATATGACAAAACCACAAAGGACCGTATAGGTATAGTGTCTTTAGAAACTGGGAAACATAAACAACTTGTTCATAAATCTTCTACAGTGTCTCCCATTTATTTCATCATATCTAGGGTCCCTTTTAGCATATTCTACTTAATATCCATCTTCCTGACCTGGAGAAAAGAAAACATAAAAGGGTGAGCTCAAATGCTCAGCAAGGGCAAATAAAGGAAATAAAAATCATATCATATCTTTTTGAAAATCAAAACCTGCAAAAGAGATCATAATATCTTAACATGGAATAAATCATAGAAGTGAAAATGAGATCCCCATAATCATAACATAAAACTTGAAACTTTGTGGCATGCACACATAATCATGGAAAATCATTTCTTGTTAGTCATGACTCATTGCCAAGACTATCTTAGTGGACAAAGTCCCTTTCTGAACCGAGTTCACTCCTCGTTTCAGTCCTGTATCACTGAACCAAAATAACCTTCCGTTCCAGCCATGTCTATCTCATGAGATATAAAGTCTTTACCCAATGCATTGGAGGGAGATATAGGTCCCACCCATCTTATAATGAATCCTTTCTTATGTGTGCCACATAATCATAAACCATACATCATAACGTAACCCATGTAATAAAAATGGGATTCTTAAACAACATGACATCATAAAACAATTCATATAAGATAAAGGAATTCATAAAAATATTTCCATCACAACATAATCAAATCCATGTAATAATAGGGATAGAAACAGAACCCTTTATTATCTTAGATGGAAAATAATTTTGATAAAACACTTGAACTTCATTCTTGAGGAAAATATCCTTTCTTTTTCAAAAACATTTTACATTTCTTAACATGTCATACAACTTTAAACTAAAAGAAGTTGATTAAAAATAAACTTGAAAACTTTTAAAGGAAGTTTCTTGGAAATAATGTTTTAAAAATCCATTCTTGTCGTATAAGTTAAAAAAACAGTCTTCGTACTTTTGTCGGAAAAGTCAAAAAGTACCTCATACGGAAAAACGACAAAAGATTCCTTTCATATTCTTTACTAAAAACTCACCTAAGGGTAAAATTGGATTTAAACTATTGAAAGTGGATGGAAACAATATTACATATTGAGGGAACATGGATGTGGATGATAAAATACACCCCAGTAAATACTTACGAATAAACAATCTCGGATAAAAATGAGATTGTGATATTTCCCTTACCTTAGGTCCGATTTGCTTTGTTCGTGTCCGAAGCTCCTGTATAATGGTTTAAATAATGTTATTGACATATTGATATGAGATCATATATGGTCATATTATTAGCTTCTTGTTAGTAATATTTCATTGTTACTTGTTACTCGGGTCTTTATAACTTTTTGTTCTTATGCGTGTTTTGTCGAATAAATTCTTATTCTTATCTTTAGGTTATAGATAATTCATTTCCAGAATGGTATTAGTGTAGTATATACCATATTCATTCATTCAATTCATTTATATAATCATTATGAAATGAATATCATGTAGAACGAGTCGCATCACATCGTGGAGACGGTATTCCGTACGTACGCACGAGTGATGATATCGTTCCTATGATCGTGGAATTGTATTGGAGTATATATATATTATTTCAGTATCAATATTACTTCATAATAATCATATATAGTCACTCATTACACCATTATACCCATCCTTGTAAGGTGATGGTGGAAAATAGATTACACCACGGCGTGGAGACGGTATTCCGTACGTACGCACGCGCGGTGATTTCATTTTTCCATAGGATGGATAGAAGGTGAATTAGGGTTGTTTCATATTTATAATAACATATCAGTATGTAAGTAATACTGATGTTATTACTTTATCATGAAACAACTAAAGAAGAAGAAGTTGAAGAAGAAAGAAATTGAAAAGATCGGTAATGGATATTACCTCTTCTTTGGAACGCCTCTTTGAATCCTCCACTTAAGGAACTAAGATTGGTCTTTGGAGAAGACCAGGACCTCTAGGATTATTCTAGGGAAGTGGAGAGGAGAAAATGGCAGGGGTTGGACGAGATTGAGTGCTCAAATTGGTGTGAGGAGGAGGGGGAGGAGGTGCCCTTTTATAAGGGAGGAGAGGGGCACCTTAGGAATATCTCAAAATATTATTTTATATTAAAGTCAAAATCGGTTTATAATGGTTCCAAAGGGTCTTATTTCGAAGCTTAAGTGGTGATGGGTCGAAATACTATCAACCAATAGGATTTAGACAAGTTTGGGGTATTATTTTAACCTTATCAATTAGATTTAACTCTAAGTTAATTAATTTAACTTTTACCGTGTCTTTTTGTTTTCTTTCACTATATGGTTAATACACTTACTATAACATGCCAAACGAACCCCAAATTGTTTATTATTAATATATATATCCTTATCTAAGTCATTTGGCCGAACCTTAGATTTTTAGGAATAAAATAACAATTAATTATATAATATTTGATTTAAAAACTATTTTGTGTCAATTTTGACACTATTTGATATATGATTTTTGTGAAAGTCATATCAGAATTATATGTTCGAACCAAGTTGATTAAATCAACACTAATATATCATAGTAACCTAGAAAATTAGTGTAATTCATAAAAAGGCTTAAATTACATTTATTTTGGTATTTATATTATCAATTATGTCAATATTTCATTAATAAGATAATTACTGCATCATCTTTGTGTCATAAAAAAATTAAATTATTTGATGTCTAAAAATTACAAATAAAATACCATCATGTAGGAAATCTTTTTAGCTTTATAATGAATATTTACAATCGAATTTATCTTATGTATAACCCCATATTAAAAATGACTTACTTATTAAACTTTAAATTTAACTATTGTAACCCTTCTTTAAATAAATTAATAATAAATGTCCTAATCTAATCCAAGTGGGCCTAAATGGTCATATTTTATTCCTAAGTTTTTTTTTGGTCGAATTACACTTGTCCTATAGAATTAGTACATGTGTTAGGGTAATATTAATATCATATTTACCCTTAGTTACCCTATTTACTATTAACCGCGGTAAAAAAAGGTAAAAAGTTACTATTCACCAAAAAATTATTTTCATCTCATTGAACCACATTTTAGTCCTTGATATTAACCGTGTCTCTCGGATTTTCGAAATTCCATTCACAGAAGCGGTAAAATTATGTTTTATGCAAAATTCAGTTTTTTAACCTACCACTTAGTGGTTTCACTATTCATCAAAAATTGAAAGTTTTCAGAAAAATACCAAAATTTCACCCTAGGCTAATTTCGATATTCTGAGTCCAAAAATGAAGTCCATTTTGAAAAATAAAATTTATAAAATTTCAAAAAGTGGTTATTACTATTCATAACGGGTAGTTTTAATAGCATATTGTTGTTTAGTGAAACTCGGCAAACTATCGGGGAAGGTCGCGATTGCGTGTAAAGAAAGCCAAGCAAGTGTTGTGTAGAAAAAGATTCCTTTGATGATTTATATAGCATAAAAGTCTCGGGTGTTACATGGGTCATGAAAAATTGGTATCAGAGGAGTTTGTTCTACCATAAAAAATACAACTCTGATCTTTTTAATGGAAATTTTATTAAGTGTAGTGAGTGTGGTTATCAGTTTAGGGAATCCAGTGTTGGTGAGGCGTCCGACGTATCCAAACACCAGGACCCTGATTTCTGATTTCTGAATCAGTGCATGAAAACACTGACTGCGTGTTTTTTTTGGAAAGTTTTCTTTGTGAACTCTTTGATTCAGCTCACCAGGTATAACATATTGACCATGGAGCACCTGTATCTTTTTAGGATGCCTCTACGTAGACAGCTAGCTAGGGTTCTGGGTGTAGTACGCGATGATGGCACACTGAGCGATGAGGCCTCGGAGGAACCAACTGAGGCACCATTTGTACCATTACCCATTGGGCCACCGATGCCACCGGCCACTACAACAGAGGGTGCACGCCGCTTTAGCGCATTGCACGATTTCCATCTCCAGAGGCCACCTGGGTTCAGGGGAGAGATAAACCCACAAACAGTTGTGGATTGGTTGGAGGCTGTGGTGAGAGTCTTTTGATTGGTAGGGAAACCAGCTGATCTCATCGTGATCCTTGCTGCCAGTCATCTATAGGAAATAATAGGCAGATCGCGGAGCATGATGCTCCAAGTTCATGATGAGGTGACCCTTCTCTGGGCATACATTGAGAGAATTTTTAGAGAAGAGTTTGTCCCAGAAACCCTTCGTGCAATGCGCATATAAGAGCTTCTTCATCTACAGTAGGGCAGCATGACTGTGTCTCAATACTCAGCGAGGTTCATTGACCTTTCACGCCACTCCACTGATATGGCGATCTACCCATTCTTCAGGGATCAAACCATCGAGAAAGGACTTAGGCGGGAGATCATGGCTTTTATGATTTCTATCAGCATCCTGACACAAGAGGGGGTGCTAGAGCGAGTCCTATTAGTGGAGAGTTTTTTTGCTGAGTAGTCACTATCTGAAATACCCACCACCAGGCATCACAAAGAGGAGTATTCTGTAGCTGAAAGTAGACAGATTTCATAGAGGTCCAAGACCACCAGACCTATAGGTGGACGACCACAGGATTCAGGGTTAGTTGTGCAAGGCACCTAAGACAGAGCCATTCGTGTGAGGAGTATGAAGAGTTACATATGTGGTGGGTAGGGTCACATGGATCATGACTGCCTGACCCACCGTACAGATGATCAACAGTCGGTCGAAGGACTGCCCAGAAAGAGATAGAGGTTCGACCGAGGAGGTCCTAAGGGAGAAGGCGAACATGGAAGAGGAGTTGGCCATGTAGTTGGTGGTGGGAGACGATTTGAGATGTTAATGCCACCACCACTAGGTGGTTCACCCTGACCACAGGGATCATGTGGGTAGGGGCGAGCTTAGCTCCAGGTATCTCAGGACTATGACCGTGGAACTCTGAAGATGATACAAGGAACAATCTGTGTCTACTCCACCATAGTTGCAGTACTTATAGACACAGGTTCCATTTATTCATTTATTTCCACTACACTCGTTCAGAGCTTTGAGATTCTGGGAGAGCCGTTGGCTCGATCCTTGCAGTTAGAGACTCCCACAAGAGAGGATTCGATGATTACGCACTAGTTCTGAAGTTGTGGACTTACTCTAGGAGGCGAGAGCTTCGACTGGGATCTCCTAGTAGTGGCTTAGAGGCCTAACGTCATCATCTTGGGTATGAACTGGTTATCTGCAGTCCATGCTCTGATTGACTGTATTAGGCGCAAAGTGTGGTGTTTCTACATGGATGGGACTAGTTTTACCTTCAACAGCAAGAAGGGAGCCTCTCCAACACATGATGGACTTACCTGGAGGAGAGTGCAGCCGATCACTCATCACCTTGCTAGCCTTACCCTCAGAGCGGTTGATGTGGAGAGTCTGAGTTATCCTTTAGTGGTGGACCAGTACGCGGATGTCTTCCCTGATCATGTTCCAAGTCTACCTCCTCGCATAAAGGTGGAATTTTACATTTACATGTACCCCGGGACGACACTGATATCTTCACCAGGGTATTGGATGGCTCCAATGTAGATTCGTGAGTTGTGGGTACAGGTAGAGGGCTTACAGGGGAATGGGTTCATCCTACCCAATGTTTTTCCTTGGAAACCCTCAATTTTTTCACCAAGAAGGAAAATGGGAGACTGAGACTTTGTGTTGACTATCGGTTCCTGAACCAGGTGACCGTGAAGAACAAGTACCCACTCTTGAGGATTGAAGACCTCTTTGATCAGTTGAAGGGATAATGGTGGTTCTCGAATATAGACCTCAGATCAAGCTATCACCAGCTTAGAGTATGAGACGAGGATGTGAAGAAGACAGCTTTCAAATGTTAGTACAACCATTATGAGTTTTTGTTCATGCCGTTCGGTGTGACCAACTCTCCAGGAGTGTTCATGGGACTCATGAATATGATATTTCTTCCATATCTTTATCTCTTTGTGGTGGTCTACATTGATGACATTCTGATCTACTCGGCTTCTAAGGAGGAACATGCCTATCATTTATAGATAGTTCTGGACACACTCTGAGAGCACCATATTTATGGTAAGCTCTCTAAGTACCAATTATAGATTTGAGAGTTCCACTTTGTGGGATATATCCGATCAGAGGCTGGAGTTGTGTTGGATCCAGTGAAGATTGAAGTAGTACATTCTTGGGAGCCACCCAGGACTGTGATAGAGGTACGAAGTCTCCTAGGTTTGGCTGAATACTACCCGAGGTTTGTTCCATATTTATCCAGAGTTGCGGCACCTTTATCAATGTTGACGAGGAAGGGGAAACCCTTTGTGTGGTCAGAGAGATGCTACTGGAGTTTTCAAGAGCTGAGGCAGAGGCTTACTAGTGCCCCCATATTGAGGATACCAGAGGAAGGATTTGCGTACATAGTCTACTGCAACACATCACGGACCAGGTACATATGTGTCTTGATGCAGGAGTGAGTAGTTAACGTATATGGTTCTTGACATCTGAGACAACATGAGAAGAACTATACTAAACATGACCTGAAGCTAGAAGGAGTGGTCTTCGCCTTGAATATGTGGCGACACTACTTGATGGGTGAACATTTTATAGTCTACTTGGATCACAAGATTCTCAGGTATATCTTCTCTCATAAGGACATGAACCTTAGACAACTATGTTGTCTTGAGTTCCTCTAGAACTATTACTTCAAGATATTCTATACTCCTGGAAAGGGGAACGTTGTAGCAGATGAACTCAGTAGAAGATCTAGTATACAACTCCTTGGAAAGGAGATGGAGAAGCTAGTTGCTTTATAGATATCATGTGTAGAATGGGATGGAGCAGTTTTTCTTCAGTCTCTTTCAGTCACTCCCTTTCTTCTTCAGCAAGTCAGGTAGGAGCATTGTGGGGATGCTGACTGAGAGGCTCGACATGCTTAGATATACACAGGGCATGAACCTAATGGATTCTATGAAGGTGGGGAGCATGTCATCCTCTTTAGGAGAAGTACCATTGTACCAGTGTCGCTTTGGGAGTAAGTGTTGAAGGAGTTACACACATCCCCTCTTGTAGTACATCCAGGAGTGTAGAAGTTTTACCAGGATCTTCTATGACCGCACTAGTGGCTGGGAATGAATAAAGTCGTAGAAAAGTTTGTCTCTCCGTTCCTCACTTGTCCGTAAGTGAAGGCAGAGCATCAGTTACCAGCAGGCTTAGTTCATCCTTTAGAGGTCCCAGAGTGTATGTGGGATGGGATATCTATGGACTTCGTGAGAGGACTTCCATGTACATCTAGGGGTCATGATTCTATATAGGTGATCATCGACTGACTCACCATGTCGGCCCACATCCTACCAATCTGAGAGAAGGGTATAGTAGAGATCATGGGACACCTCTATGTGCAGGAGATTGTGCGGGTACATGATGTACCCTCGACGATTGTCTCTGATTTTGATGCACATTTCACTTCCCGTCTATGGAAGGGTTTGTAGGAGGATTTGGGAACACATCTTCGTTTGAGCACCTTAGAAGGATGGCCAGACTGAGTGGATCATTCATACCATCGAGGACATGCTACGTACATGCGTTGTAGAGACCCGGATCCTGACGTACATGGACATTACATTACATTTGCGGAATACTTAGTATATTACAAAAACACACACATAAGGACCGTAATAGTTTTGTGTCTTTGGAAACTCGGAATATAATCTTCTAATCCAGGTGAAAGATCTTCAATATCTCCCATAAAGATCGTCCCTTTTTTTTACCTAAAACCTTTCTTTATATCCTGGGGAAAAGAAAACATAAAAGGGTGAGCTGAAATGCTCAGTAAGGGTAAACAAAAGAAATATAAATCACATCATATACATAAGAACATAACTTTTGGAAATCTTAACCTGCAAAGGAGATCATAATTTCATAACCTGGGATAACTCATGGCAGTGAAATGTATTCACAATAATCATAACTTAAAACATTAAACTTTGTGGCATACACACATAATCATAGAGAATCATTTCTTGTTAGTAAAGACTCATTGCCAAGACTATCTTAGTGGACGAAGTCCTTTTCTGAATCGAGTGACCCTCGTTTCAGTCCTGTTTCACTGAACTGGTATAACCTACCATTCCAGCCATGTCTATCTCATGAGATATAAAATCATTACCCAATGCATTGGAGGGAGATATAGGTCCCACCCATATTATAATGAATCCTTTCTTATGTGTGCCACATAATCATAAATCATACATCATTGCATAACACATGTAACAAAAATGGGATTCTTGAAACATCATGACATCATAAAACAAATCATATAAGGTAAATGACTTCATAAAAATAATTCCCTCAAAACATTATCAAATCAATGTAATAATAGGGAGAAAAACATAACCCTATATTATCTTAGATGGAAAATAATTTTGATAAAATACTTGAACTCCATTCTTGAGGAAAATATCCTTTCTTCTTCAAAAAAACTTTTCCTTTCTTAACATGTCATACAATTATAAAATAAAGATGTTGATTAAAAATAAACTTGAAAATTATAAAGGAATATTCTTGGAAATAATGTTTTAAAAATCCATTCATGCCATATAATTTAAAAAATATATTCTTCTCGTACTTTTGTCGGAAAAGTTAAAAAGTATCTCGTACGAAAAAATGACAAAAGATTCCTTTCATATCCTTTACTAAAAAAATCATCGAAGGGTAAAATAGGATTTAAACAATTGTAGGTGGATGGAAATAAAATTACTTATTGGAGAAACATTGATGTGGATGATAAAATACACCCCAGTAAATACCAAAGTATAAACAATCTCGGATAAAAATGAGATTGTGATATTTCCCTTACCTTAGGTCCGATTTGCTTTGTACGTGTCTGAAGCTCCTGTATAATGGTTTAAATAATGTTATTGACTTATTCCAGAATCATACATATTTATATGATATCATATATGGTCATATTCTTAGCTTCTTAGTAGTAATATTTCATTGCTACTTGTTATTTGGGTGTTTATAAATTTTTGTTCTTATGCGTGTTTTGCTGAATAAATTCTTTTTCTTTTCTTTAGGTTATAGATACCTCATTTCCAGAATGGTATTAGTTTAATATATATCATATTCATTCATTCAATTCATTTATATAATCAGTATGAAATGAAGATCATGTAGAACGAGTCGCATCACATCGTGGAGACGGTATTCCGTACGTACGCCCGAGTGATGATATCGTTTCTATGATCGTGGAATTGTATTTAAGTGTATTTATACTATTTCAATATCAATATCACTTTATAATAATCATATATAGTTACTCATTACACCATTATACCCATCCTTGTAAGGTGATGGTGGATAATAGAGTACACCACTGCGTGGAGTCGGTATTCCGTACGTACGCACGCGCGGTGATTTCATTTTTCCGTAGGATGGATAGAAGGTGAATTAGGGTTGTTTCATATTTATAATAACATATCAGTATGTAAGAAATACTGATGTTATTACTTTATCATGAAACAACTGAAGAAGAAGAAGTTGAAGAAGAAAGAAATTGAAAAGATCGGTAATGGATATTACTTCTTCTTTGGAACGCCTCTTTGAATCCTCCACTTAGGGAACTAAGATTGGTCTTTGAAGAGGACCAGGACCTCTAGGATTATTCTAGGGAAGTGGAGAGGAGAAAAAGGCAGGGGTTGGCCGACCTTGAGTGCTCAAATTGGTGTGAGGAGGAGGGAGAGGAGGTGCTCTTTTATAAGGGAGGAGAGGGGCACCATAGGAATATCTCAAAATATTATTTTATATTAAAGTCAAAATCGGTTTATAATGGTTCCAAATGGTCTTATTTCGAAGCTAAAGTGGGGATGGGTAGAAATACTATCAACCAATAGGATTTAGACAAGTTTAGGTTATTATTTTAACCTTATCAATTATATTTAACTCTAAGTTAAATAATTTAACTTTTACCGTGACTTTTTGCTTTCTTACACTATATGGTTAATACACTTACTATAACATGCCAAACGAACCCCAAATTGTTTATTATTAATATATATATATCCTTATCTAAGTCATTTGGCCGAACCTTAGATTTTTAGGAATAAAATAACAATTAATAATATAATATTTGATTTAAAAACTATTTTGTGTCAATTTCGACACTATTTGATATATGATTTTTGTGAAAGCCATAACAGAATTATATGTTCGAACCAAGTTGATTAAATCAACACTAATATATCATAGTAACCTAGAAAATTAGTGGAATTCATAAAAAGTCTCAAATTACATTTATTTTGGTGTTTATAACATCAATTATGTCAATATTTCATTAATAAGATAATTACTGCATCATCATTGTGTCATAAATAAATTAAATTATTTAATGTCTAAAAATTATAAATAAAATACCATAATGTAGGAAATCTTTTTAGCTTTCTAATGAATATTTATTGTCGAATTTATCTTATGTATAACCCCATATTAAAAATGATTTACTTATTAAACGTTGATTTTAACTATTTTAACCCTTCTTTAAATAAATTAATAATAAATGTCCTAATCTAATCTAAGTGGACCTAAATGGTCATATTTTATTCCTAAGTTTGTTTTTGGTCGAATTAAACTTGTCCAATAGAATTAGTACAAGTGTTAGGGTAATAATAATATCATATTTACCCTAGGTTGCCCTATTTACTATTAACCGTGGTAAAAAAAGTAAAAAGTTACTATTCACCAAAAATTATTTTCATCTCATTGAACCACATTTTAGTCCTTGATATTAACCGTGTCTGTCGGATTTTCGAAATTCCATTCACAGAAGCTGTAAAATTAAGTTTTATGCAAAATTCAGTTTTTAACCTACCACTTAGTGGTTTCACTATTCATCAAAAATTGAAAGTTTTCAGAAAAGTATCAAAATTTCACCCTAGGCTATAATTGATATTCCGAATTCAAAAATGATTTATATTTTACAAAATTCCCAACATATATGTTGCATTAATTAATTTTATAATTAATTTCCGCTGTCACAACAAATAGCGTGTTTTTAAGAGATAATAACTATCAAAAGATTGACACTTGTTTATAACTGGTTTAAATGTGAAATTACATCCAATGTCCAACATTGTATTAAATTGTAAAAATATATTATAAATATACTTTAAAACCACTCAAATTAATAATTTATAACTATTAATTATTTCGATTGAAAAAGTTGTTTTTAATTAAAATTTAGTAATTTACACTATTCATCAAAATATGAAAGTTATCCGAAAATTACCAAAATTTCACCTTAGGCTAAATTCGATACTCCTAATCCATAAATGAAGTCCATTTTGAAAAATAAAATTTACAAAATTTCAAAAAGTGGTTATTACTATTCATAACGGCTAGTTTTAATAATATCTTAATAGCATATCGTTGTTTATCGAAACTTGGTGTTGCGTACAACACACGCTATCATGGAAGGTCACGATTGCGTGTAATTCAAGCCAGGTTAGAGATGTGTGTTGTGAAAGCTCTTTTGGTGTAGCGTATAACAAAAGACATTAATGAAATTAAAAATAATATTTTTCATAAAATCTCGGGGTGTTACATTCTACCCCCCTTAAAATGAATTTCGCCCTCGAAATTCATCGGGGTTATAAATGGTTTACTATTCGAAAGTTTATTTAATCGAAACCCACATCGTAAAAAGGAATACCAAAACCAATCTTTAAAAACGAAAGTATGAAACGTAACGGTTACCCAAATATACTAATCACTGGGTTTCCACATAGGTAAAAATATGGATATGGAAGAGAAATCTAACCATCATGTTCTGATGGAGAGTGGTAGAGAACATGGCTATGGAAAATCCAGAAATCACAAAGCCATAAATTTGTGACGATCTAGGGTACCATCAGATTCATCAGATATAAGGGCACTAGGACAACTTTTTTGGTTTTCAAGATCATTTCCCTAAAGTTGAAGAATTTGAATTAGAATAAATACATACTTTATTTTGGTACAATCTCACTGTTGTTCGTGCCTCGAACAATTTCCACTTCATCTCTTAAATAAATGAAGTTGAATTTCTTATTCGTGAAGTGTTAGCAGATCTTGTGATAGAATGACGGGTCATTCCATCTGTCTCAAACAAAAGGTTAGCAAAAAGTTATTAAATATACATAAGTCATTCTATAGTGAGATTAATCATATATGGTTCCTAAAATGGACTTATACTTCATATATCATACTGCTTAATATAATAAAACTAGTTTCTACTAAACAGGGACTTCCTGTAGGCCAGTGGTAGGCGATAAAGGACAGTCGCACTTCGGTTGTGGGTTCGATTCCCACAGCCTTGTCCGACGTGATTGGCTGTCACCCGTCCTGCAGGTTTTCCTTTTTCTAAAACTATATTACTATAAGATCCCATCAATAATATCGAAAAAAAACTTCTATCCTTAAACAATACTAACTTATGTCTAACATAATCCATTCCAAGCTTATCTAAAATACTTCGGTCCAAGCTCATAGTATAAAAAAATGGTTACTTGAAATGTCACAGAACAACTTCGTGAATGCCATCATTTATCCCCCATATATCATAAGATATATCTTGCTGGTCAAATTAAAAACATGTGAATAACTTAATCATGTATTCTCTTGAATACCCATTGAACCATAGTGAAAACTTGAATGCAGTTAAAAGTTAACACTTTTCACATACCAAAATCCTCAAAATTCTATATACTCAAACCATGACATCACTTAGTCCTTATATCGATCATGAGCTCATGAATACTGTTAAACATTTCATTTTCTCATTTTTCCATTTATTATGCGCATATCATCTTATTTCCAAAAATATCTCAATCACTTTGAATACCACATTAGACCAATACATAAATATTCCAATACTCCATGATACAACATTATTTTGGAATCCCATTACATAAACACTTAATCATTCCACCACATCGTTGTCATATTCAACATCGCCAATAGTGATCGCATGTGGCTTCCCTTTATCCTTTTCCTTAAGCGGTTGCTCATGTTGATCATCACTAACCCTTGGATTAGGGCATTTATTAGCATAATGCCCCATTTCCTTGCACTTGAAGCATTGAAGTGTTGGTGGTGCGTTATCTGCAGTGTTTTCTTTATTCACATCATTAGAAACCCTTTTTCCATTACTTAGACACTCAGCTGCTCGATGACCTTCTATTCCACACTTAAAACATTTTCTAGTCCCTTTAAGACAATCTCCACCATGCTTCATTCCATACTTTGTGCATAAGGAAACATTCATCTTCTTTTTACCATTATTCTGAGATTTCTCCTTGAACTCCATCTTTCATTTCTTGTCAAAACCATGAGATGGATATGTAACACCAACTTCCATTTCTAACTTGATAGCACAACGCACAATTTCTTCATAGCTACTGATGTCTCTTATAGCTAATGCCCTTCGAAGACTTGGTTTTAGGCCACTGAAAAATCGATCAACTTTACTTTCAGGTTGGATGATAATGCCAGATGCATACCTTGAAAGTCTTGTAAAATTCGCTTCATATATTCCAACAGATTCATCATCCTTCTGCATCAGCTGAAGAAACTCCTTTTCCATCTTTGTTCGAAGAATACGAGGGAAGTACTTACTGAAAAACAAGTTCTTGAACTCATCCCATTCCATGGACTCAATTTCATCTCTTGGCCTCGTATTCTTGATAATATTCCACCATTGATCAGCTTCACCTTCCAAAAGATATACTACTAAGATGACTTTATCATGTTCAGAACATTGAAGAACTGAAAATATCTTTTCAGTGGTACTGATCCATTGTTCAGCAACAAGTGGATCGGAAGACCCACTGAAAGAAGGTGGACGTTGCCTCATGAAGGACTCAAAAGAATATTTTTCCCTTCTCTGATCATTTGGAAGTCCAGAATGATTCATAGCTTGTGTAAGTATAGAAATAAAATTTTTCACTCCATCTCCCATAACATTTGCTTGTTCAGGAGGACAATCATTGCATTTTCCATTGCATTGATCAACACGGTTCCTTCTGGTTCCATCCATCGTCTAAAACCCAAAAAGAATAGTGTGAGAGGCAAAAATCATGCTAAGGAAAACAACATTATAAAGGGGGAGTATCCTCAATATCTAACTTCTTAGGTTAAATTCTAAGATCGTTACCATAGTTATATGATTGTATCCTATACGTATACTTATCCTTAGGGACATCCCTAGACAAACCTTATAAATATCTCTAGGGATCTCACTAAAGTTCTCGCATCCTAGTTTCCAAAGGTTGACTAAACCTTTCCTCTGATACCAACTGTAGAGACCCGGATCCTGACGTATATGGACATTACATTACATTTGCGGAATACTTAGTACATTACAAAAACACACACATAAGGACCGTAATAGTTTAGTGTCTTTGCAAACTCGGAATATAATCTTCTAATCCAGGTGAAAGATCTTCAATATCTCCCATAAAGATCTTCCCTTTTTTTTTTACCTAAAACCATTCTTTATATCCTGGGGAAAAGAAAACATAAAAGGGTGAGCTCAAAAGCTCAGTAAGGGTAAAAAAAAGAAATATAAATCACATCATATACATAAGAACATAACTTTTGGAAATCTTAACCTGCAAAAGAGATCATAATTTCATAACCTGGGATAAATCATGGCAGTGAAATGTATTCACAATAATCATAACTTAAAACATTAAACTTTGTGGCATACACACATAATCATAGAGAATCATTTCTTGTTAGTCAAGACTCATTGCCAAGACTATCTTAGTGGACAAAGTCCATTTCTGAATCGAGTGACCCTCGTTTCAGTCCTGTTTCACTGAACCGGTATAACCTACCATTCCATCCATGTCTATCTCATGAGATATAAAATCTTTACCCAATGCATTGGAGGGAGATATAGGTCCCACCCATCTTATAATGAATCCTTTCTTATGTGTGCCACATAATCATAAATCATACATCATTGCATAACACATGTAACAAAAATGGGATTCTTGAAACATCATGACATCATAAAACAAATCATATAAGGTAAATGACTTCATAAAAATAATTCCCTCAAAACATAATCAAATCAATGTAATAATAGGGATAAAAACAGAACCCTATATTATCTTAGATGGAAAATAATTTTGATAAAATACTTGAACACCATTCTTGAGGAAAATATCCTTTCTTCTTCAAAAACAATTTTCCTTTCTTAACATGTCATACAATTATAAAATAAATAAGTTGATTAAAAATAAACTTGAAAACTTATAAAGGAATATTCTTGGAAATAATGTTTTAAAAATCCATTCATGCTATATATGTTAAAAAAATATTTTTCTCGTACTTTTTTCGGAAAAGTTAAAAAGTATCTCGTACGAAAAAATGACAAAAGATTCCTTTCATATCCTTTACTAAAAAAACTCACCGAAGGGTAAAATTGGATTTAAACAATTGTAGGTGGATGGAAATAAAATTACATATTGGAGAAACATGGATGTGGATGATAAAATACACCCCAGTAAATACCAAATTATAAACAATCTCGGATAAAAATGAGATTGTGATATTTCCCTTACCTTAGGTCCGATTTGCTTTGTACATGTCCGAATCTCCTGTATAATGGTTTAAATAATGTTATTGACTTATTCCAGAATCATACATATTGATATGATATCATATATGGTCATATTCTTAGCTTCTTAGTAGTAATATTTCATTGCTACTTGTTATTTGGGTGTTTATAACTTTTTGTTCTTATGCGTGTTTTGTCGAATAAATTCTTATTATTTTCTTTAGGTTATAGATACCTCATTTCCAGAATGGTATTAGTTTAATATATATCATATTCATTCATTCAATTCATTTATATAATCAGTATGAAATGAAGATCATGTAGAACGAGTCGCATCACATCGTGGAGACGGTATTCCGTACGTACGCACGAGTGATGATATCGTTCCTATGATCGTGGAATTTTATTTAAGTGTATTTATACTATTTCAGTATCAATATCACTTTATAATAATCATATATAGTTACTCATTACACCATTATACCCATCCTTGTAAGGTGATGGTGGAAAATAGAGTACACCACGGCGTGGAGTTGGTATTTCGTACGTACGCACGCGCGGTGATTTCATTTTTCCGTAGGATGGATAGAAGGTGAATTAGGGTTGTTTAATATTTATAATAACATATCAGTATGTAAGTAATACTGATTTTATTACTTTATCATGAAACAACTAAAGAAAAAGAATTTGAAGAAGAAAGAAATTGAAAAGATCGGTAATGGATATTACCTCTTCTTTGGAACGCCTCTTTGAATCCTCCACTTAGGGAACTAAGATTGGCCTTTGAAGAAGACCAGAACCTCTAGGATTATTATAGGGAAGTGGAGAGGAGAAAATGTCAGGGGTTGGCCGAGCTTGAGTGCTCAAATTGGTGTGAGGAGGAGGGGGAGGAGGTGCTCTTTTATAAGGGAGGAGAGGGGCACCTTAGGAATATCTCAAAATATTATTTTATATTAAAGTCAAAATCGGTTTATAATGGTTCCAAAGTGTCTTATTTAGAAGCTAAAGTGGGAATGGGTCGTAATACTATCAACCAATAGGATTTAGACAAGTTTAGGTTTTTATTTTAACCTTATCAATTAGATTTAACTCTAAGTTAAATAATTTAACTTTTACCGTGTCTTTTTATTTTCTTACACTATATGGTTAATAGACTTACTATAACATGCCAAACGAACCCCAAATTGTTTATTATTAATATATATATCCGTATCTAAGTAATTTGGCCGAACCTCAGATTTTTAGGAATAAAATAACAATTAAGAATATAATATTTGATTTAAAAACTATTTTGTGTCAATTTTGACACTATTTGATATATGATTTTTGTAAAAGTCATAACAGAATTATATGTTCGAACTAAGTTGATTAAATCAACACTAATATATCATAGTAACCTAGAAAATTAGTGTAATTCATAAAAAGTCTCAAATTAAATTTATTTTGGTGTTTATAACATCAATTATGTCAATATTTCATTAATAAGATAATTACTGCATCATCATTGTGTCATAAATAAATTAAATTATCTAATGTCTAAAAATTATAAATAAAATACCATAATATAGGAAATCTCTTTAGCTTTATAAGGAATATTTATAGTCGAATTTATCTTATGTATAACCCCATATTAAAAATGATTTACTTATTAAACATTGATTTTAACTATTTTAACCCTCCTTTAAATAAATTAATAATAAATGTCCCAATCTAATCCAAGTGGACCTAAATGGTCATATTTTATTCCTAAGTTTTTTTTTGGTCGAATTACACTTGTCCAATAGAATTAGGACATGTGTTAAGGTAATAATAATATCATATTGACCCTTAGTTACCCTATTTACTATTAACCGTGGTAAAAAAGAAAAAGTTACTATTCACCAAAAATTATTTTCATCTCATTGAACCACATTTTAGTCCTTGATATTAACTGTGTCTGTCGGATTTTCGAAATTCCATTCACAGAAGTGGTAAAATTAAGATTTATGCAAAATTCAGTTTTTAACCTACCACTTAGTGGTTTCACTATTCATCAAAAATTGAAAGTTTTCAGAAAAGTACCAAAATTTCACCCTTGGCTATAATTGATATTCCGAATTCAAAAATGATTTCTATTTTACAAAATTCCCAACATATAAGTTTCATTAATTAATTTTATAATTAATTTCCGCTGTCACAACAAATAGCGTGTTTTTAAGAGATAATAACTATCAAAAGATTGATACTTGTTTATAACTGGTTTAAATGTGAAATTACATCCAATGTCCAACATTGTATTAAATTGTAAAAATATATTCTAAATATACTTTAAAACCACTCAAATTAATAATTTATAACTATTAATTATTTCGATTGAAAAAGTTTTTTTAATTAAAATTTAGTAATTTCCACTATTCATCAAAATATGAAAGTTATCCGAAAATTACCAAAATTTCACCTTAGGCTAAATTCGATACTCCTAATCCATAAATGAAGTCCATTTTGAAAAATAAAATTTACAAAATTTCAAAAAGTGGTTATTACTATTCATAACGGCTAGTTTTAATAATATCTTAATAGCATATCATTGTTTAGCGAAACTTGGTGTTGCGTACAACACACGCTGTCATGGAAGGTCACGATTGCGTGTAATTCAAGCCAGGTCAGAGATGTGTGTTGTGAAAGCTCCTTTTGGTGTAGCGTATAACACAAGACATTAATGAAATTAAAAATAATATTTTTCATAAAATCTCGTGGTGTCACATTCTACCCCCCTTAAAATGAATTTCGCCCTCGAAATTCATCGGGGTTATAAATGGTTTACTATTCGAAAGTTTATTTAATCGAAACCCACATCGTAAAAAAGAATACCAAAACCAATCTTTAAAAATGAAAGTATGAAACGTAACGGTTACCCAAATAAACTAATCACTGGGTTTCCACATAGGTAAAAATATGGATATGGAAGAGAAATCTAACCATCATGTTCTGATGGAGAGTGGTAGAGAACATGGCTATGGAAAATCCAGCAATCACAAAGCCATAAATTTGTGACGATCTAGGGTACCATCTGATTCATCGGATATAAGGGCACTAAGACAACATTTTTGGTTTTCAAGATCATTTCCCTAAAGTTGAAGAATTTGAATTAGAATAAATACATACTTTATTTTGGTACAATCTCACTGTTGTTCGTGCCTTGAACAATTTCCACTTCATCTCTTAAATAAATGAAGTTGAATTTCTTATTCGTGAAGTGTTAGCAGATCTTGTGATAGAATGATGGGTCATTCCATCTGTCTCAAACAAAAGGTTAGCAAAAAGTTATTAAATATACATAAGTCATTCTATAGTGAGATTAATCATATATGGTTCCTAAAATGGACTTATACTTCATATATCATACTGCTTAATATAATAAAACTAGTTTCTACTAAACAGGGACTTCCTGTAGGCCAGTGGTAGGCAATAAAGGCCAGTCGCACTTCGGTTGTGGGTTCGATTCCCACAGCCTTGTCCGACGTGATTGGTTGTCGCCCGTCCTGCAGGTTGTCCTTTTTCTAAAACTATATTACTATAAGATGCCATCAATAATATCGAAAAAAAACTTCTATCCTTAAACAATAATAACTTATGTCTAACATAATCCATTCCAAGCTTATCTAAAATACTTCGGTCCAAGCTCATAGTATAAAAAAATGGTTACTTGAAATGTCACAGAACAATTACGTGAATGCCATCATTTATCCCCCATATATCATAAGATATATCTTGCTGGTCAAATTAAAAACATGTGAATACCTTAATCATGTATTCTCTTGATTACACATTGAACCATAGTGAAAACTTGAATGCAGTTAAAAGTTAACACTTTTCACATACCAAAATCCTCAAAATTCTATATACTCAAACCATGACATCACTTAGTCCTTATATCGATCATGAGCTCATGAATACTGTTAAACATTTCATTTTCTCATTTTCCCTTCATTATGCGCATATCGTCTTATTTCCAAAAATATCTCAATCTCTTTGAATACCACATTAGACCAATACATAAATATTCCAATACTCCATGATAAAACATTATTTTGGAATCCCATTACATAAATACTTAATCATTCCACCACATCGTTGTCATATTCAACATCGCCAATAGTGATCGCATGTGACTTCCCTTTATCCTTTTCCTTAAGCGGTTGCTCATGTCGATCATCACTAACCCTTGGATTAGGGCATTTATTATCATAATGCCCCATTTGCTTGCACTTGAAGCATTGAAGTGTTGGCGGTGCGTTCTCTGCAGTGTTTTCTTTATTCACATCATTAGAAACCATTTTTCCATTACTTCGACACTCAGCTGCTCGATGACCTTCTTTTCCACACATAAAACATTTTCTAGTCCCTTTAATACAATCTCCACCATGCTTCTTTCCACACATTGTGCATAAGGAAACATTCATCTTCTTTTTACCATTATTCTGAGATTTCTCCTTGAACTCCATCGTTCTTTTCTTGTGAAAACCATGAGATGGATATGTAACACCGACTTCCATTTCTAACTTGATAGCACAACGCACAATTTCTTCATAGCTACTGAAGTCTCTTATAGCTAATGCCCTTCGAAGACTTGTTTTTAAGCCACTGAAAAATCGATCAACTTTACTTTCAGGTTGGATGATAATGTCAGATGCATACCTTGCAAGTCTTGTAAAATTCGCTTCATATATTCCAACAGATTCATCATCCTTCTGCTTCAGCTCAAGAAACTCCTTTTCCATCTTTGTTTGAAGAATACGAGGGAAGTACTTACTGAAAAACAAGTTCTTGAACTCGTCCCATTCCATGGACTCAATTTCATCTCTTGGCCTCGTATTCTTGATAAGATTCCACCATTGATTAGCTTCACCTTCCAAACGATATACTGCTAAGATGACTTTATCATGTTCAGAACATTGAAGAACTGAAAATATCTTTTCAGTGGTACTGATCCATTGTTCAGCAACAAGTGGATCGGAAGACCCACTGAAAGAAGGTGGACGTTGCCTCATGAAGGACTCAATAGAATATTGTTCCCTTCTCTGATCATTTGGAAGTCCAGAATGATTCATAGCTTGTGTAAGTATAGAAATAAGATTTTGCACTCCATCTCCCATAACATTTGCTTGTTCAGGAGGACAATCATTGCATTGTCCACTGCATTGATCAACACGGTTCCTTCGGGTTCCAGCCATCGTCTAAAACCCAAAAAGAATAGTGTGAGAGGCAAAAATCATGCTAAGGAAAACAACATTATAAAGGGGGAGTATCCTCAATATCTAACTTCTTAGGTTAAATTCTAAGATCGTTACCGTAGTTATATGACTGTATCCTATACGTATACTTATCCTTAGGGACATCCCTAGACAAACCTTATAAATATTTCTAGGGATCTCACTAAAGTTCTCGCATCCTAGTTTCCAAAGGTTGACTAAACCTTTCCTCTGATACCAACTGTAGAGACCCGGATCCTGACGTACATGGACATTACATTACTTTTGCGGAATACTTATTACATTACAAAAACACAAACATAAGGACCGTAATAGTTTAGTGTCTTTGGAAACTTGGAATATAATCTTCTAATCCAGGTGAAAGATCATCAATATCTCCCATAAAGATCTTCCTTTTTTTTTTACCTAAAACCTTTCTTTATATCCTGGGGAAAAGAAAACATAAAAGGGTGAGCTCAAATTCTCAGTAAGGGTAAACAAAAGAAATATAAATCACATCATATACATAAGAACATAACTTTTGGAAATCTTAACCTGCAAAGGAGATCATAATTTCATAACCTGGGATAACTCATGGCAGTGAAATGTATTAACAATAATCATAACTTAAAACATTAAACTTTGTGGAATACACACATAATCATAGATAATCATTTCTTGTTAGTCAAGACTCATTGCCAAGACTATCTTAGTGGACAAAGTCCATTTCTGAATCGAGTGACCCTCGTTTCAGTCCTGTTTCACTGAACCGGTATAACCTACCATTCCAGCCATGTCTATCTCATGAGATATAAAATCTTTACCCAATGCATTGGAGGGAGATATAGGTCCCACCCATCTTATAATGAATCCTTTCTTATGTGTGCCACATAATCATAAATCATACATCATTGCATAACACATGTAACAAAAATGGGATTCTTGAAACATCATGACATCATAAAACAAATCATATAAGGTAAATGACTTCATAAAAATAATTCCCTCAAAACATAATCAAATCAATGTAATAATAGGGATAAAAACAGAACCCTATATTATCTTAGATGGAAAATAATTTTGATAAAATACTTGACCTCCATTCTTGAGGAAAATATCCTTTCTTCTTCAAAAACACTTTTCCTTTCATAACATGTCATACAATTATAAAATAAAGAAGTTGATTAAAAATAAACTTGAAAACTTATAAAGGAATATTCTTGGAAATAATGTTTTAAAAATCCATTCATGCCATATAAGTTAAAAAAATATTCTTCTTGTACTTTTGTCGGAAAAGTTAAAAAGTATCTCGTACGAAAAAATGACAAAAGATTCCTTTCATATCCTTTACTAAAAAAACTCACCGAAGGGTAAAATTGGATTTAAACAATTGTAGGTGGATGGAAATAAAATTACATATTGGAGAAATGTGGATGTGGATGATAAAATACACCCCAGTAAATACCAAAGTATAAACAATCTCGGATAAAAATGAGATTGTGATATTTCCCTTACCTTAGGTCCGATTTGCATTGTACGTGTCCGATGCTCCTGTATAATGGTTTAAATAATGTTATTGACTTATTCCAGAATCATACATATTGATATGGTATCATATATGGTCATATTCTTAGATTCTTAGTAGTAATATTTCATTGCTACTTGTTATTTGGGTGTTTATAACTTTTTGTTCTTATGCGTGTTTTGTCGAATAAATTCTTATTATTTTCTTTAGGTTATAGATACCTCATTTCTAGAATGGTATTAGTTTAATATATATCATATTCATTCATTCAATTCATTTATATAATCATTATGAAATGATGATCATGTAGAACGAGTCGCATCACATCGTGGAGACGGTATTCCGTATGTACGCACAAGTGATGATATCGTTCCTATGATCGTGGAATTGTATTTAAGTGTATTTATACTATTTCAGTATCAATATCACTTTATAATAATCATATATATTTACTCATTACACCATTATACCCATCCTTGTAAGGTGATGGTGGAAAATAGAGTACACCACGGCGTGGAGTCGGTATTCCGTACGTACGCACGCGCGGTGATTTCATTTTTCCGTAGGATGGATAGAAGGTGAATTAGGGTTGTTTCATATTTATAATAACATATCAGTATGTAAGTAATACTTATGTTTTTTACTTTATCATGAAACAACTAAATAAGAAGAAGTTGAAGAAGAAAGAAATTGAAAAGATCGGTAATGGATATTACTTCTTCTTTGGAACGCCTCTTTGAATCCTCCACTTAGGGAACTAAGATTGGTCTTTGAAGAATACCAGGACCTCTAGGATTATTCTAGGGAAGTGGATAGGAGAAAATGGCAGGGGTTGGCCGAGCTTGAGTGCTCAAATTGGTGTGAGGAGGAGGGGGAGGAGGTGCTCTTTTATAAGGGAGGAGAGGGACACCTTAGGAATATCTCAAAATATTATTTTATATTAAAGTCAAAATCGGTTTATAATGGTTCCAATGTGTCTTATTTCGAAGCTAAAGTGGGGATGGGTCGCAATCCTATCAACCAATAGGATTTAGACAAGTTTAGGTTATTATTTTAACCTTATCAATTAGATTTAACTCTAAGTTAAATAATTTAACTTTTACCGTGTCTTTTTGTTTTCTTACACTATATGGTTAATACACTTACTATAACATGCCAAAAGAACCTCAAATTGTTTATTATTAATATATATATCCTTATCTAAGTCATTTGGACGAACCTTAGATTTTTAGAAATAACATAACAATTAATAATATAATTTTTGATTTAAAAACTATTTTGTGTCAATTTTGACACTATTTGATATATGATTTTTGTGAAAGCCATAACAGAATTATATGTTCGAACCAAGTTGATTAAATCAACACTAATATATCATAGTAACCTAGAAAATTAGTGTAATTCATAAAAAGTCTCAAATTACATTTATTTTGGTGTTTATAACATCAATTATGTCAATATTTCATTAATAAGATAATTACTGCATCATCATTGTGTCATAAATAAATTAAATTATTTAATGTCTAAAAATTATAAATAAAATACCATCATGTAGGAAAGCTTTTTAGCTTTCTAATGAATATTTATAGTCGAATTTATCTTATGTATTACCCCATATTAAAAATGATTTACTTATTAAACATTGATTTTAACTATTTTAACCCTTCTTTAAATAAATTAATAATAAATGTCCTAATCTAATCCAAGTGGACCTAAATGGTCATATTTTATTCCTAAGTTTGTTTTTGGTCGAATTACACTTGTACAATAGAATTAGGACATGTGTTAGGGTAATAATAATATCATATTTACCCTTAGTTGCCCTATTTACTATTAACCGTGGTAAAAAAAGTAAAAAGTTACTATTCACCAAAAATTATTTTCATCTCATTGAACCACATTTTAGTCCTTGATATTATCCGTTTCTGTCGGATTTTCGATATTCCATTCACAGAAGCTGTAAAATTATGTTTTATGCAAAATTCAGTTTTTAACCTACCACTTAGTGGTTTCACTATTCATCAAAAATTGAAAGTTTTCAGAAAAGTACCAAAATTTCACCCTAGGCTATAATTGATATTCCGAATTCAAAAATGATTTCTATTTTACAAAATTCCCAACATATAAGTTGCATTAATTAATTTTATAATTAATTTCCGCTGTCACAACAAATAGCGTGTTTTTAAGAGATAATAACTATCAAATGATTGACACTTGTTTATAACTGGATTAAATGTGAAATTACATCCAATGTCCAACTTTGTATTAAATTGTAAAAATATATTCTAAATATACTTTAAAACCACTCAAATTAATAATTTATAACTATTAATTATTTCGATTGAAAAAGTTGTTTTTAATTAAAATTTAGTAATTTCCACTATTTATCAAAATATGAAAGTTATCCGAAAATTACCAAAATTTCACCTTAGGCTAAATTCGATACACCTAATCCATAAATGAAGTCCATTTTGAAAAGTAAAATTTACAAAATTTCAAAAAGTGGTTATTACTATTCATAACGGCTAGTTTTAATAATATCTTAATAGCATATAGTTGTTTAGCGAAACTTGGTGTTGCGTACAACACACGCTATCATGGAAGGTCACGATTGCGTGTAATTCAAGCCAGGTCAGAGATGTGTGTTGTGAAAGCTCCTTTTGGTGTAGCGTATAACACAAGACATTAATGAAATTATAAATAATATTTTTCATAAAATCTCGGGGTGTTACATGAGTCCTCAAATTCGGTAACAGTTGGGAGGATCACTTACCCTTGGTGGAGTTTTCTTACAACAACATTTGTCACTCCACCATTGGGATGACACCTTTCTTGGCATTGTATAGCCTACCTTGCAGATCGCCTCTGTGCTGGACTAACCCAAGGGAGTCAACACTCATGGGACCAAATATAGTAAAAGCTACCACAGATAAGGTTCAGATCATCTAGGAGCAGATGAAGACTGCACAGAGCAGGCAAAAGTCTTATGACAATAGGAGACAGAGACCTATGGAGTTCGGGGATGGTGACCACATATTTCTATGGGTCTCACCCCGACGAGGTTTGCAGATACATGGATGGGGCAGAAAGTTATCTCTAAGGTTCATCAGTCCCTTTCAGTTCCTCAGCAGAGTTGGCGAGATGGATTACCTCTGAGCACTTCCACCTAAGTTTCACCGTGTGCATGATGTTTTCCATGTATCCCAGCTCAGGATATAAGTGCACGACCCATCACACGTCATCTACCACAATGATTTAGACATCGATGATGGGGTGGAGTTTACGGAGGTTCCAGTGGATATTGAAAATCGACAGGAGAGAGTCCCTCATGGGCGATCCATACCTTTGGTGCATGTACGTTGGCAGCACGGGAACCTCCAAGAGAGCACATGGGAGTTGGAGGCTCAGATACGTGCTCTGTACCCCCACTTTTTTTCCTAGTTTTGTGATATGGATTTTGGGGATGCAAAGAACTGAGGTGGGGAGAATGTAACGACCCAAAATTTTCCATGTAATTGTTTTTAATTATATAGGAATATTACATGTTCGTGAAAATTGATGGCGCGTGATTCCGAGGCCCAGTGTTCCCGAAATGATTTTCTGATATTTTTTTCAGGTACGTTCAGTAACCATGCAAGCGGGTTTTTGTAACTTTTAAACCGATTATCTTAATTGAAAACTGAGGACACTATTTAACTCGCAGCACTAGTATTCACTTAAAGAGACCTTCACCTCGACCTCAGTTGGTCGAGGGTGAAAGTTAGTTTTCATGTTTTTCCTGGAAATAAAAATAAAATAAAAGAACAACTTTTATTTAATTTTAACCTACCATTTGGATGATCGGTGGTGGGGACCACCTGAGCTAGGAAACCACCATTTTTGAATTCATGGTGTTGGGGACCACATAAACCCCTCTTAATGTGTGGAAAATGGTCCAGCTTCAAATAATTAATTGTGTCAACTCTCCAATTAATTAATTAAGCCATTAAACTATTGTTCCAACGTAAATTAATTGTAGAAAACTATTTTAATTTATGTTGTCTCCTCACATTATTGTGGGAAAAATTGTTGGAAAAGGGTGTACTTGGAGGAGCCTCTTCAGGAAGATCAGTTCTCACCAAGGAGGAACCGAAGAATGGAGGATCGTCAAAAAATAAATATCGTTGGAGGAGGCTTGCTTCGGGGTCGACAAATGCCAATCCATCTTCAACCACAGAAAATATCCAATGGAACTTTATAGGTAGGGTTTTTTTGTTGATTTATACCCCCTTACCCCATTCTTGTCGACCCCCTTGATTCAAGATCAATATTCCCACTTGATACCGTTATAACGCGAAGGGTGCAAGCCAAACGAACACGGCATGAACCCTACGTAAATCTCTGTGGTGTATGATGTATTTTTCACGATGGAGGAGGAAGGAGACTAGTGCCGGCGACTGGAACCGGTAGGAATCAGGACTGGCGGGATGACCGTGCCACCGAAGAAGAGCCGCAACCTATTGGCCACGACAGAGCAAGGGTAGTGGTCGAAAGCGGTCAGCCGCACGAAGGGGCAGTAGCACATGACCGCACTGCCCAGTAGAGAAGAGCCATGACCTTGTGCTGCCTTATCGAGGTGAGGTATGACCGGCTCGACATCGGCTTCTAGTGATGGTAAGGTGCTTGACCACGCCACGCGGGGAAGGCTGGCCATCCCGCCAGGCAAGGAGCCGAGCGGTCTGCCCTAATGGACCGCACCGTGGGCTGCCGCACTGTGGGCAAGGCCGTGCCAGTGGGCCGAGTTAGATCCCACAATCTAGGTCCATCCCATGGCCAGAAATGGGTTGACCCGAACCGGGTCAGGTCGGTCTGACCAGGTCGGACTGGACCTTGACAAGTTTCGACCCTTTTCACTCTTTCGGCCATATCTTGAGCTACGAGCGTCCATTTGATGAACCATCTATGACATCAGAAAACTTGGATCTAGATGGACCATTTGTTATACCCCACTATAGTTTTGGATAAAGTTGGGGTAGAGACGGGTTGGATTGAACATGAATCCAATCGGGCCCTTAAGACTAAAAGGAAAATAAATTACAGATCCGACTCCTGATTGACGCACCGTCTATTGCGTTGAGACCCCTTATATATGTAGGTCATTTGGGATAATTCTTCGTGATAATCCATGGAAGTTTGCGTATTTGACCTATGGATTGAGGAGCGGACCCTCCCGTAATCAGGCAAGCTTAGTGTGGGAACCCTGTAGCTGACTATAACATGAGAAGAGGATCCTATGTGGGTCTATGATTTGGGATCCTATGTGGGTCTATAGTTTGGGATCCTATGTGGGTCTATTATTTTGGATCATACATGGTTCTGATATTTTGATTCTCACGCGTATTCGCTCTATGAATCCATGCGGGACTACTTGAGGATCTTACATGGGCCTTCTGTACTAGGATCCTTCATGGTTCTAATTATTTAGGGTCCTTCATGGGTCTGCCTCTTAATAGAGTAAGATGATTCAGTAATTACATGTAATCATCTTTACTACCATACCTAAATTATAGCTGGTGTGAGCTGAGTCCTTACCTTTGTGATGATACCTTTGTGGTATTCTTCTGTGTGGTGTACCTTTGTAGTACTTACCTTCGTCGTGATACCTTTTTGTAAATATTCTGTGTGGCGTTAACATTGTGGTAATTAACTTTGTGGTATTAACTTCATGGTATTATTTTATTCGTGGAACAATTAATCTTTGGGCTAATGAGTTGGGCCTTGTGTTTTTTCATGGATGAGATGGATATACTTGATAACTTAGGTATATGTATGGGAATATTACTATGTCGGGTTTTTAGTTGTTTTCAAGCGTTGTGGTTTATCCTTTGTGGATTTTGTGTGACCTTTCAGGATCTTAGGGTCCTAATGAGTATCGTTATACTCACCCCTGCATAGGCTATGCCTTCACCTTGTTGTGTTTGGTGCAGATGATGGACAACGCTGATAGAGGATGAGGGTACCGAGATTAGAGGTAGCACAGAGGTGGAAAATGGACGAGCCGTACAACAGATACGACCATACAAGAGCTATACCTACCCTTCAGGTAGGATCTTTGGAAGGTGTTCACAGGAGCTGTTTCAGTTTACTTGTACTATTCTGTTTTCTTGTACTTTCCAGTTGGGCTTGTATTCTGGTCCCTTTTTCTTACTATACACACTCTTTTTACTATTCAGTTTACTCGTGTTCGTATCGTAATGTGTTCTTGGTTGCATGATTTTAGAGGTTATAAAGGAAATTCCTTCCCAGTTTTAGGGAATATTCCTTCGGTGCTAGTTGCCAGCCCTTGTCCTATGGAAGGTGGGCATGGGGTAGTCACGACACGGGCCTCGGGGGACGGGTCGTGACAACCAAAGTCTTTAAAAACATGTTTTAGTGGTTGAGAACTATGAAAAAAACATTATATGGCTGTGAAATCATAGGGAAACGACCACATATTGATTTTTGAAATATAATAACTGACAGAGCATCATTCCGAGTTACGATTTTCCTGAGATGCTCGTAAATGCGTTTCTAATGTTTTAAGACACTAAAATGTGCATGTAATAGTAAAAACCTTAGATAATGATATCAGATTGATGTATAATCACATAATAACCACCATTTAATTATTTTTGATTTTTATGAATAGAAAAAACGTCCATCCAACATGTGGTGTGCTTCAAATGACTCAATAAGTAGTTTTAAAGATATTATGTCATTAAAAACATGTGTCATGGGATCAAAACTATTCAAATGATGTTAGATGTTTGTGAAATCATAGAAAAAAACATCAATTGATTTTTGATATTTAGGAATTGATGACATGTCATCCTGAGATATGATTTTCTTAGAAAGGCCGTAGACACATTTTTAGTGTTCTAAAACACTAAAACATACGTGTAATGGTCAAAACCATATAAAAAATCTCAGATTGAAAAACAATCATAGGAAATTCATCATTGAAATATTTATGATGTTTACATGTAGACAACACGTCCATTTGAGATGTAACATACTTGGAATGACTCAATAATAAGTTTTTAAAGATACTAAAGTCTTTAAAAACATGTTTCAGGGGTTCAAAACACTGAAAATGACATTGGATAGTCCTGAAATCATAGGAAAATGATCATAGATTTATTTTTAAACAATAGGAACAAATGACACATTATTTTGAGTTATGGTTTTCCCAGGATGTTTGTATATGAATTTTTAGTGTCTTAAAATTCTAAAACATGTGTTTAACAATAAAAAAGTATAGAAAACAACATTATATTGATTTGAAATCATGGGAGAACCACTGTAGAATTATTTGTGACATGTAAAGGTAGAAAACACATCCATATGGAATGCAGTGTGCTTCGAATGACTTAATAAGAAATTTTTAAAGATTAAAAAGTCTTTAAAAAAATATATTATGAAGTGAAAACTATAAAATCTATGTTATATGTCTATATAATTAAAGGAAAATGACCACAAATTGATTTTTGAAATGTTGGAACCGATGAAACATAATTCTGATTTATGATTTTCCTAGGACGCTCATAAACACATTTTTATTGTTTTAAAACACTAAAACATGTGCGTATCATTCAAAACCATATAAAAGGACCAATATTTGACCTAAAATCAAGGGAAAGAAATTGTTAATTTGTTTTTTACTTTTACACGTAGACGACAAATCCATACGACATGCGGTGTGCTTGGAATGACTCAATAAATAGTTGTTAAAGATACTTGTCTTCAAACACATGTGCTAGGGGGTCACAACTATAAAAATGACATTTTATGGATGTTAAATCATAGTACAATAATTTTAGAATGATTTTTGAAATGTAGAAACTGACAATATGTCATTCTGGGTTACAGTTTTCTTGGGATGCCCGTAAACATGTTCCGAGATCTTTAAAACACTAAAACATGCATGTAATAGTCAAAGTCAAATAAAATGACCTCAAATTGATTTAAAGTCATGGTAAAACCACCATAGAATTATCTGTGACATGTATGCATAAACAAAATTTACATCTGACGTGAAGTGTGCTCAAAATGACTTAATAAACAGTTTTTAAATGTAAAAAAGTATTTAAAAATGTGTATGAGGGGATTAAATCTATGAATACGACATCAGATGGATATGAAATAAAAAAAATAATGTATGTTTAATTTTAAAATTTAGGAACTGATGAAATGTCATTCTGATTTACGGTTATCCTGGGATGCCTATAAAGGCATTTTAAGGGTTTTAAAACACTAAAATGTACCGTAGAAAAATGACCATCTATTGATGTAAAATCACGAGACAAATATCATTGACCTATTTTTGAAATACAATACATGATACCATATCAAAGTCTCCAATTTTTTTATTAAGTAAATTTCAAGCACTTTGCACAACAATTTAAAAATTGATTAGATTATTATATACTTATCCATTTTCAATAACAATTATTGAATAATATCTTAAATATGAAAGTTTATATGTTTTGAAAGTATGATGCATGTTAGATTATTTATTTTATGTAAAAATTATTTCTGTTTGATTAAAAAAATAACAAATGTTATGTGTAACATTATAAATATATTCTGTTTTTATTCAATTTAATATTTAATTTATTAAATGTTGTTATCTTTATTTTAGGTGACATATACTGATAGTAGGCAGGCTGATGAACATTCTGATCCATGACATTCTTCAGAAGGTAGTTATGAGAGTTCTCAGTTTCTATGGTATGTTTAATAATTATCAATGATTCTACTGTAATTATGATTTATTATGGTCATTTCTAGTTTCTATCTTCTTTTTTGTTCAAGTTGATGACATGATGTGGTTGGTTCTAGTTGAGGACATGATGCAGAAGTAGATAGATTTAGCACATGCCATGGGATGAACATATATTGGACATGGGTTATTGTTGTTTTTGGATATATTTTATATGTACATATTGATGACTAAAGTTATATGTTGATTGAGGTTATTAGTTGAATAAGGTTATAGTGACTGAGGTTGTATAAATATGACTGCGGATATATGATGGAATATATATGAAAAGATTATTATGAATTTATGTCTTAATTTATTGTATGTTATTGTTTTTATATTTATAAATTTGTATTAAATATATTTTAAAAAATTAGACACATATTTTGTGTTGATTTATGATAACCATCAATAAATATTTTTTTTATGAATTTATATAGTGACGGTTATCACAAACCACTGCTAAATATAACTACTTTAAGTGTGTGTAGTGGTAGTTTTGTTCATTCCCTCTAGTTTATTTTCAGATGACTTTTTTAAAAATGAACCACCACTAAATGAAATTAAAACTACCACTAAATGATCTAAAATTGATAGATACCAAAACCATCATGAAAAAAGAAAAATCACTACTAAATGATTTCCAACCATGAAATAAGAATCGGTTTTCATAACCACCTATAAATCATGTAATGTCCATTTAAACCACCATCAATTGTAAAGAAAACCACCATTAATACCTTTCTTTGTAGCGATTCTAGAACTGCATGAGTGGGAACCAGAACATTATTTTTAAAGGGGGTGTTGGTTGAACTTTCAGTGGAGATATTATTGCTAAATACCATCATTGAAATTTTTAATTATAATAAAAAAGGCTACTAGAGTAAAATAGTGGGATTTTATTCTCTTTTTTGTGTATTTCCTGGCCCTTGAGGCATGTTTCACTAGCCCAGGGGCTTATGGGGCTTACCCTAGGGCCGACCATCATCATGGTTGAGGTTGGGTGGCAGTGGCACCCCGAAAGTGTTGTAGTGAAAGATTATGTGGGGATGGATCATGATCTGGTCTGCCGGATCCTCGACCTAGCGGTGATGGACCTCTTTCTCAGTAATGGCGAAAATTGTAACTGATGGATCCACAATGATTACAATGAATCCATGTTGTGAACCTAGGGGTTCACCTGGGGATACTACAAAGTCGGGTCATACATGCACGAGTTGGGTGATGTGTGGCTGGATTCCTTCAAAGTGGGTACCTTCTCAATGTGGACGTCATTTTTGGAGGCTGACAAAAGCAGGTACAAAACATACCATTAAAAGTAGTCCCCTATATCATTCATAAAAAAATTATAGTGATATAATAATCATTTATTGATGATAATTAAAATTATTGATGAATATGAAATTTATCAATGCTTAATAACATTGATAAAATAGTACCCTTCGTCAATGCTCTATTTATTTCATCATCAATTTTTCTTATAATTGTAAAATAAACTCCCTTTAATTACGTGTGCTAAAATGCTTATTTTTATCACAGATAAGAGGTATACATCATAACAAAATTAATATACTATTAAATTTTATATTTTAGTATATAAATATAAATATATTGATATATAAATATATATATAATATTTGATTAAATATGATTTATATAATGCTAAATGTGTATTTACAATTAATATATAATAGGTTTAGTGAAAAATGGTATATAAAATATGTAAAAAATTAATATTAATTAAGAATTAAATAATTAATATTTAAATTATATATTTAATAAAAAAATTATGATATAAAAAATTAATAAATTAAATAATATCTTAAGATAAGTTGAATACGTGACTTGAACTTCAAACGAACATAAATTTTGACCACGATATCCGTTTGGGCCCCACATGATATCAAATTACAGCTTGAAAAAGGATCTATGCAATTAAATTTTGGTGACCACATTACCTATTATTTATTGTTAAAAAAAGTACAACAAGTCCTCTAAAAACTATGTTTTAAGTTGGGATAACATATATTTTGAGCAATAAATGAAACCATATCTTCATTTAAGAGGGTCATATTATATTTTCTCAATAGATACTAAATTTATTCTCAGATCTTATATTCATATAGATATTGAAATGTTAAAATTTTAATTATTTTCATATTTTATTGTTATGTTTAAATTAAGACACACAGACACACATATTTCCATATATTTACACACAAATATTTAAACATATTTACATATAAAATATATTTTTAAATAAATAAACCATATGAAAATAATCATTTATTATCCTTTTTATTTGAAATAAAAATTTATCCATTTTATTTACCTTATAAAAATTTATTAAAATATATATACCTATACAAATGTATATATAATGTTTATATATAAATATATGTAAATATGTTAGTATTGATAACATGGGATTTTATAAGTAAATTTGTAGCATAGATAAAATCTGTGGTTGTGGGTGGTATATTTTTTTAAAAAAAATCATTTGAACTTTATTAGCACTACAAATATCACTCATAGCAGGCCAATTTATCAATGCTAAAAAAATTACTGATAAAGGTCACCCTTTATCAATGTTTTTTTATTAACTATGAAGAGTGATTTTATTAACCCTATTTATAGAACTGATAAAAGTATTTTGATTTTAAATATTCATACAAAATCAAAACATTTTTAATGGTGATAAAAGTAATTTCTAGCACTAATAAAATCTATATCTATAGTAATGAAATCGTTAAATTTTGGTCATGAGGATTTAAAAAAATGTGGTTTTCAAACCTTTTCCTCTACCCTAAGTGATGACCTTGCCCATTGTCTTGTCATCCCTTCCCCACACCCTCCCCTCCCCCTTTACTATTGAGAAAATGAATCATTCTAAATTAAAAAATAAAATGGAAAAATGATCCGATTATGTAAAAAAATAAAATCAAAAAGACACACCAAAACTTACATTGTTCATTTATAAATAACCCACATCACCAGTTTCACTATAACTTTTTTTTTCTATCTATCCTGGGATTTTTAAAATTAGAAGAACTATAATAAGGTGAATTTTTTTCAAAATTATGCATTGACTTGTACTTTTAAAATAAGACGGGGGGTGTCGCTGCATAAATATTTTTGAGTTTTATCAGTGTTAAAAGACGTTCTACAATAAAGAGGTCATTGTTAGTGCACTTTTATAGTAGATAAATGTCATGGTTGTTGGTGACCCAGATATTTTTTAATAATTTGTTGAGTTTTATCAGTGCTATGATTAGCCCTGATAAAATACTACATTATCAATGCTAAAAAATGCATTGATGTAATTACCTGCTAATTCTCATTGGCTTAAGAGTACAATGAGTCATTACTTGGTCTTAAGAGACATCCCCAAGACACCAAAGACTAACAATAAATGCCAAAGTATTTCAAATACATGTCGTAACAATTTACCCTTTAATAAAGAAACCACTAACAAAACAAACCATAACTAAACATCTCACTATATGATGCATGAATAAAAGAAAAATAACTCAACTAAATTATTCATATCAAACCACTCTAAAGTATGCAACAACAGAAGACCAAAAAATTGCCAAGTAAAAAGAATAAGGAAAAATAAATACTCCCAGAATACTATAAGAAACCATGCTCCCCTAGATCCATGATACAATATCACCAAACAACCCACAAATCACAAAGTGATTCTCAAAACATGTGATACATTACCTTTTCTCCCATCCCATAAGATACCATCTACAAAATCACCAAAGGGACAAAGTATCTGTGAGTATAAAACTCAGTAGGTTTTCCCCAATGAGTTTCCTACTCACACTACTATGATATAAGAGTTAACAACATTCATATAAAACACTTTATATAAAACAATTTCTCAAAACAGTTTATAACAAACTATAAACAAGTTTCTAAAACATTTTGCAACCAAAAGAATACAAGTGAAATGGAAACCAATTTTCCAGAAATTTATATTTATAGAAAAATAACTAAAAAAATCTTTGAAATAATTTCTCAATATTCCTTTGGTATACCCAAACCTTTCCACACATCCACATAACCAACCATGCATGCTTCACTAGGACTGTTCCATACTCGTGATCCGTTTCTCATTGAAATACCAAGTCATCCCAAGGAATTATAACCCATGTGCAATTTGACATTTAGCACTAAGAACATGGTCATATTTAAACAAAGCCCCATAAATTCAATACGAACTCACACACCAATTTTCCAAAGGATCATGCCAAAACACCTTTTCAATAAAACCACATTTTCATTGAAAATCACATTTCCATAAAAAACATTTTGAAGACAACCCCTTTCAATAAAACACCCTTTTTTATTAAAAACCACACTACCAACAACCCATATAGAAACTCTAGAAAATCCAAAAATTAAAATCATCTTTTTAAATTCAAGAAACTAATACAATTTTCACAACAATTCAGCGAAATTATACAATATCACAAAAGTGATAAATCATCACTGAAGAAGATTTAGTACATGAATTAAACTAATATTTAAAGTTCAATTTAATTCAATTTAAAAAACATTAAACTAACCTAGTCAATTACAGTAGGAGGATATGAGAGTGAATCCACCTACCTAGAAGGTTTTTAAGAAAACCAACAGTAGATGAAGAACACTCACGCAATTGGGTTAAATCTCCCCTAAAATGGCCTTAGATATCTTATCCTGCCATCAAAGAACCCAAATAACATCATATTTGGAATCCCTAAAAATATATATACCCATAATAGTCGTATATCTTGAAAATAAATAGGAGAGGAGAAGTAGATCTAAGTAGATCTGAGAAATGAGATAAGAATGGTGAAGAACGACACTTACTGTGAGAATCGGGCTCGAAAACGCTAAGGGAGGGATCCAGATCAGTTCCAAAACACTTGTGAGGGGTTCTAAAACCTTCAATGGAGATAAATATCAATTATGGGTGAATAAAAGGAAAAACAAGTATTTTATTCCAAAAATGAGTAAGATCCAAAAAAATAGGACCTCAGTTTTCCCCTACGCATGGTTAGACCACATGGTTAGGCAAACCATGCACTAATCATGCATTAGCAATGCCTTAAGGAAACCATTGTAAGCACTCTTTACAGGGTCTCCCTAAATATTCTCAAATCACGTCAAAGATACTACCACCAAACATTAATTGCACTCAGTTTCTCCTAGGATATCCGCACAGTTTAGACAAACCGTGTGCAGCCCATGCACATCTAATTTAGCCCCAAAAACTTATTTAGAGTTCAACAAAATCTCCCATCCTTCACCCTTAAACTTTATAATCATTAAAATAATCAATTAAGGGTTACATAATAGAAACTGGGGGTACTACATTCTCCCCACCATTGATCTTTTCATCCTCAGAAAGTAACATATCATTGATGGCCTAAAAGAGTTCTGACCATTAATCTTTAATTTCCTTCTCATGTTCCCAAGTATCTTCCTGAATCTGGCCATGTAGCCATAATACCGATAGTAGTATGATACTTTTTCAACTCAATAATATCTCTATCCTATTCAAAATCTGTACTGGGATGTGTACCAATGGAGGATCCGACTCTATGTCAATGTGATCCCATCTGATTACATGTTCAGGATCAGGATGATACTTTTTCAACTGAGATATATGGAACAAATTATGTACCACACTGAACCATATTGGGAATGTTATCTGATATTCCACCTATCCAACCCATTCTAGTATCATTAAATGGAAAATATATCTCAAATATAACTTGCCCTGCTTCCCGAAATGATGATGTCCATGTCTTGGAGAGATCCTCAAGAACACCTGATTCCCCACCGTGAAGGAAAAAAATCATCGATGATGATCAATGTAAGATTTCTGATGACTCTAAGATGGCTCCATCCCCTTTCTTATCAAAATCTTCTCTGTCATTTCATGGACAAGACTAGGCCCATCTAGTGATGTCTCACCTGTTTCCACCCAACACAGTGGATAATGATTAGGATGTCCATACAATGCTTCTATTGGAGACATATGTACTGAGGCCTCATATCTTTTATTATATGATAACTCCAATAAGGGTAAGTGATCCACGCATGAGCCCCCAAAATCAATTACAATATCCTATAACATGTCTTTCATCATCTTTATCATATGTTCGGATTTCCCATCCACATAAGGATGATATTCTTTGCTCATATTCAACTGAGTGCCAAGGGATTTTTGTAAGGATTTCCAGAAATGATGCGTGAACCTCATACCTCTATTTGATAATATTGAAACTGGTACTCCATGCCAATTTAATTTTTCTTGGATATATATTTTGGACAGATCCTCTACCATATGAGTTTCACAAATGAGAATGAAATGAGAAAACATCGTAAGATGATCCACTATCAACCATATGACATCATGTTTCTGAACCATTTTTGGGAGACCTTTACCAAAATCCATCTCTATCTGGTCCCACTTCCAAACTGGGATAGGTTACTAATATAACATACCCACTGGTCACTGATGTTCTTCCTTAACTTACTGACATGTTAAGAACATTGAAATGAACTCAGTCACTTTCTTTTTCATGACATTCCACCAAAACTGTGCCTTCAAAGACTTGTAGATCTTTTATTTTCCTGGATGTAAAACCCATATTGAATGGTGGTAATCATGAAGGATTATTTCCTAACAAGACATAGATACTACCCTATGATGTTTGAAACACAAAACATAACTCCCATTAAGTTTCTAACCCTCAATTATCTCCCCACCATTGAGTTTTGAACTCATACCTAGGCATTCTGCATCATATGTTTGTGACTATTTGACCATATTTACAAAATCAGGAACAACCATAGATAAAAAAAGCCACAAAATCACCTCGGTATTCACATTCCACTTGCATGTTGGCTAGAACCGACATCAACTTCCTTTCATCTGAAGATTATTTTTCCAAATGAGATTATGAATTTCTACTCAATGCATCTGCCACCGAATAACCTTTCCCAATTTATACGTCAAGTAAAATTCAAATATCTAGAGATACTCCATCCATATCATTTCCCTCATATTTAAATCTCGATGTGATAAAATGTGTTTCATGCTTTTATGATATGTAAACACAATGAATTTCTCAACAAAAATATAATGGTGCAACGTCTTCAAATCATAGGTGACTGTATGTAGCTCCAAATAATGTGTTGTATAATTCTTCTCATAAACCCTCAACTCCCATGAACCATAATCCACAACATGATCTCTTTTCATGATAATACGTCCCAACCCCAATACCGAAGCATCACAACACACCACATATCGCCATCCTGATTCTTGAAAAATCAAGATAGGTCCGAAGTAAGTTGAACTTTCAACTCTTGCAAAGACTTATGGAATTCCTCAATCCATTATAATGGAGTGTTTTTTTCAGAGATATCATTGGCGAGGATAGTCAAGTGAAATCTTCCAAAAAGTGTTGGTAGTAGTAAACTAGACTAAGAAAACTTCGTATCTCAAAGAAATTCTTCAGTGGTTTCGACAAGATAACAACTTATATCTTGTTAGGATCCACTGAGACACCTTTTTCAGAAATTAAATGGATAGGAAAGAATACATATTTTATCCAATAATAACACTTAGATGACTTGATAAACAGATGATGATCTCTCATGATTCCCAACATTGTTTCCAAGTGTTTCTGTCATGACCCCCTCCCACCAAAGATGCCCCTCATGAGATGGTAATGGTGGAAGGGGGATAATGACCCCCGAGTCCCGCCTCCAGTAGGCCTCGGGTTGGCGACTAGCACCAAGGGTATGAGTTTTCACAAATATAGGAGGCATTACCCTTTTATTATTTTAAGATCGGGAAATAGGACAAGTCAACCACCAAAAAGGAAAAGAACAAGTGTATAGAAATAAACCCAAACCAAGACCACATGCATGTTTAAACAATTTTATAACATGGTGAAGTACAAGAAAGCTCAAAGTACAAAACCAAAAGAAACAAGTGTAAAACAACATCAACAACTCCAACTGTCCGACTAGTAGGGTCCCGCATGGCCCTGGTAGTCCTCCTGGAAACCTGAAAGTAAACATAGTCTAAGCATACAAGTATACTCAGTAGGGAAACCTAAAGCTCTCGTGCACAAGTGGGGAGACATCCTAATGTCCCGTGAGAACAACAGAAGAAACCTAGCAAGGAATTCTATCCACCCAACCTCACCAGCCACACTCACCAAAAACAAAATCACAACAGGTTGTAGTATATAAGAACAAGAGTATTAGGTACCCCGCACCATTTCAATTTAGTTCGCTGCTCTTCCTAACGGCGAACATCCTGACGTAGACACACTCTCTCCGCCCGCACACACCTGGGCCTCACAACCACGTATCCCGCCCGCACACACCTGGGCGTCACAACCACGTATCCCGCCCGCACACACCTGGGCTTCACAACCACGTATGCAGCCCGCACACACCTGGGCCTCACAACCACATATCCCACCCGCCGACACCTCGGCCTCACAACCATGTATCCCGCCCGCAGACACCTGGGCCTCATCCCAAAGATTCTTGGGAAACATTAAAACCAGCCCGAAGAGTCTTTGGCTAGAACCACCCCAATAGAAACCTACCTGAAGGGTCTTAGGTGTAAGGTCACCTCAAGCCATCATAACCTAGGGAAGAAGGAGAAGGAAGTAGCTAGTAACTAAGGGGAAAGAACCCTCTCGCATGAAATGGGAGTGTTCGCCACTAAGTGCTCAACATGGGTGGGGTGCGATAAAACACAAAAGATACAGATATATATATATGTATACCAAACACATAGCCCAATATATGGCTTCTAAACAGAGAAACTGAGCATGTACCTCGACACTGCAACTACGAAGCATGCATATAACAAACAACCCCAACCCCATTTAGGTTTTCTCATTTCAGTAGAATTAGTTTATTAGTTTCTTAACTACTGGGAAACTATCCACATATAACCACATCGATCGTTCATAAAACATATCCCCGCCATCCACAAATCATGTTAGGAAAACACATTCAGCACAACAAATCCATTATTATCAACCTACCAACCCATTGATTATTAATCCCGTTCCATTACCATGACCCACCATTCATTAACTCTTCCACTTTTTATTTATTATTCCCAACCCATAGTCCGTTCACATTTAAACCCATCCATACAACCCTGCTGGCAACCACCATAACCACAAACACACTGAAACTCATACATCATCATCCCTTGAAAACCATTTATTGCAGCCCTGTTGCCCATCACTATCATAACATTCACACCAACCCACATCCATGTCAATCGCAGCCTTGCTGCTCACCCGATCCACAACAACCCAAAAAACACCCCCATCAGATGCCAGGTTTCCGAGCCAACACCCACATGTTCATTATTCCATTTTATTCAACCGTGGTGATCACATAAGGGTTCCAGATTTTTAATTCATCCAACTTTACGTGATTAACCAATTTCCACATTCAATAAAGTTTCCATCCAAAAACGGTCTAGAAATATAGGGAAACATTTAATTGTGCAAGCAAAGGCCCCCAACGACCGTGAATCTCAGTAGGCATAAGCCTATTCAATTCACAAAATAAATCACAGGATAAAAAAGATAAACATAAGAACTTCCCCATCCCCATTCTTTAACCAGTTATTATCTTTATTTAAACGAGTTCAAATGTGTTTCACGTAAACAAGAGGAAACCCACCCCACATGATGCACAATTTAGAGAGACGAATGCAAGATGCCTACCTTAATAGGTTCTGATCACAATGCTCCCTCGGATCAACATTAGAAGATTTCTGTCGGCGTCCGTCACTTCCGTCGAGTTCCAGAAAAACCTCCTTGGGTGGATGTCGGAAAGGAAAGGCTGAAGGAAAGACAACGGATCCAAGCTCGGATGTTCTGCCTCATCGTTACGATCCTGTGGCTGCTAACGGATCGTAAATCGGAGCTCAGACGAAGAAGTTATGGAAGAAAGAGTCTTTGAGTCTCTTGGGAGAACTCTTCTCAGAGGAATGGGGAGGAGAGGGGTGAGTTGAAAAGGAGGAGGGGACCCCTCCTTTTATAGGTGAGAAAAGCAAAAGAACATTGTGTGTACTTTATGGTACATGGAATGTACTCGGTTATTTAACACGGTCTCCACACAGCTTCCAACATGGCTCAGCGGCTGTTGACTTGTCAACACACGGTTTAAGGGTAACGCATACGCGGGGAAGGACTACACGGTATGTAGTATGGACACACGACTTGTACTCATTTATTTCACATGGCTCCAACATGGCACACAGACGTTGACTAGTCAACACATGGTAACGTGTACATGGAGAGAGACTACACGGCGTGTACCCATTTATTTCACACGGCAAGGACACGACCTTCAACACAGGGTATACCCGGCAAGGGGGTACACAGCTTGTACTCAAACTACACGGCGTGTAGTTTCAAAATTTTGGAAAGTGTGGGAAAAGTCCATTTTACCCTCCAGAACACTTCGTGGCCTTTTTGACAAAGGAATGAGCTGGAGAGGTCTGGGCCATTACATCAGATACCTCTTAAAACATTCTTGTCCTCGAGAATTCAAAAACCAACCCAGAGGAACCCAAAAAGATACCTCTTAGGGTTCTCGTTATAAGAGGAACCCAACGAACAACCCTAATCATAGTTGTTAGGAATTCCCCCTCCTATGTCGAGATATTATCCGCTTTAGGCGGCACTGACTCTCCTGCACGTGTTTAATCGCATCCGCATTAATGAGTCTCGATTAAGGATTGGGCCGTCCCACATCCATATATTAGGAATTTCCAAATTGCACTAACCCCAAAAGAACACAACCAACACACTGACCGAACATGTGGTTTGGGGACAAATTCCTTCTCCTATGTCGAGATATTATCCGCTTTAGGCGGAACTGACTCGCCCGTACGGGTTCAATCGCATCCGCATTAAAGCGTCTCGATTAAGGATTAGGTTTTTCCCTTTCCCCACACATACGGACATGTTACACATTACAAGGGAACAAGGAAACAAAAGTTCCACAACCGATATGCCAAGAATTCCATATATCAAAGGTACAGAGTACAACATCAACAAATAGATCAGAAGAACAAGGGAAAACACAATACAAAACAACTCCGAGTACTGAATGTGCATCTGGGTCTCCCGCTCCAAAGTGCTCTCCTCGAGTCCGCCATGCCTCCATAACACATGAACCAACGGAATGGTTCTTCCACAGAGCACCTTCCCTTTATGATCCTCGATTCTGACTGGTCATTCCTTGAAGGTCGCGTCGTCTCCCACATCTAAATCTCCCTAGTTGATAACATGGGAGTCGTCGTGTAAGTACCAATGAAGTTGGGAGATGTGGAAGATGTCATGAACCTTCTCCAACTGAGGAGGAAGGGCTAGCTGATATGCCACCTCGCCGACTCATCTCACCACCTCAAAAGGTCCGATGAACCTAGGTGAGAGCTTTCTCCTTTTACTAAACCTCTGCTAACCACATCGTGGGGAAACTTTCAAGAACACATGATCCTCCACCTCGAACTCCAAGGGCCTCCTCCGATGATCATCATAAGACTTCTATCGGTCCTAAGCCGCTTTCATCCTCTCACGTACAAGCTGGACATTCTCTGTGGTGCTCTGCACTACCTATGGCCCAAGAGCACCTGTCTCACCAACCTCTTCCTAGAAAATGGGTGAACGACATGGTCTTCCATACAAAGCCTCAAACTGTTCCATGCCAATAGTAGAGTGGAAGATGTTGTTGTAGGAAAAATCTACTAAAGGAATGTGTCATACCCATGATCCTTTGAAATCCAGAACACATGCTCGCAGCATGTCCTCCAACGTCTGGATAGTCCGCTCTATCTGCCCATCGGTCTGTGGGTGGAAAGAAGTGCTAAGGCGTAGCTGGGTGCCAAAAGCATGGTGTATCCCCCTCCAGACTAGTGAGGTAAACCGAGTATACCGATCCGATACGATAGTCTTCGATAATCCATGAAACCACACAACCTCGTCTACGTACCTCTGTGCTAAGGTACTCACCGGGCTTGACTCCTTAATTTCTAAGAAGTGAGTTGTTTTCGTTAGTCGATCCACCACTACCCAGATAGCATCATAACCACCCTGAGCTCTGGGTAGTCCTGTGATGACCTCCATTGAGATGTCATCCCACTTCCACTCAGGGACATCTAAAGGATGCAACAAACCACTGGGAACACGGTGTTCATACTTCACTTACTGACACACTAGGAATTTAGCCACAAACTCTGCCACTGCCCGTTTCACCCCGGGCCTCCAGAACTATTCCCTCAGGCCTTGGTACATTTTTGAAACTTCTGGATATACCGCCAAGGCTGATATATGGAACTCATGGTGAACTCCCTCACGCATTGCCTCCGGAACAAACAACCTTCCATGGAAAAGCATCTGATGTCGGCTATCCTCTGACCGTCCTTCTTGAGCGTTCCGCTGATCGACACGATCCCGCATCACTTCCACCTTAGAGTCCCCCACTGGGACTCTTCCACCTGTTGCAACAAGGTGGACTGCACCGTCATCTGAAACAAACAGCCTCTCACACCTTCTACCCTTTCATCCAAGTGCAAGGCAGCCAACTCTCCCATCGCCTTCCAAGCATCAGTAGATTCCCGTACCACTTCCTGATGCGACTTCCTGCTCAGGGCATCAGCCACAACATTTCCCTTACCTTCAGTGTAAGAGATCTCAAAGTCATAGTCTTGGAGAAACTCAACCCATCTCTGCTGCCGCAGGTTTAGGTCACGCTGGGAGAAGATATAACGTAGGCTCTTGTGATCTGAGAAGACCACAAAGCGCTCCCCAAAGAGGTAATGTCGCTACAACTTCAGTGCAAACACTACTGCTGCAAGCTCTAGGTCATGGGTGGCATAGTTATACTCATGAGGGAGTAACTTCCTAGACCCATAAAAGATCACTCCCTTCTTCTGCATCAGCATGCACCCCAGACCAAGGCCAGAAGCATCACAAAACACATCATACAACAACCCTTCCTCTCGCAACCTGAGTACAAGAGCACTGACCAACTTCTACTTCAGTTAGTTGAAAGCCTTCTGGAATTGCTCGCTCCATAGGAAGACCTGGTTCTTCCTTGTCAAAGCTATCAATGGAGCAAAAACTCGAGAGAAGTCCAAAACGAACCTCCTATAGTAACCTGCTAACCCCAGGAAACTACGAACTTCTACCATGCTCTTGGGTGTTAACCAAGAAACAACTACCTCCACCTTCGACAGGTCCACTGACACGCCATGCTGAGACACCACGTGCCCAAGGAAGTGATCTTCTTGTGTCAAGAACTTACACTTCGACAATTTCCTGTAATGATGGTGGTGTCTAAGGACATCCAAAACTGCCCTAAGATTCTCAACGTGCTCCTCTTCTGATCTTGAGTAGATCAGGATGTCATTGATAAACACAACGACGAACCGGTCCAGAAACTCTCGGTAGACAAAGTTCATAAGTACCATGAACACAGTCGGTGCATTCGTAACTCCAAACGGCATCACTACAAACTTGAAGTTCCCATACCTGCACCTGAAAGCCGTCTTCGAGATGTCGATGTCCATTACCCTTAGCTGATGATATCCAGATCATAAATCAATCTTAGAGAACTAACCTGCTCCCCTCAGTTGGTCGAAGAGATCATCTATCCTTAGAAGGGGGTAACAGTTCTTGACCATTACCTGGTTCAACCTTCAGTAGTCTATGCATAGCCTAAGACCACCATCTGCCTTCTTTACGAACAAAACTGGAGCACCCCATGGCGATACGCTGGGTCGAACAAAACCCTTCTCCATCAGATTTTCAATCTGAATCCGCAACTCCCGCAACTCCGAAGGTGCCATCCGATAAGGGGCCATCGAAATCAGATGGGCACCAGGCTGTAAGTCTATCCCGAAACCAACGTCATGTCACAGGGGGGGGGGGTAGAGTCACAAACTCCTCAGGAAAAACATCGAGGAACTCCCCAACAACCTCCGAGACATCCATCATCTCTGTATCAGCTGGAACCACTGATAACCCACCTAACAAGGAAAGGAGAGGCTTCATATGACAGCTTCCTACCTGATAGGTCCTCTCTCCAACAAAAGATACATGCTTCCCATCCACGCCAGAAAACATGACTCTTCTCCGGAAGCAGTCGATAACGGCACTAACAGAAAACAACCAGTCAATGCCTAGGATGACATCGTATGGATGCATCTGTAAGAGAAGAAGGTCCCCACTAGATCGATGTGGTCCCAACGTCAGCCCACATCCCCTGTAAACACAAGATACGCTGGTCTGGCCTCCAACTGGTGTACTCTGCACCAGTCGTAGGGAAAGTCTCTCTACGTCTAGTCCCAAAGAATGGGCTAGACCAGGTACAAAAAAGGAGTGCGGAGCACCCGAATAATAAAAAGTAGAAACAAGAGTGTTGAACAAACAAATCGTACCTCGCACCACCTCTGGTCCTGCTCGAGCTGTCAACTCTACTGCGTGAAACTGTCTACACCCAGCTCCTCTGCCTCTCTAATTTCGTCCACCTCCCCGACTACGCCCTGGTCAAGGTCCCTGAGGAGCACCCTGAGTTCAGACTCTTCTCACAAAGTCTGCCCTTGGCAGAGCATGGTCTTGTTGCTGCTGGAAGGGCCTCGCCAGCAACTGGTGCTGCTGAGGTGGGCGCTGAACCTGCCCACCTCCACCGTACTGAGCTCGGGTCAGGTACCGACTCTGAACGTGCCCGAAACCTCCACAAGACAAACACTTCGGTCCTGGTCTCATGAAAAAGGGAAAGGGACCCGAAGATCTGAACTGGAACTACTAGGGCCTGCTCCCCACTGGCCTGAACCTAGAAGGTCCCCACGTAGGAGACCTGCTGCTGACTGCCTTCCCCTTCGTCGAGCCCGGATGGATCCCCTCTCGTGGTTCACCTCCCAGCAAGTGCATCCTCTCTACACCCTCTTCCTTCTTCTGTACCGCCAAGTACGTCGGAATTGTGAAGGGGGTGACAGCATACTGGAGCGAAGGACGAGGTGCCTCCTCCAAACGTCTCGCCCGAGACTGCTCATCCAGAAAGAGATCTGGAGAAAAGCACTGGAGATCCTTGAACTTGATCCACAACTCTCGTACTGACATACTCCCCTGCTGGAGGGAGAGTAACTCCTACCGCTTCTCCGCCTTGATCATCGAAGAAAGGAATTCCTCTCTGAATTCCTTCTTTATGTCAGCCCATGGAACCTCTATCTCTATCCTCTATCAGAGGTAGAGCGTCCACCACTATCGCGCTGCACCTCTCAGCTGACTGACCGCTAGGGGAACCCAGTACTCCCTCAGAGCACAAATCAAGGTAAAAGAGATCCCTAGCACCTCAAGCCACCCCTCTGTCTCTGTATCCGAAGTACTACCCTTGTATTTCATGAGGGTCTGCTGCTAAAAAGAACGGAGAGTCTTCTACCATTGGTTATCTTCCTCCTCTCGGTCAATCCTCAACTGATCGACCACCTGAATCTGATGGGCCTCGGCCGTCTGAGCCACCCAGGGACGATGTCCATGTGCCATAGCTGTACGGTAAACAAGGATCACCAAATCCCAAGTAGTAAGGAAAAACTCATGGTTTGATTTTATCATTTTATTTCAATTTCTTACCCAGAACACCCAAATCAAGTAAAACACAATCATGATGATGCATGTACCTACCCTAGGGTCTCTACCCTGTAATCAATGTAGCTTCACTTGGTCGTTCGATAGGCTCAGAGTCCTTGCATCGGATCATGGGGGGCCCTAAAATCCGGTGTCCTAGCCTGTCTTCCCTAGCCTATGTCACGCACCAAGATTAACTAACATTGTCTCCCAACCATCCCATGCAATCCTCACTGTGCCTAACTCTAGACCCCATCCTATCTCTCAACCATCACCTCTGATACCATTCTGTCATGACCCCCTCTCACCAAAGATGCCCCTCCTAAGCTGGAAATGGTGGAAGGGAGATAATGACCCCCCGAGTCCCTCCTCCAGTAGGCCCCAGGTTGGTGACTAGCACCAAGGGTTTGAGGATTCACAAATATGGGAGGCATTACCCTTTTATTATTTTAATATCGGGAAATTGGAAAAGTCAACCACCAAAAAGGAAAAGAAAAAGTTTATAGAAATAAACCCAAACCAAGCCCACATGCATGTTTAAACAATTTTATAACAAGTTTCAAGTACAAGAAAGATCAAAGTTCAATACCAAAAGAAAAAAGTGTACAGAAACAGCAACAACTCCAACTATCCGACTAGTAGGGTCCCGCACGGCCCTGGTAGTCCTCCTGGAAGCTGAAAGTAAATGTAGGGTGAGCATACAAGTATACTCAGTAGGGAAACCTAAAGCTCTCGTGCACAAGTGGGGAGACATCCTATTGTCCCGTGAGAACAACAGAAGAAACCTAGCAAGGAATTCTATCCACCCAACCTCACCAGCCACACTCACCAAAAACACAATCACAACAGGTTGTAGTATATCAGAACAAGAGTATTGGGTACCCCGCACCATTTCCCTTTCGTTTGCTGATCTTCCAAATGGTGAACATCCTGATGCTACCACACTCTCCCCGCCTGCACACACCTGGGCCTCACAACCACGCATCGCGGCCGCACACACCTGGGCCTCACAACCACGTATCCCACCCGCACACACCTGGGCCTCACAACCACGTACCCCGCCCGCACACACATGGGCCTCACAACCACGTATCCTGCCCGCACACGCCTGGGCCTCATCCCGACGATTCTTGGGAAACAGTAAAACCTGCCCGAAGAGTCATGGGATAGAACTACCTTAATTGAAACCTACCTGAAGGGTCTTAGGTGTAAGGTCACCTCAAGCCATCATAGCCTAGGGAGGAAGGAGCAGGAAAGATAAAGAAACTAAGGGGAAAACACCCTCTCCCATGAAATTGGAGTGTTTGGCACTAAGTGCTCAACATGGGTTGGGTGCGATAAAACACAAAAGATACAGATATATATATATGTATACCAAACACACAGCCCAACCTATGGCTTCTAAACAGAGAAACTGAGCATGTTCCTCGACACTGCTACTATGAAACATGCATACAACAAACAACCCCAACCCCATTTAGGTTTTCACATTTTAGCAAAATTATTTTATTAGTTCCTTAACTACTGGGTAACTATCTAGAACCAACCACATCGATCGTTCATAAAACATATCCCTTCCATCCACAAATCATGTTAGGAAAACACAAGCAGCACAACAAATCCCTTCTTATCAACCAACTAACCCCTTGATTATTAATCTCGTTCCATTAACATGACCCCCCATTCATTAACTCTTCCACTTTTTATTTATTATTCACAACCCATAGTCCGTTCACATTTAAACCCATCCCTGCTGCCCCGCTGGCAACCACCATAACCACAAACACACCGAAACCCATACATCATCATCCCTTGAATACAATTTATTGCAGCCTTGCTGCCCATCACTATCATAACATTCACACCAACCCACAACCAAGTCAACTGCAGCCCCACTGCTCACCCGATCCACAACAACCCACAAAAAACCCCCATCGCATGCCACATATCTGAGCCAACACCCACAAGTTCATTATTCCATTTTGTTCAACCGGGGTGATCACACAAGGGTTCCATATTTTTATATCATCCAACTTTACGTGATTATCCAATTTTCACATTCAACAAAGTTTCCATCCACAAAACGGTCAAGAAAGATAGGGCAACATTTAATTGTGCAAGCAAAGGCCCCCAAAGACCGTGATTCTCAGTAGGCATAAGCCTATTCAATTCACAACAAAAATCACAGGATAAATAACATAAACAAAAAAACATCCCCATCCCCGTTATTTAACCAGTTATTATCTTTATTTAAACCGATTCAAATGTGTTTCATGTAAACAAGAGGAAACCCAACATGCATGATGCACAGTTTAGAGAGACGAAGGCAAGATCCCTACCTCAATAGGTTCTGATCACAACGCTCCCCCGGATCAACATTAGAAGACGTCCGTCGGCGTCCTTCACTTGCATCGAGTTCCGGAATAACCTCCTCGGTTGGAAGTCGAAAAGGAAAACATGAAGGAAAGACAACTGATCCAAGCTCGGAAGTTCTTCCTCGTCGTTATGATCCCATGGCCACTAACGGATCGTAAACTGGAGTTCAGACGAAGAAGTTATGGAAGAAATAGCCTTCGAGTCTCTTGGGAGAACTCTGCTCAGAGGAAAGGGGAGGAGAGGGGTGAGTTGAAAAGGAGGAGGGGACCCCTCCTTTTATAGGCGAGAAAAGCAAAAGTACACGGCGTGTACTTTATGGTACACGACGTGTACTCGGTTATTTCACACGGTCTCCACACGGCTCCAAACCCGGCTCCGCGGCCATTGACTGGTCAACACATGGTTTGAGGGTAACACATACGTGGGGAAGGACTACACAGCGTGTAGTATGGACACCTGGCATGTACTCATTTATTTCACATAGCTCCAACACAGCACAAGACTGTTGACTAGTCAACACATGGTAATGCGTACGTAGAGAGAGACTACACGGTCTGTAGTATTGGACACACAACATGTACCCATTTATTTCACACGACAAGGACACGGCCTTCAACACGGGGTATACCCGGCGAGGGGGTACACGGCGTGTACTCAAACTACATGGTGTGTAGTTTCAAAATTCTGGAAAGTGTAGGAAAATTCCATTTTACCCTTCAGAACACTTTGTGGTCTTTTTTGACAAAGGAATGGGGCAGAGAGGTTCGGGCCATTACAGTTTCTCATGTTCATCCCTTAGCTTTGAATACACCAAGATAAATTCCACAAACACCACAAAAAAATAATCCTGATATCATTAGAATATATTATTGATCAAATCCATGAAGACCATTGGATCATTCATTAGACCTAAACGAATGACTAAATATTCATAGTGGCTATATCTACTTCTAAATGTTGTCTTTATAATTTCTTCCTTTCAAACTCGCAATTGGTGATATCCTAATCGCATGTTAATTTTATAGAACCATTGGGTTCCCCTCAATTGATTGAATATGTCTTCAATGCACGGAAGTGGATATATTTTATTTATCATATCTTGTTTAAGATTATGATAATCAATTCACAACTGAATAATTTAATCTTCTTTCTTTAGAAAAAAGACTGGTGCTTCCCATGTAGATGTGCCCAGCTGAATGAAACCCTTACTTTCTAGCTCCTCTAACTGCACTTTCAATTTCGTTAACTTTTTTGGTTCCATCCTATAAGATGGAAGGGAAATATTAATGGTCCTTGGAAAAGATCAATCGTAAACTCCACTTTCCTTAGAGGTGGTAATAATGTGAAGTTCTTGGGAAAGATAGTTAGAAATTGATTAACCACTTCTAGAAAACTGATGTGGTCGATCTCTTCAATTGATGCCAATGTCAACACCACCAACTAGTAAGAGATAATTCCCATCGCTGGTGCCAAAAAGTATAGTGAACCTTTCTTTACAACCTTATATCCTCTGATGAGATGTTCGATGCCATCCCAAGATGTGAAACTTAGCTTTCTACTATAATAGTCAATGTGATCCTTAAACGTTGTCAACCAATCCATACCCTGGATTACATCAAAGAAATGCATTTCCAACATCGAGAAATCCCATTTCATCTTAGTTCCATCAATATTTATAGAACATGATTTACACATGAAGGCTCTATATTCTCTTTTGATGAGAGGAGTTTGCAGTTCTAACATAGAAGGCATCATATCCAAGTTTAATCATAAAAAATCAACAACATGAGAAGTAATTAAGGAATGATAAGCAGTAGTATAAAACAACACTTGCATAAGGTTAGAATTAAAAAGAATCATACCTCTCACTGTAGATGGTCCAGCCTGATCATCCATAATCATATGCTTAGCATCATACAATTGCTTCTTCACTATACTCTGGTCCATATTTCCTTGCTGAGATTATCCTTGATGAGGAGTCATGGTATTTCGAGAATCACCATTTCTTGATCCTCTCTTTTGATGAGTCAGATTTTTCTAACCTCTCCCTGTCAAAGAATACAATGCTTTTGACACTTGAAAAGTGTCTCGAGCACCCCACCTCAAAGCACTAAAAATAAGTGCTTATGTTCTACCATCTTTTTGTAATTATGGAATGATCTTGGTGGCTCTGTACACTCTCTCTTCATGTGGTCACATGAATCACATTGGTAGAATCCTGCTTAGGTCTTTGGACATGGAAGAAGATTTACTGATCCAACTTTCTGATTTTGATTCCTGCTCACACCTTGGAAATAAGTGTCTCTCTTCTACTTTGTCCCAACATTTGCGTTTCGACCACATATCATAGGGATCATCATACCCCCACTCCCATAGCTTCAGAGTTTCCCCACATATCCACTGTTTCTCTGTTCACCATCTTTATATAATAAGTAATATAGACCACCACAATATTTGATTAAATTTCATGACTTAGTCCCGATTGGAAGATTCATGCATTCAAGGATTCACATTCTACAACTTCTAGTGCAAAGAAATATAAATTCATGAATTTAGCCACATATTCTATGATAGAGAGATTGTACTACTTCAGGATAAAGAAGTCAGTCATCCTCTTGATCATGAACATGCGAGGATAAAATTGTTTATTGAACATTTCCTCAAGATCCTCCCAAGTAAGGCATTGATCCTCTTTAGCATGAAAAACTAGTTCCCACCATTGGAATGTTAGATCCTGAAGTATATACATCACCAACATGACCTTGAACTCTATAGGTGTGCTGATGAACTTGAAGATATGATTCATCCTACTCATCCATACCTTCACCTTTCTCGGTTCAGAATCACCTCTGAAGATTAGGGTAATTTTCTTTATAAACTAGATGGAATGATCCACGTTCCTTGGCTCATCTACCCAGTTCCCTGTTTCCACAACCAGAAACACCTGGACGATACTCTGAACTAGTTCTTGGTTCACCTATGGCTCAGCTGATACCATGTTCTGTACAACTTCTTCTAATTGGGGTCTATGATGCCTACCAGTCACCATTTTATAAACACACTAATCACTCAGTATGTCTCACTCCCTAGAAACTTATTGGATTATAATTTTAAATTCTATCATATAAACTATCACAATTTTTTTCCAAAAACATCATTTTCCATGTTCAACCCTTTTTTGAAAAATCCCATTTTTCACTTTTGAAAATCAACCATTTTCAAAATATGTATTTCATGCCCTTTTCAAAATCTATCATTTGAAATCAAATTATTTATTTTTCAAAAATTTACACCTTTCACAAAATCATAAATCATTTATCCAAATGAATTATGAAATCATAGTGGGAGGTAATTCCATAAAATGCATTTCATGTCATCTTATTGGCTAAACCCATGACAATGAGATTCCAGAATCCTATATGTGTCTCCAAAACACTTATGTGCCCAACTCCCTGGTAACATGAAGTTAATTATAAATTGGTTAGATACATCCTTTTATGTTATACATTTCATGTTTTGACAATCCTACTCCTTTCTAAGATAATACCCGAAAGAATAGACATGAATGAATTTCAACTACAAGTGCAAGAATAATAAAGACTACTTATTAGACAATGACCAAACGAGTTGATACCATTTGTAATGACTCACTAATTCTCAGTGTCTCGAGAGTACAATGAGACATTAATTGTCCTTAAGAAACATCTCCAAGATGCCAAAGTCTAATAATAAATTCCAAAGGGTTTCGAATACAAGTGGGGGATGATTTACCTTTTAAGAATAAAACCACTAACCAAACTAACCATAACAAAACAACTCCCTATATGATGCATTAATAAAATTAAGATAACTCAACAAAATTATTCAATTAAAAAACTCCAAAGTGTGCAATAGAGTAAGACCAAACATGTACCAATAAAATAGAGGAATGAAAAATAAAGGTTCTAAGAAGAAAATAAGACTCCATGCCCCTATCCCCATGATCCAGGATCACCAAACATGCCACGTTTCATGAAGTGGTTCTAAAAGTGTGCAATATGTTAACTGTTCCCCTATCATGGAAGATAAAATCTACCAAAACACTAATGCGGCAATGAAGGGGTGAGTATAAAAATCAGTAGGTTTTCCCAAATGACTTCCCTACTCATTCAAATAGTATAGAAGCGTTATAAAAATTCATATAAAAAAGTTTATATAAAAATATTTCTCAAAATAGTTTATAACTAAATATTAAAAAGATTCCAAAAGCATTTACAAATAAACTAATACATGTGAAATTGAAACCAATTTTCTTGAAAGTTATCTTTCTAAGAAAAACTAAACAAATATTTCAAACCATTTCTCAATTTCCTTTTGGAAAACACAAACCATTCCACACATCCATGTAACAAACCATGCATGCTTCATTATGACCGTTCCATACTCAGGAACAGTTTCTCATTGATCTACCAAGTCATCACAAGGTAATTATATACCATGTTCCATTTGTACTTTAGAACTTAGAAAAATGTCGTATTTCAACCAAACCCTAGAAACGCAATATAAACTGACACACCAATATTCCCAAGGATCATGACAAAAACACCTTTGTAATAAAACCCCCTTTTCATTAAAAAATACTTTTCCATTAAAACCATTTCGAAGCCAAACCATTTAAATAAAATGAACTTTGTGATGGAAAACCCAATTCCCAACAACCCATTTAGAACCTCTAGAAAATACACAATTTAAAATTTTTATTTTAAATTCAATAAACTAAAACCATTTTCACAACAATTCACCGAAATTACACAATATCACAAAAATGATAAAACTACACTAAAGAAGACTTATTACATGAATTGAAAAAATATTTCACAATAAATTTCATTCAATTTAATGAATTTTAAACTAATACAATAAATTATAACAAGAGGATATTTGGGTGAAGAAACCTACCTCGAAGGTTTTGATGAAAAATGCCAACGGATGGAGAACACTCACGCAACTAGGTTGAATCTTCCAAGAAACAGACATAGATATATTCTATTACCATAAAAGAACGCAAATATAATAAATCATGGAATCCCCCAAAATAGATCTACCCATAATAGGTGTAGATCTGAAATGTAATGAGGAGAGGATAAGTTGATCTAAGTAGATCTAAGAAACAAGACAAGCACGGTGAAGAAGATAACTTACCATGAAAATAGGGCTTGAAAAAACCAAGGGAGGGATCCAAATCAGTTCCTAAAAACATTGGATAGGTTCCCTAACCTTCAATAGAGAAACAAAATATAATTAAAGGCACAAAGTATAATAAAAATTACGTTATTCAAAATATGAGTAAGTTCTTAAAAAATAGGATCTCATTTTCCCCTTGCGCACGGTTAGACCGCACAGTTAGACAAATTGTGCACTATCCATGCATTAGATAATACCTTAAAAACCCATGAACTTCATACTTGAATGTTCTCCCTATCCATTCTCAAACCATACAGAAGCTACTGCCTCTAAAATACAACTGTGCACAATTTCCCTTAGGATATCTGCACAGTTTAGACAAACTGTGTGCAGCCCATTCACTTCTACTTTAGCCCTAAAAACTTATTTATAGTTCACCCAAATCCACCATACTTCACCCTTAAACATTATAATCATGAAAACAATCAATTAAGGGTTACATACCAAAAATTGGGGGTAATACAATTGATAAAGGGATGCCTTTATTAGTGTTTTTTAGCACTAATGAAGAATTATTTTATTAGTTCTATTTGTTGTTATAATTAAATTAAATAAACATCAAATTTTCTTGTAACATCGTTTTTTATTTAGCACTGATAAAAGAAATTTCTAGCACTGATAAAATCTAGATTTTTAATAGTGAAACCTGTTGTAAAACTTATTTTTTTATGACATATCTTATAAAATCATTTATATGAGATGTTAAAAAATTCCTCATTTATTTTACTGATATGTTTATATTAAGTTTTTTAGGATCACATATCATATTTATTAAAATATTATTATTTTTTTGAATAATTTATGTTTTCATCAAAAAATTTCTTAAGGAATTTATCTTACACTCTTAGATTTATCTTATGCACTACAATGTACTCTTACAGACAGTATCATCACTTGAGTTAAAATTTTAGTTTGTGCTAATGGAATTTATCTTATTGAATAACTCTATAAGTAAATTATCTTATGACATAAATGAATTATCATATAGAAAGAATTCATTCTTAGATAACTAAAGAAACATATATCAAACGGAGTAATTTTTATTTAATGGATCTCAATTTAAATTTAAAAAGTAACTTTTTAAGAAAATTATCTTATATTCTGAAAAAGTCAAAGAGATGATAAATATTTTAATTTATAAAATCTGTTATATCTTATGTCACTAAATTTATCTTATGAGAACAATCTTCCAGAACATTTATCGTATATAAATTAAATTCTCTTACAAATGATTGATTTTTATCCTCATATTTTGAGTATCATTCGGATACAATATTTACCATTAAAGTATCTTTTAGAAATTAAACTTATGATTTTATGTGTATGAGAAAAGAATTCATCCAAATAAGGAAATACTGATTTAAATAATGCTCCAATTTCCAAGATGAAATCTGCTATAACCTGTTATCTCTTTTTTTCATATTTTTAGAAAAAGGAAACATTCTAATTAAGAGTTTGTTGATTTAGATTTTAAACAAGTTATTTTCTTGACCATTGAAATTAACAAGTATCCTAATTTAAAATTCAAAAAGAGAAGCTATAAAAAGAATAAAATGTTATACTTATCTCTCTCTCTTGATGTTTTAATGTTCACAAAAACTCACCTATGTTTCTAGTGATTTCATTTAAGTGAGTTTAAATGTTTATTTTAAATTTGAAGTGATAGAATCTAGTTGAAGTTAAATGATCTTATCGAAATTTATGAGTATCTTTAAATATATTCGTGTGGTTTATTTGTGTGTGATGATATATTAGAAGGAATATTTAAGGTTATTTTGAAGGCTTGGCTGTAAGATAATATTCTCATTGTTGAAGGTGAAGAGGTTAATTCTACACTAAATAGCCAGTGCAGGGAACCGGCTGGCTGATGCAATGTGGAAAAATATCCCAGTATGAAATATACCCATCAACCTACTGGTTTTGAAGAAAAAAACAGCCAGATTCTCTAAAAGTCCAATATCTACCTAGTGTAGGAGCACTGACTAGTCAGTGGGATATTTTTTTGTTGTAGTGGCTTTGAGGTGTCCCACTAACTACCCTGTTAAGGATACTAGATATTTGGTGGCATTAGGATAGGCTCTATGAGATGACATCTAATGTAGTAAAAAAGGGTACTAAAGGAATATTACTCAGCTTAAAGGCACTTGAAAGTTTTCGAAATGTTCCCTTTAGTATTTGAGGCTACAAATAAAGGATCTAGGATACTTGGATTTCAGCAATTGAAACAACCAATATTGTGAAATAATTCTTCTCTAAAATCAAGGCATCGAATCTCTAGTGATCTCAAAACCGGCCTCTAAAACGACCATTCTTCTTTTTTAATTATAAAATTACGTCACCTATGTATCTATCTATCTCCCTATATCAATTAATATAATTATTTATAAAGAGATCAAATATCTAATTTTAAAATAATTTGCTAAGAAAACTATTTTTTTCTAATCTCACCTTCTCAAAGGTGCTCATAATCAAACAGTGATCCATGTTCTTATATCCAGAAAACTGAGGGATATTCATCAACAAGTTACATTTTATAATCATGAATATTCATGAGAATAATAATCATGAAAATTCAAGGGAATCATTTCTTGGTTTTCTATTAAAAACAAGGGAAGTTGGTTCTTGGTTTTTCATTAAAACCAATAGATGTTTGGTTATTGGGTTTGAGTTAAAACCAATGGAATTTTGGTTCTTTGGTTTCCATTAATACCAAGGTAAGGCCTTAATAAGAGAAATACCTCCAATTTATGGGTGGAGACTCTAGGGAACTTTTGTGTGATTTTTGAACTCATTATCAAAATACACTCACTCTCTTTTTAAATTTCTGCATTTCATCATTCTAATCTCAATATACATATATTTCATAATTTTGATTCAAACTATTTATATAGATTTAAATGATTATTTAAAATTTATATTAAATTTATTATGTGAATCAAATTTATCATTATCACTTAATAGATTTAATTACATTATCTTATCAAAATCCTTTTATTTTAAAATTTTCAATTACATTTATTACTCTAGTTTTTAAAAATAAATTCAACCCCTCTTTCCATTATTGGAGTGGATCCTTTGGTTCACATTATTTGTGTATTATTTTGATAAATAAAAATATTATTGTTTTTATTTATATAAATAATTTTTTTTCAATTTAATGGTTTATTATTATTTCATCATTTATTTTTATCAGTATTATTGTTATTTTAAATTTTTTTAGTGAAAAATTAATTATCGAAGTTTATTTTTTACCCTTACACATGTTGTGTTAATTATTATTCACCTTTACATAAGTTTTATAAGTATGGTTTTACCCATACTGAAGTTCTCTTTACCCTTACACAACCCTTAAGCAGCTTCCCTTATACCCTTATTTAAGTAGTTTTAATTTTTCTTTACCTTTACTCATGGTTATATGTACCATTATGAAACTCAAATTTTACCCATACATGAACTATGATTACCCTTACCTGAGATTAATAACCTTTACATATCATATTAAAATTTTTGTGTACCCTTACGCAACATCAATTTTCCCTTACACAACATTTTGAGATTTTTTATTACCCTTACTTATAATTTATGCTTACCCTTATATAGCCTCTTGTAATTCATGTTTACCGTAATGAAAGTTATGCCTTACCTTTTTCCAACGTGTGTAATTTATCTTATACCTTTACATAAGTACAAGATACCTTTATGTAGTTTATGAAAATTATGTTTTAAATTTATGAAACTTATGTAAATTATATTATACCATTATTCAACATAAAAGACCGCCCTTATGAAAATCTAGAAATCTATAGTTTAATATATTTCACGATTTTATTGATATTATGATTTGGTTAATGTCTATTTTATGTGATTCAATTGTTTTAATCATTCTATAAATTTGTATTAATTATTTATAACCCTTGTGATGAATTTTTTTAATTTATTTAAAAAAATTATATAATGATTAAATATTCTCTTCATTCATGCATGAAATTTCAGCATAAAACTCAATTATTTTGAATTTATTTTTTTAGGATGATTTATTTGTTTTTAATATTTTAAAATTCATGTTAAATCCAAAAAAACTTATTCAAACTTTTTTTAATCACTTTAGTGGTATATAGTTATAGTTTGACATTATTACTTGTTAAGTAATGAAGGAAGTTTGGATTTTAAATTTTGAATATTATTATTTTAATCTTTGTGGGTTTTTATTATATCTTTAGCCTATTATTATTGAAGTGTTTTGAAATATTTAATGAGTGATTTCAAATAATTTTTAATTTTTCAAATGGTTTTAAAATTCAAATTATAACCTCTATCTATCTTCAATAATTATGGAATATTATTATTTTGAATTGAATAATGAACCACTTGGGTTTGTTATGTTATTTTCTTTTAAAAGGAATGTGGAAAGAAGAGATGGTGGTGATAGTGTAGAGATATAATATTGTGAAATTGATCCTATGCTAAAATGTTTCATCTATCTTAAGAAATATCAAGGGGTATGGGAATCATCTTCAACTTCATTCACCTTGAAGAGATGAACTATTCCATTTATATAATTCCCAAAATACACTATTGGATCATTTTAAAGGGTCTGCAACAACATTTTCATCTATAACATTCTTTATGCTTCTATCTAAATGTAACTCGTTATTTTTATCTTTTAAGTCTGGGTAGACATATGCACATAATCATGTAATAGAATCAGTTATAACAACTATAAAAAGTAGTTCATTGGTTATCCTCACCATACCAAAAGGTAAAACACTTAGGTAGGGACTTCTACTTGTAAAAAATATTGGGTTTTTTCTAGTCCTAGAAAATACTAGTTAGGTTTGGGGATGCACACATGTAAAAGTCATGGGTTGAGATTGATCCCATTGTAAAAGTATCCCTCATTTCTTAGTGTGTGATATACTACATCAGTTGGGGTGTGAAGAGAGGACTAATTAATTTACGGTTAACCGCTATAAAATTGATCATCTTTAGCTCTTTAATTTTATTCATACACTTCACACATCCATGATTCTTATTCATTTAAGAAATAATTATTTGATATTTTTAAACTACTAAATTCCATGCTTAATATTAATAGATTTTATATTTTAGGAAAATAAAATTCACCCAACCTATTGTATATTTCCATCTACCATTATGACACATCAATTGATATTAAAGCAGAACATTCATAATGATTTTTAACCCTGTTATTATTTTTCTTGATACTAAACAATCAGTATCAACATTTTATCTTAAAAGGATAGTTTTAACTTTTTATATATTTATATTATTATTTATTTCTAAGGAAACTTGTATCCAATTCCTTAATAAAACTAAAGAAATATATATTTCAGTGATGACTGGACAAAAAAAATTTAGGAAAAAGAAATTTAATAGAGGGTGTGATCCAAAAACTTATGAAGTAAAGTAGTATTCTGGTAATTTATGTAATATGGTTGAATCCGCAGAGGTAAGTTATTTTGAATCTTCTTATTTTTAATAATATAATTTTAAATGAGATTCATGATAATTAATATGAAAAACTTTGTAAAATGATGGATTTACATTTATATATTGAGTCAAATTATTAGAAAGTTGTCGAGGAAACTAAAATTATATCTCTTGAATTTGAAAGGTTAAGATATTATTATATTGAAATATTACATTGTAAAGATGATAATGAAAGGTTTAAGGATTTTAGATCGAAAAATAAAAAGTAAGAAGAAGGGAATTTTTTTTATTGTTAGATGATTTTTGTCAAGTTGATGAAAAATATATGAAGCTTAAGGAAGAAAATAACAAGTTGAGAAATTATGGTTCTTATAGTAATTATAAAATTTTCAATGATATTAAATTCAAATATGACATGGATAATATTATAAAAAGGGTGAATTGTTTGAAAAATCATATATTGTTTAAAAATAAAACCATGATCATCCTATTCATTTTAATAAGTTTGATTTAAAAGGAAGATTATCTATTCATCAGTTATTTTATATAAATTTTGTTTTCATGGACATTATTATATAGATTATGATCCTAGTAGCTTAGAGTATTGGTTAATTTTTTACATTGGTTCTAGATACAAGTGAATATATCCTAAATGATAGAATAATTTAGTAGTCTTGGTAATCTTGATATATACTTGAGTATTGCATTACATTTGAAAACATGAAATACAATATAGTAAAATAAAACATTATTGATCCTTTAGCTCATTAAAAAATTCCTTCTCTATATCATGGGAAAATAAAAGAAAATAAGAGTGATCTCATATGCTCAGTAAGGGTAACATATATGAGAATATATTATTAATCAATAATAAATAATCAATACAAGAATGTAAATAACTGTAAACACATTCCATTTAATCAATAACTTGAGTTCAAAGAATAATATGGTAGGAATAAATATTGATCAAATAATGATAAAATAATTCCATATAAATAATCACATGATCTTGAAGCTAATCAATTAATAATGTAAATGCAGTAATCTAAAGGATAATAATAACTTAATTCTCTATAAAGGAAATGATTAATATTGGATGTTATGATATCATACATCATGATATCTATACTGTGAAGACCTTTCACCAAGCTAGTGTAAAACTATGGGTAAAGACCTATTTAATTTAATCATACTAATTTGTCTCATAAGACCTATCAATTCATTGAGGGGCTATATAATTTTAGGCCCCACCCATCACAATATGTCAAAGTCATTTCTCATATATCGAAAGATCGATTTAACTAATGAATAACATGCCTTATTAATAAATGTTTATAATGTATAAAGAATAAAAAATATTAATATTTTCCCTATTAATAAAATTACATTAAATGTAAAATACAGTATCTAGAAATGATATACGGTTTATGCAATAATCATATCTACCATAAATAATATAGATATTTATGGGTGATATAATTTCCAATAATAAATAGAAAGTTAATGTTTCAATGGAATGTTAATGAATAAAAAAATTAATCAAGGAAGTGAATATAAATACATTCCCTAGTCAAACTCATCATTAACCACCTATATAAATAATAAAGATAACATCATTACAACATATCCTCAGTGGAGTATAAATAAAATATGGGGTTATTTTTTATGATGAATAAAAATACCATAAAAAGACCATAAAAAATCATGAGGAAAATATCCTTTTAACATTGAAAATAAATTTTAAAAACTAAATATTTCCATTATATAAGGAAAACACTTTTCTTCGAAAAGAATAATGGAAACTTATGAATGAATCCTCAATACAATAAGTGGTTATGATGATGCAACAATTACATTCACACTGAGTACATTAAAAAATGACGGGAATATTTTTTAAAAAATAAAATAAAATAATGGGTAAAAATGAATTTAATCAATCATAGTATAATATAATAAGAATTATTGAAAACATTTTTATAAAATTAGGATTCGGAAGAAAATAGATTTTTGGTTTAGGAGAGATATAAAGTTTATTTTTCTTGAAAACATTTCCTCAATCATTTTATGTACAAATGAGATGAAAATGGAACTATTACATTAAAAATTCATGAATAACCATAGGATAATAAAATTAAATGTGTTTATTATAAAATTATCAAATATTATCCTTCAATGGTAATTCAAGCATAAACAATCCCAATTAAAATAAGGTTGATGAATGAACCCTTACCACGTTGGTAAATTTTGATTCTTATCCCTCATAAAATAAATAAATTAAAATGAAAAATTAAATAACATGTATATAAATAGAACCATGATATAACATATCAAAGGGTTAGTAGATACACCTCATAAAAATAATTAGTTTCATAATACCAAATATTTCTCAATGGGGTGAAAATTAAGACAAAATTTCTTGCAAAGATCATACTGTTGATGTGAGAATTACTCAATGAATTGATTATGTGTATAAAATTTAAATACACATAAAATACTTGTAAACAAAACATAAAATAATCAGAATTCTTTACAAACATAATCTTAGAATATCAATGACAACAAAGACATAATATAACCCAATGATAAGAAATTAAGTTATAAAATTCCTTACCACTTGGTTAATTTCATGTAAAACCCCATTGGGTGAAATAATTCAAATTGAAACATAAAAAACCCAGAATTATGAATGATTAATGATATTACATATAAAATGGGAAGTGTATGAACCGTATAAATGAAATTAAGTTCATAACATAAAATAGTCATCAATAAAGGGAAATTGAGACGAAGTCCCTAACCTCACGTTTCCCTTTAGTTGAACATCATTTAAACCAATGTGTATTGGTTTTAAACATGTTATTAATTTATTAAATTACTATAATCATATTTATAATATCATATATTATCTAGTTATCACCCATTTGTTAATAATATATTATTATTACCACTGTTTCGGGTGTTAACTGCTTTTTTTTTCCTTAAAATGATTTTTCATAGAAGTTACAGTTCTTGTGAATATGATATAGACCCATAATATCCATAATTATATTAATTTTATAATTTATTTGATATATTTTTAGATAATTCTTGATATTTTTACATGGAAAATTAATCACATCACTTTGTGATGATGGTAGGTTGTACGTACACATGAGCAACAATATAAATCTGTTAATATGTTAAAGGGGAAAAGGTGGATGGTAATTTACTTTTCCAAAGTTAATATCATTTCATACATATAATATATATTCATTATTTCCACCATCATGACTATTAATTTTAGATTTTTATGGGAAAAATAATTACATCGATTCTTGAGGTGGTAGTCCGTCATACACATGAGCGATGACTTTATTTCCCATTTGATAGAGGATGAGATGGATAAATTTTATGTCATAAGAATAATAAAATATCAATATATAGGAGGTTATGGTGTTATTTTATTTTATGTTTTAAGACATAATTTATGGTTGAAAAATAAGATGTAAAAAAGAAATAGATTAGTGAGGATAATTACCTTCACTTAAAAGATTCTTCTTTGGATATCTTATTAAGAACCATAGGGTTGGTATTTTGCGAATAAAATTACCTCCATAATGTGTATAAGTATTATGGAGATATAATTATTAGGTTTTGATTGATATATATGGATTTTTATGTGTGAATAATTGAGGGGAGGGGTTCCGTTTTATAATCAAGGAGTGATATTTTTGTAAATACACAAAACTATTCAATAATGGGAAGTCACTCTCAATAAAAATGCATCCAAAATTGATTAATAATTTAGTATACAAAAATTAAGGTATAGAAACACCTCCAATATAAAAAATAAACATATTTTAAATATTTTATTCTTTTATCCTCTATGTTTACCTACTTTTACCATTTTAGTTGTCACCATGATAACAAGTTTTTTTAAGTGCCTAGGTAATTTATACTTTAAGGATATAAATAAATGATCCTTATTAGATAATATGTAAACAATTATTATAAATATTAAATCTAATTTATTAAAAAAAATATGTGTGTGGAAAATTAATTTTAATACAAGTTCCCTTAATGCGTAAATCTCCATTTTAACCATAATTTTGGTAAATAAATTTTAATGTCTTTACAAATTATTTTGAAAAAAATTAAGTTGAACTTATATTATAATATTAATAATTATAATTCCAAATAACTAATCCAATTTTTTAAATTCTATTAATAGAAGTGGAATAATTTAATTTTAAATTAATCTAGCAAGTGTGACGAAAATGTAGTTTTCCAAAGAAAAAGTTTTTTAAGTAAAAAAGGTTTTTATATCCATGTTCAACATAAAATATATTCTAATGAAATAATTTAGATTAATAATAATATAATTTAACTAATTTTATATAAAAAAAGTAAATATATGGGATTTTTTAAATGTTTTAAATGAAAATACAGTTTTCAATAAAAATGAGTATCTTTCACCATTCATTGAAAAATTATTATTTTGATAAAATTATTTGAAATACAATATAATATAATTTTGAAATATTTATTTAAAAACTTAATTTATTTTTTCAAATAAATTATATAATATTGGAATAGAAATTAATATTAAAATAGGTTTGCAAAACGCAACGAACTCACTTTTTAGAAAAATGTAGTTTTAAGTATAAAATTGAATTTATTCCTATAAAATGATTAGAAAAAAATATTATATGAATGATAAAAATGTTTATTGAATAAATAATATATAGATTTAATTAAAATCATTCACCAATAACAATTAATTTAATTTATTAATATAAAAAATGCATTGCGTGCATAAAAGAAGTTATTTTAGAAAACAATTTCTTTTACATACAAATAATTTTCATTACTAATCAGTTGATAGCAAATGATTTTATTTTTATACAAATTTAAACCATATGAAATTCATAATTTAGTAATTCTTATTCACAATAGTTAATTTAATTGCTAGGTTTTAACAGTCACATTAAATTATAATACTTTAACAGTATGTCACAATTCACTTATAAGTCAGTGTTGTGTGTCATATTTGCTATCAAACATAATTTTATTAATTTAAAATATTAGTGATTTACATTATCCACTCATGTAATAAAGTTTTTCCTCACAATTTGATCTTGTTCTAATAAAAAAACGAGGTTTTGACATTTAAAAATTCCTTTGTGGAAAACCCACATCATAAGAGGGATAATGCAACTTCCTATAAAAAAGTGTGTGAGGTAAATACAAAGTTCATCTAGAATAACAAAAAAATAGTTTTCTTAGTAGGAAAATATTAGTGGGAAATGAAAATATGGACATGGAGGATAATAATATCACCCAAGTATTAATAGGGAGTGATAAATAACTTGTCCAGTAGAAAGTTAACAACCACAAAGCCATAAATCTATTATTGGTGAAAATACTATTAATTCATTTAATGTGATTGTAATATGATAATTTTTTTAAAAACTTTTCTTAGATTTGAGTAATTACATTACCATCTTGACTAAGAACATATATAAATTTAATTACAAGATATATGTTTATTACATAAGTACAATTTCATCATTTTTCTATGATTTAATCAATTTCCACTTCATATTTTCATCCAATAAATATCCAATATGAATTGTTCTTCCTAAAGTAATTAAAAAACTTTTAATAGTTTATAATATCTATAAAATAATAATAATATATTCATCCTATCTTTTTCTATTAATTGAAACTGAAATGGTTACCTAGGGTAAGATAATAACAATAATGTATAATCCTTTATATAAAGAAATAATACATTTTACTTCAAAATTTACACAAAATATTCAACATAGATCTTTCCAAAAATAAATAAACCTACATCCTAATTAACATGAATATTATCAATACTAAGGAATTTTTTCCCCTCAAAGGTGATCTTATACATTTTAAATTACATCCCCTATAATTTAATTGCATACATCCCAAATAATCCATCATGTTAAACCTAACGGTTATATTTTCCAAAAAATAACAAAATGTCTCCCAAAACATCACTAATTAACACAAAATCACAAAGATTTAATCCAAAAAATATGTTTCCCAAAATCAAATTATTATTTAAGCATCAATGATTTAGGTAAAAACAATGTCATGCTAACCAGTACATTATATTGGAAAATGGTAGGTTCCACACCATTATTACCCTTCAGTTGTGCGTTCAATCCCTACAACATTGCTGAATATGATGAGTTATCACCCAAAATTTAGGTTATCCTTTTTCTAAAACTATTTATATATAATTCCTAGAACTTTACCAAAAATATGAAGATCATTCATGAATTAAAATTGATCATTAAATAACTATTTAACCATTATGGTTTTCTTTATATTTGTTCCCCACAAAATCAAATAATCTTAATTGACTATTATTACTTTATCATTTTTGACACCGTGAAATGTTTTCCATGTACTTTTCCATAGAATTCATGATGTGATCCTCACTCAGACACCAAATGTCAAGTTTAAGTAGAAATATGTCTTTATTTTGGAAGAAAGAGAATATTAGATTTACATGTGTTGCAATTGAAATCATCCTCGATCGAGATCAAAAAATTCATGGTGCGACTCTCTATATTTCATGGGGGATAGTGATGATAGGGAAGGGATCAGCCCAAAGGGTTGGGACTACAACCTGATCGTGATCTCAAGAAGGTATGTGGGGGTGTAATCCCCATGATATGGACTAGATGGTTCACCCAGGTTGTTGGCCTAGGTGGACCTATACGCCCCAACCCTAGGCACCAAGAGGCTGGTGCAGGCCCTTCCCACACAAACCAGAAGGTGCAGCCACACCTTCATGAGGCACATGTGTACACTAACTATGAGGAAAAGAATGACCAGACACCCCTTCATGGGACACTTGTTCCAAAAAACTGTTCTATGTACCATCATAGAGTTCCTCCTTTGGCCAAGGTCCCTTATTTTCCTATAAACAGGACCCCAAGGCTCCTCATTTTTACAACTAGAAAATTAGAGGAATCCCTAAAGATCTGGTCACATAGCCCCTTCCCCTAGTTCCTCCAAAACCCCTAAGGTATCCCTCTATAACCTAAGAAAAGTGGTAATTAGTTAGGATAATAGGATTTAAGTCCCTCAGGGGTCTGAAACACAATACACCTATATGAGGACCATTTTTACCCTTAGTAGACAACCACTTTTGGGAAGGACCCTTCCCCAACCAGGTATGTATGCATAAACCATCCAGGGAAAACAGAGGATACCAATGGTGCCTAGGATCAAGCCTTTACCATGTTTTATTTCCCAGGTGTACCATTTCAAATGGCATCTCCATATCGTTCATGCCTACCCCCCTATGGGAAGCACTTCCAGGTCCTCCCAGGCCCCACATAAAGATCCTTTTCTTTCCTAGCCAGGACCTATCTGATCCTCTCCTAATAACTCTTTCATGCCACAGAATGGAAGGCATATATTTCCTTTACATATATAATTTGAGAGGGGCCAAATTTAAACCTCCATCAAAGCTTAAAAACTTGAAAAACCCATGGATAGAGGAACACCAACATGTCTCCCATTTGGATATAAATTCTATTTGTCAAAGGTGTCCCACACTAGTCTCACCTGATGGGTAGGGTACTTGGGGTGTATGTGGATATGAATTCCCTTATTCATGAGTATCCCAACCCTAGGGGGGGTGAAGGATCCCATGGTCTCAAGTATAGTGTCAAGGACATGTTCTTAACTTGTCATATCTATGAACTATGACCTCCAGTTTCAGGCAGGGTTACATGGAATGAGTCCTCTCCTATTCCCTCAGAACTAATTTTAGTGCATCCCTCTTAGAGTAAACCCATATACATTCTAGAAGGACCTCTCTTGATGCATTCCTTCCTCCTCTATTTCAAGGTATAATGAAGGGAGGGAAGGGGCATATCACAACCTCTTATTCTTATTTTTTCACCCTTACCGCTTCTACTTGTGAGAGAAGTATGGTTTATTTTTCCATATCCTTCGCTTCCTATTGTTTCTTAAATTCAATCATGACTCATGTAGTCATAGAGTTTAGATACAATCATGAAATCAATATGGTTTTGTTCATGCTTTGGTAGAGAATCTTCTTGCAGATATTTCTTTTCCCGCCCTTTAGAGGACCTATATAGGCATGGGTCCTCAAATCCATGTATCCAATTCATTTTATCCCTCATAGAGAAAGCCCATAATATTTCTATAAGAGGAGACACTATTAATCCTTTATGCCTAACCAATATACTAATGAAAGTGAGAATATGGGAATTACAATGCCCATTTTCTCTCCCTTTGGGCCGATGACTTGTCCATCGGTGTACAAAGCTGATTGTGTGGCCATCCAGATCTATCAATTCCACTTGTTTCTCACATCGATCATGACTCACATGGGATTAGAGGATGGAAATGATCATGAAATCCACAAAATACCCAACCTAATAATCATTCCACGTGTAATCCCCAACTCAATCTATGGGCCTCCTACTTTGTATAAGCCCCAACCATGTCACTATAAAATCACCATCTGGACCTCCTATTCTCTGTAAGACCTATCAATAACCTAACATGGGCCTACTACTTGGGTTAATCCCCAACCAAGCCTCCAAAATCACCTTAGGGAATCCTAATTAGGAATAATCCCCAATTCAATCCTCTCATGGGACATAATCCCCTGTGATACAACCCCAAGGGCCTCCATAGGCGTGGGTCCTCATAACTGAACTATATGGAATTTGATTCCCATCCAAATGGGATATGTATGAAGTCTCCCTGAGGTCAAAACCCAATACCCCAAATAAACCCTAATTCTCTCTCAGCCGCATTCCTGGTAGAGTCTTATTCAAATTGGGAATCCATATCCCTTCCAGGTTCCTTGATCCACTTTTTTCATAAGTACCACACCAAACTTTGACTAGAAACCTTTCTCCTAGACACCCTTTCCAAATGATGCTAAACTATATGGTTCAGTTCTTATAACATGACCTTTAAAGGTACTATGTTCCCCATTAAGTGGTACTAAATCACATGTGTTCTGATTCGTTTCACAAGGATATGTTGTAATCCCATTCATGGGTCCGATCCTTACATCAAAGAAACTCTCATCTCCTTGGATGATGATAAAATCCAAAGCACCCCACTGTGTGGCTCAAAACTAGAATCATAAAAATAATGAAAAATGAATCTATAATCATTACATAAGAGGGTACCATCTATGTAGATCCTTGGATACATACAAATATCTCCATTTATAGAGAACATTATATTTATATAGATGATTATAAGTTCCATACTTTCTAATAATTGATTGTAAATTTCAAAGGGGACCCACATCATACTTGGGAATTAATTAAGGATTCAGGAACATATCTTAAATCTATAAGAGAGTCCCAGTGTAGGGAACAATTCCCCCCAAAAGGGTGTGATGAGCCTAACATCCCATCCTATCGACCAATGTGAGTTCTTAAGTATCATTGGCCAAACCTACCAATGAGCGCCTACCTTTGGAAAATAGGTCCCTATGTCAGCATAAATATAGAACCATTGGGTGTTTTAAGTTCCATGAATAAAACCCATTGGAAATCACCTAAAAGGGATGTGGATATTGTTTTTGTAAAGGTTGTTCCACCAACAGAAAAAAAAAATACTATTCCAGACCCATGTGGAATATCAGGGACGAAACAATCATTAATGATCATATTTTCCATAATGGTTACCAATAAATTTAAACTTATTTCCAAAAAATAAAAAATCATTATTCCTCAACTAACTTCCCATTAAAACAGAAGTTATACATAAGGGTTACATATGCCTCAAACATCTATTAAAACTTAATAAATGTATCAAAGGTACTTCCATCACATGGAACCCCGGAAGGGGTATTTGTTCCTTTTAAATTATAATAAACCTTATAATTATTATCCCAAGACACATTAGGTCTATCCCATATCATTATGTAATATCATAGGATTCCATAGTTTTTATTCCTTAATCATCATAATTTTTATAGATATAATGTGAATTAACCCAAGAATATCCTTATGGTGTGTCAAACCTGGTGCATAGTAATACCCATGTACTTTCACTAAGTGTTGATCGAGTCAAATCTCAATATGCCCTTTTTAAATTTATTACCTCTAGGTACAATTGTTTAAAATCCACAAAACATATAGTATCCAAACATGTATGTATTTCTAGGAAAAAACACTTTATATCTACCTTTCCAAAACATTAGGATGTTATCATATACTTAAAATAATCCTCAAAATTCAGTCGCATGGTTGTGTTCCTTAATATATGTTTTTCTAAATCTAGTTATCAAGGTTTTTACTAAAATTTATCTGATACCAAATGTAAATACCATGACCCCAATAGACTAATGTTGGTGGTTAATTTATTACATTGGTTCTAGATATAAGTAATCAAATCCCAAATGATATAATATCTTAGAAGTCTTGGTAAACTAAAGACATACTTGAATCATTCATTATATTTGAAAACCTGCAATACAATGTAGTGAATATAATAATTATTCATCCTTGAACTCATTCAAAAAATTCATTCTTCATATCCAAGGGAAATGAAACAAAATGAGGGTGATCTAAGATACCCTGTAAGAGCTACATATAGTGAAATCTATCAAGAATCAATAAAGAAAAATCAATATGTTAAGGTAAATAACTAAAAACATCTGATATTTACTCAATAACTAGATCATAGAGAATAATATAGTAAGAATAAATGATGATCAAATAATTCCATATAAATAATCACATGATCTTGAAGCTAATATATGAATAATATCAATGTAGTAATCTCATGGAAAATAATAACTAAATTCTTAATGGATGAAATGCTTTATATTGGATGTCCTGATCCCAAACATCATGATAACTACACCATCAATAATTTTCACCATGATCATTTAAATCTATGAGCAATGTCCCATTTAATGTCATCTTACTAATTTGTATCATGAGAGATATTGATTTATCGATGGGCTATATAATTTCGAGAACCACCCATAACATAAAGTGAAAATAATTCCACATATATTTATTGATAAATTTAATTCATGAATGATATTACTTATCAATAAGTGTTCATATTGAGTAAATAATACGAAATATCAATATTTAACCAGTTAATCAAATAAATTTCAAAGTAAATAACCATGTATAAAAATGATATACGGTTTAAAAAAAATATATCTATGATAAATAATATGGACATTTAAGGTAAATGTAATTTGTAATTATTAAATGATATTAAATGTTTCAAGGGAAAGTTAATGACTACAAAAATTAATAAAAGAGGTTTATTTAAATAGTTTACATGGTCAAAACTATTATAAACCATCTAGATAAAAAATAAAAATGGTATATATACAAAGTATCTCAATTATATTATAAACAAAATAAAGTTTGTAACCATTGATGAGTAGAGATACCATAAAAATACCACTAATAAAATTCTTGAGAAAAATATAATTATAAATTTCAAAATCACTTTTTAAAAATCAATAACGTCCACAACATAATGAAAAAAATTTCATTTAAAATAATCATGGAATATTTTGTTAGAAGGTTCAATGTAATGGGTGGTAATGATGGCATGAATGATCCATTAATATTGAGTAAATTAAAAAATATTCCTTCCACATTTTTATAAGAAAAGTAAAAAAAATACCTTATTTAGAAAATATCAGGAAGATTCCCTCTAATTTTTTTAAAATCCAAACATGGGTAAAAACTTATTTAAATAATCATAGGATAATTTTAATAACATTATAGAAAATATTTTTATAAAACACGGATTTTTAAGAAAATGGATTTTTTATCGAAGAGATAAATAAATTTGAAGGTCAATGAAAACATTCTCCAAATAATTGTAAGTAACAAAGAGAGTAAAATGTTACAATATCTTGAAAATTTTATGCATAAACAAAATATAATAAATTTAAAGGGTTTTATTATTAAATAATCAAACAATTTCTTTCAATGGTAATTCAAGTACAAAAAATCCCAATTAAAATGAGATTTAAGCATAAACCCTTACCGCTAAGGTAACTTTTGATTCATAACCCCATGAAAGAAATATCTAAAAATGAAAAATTAAATATAATTAATATAAATATATTTATGATATAATATTTCAAAGGCTTATTAGATACACCTCATATAAATAAACAAGTGCATAATTCAAAAACTGTCTCACTAGAGCGGAAATTGAGATGAAATCTCATAAAAATATTATAGAATTAAAGTGAGAATCAATCAATCAATTTATTACATACAGAAAATTTAAATACACATAAAACAATTGTAAATACAGTATAAAATAATAAACATTAATTAACCATATAATCTTTGAATATCAAAGACAACGAAGAAGTAAAATAACCCAATGAAATGAAATTGAGTTATGAATTTCCTTATTACATGGTAACTTTAATGTCAATACCCCTTGGATGAAATAATTAAATATAAAACATAAAATATCATAAAATATTAACGATTAATGATATTAAATTAAAAATTAACAGTATATACACCACATAAAATAAATTATGTGCATAATATAAAATATTCCTCAAAGAAGGGAAATTGAGAAGAAGTCCAATACAATAGATTTACCATTAGTTTAAAGTAATTTAACCACATTTATAATGGTTATAAACATGTAATTAATTTATAATAGAACCATATTCATATTTATAATATAATATATGATCTTCTTATAACCCGTTTGTTAATAATATTTAATTATTACCATTTTTTCTGGTGTTATCTGCTTAATTTTCTTTATGCATGTTCTATAAAAAGTTCTATTTATTGTGAATAGGATATAGATCCATAATATAAAAATTATATTAATGTTATAAATATAAAATTTATTCAATGGATACATTTTTATAAACATTATTTAAATTTGGACATGGAATATGAATCACATCGCTTCGTTGAGATGATAGGTCGTACAGACGCATGAATGATGATATCATTCCCTTAATGGGCGAAAGGGTAAGGAAGTGGATGATATGTTAATTTTATATAATTAATATCATGTTGTATGTATCATATATATTAATTATTTCCACCATTATGACTATTTATGTTAGTTTTTGATGGAAAAAAATTGCATTGGTTCGTGAGGTGGTAGTCCACCGTACACACGATCGATGGATTTGTTTCCCATTTGATAGAGGAGGAGATGATTAAATAAAATTACATAAAAATAATAAAATATAGAAATATTTTATATAATTTTGTTATTATTTTGTATGTTTTAAGGAACAAATAAAGGTGGAAAAAGAAGAAGTAAAAAAGAAATAGCTTAGTTAGGAGAATTATCTTCGCTTAGGAGAACTTCATTTGGATCTCTTATTATAGACCCCGAGGTTGGTATTTTGGTAATATAATCAGGTATAGAATGCGTATAAATATGTTTTCAATATATTTTGTCTAGTTTTATTGATCAATATGGCTTTATTGTGGTTTATAAGTGAGGTGAGGGAGTGCACTTTTATGATTGAGGACGAGTTACATTTTTATAAATACCCAAAACTATTCAATAATGGGAAGTCCCTCTCAACCCATGTGCCTCAAAAATTGATAAATAATGGAGTGCAGGGAATGAAATTTCAATAAACGCATAAAACATAAACAAAAATTAAAATGTTTTAAACATTTTATTCCCGTATGCTCTAGGTTTACTTACATTTACCAATTTAGTTTTCACAGTAACAGCTAGTTTTTTTAATTTTACAAGTGAATTTATACTTTAAACCTAAAAATAAATGGTAATTATTAGATAATTTTGAAACACTTATGATAAATATAAAATCCAATTTACTAAATAAAATTCCTTTATGTGTGGAAAATTAATTTTAATACAAGCACATGTAACACACAAATCCCCGTTTTAACCTTAATCACGATAAATAAATTAGACCATTTTTACAAATCAGTAGGAATAAAAAAAATTTAAATTATTATATAATATTGTTTATTATTATTAATAATATTTAATGTATTTTTTTAAATTTGATTAACATAAGTGGAATAATTTAATTTAAAATTAACCCCATAAGCATGATGAAAATGTGATTTTTAATAAAAAAGTTTTGTTAAGCACAAAAAGGATTTATATTAAAATTAAATATAAAATTTATTAAAATTATATAAATTGGATTAATAATAATATAATTCAACTAATTATACTTTTAAAATTATTTTAAAACAAAATGAGAGACTGTAAATATTTTAACCGAGAAGGCAGTTTTCAATTAAAATTAGTATTTTGCTGTATTCTTCAAAAAATTAATCAATTAAAAAAATTATCAATATTCACTCTAATATGATTTTTAAATGATTATTTTAAAAATTAATTTATTTTTATTAAATAAATTTTATAATTTTTCCAAAAAATAATTTTAAAATAACTGCGTAAAACGTAACAAAACCTCATTTTAGAAAACTTTAACCATTAAGAATAATACTGAATTTATTATTATCTCATGCTAATAAAAATATTAGACGAATTATAAAAATTTTATAGAATATATAATATACTAATTTCATTAAAATAACTCACCAATAGTGATTAATTTAATTTATTAAAATAAAAAATTCTTTGTGTTCATAAATACATTTTTTTAAAAAACTTCTTATACATTCAAATGATCATAATTTCTAATAAATTAATAACCAATGATTTTATTTTATAAAGTTTTAAACCATATAATATTCATAATCTAGTTAGTCTTATTTACACCTTCCAATTTAACTTCTAGGTTATAATGTTCACATTAAATAATAATATTTTTATAATTTATTATGGGTCAATTAAAACTCGGTGTTATGTGTCGTATACTCAATCAAACATAATGTTAATTTTTTAAAATCGTGGGGTTTTAAAATTATTCTAATAATTTTGGTGAATGTTTTAGACTACCATTTGGGAATAAAAATGTACAGTCTTATTAATCTCATATGAGATCGAATGTTCCGAGAATTCATAATGTTTGGGTACTTAAAGGTACTGTTATCCTAGTGGACCAAAACTGGTCTATTTCCCAAGTAAGATTTTATTATTTTATGGAAAATGTTCATATTCATATTGTATTATCATATTGTATGTTTACATGATCTTTAAAAAAATTTCATTTTTCTTAGTGAGTATGTAATAAATGTTTTATATTTTGGATTTCTAGCATGTTCCAACTACTTTTTTAAATTATTTGTATATCAATGAAAAAATACTTGAATATCATATTATTTAATTTCATGGATCCTTTTATAAATGTTTAGGCATATATTTTTGGGGACCCATATTTTTTATATATTTATCTAATTTAGGGGGAGTTTATTCTTATTATTTACATATTATATATTGGGGAGAAAATTTGTTTGAAATTCTATAATTTTACCTTGTTTATTACAAAAAGTGGGAGAAGATGATATTTTTAAATTTTACATATTTTTTATCAATTAAAAAAAGGGGGATAAATTTTTATATTTATATTTTGTTTTTTAATTATCATTAAATGAGATTATTTTTGGAGTAACCGGTGAGCATTAACAAGAATAATGGATGCTCTTAGTTTCAAGAAAAAGCCCCACATGATTCCCCCTACTCCGCCACTACCACATCTTCCCTCCATCCCTATGAAGGTCTTTCTAATCAATGAGACACCTAATAGGTTAGCAAATGATGACTTGTTGTTCTCTTCCTACCCTATGAAGTTTTCATTTTCTTAGTCAGGGCCTTCAAGAGAAGCTTCTCTGAAGGAGGTGTTATGGGGTCCTTGACCATTGACTTGCTCAGATCATTTTCCTAGCATCTCTAACATTCCCATCTCCCCTGGTTACTATAGTAGGGCATATATATGTTTGTTTGTAGACCCCTCGACATAAGAACTTGAGCTGGTATCATAGGGTAGGTCCTGGCGCAGTGTTTTTCATGTTTTCGGGTATTAATAATTCTTGTAAATTTGAGTATGCTCTATGATTGAAACTCCATTTGATAGGTCACATCAGAAAAAATTATTGAGATTATTATATACATCGTTATGAAATAGTGGGGGTTATGTAATGACAATGTGTTCAGATGGTTGTGAAATTCGATATCGATAAATTCAACGAGAATAATTTTTCATTGTGGAAAATGAAGTTGTAGGCAGTTCTATGGAAGGATAATTTCCTACTAAAAATTAGATAAATAATGATAAATGTGATGAAGAGTCATGGTTCCAGTGGGATCTATAATCATGACAAGGAAAAAAATGTGGAATTAACTTCTGGAAATGGAGACATTCTTTTCAGTTAAGTGGCGACCACTGCTAGAAGCAGGAAACATATCACTGATGCATGAATAATTGACTCAGGAGTAGTATGGCACATGGAGTCTCAAAGGGAATGGTTTGACCAATATGAAACTATCTTGTAAGGAATTTTGTAGATGGGTAATGATCACACCTTGAAGATCATTGGAGTCCGTACCATGAAAATGAAGATGCATGATGGTATAATTCGAACCATCCAAGGAGTACAACATTTGGAGGACCTGAAGAAGAAAATATTGCCTTTGGGGAAATTTTATGATCTTTGATGGAAGAATCACATCGATAAAGGAGTGATGAGATTTTTTTAATGGAGAAAATGTGGTAATGAAGGAGGAAATGATCTCAAAGAACCTATACGTGGTTATGGGTGAAACTTACAAGGAGGAAGAGATAGTTGTCACATCAACTAACTCGATGAAAGCATTGACGACATTATGGAATCTGAAGCTTGTCCATATATCAGAATAATTCTTGAAGATTCATGAAGATTAGAATTTTATGCATGGGATTATGAAGGTATCCTTACCATTTTTGGAACATTGTGTTTTGAGCAAGAAACATAGGTTAATGTTCAGGACGTCAACAACAAGAAGTTAGGAGATCTTGGATTTAATCCATTCCGATGATTGGTAAGCACCAGTTATATCCCTAGAAGGAGTAAGGTAATTTGTCCCATTAATTGATGATTTTTCCGGGAGATGTTGTGTGTAACCAATCATGTGTAATTTGGATATTTTTGAAGTATTAAGAACATTAAATGTGCGAAATGAGCATGAATGTGGAAAGAAGACCAAGTTTTGAGGACTGACAATAGTGAAGAATATACAAGAAAGTAATTTGTTACTTTTTTTCAACATGAATGAATAAAGAGATAGTTCATGATGGCATACACTCCTCAGTATAATGGAGTGGAAGAACAGATGAACATAACTCTATTGGATAGAATAAGGGCAACGTTTAAGACTATAGGAATTGCCAAAACATTTTGGGCAGAAGAAGTGAATACTACCTGTTATGTGATCAACCGATCTCCTTCAATAGAAATTCATATAAAGACACTAATGGAGATGTGGAATGGTAAACCCACTGACTATTCCCACTTATATACTTTTGGAAGTCATATATATTCAATGTTTCATGACCAGTAAAGATCAAAGTTGGATTCTAGATCTAAGAAATGTATCTTCTTGGGGTATGCTAATGGTGTGAAGGTGTATTGTTTGTGGGACCCCAATACCCACAAACTTATCATTAGAAGAGATTCCGTTTTTGCATAAGACAATGTGAAAATGAAAACTTATTTAGACATGAAGAAGGAGAATATAGAAACTACAATAATCGAAGTCGAGGAAAAATACAAGGAAGTGCCAATATTTTCTAAGGCATTACCAGACCACGAAGATCAAGTATCAATTGATTTTGGACCACGATGGTTAACTCCAGAGAAAATAGAACTATTATGGTACTCAAACTATGTAAGTGAGATAAATATTTTCTACATTAATTCTTATTAACGGATGATGGATATCCATCTTCTTTTGTGGAGGTGACCGAGAGTCTAGATGTATCCTCGTGGATGGAGGCGCTGATGGAGGAACATGAATCCCTACACAAGAACAAGAATTGGGATATTGTTCCATTACCAAATGGGAGGAAGGATATTAGAAAGAAATGGGTCATTAAGATCAATCAAAATGTAAAGGACTAGGAGGAAAGATATTGTGCATGACTAGTGGTCAAAGGATATGATCAGAAGGAAGGTATTTATTTCAATAAAATATTTTATCCTATTGTTAGACTAATGATTATTCAGATAGTTCTGGTGATGTGTGATACATATATATTACATCCAGAGTATCTAGATCTGAAGATTAATTTTCTCCATGGGGGTCTTGATGAATAAATCTATATAATCTAACTAGAATGTTTTTCAAAATAAGGAAAAAATAACTTGGTTTGTAGGTTGAACAAATATTTATATAGTCTGAAACAGGCACTAAGGTTTTGGTATATGATATTCAATTCATATATCATGAACCTTGGATATAACAGGCCTCATTAAGATCCTTGTGAATATTTAAAGGGTTCAAATGGTAATTATTTCATCATTCTTCTGTTCTATGTGGATGACATGTTGCTCGCAAGCTCCAACAAAGATCAGATATAGGGGATGAAGGAACAGTTGATTAGGGAGTTTGATATGAAGGAATTGGAAAAAAAAACAAGATTCTCAGGATGTAGATTTACCGAGATAAAAATAATAGGAATTTTTGGCTATCATAGAAAAATTATATACAAAGAGTCTTGAAACACTTTAACATGGAAAACTTTAAGGTAATATCTACCCCTCTTCCAATTAATTTCAAGTTATCCTCAATGATGAGTCCTAACAGTGAATCAGATAGGATGGAAATGTCTTGAGTACCGTATGCATTGGTATGGGGTAGTCTAATGTTTTATATGGTTTATACCAGACCAAATATTGCACATGTAGTGGGAGAAGTAAGTTGGTACATGGAGAATCCAGGATGGGAGAACTGGAGCACAGTGAAGAGGATCTTGAGATTCATCAAGGAGACCTCAAATACTACATTATGTTATAGAGGATCATATATCACTATCAAAATATTTGTTCATTTTGTTTTTTAGGAGATTCTAATCAAAGGAAATCCACTATTGGTTACGTGTTTACTCTTGAAAATGGAGTTGTGAGATGGATTTCAAAGTTACAATTAGTTGTGGATTTATCCATGATAGAGGCGGAGTATATAAAAAATACACATGCTTGAAAATAGGTTATTTAGATGAGAAGGTTGTTGGAGGAGCTCAGTCATAGAAAGAAGCACATTTAATTGTTTTATGATAGTTAAAGCAGCTTGCACATTGAAAGGAATCCATATTTTCATTCCAGGATGAAGCACATTGGGGTAGAATACCACCTTTTCTGAGATGTGGTGGAGGAAGGAAGTGTGGAAATGCATAAAATTCATAATAGAGAAAATTGGAAGATTTAATGAAGGAGGATGTTGACTCAAATATGTTTATATGGTTTAGATCCTCGAGCGTCCTTATAGATACTATAGAAGCATGTTTGGCAGATAGAATGGATGTATGAAGATGTGATTGGTTCTCAATAAAATATTCGAGTGGGAGATGTGTCAGTAGTTTTTTCTCCAAACATGGTGTTGCCCACACTTTTTCAAAGGGGGAATGTGGTGGAAGATTAGGTGGGTGGCCAAACCCACCAACCAATCCAATCGGAGAGGTGGATTTTAGGAAAAAAGAGTGTAGGTATTAGCTTATAAAATGAAGGAGATTCCTCATATATCTCATTATCTTCATCTGGTTATCATCACTATTAAATCTATTGAATGTGTGGTATTTTTTTAGGTAGTTTCCACAATTATTAAATAGGTATTTTATGTGAGTTTTATCTTTTTAATATCAAGGGAGTGTGTATCCACATTTATCCATAGTGAACCTTCTATTTGATTGTGATTTTTTACCCCTTACATTTTGGGGGTTTTTCCATGTCACATCTTGTGTCTATTTTATTTCTAAATTTTCACTTAATTTTATCTCATTATTATTACTGAACTGTGGTTCAATCAAATTTCATTCCAAACATGATCAAGTTGCAAGCTTTGATCGGTGGTCCCTGGTTGCATCTTTTGGGCGGGACAAGCAACTGATTTCATTTTTCAGAGAGTTTTTGTGCTCTTTGGGGCTCAGAAAACTTGAGACTATTTCAATGTTATCTGTGTACTCATTTGTTATCCATTATTTATAGATAGGGAAAGTTTTTAAATATTAGTGTAGGGAGGCCTGACATTTTGGAAAATGGAGGTTCTCATTGTACCAGTGGTCTTAGGATGTCCACTTCAGGATGGAATCGATCTCAGTAGTGATGTGGATTATGTTTCTGATTATTCTACTTACGTTTCATAACCCTTATATTTTTCAATACATTAGAGATTCCTTGGATCTTTAATGTGATCATATGAGGAAAAAAAGTTTCTTCAGGAGATTTCTACACCACATATTTGTGTGTAAATGGGACCGTTGAAGGCAATTCCGTCGAAGGTTCTGGTAAGGGTTGGGGAGGATTGTCCTAGTGGAAAAGGACTTCCTTTAATCCAATCCTTTCCTTTTTCATCTTTTCACTTTCATGGGAACTCAACAATGATTTTCAGGCAAAGGCATGGTGGATCTAAGGTCGGGCCTTCCATAGTGAGTAATGGACCTGGTGTGATGGAGGATGATAGATGGGTGGTGGTTACGGGGAAGTGACTACAATCATTTGTTGTAGATCAATTATTTCCTCTAATTTTTTCAAATTCAAAAGATGCACCCCATTCACTAAATGTTGAGTTTCTTAATCCTCCAGTTATTGGTTAAAATTTGAATTTTTTTTGTCGTTATCTTCTATAGTAAACTTTTCGAATCACTCTAGTGATATTGTTGGAAATACAAACCCAAAAGGTTTCAGTTTATTCTTCAAAGTAGGAGAATGTCTTCCAATGAGTCTATTCATTCCCCCTATGTGTTAACTAAATTCCAAGATATTTAATACTTATTATTGTTTTTTCCCTATCAATTAATGCTACGGTTTTTGGTGTCTTTTCAATTAGTTTTGAAAAATTCTATAAATGGATGCATGTGTAGTCCGCTGAAAATATGTGAAATATATGATTGAAAACTTTTTTGTGTTGGTTTTCCATTTTTCATTCTCACTTTTATGGATTGTATAGACAAAAACCTAGTATCAGAGATAGTACCAAGGCATCCTTCAATTTCTGAAGATGGTCACCGGATTCTAATCACGTGTTCCAAAGCTATCTAAAGACAACATTGAAAGTTGGTTCATCCAAATGAATACATTGTTCGAGTCACAATAACTATGGGAGATCATCACTGATGGGTATATAAAACCCACTATGGAGGAAGAAGTTTCCTTCACAAATTAAGAAAAGTAGGATCTCAAAAATAAAAGGAAGAAAGACCACAAGGTGTTGTTCCTCCTTTATAAAGGGTTGGATGAATAATATTTTGAAAAGATTACAGAAGTAATATCAAGAAAGCATGTTTGGGATACCCTTGAAACCATATTCAAGGGTGTTTATTGAGTAAAGTGGGTTCTTCTTTAGACACTAAGAGCTGAGGTCAAAGTGTCACACATGAAGGACAATGACAGTATCTATGACTACCTCTCACATTTTATTTTATTAATAACAATTTAAAAAATGGTGAAAATTTTAGGACATTCGTGTCATTTAAAAATCATATAAATCTCTTAGAACCAAGTTTGATCTTGTAGTTGTGGAAATTGAAGAATCCAAATTTTTTAAAAAACATTCCATTGAATAATTGATGGGATCATTTCAAGTGCATGGGAAACAAATGAAAAAGAATGAAGGTTTAATGATGAGCAAGACTTAGAGTCTAATTTGACACTACAAGAACAAAAAAATAGACAAACAAAATAAGGTGGTCATCATGCAATAATCATAGAGAATGAATATCATCCAAGCCATCAACAAAAGCAACATAAATTTACCAGCTTCTATGGAAGAGGAAATGCTGGAGGCCAGTTCACACATGGTCATAGAAACACAAAGAACATTCAATGCATCAATTGCAAGAATATTGTCTATTATTCTTTTGAGTATTGGTGAAAAATGGATCATGATGAATGATCAAACAATTATAAAGCATGTCACCATGAAGAAGAATTCACCACACTCCACCTCACACAAGAAAAGGCATGTGAAGAAACATATGTGTGGTATCTCAACATGGGTGTATGAAACCATATGATTGGTAACAAAGAACTGTTTGAAGAACACATAGAATATGTTCATCACGATGTGAGTTTTGACAACACATGAAATGTACCCATGATTGGAAGATGTAGAATCAAAATCTATCAGAAGAATAGTGAGTCAAATTACATTAAAAATGTGTATTATATACCAAACACGAAAAATAATATCATCAGTATTGGCCAACTCATTGAGAAGGGGTATTCCATACACATAGATAACTCTTCTTTATATATAATATATCCTCTTAGGTGACTTGTTGTTCAAGAAAAAATTTCAATGAATCACATTTTTCTGTTTCATATTAATAAAAATGATGAGGAGTGTCTCTTTTGACTCATGAATAATGACTCATGGAGATGGCACCTGTGCTTTGGGAATTTCCATTTCAATAACCTTAATCTTTTATCCTCATCAATAATGGTGCGTGTCTTGCTGGTGATTAATGTTCCAAATCATGTATGTGAGGCATGTAAACTCGATAAGAAAAAAAGGAATTCCTTACCAAGTGGAGTGTCTAAAAGTAAAAAGGAACCACCATTGTTGGTTCACACTGATATTTACAGGCCCCCTGAAGCACCCTCACTTAGAGGTAATAAGTATTTTATTACCCTCATTGATGATTACATTAGAATGTGTTGGGTGTATTGATTCAAAAAAATATTCCTCTTTTACCATATATAAAATTTTCAATGATCATGCTGAAGTTGAAAGTGTTCACAAAATCAAAGCACTCAGATCTGATAGAGGTGGAGAACGCACTTCAAATTCATTTCAAGATTTCTGTAGGGAACAAGGAATCAAGGATCAATACACTATAGTCTACACCCCACAAAAAAATGGAATTGTAGAATGAAAGAAGCACACCATCCTCAACATGATGAGGACCATAGTGAAGGAGAACGACCATTTAAAGAGCCTCTAGGTGGAGCTAATAGAATGTATTTCTTACCTTCTCAATCGGTGTCCAACCGAGTGCATCATAGATTTGACACCACAAGAGACATGGAGTGGCTACAAACCAATCATGGCACAGCTAATAATCTTTGGGTGTGTAGCCAATCCTCAAGTTCCATAAGCAAGGAAAAAAATGTTGATGATCATGGTAAAAATTGCATCTTCATCGACTATAGTGAAACATCTAAATACTACCAGCTCTATAATACACTAACCAATAAAGTAGTGGTGATTGGAGATATGGTCTTTAGTGAGGAAGAAGCATGGAAATGGAATGATGAAGAATCAAACAAAGAAAACATATTAAAAACATAAGATCCTAAATAAAGGAATGATCATTAAGAGAAAGCTACCATAACACCTTCCTCAGGAACATCATCGGTACACAAAAGTCCCAGATTACATTCCATCAATCTTAAAATCACTCCATAAATTCAAAATTTTTCCAACTCGTCCTCATCCATGGTGCCTATAAAAATGGAAATTGTAAGCAAAATCTATGATCAAGAAAAAGAGGTAAATATTTTTTGCCTATATGCAGATCATGAGCCTATGACATTTCATGAATCCCTAAGGGAAGAATGTTGGAGAATCACTATGGAAGAATATATTCATGCCATAGAGAAAAGTAAAACATGGGAGCTGACTACTCTTCCTAAAATCCATAAGATCATTAGCGTCAAATGCATGTACAAGATCAAGTGAAATGATGATGGTGAGATTGATCACTACAAGGAAAGGCTCATAGAAAAGGGGTATAAATAGAAGTATGGGGTGGACTATGTAGAATTATTTTCTCATTTTACTCACCATGAAATTGTGAGGATGATTATCTTCCTTTTTTCCATCACAGTTGTATGATCTACCAACTAGACAAGAAGTATACAATCCTAAAATAAGTTCTAGAAGAAGGGGTCTATGTTGACCAGTTTGAAGGTTTTGTTATGTAAGGGGAGGAAGACATAGTGTATTGATTGAAGAAATCTCTCTATGGGTTGAAGAAAGCACAAAATGGTTGGAATACATTAATATACAACTATCTTCAAGATAATGGATTCTCCCAATTTCTATAAGAGCATGTAGTTTACATCAAGAAAAATGATCAAGTCGATATTCTTATAGCTTGCTTGTATGTTGATGAATTTTTATTTATAGGGAACAATCAACTGATGTTCGTTGAATTAAAGAAGTCAATGTTTAAGGAGTTTGAGATGACCAACATAGGTATCATGAACGTTTTCTTGGGAATATAAGTAAAGAAACAACATGGCAGTGTATATATACCTCAGAAGAAGTACGCCAAATAATTGTCTAAAAATTCAAGATGAACAATGGAAATGTTGTAAAAAACATGTAGCAATGAGTTTAAAATGATAGAATACAGAGAATGAATAATTGTTTACTCAACTTTTTTCAAGAGTCTGATTGGAAGCCTAAGGTACCACACAATCACAAGGCCAGATATTGTATATAATGTAAGGCTTCTAAGTAAGTACATGGAGGCACCAAAAGAGTCACACTGGATAGCCGCCAAAAAATCCTCAGGTTCATCAATGGAACAATGTATTTTTGTATTTTATATCCATAAAATATTGAAGAAAATTTATATGGATAGTCATACAGTGATTGGGGAGGTGACCAAGATGATAGAATAAGAACCACTGGGTATTTATTCTTTTTTGGAATGATTGCTTTCACATGGAATTCAAGGAAGCAGAGCGTGGCTACTCGATCCACATATGAAGCAGAGTACATAGCAGAATATTCCCATATTTGTAAAGGAATTTGGTTGAGAAATTTTCTAAAGGAGTTGAAGCATCTACAGTATGGATCCACAATTATATATTTGTATAATAACTCAGAAATCGAACTATCCAAAAATCCGATGTAGCATGGAAGAAGAAAAAACATTGATACTTGATAGCATTTTCTCAGAGATCATGTGAAGCCAAGAATGATAAAATTAGAATATAATCATAATATAGAATAGGTGGATGATATTTTCACAAAGGCATTACAGACAGATGCATTCAAACAACTAAGAACAATGCTCGAAATGAAGCATGTTTTGGTTTGAAGGGGAGTGTTAAAACTAAAAACCCCAAAAGCTGTTAGTTTATTCTTCCAAGTAGAAGTGTGTCTTCCCATGCAACTATTCCTATCCCCTACGTGTCTAATGAATTCCAATATTATTAATACTTCTATTTTTTTGTTCCGTCAATTAATGATTTAGTTTGTAGTGTGTTTTAATTTGTTTTTGGAAAAGTATATAAATGGGCGCATGTGTAATCCATTGAAAATATGTGAAATATATTCTTGAAATCATTGTTTTGTTGGTTGTCCATTTTTATTTCTCAATTTTCTAGATTTTATAGCCAACAACTATCTCCCCTAACTCACTGGCACCTGTGAGGTCTCCAAAACTATCATCAGAGGGACGAAGGGACACCCAACTTCAGTTAGTTGATCATATGGGGATTAATTGAAAACAGAAGGGAGGCATGAATGTCCTACCTGATATAAAAATGATACAGGAAACTCTGGGTGATGTTAGTCTTCCCTTTGAAGTTTCAATGCTATTGTTAAGGTCAATTCAAGTTTTTTATATATGTTTTTTGATTATTTTAGGTCAATTTTTTTTCAAAAATGTGTGTGAAACGAAGAAGGGCGCCTTTGGCCTTTCCGCAAAAATTTTATTTTTTTTAGTATTTTAAATATACTTTTTTATATATTTAAATTTTTTATTTTTATTTTGTTTTCTTCCCTTTGTCTAAATATAAATTGAAAAAATTCATCATAATTCATATATTATTTAATATTTAATAGTACTTCTATTACAACAGTTTGGATTCTGACAGAAACCCTCACCCATGGCTCCCTTTTATAAGATTGATTGCTATGGAAATCATTCTGCATTTTTGATTTGAGATTTAGGTTCTCCATTTCCAGTGCAGAATTACTAATATATTACTATTAATCTCTTTAAATCAATTAATTTGTATTGTTAATTACAATTTAATATTATTATTAAATAACTATTTAATTTATAAATAGTTTATAATATATAATAGGTTTTAATTAACTAGAAATTAAATAATCCATAATAAATTAAAAATAATCATAATAATAACTAAATAACATTGCTTAATTATATAGTGTATAATTATTTAAAAAAATTATATAATTATTAATTATTAATTAATAGTTAATTAAATAATATTTAATTACTTACTAAATTATTTAGTTAATTAGTAATATAATTATTAATTAATTAATAATTAATTAGTTAATTAGTAATATAATTATTAATTATTAATTATTAAATATTAAACATATAATTAATTATTTAATTAGTAATATCATTATTAATTATATAATAATTAACTTGTTAATTAGTAATATAATTATTATTTATAACTCTACATTATAATTATTAATTATTAATAATTAATTTTATAATAATTAATTAGGCAATTAGTAATATAAATATTAATTATAAAATAATTAATTAGTTAATTAGTAATATAATTATGCCAACGAGCCTGTACTCGAGTGGTAGATACCCCTACTTGGAATCCAAGAGACCTAGGATCAAATCTGTGTGGGGTGAATTTCTAGGGTACTATAGCAATATTATAGCACGTACTAGTCGGTACTATAGAAGCCAAAACTACTCACCTGATTTGGGTCTTCGGGCCACCAGTTTGGGCCTACGGGCCTCAAGGTCTTTGGGCCACAAAAGGTCTCTAGGCTACAGGGCCTTCGAGCCACCAATGGGCTTCAAGCCACGGGGATTTCGGGCAACAGAAAAGACCAAGAAATATGGGAAGACCACACATGAGTAGGCCTAGACAAGGATTCAAAGTAAAATTAAAAACCACAAGAGCAGAGATAACGGGATTGGAAGAATGAGAGGGTATGACTACTCTCATTGGGACCAGGCACTATGTAGCTTTGCAGAAGGCAATGCCAGCTGACCAGCCATGCGAGGTGGGGAGCTAGGAGCCTTCATGATGCAGATGTTGGGGAAGGGCCATTTCAAGTGTGTCAAGTTTTGGGAATTTAAGGTCATGTAATTGGTTATGTATGAGGTTTTTATGTTGGGTCTATGAGTCATGTAAGGGTTCACCTTCAACCCTTAATAGGGGGATTATCCAAAAATAAATAAAAATAAGGCCTTCGGGCCATTCGGGTAAAATAATTATCAATTTTCATTATCAATTCTTAATTATATAATAAATAATTAGTTAATTACGGATATAATTATTAATTATATGATAATTAAGTAGTTAATTAGTAATGTAATTATTAATTATTAATTATAATTATTAATTATATAATAGTTAATTAGTTTATTAGTAATATAATTATTAATTATATAATAATTAATTAGTAATATGATTATTAATTATATAATAATTAATTCGTAATATAATTATTAATTAGTTAATAACTAATTAGTTAATTAGTAATATAATCATTAATTATATAATTATTAGTAATATAATTTTAATTGTATAATTATTTGTAATATAATTATTAAATATATAATTATTAGTCTTATAATTATTAATTATATAATTATTAGTTATATAATTAACTAATATCATTTAGTAATTTTTAATATAATTCTTTATTAATGATATACTATTTAATTTCTAATTAATTAAAACCTATTATATATTATTAATTTTGTAGAAATGAATTAGTTTTTTAATAATATTATTAAATAGTAATTAATAGTACTAATTAACTTATTTAAAATGACTTATAATAATATATTAGTAATTCCACGCAGGAAAGGGAGAACGTGAACCCCACATCAGAAATGCAGAATGATTTCTAGTGTAACCACTCTTATAAAAGGGAGCCCAGGGTGAGAGTTTTTATCAAAATCTAGACTGCTGTAATGGTAGTATTGTTGGATATTAAATATCAGATAAATTTTTATGTTTTATTGTTTTATTTATATATTAATAAAACAAAACAAAACAATTTTTTTTAAATATAGAAAATGGATTATTAAAATAGCAATGGAGATGGTTTGTTCTCCATCAGGTTCCATGAACAAAGAGGGTTGCAACCTTGGTAAAGAAAATGATACCACTTCCTTTCGTGATGTTCTTGTAGAATGGATTCAAGCCACTGTTGAAGATCAACGTGAGTATTCTAACTTAGATCGTGATTCCCAAATGAAATCTGATTCTCAATTTTGGGAGGAGAGACAATCTTCAAAAAAACAATAAAGGGAGATGTGTTGACTCCATCTCAACCAAGGCAATCAAGACAAGAGGTGTCGTTGAGGTGGTAACTCCACTGGAGACTTCTCAGGATGCAGTTAAAGTCCCTCACAAGGGACAAGGGGTGACTAGTTCTATGCATGAAATTTTAGAGTCTGGAAAAAATGTCTTTTGTCTGATTGAAATTCTTAATTGTTCAAGTAGTAGGGAGGTCTTTTGTGCTGAATTTGGGAGTGCTCAGGGATCCAAAATGATCAATGGAGGGGGATATTCTTTGAAAACCCTATCAGGGCTATCTAATCTGATTAAAGAATTTGAATCTTCATCTTCCAAGGGACCCTTACATTCTATCTCTCAAGTGGATGATGGGACATGAAAATATTGCAAAACATGGAGGGGAGGAAGACATCTGTGTGGTAGGGGTGGTGGACGTCACTCCCATTGATGATGTTCTCCCGATTTATGATTGCATTGGACTTTGTAGAAATGCCTATTTTACTGTTTTTTATTCTGTCTTAATCTTGTATTCTTCTTTTTATTTTCACCTAATAAATTTTGAGATCATGGGCTGATAACCAATGATCTGCACTGTTCTTCGTATATTTAAAATAACATTTTTTTTTAAAAAATTATCTGAAAGGTGGAAGGGGTCCTTCTTCCATTCACCCACATTTTTTATTTATTTGACTTTCAAATATTTAAAATAAATTATAAAAACACATAAAAAACTCAGGTTGAGTCTCACTTCTATTTTTTATGATGTTAGCTTGTTGGGCTTTCTGGTGGCCCAGTCTTCTCTGGAAGGTATGTCAGTGATGTAGAAGGCTCGGAAGGAGGTGGACAAAAGTGGGAATAACATTTTTATCTATCTACGATCTTAGAAGAAGGTTTCATCCTTCAAGGAGGGGATGATTAAGGAGTCTTCATCACAATGACTTTCACATGGGAAAGGCAGGATAACCTCATATTTTGTTGTCTTGCTGGCCCCAATTTAGAATACTGAGTTGAATATTTCTTAGCCTATTTTGGCATTTAGTGACTCCCTGGTTTGTATGAAGTCCCCAAGACGTCGTTGAATTCCCCCATCTCACATATATCTCATCTAACTCGTGCTAAAATCAGAGAAACAAAACGTTTTTTTTTGTTTTTTTGTTTTTTAAAATGTGTGCAGGATAAAAATATTTTTAAAACTATGCATGAACAGCGGCAGGGGGTCTTCCATCTTTCATAAAAAATAAAAAAAAATTAATAAAATTTTATTATATTTATAAATATATAGATATGTATATTATGATATACATATATATATTGTTTCTATTTTTTATTTGTTATAATTATGTCATTAACATTTTATTGTCAAAATGTAATTTTTTTAAGAAATAGCTTTTGTGGTGCTCAAATTTGTATTAAAATACAAAAACCAAGTGGATTTAGAAATATCACATGAGTATAGTCCAATTTACATATTGATAATGGAAGGAGGCTGTTTTATATAGCCATTGGATCCCACCACCACATATTTCTAACATGAATTATTTTTGTTTTATGGAACTATTAATATATTATTAGTTTTACCAAGAACATCATATCCATTTCTTTCCATGACATCGAAAGATTTATTGTCAAGTTTTAAAATAATTAATTATACTTTTATTACAATAAATTTTTTCATGATATATCACAACTCAATAATGGTATTTATATATTATATTATGAAAACCAATTATTTACAATTGATAAAAAATTAATTTTCCATGAATCATTTCAGACCCAGTTGTGGCATCAGCATATTGGTCATGTAAAAAATAAGAATTTGATAATGTTTTATGAAGATGATTAATTATAGTTTCTTGAGATAAAACTAAATGAAAAATATCACACTTTTTTACAAGGAAAACTAACCAAAACACTATTTGGTGGCCAAGGTAAAAGGGATATAGAGCTTCTAGAATTGGTAAAAATTGATGTTGATGATGAGTCATGAAAGTATTTCATTATCATTTTAGAGATATTAATTAAAAATTCCAACATTCACAATAAAACTTATTCCAACTGAAGTTCCAAATGACATCATATACTAGTTATATATGGATTGGGAAGGAATATATTTTTCCAAACATGCATGCATGGGGATTTGAGTCAATTTTTAAGGACTTAACATGAAACAAAAGTAGCTCCTGAAGACATAAAGTGTATCTTTATAGGATATACTAAGAGAAATAAAATATATTATATATACAACCCTTTAGATAAAATAATTGGGGTCACCAAAGATGGTGACTTGTTATTGTTTGAAAATAATGGCCTTATTTTCAATAAGGAGGTAATAGAGAGCAAAGAAGATATAAGATAGAAAAAATCTATGAATTGAAAAATGGATTCCATCTATCAGAAAAAATTATGGTCTCTAGTTGATATTCTCATTGATATAAATATCATTGTGTAAAAATGGGTCTTTAAGAGAAAAATGGTCATGGAAGTTAAAGTCAATAGATATAAAGAAATACTGGGGACTAAAGAGTTTATACAATAATAAGGCATTGGATACAATGAAAACTTTTCTACTGTTTCCATGTTTAAATCACTTCTAATTCTAATTTCCATAGAAATTATTCATTTTAGAAGGGTTCAATATCTAGGGTTAGTTTGAATCTATAATGTTCAAACATAATCAATATTTTACTAAAAAAACATTTTAATATTTTTTTAAACCCTAAAAATTGTATTTATAATATTTTTTACATTAATTTAATTTTTATTTATTTATTATATTTAAGAAATTTATTTTATTTTCAAAAACTTTTTAAATTTTTAGTTTATGTTTTTAATTTTATTTAGTTTTTTTTATAATGTATATTTTTTAATATTTTAAAGTTACCTACATGAAATTTAAGAAGTTTTTCTATGTTTCAAGTATTCAACTTTGAAAGCTTATAAAAAATAAAATGTGACTAAAATATTAATGTAATCTAAAATACTGGATAAACATGTTAAAATTAATGATAGTAATAACAATATCTTAATTTCAATATAAATAAAACATATGCATGAAAAAGTAAAATCAATGTCTATGGGGAGGAGATTCCATCCCATATGGTGATCTATGAAGGGTACGCCCATATTGAGATCACCGAGCTTCATGATGGGGTGGAATCTGATGATCTAGAGAGGGCTGATCCCTGGGAACTAGAACTTTAGCCATCACATTCTCTACTTGTGTGTCAGTGGGAGGAGGTTCTCACTGCATGTCGTATTATGTTTTCGATCATACTCTAACTAGGGTTGTAGAAGGACCTTCCATCATCGCATTACGGAACAAATGATGTAGTGGATCTAGATTCCAAGATGAAGAAAACTACAAATAACCTATCATGAAAGATAGATCTCATTCCACTTGATGCACATACACAATCGGCAGAGGCTGGACAGCTAGAGGGCCGACCTATGCTAGTAGAACAAGTGAGGGTTCATGTGTAGGACAATGAAATCTATGTCATCATCGTCATAGCTCTTCTGTATCAATAGCTACTGGAGGATCTTCCTAAGCAGGAACCTCCACTCCCGAGGTAGGAACCTCCACTCTCTCGGTTAGACTATTGATGTTTCTCTCATAAGTCACACAAAAAGATGACCCCAGCTCCAGTTATTTAGCTTGGACAAATGCCTGACTAAGGACCCCCTACTCCTCTAGATCACTAATATGAATAATATTATCTGAGAGAGTACAGTGTAAAGAGATTAAAAATGAATTATAAAATATTTTAATAAAAAAACTAATATAAATTTTTTTAACTTACCATATTCTGAATCTCTTTTCCATGTCGGGTAAGATACAGTATAGACTTCAGTCTATACCATGGATCAAACTCAACTTGATCTTAAAGATATAATCACATCATAGGTACACCCTGGATATGAAGCTCTGCACATCTTCCCTAGAGGTCAACATAGTTGGCATGTACTCATGCCAATCCTCATCCTACCTCCCTGTCAGATTCAAGTGATGAATACCTATTGTTTGTATCAACTATAATGGAATCAAATGAACACAACCAAAATTTCACATGACTCTATCAGGATGCTTCCACTCAATAATATATAAGTGAATGAGAGGCACTAAAACCATAAAATTACAAATTCCAGTAGTGAAGTATGTTGGAAATAGGTCTAGTATAACCCAGTATGACAACCATGTAATCTGAAATGAAGTGGGATTTTTTTTTATAAAATATCCTTTCTAAAAAAATTGATGCTATTACAAAATTTTTTAGACAATGATAAATTTTAGACACATACATAGTCAGGTAAGAGACTGTCCAATTTGAGGCGGTATGCACCCAAATGGTGTGTGAGAACCATGAAGAATCTGTGTCTCAAACACCACCTAAAAAAAACATAAAAAGTGATAAATAATAAAAAATTAAATTAAATAACTCTTACTAGTATCAGAAACCAATAGAGGTGATTGATGATACCAGTATCCATGCAGAGCGTCATCCATCACCTCTTTAGACAGCGGTGGACCAACAAGCACATGGCAGAATGAAGGGATGCACTCTCATGCCCACATCTAAAGAAGGATAATGCATCCCCCGAGACCAGTACTGTCTCAATGGCATACCGTTCATAATGATCTAAATGTGTATTCCAATTAGGCTGATCCCCAATTGTACATCATATCCTAATCATATTCCTCCATTAGTTTTAGATACATATTATGCAGGTTCTTCCCTAAGTGATCAACACACATGACCCCTATAATGAGCCATAATATATATGAATGGGCATAACACATGATAATTCGGTCATCAGCATCATCAGGTATATTTGAAAACTACTCCTCCATCAAGGTCATTAATATTGACCCGCCATCTATAGCCCTACAGTAATCCAAAATGTTGATGCCTAACAATCATTGGTCAAGGTCAGGACAAGATGCATGGGTGCGTCCAATAAAAGATTCCCCCTGGATAGGAAGACTGAGAAGAACTGCCACATCCTCGGGGGTTATGGTCATCTCTCCTTCAGGAAGGTGGAATATGTGTGCCTTTGATCTCCACCTCACAATGATGGAAGAAATCAGGTGATGGTAAACAAATGTGAAATCTAATACTACAATGTCATAGAATCCAGTACAATGCATTTATGATATTATTGCTGGTGGATATGACATGTGATAAAAATAGTGTGCTCGACGCACCCTGATCTCTCAAACATCACTATCGTCTAGCATGACTTGGGAAATATTGCAAGCCTTCTCAGTGAGTAGTATAGTATCATCCATATATATGTAAAAAATGAAATGTTTTGTAAGTGTAAAATATAAGTATAACTTTATGGTCATAAGAATGTTATGACTTGTACAGTGTAATATATGACATGTTTATTCAGACGATTTTATGAAGTTATTTTTGACCAAAAGAAAAATCATGTCATTATGTTTTTCAAAGAATATTACTAAATTGTTTTTGAGATATTTTTACCTAAATAATGGTGTTTTGTAAGATATGGTATTGTATATTTATATATATAATCATTTTTTATTTGTTATCTAATAGTTTCCTATATTATGGTGTTATTTTTAATTAATATATGATTTACCACATGATAGTATGTTTCATGATTTTTGTCTCACATGATTTCTTTATGGTTTATCAATTAAAAGATTGATTATGTATTAATTTTACCTATAATGAACTTGTCATATTCCTTTTAATGAGAATATGAAATGATTATTTTTATTAAAGCATAAAATTATGAAAGGATGTTGGAAAATTTTACAAAATGAAGAATATTATAATATCACCATATAATTAAAAATGTTATAAAATCACATAAGAGACTACATTATTGTGGATGAGAGTGTGAACTCAATTTAGTAATGATAGGGAACTGTTTCTGGTTATGACCTTATTGATGACATATGGTGCATCTTAAACTTTTACATTGTTCTTGTGCCTAGTCCATCTCATTCTGCATCCTATTGGACATCAGTCTCCCTTATTTACATAACATTTTGAATTTAGGTATTACCATCATCTAGCCTTTGGGAATTGGAAAATATTGAAACTCCCCAATAGGCGTCCATGGTGAAGAATAACAGTTAACAATGGTGTCCATCTTGTATATTGGATCAATATATGCTTCCCATGAAATGTTCATAGATAAACATGATGTGATGTCATGTGTGAATAGAAACCATAAGGATATGAATTTTCCACATTGGCATTTCCTCGCTACTAGTAATACAACCATATTTTCACCAATGCTATTTGTGATGGGGTCGGAATGCTTTTGAACTTAAAATCGAGAGTCTTATTGGTGTAAAAGTATGACATGATAACCAGAAGCTTCATCAATGTTATTTTCAATATCTCGTTGAAATTGAATTTTGTACCTTATCCCCTGATGAATTCCATCTGAGGCTAGTTTTTGTCAATCAATGAATTACTTCACATTATAAAATAATGTCTCTTGAACTAGGGAAGTTATAGGTAATTTTTGAAGCCCTAGGAAGACACCATTGATGCACTCCAAAATGTTTGAGGTCATGTATCCTCACATCTTCCCTCCATTATATGACAATATCTATTTTTATTTTGGAATCAACATCATATAATCAAACACTTCTTGATTAGAATTGCATATTTGTTCAAATAATTCTTGAAAATGTAGTTGATCTAGATAATATGATTCCCATAAGTGATCATATTTCACATAAATTGATTTTAACTTCATGTTGAAATAGTAACAAATAACAAAGACATTGCATATCTATCCTTGTGATTTCCTTCTTCATATGTTCATTGTGGATTTTTTCCCTCACATTGATAGCAATGTGTCTAATATAGTACCAATGATCTTCATTTGGGGGTCCCCATGTATTAGGGTCTGCATTGATTGCCTCATTAATTGCCTGATGAATATTAGATATCAAACAAGCACCCTGAATTTGGGTGAAATAGTTGATGATAGATACCAGAAACCAAATCCATGATTCATATTTTTCATTATTTATAATGGAAAAAAGTATAATAGCTGACCAATTACAATATTGGGTTGTTGCAATCAACAATACACCATTGTATTTTTCATATAGAAATGTTTCATCAATCTGAATGAACAGATTTCTGAAATAGAATGTAGAGATACTAGGGAGGAATTCCCAGAACAACTGATGTAATTGAACATGATATGGATCAATTCGGTTATCTTGAGACACATGTTTGTTCATAAGATGATAGAACACAATGTGGTTATTAGGTCTCAATATGGCTACCAATCATGGAAACACCCGATACGAGTCATCCCAATCACCATAGACCTTCACAATTGCCTTATGTTTCTCCACCCATGCTTTATTATAGGAAATATTATAACTAAATGTTTGTTGTATCCTGTCTTGAACAAGGGATATTGGAAGATCTTGGCCTATCCTAACCATCTTGATGACAATGGATGACACAAATTCAGCATCCAATGAGACGTTATCTTGTGTCAGGATTGGTTGAATGTATTTATGAGTTTCCTCAATCCTTGAGATTCTCCATCCTCCAAATGAAATGTTTGAAATCACCCTCAAGACAAATCTACAATCATCCCCATACTTGTCTCCCCATATGAGGTATTTATTATTACATGATTCCTGAACTATATATCTATAGTTCCTATTAAAGTGAAATCTATTTAACGTGTTTTTAATGAATATTTACATCGAAAATCCATTATAGTATATAAGGTTTTATCCATCTCACTAAACCTATCCTGTAAAACTCTAGTAAACTCAGTTGTAGTTGTGAGAACATTGAAGTCGAATGTAGGCACACATGTCATTGCTTTCAATCAACATGTGAATAGTGTTGGATGATTTATTGTGGGTCGAGTATACTATAGAACTAATGGATTTCTAGAAACATCCTCCTCAACTTTCCCTTCTCCCTCTTCATCAGAACAGTTTTCACTATCTATTCAATCATTACAAATATACTCATCAGAATTCAGATTAACATGTACATCTCAGAGATCATCTAAGTTTTCCTCTTCCGAATCATATAAAGTAACTGTAGTTTCTTGGGGTGGAAGTTCTTCAACTACTCTATTAAGTCCATGACTTCATATAATTGTAAGTTTTTGTTGTACATTAAAATATCAACATGTAACTCCATCATGGCACCATCTGACCACTGGGAAAATAAATTTATTTCTTGGACCCACTTTGCATCAACAACCAATGGAAATGCTAGATTTCATAGTGTAGCCTAGAATTTAAAATTTCTATATCTCACAAAATTGATCTCTTGATCAGGTCCCATATTTAAGGAACCATGAATTCTAACTTTACGTTCACATAGGGTTACACAATCAGTTATACTAACCACTATTTTTGGTTGTGTAGTATAAGAAGATCCTAACATAGTATGAATAACCTCTACATAGTAGTACACACACAGACATGAATCTATGTCAAAAGTTATGTACATTATTTTCTAAGATGTTTTTAAGATACCAATTAAAAATAAACTCGATTTTACCGCACTTTCAAACTGAGACTTACCTTATCAAAACCATGTTCCATTGAAAAATGTTTAGGTATTTCATGTATGTTGTAAATCATTCATGTGCTATTTAATGAGTTTATTCTTATCTATTTTATATTATTTGATCATAATTGTTATTTTATCAATGATAATTAAATATATTTGGTGTTATCTTCTTTTTACCTCATTTTCCAAAACATTCTATGAGTACTATTCACAAGCAGGGCTGACCATACAATCTTTATGATTCTAAACATTTACAACATATTATTATATCCTAAACTAGGATACTAATTTTTCTTAGTACATTTTTTAATCATCTTAATGGTATTTTAGTATTTTATAAATAAAATATAAATAATCTAATGCATATTCCTTGGGAGTGTCAAATCAGGATGCAGCAAGACCCGTTGTCATGTTCCAGGTTACCCTAAGTCAAGCCCAAGACCCCTTGTCAGAGTTATTACTCCTATGTATATCTATGTAAGAGACACATCCACATTTTTTATATAGATCGCTATTTGATTACTTAGATAACCACATAATCTTTATGTTACCAAAATTTTATAACATTTTATTATACCCTAAAAGATGACACTAATCATTACTTAAAAATTACTTAATCATTAGTTAACCATTAGTTCAACATTTTTTACCATTATTTCATCATTATTTAGTCATTAGTTAATCATGTCTTAAATATTAGTTAAACTTGGTTTAATCATTCCTTAATCATTCTTTAATCATCCCTTTAATCAACCTTTAATCACCCCTTAATCATTTTCTAATAATCCCCTAATAAATCATTAATCAGCCCTTGCTCATACCTTAATCATTATTTAATCATACCTTATTCTTTCATTAATCAATAATCAATCATTATTTAATATTTACTTAATTACTCTTTAATTGTTACTTAATCAATAGTTAATCATTACTTCTTTATGTATTCCTTAATAAATCTTTTATCACTACAAAATCATAATTTAATCATAATTTAATCAATAATTAATCATTACTCAATTATTACATAATCATAACATAATCATAATTTAATATATACTTAATCATTACCAATAATAACTATTATTTCTAAAATATATATAACTAACCAACCAAATTAATAAATAACATATTTTAAACTAACTAAAAAGAGTTCAATTAAATATATAAATAATTTTAAATTAAATAAGAAAAAATACCAGTAAATGATAATTCAAAAAAAACTGAGACTTCTTTTAGGCCACCAGATCCACTGCGCACGAAGAAGACTTATTCTAGAGATAGAGTTGCTGGAATATAGAGAGAAGGGTGGATTTTTAAGTGAGGAGTATGGGGGTTCCCTTTTATAGGGCATTAAGCGAACAGCGGCATAGGGGGTGCCTTTTTCTTGAATCATAGGCTAAAGGCACCCCCGGACCACCATTCACTTTCTATATAGGCGAAAAGCATGCCCCCTTTTGGCCTTTTCCACGTAAATGATCCGGGGCAAGGAGTTCTGGTGGGTGTGAAAGGGGGCACCCACCTTCCACCTTTCAATCATACTTTTATTGTTTTTCAAGTAGAACACATTTAAAAAAAATACAAAAACATATAAAAACTCAGGAAATGAAGGCTCTCAACGCTTTTATGAAGTTGAGAAACCCTAGTGGCTGTAAGATTTTTTCTATCATGTGTTCATGTTTCCTATAATTGTATGGAATTAAGTATTCCTAGTGCCTCAAATTAATTGTGATTTTATTAAGAATTAATCTCAATAGCATCTTGTTCAGTTGGTAGTTATTTTTAAACCAAAATAGAATGTGCAACAGCTCAGTGCATTTTCCAGATAGATGGGTTATGTAAACTACATGCATGGTTCACCATATAACTCCTAAATCTGTTTATTCTCTCAGAAATACATTTTCATTGATCTCATTGATAAATATATTCTCAACATATGACTACGGAAGTAACATTGGGGGGTAAGTTATTTATTTTTTCATTTGTTTCTGCTAAATGTGATGTCGTAGGGAGGAAGGAGCTTTCCAATAGTTTAATTCCATTCCAAGATAGGGATTATTCATGGTTCATTAGAAGGTGATTTTAATTCTATAATCAAGGAAAATGAGAAGAAATGAGGGCTGATGGTGTCTATCAGCACTTTGCAAGACTTCCTCGATTTTTTATCCTTCAATGGCCTTATGGACTTGGGGTTCTTGGGATCAAAATATACAAGGTGAAATAACATGAGGGGTCCTCAAAGAATCTAGAGACACTTATATAAATGTCTATCAAACCTTCAAGGTCTTTATTCCTTCCCTCTTTCCTTAGTTACACATCTCACCAGTTCTTTGTCTGATCACGCGCTTCTGTTGGTCAACATTAAAGAGAGAGGGATCATATCCAGTAGGTTTCTCTTTTCATATAATTGGAGTCATCGGGAGGGATTCTTGTAGAATCTCAAGAGGTATTGGGACCCACCATTTCAAGGCTCATAATGGGTAGGTATCTCTATTTATCTTTATCGTTGGAAAATGGATATTCAAAAGTGGTGCTTTGATCGGGGTGTCAAGCATTTCTAGGATGGTGATCATACGCAAAGTTAAGGATCCGACAACACTATATGAGTACATACCAATCTGTTTATGAAAATTTATCTACAAGATTATCTCTTGTAACCTCAATAAAATGTGGTTAATAATACTTCCAAGGATTATTTTGGATGAACAAAACAGTTTTATTTAGGGAATATATATTCAAGGGGCCATTGGTATCACCAAAAAAATTGTATCCGACCATAACAAGAAGAATTTGGGGAACAATATTATGGTGAAGGTAGATATGGAAAAAACCTTTGATAGGATAGAATAATGTTTTATTATAAGGCTTCTGAGATAGTTTGGTTTCTTGTCCTTGTTCTATGATATTTTCTTTAGAATCTATACCTCCCCTTAGGTTTCAATTTCAATAATGGGAAATGTGCTTAGTTTCTTTAAATCATTGTGGGGGATTAGACAGGGTGATTTGATGTCCCTAAGACTATTCATTATGGCTTTGGAGGATTTTTATAGGAATTTTTAGTAAAGGAAGGATGAAGGGTCGATTATTCTATTCAGGTGTAAGTGAGGAACTCTAAATATATCCCATTTTATGTTTTTTGATGATTCTTTGTTTCTTCTAAACAGCAGGAAAAGATCAATAAACAACTTCATCAGTATACCGGAGACTTATGGGTCATGGAGTGGGTAGTGGATCAACTATAACAAAATCAGTGTGTTCTTTCCCAACAAATTTTTGAACATGAGGAGGAGACACATCTAGGAAAGTCATTGGATATATAAGAGATTCTTGGTGATGGTTTTTCTTAAAGTTCACATCTCAGATCACAGGGTCCAAAATATCTTAATAAATGGTATCATCCATAGTATTATGTGGCACATTATACACTATAAGAACCATTCCCTATATTTGAGAGGTAGGATCACTCTGAAAAAAAAACATCACGGCCTCTATGCCATTGCATGTGCATTATGTTAATAAGGGGATTGTCAATATTATTAAGAATAAACTACATAGTTTTATCTTGGATGAAAACCAGACCAAAATATGTCACTAGGCTATTTGGGAGAGGTTGGAAAAGCCCATCAAGGTGGGAGGGATCGAGATTCGTATTGTTCAGGGATCCATGTAGACCATATAGGCTATGCTCATCTGGGTCATCAGTAAAGGAAAGTCTTTATAGGAGAGATTAATGGATGGTAAATATAGAGATGATTTGAGATATTTGGGTGAGGGTTAAAATAATTTGTCTATATTGGAGAGTTTCATGGTTAATTAGATTGAAATACTAAGAGGTATGGTGAGGCGGGTGGTGGGTATGGGTAATATTCTTTTTTGGAATGACAATTTGGAATGATTCAAGCCACTTTTCTCCATTGGTTGTCTATTGTTGGGAATAAATTTCAAGGAGGTGATTCTTTTTCTAGGTTTAATCTATGCAATTCTTAATTCCAATCAGAAAATTCTTCACACAAGTATTAGTTTGGGGATCAAACCTGACAGGTGTGTTTTCACAGACTTGATGTCTAGAATTTTTCGAAGTAAATATTTTCTGGAAGGGCTGTAGGGAACTTCATCTCTGATGTTTTTGCATCCAAGATTTTGTGTAAGGAGATATTAGTGAAGCATAAATATTTTCTATAACATTTTAGGAACCAAAATATTCTGAAAGATGACAACATTCAAAGGAAAGGGATCCAGTAGTGCTTGAGGTGTGGGTGTTACACTTCTCCAAGGGTGGAAACTGTTTGGAATCTCTTTTTCAGAATAAAATGGGTGCTTTACATGTGGAACATTTTTTGGTAGATCTTTTGTGTTACTATTCAAGGGGAGTCCATGGAGGATTTATTTGTGGCCAGGTTTCAAGGTGGTATATTGGTGGGTGCCGATAGGAAGGGTCGCTTCGTGGTGATCGCAGTGGTGTGTTGGATCATCTGGGAGACCATGAATTATTCATGGAATGGATAAAATGAATCAATTCCTAGCCTAAAGGTTCTTATTAAGTCTTTGGTGAATGATATTTTTTTTATTTTGGTGGAGGGAAAAATATGGTCTCACCTAGAGGCCTCCTACCACTGCCGTTCATTCACACAGTGGGAAACTACAACACAGGTAGGGAATAATGGGTCAAATGGGTGCCTCCTGTGCAGGGTTTAAAGATGAATGTGGATAGTTATTGAAGGCATGGTATTATGAAAGGAAAGAGGATGGTGCGTGACATTGGTGGTTATTTTTTGTTTGGATTTAGTATTTTTTTGGGACCAGGGAACTCCTTGGGTGTTGAAGTGAGGGCCATGCATAGTGTCCTACTGCATTGCGATCTATTTCACTTGAATATCATTATGGAAGAGAAACATTATTCAACACTATTTTGTATCCTTATCCACGTCAAGTATAATCCTTTAAATATTGAATATATTATCAGGGATTATTGGATGTTTCTCAACCAAGTCATCAGTATCATCCACACTGTAAGAGAAAGTAATTTTTCTTCTGATGATATGGCCAGATGTGACAGTGTTAGTGAGATGGTTATTATCCATAACTATTTTGGATTTTATTCCCATGAATTGTAAAAGTATTTTTAGTGGTGATGCTCTTGGTCTTCACCACTATCTCTCCCATTGACTCCCTCCCTCCTTGTATAAATAGTTAATAAAAATTGAAGTTTGAGTGAGTGAGGATTATTGTTTGAGTAGCTCCTTTGGACAACTTTATTTATTTATTATTTTGATAATTAAAAATATTATTATATTTATTTATAATAATATTTTCTTAAGTTTTTTTATTAATTATTTATTAATTTATTCTTCTTATTCTTTTTAAATATTTTTTATGAAAAACTAATTTTCTAAGTTTATTTTTTACCCTTACGCATGATGTGTTAATTATTCTTTATCATTATGTATGTTTTGAATGTCTAGTTTTACCCTTACATAAGTTTAAATTACCATTACACAAACCTTAAGAAACGTTCCTTGTATCATTATATAAGTAGTTTTAATTTTTATTTACCTTTTCACATGGTTATGTGTACTTGGATACAACTTACCCATTACCTTTATATGAACTCTTTTTACCCTTGCGTGGGTATTTGTTATCTTTATGCATTATATAAAATTTTCTATGTACCCTTACACAACATTAGTTTACCCTTATACAGAGAGTATATTACATTGTACTATTATGCAACATCTTGAAATTGTTTGTTAACCTTACACAGTGTTTATGCTTACTCTTATGTAGCCTGTTGCAATTCATGTTTACTCCTATACATTATGCCTTACCTTTACGCAACACATATAAATTATCTTATACCTTTACACAAGTACATATGTTATCATTACATAGGTTAAGAAAATTATGTTTAAACTTTATGAAACCTAATAAAATTATATTCTACCTTTACACAGCATGGAAAATTACCCTTATGAAAATCGTGAAATATTCAGTTTACTCTATTTCATGATTTTTTTGGATACTATGATTTGTTTCATGTTTATTTTAATGTTTTTAATCATTCAATAAATTCATATTATTTATTTATAACCTATTCCATGTATCTTTAATTTGTTTTAAAAACCTTTATATAAATATTAAATCTTTTCTTCATTCATGTATTCAGAATGAAATTTGATTATTTAAAATTTGTTCATTTAGGATGATTTCTTGATTTTTAATGTTTCCAAATTCATGTTATATCCTAAAAAACTTATTCATACTTGTTTTAAAGTTTTTAATGAAATATATTTATTGTTTTATATTATCTCATCTCAAACATGGAAAGAATATTTAATTTTAAAATAAAAATATGAAATGTTGAATATCTGAAAGTTTTCTATGATATATTTGATTTATTATTATAAAAGTGTTTCGAAATATTTAATGATTAATTTTAAATAAGTTTTAATTGTTCAAATGGTTTTAGAATTCAAACGATAATCTCCACCTATCCTCTATAATCACAGAATATTATTATTTTGAATTTCCCAATAGATCATTTGGATTAGTTAATTTATTTCCAATTAAATGGATTGAGGAATACAGAGATGGTGAAGATAGTTTCTAAATATATGATTTTAAATTTTATCTTATGCCAAACTGTTTCATAAGTTTGAGGAAATCTGAAGGTGGAAAAAATCATCTTCGAGGTCATTCACCTTAGAGAGAAGAACTATATGATTATTGGAATAACCAAAGTACACTGTTGGATCATTTCAAATGGATTGTATCAAATGTTTCATCTATATCATTCTTATGCTTCTATCCAATTATATCACATCGTTTTCATCTTTTAATTCTAGTTAGAGCTTTAAACATAATATATTAACACAAAAGGATATAAAAACCATAAAAAATATTTCATTGGTTGTTCTCACCTAACCAAAAGGTAGAACACATATGTTACGGATAATCCTTTTAAAAAAGATTGGGTTTTTCTTCTCCCACAAAAGGATAGTTGGGTTTAGGGCTGATCCCGTGTAAAAGTAATGGGTTGGGATTAATTCTTTTTTAAGAGTCTTGGTTTAGATTTTCCCCATTGTAAAAGTATCTCTCATTTCTTTTTCAGTTCCGTACTCTATAGGATGGGGCATGAAGAGTGGACTAAGATGTTTAGACTAAACCACTATAAAATTTATTGCGTTTGTCTCCTTAATTTTTTTCATACACTCATCACACATCCATGTTTTGTAGACATTTAAGAAACAATTGTTTAATACTTTTAAGCCAACTAGCTCCATAATTAATTTTAATAAATTTAATATGTACCAAAAGACTATTCAACCCCCTCTTATATATTCCCATAAAAAATTCCTACCCTGTAGATATTTCCTCTTCAGTAACACTTAGTATCAAAGGACATATTTGTGTTTTCCTCAAAAATCTCAGTTTTCGAAAATTGATTTTATTTTTCAAAATATTAACTGATTTCAAAGCTTGATATTTCTTTTTTAAATGGAATATTATTTTCAAAATCCTCCCGAAGGAAATTCCATAGGATTATATACTTGAATTAATGGTTCTAATTATTCTTATTAAAAAACCATGTCTACCTTTCTCAGTATCATATGTTTTTTTATTTGGAAAATATTTTTTCATGGTTATACCCCAACCAAAGAATATGAAGATAAATAGACTTCTCAAGATATTTATTCTGTTGAACTTAATAGGAAATACATGAACTCTATACAATATTGGCATGAAAAAAATAAATTTAATCAAATATCTTCTTTCAAAATTGCTCATGAAATCTGGAAATACATAGAAGTCACACAAAAAGGAATGAATAAATTTTAATTCACTTGAATGGATATGTTTAGAAAATACTTTGAAATATTTTTCATGCATTCGAATGAATATATTACCAATATTTTGACCTAATTTACTATAATTTTCAATAGTACAAATTCTCTCAGTGATAATTTATATATAGAAATGACTACGAAGAAAATACTATTTGTTTTACTTAGTTCATGGGATCTAAAATTGAAAAAAATTCAAGAATAAAAAAACATAAAAAATATTCTATTTAAATAAATCATCGGCTCCCTTATGACATATGAAATAATGATGGTGGGAAAAACCAATAAAGAATAAAATGAATCCAGAGAATCCAAAAGAAAAATTCCTTTTAAATAAATAAAAGATGAACAATATTCTAGAAGTGTCTCTAGTAATGAATGTGAAATTGATATCATGATGAGAAGATTGATCAAATTTAACAAGTTGAACAATAATAATAAATCCTTCCAATTAGATAAAAATAAAGATCAAATTAATGTTTTAGAAGTAACTTGATTTAGTTATAAAGAGAAGGGTCACATAAACCCGGTTTTTCCTTTGAAAAAAAACTCAAAAGATAGGAAGAAAGGTAAAATGGATCTTAATGTTTCAACCAGGAGTGCTAGTGAAGATTCTATTTCAACATAATAACCAAGATTACCAACTCTTAAATGCATCATGGATCATATCGAGGTAGGATAAGAGGATAATTCTCACTCTCCTTCTCATTCCACTCCTTCCTTTCACTAATTCTCTTATTCTTTTTCTTCTAATTAGGAAAATGAAATTGTAATTTTTTGTAATGAACTTATTTCAAAATTTTAAGACCATTGAATTAATCATAAATTAGTTATTAATGATAAAAATAAACTTTCTAATTAAATGATATTATTTAAAAATAAATAAAATTTGGTTTTAAATTAAAAAATCAACTGGATGTTGAATTATTGAAATATAAAATCAAGGATCTAAAAATGTCGCTTTAAAAATTTAACCAAGGTGACCAAAATCTTAACATGATCTTTATATATTAATGCGTTAAAATAAATAATCATGCTTTTGGGTTTTCAAATAATTTCACCTGATAAAAAAATACTACTTTTGTAAAATGTGTTTCTCAAAATATTTTTTGAAATTATTTTACAAAATTCAAGTATTTTATTTATTATAGATAAAATCTAATTCATCCTTATTCTCAAATATCTGTGATAAATTCTCATTCTAAAGAAATCATGGATCCCAAATCATTATTAAAAAATCATTGTGGACCTAAAACTGTCTCATCTTCAAATTGTTTATTAGTTCACACTATAAGTCCCTCAAGGATTCCAAAAGGAACATTACTTTTAGATTTTATAGGACTACACCAGAAAACTTCATTAATATTTCATAAGGAGGATTATCAATAAAAATTTCGTTTCAAATCTTTAAATAATTGGTTAATACTTTCCATCTTGAGAAAATTACATAATTCTATAATTGAGGTTGAGCCTAGCTCTTTCCTTTCCAAGGAAACTTGGACATCAACCTTGATTTACATCAGAAAAAGGTTTTTTGATCTCTTTATATTTATTTACCACATGAACATATTTTATATATATCTCTTCTAACATCCTCTTCTATGATTTCTTAAAAGAGGTGATTCTACCTTTTTAATATTTTTTTAATTTTTTTATTTTCATTCCTGCTCTTTAAAATTATTCAGAACTAATTTTTTCATATATTTTTCAATTTTTTTTCTTTTCAATGTACTTTTTATTTTTATTTTCCAAATTTATTTTAGAAATTTTTTTAAAATATTTATAGTTTTCCATTTTATTTTTATGGAATTTAATTATATTTCATTAAGTAAATCCATATGTATAATATATTTTTTTTATATGGGGAGATTTTTTAATGATCCATTCTTATTTATTCCATAATCTAAAATTATTAATAATTTTTTATCTCTTATTATTAATTTTCTTTCTTGATATTTTTTTTGTTAAAATAATGTTTTAAATGTATATCTCATTGAATGGTTTTCTTATTTCACATCTAATCATCTATTTTTTCATTTACTTATTTCCGTTTTGATAATCACCATGGGGGAGAGTTTTTTTTGTATTTTGATTATCTGGACTTTTAGATCATAGGGGGAAGAATTTGTTTTATGTGAAAGGAGGATATATTTCTTGGTTTTTTTGTAGAAGTTTGTTTAAGTCTTGAATATGGTGATTATGTTTTTGTTAACATCTTAATAATATTAAATTCTTAGTTATAATATTTTGCGATGAGTTAAATTCATATCTTTATCACGTGATTTGTAATTAATTTATCTTTTTGTTTTTAAGTGTTTTTGATCATAAAAAATGGGGAGACTATTATACCTATCCCTCTCTCATGGCGCTTTAATGATCACACTCACCTATGTTTATAAATATTTTATTTAAGTTATTTTTCATGTTTATATTAAATATCAAGTGATGGAATCTATTTGAAGTTAAATGATCATGTTTAAGGCTTTGAGTATCTTTGAATATCTTTTTGAGACATCTCTGTATGTGATGATATCTTGAATGTATGATTGAAGGTTCTTTCGAAGGCTTGAATGCAAACTCATAGGATCCTTATTGAAGGTTAAGAATTATAGGATACACTAAATAGCCAATGAAATGTGGTAGAACCTCCTAGTATATAGTGGAAGATAATGGAGTACCACAAGCCTATTAGTGGTGAAGATAGAAGAGGTTAGATTCTCCATAAGTTTACAAAAAACTCAGTGTAGGATAACCAAGTAGCTGGTTGGAGGTTTATAGTTGTAGAGGCATTCACGTAGTCCCCCCGCTACTCGATGGAGGCTATAGAGAATCCAGTGGCATAAGGGTAGCATCACCAAGATGGAATTTAATCTAGTAAAAAAGGCCATTAAAGCAACATTCCTCAAGTTCAATGCACCTGATAGATTCAATAATGTTCCTTTGAGTCTTGGAGGCTATAAATAGAGGATCAAGGGTGCTTAGATATCTATAGTTAAAACAAAAAATCTTGTGCAATAACTCTCCACTAAAATCAAGATACTGAGTCTTTATTAATTTTTAATACCTCCTCTCCAAGATCCATTCTTATTTTCAAAATATAAAAATTTATCTACTTTATCTTTCTATCTCTATCTCTATATATATATTTTTATCTATATTTATAGATAGATAGATGTATGGTTATGTAAAGTATTTTCATTAAGAAAATCTATATTTTCTCACCTCATCTTCTCATAGGTGCTCACAAGCACAAAATGAGGGAAGTGTTGTAATGAACCAACTCAAGTTGACCTAACACATCAATTGATTTGGATTTCCACAAGGCATCAAAAACACCTCTCCATAAGTTAGAGGCCACGAACTAGTGGAACAGTTTTAAAATATATAGTGGTAAGACTATACCCTCAGTTTATATTGAAATAAAAGTGGAAAATAACCAAACTCATAAACATTAGAGTTCACATAATAAATAAACTAAAACATTAGAATGTTATAATAAATGAAAAAAAAGCACACAATCATGAAAAATCAGAAGCATGAAAAACATACAACAGCTGGTCACCCACTGGGCCGACCACATATACAAGATAAACATACTGTAAAAAAATACATCAAGATACACTTCCAATGTTGATCTGAACCACATACATGATCTCTATGATGCTTGAGCTATACCATCTCGATCCTGAGACACCATACGCATGGGTATACACAATAAAATGACACTAGGCCTCAACCCTATCCATCATGTAACCTATGCTCCAACCTAAAAGTATAATTTGGGTCTACATGCACACAAAGGTACATGTATATGGGTTGAAAAGTAAATCTTAGTAGTCCACCCCCAATAGTGAACCTATAATATGCTATTACAGAAAGTAAAAGCACATGTGATATGGCCATCCTAGCTGAAAACTAATAAAAACTGAAATGATAGGAAAATATGCATAATGGGGGGGGAATGAGGAAAACAACCAAACATAGGTCATAGCCTGACACTCGAGACAAATCTACCCTCTCTTTGGCCCATTCTAGATTATTTATAGCACTTGGATCACCTAACCACATGATATAAGGCATTTCCACATGATATACACAAGAAATACAAGAAATATAAATACAATTGAATGAATTCCAGTCCCCAATGAATTAGCATATTTTCCACAAGAAAAATTTCATATCTCGGGATCTAAGACACCAATAGCATGATCTGAATTGCTAATAGGAACATCTTAGATGACTCAAATAGAGAACCTGAAATTCCAAACAATCTTATAGAATGAATTGGCAACATGATATATAGCCAAACAATATGTGAGATCCATACATAAACCTGGGAGTGCACAAAATCTATAGGACCAGGAGAAAAACATCATCAAGAAAAAAAATCCACTCCATGATTGCCTCGACACCTCACAAGCCTAAAGCCACTATATATAGGAAGAATACTCAATTAGAAGGGAATTGTAATCATCTTTATCACTCATTAGATCCAAAATCTCATATTTCCATAACTAGATAAAAGAGGAGAAAAAAAGATCAAAACACAGCCTGAACACCCATTCTATGATATCCCAAGGGTCTCCTACCAAAACCAAATTCCGGAACAAGAACGGCCTCAATAATTATGGACAAAGGAAAATCGAATATGGGATAATTCAACTCTAGAATCCACTGTCCAAACATCTAAAATATAAGAACCGACCATTTCTCATCCAATAAAACATGGGGCCTATCTGGGTCACCTAGATCTCATCATCCAAAAAAACCATGACCAAGGTCTCTCCAAAACACTCCTTAGGGAAAAAATAAAAACTCGTGGGTCCCATGATCCCTAGGTTCACAACACAATGACACATTCAACTAGGGAATACCGTATTTCACCCATGAACTCAAACTACACCCATCAAATGATCCTCAAATGGAACAAAGAAAATAGAAAGAGAAGGACACCCTATAAAGGGTTCATCTAGCTCATCTAAAGCATGAGACGTGGCCAGTGTGGAAATGTCACAAATGACCCCCAGTGGCCTATAAATAAACTTCAATAAACAAAGCCTAAAGTGAATCCAAAACCATTATCATGCCTACAAGGGTGTCTCAATAGTACTGATGCCAAACTCAGAAGTAGGACAGTATAATGGATCCTCAAAATGATAAAAACGTTGGGGAAAGGACAACATAAGAAAACATTATATAAAATTCCTTGTAACCAACCAATCCCCATCTAACAAATCATAAACAAATGTATCAAAAACATCCCTATAATGGAATCCAAACATAACCACCACCTCACAACAACAACCTGTCCCAAAGGCTCTAACTTTTATGACCTCGTGCAATGGGTCCCGAATCTAGGGGAAAATAAATATCTCCTTAGAGATACTACTCAATCTCATATTTAGGGATCCGTACAAAAGAACCACATAAAGATCTCCATGGTACACTCAAGATATTTCAATCACTTACAACCCTCACCCGAGCCTCGCTATTCACAACCCAACCCATTGGAGGATTCTAAAACCAAAAATCAATGAATCACTCATACTAAAATATCTCATTCCGAAAAAAAATCTATATGATCTCTAAACACCAAAAGGATTAAACCTTCATGATCTACATGAAAAAATGATCATAATGTACTACTCACAAGTTCAATTTCGACTATAGGGAGAAAAAAAGGGAAAATGCACCAAGGTAGAAAAATTACATGATGTGTACTTAAGGTACATGGTGTGTACCTCCAAAGGTCATCCTTTTCCATGTTCCCCAAGCCATATGGTATGTACTTTTTCCAAAGCACATGGAATTTTGGCCCAGTACAAAGTGTGTAACCCCAAATAAGGTACCTTCCCATGTACCAAAACCCACTTGTTGTTTACAATACTCAACTACATGGAGTGTACCACCATGTATACTATATATACCCCACATGGGGTTCCCATCCATGTACATGGACATGTTCCCCCGTATAAGGTCTAACGAAGAAGAGTACATGACCACTAGCCATGTAACTTGCACGTGATCAGTCTATATACCCTACACAACCATGTACCCCTAAAACACCCTAAGTTTTCACTACATGAAAAGTAGTTTGAAAAAATCCATATTCCCTGAGAAAAAAAGAACACATAGAATATTTTCTCTGAACTACATGCCATGTACATGAATTATCTAAAATAAAAAATCCCAAAAATGGCTCGAAATCATCATTTTCCCCATTAATTCTAGATAGAGTCCCATGGGGTCCCTAACAACATATAAAAGGATTTTAAAAACTAAAAAAATAAATATAAGGATTTTTGGGAAAAAAATAAAAAACGGGCTTACCTTTGGGAGAAACCCACTAAATCCTCACATCAGATCTGTGCCACAAACCCATCAAGCCTAGATCTACATCTGGATGAGCTTCTTAGGAAACACCTCCTCCTCCATATCCATCTTCTATACCTCTCCCTATCTTAGATGAAAAACCTAATGGGGGGAATTCCACAAGGGTGTATTTGATAATCCAATAGGATGAAGATAAAATAAAAAGGAAAAAAATTAGAAGGAAAATAAGAAAAAATATAAAAAGAAAAAGAAAAGAAAATGGTCATGAGTTTGACCATCGTGCCCACGACTAGTTTATGCCTCACCTAGGAAAACCCCCTATTATATACCTAACCACAAAGATGAAATCCCAATGTGGAACTTCATTTAAAATATACCACCGAATAAAAATGAATGAATAAATTATTATTGAATTTATTAAAAGTTAAATATTCAATGAAAATTTAAATGGTTTATATTTCAATAAAAAAAACTATCCAAGGTTAAAAATCCTTTTCTGAGATTAATGGAGTGGCTTGAAAATTATCCAAAACCATATTACATGATAAATTACTATTTTCCCCTAAAAAATTCTGGTAATAAAAATTCAAATTTATACTAATTTTGACAACCCGTGGCGATGCGAGGGGTCAAAAACTCCCCACCATAAGTGCTTCTTACCAAGATGTAGAATCCATAGTCATCCGAAATCCATTCTCTCACCCATGAAATGTTGCAATCGATGCTATATTGACCATTCAACAACTAATCCCACTACATCTATAACTCTCTCCCAACATAAGAGACCTTAAACCGTGGTATATCTTATTCTCCCCACCTTTAGAGTATTCTTATAATCATCCCATTTCTTAACATGAAAAAACACATAACCCATGATACATCTATCATCGAATGAAATGGGTAGACATTTACAAACCACTCACACCTAAGTTCCAACATGAAAAACTTCTATAACCAACACTCATTATCATATCACCCAGAATAGAATCCTCTATGCTTAATAAACAACTTAAAATAAGGTTCAAAACCTCTAAAATATTGTTGTGTAATCCCCACCGTAGGGATTTTTTAAACTATTCCTCGACAACACAACAACACTAAAACTCACATGAGAAAATTCCTAATGAAATTAGGATAATGCACCAAAATCCACTTACAATTCTCATCACAGAAGATAGTTCCGACAAATTAGAGCACTCTCAACACTCTTAAAAAACAAGGAATCTCTCTCATTCCATGATCAACCATATGAACAACCTATACTCACACGTTGATCCAAAGCTACAAACTTCCAATCATGATTTAATTATTCTACCTAAAGAACAACAAAAATGAGTAGGGCTAGGGTTCTAAATAAGATCACCTTCTCAATCCAACCATGATATGGGGATAAATCTCAGTTCTCCACTTTTAAAAAATTAAGCATCCTCATGCCTAACCGCACCTTGAAAATAATAAACCTCAATGGCCCCAAAAAGGGAGAACAACCATGCCATCCCAATTTAATGGTGATAACATGAAGAGGAGCCCCACAGAAATTCCCGAAAAACAACACAAGGAAATAATATCTCCCTCCCAAGAAACATAAACCTTTTACTTTATGGGAACAACCACCTAAGTGAAAATCATGTTTGATCCAAGGATCTCTCAGGAATCCTTTCCCCCATATGTTAATAATAGGGAAATTAGATCCCATTAATAACCCACAAGGGTCTCCATTTGACCCTCAATGAAGGGACTGCAGCCCCATCACCAGGGAATATCTTACCACATGATTCAAATGATCTTAAATCAGAATAAAATATATACATCAGGTTCAGTTTAGTATAATTCCCCTAAGGATCTATATGTGATACACCAAATAGGTCAACAGAAAAATTTTAAATAGATGAACCTTAAACATTATGAAAACACCACAAATAGGCATATGTCATGTGAATCCTACATAACTATAATGAAAAATGAAAAATGGACTCTTTCCCAGAAGAAAAGATCTAAAAACCTTGATAAACCATAAATAAAACAACTCAAGCACTTCACACTAGGTTAAATCACAACACAATCGTAAAAATGGACCCCAAGGAAAAAAATCCCATACCTTATAAACTTAGATTTCCTATTAGAAAACATGTCCATTAAATACTAGTTCAGTATCCATCGAAAGTTCCAACACATTGTTAGATCACTTTTCTACCATCTCCCCAAATCATGAAACTAAAAAACTCTAATAATATTTTATAAAAAACTACATGGGTTGACCTGACATGCTGCTCGATCTAGATTTCCATAAGGAATTAAGGATGCTTCCCCATATTCCAGATGATACTGACTTTCTGTGAGGGTCTAAAAGATATAGTGGGGAGACAATACCCTCTAGTTAGAGTGCAATAATAGTGGAAAACAACCAAACTCATAAAAATGGATAAACATCATAGTATGCATAATAAATAAACTAAAAATACTATCAATATATAATAAATAAATTGTAGCATATAGTCATATAGACTCACATGCACACCAAATATACAACAGTTTTCTGCCCACTAGGTTGACCATATATTAAAAACAAATAAATTGTAAATAAATACAATGAGATCTAATTCAAACATCGAGCCAAATCACATACTAGGTCTCAAAAGTGATCTATTTACACTATCATGATCTTGAAACTATATATTAGAGGATATAATAGATTAAGAAACAATGGACCACAACCCTATCCATCACACAATGTGTTCTCCAACTTGAAAGCATATAGTAGGCCTGAACACAGACTAAGGTTCACATATAGTAGTGAGAAATAAATATCAGTAGGACAATGAAAATAGTGAACCTATAATCTGCTATCATAACAAGTGTATTCATATGTGATATACCCAGATTAGCTAAAATAATAATATGTAGCCTAAAAGGAAAAACTGCATAAAAATAAATTGGAAAAACAAAAACAATGAAAGAATCCAACCACGATATCTATCCTGAAACCTAAGGTAAATCTACCCCCACTCTAGTACACACTATAGGATTTATAGAACACGGCTCACCTAGTCATACAACATCAGTGATGTTCAACATCTATAATTAGAATCTTCAAGATATATAAATGCTAAGACACAAATATAAGACCCTAGGGTGTAACCATATGCATCTACATGGCAACACACATATACTGGGCTCTATGACTCTAATAGAATAATCTGAACTAGTGACATGAACATCTAAGTTGACACATCTAGAAAACCTATTAGTCTTGAAAGTCCTATGGAGTGAATAATGCACTATAGATGGACCTGAACAATATGTGGGCTCTATAGATAAACCCGAGATCACAAAAAATCCATGTCACTAGGAGCACAATAACATCCATGATAAAAAATCCACATCGTGAGTTCCTCTACTCCTAATGAGTCGAATCCACTCTATCCTCGGAGAATAATCAACTGGGGGGGTTCACTCATCTAGACTTACTATTACCTTTATAATCCCATCTAACCATATCCAACCAATAGAGGAGATAACCAGATCAAAAATCAAGTCCAATGCCTAATCCAAGATATCCCAAGGGCCTCCTCCCAAAAACAAAGTCATGAGAAGAAAATTCCTCAATAGTTATGACCAATGGATAACTAAATGTGAGATAATAAAAATCTATAACTCACCATATAAATAGCTAAAATAAAAGTTCCAATCAACTCTTAGTCAAAAAAGCATGATTCCTCTCTTGGTACCCTGGATCATAGTATTCAATAAGAATCTACCATGGGCACTCCTCGTCCCTCCTCATGGAAAAAAACTGAGGGCTCCTACAGTCTTTAGGGTCATAACACAAAGATAAGTCCAAATAGGGACTCACTTGCTACACCCAATCTCTCAATCCATACCCATTAAATGATCCTAAAATGGATCGAAGGACACAAAAGAAGAATAGGACCCTGAGAAGGTTCCCACTAGATCACACATAGAACAAGACATGTGTAGGGTAGAAACCACCCAAACAGACCTCAGTGACCTCCAACCAACCCATGATCAATAATTCCCAAAGTGTATCTAAAATAATGATCACACCTACAAGGAAATCTCAGAAGTCATTATGACCACCTCAAAAGAAGGACCCTATCAGGGCTCCTCATCATAATACAAAACCTCAGGAAAATTCCACTTAAGAAAACCACATCCAACCTTCCATACAACCAACCCATCCCAATGTACCAAATATTCCACAAGGGCATACAAAACATCACCATAATGACACCCGATATTAACCACCATCCCATGGTGTCATTCCAACCAAAAGGCTCTAATAATTCTAACATCAACCAAACTATCCCGAAATTGAATGAAAAGCTAATAAATCCTCATAGAAACAAGTTGATCTTATAATCTAGGATCTATCCAAAATAACCTCAAACAGATCACCCTAGAACACTTGAGTTAGGAAGATCACTGAGATTAAAACCATCACCAAGCCTTAAAACTCACAACCGAACCCACTAGAGGATTTTGAAACCGTTAATCCTCCAACCGAACTATCTCAATCCAAAAAACCATCCAAAAATCCTCTAAATACTAAAAGTATAACACCATCATTATCTATGTGAAAAAACACTCAAAATTGGCAACTCACAAGTTAGTCTTTGAAAATACGGTAAAAAATAGTCAAAACACACCAAGGGAGAAAAGGTATATGATATGTACTTTGGTTGAACGATGTGTAATGAAACTATCCCCATTTTATATGTTCCCCAGACCACTCATAATCTACTTTTCAAAAGTATATGGTGCGTCAGCCCAGTACACAGTTTGTAACCCCACATGGTGTACCTGCCCGTGTACCTCATCCCACTCGGCGTGGACAATGACCGACTACATGGAATGTAATACCCTATACATTACATGTAACCCACATGGGGTTCCAAACTATGTACTTGTCCAAGTGACCCCACATGGGGTCTAGCCAAACATAGTACATGACCACTAGCCGTGCACTTCACATGAGATCTAGGCGTCTACCCTACACAACCATTTGCCCTTGACACACACTGAGTATCCACTACATGGTGTGTACACCCAATAAATGACATGTAGTTATAATAACAAATCTTCCCTAAACAATAATAACACACAATGTGTTTTATTTTAACTACACATTGTGTACATGAGTTATCTCAAACGGAAAAACCTCAAAACAGCCCAGCACCCCAGTTTCTCCCAGATTAAGTCTAGATCGACCCCCAAGGGGTCCCCAAGAACCCATAAAAGGATTTAAAAACTAAAAAAAACTAATCTATGGGGATTTATGAAAAAATATTGAAAATTATCCTACCTCCAATCTGAAATAACTGAAACTTCACACTAGATCTGCGCCATGCACCCATCATGCCTCAATCTAGCTTCAGATAAGCTTCTTAGGTGGTGCCTCCTCCTCCCTCTCTCTCTTATCTCCCACTCCCTCTCTCAACTGAAAAAAATGGGGAAAGACCATGGGGGTGTAATAGATATGGAAAATGGTATAAGCGATAAGAAAATGAAAAAAATGAATAAAGAAAAGATGAAAATAAGTAATTGAAAATGAAAAATAAAAGAATGGAAAAGGGGCCCGAGCTCGGCTCTGGCACCCGTTATAGGTTTATGAATCTCCTTAGAATTACCCATATTTTAGATTCAAATGTAGAGATATAATATTGATTCAATTATTTAATTAAATTTATTACCAAATGAACAAGACAGAATAAATTAATATTTAATTAATTAAATATTAAATATTCAGTGAAAATTTGAATGGCTCGAATTTCCACCAGACTCACGTCCTATGGTAAGAACCCTATTTAGGGGCTAATAGAGTGGTTTGGAAAATTATCTCAAATCATATTATATTAGATATTACAATTTTACCCTAAAAATGTTCAAAAACAAAAATTAAATTTTCTCCTAATTTTCACAACACAGACTGACGTGTGGCATCACATGTGTGCTCACGACTGAAAAAGTGAGGGTCCATAATCATTATGTAAATTTTAATAGCCATGAAAAAGTCAAGGGATGTGGTTCTTTAAATTCCATGAAACCAAGGGAAGAAGGTTCTCGGGTTCCCATTAAAAATAATTGAATTTTAGTCCGTGGGATTCTGTTAAAACCAAGGGATGTTTGGTTCTTGATTTTTTTAAACTAAGGTATATTCTGAATGTAACATCCCAGATCTGGGTACCACTCCACTAGTGCCCCAATCCCAGTTGGTCACATGACCTCAAGCGCATCTCCCCAAACACCAGAGGCTGCCGACTAGCAGTGAGGGCCCAGGTCTGATAGTGGGGAAACTATGCCTTCATTTGTCAAAGTGTAGTACAACAGAATACAAGATAAAACATACAACAACATCGAAAGCAATAAACCATACATACATAAACAAATACAGTAAAAGATAACCAACCATTATATATAATGATGCAAAATGCCACAAGTTCTATGAAAATAGCCAGAACATGTTACACAACAATAGAAGACAATACAATACTGATTACAGCAAAACAAAACAAACAACCAGTAGCATCGCGAGCATAAGCCCGATCCCATGCTCCCCTACTCCTCAGAAGTTATCAAGTACCTGTATAGGGACCGTTTTCCTTATCCACACATAAAAAAATGTATTCTGTTTGGGCCGAAGACATGACCAAAACAGGGTGTGAGAAATAATTCCCAGTAGGCACCCACTGAAGGCCCGTGCTCAACTGTGTGAAAATATGAAACAACAGTGTGCGGTAGTAAATGCAATAAACTAAGCAGTACTCAAATGTAAATAACTTTACCAGTTTCATTGCCATTTAAATATTCTTTTAGAATTTCATTTTAATAATATTCATTGTTCTTCAGAACTAAGCCCTCAGGCTAATCAAAACCTTGCCTTCAGGATTATGTAACCACACCCTCAGGCTTACCCTCAGGTAATCAGAATCTTGCCCTCAGGCATTTCCCTCCGGCATAATAGATATTTTCATCAGGTGTATGAAGTTTCACCCTTAGGAATATATTCTCTACCCTCAGGAATATAAAAAGTTTCCCTTAGGAGAAATAGAACGTTGCCTTCAGGCTAAGAAGTACCTTGCCCTCAGGCTAAACAAACAATTCTCTCAAGATAAAAAGAACACCGCCCTCAGGAGTACGTAACAGGGCCATTCCCAACATATAAATAAGAATTTCACATACAATTACTATCAATGAAATTCAATAAACATTATTATAATTGCATACCCTTGGGTATCCTGGCCAAACGGCTAAATAGAGGAATGCACCCCCGGGGTGGTCCTGGATTCAAGCAGCGATCCCAAACAATAGTTTATTATCACATTTAATTACCTATAAATTACTAGGTAATAAAAACATCCAAGGCCTCATCCACACGACACCCCCAACATGGGTTCGTAGCTCAACGATACACAAAAACGCACAGTAGTTGGAAATAAACACTAAGCCACCCCCTGAACGGTATACGCGAATGACGATCCTAGAATCATCCAAGAACGGCGTAGATATGAGGTGAATGAAATCCGCATTAAAACTCAAATAACTTCCCTTAGAGGAATAATTGGCAAGAACGACGTAAGGAGAGTGGAGGGATTACCCGTGCGGTTCCAACGAGATTGTCAGAGGTGAAAATGGATTCCCGACGCTTGATCTGGAGATCCTTGAAGGTCCAACCTCCTCTCCCGACTCCTTCCTCCAGTTCTATGCCAATCCTATGAACAGGGTTGGCTACTTCCCATTTTTTGCGAAAAAAACAAACTACACGGTGTGTACTATTGAATACACGATGTTTACTTTTCTCATTTAATTGTTCCTCTAGCGACACCTACGCACTGTTCATCTGTAAACATTAGTACACAGTGTGTATTTCTGATTCCACGGTGTGTACTACCGCTTCGCTGGCAGCTACCTCCACTGCCTTTCTATTTTCATACCAACTAACTACAAGGCGTGTTAATATCCACTACATGGCATGCAGTCAATTTTTACACCATTCGTCACCAGAATGGCTACACACCATGTGTGCTCATCCCACACAGCCAAAGTACACTGTGTGTAGAAAAGTACATGGCGTGTAGTCCTAAAATTTAGGAATTTTCCCCATTCTCCTTATTTTCTCAAAAAAAATTAAGTAAAAGTAAAAAGAAGAAACCCATACCTCAAAAAAAAAAGAACCTGGTTCTTACAAACTTCCCCCCATAAATCAATTCGTCCCTGAATTTCCCTTCCATGGGTGGCGAAGATAAAGCCCAGAAAAACTATAGCCAATGAGCGCGTACGTGGGTCTCCTACTCCCAGGTTTAGTCCTACACTCGGCCATGCTTCCATAGCACCTGTACAAGAAGAACTGACCTACCTTGGAGAACCTCCGTGCTCCTATCCATGATACGATTCATATTCTCCTCAAAGGACGCATCTATCTGAAGCTCAACCTCCTCGGGCTGAAAGAGGTGAGGTGGGTCAAAATGAAAATGGCACAACTGAGATACATGAAAGATGTCGTGCATGGCCCGGTACCTCTGCGGCAACTGCAACTGATAGGCAATCAGCCCAACTCTTTCCAGAATCTCAAACGGCCCCACAGTCCTCAGTTAATGTTTACCCTATCTCCTGATCCATTAGTGTCCCAACTTTGGCGAAACACACCAGAAAACCTGATCCCCAACCACGAACTCCAAGGGTCGTCTGCGGTGATCAGCATAAGATTTCTATCAAGACTGTGTGGTAGCCATCCACTTCTGAATCAACTGGACCTGCTCAGAAGTCCCCTAAATGATGCGTGGTCCCAGTAAAGCTTCCTCACCTGCCTCTGACCAACACAAAGGTGATCGGCATGGCCTACCATATAAAGCCTCATAAGGTTCCATCTCAATAGATTCCTGAAAACTATTATTATAGGAAAACTCGACTAGGGGTATATTCTTCCCCGAGGAGCCCCCAAATTCTAGGACTCATGCGCGCAACATGTCTTCTAGCACCTGTATTGTACGCTCTGACTGACAATCGGTCTAAGTGTGGTAAGTTGTACTCAGAATCCCTTGTGTACCCTGTGCCCTCTGAAAACCCTTGCAGAAATGAGACATAAAACGGGAATCCCTATATAAAATTATAGAACAAGGTACCCCATTAAGACGTACGACCTCTCGGATATATAGCTTCCCAATCTTGTCAACACCGAAGGTCTCCTTGAATGGAAAAAAGTGAGCTACCTTCGTAAGTTTGTCCACAACAACCCACAAAACATCATTGCCTCGAGGTGACCTCGGCAACCCTGTCACGAAGTACATCGTGACATCATCCAATTTCCACTCTGGAATAGGTAACTACTGTAACAGTCCTACTGGCCTCTGATGCTCTACCATCACCTACTGATAGGTGGAACATCTCGTAACAAAACCAGCTACTTCCCTCTTCATACCCGGCCACCAATACTGATGTCTCCGGTTGTGGTACATCTTGGTAACTCTAGGATGAACTGCCCAACTAAATCTTGAAAATCCTGCATCATCTCCTCACGTATATCCCCTGGAACCCATAATCATCCATGGAAGCACAGAATTTCATCATCGCCTATCATCCAACTAGGAGGAGGGTCCTCACTTTCCACTAAATCCCATAGAACTAGGACTTCTAAATCAGATAGCTATCTCATCCACACACTATCCCGGAGGGTAGAAGTCAGAACTAAAGATGAAATATAGGTCTGTCCCTGACTGTCATGCACCTCCAAATGCATCTGAAAGAACAAATCCATAAGCTTCCACTCACCACTGGCCTCATGAACCGCCTGTATCTGAGTCCTCCTGCTCAGTGCATCAGCAACTGCATTACCCTTACCAGGTGTATAGGCAAGCTCAAAATCGAAGGACAGAAGGTATTAGACCCACCTTTCCTGCCTCGTATTCAAGTCACGCTGAGTAAATATATACTTGAGACATTTGTGGTCGGTAAAAACCATAAAATTCTCTCCCAAGAGACAATGTCTCCAACAGCACAACGCGTGAACAACTGCAGTCAACTCTAGGTCATGCATCATGTAATTCCTCTCATGTGGCCCCAATTGCTGATACCGTACACAACAACTCGATCTCCCAGAATAAACACAGCTCCTAGCCCAATACCTGATGCATCATAGTAAACTGTATAGCTCTTCCCTTCCTCTGGAAGTGTCAGGACTAGTGATGATGTCAACCTTCCTTTCAGGTCCTGAAAGGATGTCTCATAAGATTCCGAAAAAACAAACTTCACACCCTTCTTAGTCAAACCTGTCAACGACGCTACTAAGAAGGAGAAGTCCTAGATGAAGAATCTATAGTAACTATCCAGCCCCAAGAAACTCTGTATTTCAAACACGTTCTTAGGCTGCTCCCAGGAAACTACTGCTCTCACCTTCTCTGGGTCCATGACAACTCCTGCCTCTGAGATGATATGACCAAGTAAGTCAATAGGGTCCATCCATAAGTAGCACTTTGAGTTCTTAAAATATAGCTTATGCTCTTTCAGTGTACTCAATACGATATCAAGATGGGTGGCATGGTCGTGTCGAGTGTGAGAGTACACTAAGATATTGTCCACGAATACTACCACAAAAGAATCCAGGTATGTATAGAATAAACGATTCATCAGAGCCATGAAAAATTCTGGCACACTTGTGAGTCCGAACGGCATAACCAAGTACTCATACAGACCATATCTGCTCTGAAAAGTTGTAAGTGGGATATCTGATGGTCTCACACACAGTTGATGATATCCCGATCTCATGTCAATCTTCGAGAACACTCGTGCACCTCGAAGCTGATCAAAGAGAGAATCAATCCTCAGTAGGGGATATCTATTTTAACCATCAAATGGTTAATATTTCGATAATCCACATAGAGTTTGAGGGTACCGTCCGCCTTTTTGGAAAAAATGACCGGCGAACCTCAAGGAGATGTACTAGGTCTGATGAAACCCTTTTGACTGTAACTCCTCTAACTGCCTTTTGAGCTCCTGAATCATAGGCGTAGCCATCCTATAAGTAGGAATGGACATCATTTTTGCACCCAAAATAAGATTAATAGAGAAATCCACCTCTCGCTCTAGAGGTAGACCCGAAAAGTCGGCCAGGAAAACATCCGTGAAACGATCAACCATAGGAGGGAAATCATGCTAACAAGTCCCATGATCATCGAGATATAAACTCGCAATCTGGATTGTGACTCCACCTCACCCACGATGCTCTGGTCGAGGTCGACTCGCCTGAACATCTCATTTCCCCTTGTATAGAAACTCTCCACCCTCTGGTGACGTGAAACTCACCCAGCGACGATAGCAATCTAAAAAGGCTCGAAAGGGAACCAACCAGTCAATTCTGAGAATGACATCATAACTCTTCATCTCTAAGACACAGAGGTCCTATAGAAAGTGACACCCTCCAACCTCAAGGGGGCACTCCTTTCACTAATGCACACATGTCGTTCTAGTTCCCGATGGAGTGTCTAGCATCATAACATCAGAAGAAGAAGAAACACATAGCCCAAGGCTCTATACAATGGGTACAAATATGAAACTATGTGTATCACCCATATAAAAAAGTACTGAAGACAAAACAGAAGCTACTAGAATAGTAACTATGATAGTAGAAGTTATGGGATCTTACTTCTGTTGGGCGTGTTGCACTGCATATGCATGCCCAGTACCGTGACCCTACTGCACAGCCTGGCTACCCTGAGCTGTCCTGCCCTGCTGCCTCTGAGATCCTGCTGTGTGGTTACCACAGCCATGACCACCATCTCTTCCTGCATGCCCTAACGTATTCTAGTTTCCTGACTAGTAAGAAGATACTGGTCCTACTCCTGCACGCGGAGTCTATACAGAACCCCTCTCACTATCCACTAGTAGAAATGCCTTGCAAAAGCACTGCAGATGACCCATCTTGCCACAAGCTCAGAACTCCACTGGGTCTCATGGACACTACGGTCTCTTGTTCCCCTCTTTACCACACTGGTATCACCTGACCGGGCTAACTGAAGTAATCGTCTGGCTCGTACTGCCACCGTGAGAGAAACTCATCTTTCACTTCCTCTAACTGACGGAAATAGTACCAGAGACTGGTGATGAACCGCCCTGGCCTGCACCACTAGCTTCCTAAAGGTTCCTCTCTGTAATCAGCACCTGGTTCACAATAGCATGTATAGTAGGCAACCTGAAAACATTCACCAGTATGTGGATGTCATATCGAATACCATCCCAAAAGCGTCTATCCCTCAAAGTCTCATCACCCACCATAACGGGTGAAAAACGCTGAAGCTCTGTGAAATGAGTAGAATAGTCCATCACCGACATAGCACCCAACTACAGATTCATGAACTCTTGAGATTTATCTTTTCTCAATGTCTCTAGAAAGATGAATTCATAGAAGGCTGTCTGAAAATATTCCCACACCATGTCTTTGTGATGCTCTGACTAGGTGGTAACATCCCACCACCTCTTGGTGGAATCACGCAGCGTCTAAGTCGCGATCTTGTCCCTCCGCCCTGAAGGCATCTCAAGATGCTCGAAGATAGTCTGCATCAACCCCAAACAAGACTCCATAGCCTATGGTCCACCATCCCCTGACAACATAGGTGGATGCTGCTGGTGGAAGATACAAGTTAGCTCGGCCATAGAAGTGGCAGCCAGTGGTGCTCCCTGAAAGGTCTGCATAAACCGCATAAAGCCTTCACGAAATTGCACCTCTGTGCCTGTTTCCAGTATAACGGCTGGCGCTTCATATGGGTCTACTGGAGGATCCACCGGTAGCCCATGGCCCACCATCTCTAGAGTATAATCACTGCCTATCTCCTGGCGAACAATGTGTGGTCATCTCGGTGGCATGACTCTACAAGGTCAAACGCACACCTTAGATCAAGATTATCACATTCTGAAAATGAAGGGACCAAAAGGGGAACAGGAGGAATAAGTCATTCAAGATTTTCAAAACAAGACTACACAACGTGCATACCGACTACATGGCGTGTACATGACTTCTCCTCCCCGGACTGGGTTCTCCTACATCGCTAGGCCACAAAGCTCCCATTTAACAAGACTACACAGCATTTATATACTCTACACGGTGTGTGTGGTTTAATATTCCAACTCCCTGTGTCATTTGTGACACAGCCGACTACTCATCTTGTTACTACACAGTGTGTTACACCCGCACATAGCGTGTACACCACCCCGTTTCCTAGCCACATGGCTAAAACCACTCGGTCTGTCATCGTACAAGACTACAGGATGTGTCCCATGGGTAGACGGCCTATACTAGACAAGCTCCGCCGACCCGTGTTGTTAGTTACACAGCTAGATACATGGCTCACAGTGCACTGTGTGTTCCATATACACACGGCGTGTACACAAAAATATTACACTGACCCATGTTGTTAGTTACACGGTCGAATCCCAGGTCAGACTACAGGACGTGTTCAATAGTGGATATGGCATGTATGTCTTAAGGTCTCCTCCGTCCGTGTTTGTTAGTTACACGGGCGGACTCCAGGTCAACACTACACGGCGCATACATCCGGTACACAGCGTGTTTTCCCCAATCATTTTCCTTTCCCGTGTCCTCACCCACACAGTCTATGACACGTAAAAAGGCTACACGGCATGTACCTAGGGTACACGGCATGTACTTAAAAAGTATTATTTTCTTACCTAATAGATGAACACACGGCGTGTGTCCGAGGAACTACACGGCGTGAATACTGGTTTCTCCAGACAGTACACCTATCAAACTACTCTGGAACCCTGGAAATACTGAAAACAACACCTAAGTGCCAAATTCCGACCCGTGAGGGGCCATACTCCCTTAAAATCAATGTTTGACATCTTATACATGTTATACACAATAAAAAAATCAATGATCCACCAAATTACTGTTATTGAGGGATCATACTCCCCAAAAACCAAAGTTTGGGGTCTATTCTATCAACAAGATTATACAACAATACCCTATCACATAGTAGGTATTTTATCAAAGCAGCTATAACAACAACATGCTTTTTCTTGTACCACAACATTCACAACAACATGCAATTTATAATTCACTTACATGGAATGGAAACTATGCATGGACTATAATCCCTAGCATATGCCTAAATGATGCATGAGATGGCATACCCTCATCTCATCGGGTTTCAACTAAATAGATCCCAGGGATAAAATATAAACAGCACATCACAAGTGTGTCGCCCAACGGTGAAATCAAATCAACTGTAAAATTTTCAAAATCAGAAGAATTACAAGAATACAAGGTAGACTGGATTTTTCCTGTACATGGGTTAGCTACTCCCGGGCATAACTTATTACCAACTACCGTTTCTATCATATCCCTAACTAATGCTCCATTGAGTAAGTCAATTAAAAGAACCCCTCTGATACCACTTTGTAACGTCCCAGATCTGGGTACCACTCCATGGGTGCCCCGAACCCAGTTGGTCACATGACCTCAAGCTCATTTCCCCAAATGTCAGAGGCTGCCGACTAGTAGCGAGGGCCCAGGTCTGATAGTGGGGAATCTATGCCCTCATTTGTCAATGTGTAGCGCAGCGGAATACAAGATAAAACATAAAACAACATCAGAAGAAATAAAACATACATATATAGACATCTACAGTAAAAGATAATCTATAGTTATATATAATGATGCAACATTCCTCATTTTCTAAGAAAACAGTCAGAACATGTTACACAACAATAAATGATTGTACAATACTGAGTACAGTAAAACAAAACAAACAGCTGGTAGCATCGCAAGCCTAAGCCTGGTCCCATGCTCCCCTACTCCTCAGCAGCAATCAAGTACCTATATAGGGACCCTTTACCTTATCCATACCTATAGTAATGTATTTTGTTTGGGCTGAATACATGACCCAATAGGATGTGAGAAATAATTCCCAGTAGGCACCCACTGAAGGCTCGTGATCAATTGTGTGTAAATATGCAACAACATTGTACAGTAGTAAATGCAATAAAATAAGAAATACTCAAAAGTAACTAACATTACCAGTTTCATTGCCATTTAAATATTCTTTTAGTAGTTCAATTTAATAACATTAAATTTTCCTCAGAACTAAGCCCTCGGGCTAATCAGAACCTTTCCCTCAGGATAATGTAACCACACCCTCAGGCTTAACCTTAGGTAATAAGAATATTTACTTCAGGCATTTCCCTCAGGCATAATAAATATTTCCCTCAGGCATACGAAGTGACACCATTAGGCACAGATTCTCTTCCCTCAAGCATACGAAAAGTTTCCCTCAGGCGAAATAGAACGTTTCCCTCAGGCTAAGCAGTAACTTACCCTCATGTTAAACAAACAATGCCCTCAGGCTGAAAAGAACACTTCCCTCAGGCACAAGTAACTTGTCCATGCCCAACTTGTGAATAAGAAATTCACATACAATTACTCTCAAGGGAATTCAATAAACATTATTATAATGGCATACTCTCAGGTATCCTGGCCAAACGGCTAAACAGAGGAACGTACCCCCGGGGTGGTCCTAGATCCAAGCAGCGATCCCAAAAAATAGTTTATTATCCCATTTAATTACCTATACATTTCTAGGTAATCAAAACAGCCAAGTCTTCATCCACACAACACCCCCAACATGGGTTCATAGCTCAAAAATACACAAAAACGCACAGTAGTTGGAAATAAACACTAAGACACCTACCTTAAACGCCCCTGAACGGTATACGCGAATGACGATCCTTGAATCATCCAAGAATGATGTAGATATAAGGTGAAATAAATCCCCATTCAAACTAAAATAACTTCTCTTAGAGGAATAATTTGAATGAACGGATTAAGGAGAGTGGAGGGCTTTCCCGTGCAGTTCCAACGCGATCGTCAGAGGCAAAAACGGATTCCCGAAACTCGATCTAGATATCCTCGAAAGTCTGACCTCCTCTCCCAACTCCTTCCTCCGGTTCTAAGCCAATCCTATGAACAGGGTTGGCTACTGCCCATTTTAAGCAAAAAAAAACATACTACACGGCGTGTACTATAGACTACACAGTGTGTACTTTTCTCATTTAACTGTTCCTATGGCGGCATCCTCGCACTGTTCATCCGTCAACATGAGTAAATGGTGTGTATTTCTGATTCCACAACGTATACTGCCGCTTCGCTGGTGGCTGCCTCCACCGCCTTACTATTTTTCTGTCGACTGACTACACGGCGTGTAAATATCCACTAAACGGAGTGTAGTCGGTTTTTACACCCTTCATCACCAACATGGCTACACACCCTGTATACTCATCCCACATAGCCAAAGTACATGGCGTGTGGAAAAGTACACGGCGTGTAGTCCCAAAATTTTGGATTTTTCCCCATTCTCCTTATTTTCTCAAAAACACTTAAGGAAAAGAGAAATGATGAAACCCGTACCTCAAAAAAATAATAACCGGGTTCCTACACTAAATAAGAAATATCTATCTAATTGAGGGGTGTAGATGTAGGGGAACCTTATGTTATATTTCTAAACTCCTTATCAAATTTCGTTTTCTCTCTTTTTTTATTTTTACATCAAATCATTCTAATCTAGATATGTATAAATTTCATAAATTCAATTTCTTCTATTTAAACATTGATTAAATGACAATTTTTCTTTGATATTAACTTTATTATAAAAATAAAATTAGCATTTATCTCTTAATTGATTTCATCAATTTATCTTATCAAAATAATTTTTTATTAAAATTTATAATTGTATTTATCACTTTAATTATTAAAATTAAATTCACCCTCTGCTTCCTATTTCCTCTATGTTAATAGAATATATATTTATACTTGTATGTAATTTCATTTCTCTTATATCCATGATCAATCATGTAGAATGTTCAATATTTGTGTACCTCTTATGATGTGAATTTAAGTATATATTTATCAATTGAAGAACCTTTAGAAATAATATTTTAATATATTCTTTAATGTTTTTTCATCATTTTTCAGTTACTTCTTTCAACTATGTGCGAAACCAACATCATTCAGTTACTTTTCTTCTTCAAAATGATTTTCACTCATTGTTCTGAGTGTGTTGAGTATAAATATATTTTCTGTTCAGGGATATCCCAGTTAAAATCTCTTATAACTTTTTACTAACTAAAAAATTGTTGAACTCATATGGGAAACCCTAAAAAATGGATATTCTAGTGAAAAACTCTAAACTCGAGGGGTAAAGTGTTGGTGGAGTGGACTAAGATATTTTTGTAACACAAAACACTATAAATCCTCTATAATATATTTTTGTCTTACTATTTTCATTTCATTTATTATTTTTTATAAGATAATATTAGAATCATTCAAATATGAGGAGGGTGGTTTTAAGTGTATAAAATTTTAAGAACTCAATTCGCCTCCCTCTTGAGTCATTTCAAAACACCAATCTGACCAAAAATTGGTATAAAATAATGCTACTTTTGAGTTTCTAACAATCATTAGTTAATGTTCAAAGATCTAGTTCTACCATTGGAAAATACCAAATACGGAATGTCTATGTTTATAAAACCAAATTTTAATGGTGAAAATTTTGGATACTAGAAGGCTTAGATGATTATCTATTTAAAAAACATTGATATGATGTTTTACATGAAATATGAAAAGCCTTAGAAAGTTCTATAATGGGATATAGAAAAATGGGATGCTATTGTAGAATCCCTATATGATCTAAACTCAAAATCCATGAATATTATCATCTTTAGGCCAAGTCCTGATGAATTAAATTGAGTCTTATAGTGTAACACATCTTATGAAATGTGGTATAACCTTTTGGATTCTGATTAAGGAACTTAAAATGTTTGATAACATCAATACAACATAATAAAAATAAATTTTTACACATTTAGAATGGTGTAAGAATAAATCATTACATATCTAAATAGAGGATTAATTGATATTTTAAATTATTTTGCTATTCTAGGATGGTCTTTCCATGAACCTGGTTGAGCTATACAAATTCTAAGAATTCTACTTTCAAAATGGAGAAGAATATAAAATACTATAAGATAGTCAACTAATATAAAATATCTTAAAATAAGATTCCTTATAGTGAATCCTATGATATTTGAGTCAAAAATGAAAGTAAAGGCTAATGATCATAAACCAATAAAAAAGTATAATACTACTTAAAAAGTTCCTAATTATCAATATGAGAATAAATCTAAAGAAAAACAATTACCTAATGAATCTGAAGAAGAAGATGTAAGATGTTCAAAATCTTATGAAAAAATTATCCAGTTTTCATGAAAGTTAGAAAAGTTATAGAAAACAATAAGAGGTTATATGGAACCCTTTAGTAAGTATGAAAATTATTATGGAAATTTAAAAGAGACCAATTGATTTTAATAAAAAAAATTAGGTCATATCAATCCTAACTATCGTATGTTGAAAGATAAGAAAATGTATGAAAATAACCTCTTCAAGAAATATGGATATAAAGAGAATGAAAATAAAGATATTAAAGAAACTTAGAGTGATTAAAAAGACTCATATAGTAATTAATACACCATTTGAAAATCTAAAAATTCTAGTTCAAATGATAATCTATGATTTATGGATCAAATAGATGTGTTATAACCTATTTATTATTATTCCTCTAAATTTTAATCTCAATTTTTTTTTCTATTGAAGAACTTAGTGAATATTACATAATTTAGAAGATAAATATAAAGATATTAGAAATAAAAAAAGGCTCTTAAAATTTCTATTAATGATGTTATCCATGAACAAGAAGATTTATCTAAACATATTTATATGTTGAAATGAAATTTAAAAAAATCTATCTCTACATTTGTTCTACATGACATCAAAATTAAGGAATTATTAATTGTAGTAGACTCAATGAAAAATAATTCCATTGTTTTAACTAAGGGGGAAGAATATATAAATAAAATACTTGGTAAACAAAGAAAATAAAGAAGAATATTGCATAAAATTTAATTGAGAGAATCCCAAAATACATAGAAATTACTTTTCGATTTAACAAATAGTAAAAGCATGTACAGTATTACATACTTCCACTGTACAATTTAAGAGAATTTTTAAATCCTCAAATAAGTGGAATAAAATATTCTCATATAATTATAAAATTTTCGGATAATAAATATGATGTTTTTTCCAAATTTAAGTAGACCTGGTTACCCATATCATTAATAGATAGCACAACTCGACCTAAGAGAATTTAGGTACCAAAGAAATCATTTATTTTATTTAATTTTTAGGTAAAATTACCCAAGGAAAATGATACTAAATGGTATATTGATAGTGGATATTTGAGGCATATGCGTGGAAACTTTTCTATGTTTCACTCTCTTTCAGAAGTTGATAGAGGTTATGTCACTTTTGATGACAATTATAAAGGAAAGATCGTCGATGTTGGTATAGTTGGAGATCCAAATTCAAATCTTATCAAAAAAGTACATTATGTTGAAGGTTTGAAGAATAATCTGATAATTATAACTTAACTATGTGATGATGTTTATTTTTTTAATTATCTATTTTTTTAATACTTTTAACGATAAATTGTATAAGTTTAAACCATAAAGAATAGAAAATGTTTACACCTTAGATCTTTATTCACTATATAAAAAATTTTAAACTATTAAAATATTAAAATCAATTAATTTTGGATTTGTAATAGAAGATATATAAATTATAATTTTTACGCTTTGAGAAATCTGTTAAAGAAAAATTTTATTTCTGATTTACATCACCTTAAATTGTAAAAAAATAAACTATGTGATGTATTACAAATGGTTAAGAAAGAAATAATCTTTTAATCTAATTAATGAGGTTAGTATAATGTAATTATGAAGACTAATCAGTATGGATCTATTTGTACCAACCAGAACAACAAGCTTAGTTAGTAAATATGTTCTCTATGTTTTAGTTGATGATTTTTCTTGATTTACTTGGGTTTAATTGTTATGACTTAAAAGTAAATCCTATTCCATTTATTAATTAATTTTTGAATGACATTACAAAATGAGAAAGATAAAAAAATTAATTTTATGAAATAACTATGGGGAAGAGTTTGAGAATCATGAATTAAATTCAATTTTCTCAAAAAATGTCTTGAAAATTACCTTCTCTATCCCTAGAACACATCAATATAATTGAGTTATTGAAAGGGGGAATAAAAATTTTCAATAAATTTCATTAAATATGTTAATTGAATACATAATTTACACTCACTTATATATTGAAATGTTAACACAACATGTTATGGAATTAATAGAGTTCTAATAAGGCCTATTTGGAAGTAAACACCTTATGATTTATGGAACAATAGGAAACCAAAGGTCGAATAATTTAATGTTTTTGGATGCAATGTGTACATATTATACACCAAGGATAATATTGGTAAGTTCAATCCAAAGAATGAGGTAGAAATATTACTAGGATATTTTACTACTTCCAAAAAATCTAGAGTTTTTAATAAGAAGTCAAAAATATTTGAAGAATCTACTAACATTAAATTAGATGAAAGTGATAATTTTGATCACAAAAATACTCAAATTTGAAAATTAAGTGATTATATTAACAACCTAGGACTTGGACCTCTATTTTATGACAAAATGGATGATGATTTGGAATATGATAAAGAAAAACCTAGACATGAAGGGATTGATTATGAAGAACCTAAAGAAATGCATCGTTAAAACCTAGGACTCTTAAAATTCATATTTTATAAATAGTTATGACAAACCCAAATATCATTATTTTTACTAGAATAATTGTAGGAAATATTGATTAATTTTCTTCCATTATTTACTAGATTGAACTTAAAACCATATATGGATCTTTGATGATGAAAATTGGGTGACCAATATTCAATATGAGCTAAAATATTTCAAGAGGAACAAGGTGTGATAATTAGTTAATAGAGCCTCGAATTATCCTATTATTGGAATTAAATTAGTATTTAAGAAAAAATCAGATTATCAAGGTGTAATCACTACAATTAAGCCTATATTAGTTTCCCAAGGCTATAATCACAAAGAAAGAATATATTCTAAGGAAACTTTTGTAGTTATTTCAAGATTAGAATTCATTAGAATCTTTTTATCAAATGCATACCATATAAAATTTTAATTATATTATATGTATATTAAATATACTTTTATAATTTTTTAATGGAGGATGTATATATTGAAAAACCTCCAGTCTTTAAAGACCTTATTTTATCAAAATATCAGTTTTCAGACATATCAAATCATTGTATAGTCATAGACAAGTACTTAGTGCTTTATATCAAGGATTAATTTCCTTTATTTTGTCAGATTGTTTTAATGTGGTATTGGAATTATTCAATCTTTAAAAAAATCTTTATCAAATGATATGTTACTTTAAAAAATTTATACTGATGATGTTATTTTCTATACAACAAACCAAAAATATGCGTAGTGAAATTTCAAAACTCATGGAAAATGAAATTGAAATAAGCATAATGGCTGAGTTAAACTATTTACTTGGATTTAATATTTACTAAAAGGTTTTTGGAAATATTTTTATCCAATGAAAATAAATACTTTATATACATAAAATATTTGGACTTGAAAGAAATAATTATTTTTCAACTCCTATGAGTTCCAATATTATATTTGGCTTGGATTAAGCTGGGAAACTAGTTGTAAACATGTTATATTGGGGAATAATTATGAGTTTTTTTTATCAAACTAAAAGTATAATGAATATTATGTATTCAATATGTTTTGTGTTTGATTTTAGTAAAATAAAAAATTATCTCATTTGACCACTTCTTAAACAATTTAAATTTATTTAAAAGGAACAATATACATATCTTAGATTTTTTCCAAAAAAAATATGAATTTAATTTAACTTCACTTAGGATACTAATTATTTGTGGGAATTTGAAAGATAAAAATATTACCTAAAGAACCTATCAATTTCTATGAAAACATTTAATTTCATGGTCAAGTAAGAATTCACAATCTCTTACATTTTCAACTGAATAAGTTGAATACATTTTAGCTGATAGTTTTTGTGAATAATTTTTTTGAATGAAACACACCATGATGGATTTTGGATTTAATTTGGATAATATACCAATAAAATTTCATAACACTAGTGCTCTCAATTTTTTTTAAAATCCAATAAAACTTTTAAGGAAAAAGAAAATCGATTTAAGGCATTAATTCCTATGAGATTATTCAAAAATGGGGATATCTTGTTAAAATTAATTTGTATAGAAAATACATTAGCAAACATATTTATTAATCTATTTACTAAAAATTTATTTCATTTTATTAAATCTTTGATGGGATTTTTTGTGATTTTAAATTAATTTATTCTATGTGATTATCTCTAAGTATATAATTATATGTTTTATGATTTTCTATAAAAAAATCTATTTTTAGCTAATTTTTTCTACTATTTTCACTACTCATGTATTTAGAGTTTCTTATTTTGATCTTGATGTGTGGAAAAGTAAAATATTTATCTTTTGTTATTATTATTTTTTTCACATCACTCTAGTGGTGACCATTCATATATATTGAAATAATGAGATTAAATCAGTTATTTACATGAAAACCTCAAACCTTTGTAAACCTCATAACTTCTTCCTTTGTCCTCAATACCTTCTTACACTCAATACTGAACCTCTATTATTCTCTATTCATCTCTCATTTGAAAGATGGTGAACTTATAAAATGATATTTCTAGTAGTTCAAGGACACTAAAAATATTTAGGAAGGTCCTCATTGGTAAAGATATCAATTTTAATTGGTTGGATAAAACCAATATTATATTGAATAAAGTGATGAATCATCAAGGATGATAGTTTTTATTATGAAAATGTAATATATTTTTTATGAAAAATAATAATTATAATTTTGTCATCATGCAGTGTTTTTTACATTGGATGTAATGAAGACCTGGTTACCTCTATGGTGACCAAAATAGAGTTTTTGATATCTTCTGTGGAAATGTATGGTGTTTTCCATTTTACACATAAGTAATGTTTTTACATCAAAACCTCTCTTGTTTATATCGATTAGGTTATCGCTTTTAAGATCTTAAAATATTTTTGTGAAGTTAATTCTACCAAAAATTTATTAAAGAGATGATGAGTTTGAAAAGATTTTATTTCAATATATTTCTTTCCAGTTCACGTGTCATGTAAAGAATAAGTATATGAATTTATAACTTTTTAGAATAGTTTTTACACTCATATTTTTGAAAGTTGGATTTCATTTAAATAATGAAATAGCCTCCCAATGTCATGGTCTAAAAAATATTGGATTGATAGTGCCCAAGCATAGTGGATACTTATGAATTTTTTATCAAAAGAATTTTTTTTAATTTTATTTTATTATCATATTAAAGTGGATCTTGTTCTAGCCGAGGGGGATAATTGAAGCGAAACCATTGTTTCTAAAAGACCACAAGAAGTGGAATCCAACATATAATTGGAAGATCCTCTAGATGATCTATCACTCTTTAATATATTAAGTAGAGGATTGTTATTTTTTGATGAAATTAAACATGAAACCCCTAATAGTATTGAGGAAGTCGATCAAGGGGTTTCATTAGTGGTGAATAAGCATATTGTTTGGATGCTTAAGTTTGATGTTGTCTCTCCTCTAATCCATGAAGAAGGGAATAGAGATGGAATTTTTTTAGAGAATTATATTCCATTTTCTACTACTTGAGAAGTATTGATTGTGTCCAAAGTTGAAATTATTACTATTGGTCAAGGAGAGTAATGTACTATCACTAAAATTGTAGGTGTGCTTAATTTATTGGAGTTTTCTATACCAGATGAATCTAAAAGAGTAATTAATAAGGATCCAATTACATTTATCAGAAGTGATTTCCACGTTTTTGAAGAAGAAGATGTAGTAGTTGAGGGGAATGTTCCTTTAGATTATAAGAGTAAATAAAGGAGGGTTTCAACTAAACCCTCTCAATTAACGTAGGATAGAGAAGTTACATCTTTTCTTTGAGTTTAATTTGAGCATAGTATAATTGATTTTCACTCTAGTGAAGTTATAAACTTTATTGCATAGATTTTTTCTATGTTTGATGAAACAATAAATGAAGTTTTTTATTTTATGGATCCCTTATATAAATATAGATCTGAATTGCTGACTCTTAGGGAAAATTTAGTCTAAATATTGATCTTGATTCATTGAATAAGATGATGGTATTAAAAGTTTCGTATATAAAATGGATACCAATGTTTCAACCAACTATGGTACCCAAGAAAACTTTTCAACGCTAGAAAGGCATGATCCAATCGAATTTTTATGCCTCTTAGGGAGCCCCATTTACTAGAACAAGAAATAAAGGATCAATTACTCACGTTTCTATGGAAGATATTCTGGAAGTAGTTTCTCTTGATCACAATTCTCTGACTACAAGGATTGAATCTAAGTAGTGTGATCTTATTTCACCAAAAATATTAAATCTATTAAGATATATTTATCAACTAATATTCATAGACTTCCCAATTTTCCATGAATTATTCTCATGATTTTTGAAAAAACTAAAGAGATGAAAATTTTTGTCCAATAAAATGATTCTTCGGTCAAGCATACATATTCAAAGCCGTTAAAGGACACAAGCTTCACTGTTACCAGAATTGGTATGATGGATGATTCCATTTACTAAAAATTTTATTATCTAGAAGATAAGATTTTAAAATTCACTATTTGGTTTCACAGTCTCAGTATTACAAGTCTCCATCATCTGAAGAAGATTACTTTTCTAAATCAATATAGTGACATGCTACTAAGAAGAGTAAATAAGTTATTATTTATAATAATCCTCAAGATATGAATTTTGTATATTCATTTAAAATTATTACTACTAGTATCATATATTTATTGGTGAATCTGTTAAATATTATAATCAATATTTGTGAAAAGAAGTCTTATTTTCAAAACATGATCAATAAATTTGTCCAGAAATCAAGGAAAAGATTTACTACTCTTCCAGACTACTACTGAAATGACACAGTAAATAATATTGATATGCACATGGATACACTCTTTCAGTTTTGTGGAATATGTGCACTTGGAAATGATATTCAAAATCACCATCCATCCACTTCACAATGATTGAAATAGATATTTGATCCAACTGTCATCTATAAAAAATAAAATTAGATCCTTATTCTTAAAACATCAAACCTGATCATGCTTCTACTACCTCTTGAATGAATATTTTGTCTTTAGAAAATAATTATAACCTAGCAAAGCTCAGAAATATATTTAATGAATTTGAGCTAGTACTTCCAAGATAGTTCTACCTAATAGAACTATCCTTAGTGGGAAATTTGGTTATAATGTATGTATTGGTAATATACATGGAAAAATGGAAGATTCTTCTTTACGTACCTATTAGTTACCACCTAAAAATCATCAATCATTCAAGAAGCATCCACCAGAAAATCACCCTCTTGGTATTCCACTGAAAGACTTATACTTTATTCTATTTTATTTTATTGATTTTTCTTTAAGGATATTTTCTTAGGAATGAGAATTCTTTGACTATTTACTGATTCTTCTTTAAATGTTTATTTTTTTATGTCCATTCAAACCCTTATTAATTTTATTAATTATTGTACAAAAAGTTTATACTCATTAATGTTTTATAATAACTATGTTTTCTATATCATTTTACTATTAATTGTTATATGAAAAAGGGTGAGTATTTATGGAAGTATTTATGAGATAACATAAAATTTTCTTTAAATTATTTTATACTAATAAATTTTTAATATTATATTGGTTTTTGTGATCATAAAAATAGAGATATTGTTGGATAGACTTATGTTGTTCCACCATATCTCATAAACTCGTCTATGTTTTGATGCTCACAAAATACTCATTTTTGACTGATATATTTATCTTATATATTTTAAGATAAAATATCACGTTTTTTAATGATTCTTATCCCATTTTAATGGGTTAAGTTTTCATTGAAAAATTCCCTAGGTAATTTCTCTTATGAACATAGAATTATCTTACATGCTAATGAATTATCTTATGAATAGTCCCATCGCTTGGGCTAAAATTTCATTTTATTTTAAAATAATTTTTCTTGTGGAAGAACATAATAAGTAAATTATATTAGAGTGTAAATTAATTATCTTATAGGATGACTCCATTCTAAGAAATCTAAAACAAATAGATATCTATCTAAGTCATTTATATTACACAGGTCTCGATTTATTTTATGAAAATGAATGCCAAAAATAAATTATCTTATGTGATGAAAAATTCAAAGATATGATATATATTTTATCTCAAAAAGTATATTTTATCTTACATTGCTATAATTACTTTATGAGAATAGTATTTCTGAATATTTATCTTACATTGATCCAATTATCTTAGGAAGTATAGATTTTCATCCTCATATTTCAGGTATAGTTTGGAGAAATTATTTATCGTTACCATATTCTTTTTAAATCCAACTTATGATTTTATGAATATTAACAAATAATCCATCCAAATAAAGAAAGGATAATTTAAATAAAGTTCCTTTTTTTAAGAATAATTATTTCTAATGAAGATGCATTCTACTACAACATGTTACCTCTTTTTTCCATATTTAGGAAAAAAGGACACATAAAAATTAAGAGATTGTTTCTTTAGAATATAAATAGGTTATCTTTCGACTTTATGAATTAACAAGTGTCTTGAGTCCAAATTCAAAAATAGGAGAAATAAATTGAATAATATATAGATGTATATTCATGAAATCAGTTTTCTCTAGTATTCAGGATCAAACCAATTACATGATCAATATTTTATCATATTTACTTATATGATTTCAAAAAAAATTAATTGAAGAACATCCTGAGATACTATTTGAATACATTATATCTCTCAATAAATTTCATCTTCACTTATAATTTTTTGGTTCCAATTATCTACAGAATCTGTATCATTTTATTACTTATATTCATTATAACAATTCATACTATTTGTTTCAAGTGTGTTGAGACTATGGACAATTCTTATAAAGGGATATATTAGTTAAAATATCTAGGACCTTGGTACCAAGTTAAAACTTCTTACACTCAGCTGGAAATCCCCTGGAAAAAGGGATGATCTAGTGAAAATCACCAAAACTGAGAATTATAGTGTTGGTAGAGTGGACTATGGGAACTTTATTCCAAAAACCACTATAAATACATTTTTTATGTCTTTATATTTCTAATTTTCATTCCTTTGATTTTTTTGGATACTAGAAAACTATACTAATTTATAAATTGTGATTGGGTGGTTTTAAGTGGAGAAAAGTTTATGAAATCATTTCAATACCCCAATCAAGTATTATCACGACACCTATATAGTAAAAGAACTAGAAACCGTTGGCCAAAAGGCCTTTAAAATAGGTTTTCAAACCATTTACCAACCCCAACCATCATCCTTTCGCACTGCCCCCATATGATCATCCCTGAACACTTCTTCCACTCTCACTTAAGTATTCGAAAAATGAATCTATATAAATTAAAAAATAAAATAAAAAATTAATTATGTTAAATTGGAAAATAAAATAAAAAATTGAATAAAAATATAAATTGTTCAGTTATAAAAAACTTACATTCATATCCTCACTAAATCATTGATTTTTCCCTTTTTGATGGGTTTTTAAAATTAAAAGATAAATAATATGGTGAAAATATTCAACATATATACATTAATTTATCATTTTAAAATAAGGGGGTGGGGGTGGCATGGAATATATATTTTTAAAAAATATTTTCGAGTTTTATCAGTGGTAGAAATTAATACTAATAAAAGGGGAATTTATCAACATATTTCTAGTGCTGATAAAGTTTTATATTTTTAACAGTCTAGATTTTAAAAAATATAGTTTTTGGTTATATCAACAATATTAATTATTACGATAAAGTAAATTAACTTTTAAAGGAATTTAAAATATCAATGCATTTTCAGAAATTATAAAATCCATTTATAGCACTAAAAAATCCATACCTATAGTAGTTTAACCATCAAATGTTGGTCTTGATGCCTTAAAAAGATGTTTTCCCTCGTTTCCTATACCCCAAGTGATTATTATACCCACTATCATCATATGAACTTTCCAGCACCTTTCATCCCATATCCCTCCACTATTGGGGAAATGAATCCAACTAAATTTAAAAATAAAATAGAAAATCAATTTGGTGAAAATAAAAAATAAAAAAAAGACACAAAAATTACATAGTTTAGTTATTAACAACCCATATCCACAGTCACAATAGAACATTTATTTTTCTTTCTATGTTTGGTTTCGAAAATTTTAAAAATTATAATATGGTTACAATTATCAAAAACTATCCATTGATTTGAGATTTTAAAATAAGAAAAAAATTATAGAGACAGTGTCACATGACATGAAAGATGTTTTTATCCCTATATCCTATTATTAATAATTTGGAAATAGACCCCAACCAAGGAATTGACACTCTTGTACTCTAGAAATCATTATGGTGATTATAATTCCAACTACATTAAATATACTACCTAAGATTAACTTTAATTCCACTACTGCATTTGTAAAGTGTATCCATTCGTTATTTATTTCGTTTTCCCTTATTATTATATTGTGATTATTTTTTTAAAAAATATTATTGTTTTTTACACTTATTTAGTGTGTTTTCCATCAAATTAATCCTTATCGATCAAATGTGTTTTTTTAATTTTTACATAATAATTGTTTATATTGTGAAATTTGTTCATATTATTATAGAATTTTAATTTGATATCATTATCGATATAGTGTAGATTAATTTTGGAATCAATTTATATCTTTTATTTTGATAAAGAAATTTATTCAATTAGTTTTCTATCATTATATATATATATATTATGATATATAAAATATTTTTAGAGGGGCCTTGAAAAAATCTGCGAAAATATATCACTTGTTTTTATTTATAATATTTTAAATCTTTCAAATGATTTTGGGTTAGGTTATATTTTTTTGAGACTTAAAATAACATCATACTTATTTTGATATTACCATAATGACCATCATGATTAGGATCACTAAAGATTGTACTTCCACAACATAAGAACCTAAAGAAAAACATGAAATTGAGGACAAATATGTAATTTTTGAAACCCTAAAAAGGTAGGGTAAAAACTATGGGCAAGGAAATAATTAATTCACTGTGACGTATGTGGGTTATAAGATATATATCTCTATTTAAAGTAAAAAATCAAAGGGAAAAAACTATCAATAATTTCTCTTTAATAATATGAGAAACACAACTCACATGTAGTCAAATAGGAAATTTCATCACTCAAGTTGGGTGTTATAGAAAATCTCTCATGATAAGGGGTTTTATGCATAACATTACCTCTTAGTTAAACTTATTGACATAATTAGTGTCAACTATATACACACCAAACCATTATCTATTTTATTATGATAATTTACTATCAAGGGTGTATATATACGAGTGGTTACCCATTTTATAGAAATTAAACCAACTTAATTATTTCTAACTATAATATTAATTTTTAATTTTTCAAAGATTTTAACAATCTCCTTTATAATATTTTTATTTATTATTAATCATATAATCATGTTTGACTATAATATTAAATTTTCTAATTAAATAAAAACTAATATACAATAATTCTTTATCATTACTCAAAAATTATTTTATTATTACTTTTAATGAACTAATAATGCCTATATTGATAAAAACTCACGCCTTTTATCAACATTTTTGTTATCATTGAAAAACAGATGCTTTTTTAGTAAATAAAAACAATATTTTATAAAGGATATGTTTTATTGTTGTGGATTTCTATTGCATAATAAATAACTACAACAACCAAAATAAGGGGAAAGTGGAAAATTTGAAATACTAACTAAGGTCATGGTGGGTTGCTTCTATTTTCAACACTGGCTACACAATGATACTGGAGTGGGTATTTGATAGATTCCATGTGGATACAGATCACTTGGTGACTCTCTAAAAGATACCATACAGACTCTAAGTTCCTACCAACCACTCGGTGACTCCCTACTAGATACCTAATGGGTATTTCCTAGAAGTCAATTACCCTAAATTTAATACAGAAATTACTTTATTTTGATCTGAAATGGATCTAAACAATTAAAAAATAGATGATCAAATTTAAATTATCTACTACGTAGGTATAAAAACTACCAGTTACCAAGATCATATATATATGAGTCTCATAATTTTCTATTGCTCAAATTTTCGTTCTTCCACAGATTCTCTCTATTTTATTTTTCTATAATTGTTATTTTTTGGGAAATTTGAGAGCATGAATTATTATGTTTGTAATAGAAAAACAATAATTATTGAGTTTTTTTATTTATTAGATTTTCACCACCACTTTAATGATAGAATTGGGTTTCTTTCTATAATTATTAAAAATAAGATATAATTTATTTCTTTTTGAGTTACTTTATTACAATTAATGATAAGGGGTTAATAGACCCCTCGAGGCATTAGGGAGAGAATGCGTAGACACTCATATATCATGTTATTATGTGAAATTATTTAAAAATTGTTTTTTCTATTTAATTTCAACTATATACTCATTTTTTATTTTAGTTTTAAATTTACTATTTCAAAAATTAAAAAGGTAATTAACCCTCTATTTTCATCCTCTCTGGAAAATAATTGATATTAAATCTGTTCTGGTATCTTATCCTTAGATAATTTCATTGAATGATCATATAAAGGATAGTCATTACATTCAAGGGATACTCCATGGGTTATTATCAAATCTTCGATGTCATGGACTATGGTTATTATAAAACTCACATGTCTAAATTTATTATAATCATAGAATTTACAATTTATAAAATAATTTTACATGATTTCCCACCCCTGATGGAAGTGAAGGATAAATGATTTATTGATGATATTTTAACTTTTAAACTGGATGAGAAATCCTTGAATTCTATTTATTACTATCTAGATAGATTTGAGTTTAATCAGATTTCTACATGTAAAAATTATCATGAAAATTAAAAAAAAATTAAGGTAACACAAAAAGGCACAATATATATCATGAAAACTACACTTGAAAAGGGTGTCCAAGATTTTGAATGTTTTAACATACATTATAATGAATCCATTATTTAAATATTAAATCATTTTACTAATATTTTTATGGAATAAAATCTCTTATGATGGTTCTAGATGATTACAAAGCACTTATTAGTCCCATGACTACCTCGAATATTATCAAATTCAATAGATAATTCACAATGTACATGATGTGAATGACATGAAAAATGAATTTGTATTGAAGAATATTGAAAAATAATTTTGCTAAAACCAAGATTTTGGATATTTATTATTAATTTATAATTTATTTAATGTCATAAAGAAATACCTTGGTGTTGAGTTATTTATTCAATGAGGGTGTTGATCATATGAAGTATTTTCAATTATATTTTACATTGTGTTGATGAGGAACAAAAGAATATCCACTATAGAATCAATCCACACATTCTCCCTTGATCTTAGAAAGTAACTAACGCTACTCATGGTTCTAGCACATGGTTACTATTTGTCTTGTATCACTCCTTTGATCAAAACCACATCCCTTTGGTCTAGAAATGATCATCCCTTAATCTATATATCTTGATAGAAATGGAGGAAGAGAAAATATATTGAGATTAAGGGAAAACCCTAGAGTTGTTATTCATTGAGATACAATTATCTAGGGAGTAAAATATTGTGAATAATTACTAACCTCTCAAAATTATCATAATTTTCTATTTATAGACTCAAGGATAGGGTTTCATATTAATTGGTTACATAAATACCCTTAATTATATGTTAAACCCAAAAGGAACCCCATTCCCTATTAAATAATAATAATAACAGTATTTTATTTCATGGCATACACTAACTAATGCAATAAAAATATTATTTACAATATAGTAAATAAATATTTATCATAGGACCAATAACTAAGTCCACTCATCCTCTTAGAAGTTTATAATGTTTTTGAATAACTATCATAAATAAATATTATATTCATGGTCTAGTGAGTAAAGTATTTATTTTAATATTCACATAATTAAATAAACTATTTATTGATAAATAATTTTTTATTACCTTGAAAATAACAATATGAGAATATTATACATTCAATAATTAAAAAAAATATTATATTCATAGTTTGAAAAAATATCTATTTTGATATTCCCATAATAAATTATCTATTAATGAAAACATAATTATTTATTACCATGTGAATAACAAGTGATAAATTAATATTTTATATTCATGTAACTAAACAATTACTTCACGAATAAATATTTATTTACTATTTTATATCATGTAATAAATCCGGAATAAATATTACGTAATAGTCTAGAGAATAATATTTATTCCAAATATTAAATAAAAATAATATTTAAGTGAGTTGATAGAGAACACATTGTGTGTGATCCTCTAGGACTCTTCCTCAGTGGAATTAGGGGTTCTTTCATAATATCCAAAATTACCACCTAAAAATGGTTTAAGAAACCTAAAGAGGACGAGGATTTTTTGCAATGAAAATAACCACATATAGACACCAACCATGTAATAAAATCCCTTTTTCATGACATCTTGTCATGAAGGTTACACACCAGTATCATTAACCTATATGTTCGATATGTATTTCTTTGACTATCTGAAATGAAGTCATCTATACACCATGGACATGGAATTTAATGTGATGGTTCTATTTCAATAAAAGGGACAAGACATTATCTTCTGTAAAGATAGAAGGGATAAATCATTTCTCAGCATATTCATTAATAACATATCATCCAAAATGCACCCAATGTACCCAACATCACTGTGATCATATGTCTTCACCATTTACATAAATACATAAAATTTTGAAATTAATGAGATGAATTAATAATAATCTAAATTTTTTAAGATCATTACGCATGCTTGTAGAAAGAAATATCTAGTCACTTATAAACATATGGATTTCCTACATATGGGTATGTTATTATAATCTCTTATCATACATATTAGAAAGTGAAAAAATCATGAGATGAAGTCTCATATACTAATGAGTACTCATAATTGATGGTCAACATACCACTTGACCCATCATACAATATTACCTAACTATAGAAAAATATTTATGAATATTTTAATAATCACAAACTGACCAAGTTCATCCCTAAACTGAACACCCAAGCCAGCCTTTAGCAAGGCCCATATGGCATTTCTAATCCCCATGGGCTGGTGATAAGCATCTGGGAATCACGAATTACCATTAAGTACGGTTTCTCCCAAAAAAATAAAACCATGGGAGAAAAATAAGATACATATAAAAGAGAGACACCAAGAAAAAATAGATTTAAATAGAATAATAAAAAATCATAAAAGGTAAAGCATGTTCCAAACCAAAACAAGAAAACCAAATTACTTAAAATAATGAAAACCCATCTCTATGTGATACGTGGGTCAATATCCCATCATGGCATGAAACATTACCTGGTTTTTCGTTTCACTGAATGTATGTTATCGGTGCCCCAAATTAATATTTCACACTCTTAAGACAGTGTATCATTATATAGGGGTAGATCCATAGAGAACAGATGAGTGCATCAATTCAATTGAATTTGGAGTCAAATTAGTGAAGGATGCTGAATTTTGAGTGGGATTTTTGTTTCTGATTGTGGAAACTATTTTGATTATTGAAGTAAACATTAACGCTTAAAGGTAATGAAAACCAAATTGGTTTATAGAAAAAAGAGTGTGTTGGGGATATGGTGATTATATAGGTTTTACAAACTTCTTATTTGGTTGTATTGTTCATAATAATCCAACACCATGGGTTTCAATTGAGACATGGTTCCCATGGTACGATAAACTATGTATGGAACTGAGGAAACTGATTCCTTGGTCTGGTAGAAAGTGTTTCACAATTTTTTATTAGATCAATCCATTTGGGAGTCGATGAATACTTCTAATGATAATAAAGGTATTAATCATTTGAGTCCCTGAAAATTCTCCCCTTGGTTAGGAATAGAATTTTCAGTGATAAAAATAAATGATTGAAGAATAATAAGAAGAATTAAACAGAAAAAACAAAAACATAACAATTAATTCAAATTATGACACTCTTTCATCATCCATATCCCAAACACAAGGGGTGTTTAGTTACACATGAAATAAAATATGACAACAGAACCCTTGATAACTGATGTGGTCATCGTAGAAATGTTGAGTAAGGAGAATTCATTGGTAAAATAGTGTAATGGCGGAGTAGAATAACAATTCTAGCACAACATAAGGGCAGTAGAGCCTCCCTTTTCTGAATATTGAAATATGAACCCCTAAAATTGGAGTCCAATACCTATATTTATAGAAAAAAAAAGTACATGGAGTGTATAAAAAGTACACACTGTGTAGTTTCCTCAACTTGCTTTTTTCATAGCTTTGCTCTTGTAGGTGGCCAGCTACACCGCCCTTGACTTCTACGACTTTGATGGCTGGTTGGTGGAGCGTACACGACATGTGGCGCCACCTTACATGGAATTTAGTTTCTATAAAATACCACCAAATGCATGTAGAATCATGTACACGGCACGCGGGTATGAACCGCACGACGTGTTATCTCTGTTTTGGTGACCTGGGCGTGTACTCGTCCGGATGATCTGTGTCTGAGTCTGAATGTACAGGGCATGTAGGTATGTACATGCTGTGTAGTTGGGTACATTGCTCAGAGTTCTCGCGGTTTGTGTGTTTGGCCAAAAAACACCTGAATATAAACAAGATCACCAAAATCAAAGTATTTTTCCAATAAGCTGTCAGTATTTTACAAAAACATGTTCTTATTTTCAAAAATATATGTGTAAACGTATACAAAAATTGGGTGTATCAAACTCCCCCACACTTAGTCATTTTCTTTCCCTCAAGAAAATCTCAACATCTAGTTAAAAGAGTTTATGTTTTTAAAGGAATGAATTAAATTAATCATAATTGTTAATGATACACTAACAAGGGAAAATTATAAAAAGGTACAAAATAGATTCAATTCATAAGATATTCTAATCATTCCTCATACCAAATTCAATTAACTACTTTCATCCTCTTTTAAACACATTTTCAACCTTTTAAAAATAAACATGTAATATGGAAATCTATATCACCAGTAAATAACACACTCAACACTCATGATATTTTAAATCATTGTTATGCTCAATCTAAAGTATATACACTCTATCCATAGGTTTTTGAGAAATCAAGTTATCTACTTCATAAAATTGAATTACAAAAATAATGAGGGCTTTTCAATAAGGTTCAGAAGTCTCTGTAGCTAAGGGATGGTAGGTAAAGATGTGAAAAATAAACTCTGATTCTTGAAAAGGGAGGATAAATTATTTAAATAACACTACATGATATTCAAAATAAATCTCAATGTAAAAACATCCTCAATAAGCTCTGTCAAATTCTCTCATCCCCATCATCTCCCTTAGTCAGGTAGGGTTCACAAACCATCAAGTGAGTATATGGTCCCCCTGTCTTTAACATTTTTCAACTGAGGGGGCCACTTAGAAATTCCATGAATAGGGGTTTGGAACCCTTTTTTCCCCCAAATGAACAATAGTCACTCCCACACACTATATTTCACAACTATTCACAAAAATGTTCCATGTACTGCCAATTCCCTCTCAAAAGATCATGTGAATTATCATGCAAAGTTAAAAATTATTAGGCTAGGAATTGAAATAGGATTGTAATGTGGTATCATATCAATGTTTTTCATGGTTTCTAGGGGCTTTATGAAGATCAGATGTAAGGTTGATCTCAAGATAAAAGGGGTTGAAACAATATAATGCCTCAATAATTTTAATGTAATTGAAAAATTCGTCATTTTTTGATAATAAAACTTATAAATTATGGTAGTCATGTATATCCTATGAATATATCAAGAAAGATGGTATTTGAAAGAATACAATGGAGGGTTTAGAATACCACTCAGGAGTGCAAAAAAATAAAGAGAGAACTAGGTCGTGACATACATATGAATGATTAGCCTAATCAATGTAATTATCCAAGTTTGAAAAGTTGACATTTAAACTATACCATCAATCATTGTAAAACACTTAAGAACCAAAATAAGTATGATCCCTTAAAAAATTTCCTATTTATAGCTTTATTAATTATAAATATGACTAACAATAATTTTATCACGTTCTCAAATATATCTTCTAATAATGATGTCTCCTAGATGATGGTAATGGAAAAGACTAAGGTGGTCGAGAGACTCTCCCCCACACTAAATATTGCACATGGTTCACTAAGTGAACTATTAAGAGGAAAAAGAGGACAGAGACACGAAAATGCATGGGAGAGGGGAGAAATGACAAGAGAAACAAAAAATATTATGAAAACCAAAAGAATACCCCCCTCAGGAAACAAAATTGTTGTAAGAATTCAATATTTTCAAAAGTCGCTCTAGTGTACCAGTGACTATCTATGGAAAACAAAAATACAAGCAAGAACATCAAAACAGTGAAGAAATGGAAATATATATATATATTAAAAATAAAATTTCACAGTCACGGTGTAGCCTTAGAGGAGGCAGTGTCTAGTACAGTTGGGAATGAATCAGTATATGTAGTAGTATGAGAAATAGATCCCTTGACTTGTGGTAGTGATGCTGCTGAAGGGGGGACCGTAACGGTGAGCTCTGTAAGAGGAGGATGGTCGGTAACTGTAGTAAATATGAGTACAGAGTCCTTGGCCATGACAACGTTAGAAGGGGTACTTTAGAAGCTAGAGGTGCAGAAGAAGAGGTAGCCTCCACTGTAATGGGAATCCCTTGATGCTGGAGCAGTAGCTCCACCGTCCTCTCAATACAGTACAAGTGCTGAGCAGATGTAGTATGTTGCTAAAGGATAGCAGCCTACTGATGCTTCAGATGAGCCATGTGTTAGTATATCTCAGCTAGGCAGATGGTGATGGGGAGGTCAGCCGAGGGTGTGGAAGGTGAAAGGGTAGGGGAAGGTAAAGGATGGGGAATGGGAAAGAAAGTAGGGAAGGGTGGTGAAGATAGAAGGGGTGGGGAAAGAGGCATAGTTTGTAACGCCCCGACCTCATTTACCCAGAGTTGGTGCATTATTACATAACATTGGCATGATCACAAAAGATCAAATCTCGAAAGACCAATTAGTTTAGCAGTCTTGGAAACACTAGATACATTCATAAAGTTTACAATACATCATGAAGTGAAAACTACAAAAACATCTTGTCTTCACACTCATATACCCTATACTATCCCTACAGGTCATTCATAAAATACTTCTTCACATCCTGGGAAAAATAAATCATAGAAAGGGGTGAGCTCAAATGCCCATTAAGGATAAAAATATAGCAGAAACTTTCATAAATAAGAATAAACATTTAAGGCAATATATAACTAAAACGAAAGCCTTTTAAACATGAACTTTAGCATAATATGACAAAGATAAAATGAAATAATCCCATTTAATTATTCACATGTATATTCTACTAGTCGAATAATCACATGCAATATCAATAACCACTTTCATAATGATGGAATGCATAATGCCAGACTATCATAACCATGTAGCCAAGGCCTCGTTCCAGGACTACAAATAATATTTTTTCAAGGCCTTGTGCCAAAACACTAGTTTGACTCATGAGACCTACCGATGCATCGAGGATCTATAGTGGGCTCCACCCGTCACTTATTAAGTCCAATGCATTACTCATATAAACAGGTTTAAACATAACATAAACATTCTGATTAAAACTAGAATACGAAATGTCAATACTTTATCCATAAACCATGAATGGTATAAAAATAACACATCCACAATCAAACATGTCACAAAACCATCAATACAATATAGAAGTTATGTATCATTATAAATCAACTTCAAATAAGCTTAAAATCTATCAAAGGATGTTGACATAGATGAAATCAAAACAATTTGAGAGAAACATATCTTTTTTGAAATCATTTAAAAGTCACATAATTATAAAATCAAACATTTACTTTGAAAATATTCATATAAGATTGTAAGGGAAACTTATATGATTTTATAACGTCGGAAAATAGCCGTACCCAGCGTATAATTTAAAATAGACATTCTTACCTTAATTCTGTCAAAAAGGTTAAAAAGGACCTTGTTTGGAAAACGACAGAAAGATTCCTTTATAAACTTCTTATAAAAAGTCAAAAATGATATAATTGACTTTAACCCATAGTCTGTAAAATAGTAAGAATTATTTGAAATACATTTTTAAGAAACATGTATGTGGATGATAAAGAGATCCCAGTAGATAATTACGTATAAACAATCTTAGATAAAGAATATATTGTTAAATAAACCCTTACCCTGTACTTTTTCTTGGTTGAGGGTAGGTTAAACTCCTTTATAATGGTGAAATAATTTTTATTAAATTATACAAGAATCATATACATTAATATGATATCATATATGATCTTTAACATTGCTTTGTTAATAATATTTTAGTTTTATCGTCGTTTTGGGTGTTAACTTACTCGTTTTCTTTTATATGTTTTGTTACATAAGCCATGTTTGTTAGGTTGTATCTTATTCATATCCAGAATGTTATCAAGTCCTTAAAATTTATTTTTAATAATCAATTTAAAATTATACTTGAATGGATACGATGGGGAATGAATCTCATTGCGTTCGTGGAGACGGTCGTCCGTACGTACGCACGAGCGACAATATCACTATTTTGATATTAAAATAATATATAATTGGATAGTATATAATATATAAATAATCATTATCATGTTATATTTATTATTTACATTAATTACACATCATTTTTATACCCATCCAAATAATAATGTTTTGAATAACAATTATACCATGACGTGGAGACAGTAAGTCGTACGTATGCACGTATGGTGACATGTCATTCATAGGATGGATATAATACTGAATATGGTTGTACCATATTTATAATAACATCACAGTATATAGAAGATACTGGAGTTATTATTTTATAATTTTAATAACAAATAATCAAGAAGTTGAAGAAGAAAGAAGCATGAAAAAGGGTGGTTAAAACATTACCTCTTCTTCAGGTTCTTCCTTTTGATTTGATCAAAAGGGCTCCATAGGATGGCTTTATGATCAAACTAAAGCCTCTAGGTTTAAGTGAGGGAAGTTGAAAAAATATTTGGGTAGTGTTTGACTGATCCAAAAGGCTTTGAAGGTATTAATTTGAGAGAAGGGTGAGTTCCCTTTTATAAGATGGGTGTGGGGCACCTTTCGAAAAGCTAGAAATATTATTTTATAATAAATTCATATTTGGTTTCTAATGGCTCCAAATTAGATTCTTTAAAGGATAAGGTTGGGATGGGTCGAAATCCTTTCAACCAATATATTTTAGACAGTTTTGGGTCATTATATTAACCTTATCATTTATATTTAACTCTTAGTTAAATAGTTTGACATTTACCATGTCTCTTTGTATTTTTATGTTATATAGTTAATAAACATACTATGTACATCAAAGAGACCCCCAAATGGTCTATTAATGATACAACTATCATGATATAAGTCCTTCGGAAAAACCTTATATTTTTAGGAATATAATATCAATTAATAAAATAATATTTGTTTTAAAAACTCTTTTATGTCAATTTTGACACTATTGGGTATTTTGTTTTTGATAATTTCATAACAGGATTATTACTTCGAATAAAATTTTTATAACCAATTATAATATGTCAGATTAACCTATAAAATTAGTGGAATTCATAAAAAGTCTCAAATTACATTTATTTTGATATTTATAATATCATTTATTTTAATATTTCATTAATTAGGTAATTACTGCATCACCATTGTGTCAAAAATAAATTAAATTATTTAATGTCTAAAAATTATAAATAAAATACCATTATATAAGAAAATTTTTTATCTTTCTAATTAATAATTATAATCTAATTTATCATAGGTATAACCTTATATTAAAAAAAATTTAGTTATTAAACATTGATTTTAACTCTTTTAACCCTTCTTTGAATTAAATAAAAATAAATGTCCTAATCTAATAAAACTGGACCTAAATGATATTATATTATTCCTAAGGTTGTTTTTTATCGATATAAACTTGTCCAATATAATTAGGACATGTTTTAGGTTAATATTAATATCATTTTCACCCTTAATTACCCTATTTACTTTGAACCGTGGTAAATAAAAGTAAAAAGTTATTATTCACCAAAAATTATTTTTATCTTATTGAACCACATTTTACTACTTGATATTAACTGTGTTTCTCGGATTTTTTAAATTCCAATCACAGAAGTGGTAAAATTATGTTTTATGTGAATTTTTAAATTCTCCTAGGAGATGGGTAAAAGAAGGTGAAAATGTCAATAAACTTTTTATGTTTCTAAAATTTTTATAAATTGAATCCAATGAATTAAATAGAACTTATATATGTATTATGTATGAATTTTGACCTAAAATAAATTTAAATAAAATGAATAATTATTTAAATAAAAAATTGGTTTTAACTAATAACTCAGTGTTTTTCACTATTCATCAAAAATTGAATGTTTTCAGAAAAATACCAAAACATCACCCTAGGATAATTTCAATATTCCAAATCCTAAAATAAAGTCCATTTTGAAAGATAAAATTTATAAAATTTCAAAATGTGGTTATTAATATTCATAACGGCTAGTTTGATTGGTAGTGGTGTGTGTTAGAACTCGAAGTTGCGTACAACACATGCTACTGTATTATTCAAAGAGAAGTGTACCGTGGAAGATTGGGGTGTTTTATTCTCCCCACCTTCAAATAATTTCGTCCTTGAAATTTCATTAATACTACCGCATGAAAAGACTCGGGTGATTCTTCATCATAAGTTCCTCAGGTTTCCATGTTGCCTCTTCCATTTTATGGTTTCTCCATAGAACTTTTACCAGACAAGTCGTCCGGTTTTTCAGCACTTGTTCTATTGTATCAAGAATTCTGATGGGATCTTTGCAATAATACATATCAGGTTCCAGTTCTAATTCCTCATAGGCGAGTACATGCGTTGGGTCAGGCATGTATTTTCTCAATAGTGATACGTGGAACACATCGTGAACTTTGAAGAGATTTGGTGGCATTTCCAAACGGTAAGCTACAACACCAATTCGTTCTAGAATTTTGAAAGTTCTGATGTACCTAGGACTCAATTTACCTTTCTTACCGAAACGTACAAATCCCTTCCATGGATATACCTTCAAGAAAACATGATCTCCTACCTAAAATTCCAAATCCTTCCTTCGATTATCGGCATAGCTCTTCTGCCTACTTTGAGCTGCTTTGATGTGGTTTTGGATTACCTTCACCTTTTCCATCATTTCCTCCACCAGTTCTGGGCCTACGTGTTTTCTTTCATCAACGTCATCCCAACAGGTTGGTGTGCGACATCTCTTTCCGTACAACGCTTCATATGGTGCCTTCTGAATACTTGAATGGAAGCTATTATTATAGGAAAATTCCACCAGAGATAAATATTGATCCCACATACCCTAAAAGTCAAGTGAGCATGCACTCAACATGTCTTCTAAGTATTGAATAGTCTGTTCTGATTGTCCATCTGTTTGAGGGTTATAGGCAGTGCTCAAACCAAATTCAGTATCCAAGGCCTTCTGAAGACTTTTCCAGAATCTTGATGTGAAACGTGGATCATAGTCAGAAACAATCGATATGGGCAATCCATGAAGTCTCACAACTTCATTAATATATAGTGTTTCTAGACGTTCATGTGGTAAATCCTCCCTTATATCAAGAAACTGTTCCGACTTGGTAAGACAATCAAAAGTAACCCATATTTCATCATTTCTTCTAGTAGTCTTTGGTTTCCCCATGACAAAGTCTATCATAATATTGTCCCATTTCCACTCCGGTATGGGAAGAGGTTGCATGACTCCTCCAGGCTATTGCCTTCCAGCTTTCACTTGTTTACAAACCATACATCTTGACATAAAATCGGAAATCCCCCTCTTCATGTTGTGCCACCAAAAATATTCCTTCAAATCTCTATACATTTTGGTGTTCCCAGGTTTTATACAGAAATTTGAACTATGAGCATCATCTAACAATTCCCTTTTAAGATCATGTATAACAGGAACACAAAGTCTCTTCCAAAATTTCAAAATTCCTTCTTAATACACAAAGTCTCTCAATCTCCCATCATTCACAGCTTTAATCTTCTTTTGAAATTCTTCATCGTCGGTTTGAAAACTCTTAATCCTTTCTAGTAAATATGGTTTTTCAACCATTTGAAAAATCACTGATGTTTCACCTTCTATGGTAATTCCCATATCCATCATCACTAGATCCATGAAAATAGGATCTCTTTCAATTCCCATCATGTTCAAAACTCCATGATAATTTCTACTCAAAGCATCTGCCACCTTATTTTCCTTCCCCAGGTGGTAGTGTATTATGCAATCATAATCCTTGAGTAGTTCAAGTCATCGCCTTTGCCACATGTTGAGTTCATTCTGTGAGAAAATATACTTAAAACTCTTGTGATCATTATAAATCTCACAATTTTCACCATATAGAGAATGTATCCATATCTTCAAAGATAAGATTGCAGCAACTAACTCAAGATCATTAGTAGTATAGTTTTGCTCATGAATTTTTAGCTATCATTATTCATAGGCAATATACCTATCATTCTGTATAAGGACACAACCATGTCCTTTCTTCGATGCATCACTATAAATAACAAATCTATCATTCCCCTATGATAGAGTCAATATAGGGACATTGACTAATCTTATCTTCAGTTCTTCAAAACATTATTCACACTATTTTTTCCAAATAAATTTGACCCCATTACGTGTGAGCTTCGTTAATAGGTTAGCCAATCAGGCAAAATTCTGGATGAAATGCCGATAACAACCTCCTAATCCAATAAAATTGCGTACCTCAGTTATACTCATTGGTGATGTCCATTCATGGATTTCTATTGTATTAAAGGATCAACAGAGATTCCATCATTATAGAAAATATGGCCATGAAAGGAGATCTCATGAAGCCAGAATTCACACTTGCTAAACTTCCCATATAATTCATGTTTTCTAAGAGTCTTCAGGATAATTTTCAAGTTATTTTAATGATCTTCGTAGATTTTTGAGTATACGAAGATATCATCAACAAATACCACAACAAAATCATCGAGATATTTCTTGAAACCTCTATTCATTAGATCCATGAATACAGACATTGAATTAGTCAATCCAAAAGAAATAACTATAAACTCATAATGCCCATACCTGGTTCAAAATTTTGTCTTTGGAATGTCTTCATTCTTCACACACAACTGATGGTATCCAGATCAAAGGTCAATCTTTGAAAAGTATTGAGCTCCATGCAGTTGGTCAAATAAATCATCAATGCGAGGTAGGGGATTCTTGTTCTTTATTGTTATAGAATTGATTTCCATGTAGTCGATACATAACCTCATAGATCCATCTTTCTACTTAACAAAAAGGACAGGGTCTCCCCATGGAGAAACAATAGGGAGAATAAATCCCTTATTACTCAATTCCTTTAGTTGTTTCTTTAGTTCAACTAATTCTATAGTGGGCATTCTATAAGGGGTCTTCGATATAGGCCTTGAAATAGGAATTAAATCAATGGAAAAATCAATTTCTCATTCTAGAGGATGTCCAGGTAAATCTTCTGGAATTACATCAACATATTCTCTCAGAATTGGTACATCATCTATTTGAACATTCCTTTCCCCAACAATAGTCATTTCATTCTCTTCCTCCCTAATAACTGAATTTAGTTGAGCTACTGGGGGTGGATCTAGGTAAGAATTGGGTGGTGATGATTCCTCTCTAAAGTTAAGGTGTTCCTTATCATCATCATCAATAATAATAACCTACTTCTTCTTACAATAAATTTTCGCATCATGGTCCAAAATCCAATCCATACTGAGGATTATATCAAATTCAATCATAGGTATGACAATGAGATCCGCAGATAAAGAACATTTATGTGATCTAATGGGGACTGATTCAAAAACGTTGTTGCAATGATACTTCCCATAGGAGTTTTAACTGACAACTCCCTTGTTAAAAAAATTGGGAAAATCTAATTTTCTTGGAAAACTGGGGAGATATGAAATAATGCAATGATCCAGAATCAAATAATGCAATTGCTAAAATTGAGGAAACCATTAAATTACCTTCCACCACGTCTTTCGGAGCTTCTACCTCAACAGTAGTGATAACATAAACTTGGACTTGATCCCTTGGTCTTTTCTAAGGTACATTTCTCCAACTCTTATGACATTCATTTGTATAATGTCCCATCTCCCAACAATTGTAGCACAGAACATCGGTAGCTTCTTTTATCCCCTTGCAATCACGAGCTTGGTGGCCTTTTTCACCACACTTGTAACAGACTCTCATTCCTTTCAAGAATGTACCGAGGTGTTTCTTCCCACATTTACTATAGGATGGTTAATCAACTTTTCCCTTCTTCCAGTTATTTCCCTTTCTAGAGTGATCAGCAGATCTCTTCTTCTCTTGCTTTGTTTTAGAGTCATATGACTTAGAGAATTCCTTTTCAGTCTTCATAGCACATCAGACAATGTCTTAGTACGATGAGAAGGATTGTGAGACTAATGCTAGATGGATAAATGGTTCTAACCCATCAAAGTAACTATCAATATTAATCCATGGGTTACGTATATAATCTGCTTCATGCCTCACTAACCTTGAAAAGTTAGCCTCATACTTTGCGACATTATCGTCCTCCTTTTGTCTCGGACTCATAAATTTCCTTTCCATATCTGCTCAATGGTCATGAGGAAAGTATTTTTCTATGAAAATCTCTTTGAAGTCCCTCTATTCCATATTTGATACTTCATCATCTTCCGAAGTGTTTTGAATCAATGACCACCATTGATCAGTATCTCCGGTGAGGCGATAAACTGCCATGACAACTTTTTCCCTTTCACTACTCCCCAAAGCCTGCAATATTTTCTCTAGGGAACATATCCATTGCTCAGCTACTAATGTATTTGTAGTCCCATTGAATGTTTGTGGTTGTTTCCTCATGAAGTTATCTAACATTGATCCTCCACGCTGCGGATCAAGGTGCTCCATACGGGTAAGGTTACTATTCCTAACCTGAGTGAGTTGTCCCTGTATGGGGATTAGCTGATCAGCACCAGTTGCATCACTATCTCCACAATAATTATCTTGAGCAGGAGGGAAATCCCTACATGGAGTGCGTTCATTGATACAGTTTCCATTCCTTCCACTAGGTGCCATTCCTAAACAATGTCATAAACTATCTCAGTTTATGAATCAAAATATATAATTCCATTCTTGTAAGACACTTAACATAAATTGAACAGTTTATGGATATAATCCATAATCATAAAAAAATTCTTTCATTGAGGAAGTATATACTCATAAACCCTTCATAATGGTTTGTAAAGAAAATGAGAGTTATCCTAAGCATATCCCCTGGGAGTGTCGTACCCAAGAGTGCAGCAAGACCCATTGTCGTGAACCAGTTCCCATTCGAGTCTAGCTCAAAGTGGTGTTTTTAGGTTTTACCCCTACGTACATCTATTCTAGAGCCGCCTCTATCCGTTCGTATCTAGACATGGTTTTATTACTCGTAAAACTCACAAAATCTCTACAATACCAAAATTTTAGGAAGTTCTTCTATACTAATCCTAAAATTCCATCTTAGGTCTATGTTTTCTAATCAGATTTTATCTAAATCTAGCTTCCATGGTTTGTACTAAAGTTCCTCTGATACCAACTGTAACTCCCCGCCCCCAGTTACCCATAGTTGGTTCATTATTACATAACATTGTCATGATCATAAAAGATCAAATCTCGAAAGACGGATTAGTTTAGTTGCCTTGGAAACACTACATACATTCATAAAGTTTACATTACATCATAAAGTGAAAACTACAACAACATATTTTCTCCACACTCATATCCACTTATACAATCCCTACAGGTTATTCAAAAAATACTTCTTCACGTCTTAGGAATAATAAAACATAGAAAGGGGTTAGCTCAAATGCTCAGTAAGGATAACAATATAGCAGAAACTTTCATAAATAAGAATAAACATTTAAGGCAATGTGTAACTAAAACAAAAGCCTTTTAAACTTGAATGTCAACATAATATGGCAATGATAAAATGAAATAATTCCATTTATGTATTCACATGGATATTCTACTAGTCAAATAATCACATGCAATATCAATAACCACTTTCATAATGATGGAATGCATAATCCTACACTATCATAACCACGTAGCCAAGGCCTTGTGGAAAGACTAAAAATAAGATTTTTTCAAGGCCTCATGACAAGACACTAGTTTGTCTCATGAGACCTACCGATGTATCGATGAGCTATAGTGGTCTCCAACCATCACTTATTATGTCCAATTCATTCCTCATATAAATAGGTGTAAACAAAACATAAACATTCATATTAAAACTAGCATACAAAATGTCAGTACTTTATCCATAAAACATGAATGGAATAAAAATAACACATCCACAGTCAAACATATCACAAAAACTTCAATACAATATGGAAGTTTTTTATCATAATAAATCAACTTCAAATAAGCTTAAAATCCATCAAAGGATGTTGACATAGATGAAATCAAAACTATTTGAGAGAAATATATCTTTTTTTGAAATCATTTAAAAGTCACAAAATTATAAAATAAAACATTCAATTTGAAAATATTATTATAAACTTATAAGGGAAATGTTTATGATTTTATAATGGTGGAAAATAGCCACACCTTCTGTATAAGAAAAAAAGACATTCTTACCTTAATTCTGTCGAAAAGGTTAAAAAGGACCTTGTTTGGAAAACGACAGAATGATTCCATTATAAAATTCTTATAAAAAGTAAACAAGGGTATAAATGACTTTAACCCATAGTCTGTAAAATATTAATAATTATTTGAAATACATTTTTAAGAAACATGGATGTTGATAATAAAGAGGTCCCAGTAGATAATTACGTATAAACAACCTCAGATAATGAAGAGATTGTGAAATAAACCCTTACCTTATAGTTTTCCTTAGTTGAGGGTAGGTTAACCTTTTGTATAATGGTGAAATAATTTCTATTAAATTATATAAAAATAATATACATTAATATGATACCATATATGATCTTTTAACATTTCTTTGTTAATAATATTTTTGTATTAATGTCGTTTCGGGTGTTAACTTACTCGTTTTCTTTTATTTGTTTTGTTACATAAGCCAAGTTTGTTATGGATAGGATGTATCTTATTGATATAAAGGATGATATCAAGTCCTTAAACATAATTTTTAATCATCAAATGAGAATTATACTTGAATGGATACAATGGGGAATGAATCTAATCGCATTCGTGGAGACGGTAGTCCGTACGTACGCACGAGCGACAATATCAATGTTTTGATATTAAAATAATATATAATTGGATAGTATGTCATATATACAGAATCATTATCATGTTATATTTATTATTTAAATGAATTACATATCATTATTTTACCCATCCAAATAATAATGTTTTGAATAACAATTACACCACGACGTGGAGACGGTAAGCCGTACGTAGGCACGTATGGTGAAATGTCATTCAAAGGATGTATAGAATACTTAATATGGTTGTTCCATATTTATAATAACATCACAGTATATAGAAGATACTGGAGTTATTATTTTATAATGGGATTAACAAAGAAACAAGAAGTTGAAGAAGAATGAAACTTGAAAAACGGTGGTGAAAACATTACCTCTTCTTCGGGTTCTTCCTTTTGATATGATCAAAAGGGCTCCATAGGTTGGCTTTCTGATTCAACTAAGGCCTCTAGGTTGAAGTGAGGGAATTTGATAGAATTTTTTTTTCAGGGGTTGGTCAAGCCAAAAGGTTTTGAAGGTATTAATTTGAGAGAAGGGTGAGTGCCCTTTTATAAGAGGGGTGAGGGGCACCTTTGGAAAAGCTAGAAATATTATATTATAATAAATTCATATTCGGTTTATAATGGCTCCAAAGCGTATTATTTAAATTTTAAGGTGTGGATGGGTCGAAAGCCTTTCAACCAATAGATTTTAGACAGGTTTGGGTTATTATATTAAACTTATCACTTATATTTAACTCTTAGTTAAATATCTTGACATTTACCATGTCTCTTTTTATTTTTATATTATATTGTTAATAAACATACTATATACATCCAAGAGACCTCCAAGTGGTCAATTAATGATACAAATATCATGATATAAGTCCTTTGGTGGAACGATATATTTTTATGAAAAGAATAGCAATTAATAATATAATATTTGTTTTAAAAACTCTTTTATGTCAATTTGGACACTATTGGGTATTTTGTTTTTGATAATTTTATAAAATCATTATTACTTCAAATAAAATTTATATAACCAATCCTAATATGTCATATTTACCTATAAAATTAGTATATATCATAAAAAGTCTCAAATGACATTTATTGTTATATTTAAAATATCAATTATTATAATATTTCATTAATTAGGTAAGTACTGCATCACCATTGTGTCATAAATAAATTAAATTATTTAATGTCTAAAAATCATAATTAAAATACGATTATATAGGAAATATTTTTATATTTCTAATGAATATTTATAATCAAATTTATCTTATGTATAACCTTATATTAAAAATGTTTTAGTTATTAAACTTTGATTTTAACTCTTTTAAGTCTTCTTTGAATTAAATAATAATAAATGTTCTAATCTAAACCAAGTGGACCTAAATGGTAATATTTTATTACTAAGGTTATTTTGGATCAAGATAAACTTGTCCATTAGAATTAGGAAATGTTTTAGGGTAATATTAATATCATTTTTACCCTTAATTACCCTATTTACTTTTAACCGTGGTAAATAAAAGTAAAACGGTTACTATTCACAAAAAATTATTTTTTATTTTATTGAACCACATTTTACTCCTTAATAGTAACCGTGTCTCTCAGATTTTCGAAATTCCACTCATAGAAACGGTAAAATTAAGTTTTATGTGAATTTTTAAAATCTCCTAGGAGATGTGTAAAAGACGGTGAAAATTTCAATAAAATTTTTATATATCTAAAATTATTATAAACTAACTCTAATTAATTACATTGAACTTATATAGGTATTAAGTATCTATTTTGACCTAAAATAAATTTAAATAAAATGAATAATTATTTAAAGGAAAATTCGGTCTTAACCAATAACTCAGTGTTTTTCACTATTCATAAAAAATTGAAATTTTTCAAAAAAATACCATAAATTCACCCTAGGATAAATTTGATATTCCGAATCCAAAAATGAAGTCCATTTTCAAAGATGAAATTTATATAATTTCAAAATGTGGGTATTACTAATCATAACAGCTAGTTTGATTGGTTGTGGTGTGCGTTAGAACTCGAAGTTGCGTACAACACACGCTACTGTATTATTCAAAGGGAAGCATACCATGGAATATTGGGGTGTTACATAGGTGTATCATCAGGGGAAAGAGGGTCAGTAGGGGGTAGTGGTGTGGACAGAGTAAGGACATAAGTTCCCCCTTCTTTCACAACAATCCCATGCGAATAAGCATTAGAAAATCCATCCATTAGGGAGAACCTAATCGGTTGTGGGGAAGGTATGGCTCAAAAACACATTGGTGATGAGCAAAGAGGGTGGCGTAGAACCCACTGTTCGGGTTTCCCTAACGGTTGGTGAAAATATCATGGATGTATGAGATGACAAGGTAGGGGAGCTCAGGGTAGTCTTTTTGGATGACACAGGTGAGGAGATCCAGGTCACAGCTGGTCACAACCCCCATATCCTCGTGGCAGGGAAACATGATGGCACTAAAGTATCGATGGGTTAAGCGGAGGATAGGTTAAATTATGAGGGTACTCTTCTAGGAAGTGGGGTTGTAGTGGTGTTAAGGTCCAATAATATCTCGCCACAATAGAATGAGCTCAGAACGCTCAGGGCGGGTCAGGGTGGAGACAAGGGGTGGGGTGACTGGATCGGTATAGAAGCCACACCCTCAGCCAAAATCAGGCAAAGAAAGGGAAAAAGATCGACCGCCTAGCTGAAATCAGACCACCAGGATCGTGCTGCTAGGTGTATCTCAGTATTCCAGACTATCGAACTAAAAGGATGCAGTGAACTCCAAAAATAAATCTCTGAAAATAGAAGTGCTGACCTAAAAGATCGCAAGTAATGGTATGTGCCCAAAAAGCTCCTACAACTCCCCCTAAATACCCAGCAACTGAGGCATGCTACTATCAGGATACAAACTACTGAACTAAATCATGCTACGAGAGAATAAAAAGACTCATTCATGCACCAGTTTTGTTTCTAGAAACACCAAGCAAGGATAGGGGACACTGGTAGGGGATGCCCTAGGTGTGGCAGTAGTATGGGATGGCTCTGGTGGCAGAGAAGCCTCAGTATGCGAAGGTCCACTGTAAATGCTGCTGGTGAGGGATCTGCTACTACTGAGGAGGGATCAGGAGGTGTGGCTACTGGTGGTGACGAAATAGTGGTGCTCGGAGGCTTTGTGCAGGGTGGTGGATGTGCAGCACTTGTACATGCCTCCACCTGGGTGGTGAGTGGTGGAAATATAGCCAGTGGAGGAGGCTGGTACTCCAGAAAGCCTGGGGCTGGTGTCTTCATGGGCCAAAGTCATATCTGGACATAATTGGGCCTCTCGTTCTCAGTAGCGGAGGTGGTCCACTTCCCAAATGTAGGGTCTTTATCCACCATAACCTTGATCGATGAACGAAACGAGAAAGAAATTGTGTGATGAAAGGGATTGAAAAATGTAGATTCAAGGAGAGGCGAATGTGTAGCTTCAGGGAGAAGAAAATGACAGCGGGGGGGGGGGGGGGGGGCTCTGCGTGACATGGGGTGTGGTGGCATAGGGTGCCCGGATTTTATATCCAGAGTACACGGCGTGTACTCTAACAGACACATTTTGCAATACTACTTTTTTGAAACATATATATGTATATATATATAATTATTATTATAGTAAACTATATAATTACAATTATTTCTAATTAAAAACTATATAAAAATAATATACAAAAATATTATTTATATAAGATAAACCTATACACGTAATGTATCAGAGGAATACACGTCGTGTGTTCTAAAATTTAAAAAAGAGAACTACAACCTTTGGTCCAGTGCTTGGGGTGCGATTCAAACTGGAAATCAGTAGATCGAAATGCAAGACCTCAACCACTGGAGTGAAGGTTGTAGTTATGCACATTTGTGAGAACATTTATTAGTTAAAGAATTAGTTCATATGAAAACGAAATAAAGAAAATTCATGGCGTGTGGTTTTAATTATTATAGGGATGTGGATGAAGTAGGGAGATTAGCCTAGTTCAAATCTGCATCTTTTGAATAGAGGGTTGAGACATTTCTGATCTACATACTTCACCCGCATGTAGTTTGTTATTTTAAAATCCTTTTAACTTTTAATGAAAACATTAGGCACACAATGTGTATCAGAATGCACTCAGTGTGGTTTTATTATTGTGAAAAATGATTGAATTGGGCCAGTTGCAGGGTTTGAACCTAGGTCTTTTGGATCCATGACTGAAGACCGTGCCAGCCGACCCATTCCCACCATGGGTTTTATTTTGTTTTAAAAAAAACATATTCGTTATTGTAAAAATGCTCACATGTCGTTTACTTACACGTGGGTTAAAAAGGATTGAATCCTGCACCAAAAGAGAGGATGGAGAGACTCGAACCAGGGGTGGATCAGATACATTTCTATGTTATTCCAATCGACACAGGCTTCATTCATATTTATTTACTAAATTAATATATATTCATATAACTAGTTTTATTTATATAAAAACGTAAAAATTACGTGACATGTATACCAATAGTACACGACGTGTAGTCTTCTGGGTTGCCTCCGAGACATCGACATTGTTTTAGGTCATTGGATAGACAAACTTACCTATGCTTACCTGAGATGCATGGTGGAGAGAGTTCCCACTATGTCTTCCATGTGATGGTAGGGCTTCAGCTAATATCTGTTCACCTTGAACAGTTGATCATCCTCCCCAAAAATTTCTATCGCTCCATGGTGGAATACCCGTATGACTCAGAATGGTCCCGACCATCTTGAATTTAGATTTCCGGGAAATAATAAAAGACAAGAGTTAGAAAGGAGTACCTGATCCCCTGGTTGGAAATATTTTCATGAAATCATCTAGTCATGGATTTCTGTCATATTCTCCTTGCATAGATTTGTGTTCTCATACGCCTCCCATCAGATTTAATCAAGTTCTAATAGTTGGAACTTACAGTTCTCTTCAGCTATCTTTAGTTCAAAACTCAGGGCCTTGATGGCCCAGTAAGCTTTATGCTCCAACTCGACTTGAATATGGAATGACTATCCATAGATTATGTGGAATGGGTACATCCCCAATGGCATCTTGATAGTGGTCTGATATGCCCAGAAAGCATCGTCTAGCTTCTTGGAGCATTCTTTCCTTGAAGTGTTCACCATTTTCTGTAGAATCTGGTTGAGCTCATAGTTGGAGAGCTCCACTTGTCCAATGGACTAGAGATTATATGGAATCCCCATGTAATCTTCACTCTATACCTCGATAGTAATCCTTTCATCAATGTGTTGTCGAAGTGGGTCCCTATGTCAGTGATCAGTACATGGGGAACGTCAAACTTACTAAATATTTGTTTCTTTAAAAAGGCCATGACCACCTTAGCCTTATTGTGTGTTGTAGTAGTAGTTTCCACCCACTTGGAGACATAGTCAATTCAAACCATGATGTATGTGTTCCCAAAATATGGGTGTAATGACCCCATGAAGTCTATGCCCCAGACATTGAAGATCTCAACCTCTTGGATTTGGTGCTGGGGAATCTCAGCTCTGCACCCCAAATTACCTATTATTTGGCATCGATTCCAAAGGGAAACAAAGGCATGGGAATCTCTATTCATGGTGGGCAAGAAAAACCCAAACTATAGTATCTTTTTTATAGTACTAGCTGGCCCATGATGTCCCCAACTGGAGAGGTGTGACAGAATTCCAGGACTCCGTGAACATCAGTTCTTGGGATGCAACGTCGGATCACCCCATCGCCACAGGATTGGAACAGTAGAGGATCTTCCTAGAAGTACCTCTGGAAATCATAGAGAAACCTCTTCCTCTACCGAAAGGAGAGGTAGGGGTGGATGTCACTTACAATGAAATAATTAGAAATATCAGCACACCAAGGCCGAGGTGATTCTTTGACTGAAAAAAGGTTCCCATCAGGGAAATTCTTCTTGATCACTTTGTCTTCCTCCATCTCCAAATGCGGTAGTTTCAGGTGGGAGAGATGATCAGCAACAACATTCTCACTCTCCTTCATGTCTCGGATATCCAGATCAAATTATTGTAGGAGGATTACCCACCAGATTAGTCATGGCTTCACATCCTTCTTGTTCCACCAGGCACTTCTTTAGGTGCTCAAAAGCTGTGGTTCATGCCTCATCAAACTCAACAATGGAATCCTTGGTCAGGAGGTTTGTGAAGGGATGATATATCTTTGGGAAGTCGTGGAAAAACTACCTATAGAAACCTACATGTCCCAGGACACTGTGGATGGATCTGACAGAAGTCAGAATGGGAAGTCGTGAAAAGACTTCTATCATTGCCTGTTCCACCACTATCCCCTTTGTTGAGATTATGTGGTGTTGGCACCAAAATATTGGATGCAAAGGGAAGAAGGAAATGAATCTTGTGCGCTACCTCGTGAAGCCCCGACGCGGAGCTCCCACGAGCAACGCGGCCGCCGCGAAGCGATGGAGGCGTTAGCGCTCCGCGAACGCCCTGACGTTTGTGAGCCCGCCGTGAAGCCCCATAGGTGGTATGGCTCCATGAATGCCCTGACGTTTGTGAGCCCGCTGCAAAGCCTCGGAGGTGGTACCTCTCCGCGAACTCCCTGACGTTCACGAGCCCGCCGCGAAGCAGAGGAGGCGGTAACCCTCTGCGAACCCGGTTGACATTCACGACCCACTGTGAAGCAACTGCAACCCCTTCGCACCGCGTGAGCTCTGCTTTATGGTGCCCCTTGCCTATAAATACCAGGCTTCCCCTAATCCATCTAGATGGACAATCCAACCTTTCAGCTTCTCATCTCCCAAATCGTGAAGCACCCTTTGCTCGGGGAATAATGTGCTCTGCGAGGTATTTTTGCTTCGCGAGAGGCCTTCGCCTTGTCTCGTTTTGAGCCCCTCTTATAAGAGGGATGCCCTTCGCGAAGCCTTAGGGCCTACTCAGAGGAAGGGATTTCCAATGGAACTCGGGAAGCCACAGGGCATTTATGCTTCACAAAACACCCATCCTATACAAGTGATCCACATGCCAAGGCAGGGTCACTGTCCTTCATGAAGCACACTACTTCACAGCACCTTGCTTCACGATTCACCTCCGCTTCATGAGGCTGTGCTCCACGAACACCCTTCCACTTCGCGGAGCACCTCCCACTTGTACATCTACCCCATGATAAGGCCAAGGCACTCCACTTCGCAAAGCATACCCCTTTTCTTGGAAATTCCTCTTCCCGTGCGACCCTCCAGGTTTTCACGATGTGATTTCAAAACACATGGATGACACCACTCGTAGCGTTGCTTCGCCTAATTCTTCATCGCATAGTCATGCTAATGGTTATTTCCTCTTCGAATTTCCATGATAACGTGGACCCCTCGATGGTTCGTTCTACGACCCCCCTTCGCCACGGCTTTGCTGGTACCTTCCATCCCACAAGGGGAAGGGGGTACTGGTTATGTAAGTCCTAGGGGTGCGGAGTAAATCCACCTTGTCCGAGCGGCAAGACATTAAACTGCCAAGCACCTCATACTCAACACATGACGTTAAAATGTGACCCAACCCCGTGCCTCACACGTAGGGTCCACCCCAGCTTGAACATTCTTTACGCCACTCGTCTCCACAGGAATGGAATCACCCCCGCTTGGGGTGATATCCTCCTTCTCGGAGTACCGTATGTCCACAGGGGAATGGAAACCACCCTGGTGTAATCCCCCAAGCCTCTCTTGTGGAAGGTAGCACCAATGCACCTCCGTACTTCTCCACTGCCAAGGCCAGTGGAGGGCGCGATAGGGAACAAGGCACCTTCTATCTTTGTTCCCAAATCCCACTCCTGCTACGCTTTGTCGCACATTGGGCCTCCATCCCGAAGTAAGTCCCAGCACCGTGGGATGTATAATTCATAAGCCCCTCTTCGTTTCTCACAGACGCACCCTTCGCATCGTGATCGTCAGGTCTATACTGCCTCTTATTTCTCACACCGAGCACGACTAACATGGGCTTAGAGTAAGCATTTTTCATGAAAATACCCCGTCCAGCATGACGTTAAACTGTATGTTGTCCCACATGACATTAAACTGCACATCCATTTGAAGTACGAGTTCTTTGATCCATGCCAAGGCACGGTACGTAGGAAGCCTCCATGAGGATCAAGCCCACCGCCCGTTGTTTATTCACGTCAGGGTTCACCCTCGTCCCGCACGATGTTAAACTACATTCCAGTCCAATTGTAAGTTATTGTGACTATCCTAAGCAACGTGGACTTTGATCCATGTCAAGACATGGTACGTAGGAAGCCTCCACAAAGTTCAAGCCCACCACATGTGGACCCCCCGGGTTCACCTCCACGTCGGTTCGCTGACGAATCGCTTTCAACTATGATGGCTTTCATCCATGCCAAGGAACGGTACGTAGGATGCCTCCCCGAGGTTCAAGCCCATCAACCATCAGACCAAGGTCCACCTTCACGTTGGTTCACCTACACTGTCACCTCCTAAACAATGTGGACTTTGATCTATGCCAAGGCATGGTACGTAGGAAGCCTCCCTAAGGTTCAAGCCCAACATCCATCAGACCAAGGTTCATCTTCACGTCAGTTCTCTGACATGCCCAAAATGAACTGCGAGGACTTTGATCCGTGCTAAGGCATGGTACGTAGGAAGCCTCCGCGCGGTTCAAGTCCAATACCACTTGGACCCCTGGTCCACCTTCACTTCGGCCTTCCAGTGTCCAACCAGAACTACGTGGTCTTTGATCCGTGCCAAGGCATGGTACGTAGGAAACCTCACAAGGTTCAAGCCCATCACCTATCCATGCATCCATTCTCATGGGCCACCTCCTCAAGTGTCCCATCATCCCACCGAACTATAAAGACTTTGATTCCCTACCACGGGGATACATAGGAGGTATCTTCGAGGATCAAGACCAACTTCACTATCACCCTTGTGATGATCCCATTTCATTCCCCCTCCACTTCATTCATCCATCTATCATCCATCCTGATTCTCACCCGGGTCGCCACATCCCGGTGATATCCTGCCACTCCACTCCCCTCCATAGTGTCCGGGAACCCTCCCATGGGCCATCCCCAATATCAGCATCCCCCCTCAAAGGAAAATTCTTCAATCTGATCCACTCCAGCTAGTGTTCTGATCATGCCGATCCATCTCCGCTGGACGTTAGACCTACAAAATACCCTGTGTTAAACATAGAAATCTGAGGAAAACCTCAGATACATGCCTATGGCATATGATTTCCTGCACTCGATGTGGGATTCCTCGGGCGTCCACGCCCTCGAGAAGCCCAATAACAAGGGGAAAATACAGATACACCAATTCCCCAGCATTCAGACACGTTACTGATGCCTCGACGTGACTACTCCCCCGACTGAAGGTTGCTGTCCTGAATAGACCCTTTGGAATGTCCTGATAGAAGCAGTGTAATTAACAAGAGTCCATGGAAACATGACACTGGGAATAGATTCACGGACAACGTATTAAATCAATTAGGGAGACCCGGACTAGGTGACGAGTTCTGAGGAGAAATCCACGGAAGGAAGAACCGACATCCCATCATCATGGTTTTGATCAAGGAGAAGACGTCCCTGAATAATGAGTGGATGTTTCCTGCCTTTGGAAAGTGGGAATGTCGGGAAACACAAGACAGTCGCGCCTGTCGCGCCCAAGATAATGGACACATGCGCCCTGGAAAAAGTGTTGGAAACAGAAATTCTGAACCCAACATGAATGTCTTCTCCTCAATATGGAGATTAGTAGCGTTCGAGACATATGTAGATTGACGGGTCACCAGATCTAGATATCTGACACTGGGCCCTGCCAAGAAAATAGCAGGCCTGGTGTGAAACTCACCAGAAGTTGGGGCAGTAGAACGTGGGGAATTCTGTTTTGCAACATTGTCGGTGTGGATCCCTCTTACCAGCCATGGAGGACGGAATGACGCTGGGGCACTAGTTGTCAATTCTTTTCCTTGCAGTACTGAATAGTTGATCTCCCTACTTCCCAGGAACCATGTTGCTATTATGGAGACACGAACACTGCCCACTCGCCTAGGCAGGGGCGGAGGAAACACCAGCATAACCGCTTTGCGTGGCACCACTGCCGTCACAACGGCCTCTACATCCGTGAATATGGGACCCCCACTTACCCTCTCCCCATCAGAGATCATCCAACGAATGGTGATCAACAACCTTGTACATAGGTATGAGGAGGAAGGGGTTATCCCAACTCGGGATATGGCCCGCCTGGACCTGGAGGCATCCAGGCCTTGCCGTCAACACCGCCTTTAAAGGCCGCGCAGGGAGCGCCTGATCCGCACCCCAACATTCAATCGTTTTAGGAGCCTGTCCCCAGAACGCCTCGACGACTCCTCGCCTTACACTGATGAGGCGGGTGATTTCCGGCTCAGCTCGGTTAGTGTACTAATCCAAGGGCTCCAGGAAAGGGCCCTCATCCGACCACATTAGTGCCGCAATCCATCTTTACCAGAGGAGCAGGTAGGCTATGCCCCTCCACCACCTGCACCAGCTCATCTGACCTGAAGCCAGCTTCAAGCCCGAGCCGAGGACGCCAGTCAAGGGGCATCCATGTCAAAAACTACTGTGGACCGAGCCACTACCGACATGCATCATAGAGTCCCTGCATACACTAAGCAGGGGGACTCCTTCACCCAACCAGGATTGAGGCCCCAACCGCCCCATGGGAAGGTTGGGTTGGCTCTCGGGGTCGTAGGCCGGAGCAGTGATCACCGCGAACCAATCCGCGGTGACGTCACTCCGTACAGAGGTCCTCGTCGTACGACTATTCCACAGAGCATGGGCCTTCCCTGCTCCAAAGCTCCTCATGGAGGGATTCCTCGTGCTACCCTCATCCCAAATGAAGACTTGCCCCGTGGCAGTGATGCCTGGCGTGTAGGTCTCTCCAGCTCCCACCACACCGGGTATAGAGTTCCTCCTCCTGCCCCCGACCATCGATGTGAAGGCACTACCCATCCGGTCCCTCCCAAAAGTGGGGATCCTCCCTACGCCCTCTTTGCAACTGGTGAAGGTCCTCCTCGCCCTGGCAACCTGAGGGGTGAAGGTCAGCCTCGCTCCACCCGCACCAAGCACAGAGGTCCTCCCTATGCTCCTGCTGGTTCCAACAGAGGTTCCGCCCACATGGGTGCTTTCCATGGAGGTCCTCTCCATGTACAATTTGACATTTTCCCTAGTTCCCATCGCACCCTGGAAATCTCAAGTGGGAGTCCTCTCCGCCATGGCTCCAGCGCCGCTCCGAGACTATATGTCGAGAATCAACCTTGTCCCGAAGAGCCATACAGGGGTAGGAGAGCGGGTAGTCGCCACCACAAGAAGAGTCCTGGGAAGGCCCGTGTGGAGGTCAAACCAGCCCGCTTCTCGGATTCTGAAGAAGAATGTGACTCACCGAGAGAACCTTCTCCCCGATCCTCCGTGTCAAGGACTGGGGCAGGAACAAGGCACATCAATCTCATTCACCCAGAATGTGAAGACCACTGGATTCCCGCCTCTCTCCGCATATAAATCCAGGAGGAGTAAATTGTGGAAATCTTATAGGTTCCGACTATGAAATCACCACCGTCTTCACCAAAAGCGCCCTCTACTTCAATCAGAGATCCCATAGAGCTATTTTGGGGACCAACGGTGGTAGAGCAACGGTGTGACCCAACGCCGGTGACCACAGTTCCTGCTCCAGAAGTTGTGGCTATTAGCCCATCATATTGTGATATTGTGGTCAGGTCACCTCACTCTTTAGAGGAAGGATCGGAATTTGGCGGCCAGTCAGCTCGTTCGCCGTATTCTCCAATGCCTAGCTAACTGTCCCAGCGGTCCGCCTCGGTACCGCTACCGGTTCCTCAGCCGCCTTTGGTTGAAGAGTGGGGTAATATGGGGCCAGACCCTGAGTCCGAGCCCAGGAGGTTTAGGAACATTCTTGCAGCAGATCACTTCCCGGAGAAGTTCAGGCCGACGGCAGCGCCGAACCTTTGTGCGCCGGAGTCCCTTACCCCAGAGGATGTAGGGTGCTTCTACCAAACCCTATGGGTGACACAATTCCACCTTCATTATGAGTGGGTATTGTGCCCCAGGAGCAGAGAGCACTTTGAGGAAATCGGTGAGCAATGCCGCTTGATCGATTTGGCCGCACTCCCTGTGGCCCAGCGCCCTGAGTCACCAGGCCGCCAGAGCACCCTTCAACAGAATTGCGTTCAGAGTCTCAAAGTACTCCGCAGAATCATTAGGTAAGCTACCCCCCTTGTACAAGTCTGTGGCTGGGGACAGTATGCCGCCCTCCTCTTCAGTCCTATCTGACGGCAGCCCGATTCATCATGCGACATTGAGGAAATTCCCCCAAGCTGGGTCACGGTCCACATGGCTGACATAGTGGAAATAGAAGAAGAGCATGAATTTATCGATGGAGACTTACCCCCTGAGGGTGTACCACCACTGCTAGACCCATGAGGGAGGTTTACCCGTCAGCAGAGGGGACTTCTAGGACTCCCTGTACCCACCGAGTCACTAGTACTCAGTTGGATGACCGGTAAGGGTAAGGAGAACATAGGAACTATCAATCACTCTGACCCGTCCACCTTAGGGCAGAAGACGGACGAAGACTGCGAAAAGGCCGCATTGCTCTAGCAGCTCGATGAGCAGAAGAGGCTGGTCGAAGAACTCTTCGCCGAGCACGCTGTAGAGTTGTGACCGGAATATGGTAATCCCAAGCCGGGGCAACAAGGGCAGGAACAATTTCCCCCCAGCGAGATGCCTCCGGGAAACCCTGATCATGCTACATCTGCAGACAGGGCAGAAGTTGGAACTCACAACAAGAGGGCACGATACATCTCGCCAAACCCACCTGAACGGCGAGGCAATCTGAGGAATCCAGCCCGGGTTCCCCCTACCACCCACATTCTTTTCCACCAGTCGCTCCACGAGCTGCTGAAGCCATCTACGGTGTCGAAGAACACAGCAATGCACTTTTGATTAGGGATCCCCATTAAGACAGAGACCCCCACCCGGATGATCTTCTAGCGGCACGCATCGGCTGCCTCGAAGCGTTGGAAACGCGGCAGGTGGTAGTCCCACTGGATAGAAATCCATATCCCATGTGGGTGGATGATATGCATGCTCCCCCGTGTTTTGGGAACCCCACTTTCTCTCCCTTCAACGGGACAGGGGACCCGCCGCAGCACTTGGCCCACTTTTCATCCAGGTGTGGCCCCATACTGGGGACCCCGGTCCAGCAAGAAGCCTCCAAGATCTGATGTTTCGTGCAGACATTGGAGGTCCCCACATTCGTCTGGTACAACCAGAACCCTATTGGATCGGTGACCGGCTGGGAGGATCTCCGTTGGTAGTTCCTATACTAGTTCAACTCCACCAGGCCAAAGACTAGCATCGGAGACCTCTTCAAGTGAAAACAAAGGCCTGATGAGCGAGTCGTGGACTTCATCGCCCGGTGGAAAGGGATTACATACTCCCTCGACATGCCACTGACTCAAGAGAAATTACTGAAGGTGTTTGTAGGGAACATTAAAATAGAGCTTTTTCCTTCCCTGATCACCTAGAACTACACTTTAGGGTTCTGGGATTTCTCAGATAAGGCTCAGCGCCTCGAGGAAGCTCTGCAATAGGCTAGTAAGGCATGTCTGTTGCCCCCTGTGATCACAGCCAGGATGGCTACTTGAGCCGAACCCACTGCGGTGGCCCAAATAGAAGCCCCATGCAGCTAGAATTGTTGTCAGCGTCACTAGATCCACAACCCCACAGAGGCCCTCCACTTCAAGAGTAGGCTCATGCCCAGCAATGACTGCCTTAGAATTGACATGTTCCCCCGCGCAATGCGCCACGACCACCTAGGCGAGACAATCAGGAACCGCCTCCTCGGCAGGCCCCTCAGGCCCCTCATCCTGTACAGGCTCCCAAGGCCCCCTATCCTAAAAGAAGGCACCAGACTTACTCGTTCAACAAGAATCAGGTCCCTGGCTACTTCCGAAGTGCTCTAGAGCAAGGGATTGTGCGCTTACCCGAGTGCAGAAGGCCGGTAGAGGCAAATCTCACTGATCGCCCCAACTACTGCCCCTATCACTGGATTCTGGGGTACACCCTCAAACAGTGATATGTTTTTAAAGACTGGCTTCAAGACCTGGTCGACATCAATATAGTCAGGTTGGGCTCATCCCCGAAACAAGTAGCGGGTGTCTTCGTAGGGTCAGAGATCGGTAGTGACATAGAAGGCGAGTGGCATCAGGTTCCCAGCCGTGGGTCCCAGAAATATGACGATTGGATGGATTGAAAAACCATCGCTCGTGCCCATGGTATCATTCGGGCATGCCTGAATTAGCCGGAGCCTTCGTAGGAAGTAGCAAGTACCTCTGCATCGTCATCACAACCAACCTCTTCCCAAAAGGGCAAGCAGCGACGGCGTAAGAAGAAGCAACACGCTCCACCCCTGCCATCGTCATCCCGCACTCTTGGTGACTTTATGCCCCCTAAAATGGGGATTCTTCCTAGAATCCGCCTAGTGGTGGATGATTCGTCAAGTGACAGCCAGGGGTATGCTTCGGTTAATACCTTGCAGCTAGTAAAGCCCTATATGACTCCCGACGAGGGGGAATGCCAGGCGAACCTCCCCAACATCCCTAGCCGATGTCAACGTCAGTGGAACCGTAACCACATAGGTCGTCGAGGCATGTCAACGGGAACTTTCAGTCAGTCCATGCATGCTACTGAAATCATACAGCAGAATCAATGCAGAGCTCAGCACGTGCAACCTCATCTGATGCCCTAAGATCTACCTCTACCACCGTTTGTGCTATTAGATCAGGAAGAGCTGCCTCGTTCGTATCACGGTCAATCTTGCCAGGATGTAGGCCAATATCCGTTGTCCGGTCCTAATCTGGTGGCTACTCTCTAGGCCTCAACTAGTAGGCAGCGGGATTTACCCAGTACTAGCCAGTCACCGGTTCAACTGACAAGACCCGATATACCTCCAACTACAGAGAGACCTCTTGTAGGCAGAATCTCACGTCTGGCACGAAAGTATGATGTCCTGAAGTACCTAGCCGTCATTCTAGCAAGGCTTTCTATCCTTGAGGCTCTTCACCTATCGTCTGAAATGTGCGAAGCACTTTCCGAGGCCCTAAGTATCCCCTTCCAGTTTGAGACAGAGGTAGCAGCTTCGGAAGCCTTCCACGATAAGGCAATTGAGAAAGCCGAATTCCAGGCAGTTATCTCATTCTCCGGTGAAGATGAAGACCCTCCCATATACGGGCACATTTTCCCACTGTACATCACTGGTCAGTTCAATGGCATGGATGTTTTCCGCTGCCTCATTGACATGGGTTCTGGGATCAACCTAATCCCGACCCGGACACTGCAGAAGCTGGGTTTGTCAGAGGATGATCTAACTCCCTCCGACCTCAGAATTCAGGGATCTGACAGGACCAAGCAGACTCCAGTTGGCAAAATCCACTTGAAGACCCGATTCGGTGGCCTAATTTCCAGCACTTAATTCATGGTTGTCTCCCAGGATACTGCGTACAACACATTAATGGGCAGGCCATGGCTCCATCTGCCTGTAACGGTCCCTTCGTCGTATCACCAATGCCTCAAATACTCCCTCAACGGCCAAGTAGGCATGCTCCAAGGAGATGCATCTCCTTTTGCCCCTTGTGATGCCCGTTATCTGGATGATTGCAATTACAAGAGCAAGGACAAGAAAATCCTAGAGAGCGATATTTAACCCGGCTCGGCCACCAGTGATCTCTGGGCAGGCCTGGATGATGCCTACATCTTCCCGATCCATCGATTGGAGGCCACAACCCCCGACATTGGGTAGTGTTTGGTTTTTTCAGGTATGAATGGAAGGAATGTTCCCATGTATAAGTGACGGCAGAAAATCACCTCATACTCCTACACCAACCAGTATCAGGTGATCCCAGAACCTCCTACCACTATGCGGTATCGGAATGTCAGGCTTATGACAATGGAAGTACGTCATACGTGTCTCTTCCACCGGGCTGGAATCAATGGACTCAGGCCGACGTGCCACCACTACTTTGATGTCATCAAATGTGGCCCCTTAGGCCAAAGGCCAGATGGGACAGGATCGACTGCCTTCATTGCTATGGTCTCAGCGGCGCATGGGTCTCCTGATATGATGACCACTACCCCCCAAGCCGGCACCAGCTTCCCGTCAGAGTTTGATAACTCAGAAGCAACTCCCCTTGTGGTAAATCCCTCCACGGGTGGAGAGGAATATCTAGAGGATGCTCCCCCCACCATTGAGGAAGGCGTCTCTACCACAGTTGATGAACTGGTACAGGTGAACCATGGTAGAAAGGCAGATCTGAGACCCACATTGATCAGTGCAGCCATGTCCCCCGGGGAGCAGCAGTGGTACATAGACATTCTCAAACAGCACCATGATGTGTTTTCCTGGAGTTACGGGGAGATTCCAAGACTATATCCTCAGGTATCCATTCACCGACTGTACCTCCCATCAAACCATCGTTGGTTTAAGTAGCCTCCAAGAAAGATGCACCCTTCTCATGGTGCCATGGTTGAGGCCGAAGTTGACAAGCTTATCAAAGCCAGCTTCGTCAAGGAAGTCCAGTACCCCAAGTGGCTTACCATCATTGTGCCAGTCAGGAATAAGAACGGGCATATCAGAGTCTGCATCGATTTCCGCGATCTCAATCAAAACTGCCCAAAGGATGCTTTTTTCCTCCCGGTTACCGAGTAATTGATTGATTCCACAGCCAGGTTCCGAGCCCTCTCTTTCATTGATGGGTATTCTGGGTACAACCAGATTCGGATGGCCCCCGAGGACGAGGAGTCCACTACCTTTAGGGATCCCCAAGGTACTTTTTGTTACCAGGTTATGCCCTTCGGCCTGAAAAATGCAGGTGTCACTTATCAGCGGGCCATGCATCACATTTTCAGGGCAATTCTCGGAACGCTGGTGGAATGCTACGGGGATGATCTAGTTGTAAAATCTCGCCAGCGCCAGGACCATCTCAAAGACCTTGAGAAAGTGTTCGGTTTCCTCCGTTCCCGCCACCTAAAGATGAACCCATTAAAGTGTGCCTTCGGGGTCATATCTGGGAAGTTTCTTGGCTTTGTTGTTAGATACTGGGGCATTGAGATCGACCCAGAGAAGATCAAGTTCATCAGCCAAATGCCTCCCCCGAGCAATATTCGGGAGCTTCGAGGTCTCCAAGGCCACTTAGCCTATGTACACCAATTCATTGCAAATCTGGCCGGAAAGTGTAAGACCTTTTCCTGGCTCATGAGGAAAGGCGCCGCCTACGAGTGGGATGAAGAGTGACGGACCCCCTTCAAGGAAATCAAGCAGTATCTACTCCAACCTTCGGTTTTGATGCCACCCGTCCCCGAAAAGCCATTGGTTCTTTATGTGACCTCCCTGGAATGGTCCCTCAGTGCACTTCTCGCCTAGAAGGACAACGAGGGTATAGATAACAGTCTCTACTATCTCAGCCGCATGCTTCTCGATATGGAGATCAGATACTCCCCTATAGAAAAGAGCTGCCATGTGCTCGTGTTTTCCGTACAGAAATTGCGGCATTACCTACAACACCATGAGGTACAGTTAGTCTCTCGAGTAGCCCCACTGAAGTACATCTGGAACCACCCCATGTTGACTGGATGACTAGCGTGGTGGGCGATGATCCTCCAGCAGTTCGACATCAGGTTCATGCCTCAGAAGGCCATCCAGGGGCAGGCATTGGCAGACTTTTTAGCTGCTCATCCAACCTCTACAGATCAATCCCTGGACCTATATTTTCATGATGAGGCAATCCTCTCAGTTGATCATGCCATATCATTTTGGAAAATTCACTTCGACGGTGCCTCCCGGAGCCCCACCGGTAGGAGGCTCAACGATCCTAAGCTCAACAGAGTGGGTCTGCGTATCATCTTCATCTCCTCGGGACAAGCTGTCCTGCCATACTCATTCCTGTTGTCATAAGGCTTCACCATCAATGAGGCAGAGTACCAGGCTCTCATCACTGGTCTCGAGCTTTCCCTTGAGATCGATGTGCCCCATCTACATGTGGAAGGGGATTCTGAGCTGCTCATCAAGCAAGTCAATGGAGAGTATGTCATCAGGAAGCCAAATCTTGTGCCATTTTTGGAGTGCACCCTTTATATAATGGCACAGTTCACTTCTCGACCATAGGATACCCATGTCCCTCAGTCACAGAATGGTCGTGCAGACGCTTTGGCTGTCTTAGCTGTGTTGCTCGCAGAACCCGAGCAGGATGATTTGATCATACATGTGGCACACCGGAGAGTCATTGACCCCATCACCCCAGAGGACAATGATGGCCTGCGGGTATGTCATCTTACCACCGGACCTTCTACGTCAGTGGTCCCAGGATTTTCAGACACAGTGGTTGAGGCTACTCCCGACTGGAGAGATCCTTTTTTCGAGTATCTCTAAATTGGTTGCCTCCCTGTTGACCGGGCCGAGAGCGAGAAAATCTGATGTCGCGCACTGCCATTTACCCTCCAGATCGATCCAAATCTTGAGAATATCATCTATAAGTGGAGCTTCGATGGCGTTCTCCTCTGTTGCATTCAAGGAGTCTAGATTTCTCTGGTTATGCAATAGGTTCACGCCGGTTCTTGTGGTGCCCACCAAGCTGGGCTAAAGATGTCCCATCAGATCTTGAGGTTGGGGTACTTCTGGCCCTCTATGATCCATGATTGTAACGAGTTTTCCATGAGATTCCATGCTTTCCATGTTCACGCTAACTTTCTACATTAGCCACCAGAGCCTCTCCACTCCACCAAGTACTCTGGGCTGTTTGCGTTGTGGGGACTCGATGTCATGGGACCATATCCACCTGCAATAGATTGCTAATGTAGGTTCATCCTAACTGCTACAGATTTCTTCTCCAAGTGGGAAGAAGTAGTTCCACTCAAAGAGGTCAAGCCCCATTCCATTATTGAATTCGTGACTCCAATATCATCAACCGGTTTGGAGTCCCTTACGCTGTCCTCACTGATGACGGCACAAACTTCCGAGCAGCTGAGCTGAAGAAAATGTATGCCAAGTACAATATCCATTCGAACCATACCTCTCTTTATAATGCATAAGAAAATGGGCAGGTCGAGGCATTCAACAAAACCCTCTCTAACATTTTTCAGAAAATGGTTGGTCAGAACAAGAAAAGTTGGTCGGACATGCTCCCCAACGCCCTTTGGGCTTATCGGACGATGACTCGCAATTCCACCCAGGTGACCCGATATTCCCTGGTGTATGGGGCTAAGGCCATCCTACCCATTGAGATCCATCTTCCATCGTTACACAGTGCAGTCTATGACCAGAAGACACTAGATACGGTGGCCGAAATCCGTCTAGCTGAATTGGAAGCACAGGACGAGAACAGGCTTCGTGCCCTGCACAATCTGGAAAGGCATCAGAATAAGATAGCCAGAGCCTTCAACAAGAAGGTTCTCCTTCACTCTTTTCTTCAGGGTGACCTAGTGTTGGCACTTCGAGTGCCAATGATTCCTGGTAGGAAATTGCCCAAGCTAAAGCCCAAATGGGAAGGACCTTACGTCATCCACAAGGTTTACCCCAACGGAGCATACTCCTTGGTGACCACGAATGGTGAGCGCATAACTCCTCCCACCAACGCCATGGTCCTCAAGCTGTACTTTTCTTGAGCCCCTTGGTCCTGCACGACCTTAAACTGTACAGTCCCGAAAGACCCTAAACTGCGTGTTACGGTGCCGCATGACCCTAAACTGCACCAGCGTCCTGCATGACATTGAAACTGCGATATCGTCCTGCAAGACGGTAAACTACAAAATGGTCCGAGCTCCATGACCTTAAACTACGATCTCACCCGTCCTTACTGTAAGATGTTAAACTGCAACCCAATCAGTCCTTCCTGACCGAGTATTATCCTTATGCCCCTTGGCCTCTTCAGGCCCCCGACCCCCTTCCTTACTGTAAGATGTTAAACAGCAATCCAGTCAGGTCTCCCTGACAGAGGCTCAGCCTCAGGCCCCTTCGCCTTCATCGAATCAGGCTCTCTTATGGGATTGTATGGTGTGGTGTGGGATACATCCTCATTCACGTCGGGTTACCCACCATACCGTACATATCCCCAAATGAGATGCCTCTCTCATCTATCAAGACATTAAACTGCACTTTAAGAACTACATATGGAATGATTCCCATCCAAATGGGATACGTAGGAACGCTCAGACGCCTCATCTTGAGCCCAGCCCCGAGCTTTTCTCTTTCACTGTCCTCACTGGGTATAGTTTCCTCAGAGGATCCTTGCATGACCAGGAGTATGCTTTCTTATCCCCACTCATAAAAGGATTATAAGGGTCTCACCATGTTCCCACTCCCGTTCTTCTATCCTCCCACGTCTTCACCGCATGACGTTAAACTGCATGGACTTTAAGAACTATGTATGGCATGATTCCAATCCTAATGGGATACGTAGGAATGTTTGGATGTTTCATCTGTTGGCCCAGCCCAAAATCCAAAATATTACCCTCGGGTCATGACATATGGCAGGATGCACACTTTTTCCCCAACTCACATCGAGCAAGCCTCGACCTGGCTGCACGTCCCCCCTGGAGATGTTCGCCTCTTTCGTGGATGGATACAGCTATTCTTCACCCACTCCTTGACTGGTATTCCATCACTTTCCTCACCCGGAGGGGCCCCCAAGAACGGCCTGGATCCCACACCCAAGGGCTCTCCTACTGATACATGACAACGCCCCCATGGGTTTCCGAGCAACATGCCGATACAAGTCCTGCATTGTGAATTTGGTCAACGGTCGACACTCATTTGTTGCTGCCATATCAAGTCACCATAGGGACGTTGTGTTTCAAACATGGTCAACAGTGTCCTGGATCTTTAGGTCCACCCCAAGATGTCCCAAACATCGAGTTCAGTGATTCGTTCTACCCCATCCCGGAGCGACAAACTTCCCTCTGGGTGGGGCCAATGGTCAGGCCCATGGCCCCGATTCTCCTATAAGGGATGTGCAGCGTGGTGTAGGATTACATCCTCATTCACGTCGGCTTGCTTGCCATGCCGTACGCACTCCCTCACCGAGGCCTAGCCTCAGTCCCCTTGGCCTCTCCAGGCCCACAACCCCCATACTTGCTGCAAGACGTTAAACTGCAAGTTAGTCAGGCTGTCCTGACTGAGGCCCATCCTCAGGCCTCCCTCACCAGGGCCTAGCCTCAGGCCCCTTGGCCTTCTCAGGCCATATCCCATGTTCTTACCCATAGTGTATGGTGTGGTAATGGATTATGTCTACATTCAAGTCGGTTTTTTCATCGTACCATACACCTCCTCTATCCAGGGACTCTTATTCCCCGACCATCGTCCTCACTGCAAGACGTTAAACTGAGATTAGGCCAGGCCTCGCTGACCAGAACCCAACTATCAGGCCCTTTGGCCTTTTTGGCACCCCCTGGCCCAGGTTCTTTCCTACAGGACTGTGCGGTGTGGTGCGGGATTATTTCCTCATTACTCGTTATGATGTACACATCCTCGTTAGGGTATTCTGCCCCTGGGTATCTTCTAGAACTACATGTAGCTTGATTCCCATCCTTATGGGATATGTAGGACCACCCAAATGCCTATGCTTCGGGTCCAGCCCCAACTCTTGAAAATATCTGTCCCACCATGTCCCCTTTGCTTACCTCTCATGAGTCACTTCGTCGACCCTTTTCGGCGGTTCACCGATATGCCTAAGGGTACTCTGGTTTACGTTACCTGGAATGTTGGATTCTACTCAGACACATCCGCACCCACTTTTTATGCTTTGTGTCTCCCTTCATCAGGGATTTCATCACCAATCACACCTGGAGGGACCCCCACAAATAGCTTGGATACAACTCCCAATGGCTCTCCTACCGTTACGGGCCAACGCCCCCCGAGGGTTTCGGACAACAAATCGATTAAAATCTGGCGTTGTGAATGTGGTCAGTGGTTGATGCTCGTTTGTTGTTCCCACCTCAGACTAACGCGATATTGAGACAATTTTTCCGCCATAGTTAATGGTTATCCTCCATCACCACGCCAACCCCATTAAGCCCAAAATTTAGGTTACACGATTCACATCCTTCTCCATTATCATCATGTCCAAGTAGAGTTTCGAAACTCTTGATACTATTCCTTAGTGAACATCAGTGCATCAGGGGAAAAAAGCCATGTCAGAGGAATATTTCGGGGCTCTTCACTGACTTCCCCTCGATGGATATTTCAGGTATTATGATAAGTATCTTCCCCCTTGTTTCCCACACCGAGTTCATCTCACGTGGGCTTCGGGATCGGGTCGAGGTCTGCGCTTACCAGGAAAGTTGTCATCCACCCCTGGTCTGAGCTCTAAGACCATAAACTAATATCTCCTATGAACTACATCTAGCTTGATTCCCATCCTCATGGGATACATAGGAATGCACAAACCTCCGGTATTTAGGTCCCTCTTGAGTTCAGAGTCCTACCTTCGGGACCCTGACTACGGGACTGCGTGGTGTGATGATGGATCATCTCTCCATCCACATCGATTATGTCACACGACACCATACACATTCCCCGCCCAGCATCATCTCTGCTACGTCTGCGCTGTATGACGTTAAAATGCATGCTTGGTCCTATCACATGACCCTAAACTGTGACATTATCATCCTGGCCGCACGATGAAAAAAGGAACTACATTGTGATGACCTCGTTGTAGAGGAAATCACGTTGGGTATTGGTCAGGTTCCATGCCATTTGTCAATGCCTATCACAGCTTTATTCTTGTAGCGACACCAGGGCTTGCTGCCCTAGGCCTGTTGCTTCACAAAAAAACCACTCACCTTAAATGAGAAACAAGATTTATCAAATTCCGCTTCTTTTGGTGCAAGGGCCACGCCCACACTTCCCCTTTTTCCCTGGCACTGGTAGCTTACCCTGCCACCCTTCAGAAATACATATGGCTTGATTCCCATCCTCATGGGATTGTAGGAGCGCCCGGGCACTTCCCCGCCAGCCCAACCTAAGATTTATGTTCGGTCCCTCGACTCGAGCACTCCCCAGAGAATGCATGGTAAGTAAGGCTTATTTCCTCATCCACGTCAGGTTTTAATAAATATCTGTTATGTGCCTCCTGTGTTTCCATCCACCCATGGTCTGAATTCTACGACCCTAAAATAAGATCTACCTATGGGAATGAACTTTTCTCCCTCTATCTAATACGTCTCATTGTCGTATTCAGATGCGTTTTGAAAAAGAGCCAGAAGTGTGGGATTTTCATGGGGACATTCCCCTCGTCCCATGACCAAGATTTGTGCACTCTCTGTTTGGATCCTCATCCTCTTCCACATCCAACAGGACCCTCGGACAATGTGGATGCTAGGATTAAGGGCTCTCCATGAATTATGCACCTAAGGGCCCTCCGATCGTTTCTGTCCAATGTCCCTACGGATCTCTGACACTATTTGTGACATGGTCCCATGTTTCAAACATGGTCAATGGTCAACCCTCATTTGTCTGTCCCCATTCTAGGCTAACGCAATATGGATGCTGCGTTTCTGCCACGGTTAATAGTTATCCTCTATCATCACGCCACCGTCATTGTGATCCAAATATCGTGCGTAATGATTCACACATTTCCACTTCCTCTTATTCAAGTGGAATTCCAACATACTCGTCTCATATCTTCGTGCATCTAGGTGCGCCACATGGTCGCATTAGTATTATTGGGCCGGTATTCACTGAGCATCCCTTCACCCTAACCTACCCCTTTCTATGTCGTGAAATTCCCACCACTACTTCTTGTTTCCCACATCGATCATGAATCACGTGGGCTTAGTAGTTTTTGTAGGATGTGTACCAACACGGCCAGGCTTCTCATCGTCTCCTCAAAACTACGTATGGATTGATTCCCATCTTCATGGGGTACGTAGGAATGTCCGACCACTCTGCTTCAGGCCCAGCCTAATTCTCACTCTTGGTCCCTCGACCTGAAGAGTTTCCTCTGGGGGGTACAAGGTGTGATTTGGACTTCATGTCCTCATCCACCTCGGTTTCGTAACTACCACACCATATGCTCCATGGGCTCCTCCCTTTCACTCCATGTCCTATCATATGACGTTATACTACGGTAGTCCATATGTCCTCAACGCGTGACACTAAACTGTGGTTCTACCCCGAACAAATTTAGGGTTCCCCATGTTAATCATGGGATGCACCAGAGCTTATGCTAGAGATAATTTCACCTATTAGTGTTGGTTTATGACTGCACTACACTTCCAGAACTATGTGTGGCTTGATTCCCATCCTCATGGGATATGTAGAGACAACCTGGTATTTTTCTTAGGGTCTAGCCCCCAGGAATCATTAACCCTATTCTGCCCCTATCCGGCCCCCTGGATAGACCCCTCGTAGAGGACCATGTAGCTATGACTCTGCCCTGAACAAGTTCAGGATGCCCCAAGATCCCATTGGGAAGCGAAAGACCCCCTCGCCAGAGAGGCCCGGTCCCAAAGAAGGAATGATCCATGATCAAACTGATGCGCCCATCTTGCGTACTCCCACCGTAGTGGTGTAGTAACATGAGTGTTGGATTCTGTTTGGACAAACCATCAATCCATATTCCACACTTTGCGTGCCCCTTATTCGGACCCTCGTCCCCTTTCATGTCTGAAGGGACCCCCTAATGACCTGGTCTCATACCGCATCGGCTCACCTACCGTCCTAGGCCAACGTTCCGAAAGACTGGTCATGTTTGGAAGGACCTTCTAACAGTATGGATGCTTGACCTAGGGTCCGCCTACTATCCTGGACCAACGTCCCAAAGGATTGATCAACAACATTTGTGACATGGTCCCGTGTTCTGAATATGGTCAATGGATGACCCTCATTTGTTGTCCTCATTTCAGGCTAACACAGTATGGATACCGTTTCTCCGCCATGATTAACGATTGTCATTTATTGTCGCACCATCCCAACATGGTTCTGAATCTTTGGTATCGTGATTCACACTTCCCATTTCCATCTGTTCGGACCGATTTGAGCGCCCCTGGAGTTGCACTGTTTATGCATAAGAGAACGCTGAAGAAATGGTAATTCGGCTGTTTTGAGAACTTCCTTCTCGAGCCAGTTCTCTCCCATTTTACGGAAATCTAGACTGGTTATCCAAACTCTAGATGCTCGAAACATGGTTTCCACTCCTATGTTGGGTGGGATGATGAGGCAACTATCTCTTGTTTCTCACGACGAGCCTGACTCGCGTGAGCTTAGTAAATTGTCACCGGACGTCCTGCAAACATTGCAGGGATGTAATGAACCGATGAGAATAGTGGAAATCGTGCATGCTATGGAATTCAAAGAAAGATGAAAGTCGAAGCACAAGAATACCATTAAAAGGTTTTTAATTGTTACAGAACCTGGTGGTCGACTCCCCCCATGGACAGATTAACCCTGTCAAAAGAGAATTGCAGCTCCGCCACCCTTCAACTTATGGCATCTAGGAATTGATGCCGCTGACTCAGCTCCCGCTCTTCCTCAGCAGCGGCGGGGCGCAGTTCATCAGCCTTGGCCCTAGCCCACTCTATGTCAGCCTGAATGCTATCCATCTCTCCAGAAGCCTGTCTCATATGCTCTTCTGCCTCTTCCAGCTGGGCCTTGAACCATGAGATCAGATCAGATTGTGTATTTAGAGTGGTTGAGAGCTCATTCGCCTGAGCCTACATCTGTTGGACCTCACTTTCATCCTCCTGGAGAATCTTGATGTTTGTTGCCTGACTCATTATACAGCCCACGCTGAGCCTGCGATCATACTCCCGGATCTTCTCGGCCATGAAATCTCAGATGAGAGCATGAGGACGTTGGACATCCACTCCCCTAGCGCACAGTTCGGGCAGTCGCGAGCGGAGTCTGTCTATTTTTTCATCCATGACGCTTGGGGGGTGTCCTCGATGAAGCGCATGATTAGATTCCATGATCGGCGGTGGACTATGCTGCTTTCTTCTTCATTGGAGGTCGTTTTGTCCAAGTCTGTGCGATTGGTAGGCTCGTATTCAGGATACACCCACAGGAAGTCCTCGGCAGGATCTACATCTGGAGTTGAATCTGGCGCGACATCTGGCACCAATGCAGGCGTAGAGGGACTTGGGTTGACTGATTGGTCCTCACCATCAGATTCCACCTTGATAACTTCGGTCACACCCCTGTTGGTGGTCCCGCCAATGATAGGGAATGCTGCAGCTCGGGTAGATGGGGGGACTATCTTCACCATCACCGGCATGCCCCTAGGAGGGGTGCCACCAGACATCCAAACTAGCCTTGCCGCAGCGGCCCATGCCAGTTGAAGAACTTTACGATAGAGAAGGGCATGAACGTCAGTTGGCATGATCTACATATCACAAAAATGAATCCAGTAGAGGAAACTTACAGAGATAAAACTCCTAGTGCTGCTCATGAGTTGATGCTGACAGGACCCTGAGGCATGGTCCTCCGTATACTGTTGAAAGGTCTGGAGATTCTGGAGGAGCCTCCTCAGGTGCTCTGGCCCCACCAAACATAGAACTGGACAGAGCTGTAGGCGCAGGTTCTGAAGGTCCTACATCGTCACCCACCAAGGGGCTAGAGTGAGGCATGTGTACAAGTTCCTCCTGTATGGTTCAAACATTGGTAAGAAATCCATGATGTCCTAAGAGCGGGCCCTGAGGAAAGAAATTTGGAATGCTACCTCGAGAACCTCCACGAAATTTTCGGAATATGATTCTTGATCTCTGACTTCACCCTACTCCAACGGGCTCCCTCCACTAGCCTCATCCCCCAGGGGGATTCCTCCGATTCTTCTAGCAGGGGGAAGTGCCCCCTCAGATCGACGGCTGACAGCTGTGGGGGAACCATCCGATCCAACAGTACCCTCACCCGGTCTGTCATTAGGCGTGGGACACCACTGGTGTGAACGTAGTCCTCCATCTCATCCATGTATTGCTCCGCCTCCACCGGAGATGCCGTGAACCCATCTCGGACTGGGCCTATGCCCAGTAGCTCCATCCCGAGATGATTCAAGTGTGCCCACATCTCGGTTGGACTAAGGAATTGCCAGTTGACCTCCAAAATGTCCCAGGCCTCCAGAAAAATGGCATCCTTTGGCATGTCAATGTGGCGTAGTCGCTTCCTTGGATCCTGAGTGGATATCCTATGAAATCCCCTCAGTGGCCACCCCTCCAGATGGCTCTTCTCTTCGAAAACCACTGGGTCTGCTACCATCACTGGATCCACCGATGCTTCCACACCCTCGACCGGTGCAGGTCTCACCACCACGACAGCCCCGCCACCACGAGAGGCCCTTGCTGCCCTCCGACCCCGACCTCGGGATAGGGGAGGCCCACCGTCACCAACCCAAACGGTTGGCTGCCTTAGCATCTCCCCCGGATAAGCGTCCTCCCAGCTGATGGAATACTCCTTCACCAATCCAAAAGTGGCCGTGGATGGAGGCAATGCAATTTGAATCTTCCTATCTTCTCGTGTGAACATGAGCCACAGCTGCCTCATCACACATTAGTGCTCCTCGTGATGCACCTCCCAGTAGACATGTGGGGTCAGCCACTCGAGGCACCAGAACTACCTCGCAAACCGATGCGGGGTGTGCGGTTCACAAAGCGGCTCACGGTCCACCCGTGCCACCAAGACTCCTCCTTGAAAGGCCAGGAGATAATCCCTGTGCTCTTTTGTTCCCTACCCGTTGTCGGTGAGTACCCCCATCGGCAACGAAAACGCGTGGAAGTCAAACTCATCCGCCTTCCACACCCAGGTCAGCAACATCGGTACGGTTAATTTGACGGGGAAGCTCCCGGCTGCGTTCAGAATGGAGGGGTGTAAGTTCGACCCTGGCGGCGAGATGGGGTTTGGATACTCATAAACCCCCCTGATGTGCACTGCAATTCATCTGTACAAACGGTGGAAGGACTCGCATATCCTTGGTGGCTTCTTGCCCTCTCTAACGTGCCGCAACATCTTGTACGGCTTGGTGAGCATTGGAATCCCCAGATTGACCAACTGTCCCATGGCCAGCATGGACGCCCTGATGAATGAGCTGGGCCGCACCCCCATGTTGGCATCCCTCATTGGTAGGATCCAACCGTAGATAAGGGACACGATGAACGCTGCAAGCCTGACTATCGGCTGTTGTTTAGTGCTTACACTGAACCCCCAAGTCTTCCATTGTCTATCCTCCAAGAGCCGCCAATATGAGTGCTCCTTGCCCCGTTGAGCCCCTTTCGGAAAAGTTCGAGGCCTCGGAGGGAACTCACGATCCTCCGGGAAGTTCAGGAACCGGTTGAACCACTTATTAAAGTGGACATCTCTCACCACCTCCGTGTCCTCTCCAGGGACTAGTGCCATCAGTGCCGACTCCAATCGAGATATCTGCTTCGGATCCACCCATGCGCTCATGACGGGGAGGAACACATCATGCATGGCCCCCAAGATTGGGACCCCATAAATCTGATGGAAATACCACAAACTGATGCCCAGCTCCCCATGGTGCAGGTGAAAAGTATTGGTCCTAGACGACCATCTGCTCAATAGCTCTGGCATCAACTGTTTCGGTTGGTAAATGTTGAACTGGGAGGTCCATGCTACCTCATACAGACACACCCTCCTCATCTCAGCCCCAAACTCCTCGCATGAGGTGCCTACCCAGTAGGCCCACGCCCAGTCATTGGTAAAGTTTCCACCCTAGCATAGGTCTCGCTCATCGGAACACCCCTTCTTCGAATCCTACAAAGCCACCTTCAGCATTATGCGGTACAGTGCAGGGGACGTCTCCGGTTACAGTGGATTCCCGTCAATATTGTTCACATGGTTGTGCAGACAGTTGGCGATGACAGATGTGAAGTCCTCCTACACATGACAACTTGCCTCCCTAAACCATTGGCGTTGGCATGGCATGATCCTGAAACAACAAGCTGGTTTATCCCTACTCGCCTCATGAATGAATACATCATCCCTCATCTCTAAGCCAGACAAGGGAATCTTCTTGCACATCGGATAGTTCTTCTGAATCTCTGATTGCAATTCTGTCAAATAATTACGGTACGAGTGACTTTGGACCATCTCTCCAAGGCCCAAATAGTTTTCTATCTCATCCCTCTGGGCGGCATCTGCAAGCACCACGAGCACAGCTTCTTGATGGGCCATTTCGGTTTCAGAACTCGAAAAAATTTCGGGTCGGATCGCGAAGGTTGCTCGTGAAGATCGCTCGTGAAGCTCAGGCACAAAGCCAAAGATGCAGATCCTAGCCTTTGCTGGCAAACAGAAGTTCTCTTGGCACAGTCGTGGAGTCGGAGACTCGCGGTTTGTCGCGAAGCTCGATTCGCGGAGAGCAGACGCGGAGTACACATAGCTTCGCGAAGTCGAGAGCGCAAAAGGATGAATGTTGCAAGAGGACAAAAGAGAGATCAACCCCCTATTTTTAGGCAGCGACCCGAGGGCTTCGCGGCACGTCCTGCCCGCGCAGAGCTTCGCGCCACGCCCCGCCCGTGTAGAGCTTCGTGGCGCGTCCCGCCCGTGCAGAGCTTCACGGCGCGTCCCGCCCGCACAGAGCCTCAAGGCGTGTCCCGCCCACGCAGAGCATTGCGGCGCGTCCGGACCGCGTGGCCGTTGTCCGCCCTGTGTTCCCTCTTCATGTGTCCACATCACTAAATGCTGATAATTTTGGCGATTTTTCCTTAGACTTCGACCCTTGATCACTCCGAGGCTCCAAGTCTGAGGGGGGGGGGGCATTTGTTGGCGCCAAAATATTGGACGCAAAGGGAAGAAGGAAAAGAAGTCCACATGCTGCCTCGTGAAGCCCTGACGTGGAGCTACCACGAGCAATGTAGCTGCTGCGAAGCGAAGGAGGTGTTAGCGCTCTGTGAACGCCCTGACGTTCGCGAGCTAGCCGCGAAGCCCCAGAGGCAGTACTGCTCTGCGAATTCCCCGACATTCGCAAGCCCACCTGGAAGCACCAGAGGCAGTACCTCTCTGGGAACGCCCTGGCGTCCGCGAGCCCGCCGCGAATCCCCAAAGGTGATACCGCTCCGCGAACGCCCTGACGTTCGCGATCCCTCTGTGAAGCAGAGGAGGCGGTAACCCTCTACGAACCCGGTTGGCGTTTTCGACCCGCCGTGAAGCAACCGCAGCCCCTTTTTACCATGTGAGCTCTTCTTCACGGCGCCCCTTGCCTATAAATATCGGGCTCCCCCTGAGTCCTCTAGATAGACAATCAGACCATTCGACTTCTCAACTCCCAAATATCGAAGCACCCTTCGCTCTGGGAATCATGAGCTCTGTGAGGTATTTTTGCTTCGCGAGAGGCCTTCGCCTTGTCTTGTTTTGAGCCCCTCTTCCAAGACGGATTCCCTTTGCGAAGCCTCAGGGCCTACGTGTAGGAAGGGATTCCCAAGGGAACCCGGGTAGCCACGAGGTGTTTATGTTTCGCGAAACAGCCATCCTGTACATGTGATCCACATCCCAAAGCAGGGTCACTGTCCTGCGTGAAGCACAGTGCTTCATAGCATCTTGCTACGTGAGGAACCTCCTCTTCGTGAGGCAGTGTGTCGCGAACACCCTTCCACTTCATGAAGAACCTCCCACTTGTACTTCTGCCCCATGCTAAGGCCAAGGCTATCCACTTCACAAAGCATACCCCTTTCCATGAAAATTCCTCTTCCCGTGCGACCCTACAGGTTTTCATGATGTGATTTCAAAGTCCCATGGGCGACACCACTCGTAGTGTTGCTTCGCCTAATTCTTCTTCACACAGGCATGCTAACGGCTATTTCTTCTTCACATAGCTACACTAATGTGGACCCCTCGATGGTTCGCTCTGCGACCCCCCTTCACAATGGATTTTCTGGTACCTTCCCTCCCACAAGGGGCAGGGGTACCTGTTATGTAAGTCCTAGGGGTGCGGAGTAAATCCACCTCATCCGAGCTGCAGGACGCTAAACTGCCAAGCACCTTGTCCACAACACATGACGTTCAACTGTGACCTGACCCCATGCCTCGCACACAGGGTCCCCCCCAATCTCGGACATTCTTTACGCCGCTCGTCTCCATGGGAATGGAATCACCCCAACATGGGATGATATCCTCCTTCTCAGAGTAGGGTATGTCAACAGGGGAAGGACAACCACCATGGTGTAAGCCCCAAAGCCTCTCTTGCAGTGGGTAGCACCCATGCACCTCTGTACTTCCCCACTACCAAGGCCAGTGGAGGGCATGATATGGAACAAGGCACCATCCATCTTTTGTCCCAAATCCCTCTCCCGCTGCGCTTTGCCGTACTTTGGGCCTCCATAATGGAGTAAGTCCCAGCACCATGGGATGCATAACGCGTAAGCCCCTCTTCATTTCTCACAGACGCACCCTTCGCGACGTGATCATCAGGTCTCTACTGCCTCTTGTTTCTCACACTGAGCATGACTCACGTTGGCTTAGAGTAAGCATTTTCCCTAACAATACCTCGTCCTGCATGACGTTAAACTGTATGATGTCCCGCATGACATTAAACTACACATCCATTTGAACTACGAGGTCTTTGATCCATGCCAAGGCAGGGTATGTAGGAATCCTCCACGAGGTTCAAGTCCACTGCCCGTCGTTTATTCACGTCAGGGTTCACCCTCATCCCACACGACGTTAAACTGCATTCTAGTCCAGCGGTAAGCCATTGTGACTATCCTGAACTACGTGGACATTGATCCATCTGAAGGTATGGAACATAGGAAGCCTCCATGAGGATCAAGCCCACCACAGGTGGACCCCTCGGGTTTACCTCCATGTCAGTTCGCTGACGAAGCCCTTTTAACTATGACGACTTTGATCCATGGCAAGGCATGGTATGTATGAAGCCTCCCTGAGGTTCAAGCCCGTCAACCATTGGACCAAGGTCCACCTTCACATCAGTTCACCAACACTGCCACCTTCTGAACTACGTGGACTTTGATCCATGACAAGGAAAGGTACGTAGGAAGCCTCCCTAAGGTTCCATCCCAACATCCATCGGACCAAGGGTCATCTTCACGTCGGTTCTCTGACACGCTCAAAATAAACTACGAGGACTTTGATCCGTGCTAAGGAATGGTACGCAGGAAGCCTCCACGAGGATCAAGCCCACCACCACCTGGACCCCTGCTCCCCCTTCACGTCGGCCTTCCGGTGTCCAACCTGAAATACATGGTCTTTGATCCGTGCCAAGGCGTGGTACATAGGAAACCTCATGAAGTTCAAGCCCATCGCCTATCCATGCAACCATTCTCATGGGGCGCCACCTCAGGTGTCCCATCATCCCACCAAACTACGCGGACATTGATTCCCAACCACAGGGATACGTAGGAGGTCTCTTCGAGGCTCAAGACCAACTTCACTGTCGCCCTTGTGATGATACCATTTCATTCCCCCTCCACTTCATTCATCCATCTATCATCCATCCTGATTCTCACCCGGGCCGCCACATCCCGGTGAGGTCATGCCACTCCAATCCCCTCCACAACATCCAGGAAGCCACCCATGGGTTGGCCCCGATATCAATGTCCCCCCCTCAAGGGGAAATTCATCAATCTGATCCACTCCAGCTAGTGTTCTGATTAGGCTGATCCGTCTCTGCTGGACGTTAAACCTGTGGTGTACCCTGTGTTAAACATAGGAAGCTGAGGAAAACCTCAGATACATGGTTATGGCATATGATTCCCCACGCTCGATGTGGGATGCCTCGAGATTCCACACCCTCAAGAATCCCTATAATAAGGTACAAAAGATAGACACACCAATTCCCCAGCGTTCAGACACGTTACTGATGCCTCGACGTGACTACTCCCTCGACTGAAGGTTGCGGCCCTGACCAGACCCTTTGGAATGTCCTAACAGAAGCAGTGTAATTAACCAGCGTCCATAGAAACATGGCAATGGGAAGAGTTTCATGAACAATTTTTTAAATCTATGATGGGGAGCCGGACTAGGTGATGAGTTTTGAGGAGGAATCCATGGAAGGAAGAACCGACATCCCATCATCCCAGTTTCGATCAAGGAGCAGACGTCCCTGAATAAGGGGCGGATGCCGCCTGCCTTTGGAAAGCGGGAATGTGGGGAAACACAAGACAGCCACTCCTATCGCACCCAAGAGGACGGACACGCGCGCCCCAGCGAATGCGTCAGAAACATGTGGCCTCGGAAAATTCCACTCTACACCATAAAATGACACTTTTCCCAGTTCAAAACCAGGTTAGTGTTCTCACATCATTCTAGTACCAGCTCCAGGTGCTGTAACCAAGTGGTAAATGATTTTCCATAAATGAAATAATCATCCATAAAAACCTCTAGGATTTGTTCCACCATGTCATGGAAGATAGTCAGCTTGCATCACTGGAAGGTGTCGGGAGCATTGCACATTCCAAAGGAAATCCTTCAGTAAGAAAACGTACCATAGGGGAAATTAAATGATCTCTTATTTTGATCCTCTATGGAAATGGAAATCAAATTGTATCCAAAATAGCCATCGAGGAAGCAGTAAAACTCATTCCCCACTAGTCTCTCTAGAATCAGATCTATGAAGGCTTGGGGAAATGATCCATCCTCATCGAGTCATTCAGATTTCTATAGTCCACATAGACTCTCCAGTCTGTGACAGCGTGTGTGGAGATTATCTCTTTCATGTCATTTGAAATGACATTGATACCCCCCTTTTTGGGCACCACTTGTAGGGGAACCACCCACAGACTATGTGATATGGGGTATATGATACCTACATCTGAAAAATTGATTACCTATTTCTTCACAACTTCCATTATTAGGGGGGGTCATGCGTTACTGTGGTTTCTGAGATGGATTTTCTCCTTCTTTGAGCAGCACCTTTTGGGTGCAAATGGTTGGGCTAATTCCTTTCAAGTCTGCAACTGTCCACCCAATAGCTTGCTTCCACCACATCAAAACCTAGAGAAGTACATCATCCTGCTCCTATGACTATGCTGCACTAAGTATGATGGGAAATTTCTGATGGTTTTCCAAGTACCCATAATTTAGAAAAGATGTGAGAGGCTTCAATTCTAGTGTAAAAGACCTTATAATCGAAGGTACAAGTTTTTATTCCTCTGGACGCTCTAGAATGTTGGGAATAATAGTACGCTTCCAGTAGTGGCTGCCCTGGCCTTCAAGTAATTGCATGTCCTCAGGTGTTTCATTAACTAGAATGTCTGAAAAAACCAAGTCATCTGAGGTGGAAGAACATACCAGATCATCAATTTTTTTCTCAAGTGATCATCTATGGCAGTCATAGCATATCAGTCCTCATGCTCTGGTAATGATTCTTTCTTTATGGCATGGAGGACATTGTAGGAGACTCTTTTGTCTCAAACTCTAAAAATCATATCCCCTAGTGTATGTCAATCAATACCTTCCCAGTGGCCAAAAAATACCTTCCTATAATTTGAGTCACCTCCTAGTATTCCTCCATGGTTAGGATGATAAAATCTGTATGGAGGATTAACCTACCCTCCTTTACTAGCACGTCCTCCAGCAGCCCTTTCAGATATTTGATGAATTGGTTTAGAAGATGAAGGGATACTCAGGTGGGAATTCGGTTGTTAAGCCCTAGCATCTTAAAAACTCTAATGGGAATGAGGATGAAACTGGACCCTAAGTCACAGAGTCCCTTCCCAAACTCACACAGTCCAATAGTGAATGGAATAGTTAAGCTACATGGATATTTTATCTTGGGAGGAATCAAATGTTGTAAGACCACTGAACACTATTTGTTTAGTGAAATGGTTCCCATATCATGCATATATTTTTCATTGAAGTGGATCTCCTTCATGAATTTTTCATGTGTGGGCATCTATATCAGTGCCTCTACAAATAGAATGTTGATGTGCAGCTTCCTGAAAACTTCCATGACCTTTCTAAATTGGTGGTCCAGCTTTCTCTGCTTCATCATTGAACGCATTATCATGACACGTCAAATTGATTATGTTTTTTAGGTTGATTTATAGTCTAGGGTCGACCCTTGGTCGTCTCTCAAAGAGCTTTGGTAGGTTTATAGTGTGTATTTTTAATAAAAATGACTAAGAGATGGGGTGGGTTTGAAAAGAGTTTAAAACAATGACTTAGTTGAAATGGCTTAAAAATTGAGTGACCAAGTGGATTTTGAAAAATATGAGATAAAAGGGTTGATGTGATTTCACTACCCACATATCAAGTTCATTGATCATAGAGATTCATCTTAGGTTTAGAGTATTTCTTTAGTTGGAGTTAATTGGAATGCCTATTAATTCCTATGCTTTTATTTCAATGCTTTAAGGACACAACATTGACGTAACAATGGTATTGTCAAGGTCCAATACTTATGTATGGAATAAGGGATTCCAAAGAATATTTAAATCTCAATAATGTGGCTATGAAAAGGATTCATGTGATGTCCAATCGGAACAACACAAGTCACGCACTCAAAACCTCACACAGATCGGTTAGAAATTAAGATCATAACAATCACATGTATCAAATCAAGCATTCAAATCTGAAATAAAATAAGATACATGGAATGAAATGTTTAAACATCCAAATTACTTCAAACCAGTAGCTAGTGTATGCATCGAAACTCCCTTGACATGTGTGTAGCTCCCTCACAACGAACACCCAACTTTTAGCTCGACATCGGGAGGAGGAGGAAGCTCAGGTTGAACTCCTTCTTCATTGTTGATCCCCCTATGAGGATAGGGGCCTCCAGAACCTCCAAGGTGATTAGGAGACTCCACTGGGACTCCAAATTGGCAGCACTTCACTCCTTGACCGAACTTCTAAATGTGGTTCCCTTGGTTCCCTTTTATAGGAAAATGGGAAAGTGGTTTTAGGCACACAGATTTCATCAATCCACTTGCACGAAGCATTTCAGCCTTCAGACAGTCTTATCTCGCTTCGGAGAAAATAGAAAAGTTGTATCCCTACTGCCTGCCTATTTCCACCGAATGTTCGGCAAAATTTGGACAACTACAACTCATGATAGTGATAAAATACAGAACACCGTATTTGACTAGTTCCAAATTCGGTGGCTTGGACAGATCAATTCTGATGGGCCCCATAGAGGCCGAATCAGGATTGGGTTCCTTAATATGAAATGTGTCCTATTGAATTTTGGACAGGACCACAATATGTCAGCCGATTTGGATTCACGAATTTCACGTACTATTTAATATAGTGGACAGATGTACATGGATCCATGCAATTTTGGCCCATTTTTCTTCCACTTCATCAAGGGCCCTCCAAATCACCTCCACCTACATTGAAACAATAAAAACAAGTAACATTTCCCATTATAATATTGATTAACATTAGTTTATTGATTCAAACATAAAGTGAAATTTATTATTATATTTGGAATATTCATTACAAAACTAGTTTAAAATTGCGGTGTAAGGGTGTAATAAAACAGTGAATCGTGGTACGATCAATCATCTACGAGAAGGGTAAGGCAGGCTTGAAGGGTTTGAAAACCTCCATTAATTTTCCTTGTGGGACCTCTGTTGGTGGGCCTTGGGATGAGGAGGGTTTTGTAACTATACCTTCTTTTTCAGTAGGGTGTGTAGGTGAACCTGGAAATACCAATTCCTTCTGTTGTAGCTCCATTCCACTCCATAGAGTGATGGCATGGGCCTCCTCCCTCAAATTCATCTCAATGTTACTCGGTAGTGTACTAGACTGCCACACTGAGATATGGTTTTCCAACTAGCCAATTTGGTTCTCTTGTATTTGAATGAAAGCCTCCTCATTCTGGAATCTCGTCTCAGTAGTAGATATAAACTTGTATATGAGATCCTCCAACCTTGAGGTGTTATCTTATTGGAGGTGGCTATACAGTTGGTGGACGCGATGGATCCCTCAGCTACTATATGAAAGGGTTTCAATATCCCTACTATTGGTAAGATCCATGCTGATTTTATTGTTTCCTCGGGTACTGGATCTGATACTGGGGATGACCATAGATTGGCGGTCACTGGGGTGGAGGATTTTGATGCTATGGGCCCTAGCTTGTGTTCAAGTGATCACGCCATGCCAGGCTCTAGTACTGCTATTACTGGTTTGGCCCTCAGTTTAAAGCAATATAGCTCACCTCTCTCATCTATGGGCCGACTATCGGTCCTGGTCATTCTCTCTTAATGTGGTTGTCACCATGTTCACTACATGCCAGATGGTTCACCACATGTTCTTGGGACACACTCTACATATTTTGCGAGTCGATATTTTTAGATCCAACGTCCAACTGGGCAGCAAGCTTAGTTAGGGTATCGATATTGTGAATACCTTGTTTTTGTGTGCCCTGCTCATAATTCCATTGGAATCTATTGGAAATCTTGCCTTCCTACAGATTAAGAAGCTCTTTGGGAGACTTCCTCAAAACTGTACCTCCTGCATCATCATCCACCATAGCCTTTGTGTTCATTGTTAGTCCTCCATAGAAGGTCCAGACCTACATACAATGTGGGAGAACATGGTGTGGGAATTTTCATAGAATCTTTTTGAAATGATCCCATGACTCATACATTGACTCTGAGTCATGCTGTTGGATGTTGTGTAATTTATTTCTCAAGGTCATTGTCTTCGAGGGTGGGAAATATTTTGACAGGAACGCCAGGGCTAACTCCTCCATAGTGAGGATAGATCATGTTGAAAAACCTTTTATCCAGTATTTTGCATTTTCCCTTAGAGAGAAGGGGAAGAGGCAAAGACAAATGGTGTTCTCAGATACTCTGTGGCAGTGAAACGTGTCGCAGATCTTTGGGGAATTGGAGAGATGGGTGTTTGGGTCCTCATTGAGAAGGTCACCAAACTAAACAGTGTTTTAGATCAGCTTCATGATAAAAGACTTGATATCAAAATGTTGGGCATACACTGGCAGATATACGATGCCCGTGTCAGCTCCATGAAGTGACGGTAGGTCGTACTCCATGAGAGTACAACATGGAAGTGGCTGATGAGGGAGTGGAGGTGGAATATATTGTTTCTCCTGAGGGGAAATTCATGACTGCTAAAAGATTTTATGTGGTTTTTGGTGCTATCCGTACTCTAGAGGGGGTTGTTGTGGCATCCTCTGGTAGTTCCTTGAGAGGAACTCCATGCAGCCTCTTTGTGGGGCCTGCTCTGACATACCAGTAGCGGGAGGCTACTGGACCTGGTACAGGTTCCCCATTGCAGTTTTAGTGGTTGACTCTCCCTTTTTTTGTTCTCTATAGGTGGTTATTTCTGGTTGTTCTCTTCCACCAGTGCACATCAACATCTCAAAAATGTATGGTCAATTTTCGGGTCAATCGGAATAATGTTCGATGACTCAACACTCTTGGACTATGTGGGACATCTGCTCATGCGCCTTTGATCCAGAAAACACACAAAACAAAAAACCATTTATAAAATGGAAAAATAAAGATAAATAAAAATTGGATTAGAAAAGATATTTTTTTTGAATTTTTTGTTTTTATTTTCACTAAATTAATTAAAACACCACTAAATTTAACACTCAAAGTGAAGTCCCTGAAAACGGTGCCAAAATTTGGAATGTCGTTTCACCGAAGGTATGTTATCGGTGTCCCAAATTGATATTACCCACTCTTAAGCTAGTATAGAGTACGTTTGGGGTCAATCCATAGAGAAAGATGAGTGTCTGAATTCGATTGAGCTTGGAATTAACTTAGTGAATGGTGATGAATTTATAGTGGGTTTTTTGTTTTTGATTATGAAAACCATTTTGATTACTGAAGTAAAGATTAACGTTTAAAGGTAAATAAAAAAAGATGTTTTTAATGCTTTTGATTGAAAAATGAGTGTGTTAGGGATATGATGACTGTAGAGGTTATACAAACTTCTTATTAGGTTGTGTTGTTCATAATAACCTAACTCTATGGGTTTCAGTTATGAAAAGGTTCCCTTGGTCTGGTAAACTATATCTAGAACTGAGGAAACTGACCACTTATTTTGGAAGTTAGTGTTTCAAACTTTTTCATTTAGATCCATCCATTTTAGAGACGATGAATACATCTAATGATCATGAAGGTATTCATCATTATTCTTCCTTTTAGTCCCTAAAAATTCTTCCCTTAGTCTGGATCAGAATTTTCAGTGATAAAAATAAAGGATTGAAGAATAATTAAAGGAATTAAACAGAACAAACCAAAACATAATAATTAAACTAAATTACAACACTATTTCATCATCCACATCCCCAACACAAGAGGTGTTGAGTTACACATGGAATAAAAGATGACAATATAACCCATGATACCTAATGTGGTTATCGCAAAAAACATCGAGGAGAGGTGAGTTATTTGGTAAAATGGTGGACTGGCAGAGTACTATAACAATGGTAGCATGACATTAGGGCAGCAGAACCTCCCACTTTCGAATAATTAATATTTAACCCCTAAAAATGGAGGCCAGGGCCTCTATTTATATAAAAAGTACACTGTGTGTATAAAAAGTACACACCGTGTAGTTTCGTCAATGATATTTTATCATAGTTTTCCTCTGGTAGGTGGCCAACTGCACCATCCTTGACTTCTGCGGTATCTACGAATGTTTGGTGGAGGGTACATAGCATTTGGATCTACCTCACATGGTGTATAGTCTCTAGAAAATGCCACCAAACACATCTAGAAGCATGTACACATTGTGTAAGTATGACTCACATGACGTGCCATCTTTATTATAGAACCATGGGAATGTACTCGTCCGACTGATCCATGTCTGAGTTCGAATGTACATGGTGTGTAGGTATGTTCTACCCGTATAGTTAGGAATTTTTCTTAGAGTACTCTCGGTTTGCGTGTTTGTCCAGAAAACACCTGAAAATAAACAAGATCACCAAAATCAAAGTATTTATCCATGAAGAAGTAAGTATTTTCTGAAAACATGTTCTTATTTTCAAAAATATATGTGGAAATGTATAAAAAATTGGGTGTATAATTACCACACCCCACTAACATGAATACCTTTTGTATCCATGAGGCAACATTAATTTACCTTCATTAGATAAAAAAATCTATACACACCCAATGATATGTCTGAGGAATGAGAGAAAACCCCAATAGGATCCCACAATATATTTATTCTGATTTTTTTACAAGATAAGTCAATTATGATCATTTATTGAAATAATGGCCTTAAATATAGCTTTTCAGAATTTATATCAAAACATGGAAATTCATCCCTTTTAAAATAGTTCACAAATCCATTCCAAATAAACTAAATTTCAAATCACATTTAACAAAACCATTTCCTTTAAAATAATTCAAAGAATTATAAATAATTTCAAACATTTAAAATATGTAGATCATGAATAAGAAATAATTTCACAAAAAGAAGTTTCAGGGAAACTAAATCTTAAGATATAGTAGATACGAGTTAGATAGGATCCTCAGACCATTTTTGTGATCAAAGGCCACATAACAAAAAAATTACCCTAGGGTGGAAGATTCAACTTGTATAAGAGTCTCCCAGTCTCAAACATTTTCTAGTTTGTGTTGTAATCTTGTATCCATGCTAGACAAAAAAACCATGCCTAACATGCCTGTGAAAATTATATCCACCTCCTAAATACCCAAGGATCACATTTTCCACAAACCACACATGGTAATTTCACTCTTCCAATTGAAATCAATTCATTATTTATATTGTCTACAATGAGAGGCATTTCAATTTCACAATTCAAACCAATTTCATGCTTGAAAATAATTCACGTAACAAACTAAGGGTAATTTGAAACTAAAATTTCATTTTAAAAAAAGTGAGAAAATAAATTTTATAAAAGGAATTAAAAATCATTAAATTTAGAAAAAATTAAATCATGCTATTCAATAGTTGAGAAAAACAATATAAGATGAAAAAGCGTGTATATCTCATAAAACAAATGATTTATACAAAACCACCCACCTCAAAACTCTCATAATTTCAACACCCACACTAGATCCATGCAGAAATATGAATTAAGGTCTATAGGAAATATGGAGTAACCCTAAGCCATTAATTTTATAACCAATAATTTCTAATTCAAGAAAATTTAGAACAAAGTAAATGATAAGAATCCCTCACCATAATGATTCTTAAACAACACACAATGAGGAATAAATATTTAGACAAAAACTCCCAATTCCATGATGGATCTAATATAATAATCATTATATCATGAAATAAATATTATATTAGATGATAAAATGGAAAATATAAGGTTCATTTAAAGAAAATGAGTGGATATATAGGAAAATTATGAAGAATGGTGAGGAAAAGATCCGTACTTTGAGTTTCCCATATACAATGCTAATTATTCTGTTGGAATCAATCTCTAGAAGGGATGAGATATCCAAAATATCTAGGAGGAATCCTTAGGGTAAATATTCTAGGTTTTTGGTGGAAGAATGATTTCAAATAGGATAAATCAAGTACTATAAGTAATATTTTTATTAATTAATTGAAGCCACATGGTTTGGCCACATGGATTGAAAAATCATATAATAACCATGAACCCATTTATGGGTTACTAGAGGAGCTGCATGATTTGGCTGCATGGTATAACTAACCATGCACCAACCATGTGAAATGCCTATATCCCTTGTTGAATGGTTTGAGGACAAGGTCGCATGGTTTGTCTTACCATGCTCCAACCATGTTCCCTCCTTCAGAATATCAAAATAAGATTCATGATTTTCTATGAATGGTGCATAGTTTTCCCTAACCATGCACTAATTGAAAACAAGCCTAGAAACTCAAAAATTCCCCACACCACCTAAAAACACAATTTTTTTTAAAAATTCAATTATTTTCAAGAAAGTAAGTACTTAAAAATGAAATCAATGTGTGAAAATTATCCCCACATAATACTTTCTATCCCCATAAAGTCAAGATAAATGAGACCAATTAAGGAAAATTTGAGGCAAATCTCCCTCATTATCATTTATCATTCCCACATCTCATGATTATCTCTTATATACTAACATAACACATAGACTAATAAAATATACTACCCATGCATGAATTTATCATAAGAATTGACAATATGGATAGATTTCTCGAAAAGTGACATATCTGATTCCAAATAAAGATATTAACAATTAAAAAAACGGGAAGGGAAAAGATGAAACTTATTAAGCTAATACACATATAATACATCATCGATCAATGCCAAATGAGATGGGAAATCCAACTGATAAGATAACTTTCTGTTCTGATCGGTGATCTCAAATGGTCCCATCTATCTCAAAACGTAATTCCCTTATTTCCTAATTATATAGTGATCCAAACTAAAATGAGTTTTTTTTAAATCCCAATATCAAATAGAGAATTATCAAGGATGAAACCAATAATCTACATAATATTTACAACAACTATGAGCAGCCACCAACTGTTGACGTATAACATGAAACATTACGGAAGTATCCTGAATAAGGATTGGTCTAACAAGAGAAGGTTTTCTTACCATAAGAAAATATTTGACCTTCAAGGGATTCTGTAAGTATCCTTTAAGGGATTAATTTTAATGGATAAATGTTAACTATTTTTATAAGAAAATTCAACCATTCTAAAGTGGATATCTAAAGTACCTCTAAAGTCTATGAAAAAAACATAAAGAATATCATCCTAAATATTAATAGAAGAATCCATATATCCATTTGTATGAGGATGGTATGTTGTACTTGAATTCATAACCTATTTAATTTTGGAGGTCTTTCCAAAACTGAGAGGTAAACCATGTGTTCCTATCGAATATAATAGCATATGAAACCCCATGAAACATCATGATCTCTTTCACGTATATCTTTCCCAAATCTTATACCTTTTTGGTGTATGAAATTAGAATAAAATGGGTATACATGGTCAACCAATGGATCACCAAAAATATTACATTCTTTACTCATGGAGTATATGGTAGTCTAATATTGAAATCCATGGAAACTTCATCCCACTTCCAAACGTAAATATGAAGAGGTTAAAGAATACCGGAATGATTTTTGTGATTAGCCTTGATTTGTTGGAAAGAATGGCAATAAGACACAAATTTATGTATTTCATGATCAATAAATAGCCTCTAGAACTAATGTTTCATGTCATAATACATCTTTTTAGTTACTAGGTAAATTACCCACTATGAAAAATGAAAATCCTACATCACAAAATTTCTCATAGTTATAGGGACAACATAGTGTATCCTAAAGAAAATAACTCCTTCTATAGAGAGAGACTATTTACTGAGGGTCTTTCCACCATATAATGAATTCTAGATACTCCCAAACTCTTTAACTCGTGTCTTCTCTCGATGAATCTACTCAAGAAGAGATGACATAGACTGGTCATTAGCTAGAAAAATATTGATCTCTTATTCTATCACATTCAGTTGTATTTGGGAAAATTGTCCTATAAGTCCCCATTCATTCATTGACTCTATCACAACTTGAGAAGGAATTTTTCTACTAAGAGAATCAATATAAATATTCCCCTTTCATGGAGTGTAAGTGATATTGAAGTCAAAGGTCTAAAGGTACTCCATCAAATCACTTATGCCTGAGGCGTAATTCATTGAAATAAAAATTATTAATTAAACTCTTATAATTAGAATAGATTGTGAGAAATTTCCCAAAACATTAATGTATCCAACAATTAATAGAATGCATAAATAATATGAGTTCTTGTTCATGAGTGGGGTAATTATTCTCATGAGGTTGAAGCTAATGAATGACATATACGACCACATTATCTCCCTAGATCAAAACCTATCACATTTCTACACCCAAGGAATCACCACAAACTACACATCACTATCTGAATTCTAGAAATATCAAAACAGAAGACGAGGTTAGATGTTTTTTCAATTTAGTAAATGAATTTTCAACATAGAATCCCACAATAATTTCACCCCTTTTCAGTTAATAGAATCTAATAATGATGAAATTTTCAAGAAATCTTTTACGAGTCACTAATAATATCATTCCAAACCTAAGAATATTTGAATATCAAAGACATCCCATTGATCTTAATAAGACGAGAAACCTTTCACATTCTGAAGATAAACTAAGAAACCTTTTCTTAAAACCACATGTTTTAATAACATAACCTCATGAATCTAGAAATGTAATTTACATAATTTATCAAAAATATGGATATCTCTCAAGATTATCAAAAAAATTAGGTGAAGATCTTGATCTTTATTAGATCTTGAATAAACCATAATATCATCCATAATTACAATGATAAAGGAATCAGCATATTGGGGGAATATTTGATTCATAAAATTCATGGAAACTAAAGGAGAGTTAGTCAGGGAAAACGACATCACAAGATATTCAAAGTGGCCATACCTGTACCTAAAAATGGTCATCAGAATATTCAATTCTTTAACTATGAGATGGTGATATCCATAGAGAAGTTAAATTTTTGAAAAAAAATTTTCTCCTTTAAACTAGTCAAACAAGTCATAGATATGGGTTAAATGATACTTATTCTTAATTGTAACTCAGTTAAACTTCTAATAATCATCACAAAGACAAAGAGTTCCATCATCATTATTAGAAAAAATAATAAGAGATAGCCAATGTGATACACTAGGATGAATGAAACATTTCACCTCTAAATCATTTAATTGAATATTATACTCTTTCAATTAAATGGTTCTATGTGATAATACAGAATAGATATCTGTTCAGTTCTAAGAACTTTATAAATCGAGAAATCCACCTCTATTTATGGAGGAAAACTAGAAAAGTCATTCGTAAACACCTCAGGAAATTCCATGATCACTAAAGGTAACTCACAAACTGAGGGCTCATCTCCAAATTAAATTGAGAAAAAAATACCATTCATCCATGTCCTTGTAGAGGGGGTCCAGATCAAATAGTCCTTAGTTACCACTCTCCATGAAATAACCAAGATCTCCCATCAGAGGAAATAAAGGAAAACCACTGATGATTAAAATCAATTCAATATTAATGGGAGATGAACCAATCTGTCCTAATAATTAAATCAAATAGGTCTAAGTTTAGAACTGGGAAACTAGATCAACTTCAATCATTAAGAAAGAACATGTGAAACATTATAAACCCTACTCCTAAATGTTCCTAAAAGGAATAACTATATCCATCACATGAGTCATGAATTTCTTTGGAAATATTAAAATATTGAAAAAATGATTTGATATGAAAAAGTGGGAGGAACCAATATAAAATAAAGTATTCGCTAAATATTAATAAATAAAAATAGTAACTCTCACTATTGAAGTACCTGCATCACTTTCCACCAAATACTGTTCTGCTGCGTGTAACTGCTTCATTCCCGAGGCCTATGTCTAGAACCGTCTTAACTTTGATACATCCAATTACACCACATGGTATGGTTAACTCAAAACATAACTAGGAGTAGAAAGATCCTGCTTTATATTCTAAAAGTTACCTCATAATCCACTTGAATTATAGATCTTCATAGGTGTGGGGGAAAAGTCTCTAGTATTCCTTGTCTTTCCACACAAAGAAAAAGTCATATAACTACTGTTTACTTCTGCCAATGGTTTGGAGTTATCCCACTACTAAGAGCCTCTAAAACCTCCATTTTTAGTTTCATTCCAATTTATATTATTTTTGTGAGAGGTTATAAAATTACCATTAAGATGGAGAGTAATTCCAACCGACCTTGAATTTTTTTCCTAGTCAATCTATCCCATCAATGTTATATCAACCACCTCAGTATAAGAGGAAAACTTTATCATGAATACTTGATAATTGATATCTACTCACTAGACTATCTAGAAACTCTAAGACTTTAAACCATCATTATATACCACCTTTGGAGGAAAATAGAATAGCTTAGAAAAATGGTTGGTATACTCCATCATAGTTCAATCACTCTCTGGGGAGGTAAGGAACTCTATGGATTTATCCGTCTTTAATTTTTAGGGTAATATTATTGAAAAAATATGGTCTTAAAGTCCTTCTACTCCAAACATTCATGTTGTTTTTGTAGAACAAATATGCCCCCACCTTTTTCTAGGGCCCTCAATCATAAAGGTAACAATTTTTACCATAATAAAATATAGAGTTTTTGATATATTAGTATTTTCCATACTTATTTTAATGTAAAACATATTTTTTAGACAAGTTAAATGATTAATATTATTGGTATTTTATTGTTTTTATGTTTTTTGGTAGGAAAAAAAGTTTGATCAAAAATAAACTAAAAGAGATGAATATAGTGACCTGAAAAAACTTTTAATCCCAGCAATTCATAGCACAACATTACACCAAATTAGTAACGGTGGATTTAAGATGTCTTAAAGTCAAGGAAAAATCAAATAATAACTCCCAACCCCATTAATGAAGAACCAAACCGATTCATAGAGAAAAAAGTTTGAAAACAACATTAAACATCATGTATGTTATTCATGATGAGTTAATTGATGGAATATAATATGTTAAACATGTTTTAAAAAATTATAACCCACACATTACACATCATGAATCACATAAATAATGTGAAAAACTCAAACACAACCTAGAAATGCTAATTTATAGAGATTTTTTGGTGGAAAAACCTTTTAAACAACTCATGAAGACCCTTTATGACATGAGACCTATTAATTATCCATATATGACACCTATATTTCCTTCCAAGTCCTATAAATAAAAGGTGGGGGGTTGATAGAGGATCCGATTAATGGGGACGCTCTGGTTGATGGTGTGCTTCTATACTACAATTATTATTTTTATTTTATCTTCTTTATTTATTATGTTGTTTACCCTCTCCCAAATCAACTCGACATCCCCATCCATGGAGGGGTAGTTTTCTATGAGTGATCGGGAAAGTGGGAGGCTGGAACTATGTGAATTTCTTGAGTTTTTGTGTTATAATAAAATAAAATCCTTTCTTCTTTCTATACATGGTTTAAATTTTTAATTTTAGTTTTAAATTCCAAATGTGGTTACGTTAGGTTTTTATTTTGTTAATTTTAATTGTCTTGTTAAATGATCCATTTCTCCCTCCACCCAATTATTTTCTATATACGGTTGAAAAAATTAGGGTTGGGTGGTGAGTGCTCAACGATCATCAACATGTGTGTAAAATTGTAAGTGAAAAATATTGGTTTATTAGGGAAAAACTATTCTTAGATAGTAATTTACTTAATTAATCAAGAGAAACCGCTACAACTCCACACACATAACAAGGATGGTAGACCAACCTGAGGTTTCAGATAATAATACTCTTATCATAACTATCTGGCCAAGGGGGAGAGGGGACTCGATAGATGAATCTCTCTCCTACCATCTAGAAGAACAAAAAGGGTTAATATTTGGAAACCATGATATAATGACACTATATATATCCAAACCCAATCCATTCACCACATTTTTCAATTGTTTTAAAATCCATTATACCAATTCTCTCCGTACTCTCAATTTCTCAAAATTAATTTAAACGAACTTTTCATAAAATCAACAACAATTGAAAACCTTGTTTGGTGTTCACTCCTCCTTCAGGTAAAACTTAAGGGTTAACTCTTATACTATAATTAGGTAATAAAAAAATTATTTCACCATAACACATGATAGTCATGCATCAAACCTGGTGCTAATTCTGGGGAGGTAATGCCTTAAAACATGATTGTTTTTAAAAAATTTGAATGACTCATAGTTCAACTGACCATTTAATTTTATTTTATATTGAAATATAATGAACACTAACCTAATAATGAATAAAATTTACAAATAGATTTTTATGAAATAATCCTCTCATATTCAAGTGACACTCTTAGTGTTCACTAAAAATTTAACGTTATGGAATACAATAAAAACCAAACCCTACATGATCCATGCATGCCTCAATTCATGAATCAAAATAACCAACTAATTGTTATTACTACCCAAAATGACTTCAAATTTCATGTCAATATGATTCTAGTTCTGGCAAAGTTTCATGGTCTTGTAGGAGAAGACCCGAATCAATATATTAAATAATTTGGCTATGTTTTCTCAAGATTTGAGCCGAGAGAAGAACCTAAAGACTAATTTAAGTGGAGGGAATTCCCTTTATCACTTGAAGTATTAGATAAGGAATGGTTTCAAAATATACAACCAAAGGTGATAAACAATTTGGAAGATCATAAAAGATACTTCATGAAAATACCCTTCCCCATATCTAGAAGTACGAAAATAAAAAAAAGATTTATGCCATATGAAAATCAATTGGAGAAACCTCTTTGAGTAATTGGAGTAATTCAATAATATCTGTAACACCCCAGGTAAATAAAGAATATGACATTTTCATATTTATCCATATTTGTGAATAAAGTATTAATATGACTTTAAAGGGGACTCTATGCTCGATGGCGTACCCAACACGCAACAACGAGTTTCTTGGGAATATTACGTTGCACTCTAATAATAAAATAATATTATTTTAAATGGTAGTTAACATGTAGTCGTTGTAATGGAGGGAATGGATAGAAATAACTAAAATATGATTATATATTTTTTTAAAGGTTTTTACATTTATACAATAAAAGAAAAAGTCTTAAAATACAGAAAGAATTCAATTTTAGGCGTATATGCCCTAGTTTTCACTAAAGGTTCACTTGTCGCCTTTTGATGGAGAATCGTCGTTAAATATAGTTTTGATCACTCTTATAAATTCTTTTGGACCAAATAAAACTATTATTAAGAATCGGGACATCAAATTTTACTTTGTGTAATTTTTTGGTATCTTTCCAATAAAGTTCATTTTTTAATGAATAGTGTAAAATGTTGTGTTTTAATTCAAAACCTCTTTTTCATCTAATTTATTTATATGATTAGATAATATTTTGAATTGGTTTTAAAGTGAAATTAGAAAATATTTTTACCATTAAATCCAATAGTGGTCGTTGGAATTAATTTCACTTTGAAATCGGACTTAAACTAGTGTCAATCTTTTGATACTTATTGTTTCATAAAAACACGCTATTTGTCATGACAGCGGGAATTAATTATTAAATTAATTAATGTGACTTATATGTTTTGAATTTTGTAAAAAGGACTTCATTTTTGAATTCAGAATATCAAATATAGCTTAGGGTGAATTTTTGGGATTTTTCTGAAAAACTTCAATTTTTGATGAATAGTGAAACCACTAAGTGGAACTTATAAAAACTGATTTTAAGTTTAAATGAAATTTTTCCGTCATTGTGTTTTGATTTTCAAAAATCCGACATACATGGTTGTCATTAAAAAGTAAAATGTGTTTCAATGAGATTAAAATAATTTTTTGGTGAATAGTAATTTATTAGGTTTTTTATCGCGATTAGAGGTAATTAGTGTAATTTAAGGTAAAAATGATATTATAAGAATGTGAAAACACCATGACACTTGTCCTACACCTATTGGGTGAGTCATGGAAGACCAAGACAAGCCATGGGCCAACTTGGGGACCCCATGGAGCCACTTTAGTTGGAAAATGACAATAATATATTTTTATTTAATGTTAAAATTAAATTGACACAAACATGAGTTGTTTTACTAAAATAGTTTTTAAGTGGGGTTACACAACTCAAAATTTTGAATATAAATAGTCATGGGAAAGATAAAAATATTTCCTACATAATAGTATTTTTTTTATATTTTTTAGACATTAAATAAATTAAATTATTTATGACATCATAATGATGCAGCGATGACATCATTATCTGACGATTTAAATAAAATGAGAAGATAATGTAAACTCTATGACCTACACATGTCCAAAACTTATTGGATGGGTGTATTTAGAACCCTTATAACCTTATCCACGAATTATATCAATGTGGGACCTTTTAAAACCGAAACACATTTTCAAATAAAGTAATATTTCTTACTTTCCAAAAGTGCCCCTCCTCTCCTCTTATAAAAGGCCCCCACCTCTACCTCATTTCACACACTCCTCAAGCCTTTGGCTCGGCCAACCCCAGCCCATGTACTCTCTCCACATCCCTCTACTCATCCTAGGGGATTCCCTTTGGGAATAATCCTTTCAAAGGAAGCCTTTAGGCTCAAATGAAAAGGAGTTACACTTTTAAAGGCAATTAATTCTGTCATGTTCATTTGTTTTATTTTGCTTCTCCAACCCCCTAAACTCTATTTATTTACTTCTTTTGTAACATCACCAGTATCCTAAATATACTAGGATGTTTTTATAATATTTATTCGAGCTACACCTTCACACAACTACATCAAATGGTTAAAGAACATACGGTTTCCGTGGATGGCGAAATTGTGCCTCCCGAAACGATGATTGTTCAATACTCATTTAACACCTTCAAAGGTGGCCATTATGATGTCACTATTTTCATATATGATATATAATATGTTTATGTTTTACTTATGCTTCTGTATTTTTCATTTGTGTCTTACCTTTATGGCTTCCATTATGGGTATACGCGATATCTTCATTTAAGGAAATGCGGACTACCGCCCCCTCAAAGTGATTTGATTCGTTAAATACCATATGTGGGACATATAAAGGATGGAACTATGATATTATATATGATATTATACTGGAATTATAATATACCTTTATATCATTGTTATTCCATTCTATAAAATACAAAATAGAAATGAAAGTAGCGTTCATGCGTACGTACAGCTTACCGTCTCCATGAACGGTGCATTTCATTTCTTTCCTATAAATGATTATGTAATGTTATAAATGCATGCATGTACAGGATATATATTACATATATGATATCTACATCATGAATAAAATTCTGGATATAATAAACTTTTTGCCACACGAACAACATGTAATTGTAAGAAGTCCACTTTCGACTTAAGAACCAAATATCGGCAAAACAAATATTATTAACTTAAATGATTAAATAATGTTTATAACATGTCAATAATTGATATAAAAGGAATAATGAACTTGGAAAAGGATCTTAAGAAAGTATAAATTAACTCAAGTTTATTATTCAGGATGTTAAAGAACGATCGAGTCAAGTCGGACCCGAGGTAAGGTATCCTACTCCTCTGTTTCTTTTTAAGTACACACTTTTATGACATTCCTTTTAAAGCTCGTCTTTCTTGTTATTGGGATGATATTTTATATTACACTTACTGTAATTTTTATGTTCATGTGATGAGAGACCCTATTCTCTCTCATCAATCCATTTTGGATGTTTTGAGTGGCGCCGTTAGGCTGCCGACCTTTCGTAAGAGATCTAACCTCTCTCTTTCTTTTTAAGTACTCTCCTTTATGTCACTTCTTTTAAGCTCCTATTTGTAATGTTGGGGGATGTTCTTTTATATTCCTATTTCTGTTCATTTTATTGTAATGTGATGAGATACCCTATTTGATCTCATCAATCCATATTCGGATGTTTTATGTGGCGCCGTTAGGCTGCCGAGTTTTCGTAAGGGATTTTTCATCTCACTTTTATTCCAGTGAGATTTATGCTACATTTGCCACAAATTGCATTGAGTGGTGTATGTACTGCCCATTATTCTACTCTTTGTGTAATATACTTTCATTTATGAGTATTTACATCAATGATCTATTGTCCTTCTTTCATGGGGTGTATGTTTTGAAAGATACCCAAGTCGGTAAGGGAACCTTTCACCATCCTCTTTTTTAAAAGACTTCTTTTGTTGGGTCTTTTAATTTACATATTGTTATGTTGGGATATGTTCTCATATATCTTTATTGATGTAAATTTTATGTCTAAGTGATGAGATACACTTTTTATCTCTCATCAACCCATTTTGATGTGATGCCGTTAGGCTGTCAAGCGAACTTTTTAACCCAATTTCGATTTCTTTGGGTTCAACATGTAGTCATTCAATATGTCATCCAATGAATATGTGTGAATGACCTTTTATTGTTGTACACATAATATCCACTTATATTGGGTGTATTTATATTTTTCACACATATTTTTGAGATTGATTTGTCCTTAATTTAGGGATACCTTCTTTATAAGGGATTTCATCACATTTGACTTTTCTATTGAGGGTTCATTGTTGTTATGCACCAATTCACTCTTATATGGTGTATATACTGTCCTTTGAAGTATTATATCATGAATCCATTTATTCTCATGATATTATAATGTTCTTACTAAATTTTATTCCTCAATTATTGTATTCAAGTGTCTCTAATTTTGGTAAAACCCCTTTAACCAAAATATCGTTTTAAATGTTTTAATTATTTGTTCTTATTAATATCCATGTTTTCAAAATGGTTTTAAGGATTTATTTATATGGATATTAATGGTTTAAAATTTTAATCTTCAAGGTGGTATGGGACACTTTGATTCAAAAATGTCTTTATTAAATGTTTTAAATGGTTTTGGAAATGGTTTCTTTTTGAAAAGATTCATTATTTCAATATACTAAAATGTTATATTGTGATTGAAATGTGGAAATGTTATGTTTCCTTTATGCATGTTTTATGTGACACATTTATGTTATGGTTCTTGGGAATTGTTATGAAAACGGGTGGTTCCGTGATAAACTAAGGGCGGGTGAGCCCGATATAGCTCTCCAATTCATTGGGTAACGCGAAGGAGTGAAACATTAAGGTTTCTCCGAAGAGATTTAGGGAATATACTGTGATGGGTATTCCAAACGTAACCAAGAGGGTTACTCCCTATGTAGGAATGTTATTAATGCCTCAAGTTACCTTTATGTCTTATTTTTTCTATGATTTATTCATGCTTTGATATGCCTATGTTTTATGGGTAAAGTGTGATTTCATTCTAATATATATATGAACTCATGTTTCCCTTCCATATTTTTATAACTCATACTGAGCTTTTTATGCTCATCCCAAGTTTTGGAAATGTTTTTCACAGGTCAAGGGAAAGGTACATGATGCGATGATAGTGTCAAGGATGTGTCAAGAAAGAATCCGTGTTATATTTTAAATATGTTTCCGCTGATGGGAAGAATGAATACTGTCTTTTATGTAACCACTTTGTTTAAATGTGGAATGTAATGCAAGTTTCATGATCTAATTCTCTAAAACTGTAAACCTGAAAAGATCCTCAATGTGTAATCTTGTAATAACTCAAGATTAAGTAAGGTTTAAGGCTGGGGCCTTAATGTTGGTATCAAAGGTCGGTTTAGACAACTTTAGGGATTAGGAGTTTTTGTGAGGCACATGATCAGTCCCTATAACTATTATTTCAGTTAAATCCTTGTTTTAAAACTTTTTTTTCAGGTCAAGTAAAGTCGGTTACGAATGGAAGGAGGAGGATCTCAAACGACATTCTTATCTCTTCCTGATGACATGCTTGCAATAATTATTGCAAAGTCATCTTCGGATGATTGTGAAACTTTTTCTAGCATACAACTCACTTGCAAGAATTTGTTTGAGATATCAAACACCTCCGCTATACCTCGTTATCATCGTGGATCATGGGTTGTTTTTAGAAAAATACTATTTTCACAATATTCTCATGTTTTCAAGAGAGGTAAATATTATCAAGGTATTTTCAAATATTTTACCTTATCACAATAATTTGAAGCATATTATGATTTTCAAAATGGTGCTGAGGAAGGAGACCCTTGCGCAACCTATTTATATTTGCTTTTAAAATATAGTCTCACATCACATACTTATGGTATTTTAAAAGGACCAATGATAGAAAGTTTCAACTCAATTTCGGTCCGACTATTTTTTAGAAATCATGTTTTATAAGATGTTTTGGAATTATATGTCATACATGATTATTTTCCAAAACTGTTTTTCTGTGAACACCCATATGACCCATGTTGCACGAGGTGTATTTGGATGGAGGAAGCAAATGATTTTTAAGGATCTCTAAATCATTGTTGTAATGCATGGGACTTCTACCTTTGTGAGAAAGATGACAATGAAACTGAGTGGATGCCATGATCAAGGTATGATGTTATTCATTTTGGGAATTGTTTTATTTTATCTTATGGTGGTGAAATAAGACATCAAGAATTAAGGTGTTGAGATCATAATGAATTTGGATGAAAATTAAAGGTATAAGGAAACTATTGAGGTTAAAACATGTTAGGGTTATTTTTGGAGTTTTATAAAAAGGACAACATGCAGACCGTGTGACAACCTATTGCATCGGACAAAGCTGCGGGAATCGAACCCACAAAAAAGTGCAATTGGTATTTATCGCCTACCACTGGACTACGTGAAGTCCTTGGTTAGTTGGACTTATTCTTTTTAGTTATATGATTTTATGAATTAAGAGTAAGTTTATTTTGGGTTATTTATGAAAATGATTAACCTATCATGGAGGATATGTGATTAGGTTAATTACTTTTCAATACAAGACTTTAGGAGCAACTGATGTTGTTTGGAGATAAATGTTACGATTTACCTTGGAAGACTATGTGAGTAAATCCTTCAAATATTTGGGTTTAAATCTTATATTGGTTTACTTTGAAGAATTTTATGGACAAATTGTTTATCGGATGATCCTTGTTGAACTTTGGGTTTTGTTTGACAAATTTTGGAGATTAAGAATAGATTTTCTTTTTATAAAGGGTTATCCTTTTCTGGATTATCCGATCTTGTACTAGCCTGCTTGGTTTTGGTTAATGTCTAAAGACATGGGAAGTATGTAGTTCTATTTTGTGGATTAGGTGATTCTCTAGAAGTTGATTATAGTACTCTTAATGCGAACAAGTCTCCCTAAATACATGTCTTTTGGAAAAAATATGAGTTTGATTAAGGAATCTAGTAAAAGTTGCAAGTCAACATGATAAGTGATTATGTTTCCTTATGAATAAAATTCCTCAATAAAAGTAACATAAAACAAAAATGTTGTCTATTAACTTTTCCTATTGGGGAACCCAACACCGTTTAACCCATCACAAGTTTGTGATTTTCTTATTGTTAACTTTCTCCTAAAAATGTTTTCTATCACTCTCCATCAGAACACGACCCTATGTTTTCTCCTCCATGTCTATGTTTTCCTACATGGAGTCCTCGTATGGGTTAACTCGGGTGACCTCTGTACTTATCTTTCTTTATTTTAAAGTGATTGTTTACCAACTCTTGTTCTGATGTGGGACTTTAAAAGATGTTTCCAAGCTCAATTTTTTAAAATTGCGAGGACGCAATTCCCAAAAGGGGGGAAGGATGTAACACCCCAGGTAAATAAAGAATATGACATTTTCATATTTATCCATATTTTTGAATAAAGTATTAATATGACTTTAAAGGGGACTCTATGCTCGATGGCGTACCCAACACGCAACAACGAGTTTCTTGGGAATATTACGTTGCACTCTAATAATAAAATAATATTATTTTAAATGGTAGTTAACATGTAGCCGTTGTAAAGGCAGGAATGGATATAAATTACTAAAATATGATTATATATGTTTTTAAATGTTTTTACATTTATACAATAAAAAATAAAGGCTTAAAATACGGAAAGAATTCAATTTTAGGCGTATATGCCCTAGTTTTCACTAAAGGTTCACTTGTCACCTTTTGATGGCGAACCGTCGTTAAATATAGTTTTGATCACCCTTATACATTCTTTTGGACCAAATAAAACTCTTATTGAGAATCGGGACATCAAATTTTACTTTGTGTAATTTTTTGGTATCTTTCCAATAAAGTTTATTTTTTTAATGAATAGTGTAAAATGTTGTGTTTTAATTCAAAAACACTTTTTAATCTAATTTATTTATATGATTAAATAATATTTTGAATTGGGTTTAAAGTGAAATTAGAAAATATTTTTACCATTAAATCCAATAGTGGCCGTTGGAATTAATTTCACTTTGAAATCGGACTTAAACTAGTGTCAATCTTTTGATACTTATTGTTTCATAAAAACACACTATTTGTCATGACAGCGGAAATTAATTATTAAATTAATTAATGTGACTTATATGTTTTGAATTTTGTAAAAAGGACTTTTTTTTTGAATTCAGAATATCAAATATAACTTAGGGTGAATTTTTTGGATTTTTCTGAAAAACTTCAATTTTTGATGAATAGTGAAACCACTAAGTGGTACTTATAAAAACTGATTTTCCGTTTAAATGAAATTTTGCCGTCATTGTGTTTTGATTTTAAAAAATCCGACATACATGGTTGTCATTAAAAAGTAAAATGTGGTTCAATGAGATTAAAATAATTTTTTGGTGAATAGTAACTTATTAAGTTTTTAATCGCGATTAGAGGTAATTACTGTAATTTAAGGTAAAAATGATATTATAAGATTGTGAAAACACCATGACACTTGTCCTACACCTATTGGGTGAGTCATGGCCGACCAATACAAGCCATGGGCCAACTTGGGGACCCCATGGAGCCACTTTAGTTGGAAAATGACAATAATATATTTTTATTTAATGTTAAAATTAAATTGACACAAACATGAGTTGTTTTACTAAAACAATTTTTAAGTGGGGTTACACAAGTCCAAATTTTGATTATAAATAGTCATTGGAAAGATAAAAATATTTCCTACATAATAGTATTTTTTTTATAATTTTTAGACATTAAATAAATTAAATTATTTATGACATCATAATGATGCATGGATGACATGATTATCTGACGATTTAAATAAAATGAGAAGATAATGTAAACTCTATGACCTACACATGTCAAAAACTTATTGTATGGGTGGATTTCTAACCCTTATAACCTTATACACGAATTATATCAATGTATGACCTTTTAAAACCGAAACACATTTTCAAATAAAGTAATATTTCTTACTTTCCAAAAGTGCCCCTCCTCTCCTCTTATAAAAGGCCCCCACCTCTACCTCATTTCACACACTCCTCAAGCCTTTGACTCAGCCAACCCCTGCCAATTTACTCTCTCCACATCCCTCTCCTCATCCTAGGGGATTCCCTTTGGGCAGAATCCTTTCAAAGGAAGCCTTTAGGCTCAAATCAAAAGGAGTTACACTTTTAAAGGTAATTCATTCTCTCATGTTCATTTGTTTTATTTTGCTTCTCCAACCCCCTAAACTCTTTTTATTTACTTCTTTTGTAACATCACCAGTCTCTTAAATATACTAGGATGTTTTTATAAGATTTATTCGAGCTACACCTTCACACAACTACATCAAATGGTTAAAGAACATACGGTTTCCGTGGATGGCGAAATTGTGCCTCCCGAAACGATGATTGTTCAATACTCATTTAACACCTTCAAAGGTGGACATTATGATGTCACTATTTTTATATATGATATATAATATGTTTATGTTTTACTTATTCTTCTTTATTTTTCATTTGTGTCTTACCTTTATGGCTTCCATTATGGGTATACGAGATATCTTCATTTAAGGAAGTGCGGACTACCGCCCCCTCAAAGTGATTTGATTCATTAAATACCATATGTGGGATGTATAAACGATGGAACTATGATATTATATATGATATTATACTGGAATTATAATATACCTTTATATCATTGTTATTCCATTCTATAAAATACGAAATAGAAATGAAAGTAGCGTTCATGCGTACGTACGGCTTACCGTCTCCATGAACGGTGCATTTCATTTCTTTCCTCTAAATGATTATGTAATGTTATAAATGAATGTATGTACTGGATATATATTACATATATGATATATACATCATGAATACAATTCTGGATATAATAAACTTTTGGCCACACGAACAACATGTAATTGTAAGAAGTCCACTTTCGACTTAAGAACCAAATATCGGCAAAACAAATATTAGTAACTTAAATGATTAAATAATGTTTATAACATGTAAATAATTGATATAAAAGGAATAATGAACTTGGAAAAGGAGATTAAGCAAGTAGAAATTAACTCAAGTTTATTATTCCGGACGATAAAGAATGATCGATTCAAGTCGGACCCGAGGTAAGGGATCCTACTCCTCTCTTTCTTTTTAAGTACACACTTTTATGTCATTCCTTTTAAAGCTCATATTTCTTGTTATTGGGATGATATTTTATATTACACTTACTGTAATTTTTATGTTCATGTGATGAGAAACCATATTCTCTCTCATCAATTCGTTTTGGATGTTTTGAGTGGCGCCGTTAGGCTGCCGAACTTTCGTAAGAGATCTAACCTCTCTCTTTCTTTTTAAGTACTCTCCTTTATGTGACTTCTTTTAAGATCCTCTTTGTAATGTTGGGGGATGTTCTTTTATATTCCTCTTTCTGTACATTTTATTGTAATGTGATGAGATACCCTATTTTATCTCATCAATCCATATTCGGAAGTTTTATGTGGCGCTGTTAGGCTGCCGAGTTTTCGTAAGGGATTTTTCATCTCACTTTTATTCCCGTGAGATTTATGCTACATTTGGAACAAATTCCATTGAGTGGTGTATGTACTGCCCATTATTCTACTCTTTGTGTAACATACTTTCGTTTATGAGTATTTACATCAATGATCTATTGTCCTTCTTTCATGGGGTGTATGTTTTGAAAGATACCCAAGTCGGTAAGGGAACCTTTCACCATCCTCTTTTTTAAAAGACTTCTTTTGTCGGTTCTTTTAATTTACATATTGTTATGTTGGGATATGTTATTATATATCCTTATTGATGTAAATTTTATGTCTAAGTGATGAGATACACTTTTTATCTCTCATCAACTCATTTTGATGTGATGTCGTTAGGCTGTCAAGGGAACTTTTTAACCCAATTTCGATTTCTTTGGGTTCAACATGTAGTCATTGAATATGTCATCCATTGAATATGTGTGAATGACCTTTTATTGTTGTACACTTAATATCCACTTATATTGGGTGTATTTATATTTTTCACACATATTTTTGAGATTGATTTGTCCTTAATTTAGGGATACCTTCTTTATAAGTGATTTCATCACATTTGACTTTTCTATTGAGGGTTCATTGTTGTTATGCACAAATTCACTCTTATATGGTGTATATACTGTCCTTTGAAGTATTATATCACGAATCCATTTATTCTCATGATATTATAAAGTTCTGACTAAATGTTATTCCTCAATTATTGTATTCAAGTGTCTCTAATTTTGGTAAAACCCCTTTAACCAAAATATTGTTTTAAATGTTTTAATTATTTGTTCTTATTAATATCCATGTTTTCAAAATGGTTTTAAGGATTTATTTATATGGATATTAATGGTTTAAAATTTTAATCTTCAAGGTGGTATGGGACACTTTGATTCAAAAATCTCTTTATTAAATGTTTTAAATGGTTTTGGAAATGGTTTCTTTTTGAATAGATTCATTATTTCAATATACTAAAATGTTATATTGTGATTGAAATGTGGAAATGTTATGTTTCCTTTATGCATGTTTTATGTGAAACATTTATGTTATGGTTCTTGGGAATTGTTATAAAAACGGGTGGTTCCGTGATAAACTAAGGGCAGGTGAGCCCGATATAGCTCTCCAATGCATTGGGTAACGCGAAGGAGTGAAACATTAAGGTTTCTACGAAGAGATTTTGGGAATATACTGTGATGGGTATTCCAAACGTAACCAAGAGGGTTACTCCCTATGTAAGAATGTTATTAATGCCTCAAGTTACCTTTATGTCTTATTATTTCTATGATTTATTCATGCTTTGATATGCCTATGTTTTATGGGTAAAGTGTGATTTCATTCTAATATATATATGAACTCATGTTTCCTTTCCATATTTTTATAACTCTTACTGAGCTTTTTATGCTCATCCCAAGTTTTTGAAATGTTTTTCACAGGTCAATGGAAAGGTACATGATGTGATGTTAGTGTCAAGGATGTGTCAAGAAAGAATCTGTGTTATATTTTAAATATGTTTCCGCTGATGGGAAGAATGAATATTGTCTTTTATGTAACCACTTTGTTTAAATGTGGAATGTAATGCAAGTTTCATGATATAATTCTCTAAAACTCTAAACCTGAAAAGATCCTCAATGTGTAATCTTGTAATAACTCAAGATTAAGTAAGGTTTAAGGCTGGGGCCTTAAAGTTGGTATCAAAGGTCGGTTTAGACAACTTTAGGGATTAGGAGTTTTTGTGAGGCACATGATCAGTCCCTATAACTATTATTTCAGTTAAATCCTTGTTTTAAATTTTTTTTTTCAGGTCAAGTAAAGTCGGTTACGAATGGAAGGAGGAGGATATCAAACGACATTCTTATCTCTTCCTGATGAGATGCTTGCAGTAATTATTGCAAAGTCATCTTCGGATGATTGTGAAACTTTTTCTAGCATACAACTCACTTGCAAGCATTTGTTTGAGATATCAAACACCTCCGCTATACCTCGTTATCATCGTGGATCATGGGTTGTTTTTAGAAAAATACTATTTTCACAATATTCTCATGTTTTGAAGAGAGGTAAATATTATCAAGGTATTTTCAAATATTTTACCTTATCACAAGAATTTGAAGCATATTATGATTTTCAAAATGGTGCTGAAGAAGGAGACCCTTGCGCAACCTATTTATATTTGCTTTTAAAATATAGTCTCACATCACATACTTATGGTATTTTAAAAGGACCAATGATAGAAAGTTTCAACTCAATTTCGGTCCGACTATTTTTTAGAAATCATGTTTTATCAGATATTTTGGAATTATATGTCATACATGATTATTTTCCAAAACTGTTTTTCTGTGAACACCCATATGACCCATGTTGCACGAGGTGTATTTGGATGGAGGAAGAAAATGATTTTGAAGGATCTCTAAATCATTGTTGTAATGCATGGGACTTCTACCTACGTGAGCAAGATGACGATGAAACCGAGTGGACGCCATGATCAAGGTATGATGTTATTCATTTTGGGAATTGTTTTATTTTATCTTATGGTGGTGAAATAAGACTTCAAGAATTAAGGTGTTGAGATCATAATGAATTTGGATGAAAATTAAAGGTATAAGGAAACTATTGAGGTTAAAACTTGTTAGGGTTATTTTTGGAGTTTTATAAAAAGGACAACATGGAGACCTTGTGACAACCTGTCGCATTGGACAAAGCTGCGGGAATCGAACCCACAAAAAAAGTGCAACTGGTATTTATCGCCTACCACTGGACTACGTGAAGTCCCTGGTTAGTTGGACTTATTCTTTTTAGTTATATGATTTTATGAATTAATAGTAAGTTGATTTTGGGTTATTTATGAAAATGATTAACCTATCATGGAGGATATGTGATTAGGTTAATTACTTTTCAATACGAGACTTTAGGAGTAACTGATGTTGTTTGGAGATAAATGTTACGATTTAACTTGGAAGACTATGTGACTAAATCCTTCAAATATTTGGGTTTCAATCTTATATTGGTTTACATTGAATAATTTTATGGACAAATTGTTTATCGGATGATCCTTGTTGAACTTTGGGTTTTGTTTGACAAATTTTGGAGATTAATAATACAGTTTCTTTTTATAAAGGGTTATCCTTTTCTGGATTATCTGATCTTGTACTAGCTTGTTTGGTTTTTGTTAAAGTCTAAAGACATGGGAAGTATATAGTTCTATTTTGTGGATTAGGTGATTCTCTAGAAGTCGATTATAGTACTCTTAATGCGAACAAGTCTCCCTAAATACTTGTCTTTTGGAAAAAATATGAGTTTGATTAAGGAATCTAGTAAAAGTTGAAAGTCAACATGATAAGTGATTATGTTTCCTTATGAATAAAATTCCTCAATAAAAGTAACTTAAAACAAAAACTTTTTCTATTAAATTTTCCTACTGGGGAACCCAACACCGTTTAACCCATCACAAGTTTGTGTTTTTCTTATTGTTAACTTTCTCCTAAACATGTTTTCTATCACACTCCATCAGAACACGACCCTATGTTTTCTCCTCCATGTCCAAGTTTTCCTACATGGAGTCCTCGTATGGGTTAACTCGGTTGACCTCTGTACTTATCTTTCTTTATTTTAAAGTGATTGTTTTACCGACTCTTGTTCTGATGTGGGACTTTCAAGGATGTTTCCAAGCTCAATTTTTTAAAATTGCGAGGACGCAATTCCCAAAAGGGGGGAAGGATGTAACACCCCAGGTAAATAAATAATATGACGTTTTCAAATTTATCCATATTTGTGAATAAAGTATTAATATGACTTTAAAGGGGACTCTATGCTCGATGGCGTACCCAACACGCAACAACGAGTTTCTTGGGAATCTTACGTTGCACTCTAATAATAAAATAATATTATTTTAAATGTTAGTTAACATGTAGCCGTTGTAATGGAAGGAATGGATAGAAATAACTAAAATATGATTATATATGTTTTTAAATGTTTTTACATTTATACAATAAAAGATAATGGCTTAAAATACGGAAAGAATTCAATTTTAGGCGTATATGCCCTAGTTTTCATTAAAGGTTCACTTGTCGCCTTTTGATGGAGAACCGTCGTTAAATATAGTTTTGATCACTCTTATAAATTCTTTTGGACCAAATAAAACTCTTATTAGGAATTGGGACATCAAATTTTACTTTGTGTAATTTTTTGGTATCTTTCCAATAAAGATCATTTTTTAATGAATAGTGTAAAATGTTGTGTTTTAATTCAAAACCTCTTTTTAATCTAATTTATTTATATGTTTAGATAATATTTTGAATTGGTTTTAAAGTGAAATTAGAAAATATTTTTACCATTAAATCCAATAGTGGTCTTTGGAATTAATTTCACTTTGAAATCAGACTTAAACTAGTGTCAGTCTTTTGATACTTATTGTTTCGTAAAAACACCCTATTTGTCATGACAGCGGGAATTAATTATTAAATTAATTAATGTGACTTATATGTTTTGAATTTTGTAAAAAGGACTTCATTTTTGAATTCAGAATATCAAATATATCTTAGGGTGAATTTTTGGGATTGTTCTGAAAAACTTCAATTTTTGATGAATAGTGAAACCACTAAGTGGTACTTATAAAAACTGATTTTCCATTTAAATGAAATTTTTCCGTCATTGTGTTTTGATTTTAAAAAATCTGACATACATGGTTGTCATTAAAAAGTAAAATGTGGTTCAATGAGATTAAAATAATTTTTTGGTGAATAGTAACTTATTAAGTTTTTAATCGCGATTAGAGGTAATTAGTGTAATTTAAGGTAAAAATGATATTATAAGAATTTGAAAACACCATGACACTTGTCCTACACCTATTGGATGAGTCATGGCCGACCAATACAAGCCATGGGCAAACATGGGGACCCCATGGAGCCACTTTAGTTGGAAAATGACAATAATATATTTTTATTTAATGTTAAAATTAAATTGACACAAACATGAGTTGTTTTACTAAATCAGTTTTTAAGTGGGGTTACACAAGTCCAAATTTAGATTATAAATAGTCATTGGAAAGATAAAAATATTTCCTACATAATAGTATTTTGTTTTATAATTTTTAGTCATTAAATAAATTAAATTATTTATGACATCATAATGATGCAGCGATGACGTCATTATCTGACGATTTAAATAAAATGAGAAGATAATTTAAACTCTATGACCTACACATGTCCAAAACTTATTGGATTGGTGGATTTCGAACCCTTATAACCTTATCCACGAATTATATCAATGTGGGACCTTTTAAAACCGAAACACATTTTCAAATAAAGTAATATTTCTTACTTTCCAAAAGTGCCCCCCCTCTCCTCTTATAAAAGGCCCCCACCTCTACCTCATTTCACACACTCCTCAAGCCTTTGGCTCAGCCAACCGCTGCCCATTTACTCTCTCCACATCTCTCTCCTCATCCTAGGGGATTCCCTTTGGGAATAATCCTTTCAAAGGAAGCCTTTAGGCTCAAATCAAAAGGAGTTACACTTTTAAAGGTAATTCATTCTCTCATGTTCATTTGGTTTATTTTGCTTCTCCAACCCCCTAAAATCTTTTTATTTACTTCTTTTGTAACATCACCGGTATCTTAAATATACTAGGATGTTTTTATAAGATTTATTTGAGCTACAAATTCACACAACTACATCAAATGGTTAAAGAACATACGGTTTCCGTGGATGGCGAAATTGTGCCTCCCGAAACGATGATTGTTCAATACCCATTTAACACCTTCAAAGGTGGCCATTATGATGTCACTATTTTTATATATGATATATAATATGTTTATGTTTTACTTATGCTTCTGTATTTTTCATTTGTGTCTTACCTTTATGGCTTCCATTATGGGTATACGCGATATCTTCATTTAAGGAAGTGCGGACTACCGCCCCCTCAAAGTGATTTGATTCGTTAAATACCATATCTGGGACGTATAAAGGATGGAACTATGATATTATATATGATATTATACTGGAATTATAATATACCTTTATATCATTGTTATTCCATTCTATAAAATACGAAATAGAAATGAAAGTAGCGTTCATGCGTACGTACGGCTTACCGTCTCCATGAACGGTGCATTTCATTTCTTTCCTCTAAATGATTATGTAATGTTATAAATGAATGCATGTACTGGATATATATTACATATATGATATCTACATTGTAACAGCCCGAGATTTTATGAAAAATATTCTTTTTATTTCACTAATGTCTTGTGTTGTACACGAAAAGGATCTTGCACAACACGCATCCTTGACTTGCCTTGCATTACACGAAATCGCGACCTTCCTCGATAGCGTGTGTAGTACGCAATAACGAGTTTCACTAAACAGCGATATGCTATTAAAATGTTATTAAAACTAGCCGTTATGAATAGTAATAACCACTTTTTGAAATTTTGTAAATTTTATTTTTCAAAATGGATTTCATTTTTGGATTCGGAATATCGAATTTAGCCTCAGGTGAAATTTTGGTACATTTCGGATAACTTTCATATTCTGATGAATAGTGAAAATTACTAAATTTTAATTAAAAACAACTTTTTTAATCGAAATAATTAATATTGATAAATTATTAATTTTAGTGGTTTTAAAGTTTATTTAGAATATATTTTTACAATTTAATACAATGTTGGTCATTGGATGTAATTTCACATTTAAACCAGACATAAACAAGTGTCAATCTTTTGATAGATATTGTTTCTTAAAAACACGCTATTTGTTTTAACAGCAGGATTTAATTATAAAATTAATTAATGCAACTTCTATGTTATGAATTTGGTAAAATAGACTTCATTTTTGAATTCGGAATATGAAATATAGCTTAGGATGAAATATTGGCATTTTTCTGAAAACCTTCATTTTTTTGATGAATAGTGAAACTACTAAGTGGTAGTTAAAAAACTGAATTTTTCATAAAACTTAATTTTACCTCTTCTGTGAATGGAATTTCGAAAATCCGAGAGACACGGTTAATATCAAGGACTAAAATGTGGTTCAATGAGATGAAAATAATTTTTGGTGAATAGTAACTTTTTACTTTTTTTACCGCGGTTAATAGTAAATAGGGTAACTAAGGGTAAATATGATATTAATATTACCCTAACACATGTCCTAATTCTATTGGACAAGTGTAATTCGACCAAAAACAAACTTAGGAATAAAATATGACCATTTAGGCCCACTTGGATTAGATTAGGACATTTATTATTAATTTATTTAAAGAAGGGTTAAAATAGTTAAAATCAACGTTTAATAAGTAAATCATTTTTAATATGGGGTTATACATAAGATAAATTCAATTGTAAATATTCATTAGAAATCTAAAAAGCTTTACTACATGATGGTATTTTATTTGTAATTTTTAGACATCAAATAATTTAATTTATTTATGACACAAAGATGATGCAGTAATTATCTTATTAATGAAATATTGACATAATTGATAATATAAATACCAAAATAAATGTAATTTAAGACTTTTTATGAATTCCACTAATTTTCTAGGTTACTATGATATATTAATGTTGATTTAATCAACTTTTTTCGAACATATAATTCTGTTATGACTTTCACAAAAATCATATATCAAATAGTGTCAAAATTGACACAAAATAGTTTTTAAATTAAATATTATATTATTAATTGTTATTTTATTCCTAAAAATCTAAGGTTCGGCCAAATGACTTAGATAAGGATATATATATTAATAATAAACAATTTGGGGTTCGTTTGGCATGTTATAGTAAGTGTATTAACCATATAGTGAAAGAAAACAAAAAGACACGGTAAAAGTTAAATTATTTAACTTAGAGTTAAATCTAATTGATAAGGTTAAAATAATACCCTAAACTTGTCTAAATCTTATTGAGTGATAGGATTTCGACCCATACCCACTTTAGATTCGAAATAAGACCCTTTGGAACCATTATAAACCGATTTTTACTTTAATATAAAATAATATTTTGAGATATTCCTAAGGTGCCCCTCTCCTCCCTTATAAAAGGACACCTCCTCCCCCTCCTCCTAACACCAATTTGAGCACTCAAGCTCGGCCAACCCCTGCCAAAATCTCTTCTCCACTTCCCTATAAACATCCTAGAGGTTCTGGTCTTCCTCAAAGACAAATTTTAGTGCCCTAAGCGGAGGTCTCAAAGAGGCGCTTCAAAGAAGAGGTAATTACCGTTACCAATTCTTTCATCTTTATTTCTTCTTCCACTTCTTCTTCTTAGGTTGTTTCATTATGAAGTAATAACATCAGTATCACTCATATACTGATATGTTATTATAAGTATGAAACAACCCTATTTCACCATCTATCCATCCTACGGAAAAAGAAATCACCGCGCGTGCGTACGTACGGAATACCGTCTCCACGCCGTGGTGTAATCTATTTTCCACCACCACCTTACATGGATGGGTATAATGGTGTAAAGAATAACTATAAATAGTTATTACAACATCATATTGATTCTGATATATTGTATAATCCACTCCAATTAAATTCAATATTTATGGAAATGATATCATCGCTCGTGCGTACGTACGGACTACCGTCTCCACGGCGCGATGAGATTCATTCTCCATGTTAACCATTTAAGAGTGATTATAAAGTATATATAAGAAATAATAATGAAATATATGACATTATAAAGCTACTGGATTTATATATATATATGTATGTCATCTACTTACTTCCATTCAAGACAATAAAGAAAGAAAAACAGCGTTCATGCGTACGTACGGACTACCGTCTCCATGAACGGTGTTTTTCATTTCATTTATCTATATATTATATATATATACTGAATATATATGATATATAAATCATATTTTATATTCTGGATGTAAGTAAAACATGATATGAGTAATAATAATGTCAAGAACAAAAAGTCAAAACACCTACGATAAATGAAACGATTTTACCCAAAACGCTTCTTTAACATGGAATTTACAAAATAACGGGTAATATAATGTCATAACTGAACCATATATGATATAATAACAATGAATATGATTCTGTAATAAGTCAATGACATTATTTAAATCATTATACAGGAGGTTCGGACACATACGAAGCAAATCGGACCTAAGGTAAGGGAAATATCACAATCTCATTTTTATCCGAGATTGTTTATACGTTGGTATTTACTGGGGTGTATTTTATCATCCAAATCTATGTTTCATCAATATGTAATATTATTTCCATCCACCTACAATTTTTTAAATCCATTTTTACCCTTCGGTGATTTTTTAGTAATATGTATGAAAGGAATCTTTTGTCGTTTTTTGTACGAGGTACTTTTTGACTTTTCCGACAAAAGTATGAAAAATGTTTTTTTAACTTATACGGCATGAATGGAATTTTAAAACATTATTTCCAAGAAGATTCCTTTACAAGTTTTTAAGTTTATTTTTAATCATTTTCTTTTGTTTTAAAGTCATATGACATGTTATGAAAGGAAAAATGTTTTTGAAATAGAAAGGATATTTTCCTCAAGAATGGAGTTCAAGTATTTTATCAAAATTATTTTCCATCTAAGATAATAAAAGGGTTCTATTTTTATCCCTATTATTACATGGATTTGATTATGTTGTGATGGAAATATTTTTATGAATTCCTTTATCTTATATGGTTTGTTTTATGATGTCATGATGTTTCAAGAATCCAATTTTTGTTACATGTGTTATGCGATGATGTATGGTTTATGATTATGTGGCACACATAAGAAAGGATTCATTATAAGATGGGTGGGACCTATATCTCCCTCCAATGCATTGGGTAAAGATTTTATATCTCATGAGATAGACATGGCTGGAACGGAAGGTTATTTCGGTTCAGTGATACAGGACTGAAACGAGGAGTGAACTCGATTCAGAAAGGGACTTTGTCCACTAAGATAGTCTTGGCAATGAGTCATGACTAACAAGAAATGATTTTCCATGATTATGTGTGCATGCCACAAAGTTTCAATTTTATGATATGATTATGGGGATCTAATTTTCACTTCTATGATTTGTTCCATGTTAAGATATTATGCTCTCTTTTGCAGGTTAAGATTTCCAAAAAGTTATGTTCTTATGAATATGATGTGATTGATTTTTCTTTTGTATACCCTTACTGAGCATTTGAGCTCACCCTTTTATGTTTTCTTTTCCCCAGGATATAAAGAAAGGTTTTAGGTAAAAAAAAGGGGAAGATCATTATGGGAGATATTGAAGATCTTTCACCACGATTAGAAGACTACGTTCCGAGTTTCCAAAGACACTAAACTATTACGATCCTTGTGTGTGTGTTTTTGTTATGTACTAAGTATTCCGCAAAAGTAATGTAATGTCCATGTACGTCAGGCTTCGGGTCTCTACAGTTGGTATCAGAGGAAAGGTTTAGTCAACCTTTGGAAACTAGGATGCGAAAACGTTAGTGAGATCCCTAGAGATATTTCTAAGGTATGTCTAGGGATGTCCCTAGGGATAAGTATACGTATAGGTTATAGTAATAGAATTACGCTAAAGATCATAGAATTAAACCTAAGATGTTGGATATTGAAGGTACTCCCCCTTTATTATGTTGTTTTCCCTAGCATGATTTTTGCCTCTCACACTATTATTTTTGGGTTTTAGACGATGGCTGGAACCCAAAGGAACCGTGTTGATCAATGCAATGGACAATGCAATGATTGCCCTCCTGAACAAACAAATGTTATGGGAGATGGAGTGCAAAATCTTATTGCTATACTTACACAAGCTATGAATCATTCTGGACTTCCAAATGAGCAGAGAAGGGAACAATATTCTATTGAGTCCTTCATGAGGCAACGTCCACCTTCTTTCAGTGGGTCTACTGATCCATTAGTTTCTGAACAATGGATTAGTACTACTGAAAAGATATTTTCAGTTCTTCAATGTTCTGAAAATGATAAAGTCATCTTAGCAGTATATCGTTTGGAAGGTGAAGCTGATCAATGGTGGAATCTTATCAAGAATACGAGGCCAAGAGATGAAATTGAGTCCATGGAATGGGACGAGTTCAAGAACCTGTTTTTCAGTAAGTACTTCCCTCGTATTCTTCGAACAAAGATGGAGAAAGAGTTTCTTGAACTGAAGCAAAGGGACGATGAATCTGTTGGTACCTATGAAGCAAAGTTTACAAGACTTGCAAGGTATGCTTCTGGAATTATCATTCAACCTGAAAGTAAAGTTGATCGATTTTTCAGTGGCTTAAAACCAAGTCTTCGAAGGGAATTAGCTATAAGAGACTTTAGTAGCTATGAAGAAATTGTGCGTTGTGCTATCAAGGTAGAAATGGAAGTTGGTGTTACATATCCATCTCATGGTTTTGACAAGAAACGAAAGATGGAGTTCAAGGAGAAATCTCAGAATAATGATGAAAAGAAGATGAATGTTTCCTTATGCACAAAGTGTGGGAACAATCATGGTGGAGATTGTCTTAAAGGGACTAGAAAATGTTTTAAGTGTGGAAAAGAAGGTCATCGAGCAGCTGAGTGTCGAAGTAATGGAAAAAGGGTTTCTAATGATGTGAATAAAGCAAACACTGTAGAGAACGCACCGCCAACACTTCAATGCTTCAAGTGCAAGGAAATGGGGCATTATGCTAATAATTGCCCTAATCCAAGGGTTAGTGATGATCAACATGAGCAACCACCGAAGGCAAGGGACAAAGGGAAATCACAAGCGATCACTATTGGCAATGTTGAATATGACAACGATGTGGTGGAATGATTAAGTGTTTATGTAATGGGATTCCAAAATAATGTTGTATCATTGAGTATTGCAATATTTATTGATGTGGTATTCAAAGTGATTGAGGTATTTTTTGGAAATAAGATGATATGCGAGAAAATGAAATGTTTAATAGTATTCATGAGCTCATGATTAATATAAGGACTAAGTGATATCATGGTTTGAGTATATAGAATTTTGAGGATTTTGGTATGTGGAAAGTGTTAACTTTTAACTGCATTCAAGTTTTCACTAAGGTTCAATGGGTATTCAAGAGAGTACAAGATTAAGGCCTTTGAATGATTAGAATGTGACCAACGAGATATATCTTATGATATATGGGGATCAACGATGGTATTAAATCTCTGGAAATCGTTTTCACTATGTTATGAGAGTGGACTGCAGTATTATGGATAAGCCTAAAGATTGGAATGGATTATGTTGGACACAAGTTAGTATTGTTTAAGGATAGATGTTTTCTCGATATTATTGATGGGATGTTATAGTAATATAGTTTTAGAAAAAGGACAACCTGCAGGATGGGCGACAGCCCATCGCGTCAGACAAGGCTGTGGGAATCGAATCCACAACCGAAGTGCGACTGGCCTTTATCGCCTACCACTGGCCTACAGGAAGTCCCTGTTTAGTAGAAACTAGTTTTATTATATTAAGCAGTATGATATATGAAGTATAAGTCCATTTTAGAAACCATATATGATTAATCTCACTATAGATCGACTTATGTATATAATATTTGCTAACCTTTTGAGATAGATGGAATGACCCGTCATTCTATCACATGATCTGCTAACACTTCATGAATAACAAATTCAACTTCATTTATTTAAGAGATGAAGTGGAAATTGTTCAAGGCATGAACAACAGTGAGATTGTACCAAAATAAAGAAAGTATTTATTCTAATTCAATTTTCAACTTTAGGGAAATGATCTTGAAAACCAAAAATGTTGTCCTAGTGATCTTATACCTGATGAATCAGATGGTACCTTAGATTGTCACAAATTTATGTATTTGTGATTACTGGATTTTCCATAGCCATGTTCTCTACCACTCTCCATCAGAACATGATGGTTAGATTTTTCTTCCATATCCATATTTTCACCTATGTGGAAACCCAGTGATAAGTTTATTTGGGTAACCATTAGGTTTCATACTTTTGTTTTTAAAGATTGGTTTTGGTATTCCTTTTTACGATGTGGGATTCTATTAAAGAAACTTTCGAATAGTAAACCATTTATAACCCCGACGAATTTCGAGGGCGAAATTCATTTTAAGGGGGGTAGAATGTAACGGCCCGAGATTTTATGAAAAATATTCTTTTTATTTCACTAATGTCTTGTGTTGTACACGAAAAGGATCTTGCACAACACACATCCTTGACTTGCCTTGCATTACACGCAATCACGACCTTCCTCGATAGTGTGTGTAGTACGCAATAACGAGTTTCACTAAACAGCGATATGCTATTAAAATGTTATTAAAACTAGCCGTTATGAATAGTAATAACCACTTTTTGAAATTTTGTAAATTTTATTTTTCAAAATGGATTTCATTTTTGGATTCGGAATATCGAATTTAGCCTAAGGTGAAATTTTGGTACATTTCGGATAACTTTCATATTCTGATGAATAGTGAAAATTACTAAATTTTAATTAAAAAGAACTTTTTTAATCGAAATAATTAATATTGATAAATTATTAATTTGAGTGGTTTTAAAGTGTATTTAGAATATATTTTTACAATTTAATACAATGTTGGTCATTGGATGTAATTTCACATTTAAACCAGACATAAACAAGTGTCAATCTTTTGATAGATATTGTTTCTTAAAAACACGCTATTTGTTTTAACAGCGGGATTTAATTATAAAATTAATTAATGCAACTTCTATGTTATGAATTTGTTAAAATAGACTTCATTTTTGAATTCGGAATATGAAATATAGCTTAGGATGAAATATTGGCATTTTTCTGAAAACCTTCATTTTTTTGATGAATAGTGAAACTACTAAGTGGTAGTTAAAAAACTGAATTTTTCATAAAACTTAATTTTACCGCTTCTGTGAATGGAATTTTGAAAATCCGAGAGACACGGTTAATATCAAGGACTAAAATGTGGTTCAATGAGATGAAAATAATTTTTGGTGAATAGTAACTTTTTACTTTTTTTACCGCGGTTAATAGTAAATAGGGTAACTAAGGGTAAATATGATATTAATATTACCCTAACACATGTCCTAATTCTATTGGACAAGTGTAATTCGACCAAAAACAAACTTAGGAATAAAATATGACCATTTAGGCCCACTTGGATTAGATTAGGTCATTTATTATTAATTTATTTAAAGAAGGGTTAAAATAGTTAAAATCAAAGTTTAATAAGTAAATAATTTTTAATATGGGGTTATACATAAGATACATTCAATTTTAAATATTCATTAGAAAGCTAAAAAGATTTACTACATGATGGTATTTTATTTGTAATTTTTAGACATCAAATAATTTAATTTATTTATGACACAAAGATGATGCAGTAATTATCTTATTAATGAAATATTGACATAATTGATAATATGTATACCAAAATAAATGTAATTTAAGACTTTTTATGAATTCCACTAATTTTCTAGGTTACTATGATATATTAATGTTGATTTAATAAACTTGGTTCGAACATATAATTCTGTTATTACTTTCACAAAAATCATATATCAAATAGTGTCAAAATTGACACAAAATAGTTTTTAAATCAAATATTATATTATTAATTGTTATTTTAATCCTAAAAATCTAAGGTTCGGCCAAATGACTTAGATAAGGATATATATATTAATAATAAACAATTTGGGGTTCGTTTGGCATGTTATAGTAAGTTTATTAACCATATAGTGAAAGAAAACAAAAAGACACGGTAAAAGTTAAATTATTTAACTTAGAGTTAAATCTAATTTATAAGGTTAAAATAATACCCTAAACTTGTCTAAATCTTATTGGTTGATAGGATTTCGACCCATCCCCACTTTAGCTTCGAAATAAGACCCTTTGGAACCATTATAAACCGATTTTGACTTTAATATAAAATAATATTTTGAGATATTCCTAAGGTGCCCCTCTCCTCCCTTATAAAAGGACACCTCCTCCCCCTCCTCCTCACACCAATTTGAGCACTCAAGCTCGGCCAACCCCTGCCAAAATATCTTCTCCACTTCCCTAGAAACATCCTAGAGGTTCTGGTCTTCCTCAATGACAAATTTAGTGCCCTAAGAGGAGGTCTCAAAGAGGCGCTTCAAAGAAGAGGTAATTACCGTTACCAATTCTTTCATCTTTATTTCTTCTTCCACTTCTTCTTCTTAGGTTGTTTCATTATGAAGTAATAACATCAGTATCACTAATATACTGATATGTTATTATAAGTATGAAACAACCCTATTTCACCATCTATCCATCCTACGGAAAAAGAAATCACCGCGCGTGCGTACGTACGGAATACCGTCTACACGCCGTGGTGTAATCTATTTTCCACCACCACCTTACATGGATGGGTATAATGGTGTAAAGAATAACTATAAATAGTTATTAAAACATCATATTGATTCTGATATATTGTATAATCCACTCCAATTCAATTCAATATTTATGGAAATGATATCATCGCTCGTGCGTACGTACGGACTACCGTCTCCACGGCGCGATGAGATTCATTCTCCATGTTAACCATTTAAGAATGATTATAAAGTATATATAAGAAATAATAATGAAATATATGACATTATAAAGCTACTGGATTTATATATATATATGTATGTCATCTACTTACTTCCATTCAAGACAATAAAGAAAGAAAAACAGCGTTCATGCATACGTACGGACTACCGTCTCCATGAACGGTGTTTTTCATTTCATTTATCTATATTATATATATATATACTGAATATATATGATATATAAATCATATTTTATATTCTGTATGTAAGTAAATCATGATATAAGTAATAATAATGTCAAGAACAAAAAGTCAAAACACCTACGATAAATGAAATGATTTTACCCAAAACGCTTCTTTAACATGGAATTTACAAAATAACGGGTAATATAATGTCATAAGTGAACCATATATGATATCATAAAAATGAATATGATTCTGTAATAAGTCAATGACATTATTTAAATCATTATACAGGAGGTTCGGACACATACGAAGCAAATCGGACCTAAGGTAAGGGAAATATCACAATCTCATTTTTATCCGAGATTGTTTATACGTTGGTATTTACTGGGGTGTATTTTATCATCCAAATCTATGTTTCATCAATATGTAATATTATTTCCATCCACCTACAATTGTTTAAATCCATTTTTACCCTTCGGTGAGTTTTTAGTAATATGTATGAAAGGAATCTTTTGTCGTTTTTCGTACGAGGTACTTTTTGACTTTTCTGACAAAAGTATGAAAAATGTTTTTTTTAACTTATACGACATGAATGGATTTTTAAAACATTATTTCCAAGAAGCTTCCTTTACAAGTTTTTAAGTTTATTTTTAATCATCTTCTTTTGTTTTAAAGTCATATGACATGTTATGAAAGGAAAAATGTTTTTGAAATAGAAAGGATATTTTCCTCAAGAATGGAGTTCAAGTATTTTATCAAAATTATTTTCCATCTAAGATAATAAAAGGGTTCTGTTTTTATCCCTATTATTACATGGATTTGATTATGTTGTGATGGAAATATTTTTATGAATTCCTTTATCTTATATGGTTTGTTTTATGATGTCATGATGTTTCAAGAATCCCATTTTTGTTACATGTGTTATGCGATGATGTATGGTTTATGATTATGTGGCACACATAAGAAAGGATTAATTATAAGATGGGTGGGACCTATATCTCCCTCCAATGCATTGGGTAAAGATTTTATATCTCATGAGATAGACATGGCTGGAACGGAAGGTTATTTCGGTTCAGTGATACAGGACTGAAACGAAGAGTGAACTCGGTTCAGAAAGGGACTTTGTCCATTAAGATAGTCTTGGAAATGAGTCATGACTAACAAGAAATGATTTTCCATGATTATGTGTGCATGCCACAAAGTTTCAAGTTTTATGATATGATTATGGGGATCTCATTTTCACTTCTATGATTTGTTCCATGTTAAGATATTATGCTCTCTTTTGCAGGTTAAGATTTCCAAAAAGTTATGTTCTTATGAATATGATGTGATTGATTTTTCTTTTGTATACCCTTACTGAGCATTTGAGCTCACCCTTTTATGTTTTCTTTTCCCCAGGATATAAAGAAAGGTTTTAGGTAAAAAAAGGGAAGATCGTTATGGGAGATATTGAAGATCTTTCACCACGATTAGAAGACTACGTTCCGAGTTTCCAAAGACACTAAACTATTACGATCCTTGTGTGTGTGTTTTTGTTATGTACTAAGTATTCCGCAAAAGTAATGTAATGTCCATGTACGTCAGGCTTCGGGTCTCTACATACATCATGAATACAATTCTGGATATAATAAACTTTTGGCCACACGAACAACATGTAATTGTAAGAAGTCCACTTTCGACTTAAGAACCAAATATCGGCAAAACAAATATTATTAAGTTAAATGATTAAATAATGTTTATAACATGTCAATAATTGATATAAAAGGAATAATGAACTTGGAAAAGGATCTTAATCAAGTAGAAATTAACTCAAGTTTATTATTCAGGATGTTAAAGAATGATCGAGTCAAGTCAGACCAGAGGTAAGGGATCCTACTCCTCTCTTTCTTTTTAAGTACACACGTTTATGTCATTCCTTTTAAAGCTTATCTTTCTTGTTATTGGGATGATATTTTATATTACACTTACTGTAATTTTTATGTTCATGTTATGAGAGACCCTATTCTCTATCATAAGTCCATTTTGGATGTTTTGAGTGGCGCCGTTACGCTGCCGAACTTTCGTAAGAGATCTAACCTCTCTCTTTCTTTTTAAGTACTCTCCTTTATGTCACTTCTTTTAAGCTCCTCTTTGTAATGTTGGGGGATGTTCTTTTATATTCCTATTTCTTTACATTTTATTGTAATGTGATGAAATACCCTATTTGATCTCATCAATCCATATTCAGAAGTTTTATGTGGCGCCGTTAGGCTGCCGAGTTTTCGTAAGGGATTTTTCATCTCACTTTTATTCCCATGAGATTTATGCTACTTTTGCCACAAATTCCATTGAGTGGTGTATGTACTTCCCATTATTCTACTCTTTTTGTAATATACTTTCGTTTATGAGTATTTACATCAATGATCTATTGTCCTTCTTTCTTGGGGTGTATGTTTTGAAAGATACCCAAGTCGGTAAGGGAACCTTTCACCATCCTCTTTTTTAAAATACTTCTTTTGTTGGGCCTTTTAATTTACATATTGTTATGTTGGGATATGTTCTCATATATCCTTATTGATGTAAATTTTATGTCTAAGTGATGAGATACACTTTTTATCTCTCATCAACTCATTTTGATGTGATGTCGTTAGGCTGTCAAGGGAACTTTTTAACCCAATTTCGATTTCTTTGGGTTCAACATGTAGTCATTGAATATGTCATCCATTGAATATGTGTGAATGACCTTTTATTATTGTACACTTAATATCCACTTATATTGGGTGTATTTATATTTTTCACACATATTTTTGAGATTGATTTGTCCGTAATTTAAGGATACCTTCTCTATAAGGGATTTCATCACATTTGACTTTTCTATTGAGGGTTCATTGTTGTTATGCACCAATTCACTCTTATATAGTGTATATACTGTCCTTTGGAGTATTATATCATGAATCCATTTATTATCATGATATTATAAAGTTCTGACTAAATGTTATTCCTCAATTATTGTATTCAAGTGTCTCTAATTTTGGTAAAACCCCTTTAACCAAAATATCGTTTTAAATGTTTTAATTATTTGTTCTTATTAATATCCATGTTTTCAAAATGGTTTTAAGGATTTATTTATATGGATATTAATGGTTTAAAATTTTAAGCTTCAAGGTGGTATGGGACACTTTGATTCAAAAATCTCTTTATTAAATGTTTTAAATGGTTTTGGAAATGGTTTCTTTTTGAATAGATTCATTATTTCAATATACTAAAATGTTATATTGTGATTGAAATGTGGAAATGTTATGTTTCCTTTATGCATGTTTTATGTGACACATTTATGTTCTGGTTCTTGGGAATTGTTATGAAAACGGGTGGTTCCGTGATAAACTAAGGGCGGGTGAGCCCGATATAGCTCTCCAATGCATTGGGTAACACAAAGGAGTGAAACATTAAGGTTTCTCCGAAGAGATATAGGGAATATACTGTGATGGGTATTCCAAACGTAACCAAGAGGGTTACTCCCTATGTAGGAATGTTATTAATGCCTCAAGTTACCTTTATGTCTTATTTTTTCTATGATTTATTCATGCTTTGATATGCCTATGTTTTATGGGTAAAGTGTGATTTCATTCTAATATATATATGAACTCATGTTTCCTTTCCATATTTTTATAACTCTTACTGAGCTTTTTATGCTCATCCCAAGTTTTTGAAATGTTTTTCACAGGTCAAGGGAAAGGTACATGATGTGATGATAGTGTCAAGGATGTGTCAAGAAAGAATCCGTGTTATATTTTAAATATGTTTCCGCTGATGGGAAGAATGAATACTGTCTTTTATGTAACCACTTTGTTTAAATGTGGAATGTAATGAAAGTTTCATGATCTAATTCTCTAAAACTCTAAACCTGAAAAGATCCTCAATGTGTAATATTGTAATAACTCAAGATTAAGTAAGGTTTAAGGCTGGGGCCTTAAAATATCTATACTATATTCCCACATTAGGAAATAGATGATCACCAATTACTTATGTTCTTCAACCTAGGACTCTTTAATAGTGATCAAAACCTTCTGTATTCCTCATTTTTAGGGACCCTAATTGATAATTCACTACTATAAGACACATGTATGATTGAAAATATTTCATAAAAAATACAAAATTTTGACACTAGAGGTATGTTCACTAGGGGGATATAATAGGTACAAAATTTATACTCTTCTGTTCTTATTGAAACCAAGGTTGACGACCTCACCAGGTTGGTATGAAAAATTAATTTGACTTAAGAAAGTGGAAGAAACCTAAATCTTAGTCATGTGGTTTATGATATTTGCCTACTCATTTTACTAATCAGTGCCCTAAGGTATAAGGAATATAAATTTGTGCTGTAGTTTTTATCAACAAATATTTTATAAGATTCAACTGCTTCAAACCCAAGCACAACTAGGATATGGATAGAATCAAATGAATACTTACTATAAAAACTAATACCAACAAAAACCTCATTTCTAGTATAAAAAATTTCAAAACCCACCACCATTTCACAAATCGTTTCCACCACCACCTTTACGTCAAAAGACTTATAATAATATTTCCACTAGTGCACCAAAAAATGTTTACCAATTGCTTTGATGCAATGTTTTGGGATTTAAAGATAATTTTGATAAGATGACATATCAATTTTGATGTTTTATGGAAATTATGACCATGAGTCAAGGGAAATTAATGCAATAGACAGTTTTTAATTCCATGGAAAAATGATCATTATTACAACACAAATTGGAAAATAACTCCATCTTCTTAAACAATGTAAGGATGCTAATTTTGAGAATCCTTATGAAACTCAACCCAACTATCCAAAAAATGGGACTAGAATAATGACGAAACCCAAACCTGGTTCTGGAATTAAATTACAGAAATACAATTGATAAAACAAAAATGGGAGAAAAAGGACATATAATCATCATTCCCTTCTACTTTAGCTGAGTCGAAGAAGGGTGATATGGAGAGACTTCCACAAGAAATCTAGGAAACCTTTTATAAATTTGAGATAAAAATATCACTGCTAGAGGCTATCCAAAAAATCCAAAAATATGAAAAATTTATTAATGATTTGTGCTTAAAAGTAATGAGACTAGATATAAATGAAAGAATCGGCTTAGGATGAAGCATCTCGGTAATGATCACACCACCGATACATAAAAAATTAAATTTCCAAGGGAATTTTCTATTCCATACACCATTGTTTCTATAAATTTTACTAAATCATTATGTGATCTAGGTGATTTATTAAATGTTATGCCTCAATTAGTATTTTCATCCTCAGAGATCCTAGAATTGAAGCTTACATGAGTGGTGGTATAATTATAAAATAGATCCACTATTTTCAGAGGAGTCATAGAATGTGTTCAAGTAGATGTAAGAGGATTGATTTTTCTCGTCAAATTTTATGTCCATACCATAGAAGAGGGCAATGCACCAGGCTACTCTCCCACCATCCTAAGGAGACCCTTCCTAAAGATAACAAATAACATCATAAATTATGATGTTGTAACACTCATAATGTAACCTGTAGATAGTAAAATACACTTCAACATTATTCATGCGATAAGGAATCGTTCTAGTAGTCACTCACTTTTTGTGATCTCCCCTAAATAAGGTACATAACTAATTGAAGATTTAGGTATGTTTTTTGAATTATTAGCTTTAGGAGAGCATTTTTTGATTGAAAATACCAATACCTAAAATCATATGAATCTTAATTTCACTCTAGAAGAATAATTTACGTATGAAAATTTCAAAGAATTACTAAAAGTCACTCACATGATAAAAGAGATCCAAGCTTTAGGAGTAGGGAACTTCAACTCAATCTCATCCCTTAAAACCCAGAATTATAGAGTTATTGTTATTTCCATGTGATTTGAAGTATGGTTACCTTATAGAATAAGATAAATTACTGGTGATCATTCCCAATTACCTATCCCCTTCCAAAAAAACATTAATTGATGTACTCTAAATAAATTTTCATTCCATATGATGGAATTTTGGTAATATATCCAGAATCAACCCCAAAGTATATTGTCATAGAATCATTTTAAAAATTGATTCCCAACAAGTTAGAAAACCTCATAGTATACTTAATACTACAATCATGGAGGTTCTTTATAAATATATAGAAAAATTTCTAGAAGATGAAATCATTTACCTAGTATTTTACTATTAGTGGGTCAACCCTATTTATGTAGTCCCATAGAAAAATGACCTCACCACTGTTAAAAATAAAATAAATGAACTGATACCCATGAGGGTGAAAGTTTTTGGAGGATTTATATAGATTATAGAAAATTAAATCATGTTACCCAAAAATACTAATTTCCAAAACCATTAATAGATCAAATACTGCATTGTAAAGTTGGAAAATATCATTATGGCTTCTTAGATGGTTTTTTTGGATACTTCTAGGAACTAATCACACCAGATGACTAGGAGAAGATGACCTTCACCTCCCCATTTGGCATTTTTAATTCAAAATAATGCCTTTTGGGATATGTAATTACCTAGGTACCTTTTAATGGTGTATGGTGATTATTTTCTCAGATCATATTGACGAATTCCAAGAGGTATTTCTCGATGATTTCACAGTTTTTGACAATTGTATTGATCATTACCTAGGGAATTTGGAAAAGGTTTTAAAAACATGCATTGATAAAAATATTCTTTTAAACATTGAAAAATTTTATTTTATGGTTGAAAAAAGAATAGTTTTAGGCCACATAATTTCAGAGAATGAAATTGAGGTAGATAAGTCAAAGTCTGAGCAAATAAACTCATTTTCATATTCATCTTGTCTAAAGCATGTTAGGTAATTTTTAGTCCATGCATGTTTCTATTGAAGATTTATTAAATATTTTAGTAATATTCATCTACCTTTTTCATGATTAATTTTAATAAAATATGATTTTAACATTGATTATGAGTTCCTAAAAGTTTTCAATGAGTTAAAAAAATAGTTGATTATACCTCCAATAATGCAACCAACCAACTAAGACCATCCTTTTGAGATGATTTTTGATGCATGAATCAAGCTATTGGAGTCTCAATCTCACAAATAATTGATTTAAAACCTCACGTAATAGAATATGAATTAAGATTTGATTTTTATTATAGAGAACCGAAGCTTGACGTACATGGAAATTACATTACTTTTGCGGAATACTTTGTACATTACAAAAACACACACACAAGGACCGTAATAGTCTAGTGTCTTTGGAAACTCGGTATATAATCTTCTAATCGTGGTGAAAGATCTTCAACATCTCCCATAAAGATCTTCCCTTTTTTTCTTACCTAAAACCTTTCTTTATATCCTGGGGAAAATAAAACATAAAAGTGGTGAGCTCAAATTCTCAGTAAGGGTAAACAAATGAAATATCAATCACATCATATTCATAAGAACATAACATTGTGGAAATCTTAACCTGCAAAAAAGATCATAATATCATAAATGGGATAAATCATAGTAGTAAAATTTAATCCCAATAATCATAACATAAAACATGAAACTTTTTGGCATACACACATAATCATAGAAAATCATTTCTTATTAGTCAAGACTCATTGCCAAGACTATCTTAGTGGAAAAAGTCCATTTCTGAACCGAGTCGCCCTCGTTTCAGTCCTATTTCACTGAACCGGTATAACCTACCATTCCAGCCATGTCTATCTCATGAGATATAAAATATTTATCCAATTCATTGGAGGGAGATATAGGTCCCACCCATCTCATAATGATACCATTCTTATGTGTGCCACAAAATCATAAATCATACATCATTGCATAACCCAAGTAAAAAAAATGGGATTCTTAAACAACATGATAAAACAATTCATATAAGATAATGGAATTCATAAAAATAATACCATCACCACATAATCAAATCAATGTAATAATAGGGATAAAAACAGAACCCTTCATTATCATAGATGAAAAATAATTTTGATAAAACACTTGAACTCCATTCTTGAAGAAAATATCATTTCTTCTTCAAAAACATTTTTCCTTTCTTAACATGTCATACAACTTTAAACTAAAAGAAGTTTGATTATAAATAAACTTGAAAACATTTAAAGGATTCTTCTTAGAAATAATGTTTTAAAATTCCATTCATGTCGTATAAGTTAAAAAAACATTCTTCTCGTACTTTTGTTGGAAAAGTCAAAAAAGTACCTCGTACGAAAAACGACAAAAGATTCCTTTCATATCTTTTAATAAAAACTCACCGAAGGGTAAAATAGGATTTAAAAAATTGTAGGTGAATGGAAATAATGTTACATTTTGAGGAATCATGGATGTGGATGATAAAATACACCACAGTAAATACCAAAGTATAAACAATCTCGGATAAAAATGAGATTGTGATATTTCCCATACCTTAGGTCTGATTTGCTTCGTATGTGTCCGAACCTCCTGTATAATGATTTAAATAATGTCATTGACTTATTACAGAATCATACTCATTTCTATGATATCATATATGGTTCACTTATGGATTAATATTACCCGTTCTTTTGTAAATTCCATGTTAAAGAAGCGTTTTGGGTAAAATCGTTTCATTTATCGTAGGTGTTTGGACTTGTTGTTCTTGACATTATTATTACTTATATCATGATTTACTTACTTCCATAATATAAACATGATTTATATATAATATATATATTCAGTATATATATATTTATAATAGATAGATAAAAGAAATGAAACACACCGTTCATGGAGACGGTAGTCCGTACGTACGCATGAACGTTGTTTTCCTTTCCTTATTGTCTTGAATGGAAGTAAGTAGATGAAATAAATATATATATATATACATAAATCCAGTAGATTTAAAAATTCATATATTTCATTATTATTCATTATATATACTTTATAATCATTCATGAATGGTTAATGCGGAGAATGAATCTCATCGCGTCGTGGAGACGGTAGTCCGTACGTACGCACGAGCGATGATATCGTTCTCATGATCATGAACTTGTGTTTAAGTGTATTTATACTATTTCAGTATCAATATAAATTTATAATAATCATATATTGTTACTCATTACAGCATTATACCCATCCAATTAAGGTGGTGTTGGAAAATAGATTACACCACGGCGTGGAAACGGTATTCCGTACGTACCCATGCGCGATGATTTCCTTTTTCCGTAGGATGGATAGAAGGTGAAATAGGTTTATTTCATACTTATAATAAAATATCAGTATATGAGTGATACTGATGTTTTTACTTCATAATGAAACAACCAAAGAATAAGAAGTGGAAGAAGAAATAAAGTTGAAATAATTGTTAACGGACATTATCTCTTCTTTGAAGCACCTCTTTGAGATCTCCTTTTAGGGCACTAAAATTGGTCTTTGAGGAAGACCAGAACCTCTAGGATGTTTCTAAGGAAGTGGAGAAGAGAATTTGGAAGGTGTTGGCAGAGCTTGAAGGCTCAAAGTGGTGTGAGGAAGAGGGGGAGGAGGTGCCCTTTTATAAGGGAGGAGAGGGGTACCTTTGGAATAACTAAAACTATTATTTTATTATAAAGTCAAATTCGGTTTTAAATAGCTCCAAATTGATTTATTTCAAAGCTAAGGTTGGGATGGGTCGAAATACCCTCATCCAATAGAATTTAGACAAGTTTAGGTTCCTATTTTAACCTTATCATTTAGATTTAACATTAAGTTAAATAATTTTACTTTTACCGTGTCTTCTTGTGTTCTTACACTATAAAGTTAATAAACATACTATAACAAGAAAAACGAACCCCAAGTTGTTTATTATTAATATTTATAACCTTATCTAAGTCATTTGGCAGAACTTTAGTTTTTTAGGAAGAAAATAACAATTAATAATATAAAATTTGTTTTAAAAACTATTTTATGTCAATTTTGACACTATTTAGTAATTGATTTTTGTGAAAATAATAAAAGAATGATTAGTTCTAAAAAAGTTAATTAAATAAATAATAACATGTCATATTAACCTAGAAATTTAGTTTAATTCATAAAAAATCTTAAATTACATTTATTTGGGCATTTATAACATCACTTATGTCAATATTTCATTAATAAGATAATTACTGCATCATCTTTGTGTCATAATAAATGATAATTATTTAATCCGCAAAAATTCTAAATAAATTTCTATGATGTATATATTTGTATTATATTTCTGGAGACTATTCATGTTCGATGTTTCATGAAGTTTATCACTAGATTAAAATTATTATACTTATAAGATTTAAGAAAGTGACATGTTGTCACATTCTTTGGTTTTAATAATAATTAAATTATTTTCATTGACAAAATTTAATTAAATGAATCTAATCCGACCATTAGATGATATGGAACGACTTTTAGTCAACCAATATGATTTTTTCAAGTGTTAGGGTAATTTTATAATGTTATATTTACCCTTAATTCCTGGATTTACCTTTAACTATAGTAAATAAAATTTACCGTAGTTACTATTCACAATGCCCAAAAATAAAAAGTAGCTTATTAACATAATTTGGACCCACTGATTCCAAATATGGAATCCATTTTTCCAAATTCAATACAAAAAATATGTAGAAATTAAATTAAAATTAATCCCGTTGTCGAAAGAAAACGGGTTTTTCTTTAAAACATTGCAAAAGATTGAATTGATTTAACCTACGAATTCAAGGTAAAATCAATGCTAATGACATAAATTATATTAAATGGTAAAACAAATATATTCTATTTATACTTTAAAACCATTCAATATTATAATTTAACCACATAATATATTACGATGAAAAAAGTTGTTTTTAATTAAAATATAGCGTGTTTTTACTATTCATTAAAATATGAAAGTTATCGGAAAAATATAAAAAATTTATCTAATGTAAATTTTTATATCCTGATTCAAAGGAAGAATTTTATTTTGTAAAATTGAACTTATAAATATGTCAAAAACTAGATTTAATGTGGGTGCGCCATCAAAAGGCGGCAAAACTGCATTTTTTGAAAAATACTTATTTTACCCGAAAAATTTATTTTGTTCTTATACCATGTTCTAGAAATGTGTAAGGTGAATAATAATGTTATAAAATTCAAAATTTAGTTAACACTATTCATAACGGCTAGTTCATAATAATATTATAATAATATATCATAGTTTAGTAAAACCCGGTATTGCGTACAACACACGCTATCGAGGAAGGTCGCCATTGCGTGTAATGCAAGCCAAGTCAGGGTTGCGTGTAGTGCACAACTCCTTTGTTGTTGCGTATAATAGAATCCAACCATATTTTATTTATAAATTGAATATATATATATATACACTCAATGTTGCGTAGAATAACTTCTATCAAACGAACCTGAAATTGTGTGTAACAAGAGCCAAGAAAAGTGTTGCGTATACTGCAAGCTAATACGGTGTTGCATATAGCGCAAGGTAATCATGGTGTAGCACAAGACATTAATGAAATTAAAATAATAACTTTCATAAAATCTCGGGGTGTTATATTTGACCCCCCTTAAAATGAATTTCACCCTCGAAATTCGTCGGCGTTATAAATGGTTTACTACTCAAAAGTTTGTTTAATAAAAACCCACATCGTAAAAAGGAATACCAAAACATGGATTTAAAAAATAAAGTATGAAATGTAATAGTTACCCAAATTAACTTTTCACTGGGTTTCCACGTATGAGAACATAGGTGAAAATATGGATATGGTAGAAAAATCTGACCATCAGGTTCGGATGGAGAGTGGTAGAGAACATGGCTATGAAAAAGCCAACAATCACAAAGATATATATTTGTGATTATCTAAGGTACCATCTGATTCATCAGATATAAGGGAACTAGGACAACATTTTTGGTTTTCAAAATCATTTCCCTAAAGTTGATGAATTAAAAGAAATACTTGCATGATTTTGGTACAATCTCACTGATGTTTATGAATTGAATAATTTCCACTTCATTCCGTAAAGAAATGAAGTTGAATTTGTTATTCGTGATGTGTTAGTAGCTCATGTGATAGAATGATGGGTCATTCCATCTCTTTCAAAGAAAAGGTTAGTAAAAGTTATAAGTCCATCTTATGGTTAGATTAATCGTATATGGTTCCAAAAATGAACTTATACTTCATATATCATACCGCTTAATAAAATAAAACTTGTTTGTACTAACTATGGACTTTATGTAGGCCAGTGGTATGCGATAAAGGCCCATCGCACTTTAGTTGTGGGTTTGATTCCCACAGCCTTGGCCGACGCGATGGGCTGTCGCCCGTCCTGCAGGTTGTCTTTTTTCTAAAACTACATTACTATAACATCCCATCAATAATATCCAAAAAAAATTCTATCCTTAAACAATACTAACTTATGTCCAACATAATCCATTCCAATCTTTAGGCTTATCTAAAATACTTCGGTCCAAGCTCATAGTATAAAGAAAACGATTACTTGAAATGTCATAAACCAAGAATGTGAATACCATCATTTATCCCCCATATATCTTGTTGGTCACATTCCAATCTTGTGAATACCTTAATCGTGGATTCTCTTGAAAAATGAATACCTATTAAACCTTAGTGAAAACATGAATGCTGTCAAAAGTTAACTCTTACCACATACCAAAATCCAAAAAATTTATATACTCAAACCATGATATAACCTTCTCCTTATATCAGTCATAAGCTCATGAATACTATCAAACATTTAATTTTCTCCTTATCCCTTCATAATGCGCATATCATCTTCATTCCAAAAATATATGAACAACCTTTCATGGATACTAGTAGCATTAATCACACACTTTCAAATCTCAAGGAAAGATAACAATGTAACAATCCTTAGATGTCTTTTTATTCCATAGTACCATGAGATTCTTTATACAACATTACACTTGATAAACATGTAATCATTCCACTACCTTCTTAAACCATTGACCGAGCTTCAAAAATTCTTTCATCTCACATATCATTTGTAGTCTCTTCATCATCATCAACATAAATACTACCCATACGGCCATACTAATTCTCTTCATGAGACTTTCCCTTAGGGTATTGGTTTTCATAATGCCCGTACAATCCACATTTAAAACATTTAACCATTGTTGATGTCGTAGCAATACCATTATCCTCATCCCTGGTGTTAACTGAACCTTTTCCTTTGCACTTACTGGCTTTGTGTCCTTCTTTTCCACACCCAAGAATCTTCCAGTTCCTTTGAAACATTCTCCTTGATGCCTCTTCCCACATTATTTACATAGGGGAAATTGAATTTTCTTTCCTCTATGATCATCATGAAACTCCATCTTTCTCTTATTAGCCGAGTCAGGAAACTTACCAAATTTTACTTTATTGATCATATTATGAGATTTCTGATTTGGCATAATAATGATGTTTGGACTTCCAAATCCCATTTCATTTGGTTGCTCATGAAGAATATCATTCCATTGTCCATCATATCCTCCATTATCGTGAATCACCTTGTTTCCAGCAATTTTCTAAAACCGAAAAAGAATAGTGTGAGAGGCGAAAATCATAATAAAGGGGGAGTAACTTCAATATCTAACATCTGTGGTTTAATCTAATATCGTTACCATAGTTCTAGGACTATATCCTATACGTATACTTATCCTTAGGGGCATCCCTAGACATACCATAGAAATATCTCTAGGGATCTCACTAACGTTTTCGCATCCTAGTTTCCAATTGTTGACTAAACCTTTTTCTCTGATACCAACTGTAGCGGTCTAGAATTACTTCCAGTCGACTAAAATTGATACCTATCAGGGCACTCCATGGGTGGCTACACCCCCTGGGCGGGACACACCACCATCCCCAGTGGCAGCCATTTCCTCATGAAGCCATTGGGCGGAGAGCCATGCTTTGTCCAACGCTCACATGTGAGAGTTCCCAAGGATCGGATACATTCTTACCTCCTTTACCTCTGATACCAACTGTAGAGACCCGAAGCTTGACGTACAGGGACATTACATTAATTTGCGGAATACTTTGTACATTACAAAAACACACACACAAGGACCGTAATAGTTTAGTGTCTTTGGAAACTCGGAATATAATCTTCTAATCGTGGTGAAATATCTTCAACATCTCCCATAAATATCTTCCCTTTTTTCTTACCTAAAACCTTTCTTTATATCCTGGGGAAAAGAAAACATAAAATGGGTGTGCTCAAATGCTCAGTAAGGGTAGACAAAAGAAATATCAATCACATCATATTCATAAGAACATAACATTTTGGAAATCTTAACCTGCAAAAGAGATCATAATATCATAACATGGGACAAATCATAGTAGTGAAATGCAATCCCAATAATCATAACATAAAACATGAAACTTTTTGGCATACACACATAATCATATAAAATAATTTCTTATTAGTCAAGACTCATTTCCAAGACTATCTTAGTGGACAAAGTCCATTTCTGAACCGAGTCACCCTCGTTTCAGTCCTGTTTCACTGAACCGGTATAACCTACCATTCCAGCCATGTCTATCTCTTGAGATATAAAATCTTTATCCAATGCATTGGAGGGAGATATAGTTCCCACCCATCTCATAATGATACCATTCTTATGTGTGCCACAAAATCATAAATCATACATCATTCCATAACCCATGTAATAAAAATGGGATTCTTAAACAACATGATAAAACAATTCATATAAGATAAAGGAATTCATAAAAATAATTCCATCACCACATAATCAAATCAATTTAATAATAGGGATAAAATCATAACCCTTTATTATCTTAGATGGAAAATAATTTTGTTAAAACACTTGAACTCCATTCTTGAGGAAAAAATCCTTTCTTCTTCAAAAACATTTTTCCTTTCTTAACATGTCATACAAATTTAAACTAAAAGATGTTTGATTAAAAATAAACTTCAAAATATGTAAAGGATGCTTCTTAGAAATAATGTTTTAAAAATCTATTCATGTCGTATAAGTTAAAAAAACATTCTTCTTGTACTTTTTTCGGAAAAGTCAAAAAAGTACCTCGTACGAAAAACGACAAAAGATTCCTTTCATATCTTTTACTAAAATCTCACCAAAGGGTAAAATAGGATTTAAACAATTTTAGGTGAATGGAAATAATATTACATATTGAGGAAACATGGATGTGGATGATAAAATACACCACAGTAAATACCAAAGTATAAACAATCTCGGATAAAAATGAGATTGTGATATTTCCCTTACCTTAGGTCCAATTTGCTTCGTATGTGTCCGAACCTCCTGTATAATGATTTAAATAATGTCATTGACTTATTCCAGAATCATACTCATTGTTATGATATCATATATGGTTCACTTATGGCTTAATATTACCCGTTCTTTTGTAAATTCCATGTTAAAGAAGCGTTTTGGGTAAAATCGTTTCATTTATTGTAGGTGTTTGGACTTGTTGTTCATGAAATTATTATTACTTAGATAATGATTTACTTACTTCCAGAATATAAAACATGATTTATATATCATATATATTCAGTATATATATATATATAATAGATAGATAAATGAAATGAAACACACCGTTCATGGAGACGGTAGTCCGTACGTACGCATGAACGCTGTTTTCCTTTCCTTATTGTCTTGAATGGAAGTAAGTAGATGACATACATATATATATATACATAAATCCATTAGATTTAAAATGTCATATATTTCATTATTATTCATTATATATACTTTATAATCATTCATTAATGGTTAATGTGAAGAATGAATCTCATCGCGTCGTGGAGACGGTAGTCCGTACGTACGCACGAGCGATGATATCGTTCTCATGATCGTGAACTTGTGTTGAAGTGTATGTATACTATTTCAGTATCAATATCACTTTATAATAATCATATATAGTTACTCATTACACCATTATACCGATCCAATTAAGGTGATGGTGGAAAATAGATTACACCACGGCGTGGAGACGGTATTCCGTACGTACGCACGCGCGATGATTTCCTTTTTCCGTAGGATGGATAGAAGGTGAAATAGGTTTCTTTAATACTTATAATAACATATCAGTATATGAGTGATACTGATGCTATTACTTCATAATGAAACAACCTATGAATAATAAGTGGAAGAAGAAATAAAGTTGAAAGAATCGGTAACGGACATTACCTCTTATTTGAAAAACCTCTTTGAGATCTCCTTTTAGGGCACTAAAATTGGTCTTTGAGGAAGGCCAGAACCTCTAGGATGTTGCTATGGAAGTGGAGAAGATAATTTGGCAGCGGTTGGCCGAGCTTGAAAGCTCAAAGTGGTGTGAGGAAGAGGGGGAGGAGGTGCCCTTTTATAAGGGAGGAGAGGGGTACCTTTGGAATAACTAAAACTATTATTTTATTATAAAGTCTAATTCGGTTTTAAATAGCTCCAAATTGATTTATTTCGAAGCTAAGGTTGGGATGGGTCTAAATCCTCTCATCCAATATAATTTAGACAAGTTTAGGTTCCTATTTTAACCTTATCATTTAGATTTAACATTAAGTTAAATAATTTTACTTTTACCGTGTCTTCTTGTGTTCTTACACTATAAGGCTAATAAACTTACTATAACAAGCCCAACGAACCCCAAGTTGTTTATTATTAATATTTATAACCTTATCTAAGTCATTTGGAAGAACTTTAGATTTTTAGGAAAAAAGAACAATTAACAATATAATATTTGTTTTAACAACTATTTTATGTCAATTTTGACACTATTTAGTAATTGATTTTTGTGAAAATCATAAAAGAATGATTAGTTCTAAAAACGTTAATTAAATAAATAATAAAAAGTAATATTAACCTATAAAATTAGTTTAATTCATAAAAAGCCTCAAATTACATTGATTTGGGCATTTATAACATCAATTATGTCAATATTTCATTAATAAGACAATTACTGCATCATCTTTGTGTCATATTAAATGATACTTATTTAATCCCTAAAAATTATAAATAAATTTCCATGAGGTAGATAATTGTATTATATTTCTGGAGACTATTCATGTTCGAAGTTTCATGAAGTTTATCACTATATTAAAATTATTATACTTATAAGATTTAAGAAAGTGACATGTTGTCACATTCTTTGGTTTTAATAATAATTAAATTATTTTCATTGACAAAATTTAATTAAATTAATATAATCCGACACTTAGGTGATATGGGACGACTTTTAGTCATCCAATAGGATTTTTCCAAGTGTTAGGGTAATTTTATAATCTTATATTTACCCTTAATTACCCGATTTACCTTTAACTATAGTAAATAAAATTTACCGTAGTTACTATTCACAATGCCAAAAAGTAAAAAGTAGCTTATTAACATAATTTGGACCCACTGATTCCAATTATGGAATCCATTTTGTCAAATTCAACACACAAAAGATGCAAAAATTAATTTAAAATTAATCTCATTGTCGAAAGAAAACGGGGTTTTCTTTAAAACATTGCAAAAGATTGAATTGATTTAACCTACGAATTCAAGGTAAAATAAATGCTAATGACATACATTATATTAAATGGTAAAAAATTATTCTATTTATACTTTAAAACCATTCAATATTATAATTTAACCACATAAGATATTACGATGAAAATAGTTGTTTTTAATTAAAATATAGCGTGTTTTTACTATTCATTAAAATATGAAAGTTATCGGAAAAATATCAAAACTTTATCTAATGTAAATTTTTATATCCTGATTCAAAATAAGAATTTTATTTTTTCAAATTGAACATATAAATATGTCAAAAACTAGATTTAAAGTGGGTGCTCCATCAAAAGGCGGAAAAACTGCATTTTTTGAAAAATACTTATTTTACCCGAAAAATTTATTTTGTTCTTATACCATGTTCTAGAAATGTGTAAGGTGAATAATAATGTTATAAAATTCAAAATTTAGTTAACACTATTCATAATGGCTAGTTCATAATAACATTATAATAATATATCATTGTTTAGTAAAACCTGGTATTGCGTACAACACACGCTATCGAGGAAGGTCGTGATTGCATGTAATGCAAGCCAAGTCAGGGTTGCGTGTAGTGCACAACTCCTTTGTTGTTGCATATAATAGAATCCAACCATATTTTATTTATACATTGAATATATATATATACACACTCAAAGTTGCGTAGAATAACTTCTATCAAACGAACTTGAAATTGTGTGTAACAAGAGCCAAGAAAAGTGTTGCGTATACTGTAAGCTAATACAGTGTTGCATATAGCGCAAGGTAATCTTGTTTTATCACAAGACATTAATGAAATTAAAAGAATTTCTTTCATAAAATCTCGGGGTGTTACATTCTACCCCCCTTAAAATGAATTTCGCCCTCGAAATTCGTCGAGGTTATAAATGGTTTACTACTCGAAAGTTTGTTTAATAGAAACCCACATCTTAAAAAGGAATACCAAAACATGGCTTTAAAAACTAAAGTATTAAATGTAATAGTTATCCAAATTAACCCATCACTGGGTTTCCACGTAGAAGAACATTGGTGAAAATATGGATATGGAAGACAAATCTAACCATCAGGTTATGATGGAGAGTGGTAGAGAACATGGCTATGAAAAAGCCAAAAATGAAAAAGCTATAGATTTGTGATGATCTAAGGTACCATCTGATTCATCGGATATAAGGAAACTAGGACAACATTTTTGGTTATCAAAATCATTTCCCTAAATTTGATGAATTAAAATAAATACTTGCATGATTTTGGTATAATCTCACTGTTGTTAGTGAATTGAATAATTTCCACTTCATCCCTTAAAGAAATGAAGTTGAATTTTTTATTCGTGATGTGTTAGAAGATCATGTGATAGAATGATAGGTCATTCCATCTCTTTCAAACAAAAGGTTAGAAAAAGTTATAAGTCCATCTTATGGTTAGATTAATCATATATGGTTCCAAAAATGAACTTATACTTCATATATCATAACGCTTAATAAAATAAAACTAGTTTGTACTAACTAGGGACTTTTTGTAGGCCAGTGGTATGCGATAAAGTCCCATCACACTTTAGTTGTGGGTTTGATTCCCATAGCCTTGGCCAATGAGATGGGCTGTCGCCCGTCTTGCAGGTTGTCCTTTTTCTAAAACTACATTACTATAACATCCCATTAATAATAACAAAAAAAAATTCTATCCTTAAACAATACTAACTTATGTCCAACATAATCCATTCCAATCATTAGGCTTATCTAAAATACTTCGGTCCAAGCTTATAGTATAAAAAACGATTACTTGAAATGTCATCAACCAAGCATGTGAATACCATCATTTATCCCCCATATATCTTGTTGGTCACATTCCAATCATGTGAATACCTTAATCATGGATTCTCTTGAAAAATGAATATCTATTAAACCTTAGTGAAAACATGAATGCAGTCAAAAGATAACTCTTACCACATACCAAAATCCAAAAATTCTATATACTCAAACCATGATATAACCTTCTCCTTATATCAGTCATAAGTTCATGAATACTATCAAACATTTACTTTTCTCCTTATCCCTTCATTATGCACATATCATCTTCATTCCAAAAATATCTGAATAACCATTCATGGATACTAGTAGCATTAATCACACACTTTCAAAACTCAAGGAAAGACAACAATGTAACAATCCTTAGATGTCTCTTTATTCCATTGTACCATGAGATTCTTTATACAACATTACACTTGATAAACATGTAATCATTCCACTACCTTCTTAAACCATTGACCGAGCTTCAACAATTCTTTCATCTCACATGTCATTTGTAGTCTCTTCATCATCATCAACATAAATAATACCCATACGGCCGTACTGATTCTCTTCATGAGACTTTCCATTAGGGCATTGGTTTGCATAATGCCAGTACATTCCACATTTAAAACATTTTACCATTGTTGATGTCGTAGCAATACCATTATCCTCATCCCTGGTGTTAACTGAACCTTTTCCTTTGAACTTACTGGCTTTGTGTCCTTCTTTTCCACACCCAAAGCATCTTCCAGTTCCTTTGAAACATTCTCCTTGATGCCTCTTCCCACATGATTTACATAGGGGAAATTGAACTTTCTTTCCTCTATGATCATCATGAAACTCCATCTTTCTCTTATTAGCCGAGTCAGGAAACTTACCAAATTTTACTTTATTGATCATATTATGAGATTTCTGATTCGGCATAATAATGATGCTTGGACTTCCAAATCCCATTTCATTTGGTTTCTCATGAAGAATATCATTCCGTTGTCCATCATATCCTCCATTATCGTGAATCACCTTGTTTCCAGCCATTTTTTGAAACCCAAAAAGAATAGTGTGAGAGGCGAAAATCAAAATAAAGGGGGAGTAACTTCAATATCTAACATATTTTTTTTAATCTAATATCATTACCATAGTTCTAGGACTATATCCTATACGTATACTTATCCTTAGGGGAATCCCTAGACATACCTTAGAAATATCTCTAGGGATCTCACTAATGTTTTCACATCCTAGTTTCCAAAGGTTGACTAAACCTTTCCTCTGATACCAACTGTAGCGGTCTAGAATTACATCCAGTGGACTACAATTGATACCTATCAGGGCACTCCATGGGCGGCTAAACCCCCTGGGCGGGACACACAACCATCCCCAGTGGCAGCCATTTCCTCATGAAGCCCTTGGGCGGAGAGCCATGCTTCGTCCAACGCTCACATGTGAGAGTTCCCAAGGATAGGATACATTCCTACCTCCTTTGCCTCTGATACCAACTGTAGAGACTCGAATCTTGACCTACATGGACATTACATTACTTTTGCGGAATACTTTGTACATTACAAAAACACACACATAAGGACCGTAATAGTTTAGTGTATTTGGAAACTCGGAATATAATCTTCTAATTGTGGTGAAAGATCTTCAACATCTCCCATAAAGATCTTCCATTTTTTTCTTACCTAAAACCTTTATTTATATCTTGGGGAAAATAAAACATAAAAGGGGTGAGATGAAATGCTCAGTAAGGGTAAACAAAAGAAATATCAATCACATCATATTCATAAGAACATAACATTTTGGAAATCTTAACCTGCAAAAGAGATCATAATATCATAACATGGGATAAATCATAGTAGTGAAATTTAATCCAAATAATCATAACATAAAACATGAAACTTTGTGGCATACACACATAATCATATAAAATCATTTCTTATTAGTCAAAACTCATTTCCAAGACTATCTTAGTGGACAAAGTCCATTTCTGAACCGAGTCACCCTCGTTTCAGTCTTGTTTCACTGAACCGGTATAACCTACCATTCCATCCATGTCTATCTCATGAGATATAAAAACTTTACCCAATGCATTGGAGGGAGATATAGGTCCCACCCATCACATAATGATACCATTCTTATGTGTGCCACAAAATCATAAATCATACATCATTGCATAACCCATGTAATAAAAATGGGATTCTTAAACAACATGATAAAACAATTCATATAAGATAAAGGAATTCATAAAAATAATTCCATCACCACATAATCAAATCAATGTAATAATAGGGATAAAAACTGAACCCTTTATTATCTTAGATGGAAAATAATTTTGATAAAACACTTGAACTCCATTCTTGAGGAAAATATCCTTTCTTCTTCAAAAACATTTTCCTTTCTTAACATGTCATACAACTTTAAACTAGAAGAATTTTGATTAAAAATAAACTTGAAAACTTGTAAAGGATGCTTCTTAGAAATAATTTTTTAAAAATCCATTCATGTCGTATAAGTTAAAAAAAATTATTCTCGTACTTTTGTCGGAAAAGTCAAAAACCTGCCTCGTACGAAAAACGACAAACGATTCCATTCATATCTTTTACTAAAAACTCACCGAAGGGTAAAATAGGATTTAAACAATTTTAGGTGAATGGAAATAATATTACATATTGAGGAAACATGGATGTGGATGATAAAATACACCACAATAAATACCAAAGTATAAACAATCTCGGATGAAAATGAGATTGTGATATTTCCCTTACCTTAGGTCTGATTTGCTTCGTATGTGTCCGAACCTCCTGTATAATGATTTAAATAATGACATTGACTTATTCTAGAATCATACTAATTGTTATGATATCATATATGGTTCACTTATGGCTTAATATTACCCGTTATTTTGTAAATTCCATGTTAAAGAAGCGTTTTGGATAAATCGTTTCATTTATCGTAGGTGTTTGGACTTGTTGTTCTTGACATTATTATTACTTATATCATGATTTACTTACTTCCAGAATATAAAACATGATTTATATATCATATATATTCAGTATATATATATATAATAGATAGATAAATGAAATGAAACACACCGTTCATGGAGACGGTAGTCCGTACGTACGCATGAACGCTGTTTTCCTTTCCTTATTGTCTTGAATGGAAGTACGTAGATGACATATATATATATATATACATAAATCCAGTAGATTTAAAATGTCATATATTTCATTATTATTCATTATATATACTTTATAATCATTCATGAATGGTTAATGTGGAGAATGAATCTCATCGCGTCATGGAGACGGTAGTCCGTACGTACGCACGAGCGATGATATCGTTCTCATGATCGTGAACTTGTGTTGAAGTGTTTGTATACTATTTCAGTATCAATATCACTTTATAATAATCATATATAGTTAATCATTACACCATTATACCCATACAATTAAGGTGGTGGCGGAAAATAGATTACACCACGGCGTGGAGACGGTATTCCGTACGTACGCACGCGCGATGATTTCCTTTTTCCGTAGGATGGATAGAAGGTGAAATAGGTTTCTTTCATACTTATAATAAAATATCAGTATATGAGTTATACTGATGTTATTACTTCATAATGAAGCAACCTAAGAATAAGAAGTGGAAGAAGAAATAAAGTTGAAAGAATCGGTAACGGACATTACCACTTCTTTGAAGCACCTCTTTGAGATCTCCTTTTAGGGCACTAAAATTGGTCTTTGAGGAAGACAAAAACCTCTAAGATGTTCCTATGGAAGTGGAGAAGAGAATTTGGCAGGGGTTGGCCGAGATTGAATGCTCAATGTGGTGTGAGGAAGAGGGGGGAGAAGGTGCCCTTTTATAAGGGAGGAGAGGGGTACCTTTGGAATAACTAAAACTATTATTTTATTATAAAGTCAAATTCGGTTTTAAATAGATCCAAATTGATTTATTTTGAAGCTAAGGTTGGGATGGGTCAAAGTCCTATCATCCAATATAATTTAGACAAGTTTAGGTTCCTATTTTAACCTTATCATTTAGATTTAGCATTAAGTTAAATAATTTTACTTTTACCGTGTCTTCTTGTGTTCTTACACTATAAGGTTAATAAACTTACTATAACAAGCCAAACGAACCCCAAGTTGTTTATTATTAATATTTATAACCTTATCTATGTAATTTGGAAGAACGTTATATTTTTATGAAAAAAATAACAATTAATAATATAATATTTTTTTAAAAACTATTTTATGTTTATTTTGACACTATTTAGTAATTGATTTTTTTTAAAATCATAAAAGAATGATTAGTTCGAAAAAAGTTAATTAAATAAATAATAACATGTCATATTAACCTATAAAATTAGTTTAATTCATAAAAAGTCTCAAATTACATTTATTTGTGCATTTATAACATCAATTATGTCAATATTTCATTAATAAGACAATTACTACATCATCTTTGTGTCATAATAAATGATAATTATTTCATCCCTAAAAAATCTAAATAAATTTCTATGATATAGATAATTGTATTATATTTCTAGAGACTATTCATGTTTGAAGTTTCATGAAGTTTATCACTAGATTAAAATTATTATACTTATAATATTTAAGAAAGTGACATGTTGTCACATTCTTTGGTTTTAATAATAATTAAATTATTTTCATTGACAAAATTTAATTAAATGAATCTAATATGACCCTTACGTGATATGGGATGACTTTTAGTCATAAAATAGGATTTTTCCAAGTGTTAGGGTAATTTTATAATCTTATATTTACCATTAATTACCTGATTTACCTTTAACTATAGTAAATAAAATTTACCGTAGTTACTATTCACAATGCCCAAAAATAAAAAGTAGCTTATTAACATAATTTGGACCCACTTATTCCAAATATGGAATCCATTTTTCCAAATTCAATACACAAAAGATGCAGAAATTAAATTAAAATTAATCCCGTTGTCGAAAGAAAACAGGGTTTTCTTTAAAACATTGCAAAAGATTGAATTGATTTAATCTACGAATTCAAGGTAAAATCAATGATAATGTCATACATTATATTAAATGGTAAAAAAAGTTCTATTTATACTTTAAAACCATTCAATATTATAATTTAATCACATATGATATTACGATGAAAAAAATTGTTTTTAATTAAAATATAGCGTGTTTTTACTATTCATTAAAATATGAAAGTTATCGGAAAAATATAAAAACTTTATCTAATGTAAATTTTTATGTCCTGATTCAAAAGAAGAATTTTATTTTGTCAAATTGAACTTATAAATTTGTCAAAAACTATATTTAATGTGGATGCACCATCAAAAGGCAGCAAAACTGCATTTTTTTAAAAATACTTATTTTACCCGAAAAATTTATTTTGTTCTTATACCATGTTCTAGAAATGTGTAAGGTGAATAATAATGTTATAAAATTCAAAATTTAGTTAACACTATTCATAACGGCTAGTTCATAATAATATTATAATAATATATCATTGTTTAGTAAAACCCGGTATTGCGTACAACACACGCTATCGAGGAAGGTCGCGATTGCGTGTAATGAAAGCCAAGTCAGGGTTGCTTGTAGTGCACAACTCCTTTGTTGTTGCGTATAATAGAATCCAACCATATTTTATTTATACATTTAATATATATATATACACTCAATGTTGCGTAGAATAACTTCTATCAAACGAACTTCAAATTGTGTGTAACAAGAGCCATGAAAAGTGTTGCGTATAATGCAAGCTAATACAGTGTTGCATATAGCGCAAGGTAATCTTGGTGTAGCACAAGAAATTAATGAAATTAAAATAATATCATTCATAAAATCTCGGGGTGTTACATTGATGGCTTCTCTCGAAGGTGTGATTGGCGATGGGGCGCGCGATGGAAGTCCATCCCTGGATGATGCTGCTCATGCGGGGACAAGCGATGCTATTGTTAAGGATGTGGATCTGATAGGGCATCGTGACGTTTTTTCACTCTGTGCGAAGCGGAATCTTGGGAGATCAAGTTGAAATGATGTCTTGAACCAGGGTAAGAGATTTGCGGATGTGCTCAAGAAAAATGGGGGTTTCTCCTTTATGGATTGTGATGCTGAGAGTTCTGGGAGAATTATCAGAAAAGGGTGCATCACCCATGTATCTGCAAATCAAGCTGCAGTTGAGGAGCATGTCAGGTTATGTAAATTCTTGATTATTGCACGGGTGATTATTCCAAAAGGTTCTAGGCCATGGAAGTTTCATGATTTAACGAGCATGTTGGTGGAGATTTCTGGATTTAGAGACTGGAAGATGACGGCTCTGGGGAAAGGTTTATATCATATTGTTTTCCCTACTGATGAATGCAAGAGGAGTTCTTGGAGTCTGGTGTCTTTCTCACAAAACCCTGGGTATCTTCGTATTCATGAGTGGGACAGAAATTTTAATCCCAGCTCTATCAGAAACACTTTCTCATAGGTATGGATAAGAATTAATATGCATAGTTGGTTATACTGGCATCCCCAGATTCTTTGGGATATTGCTTCGTCTGTTTGAAATCCCATTAGATTAGACAAATAGATAGATAATCCCAATTTTGGTCATTTTTTCTGAATACTGGTAGATGTTGACATGGCTGGTACTTTTGTTGAACAAGTTGTCTTCATTACTAGGGATGATAGCATAACTCTAGAGATTGGTTATGAAAGAAAACCCAAATTCCGTCTTTACTATCACATTTCTGGTCACACACTTTCTGAGTGTAACAGAAATAAATTATGTTCATCATTCAACATCAAAGGGCATGATGAATTACACTGTCGCAAGAAAGGGCCTATCATGGGTCAGGCTGAGGTCACTGTGTAAGCTCCTGCTGGTGTTCAAAATGACATTTTGCAGGTTCAGAAATAATCAATGGTTGTTTCTGTGGAGGATACTGTTGGTGAATAGCCCCCCAAGAAGGATGGAGAAGGGAAACTCTCAGAAACTTGTGATAAGATACAAGGGGTTGAGGAGAAATCATCATTTTTAAATGCATAGGTTGATGAGAGGCCTCTGGATGTGCTTCCTTATGAACCTATTATTAATTCTGTGTGTCCTGGCTTAAAGGATCAGGTTGCTGAGATGATTGAGCAAGGGAAAATTATTAATGATGGGATTCACATGATGATAGTTCAAGGAACAAGTGATACAGCTGGGGATTTTTCTCAAGTTCAATCCTCGAAGATTGCAAGGAGGAAACTTCCTGCTACATTGAGAGGCCCAATCAGTTCAGACAATAGGTACTCATCTTTGTCTAATGATGATGTTGTCAATGTTCTTGATGATGATCCTTCAAATGAAGAAGGAGATGATATTATGGATGAATCAAAGGAAAGCATAACACCTGGTTATCTTGGTCCCCTAACTAGGCAGTGTGTCCCTCATCAATGAAATCCCTCTTCTGGAATTTTCAGGGTCTGGGAAACTCCCCTAAGGTCAAAGCCCTGAAGCTCATTATTTTGACCAACAAACCAATTTTGATTGGCATTGCTGAACCCAGAATGAAGTTTTCAAGTTGGATGGCCTTCAATTGGTTGACTATAGGATATTCATTTATTGCAGCAAATGATTCTGATAATGAAACAGAAGCTCTTTGGGTGCTAAAGCATAATTCTTTGACTATTGAATCCTTTCAATCCGATTTTCAATCTGTTTCTCCAACATGCCTTTTTCAATCAGGCTCTTTTTGTGTAACATTTGTATATGATTTCAATCAGTATATCAGGAGAAGAATATTATGGAATAAACTTTTTGGATTTGCTGAGAATATGGATAAAAGATGGATAATTCTCGGTGACTTCAATAGAGTGTTGAGGCCAGAGGAGAAAACTGGGAGAAACTTCATTCGTGCAGCAGCCAGGGACTTCTGCACCTGTATTGATCAATGCTGTTTGATTGAAATACTAATTATAGGTGCTGAATATACCTGGAATAGGTACACTCACAATGGAAGACAATCTAGTAAATTGGATAGATTCTTGGTGCAGATTGGTGAACAAAGTGAGGATATGGATGTATCTGGAATAACTTTGTCTAGATTACACTCTGATCATCACCCAATTTTAATTGATATTTCTTCTTGAAACTTAAGGTCAGCACCCCTGCCCTTTAAATTCAATAATGCTTGGCTAATAGTTCCTGGATGTAGAGAGATTGTTTTCGAAGCATGGGAGGAGCCTGTCCAAGGCAGTGCTTTATATATTCTAGTTTGTAAACTGAAAATTGTTAAGGCCAGAATGAGGGAATGGAGTAAAAAATGTTTCTCCAGACATGATCAGAATATCAAAGAGGACGATTCTCATTTATATGATTGTCAGTAAGGTAATATGTCATAAGATTATATATCTTCACAAGAGATACAATCAGTCTCAAGGATTGATAACTTGTTAACTCTTAAGGAGAACCTAGCTAGGAATCAATTTAGTGCAAGATGGATGAAAGAAGGGTACAGGAACTCTCAGTTCCTTCATTGCATGCATAGGGAGAAAAAAGTAACAAGGAATATCACGGCTTTAATAATTGGTGAAAACATGTACACCTCTAAAAATGATATTTCCAACTCTGTTGTTTATTACTTTGAAAATATCTACTCTGAATCGGGGGAGGACAACTCAGATAAAGTTATAAAATGTATTGAATCAAGCTTGGATGATGTGAAAAATAAAAAACTTATTGACATTCCTACCACAAAGAAAATTCATGATGCTCCCTTTTCTTTGAATATGGATAGTGTGGCGGGGCCTGATGGTTTCTCCAACAGATTTTTCATGTTTTACTGGAATATCTTATATAAGGAAGTGACAGATGTAGTAAGGAAGTTCTTCTATCATTCCTATATTCCGTTTGGAATGAATTCAAATTTCATTACCCTCATCCCCAAGAATTAAAATGCGCTTGATATAATGGATTTCAGGACAGTTGCTGTTGGGAACTCCATCACAAAAGTTATTAGCAAAATCATGGCAATAATACATGGTGATATTGCTATGTCTCTTATTTCTTTTAACTAGTTTGGCTTTGTGCCTGGCAGAAATTTACAAAATTGTCTCTTCACTGCCTCAGAATGTGTCAACATAATGAGAACAAAGGTCAGGAATGGTAATATGGAACTCAAGGTGGACATATCAAAGGCCTTTGACACTATCAGATGGGACTTCATCTTCACTGTTTTGAATATTCATGGTTTTTCAGGTAAATTTACTAGCTTGGTAAAATCTATTTTGGAAAGTCCTAGACTATCCATATTGGTCAATGGATCACCAAGGGGGTTCTTTCAGTGCTCTAGTGGAGTAAGGCAGGTTCATCCTTTATCCGGATTACTATTTTCCATGGCTGAGGACTATTTAAGCATTGTCCTTCATGATCTTGTCAATTATGGGATTTATCAGAGAATGGTGTATGGGAGGAATTGCTTCACTCCCTCTAACTTATTTTATGCTGATGATATTTTACTCTTTTCTAAAGCTGATAGACTAACCATCACCTCTATAAAGACTATTTTCAATCACTATGAGTATGTTTCATGTCAGGTTATAATTTGGAGAAAATGCTTTGTTGTCTTTGGTGAAGTAGTGTCAAATGTAAAGCAAAATAGAGTGGCCAGTAGGCTTGGTGTTAAAAGGGGTTCCTTACCCTTTATTTATCTTGGCCTGCCTATGTTCTGGGGAAGAGTTAAGAGGGCTTACTTGGATGGTAATGCTCTCAAAATCATCAATCAATTGGCCAGCTGGAAAGGGAAATCAATGTCATAGGCTGGTAGGATTTGTCTTGTGAACTCAGTTATCACCTCAATGTTTGTGAACTCCTCACTTTACAAGTGGACTGCTTCTTTGATCAAGGAACTTGATGGCATGATCAGAAATTTTATTTGGACTGGATCAACACAACAGAGGAAATTGGATAATGTTAAATGGATGGATTGCATCAAGCCTCTCTCAAGTGGTGGAATGGGAGTAAAGGATGTCAGGGTTTTTAATGATGCTTTTCTCCAAAAATTTACAAGGAGACTTCTTGCTGGTACTGATTTTTCCTTGGAGTTTATTTCTCACAGATTTGGTGACATATTACATAGGAGGTAGAAGGTGGACCTGCGTTCCTCTGTCTGGGAATCAATCGGGACCACTTATATTGCTCTTATGTCACATTCTAAATGGATGGTCTGATCCAATTCCCAGCTGAATTTCTAGACAACACAGTGGTTGTACTGTCCTATTGATGATACAACTAATATTCCTTTGTCTTTGTGGAATACTATTGTCTATGATTTGCAGGGGAATGAACAGGCTCTTGCAGTTTTTCCTGCTCATCTTCAATCTGAAATTGCTGCTTATGAATATATCGATCAGGACACTCTGATTTGGGAACCTACTTTGAATGGATTATTCTCCAGCTGACTGTTTTATGCCATGCAGTGTGGGATTGCACACCCAATTCGTGCTTGGGTGATGAAGGTGAGAAAGGATTTTATTCTTCCAGCTGATGCTCTTCTTATATGGCGTATCTAGAAAGGCAGAATGCCAATTCAATCTGCTCTTCAAAGAAAAGGTTGGAATCTTGCCCCGGTCTGCTTCTTTTTTCTTGCTGCGGATGAATCTATTGATTATATTTTCATTACTTGCTCCTTTGCTGTTCGGTTCTGGGGTTATCTAATGGATATTTTTCACTGTCAAATGGTCTTCAATTCTGTTTGCACCCTGTTCAATTCTATCATGCATGAAGAAAACAGTGAGCAGGTTTACTCATTGCTCATTTTTGTTTCTGTTTCTGTTATTTCTTATATTTGGCATGCCCGGAACGAGATGGTTTTCAATGGTGGCAGGCCCTCCTTCAAGGAGGGGATGATGGTGATTCATCGAAGTATTAAATCTGCTTCGGTAAAGCAGTCTATCTTTATGAACAATAACATGTCTGATTTCCTATTATTGAGAACTCTTGTGTAAGTGGCAGGGAGAGGAAGCCCAAGGTGCTAAAATATATTCGGTGGATTCCTCCAATCAATGATTATATAAAGGTGAATGTGGATGGGGCAGCCTCTGGTGCGCCGAGACCTACTGGATGTGGTGGAGTTTTCAAGACCTGTCGAGGCTTTGTAAAAGGATGATTCTTTCACTATATTGGAACTGTTCATGCTATTGAGGCCGAGTTATGGGCTATGATCAAGGCAATAAGGTATGCTACTCGTTATGGCTGGCAGAGGATCTAGTTAGAATCATACTCTTCTGTTGCCGTGCAGATTCTCAAAGAGCGGTCCAGGAGTGTCCCATGGAGGATGCTTCCGGCTTGGGTCAGATCATTAATGCTTGCAGAATTAATTTCTCTTGAGGTTTCTCATGTCTACAGAGAAGCAAATCAAGTGGCGGATGCGCTCTCAAAAAGGGAAATCATGGAGGTGAGCTCTAGCTGGTCCTTCATTCATCCTAGTTATTGCAATGACCATACTCACAATGATATAATTGGTACAATGATTACAAGGTTGTGTAAAGCTCCCCTTCTTTGAGTGGTTTGTATAGTTTTAACTCTTCTTTATTTAATCTTATGGGAGCAGGTCTTCACCTGGCTCTCGAACTTTCACGGTAGAATATGAATTAAGGAAATTGGATTCCACACCAATCAACTACATGACTATAGAAAAGGTGTTCCTTTATATCGTATTTTATCTAGACAAATTCATATCTTATCTATTTGGAACTAATATTTTTGTGTTCTCTAATCATTTGGCTTTTATGAATCTAATAAAGAAGAATGATTCTAAATCCTGTACGGTAAGATGGATGCTTCTCTTATAAGATTTCCAACTAGAGAGAAAATATTAATGGGGAATTGAAAATAAAGTTGCTAATCAATTGAGTCGACTACCCCAAACCACTGAAGCTGAAATTCCAAATCAAAACCCACTCAATGATCAACTTCCATGTGAAAACAATTACAGCATGGAAGGTAAAGTACAATGGTATGATGAAATTGCCAATTATTTAGGAACATTTTAGGTACCATCTCATCTAAAATCTAATGAGTAGTACAATATTAAATCTAAATCACGATTTTAGATTTTGGAAGACCCATTCCTATGGAAATATTTTAATGATGAAATCATAATAAGATGATTTCCAGTAAGTGAAATTCAACCAATTTTTGAATTTTGAAATACATTATCATAAGGAGGGGACAATAAACCTTTGATGAAAACTAAAAATGTTTTAGAATCTAAAATTTATTATCCCAACTTATTCAAATAGGCTTATGAATTTTGTAAAATATTTGAAAAATTCTTGTCTTATGATAATATCTCAAAATGAATTGAAATAAAACAAAAACCAATTACATTTTGTAAAAGTTTTCAATTATAGGGAATAAAATTAGTGGGACAATTACAAATTTCATCCAATAATTCCTATATTCAATTACATGTAGATTATGTTTAAAAATTGGTGGAAGAAAAAGATAATAGGAACAATGATGCTAATATTTTTGTGATTTCTTCAGGGCTAACATATTCTATAGGTTTGGAGTACCAAGAGTAATAATCAGTGACCAAAGAACTCATTTATATAATAATAAGGCGAGGTAATGACTAAAAAGGTATGGGGTGCATCATAAAATTTCAAAACCATTACATCGACAAATAAATTTTCACAAAGAAGACTCCAATAAGGAAATCAAAGGCATTCTAGAAAAGGCTGTTGAACCTAACAGGAAGGATTATAGATAATGGTTAAAAGATACTCTATGTGCTTTTAGGACTACCCATAAGAAATCTATATGAATGAGCCCCTATAGATTTATTAGTGGGAAGAGATTCTACCTCCTAGTATAATTGAAACACAAAGACTACTAGGACATGGGACACATGAATATGGGCTTTGACAGAGTTGGGAAAGAGAGGAGATTGTATCTGTATGAGATAGATGAAATTATGAGGGAATATTTTGGAAATTTGAATATATACAATTAGATAACAAGTATGGACCATGAAAAGATAATTCAACCAAGAACCATCAACACTAGAGATAAAGTTCTATTATATAAATCCAGACTTAAACTGATTACAGGTAAAATTTATTCCATATATGAAGGTACCTTTAATATTATTCATGTGTATGCCTTTGGGGGTTGTTCATAATACAAATAAAATAGAAGAAAATCCATTCAATGTAAATGGGTAGAGATTGAAGAAGTTCCATTTGATCATACCTCAAGAACCAGTAAAGGAGGACACACTCCTTCACCCTAATTACAAATGAAGGCATACTAGGATTCATCCTTCTTGTACAATTTATTAGATGTAGTAATTCCATTTTTAATCTAATTACATTAAAAATAAACTAAAATGTGTTGAGGACACTGAATAAAATATGTTTAGGGGATGGAATATTATATTAAAGGATTTTTTTTAAAATAGTTTACTTTTTGGAGTCCATATAATGATGTTAAACAATAGTTCTTTTTGGAGGTAACCTAAATTTCTTTCCTTAGTAAACTCTTTCCATTAGTCATATTTTATAATTATCAAACAATCCTACACAATATTTTATTTTTATTCATATTTTTCTGTTCCATAAACAAATTCAACGCAATGACAAAGTAACTGAAATGTAATGACTCAGATTTTATTTTGTTTTATTTTTATAAACTAATTGGGAAAATTCTGAGACTAGGTGCAGATACGAAGTGTGATTTTGAGGCCCGATGTGCCCAGAATGATTCGTTGAATAATTTTTAGTTTTAAATAAAGAGTGTGGGTGGTTTTTCTTTAAAACTACTATAACTTCTAAACAAGTTCCTAGATTTAAAATCCAAGGGAACCACTGTGTTTAGAACATCAGCATTACCTTAGGCAGGGCCTAACATTGATCGGCATGGGGCGAGCGTGAATGTTTGATTTTGGATGTATTTCTAATAAATTATTTAATAAAAATATTTTATATAGATACGAAAACTCCCCTTTTCTTTTTATTAGGGTTTTCTAGGGATCTAATGTTATCACCATTACCCTGGAGTTTTCCTAAGAAAAATACAAGGAGGTTATCTCGACGTCGATGACAGATCAGAGATTGGAACTTGGAATGAAGATCGACGGATCGAAGAATGATGGAAACATAGCTTCTCCCTTTGTCAATGACCAATCTAAACTCCACGTAAGGTATTATTTCTTTGTGATTCATTTCCTTTTCTTAAATTTGACAATGAACACAAACCAACCCACGAACAGGTTGATCCACGGTTCAATCACTTGCGAGATGGGTTTATGCTTGTGGGGTTTTAAATGGGGATTAAATATGTGTGATTTCTTCATTATTCATGATCCCTCTAACAAGGATGAATAAATGTTGACGAAAAAGGCCATGATTTGTTCTTAGGGAGTTTTTATGCTTCTCCTTTCCCCCTTGATGTTCATTGGGTACTTCCTAATTTTATGCGTAGACAATTGTTGCACCTTTGATTCATGGCACAACAACCTGAGACCGAAGATCTAAAGTCAAAATGATATTTCAAAGGTGTGTTGAAAGGCACCACTCAATTCAGCTAATGCAGCAACGTATTGAAGCAGTGCACGACGGAGGCCGGAGGTGGCGGCTTCGGCCAGTTCAAGTGAGGGAAGGACGTGGCTAGTCCAGGTAGAGTGCGAGGAGGAGGACAGGCCGCTAGTGGGGCAGCCTTTGGAGAAGGTATAATACAGTCTTGGCGAGACTACATGGGAGCCCGTATCAGCCCCACATTGACCGGAGCACAAGGCTGGGCCAGACGTGTGTGGGGAAAGGGGGTTGACCCATGCATGCTGGCCAAGCTGGATGAACCAGGCCACTCTAGTGATCTGATGGGCTGGGTCCAGCAGGCCCAACTCAATGGTCTGGGATAGAATAGGCTCATTGGACCGTGTTGAGCCAGGTCGACCAGACCAGGTTGGGTTGGGTTGATCGGACCTGGTCAGGTCTGCGGGTTGGACCGGTTCAGACCCAGACCAGACCCGGGTCATACTTTTTCACTAAAATGATTATAACACTCAAACAAAAGGTCCATTTAACGATCTATCTACAATATTGGGACCCTTGCGACTAGTAGATCCTTTAAATATGTCTTAGTGGTTTTTTAACTTATACCAATATAGGTGGATATTTTCCCTTGGTTCTTTCCTTGAGGGTTCAGTATAATATTACATCCACATCATTGGATATTAGTCCCCTCTAGAGGCCAAGCACCAGATAGAGTTATGGTATCCCTACATGGGACTGGAGATGTCCTCTAATACCCCTGACGGATTTTTTGTGGGAATTGGTGTGACCTCTAAGAACAGGGCATTAGTTCTCTATCTAGTGGGCTACATCGGTAGGGTTGTTGGTATTCTTTGAGAAGGATCGCCTATGTTGTGGGATATTATAGATTGGGTTACTAGTGCTCTTTAGGAAGGATAACCTCTCTATATGTCATGATATTTGACCAGTAAATTTCTCATTGGGTGAGGCCCAAATTAGCGGGACCTCTTCGTGAGAGTCTTCATTGATATCATGACTCGAGACGTGAGTTCTCCAGAAATGATCGTGCCTTGAGCAGAACCCAGTAGCGACATTCGTTGTGGCATAAATCAATACTTTGTGGATAGTTCAAAGTATATCTAGATATCTTTGGTATATGTGTTATAGACATATACCTGTGGAGAGATAACTTTATTTTGTGTATTTATTATGGTCAACTTCATATATTGATTTGTGGAATTTCTTTTTGGTTTTGTTGTGTCCTAATGAGTTTTGTTTTACTCACCTCTGCATGGTATTTTCACGCACATGTCATATATTTTGTAGATGATCGATGCTTTGATAGATTCCTTGGTAGACTGGGACTAGTTGGTTCTTAGAGAAGTCAGACGGACATGGTGTGTTTCTATGGCTTCAGAAAGCTTTCTTACACCTACCCTTCAGGTCGGGTTTTCTGAAAATGAGTTTCATAAAACTTTTGTATTTACTTATAGAGAATCTTTCTTTGGTGGGATTGTATTCTATCTCTGTTTACTTTCTATTTTCCTAATATTGTACTATGTGGTTGGTATCTTAGTGTATGCGTGCATTTTGTACTTAATGTGTGTATATTTTAGCATTTTGGGCTTGGAGTTGTGTGCGTATGTACAAGTTATTAGAAAAATGCCTCTGATTTATGGGATATTCCTACTTTGTGATATTCTCCATCCCCTGGCCTATTGTAGGTGGGTTTGGGGTATTCATGGAATGGTCCCCTCTGGGATGGGTCATGACAGAGTGATGTCAAAGAAGATCGGTTCTACTTAAGGACCGATAGTTAGTGAAGTTGGTTTAGGGAAATGGTGTTATGTGTTTGGAGTTTGGATTTAAGGATAGGGACTCTAGTGTTGGTGTGGTGGCCAAATTATCTGTATACCAAGACTATGGACACCTGGATTTTGACTCGATACATGAAAAAACTAGTTTCCGGGAATTAATTGTACCTGAATCATATAGGAATGGGCTTTGTTTTCCATGTACTTCTTGAGTTATCTCTCTATATATACTCAATTTAATATGGTCCATCATTTTTTATTTCATGATATCTATGCATAGAAAACCAGCGAGGATTCTATTGCGTGATCACGAGGATGATCTGCATAGCGATGAGGTGTTAGTACAAGGGCTTATACAAGAGGTGGAACCTCTGGGTTGTTTTCCTTTTGTAGTACCACCTGTCGAGAAACAGTTACTTCTAATGATAATGGTTTAGGATGCACAAGAACTGAGAGAATTTCATAAGTTCTAGAGGTAGAGACCTCCCGAGTTTTAGGGTGAGACAAACCCCCAGGCAGATGAGGATTGGTTGGAGGAAATTACACATATATTTCTCCTTATGTGGATGCCTTCTGACTAGATGGAGTTCCAAGCCTGGAGTCTTCTTCAGGTCTCATTGGGGCGATGGAAGAGATTAGTGACCTAGATACATGATGATATGACTCTCTCTTGGGTATACTTCAAGTGTCTCTTCATGGAGGATTTCTTTCCACCTACGTTGTGATCAGTGTGTATCCAGGACCTCATGAATCTACAGTAGGGCAGTCAGACTGTGCTGGAGTACTCTGTGAGGTTTATTGATCTTTCTCTCTACTCTACATATACAGTTTGATACCCATTCATTAGGGCTCAGACCTATGAGAAGGAACTAAACTAGGAGATCATGGAATCCATTATATCCCTTATAATTCCAACATATGATTGGGTACTAGAGCGAGATCTACTAGTAGAGATCTTTATAGTGGAGTAGACATGAGATTTTGGAGCTACCAGTAGGAACCAGGTAGTTGGGTCTTCAGTAGTAGGTATCTGACCAAAGTTAAAGGTAACCAAGTGGTCTAGGAAATTCAAGAGATGACCCTAGGATACCAGGTTAGAATGTGTATGGCTACCAAGGTAGCTTGAGTCAGCCTAGAGACATGCAGTGTTATGCATGTGGTAGTCAGTGGTATCTGGCTTGAGATTTCCCGACTCAACATACAAATAATTGGGGGATGGTTTAGGGACTATCGTGGTAGAGGAAAAGACCTGAGTAGGGTGGTTTGTAGGGCTGAGGATGTGGTAGAGGAATATATAGAGTAGTAGGAGGTGGGTGGAGGTTCGACATGTTACCACCACCACCCCAAGGTGGTCCACACCAGGCTTAGGGAACCAGTGGAAAGGGACGAGGACAACTACAAATGATGGATTCTTATGTCCTCGGTGTTCCAAGGTTGATTAGAGGTATTATCTATGTCTTTTCCACCCTAGATATAATTTTTATAGACATATGTACCAGTAATTCATTCTTATCACATATCTGATTCTGGGATCGGAGACTCCAGTAGAACCATTAAATCAACCATTCTGTTTAGAGACCCCTATGGTAGAGGATTTGATGATCAAACACTAGTACTGACAACATGAGCTTACTCTTGGAGGTGACAGTTTCGGTTGGGATCTCTTGGTAGTTGTATCAAATCCTTACAACATCATTCTTAGTATGAACTGGTTATCTATATTCCATGGTTAGAATAACTGTTTTAGGCACAATGTGAAGTGTTTCTATGGTGATGGGACTAGGTTTTCATTAATTGGATTAAAGGAAATGCATGCATCATAGGATTGAATTAATCATAGAAGGGTGAAGATAATTACTCTCCAGTTGTCTAGACTCACCCTCAGTGTAGGGGATGATAGGAGTACTCAATTTCCTATAGTGGTGGTAGAGTGTGAGGAAGTATTTTCCTGATGATGTCCTTGGATTACCTCCCAATAGAGAGGCAGACTAATGCATTGATCTATACCTTGGGACAACACTAATATCTACCCCTTCATGTTGTATGGATCCCACAGAGCTTGGTGAGCTAAGGTCCTAGTGAAAGGACCTACAGAGGAAGTGCTTCATGAGACCCAGTGTTTCACCCTGGGCTGCCCTAGTTTGGTTTTCAAATATGGTAGTCATGATATTGAGATTATGCATGAAATTACGATGCCTGAATCAGGTGATCGTGAAGAACAAGTATCCCTTACCGAGAATCATTGACCTCTTCAATTAGGTAAAGGGAGTGAGGTGGTTCTTAAATATTATCCTCGGATCTGGATATCACCATCTTTGTGTGTAGGATGAGTATATACCAAAGATAACCTCCAGAAGTTGGTATGACCACTACAAGTACTTAGTGATGTCGTTTGGTATGAATAACACCTCAAAAGTGTTCATGGGACTCATGAATAGTGTCTTCTAACCTTAATTAGACTAGTTCGTGGTGGTCTTCATTGATGACATCTTAGTGTACTCAGCATCTAAGGAGGATCACATGATACACATGAGGATAGTCCTAGACACACTCTAAGAGCATGATATTTATGATAATCTCTTGAAATGTCAGTTATGGATTTGAGAGGTCCACTTTCTGGGAGACATCATTTCAAAGGATGGAGTTAAAGTGAATCTAGAAAAGATTGAGGCGGTTCTTTCTTGGAAGCCTACCAATAGCGTTTTCGAGGAGTGGAGTTTCCCGGGTTTGGTTGGGTACTATCATAGGTTTGTACATGAATTTTCTAGATTATTATCATCCTTGACAGATTTGGCATGGAAGGGGCGCCCTTTCATATGGACCGAGAAGTGCCAGTAGTGCTTTCAGGAGCTGGGGCGAGACTGATGAGTTTTCCCAACTCGAGACTACTAGAGGAGAGCATTGGGTACATAGTGTTTTGCAATGCATTAGGGAACGAGCTTGGTTGTGTCCTAATGTAGGGGAAATCAGTTATTTTTTATGGTTTTTTCTATTTGAGACAACATGATCAGAACTATTCAACCCATGATCTTGAGCTTGCGGTAGTATTCTTTACATTAAATATGTGGAGACACTACGTGGTGTGTGAGTGGTTTACTGGCTAATATAACCACAAGATTATCTAGTATATCTTCTCTCAAATGGATCTGAATATGAGACAAAGGAAATGGCTGGAGTTCCTCTAGGATTGAAAATTTAATATTGTTTATACTCTTGGGAAGGGGTATGTGGTGGAAAACACTCTCAGCAGGAGATCCATCTTACAGTTACTGAGTGAGGTATAAAATAAGTAGGCCACATTGCAGATATCCTTTTCGGATGGAGATGGAGTAGCTTACCTCCAATCAATGCTTGTCACCTCTCTACTCATGCATCGAGTCTGGGATGCACAAATTGAATATATCAACTGCGAGACCCGACATGCTCAGTAGTCCATAGGGAATTCCTATGATGGATATTTGATAAGTGGGTAGAATGTCATTCTTTAAAGAGGGCACATTGTTTTACCAATGGTGTTATAGGAGGATGTTATACTGTAGTTACACATATCCCCTTTGGTAGTACATTTGGGTTTGGAGAAGATGTACCAAGACCTCCATTGATAGTTTTGGAGTCCATGGAAGAAGAAGGTAGTGGAAATGTTCATTTCTCAATTCCTCATTTTTCAGTAAGTAAAGGATGAGCACCAGGTTCTAGCAGGCTTGACCCAACCACTTGAGGTGCAAGAGTGGAAGTGGGATGAGATATTGATGGACTTCTTAATGAGTTTACCATGCACGTCCCGGGGTCATGATACATTCTGGGTGATCCTTAACCAACTTACCAAGTCAAACCACTTCCAACCTAACTCAGAGTAGAGTTCAATAGAGATATTGGGACACCTCTACATGAAGGAGATAGTCCATCTTCAATGAGTGCCATCAATGAACTTTTTAGATCACAATTCATTTTTCACATCCCATTTTTTGAAGGGATTATAGGATAAATTTGGGATTCAGTTACGCATGAGCATGGTGCTCTATCCCCAAACAAATGGCTAGATGGAGAGGACCGTTTAGGTTCTAGAGGATATGTTGCAGGCCTGTATATTGGAATTCAATCATTGTTGGGAGGATCACCTACCACTGGTGGAGTTTTCATAAAATAAGATATACCACTCCACCCTTGGTATGGCACTATTCGAGGTCTTGTATAGGTGACCATGCAGGTCAACACATTACTGGACTGACCTAGGAGCATTAGCACTCATGGGTCCAGAGTTAGTGTGGGATACCATTAAGAAGGTGAAAATCATCCATGAGGAGATTAGTATTGAACATAGCCGGAAGAAGTCATATGCTGACAGGATATGGAGGCCTCTTGAGTTCGAGGAGGGAGGCCATGTGTTCCTTAAGGTCTCACCTTAATGGGGATTACAGATATTTTGCTGGGGAAACAAGTTATATTTGAGAAACATTGGATCTTTTCAGATTCTTCAAAGAGTTGGAGAGGTGGGGTGCCACCTATCTCTACCCCCACAATGGCACCAGGTACATGAAGACTTCCATGTGTCAAAACTGAGGAGCTACGTGAATTCCCCATCATACATCATCGACTGGAGCGAGCTAGACATTGATGATGGTGAGACTTTTATGGAGTACCCAATGGAGATCAAGGATTGATAAGAAATGATCATTTTTGGGTGTTCGATTCATCTAGTGCACATTTGGTGGAAGAATGGGAATCTCTAAGAGATAATTTGGGAGCAGGAGGCTCATATTCATGCTCAGTACCCTCATCTTTTGTTTGAGTAGACATTGTTTTGGTTTTAGGGGACGTAAATCCATAAGGTGGGGAGAATGTAATGACTTGGATTTTATCTGGTTTTATTTTTATAAATTACTTGGGAAAATTCCAAGACTAGGCACTGATACAGTGTGTGATTCTGAGCCCATTGTGCCTAGAACTATTTATTGAATAATGTTCAGTATTAAATAGTATGTGGGAAATTTTTCTTTAAATATGGAATAACTTATAAATAGGTACTCAGATCAGAAATTTGAGTGCACTATTTCATTCAAAACCTCTAATTTACCTAATGTGGGGGCCAAATATTTACTGGTATAACCCGAACGTGAAATTTATATTCTGGTCACATTAGTAATAAAATATTTAATAAAAATATATTATTTAGATGAAAAAAAATCCTTTTTTCTTTTTATTAGGTTTTTCTAGGGATCTAGATTTATCACCTTAACCCTGGAATTTCACTGAAATAAATAGAAGGATGTTCTCTCAATGGCGACAATAGACCCGAGATAGAAACTTGGATTGAAGATCAATGGATCAACGAACAATGACAACACAATTTCACCCTTCATTAATAACTAATACAAACTCTAGGTAGGGTGTTTTTTCTTTGTGATTTGTTTCATATTCCTAAAATTGAAGAAAAAAGTGGGCCAACCCACTAACAGGTCGATTTGTGGTTCGATCTCTTTCATGATGTGTTTATTCTTGTAGGATTTTAAATGGGGGTTAAATATGTGTGATTTCTTCATTATTCGTGATCTATCTAACAAGGTAATGTCGAATCTGACATGAAAAAATGAAAAGATCCATCCTTCAGGTGTTTTTATGAATCTCATTTTCCCCTTGTTGTTCTTTGAATTCTTCGTGAGTTTATGAGAGGACAGTTTATGCACCGTAGATTCATTATGAAACAACCTAAGACTAAAGACCAAAAATCAAAATGATACCATAGTGGTGCGACGGTAGGTGTGAAATAATTCAGTTGATGTAGCGGAATATGGTGTTGCACGATGAAGGATATGACCGGTTTTGGTGAGGGAAGGATGTGGTCAACACGGCCAGGCTAGGTGGATCGCAAGGCAGAGGACTGGCTATTGGCGGGGCAGCCAACGGAGAAGGTAGAACACAGTCCCAACAAGACCATGTTGGATCATGTGATAGTGTACGCCATGGGGATTCCAACAAATTTAGCAGTCATCTGCATTGAATGCAGTTGGGACAACCAGGTGTCGGTAAAGGGGGCCGACCCATGCATGTGGGCCAGGATGGACGAACCGAGCCGCTCTAGTGGCCTGGTGGGACGGGTCTAGTGGACCACGACACAATTTCCTAGATGGACAGGGCCAATGGGCCAAGCCCAGTGGCCCAGAAATCCAGGACCAACATGGCCAAGACTAGCAGTCCAAAAGGCCAAGTCGGACTAGTCCCATTGGTCTGAGACGAAGCGGGTCGACCGAACTGGGTCGGGTATGGTTGATAGGATCAGGTTGGGTCGGTCTTTTTCACTAAAATGACCATAACATTCAAATGAATGTTTGTTTGACAACACACCTATGATGTATTGACCCTTGAGAGGAGGTGGTCCTTTTGATATGGCTTAGCGGGTTTTATTGTTTAGACCAGTATAGGTGGATATTTTCCCTTGGTTCATTCATTGAGGGATTAGTATGGTATTATGTTTAAATCATTAGATAGTTGTCCCCTATAAAGGCCATGTCCAGGATAGAGTTATGGTATCCCTACTTGGGAATGGAGAGTTACTCTATCACCCTTGATGATGTTTTTTGGGAATTGAGGTGAACTCTAAGCATAGGGTGTTAGTCCTCCATTAAGTGGGATGCATCAGTAGGGTTCTTGGTATTCTCTGAGAAAGTCCCCCTATGTTGTGGCCTAATACAAATTGGGGTGTTGGTATTCTCGGGGAAGGATCCCATATCTGTATGTTATGATATTTGACTAGTATATTTCTCTTTGGGTGTGGCTCAAATTAGCAGGAACAATTCACAAGAGTATCTGATGATATCATGGATTAATAAGTGAGTTCTCTTAGAATGATCACGCCATGAAGAGAACCTTATGGCAGTAATTGGTTGTGACTTACCTCATCATTTTTTGGATGGTTAGGAGTATATATGGATATCCTTGGTAAAGTTTTATAGAAGTATACATGTGTAGAGATGACTATATTTCATGTATATATTGTTGTATACTTCATATATTTTTTTGTGGTATTCCTTTGTGGTTTTAGGGTGTCCTAAGGAGTATTGTTTTACTCACCCCTACATAGGCTTTTCCCATAAGTGTCATATCTTGTGAATACGATGAACAATTTTATGGAGTTCTAGGTGGACTATGACTAGGTGATGATTCGAGAGGTTATATGGATGTGGTGATATTCTACTGTTTCAGACAACTATTATACACCTACCCTTTAGGAAGGGTTTTATACAGATGAGTTTCAAGAAACTATTTTATTTGATTTTACAGACTCTTTCTCAGGTGAGCTTGTATTTTATCCCTGTTTACTCTCCATTTTCATAACATCATACTATATGGTTGGTATCTTATTGTATGCATGAATTGTATACTTAGTGTTTTACATTTCAGTATTTTGGGTTCGGAGTTGTGTGCGTGTGTACATGTACTTAGGAAAATGACTCCTATTTGTGGGATATGTCTACTCAGTGCTAGTCACTATCCCATGGCCTATTAGAGGTAGGGTTGGGGTAGTCATAGAATGGGATCCTCTGTGATGGGTCATGACATGTATAAAATTCATTTTTTAAAACTGGAATTCAAGTCATGAAATGATATAGAACATATTTGGGAAATAAGAAATCATGCTGTGAAAATTTATACATGTCATGAAAGTGCTGTATAACAGAACTAAAGGAATTGATCCTATGAACCCCAAATGAAGTATCATTGTTAAATAAAGTTTTCTTTTATATTCAATATCATTTAAATTCTCAATAGTTTTGTTTTAGGATGTATTTTTTATCTTTAAAAGAAACTTGTATACCCAAAGTTTGCTTTTTTCTTTACTTGAATGATCTAGAATACATTAATTTCTTAGGAATCCAATGATGAAATTTTTTATATTTTTAAGATAATTATATTCAATGAGTAAAATGAGAAATTTAATAATTAATTTTAATGAATGATATTAAATGAATGACTTGTGATTTTATGGAATTAGTTGATTTAGGTAAATGAGATTTCCTGACTATTTTCTCACTTTGAATTTATAAAATTTATTTGGATTGATTTATTTTTTTATTGCATTTCATGATTGATTTTTTCAAATTACACATTTGATTCCCGATATTTCACACATGGTTTTTTGTTTTAACCTTTGTTCCAGTTTATTTTTGGATCTCAATTTTCCTCTCAAGTGCCAAGTGTTAAAAGGTTTAAATTTTTTGGGTTTAATTTATTTAATTTTGACCCTATGTATATACCTTGAGTTTTGCAAAGTGTTTTTGGTGAAAAATGGGAGTTTTGGGTTGAAAGAAGGTGAAACATGGTTGGTTCATGGTTTGGAAAATCGTGTGCCTTTACCCTGAAAAATTTATTGCCAAATGACATTTTTGGGCAGTGGAGAAGCACATGGTTTGCACAAAACATTCAAACCATGCAGGATAATTGTATAACATGTACCTCTTGGATAGTGAGGGGTGCACAGTTTCTTCACATTTATAATATTTGTGTGAGTAAACCATGCGCCTTGTACACATCATTAAATTTTTTAAAATTACCGTTATGTCCATTTGGTATTTAATAACAAACCCTCCCTTTCTCTCCCCATTTGAGCTCTCCAACCCTAGTCACCTCCCTATAACAATATTTGATCCCTTAGGATCCCTTAATTTGGTATTTTTTCTGTGGATTCATCAATAAATCATCATGTTAGTGTTTTATACCATGGTTTGTCCCTTATTTTAGAGTTTCTCCTGCTCCCTCATTGGGTTATTCTTTTACAGTAATTTTTTTGATCTAGGGAGGGTTTGATATTTTGTTGTTGAGTAAGATCTTGATGTTTTTTTGTTAAATCTTTCCATTTCAGGGTCTTATGGTGGTGAGGTTATGGTTTCACAACAATTTCTAGAAGATTCCAATTTTTAAGGTAGGTGGTTCAATGTTCTACAATTTTTATATTATTTGATATAATTTCATGCTTAAATATATGTGATATATTATTTATTTTTGTGGTGAGAAATATGTTTTTAATGGGTTTTACATGATATGTAATGGAAACCAATTTTAGGAAAAGAAAAATGGTTATGTTTTTATGTGTTCCTTATCGTGTTGTTTTGTGGAAGTGTTTCATGGTTTGTTTGAAAGGTGAAAAATGTGTTTTCAAAGGGAGATGTGTTGAAAGTGAGTTTTTCATAATAAATGGATTTTTATGACATGATCAATTATTTTTTGGACACATTTAATTTTACTTGTGAATTGTGTAAATAATCAGAAGTAAGTTTTGAGGTGAAATTGGTTTATGTGTAAATTTGAAAGGGTCTTGGCCCATGGAAATAGTTAAATTGATTATGTGATTTTTTTTTAATGTTTCTACATGGGTTTCATGTAATGTTCAAGTGGTATGATGTTTTTCAAATGGGTTTTGTGTGTATAAAATGGAAAGTGGTTTGTTTATGGAAAACAATGGTTTCTATGTGATGGATTATGAAAGAAGTGATTTCCTAGAATGTTTATAATTCTTGGCATGTGTGTGTGAATGTGATGAATTGTGTGACATGTGTAATGTGAAATTGAGAAAAAAGGGAAAACTAGGCACCTAGGTGGAAAATCGATAACTAGTGCACTATTGATTCAGAAGAAGAAAACCCATATTTTCTAATGAATTTTCCCCAGTTGACTCAAAAGTGGTAAATCCTAGATTCACATAGCATGATTTATGATCCAAAAACTAACTAAATTTTTATGATGATTATAGACCACTAAAATTTTGGATAAATTCTTCTCTAGTGGATCGTGTACGAGGATGGTGTGGGTTGTGGTTGTTAAACCATGTTTCACCAAGGTATGAGGTTGCTAGAGTTCCAATGTTTCTAATTACCCCTAGGGATTTACCCATGGTGATATATTGTGGAATGATTCTTATGTAATGTTCTCCCATATATCCCTATATTGTGGACTCCAATTACAATTAATCTTGAAGAAAGTTTGTTTAGAAATGGTTTTCCTTGAAATTGGTTCCTTGAGAATGGTTTTACTTAAAATGTTTTCTTAAAAAAATTTCAAAGTATTTTGTATGAATGTGAATGTTAATTTATCTTATAATTTTGTAGCATAGAATATTTTCTTTTGGGTGGAATCCCAATGGGTTTTTCTCACACCCTACATACTCCTTTAGGTGTATATAGACTTCATTATGTATAACCTAGGTAAAGGAAAGATGTGTCATGGTGATGATAGTGGAGCTAGATGCTATTATTCCACTTATTGTAGGGTTTGTGGTGGTGGCTTGAGGTTGATGCCTCTCATGCTACATGGAGATTTTTGGGATGTTTTTCAGTTTCTTTTCTATTGTAGTATTTTGGTTTTTTGTCAAAGTTATAAAACCATGATTCTAAAAAGTGATGTGCCTTGTTTTTTTATGTTATTAGTTGTGGATTGATGTTCTATTTTTATTGATTATTATTATACTCGTGGGTTAAATCATTCCCAAAGTATATTATTGATACATAGAAACTAGTTTCTAGCCTATGGGGACCAAGAACGCCCTTTGGACCATGCTACAAACTGGGCCGGGTGCCGGAATGGATGACACTATGGCTTGGTTAATGACACGAGAGGATTTATAGACCAAATACTTTCTATTTATATATTTATTATATTTATTGAGTGATATTGGGATATGAAATCTTCTATGAATTACATTGGAACTTGCCTAATATTTGATTATACAAAACCACATTTAAAATTATTAGGAAATTTTTATGTTAAGACTGTATCCTTGGAACCACCATGACATTGATCCTTATTTTTACCATAGAACCCATGAATAACCTCACTAAGAATGTGCCACATTACTGCCCATTTTTTTCCATTCCCCACCCTGATCTATTTATGTTGAATGATATTTTAATGTTTAAGTGTGGTAGTGTCAGATTTCTTTGAAGAAGGGATGTTTTATATGAAATAAGTGTATGTGTGTGGGGGGGGGGTTATATTTGTGGGTATATAGAATGGTTTTTGACTTATATATTTTACGCTTTATTATTTTACCCTCTTAAAAAATGGGTTTTGTCATGGGAGAATAAAAAATAACCATTACCATACTGATGATTTGGATCATATGTGGTTAGGTAATGGATGTGAGCCCTATTCAAATTATGGATTTTGATAAAGAGAAAAATGGAATTTGAAAAAAATTACTAGGAAAAAATTCAGGTGGGTCAAAAAATTATTTATTATGTTTTATTTTATCATGACCTTTACTACAGGTTTAGGGAAAGAGTGAGTTTCTACTTTCAAGGGGAGAATTTAATTAAAATTTTACTTTTAATACCATATACTGTACATTATAAAGAAAAACTCCTCCATGAGAATTAATTTTATAACAAAAATTCCAACCAAATATAAGACTTAAAGCCATTTAAACCATTATTTAAAGTCCTAATGATTTTATGTACCTTTTGTCTTTACATGGTGGAGAAAGTTGTTCCTTTTCAAGACTATGGAAAATAATAATGAACTCATGATAAGAGCGTAAATCTATATGAATTTGTATCATTAGTTATGATAGAAAATAAAATAGAGAGAGGTAAATCATGACATGGAATGGTTGAAAATAATGAATTGTGATATATGAATGAATGATAGTAAAAGAACCACCTGTTATTAATGGGAAAATGTAAAATACTTTGGCTGATTATTTTTTTTGAAGTGTGTTAAATTGAATTAATGTCTATAAGGAACTTTAAATATTGATCTCCAATTGATAATGATTTGATTTAATTTCTTTGTAATTTGAATATTGGTAACATGATGTTCCTTTTATTTTATTTTTGATATTACATGCTTGAGGAAAAGAAAGTTCTAAGTGCGGGGATTGATAGAGTCATATTTTTCATACTTATTTTAATGTAAAACCTATTTTTTTAACTTTAAATGATTAATCTTGTGGGTATTTTAGGGTTTTAATGTTTTGTGGTAGGATATAGAGTTTTATAAAAAAAGAAAAATAGATGAATATAGTTAGATGAAAACACTTCACGCCATGTCGATTCGTAGTGCAGTGTGACACCAATTTTGGAATAATATATTAAAGATACAACAAAGCCAAGGAAAAATAAAAGAAAAATTTTGAAGATAAAAAATGAAAAACCAAGATAATTTGTAGTGAAAATAGTTGGAAAACAACTTTAATAATCACGTAAGTTATTCACGACATGTTACTTGAAGGAATAAAACCTATCTAACCTTCCATGAAAAATTTAGATATTCACATTACATGTTATGAATCTAATATTCATGATGTTAAATCTTTCATAAATCAGAGCTCCGACCCCACACAACGCACATCATGATTCTCAAAATTAAACTTTTAGAATTACATGACACGAAATAGATGCATGAAACTTGTTGTGAATACTTCATCCTCACACATTACACATAATGGATCACTTATATTATGTTAAACTCATAGACATATAATAGAAACATAGATTTATGATGATTCTTTAGCAGAAATGCATTTTAAATAGCCTGATATGACCCATTATTCATGTATACCTATTAATTATCTCTTTACAACATGCAAAGGATCTTCTATACCTATAAATAAGATTCCAAAGGATTTTGATAGAGGGTCGACTAGTAGGGGAAGCTCTAGAAAATGGACATATGTTGTGCTACAATGACATTTTATTTTACCTTTTAATTAATTTATTTATTTTGATGTATACCCTCTAGAAAATCAACTAAACTTCCCCATTCATGAAGGGGTAGTTTTTTCTAAGTTACTAAAAAAGGAGGCCCGACCTTTGTTCTTTTTTTTAGTTTTTATGTGATAAATAAATAAAATTCATACTTATTTATATTTATGATATCAATTCTTAATTTCATTTTTAAATTCTGAATGCGGTTGCAATAGGATTTGATTCTACTAATTTTAATTTCCTTGGTCGATGATCCTTTTATCCCACTACTTAGTTATTTTCTGTATACGGTGGAACATATTAGGGTTGGGTGGAGTGTTCTCAATGATCCTCAATACACATGTAATATTATAACATAGAAATATTTTTTTATTTGGGAAATATAATTAATACTCAAGGATTGACCTAATTAATCAAGATAATCCACTAAAATTATAACCACATAAGAAGGAGGGTATATTAACATAAGGGTTCATATAGGAATACTCTCATCATATCCATATGTATAAGGGGGAGAGAGCACTTGATAGATGAATCTCTCTCTTACCAGACATAAAAAATGGGTAATATTTGGATACATTTTTAGCACAACACTAAGACAACCCAAACCCATTTTGGTCACCATGTTTATCAATTGTTTTCAAATAAATTATATCAAACTACTTCCTGCTTTCAATTTCTAAAAAATTAATTAATACCATATTTTCAGAAAATCAACAAAAAGTGACAATATTATTAGGTGTGTGATCCTAATTCAAATAAATCCTAAGGGATAACCCCAAAACTATACTTAGGTAATAAAAAAAAGTTTTTCCATTTCCAACAATAGGTGTGCATCAATTTATATAAATATTAAAATCTATTCAATCTTACCCAATTAATAATTTTCTTCTTACAGATCGTTCATCCCTTAGAAGGATGGTGGGTTTTAGTGGAGAAACTCTTAGGCACCTTAATTATCTCCACTAGCTTCTAGTTGTACCTATCTATATAGAGTCAAGGTAGAAAAAACATTCAAGTTCATGGCACAAACTATTCTAACTACCAATTTAATTAAATTATGATCAACTGGAGGGTTTTATATGAAAACATCACACACAATGCCCTCATGATGAACTCTAGGATGTCTTATTGGGTGGATTATACTATATAAAATTTAGAAAGGAACAATCATACAAAAGAGAAATCTCAATTTGATTCGAGAGAAAACAATTAAGGAACTCATATAAGATCAAAACTGAATACAAAGAGACACTTCCCAATATTCATTTGAAACTCAAGGCTCGTTATGATGAGATATGGCTTGATAGTCACTCTTAAACCAAACCTTACATTTTTGGAAATTGAACAATTTACGATGGGGCCCCATCACAAATGGCCAGATGCAGAAAAATGCATCCCAAAAATAAACTATTTGTGATGAGATGTGGTTCCATCACAAATATGTTTCCCATGGTTATTTAAAAAATCATTTGCAACGTGGAACCCCATCAGAAAAAGTCCCATTAAAATTTTGTTTCCTGATATTTTCTAAAAAATATTTACAACGTTTCTTTACAAATACTATTTGTGATGGGCCCCCCATTGCAAAAGAGTAGTCACAAATAAAAACTACAATCAAATAAAATAAGATTATTAATAAAAATGTAATAATATTAGAAAACAATAATAAAATAATATTGAAATATAATAATGATAATACTAATATTAATAATATCAATAATGTAAATATAATAATAATAAAAAATTAATATTAATAATATTAATATTAAGGAAATAATAAAATAATTTTTAGAAAAATAATAAAATAATATTATTAATATAAAAAAAATATTGTTATTAATATTAATTGAATAATAATATTAATATTAGTAAAATAAAAAAATTATAAAATAATTAAAAACTCAATATTTGTAAAAATATGAACATAATAATGAAAATAATGTAATAAAAAATAATAAATTATAAAAAAATAAAAAAAAATAAATAAAGAAATAAAATAATATAAAATTAAATAAATAAAAAAAATGAAATATTCCCAATAATATAAAAAACACACTATATAGAAATGTAAATAGTTAATATTACAAAAAAAATTACATTCAAATGTTTTATCATAAAAACAAATATATCACTAAGGGATCCTTTGGAGGAGTTGGAGGAGATGGTGGAGGGAACTATATCCCTAAACCATGAGTCAGACGTTTCATTTACACCATTTGGTCCTACTACTACCATCAAAGCATCTCCTACTAATGTTGTTACTGCTATTATCAGAGATCTTCCCTCTACTGCTTCCATTAGCACATCTCCTACTACTGTTATTGACACATATCCTCCCCTCCTTACATATACTTTCTATGACCTCACTCTAAGCTCATAGATGCTCTTGATACTGTGCAGTAGGTGAGGATGAATCTCTATGAGTTCCTTTTGAGTTGGACACTAACATAGCATCTGTACCATAATTACTCCCAAGTGTCAATCGATAGCTGATTCAAAAAACTCGGCCTTTCTCAAAGGCATACTGGGTTGCATAAAACCATGATGCCCCATTAAATTAGTGGGAAATAGTCTGATGTTCGATCGTAGCATGACTCTCATTCTCTGACTGAAACTCCATGACCTCATAGGACTCCTTCAATTGAAATTTAAAATTAAAATAGATAAATATTATTTTTTGTCAATTTTAAAGCTTAATAAAATTATACTAACCACAATATGATGTCGGTGGTCACCTCCAATCTCTTCAGTGACTGGATCACTGTACATAATCCTATAAACTTTGAGCTCCATAACATCAGGTTGTTCGACTACCTATTTGAATAAAAAATAAAATGTTACATTTAAATTTAAATAAATTATTTAAAAAAAGTATTTACCATATGTTCCATGTGCATACTGAATGTACGAGTAATAGATTGATTTGTTACCTCCTATCTCCCCTATGTTTTTTAACCTATTTATGATATCCTCTGAAATCATTTTCCCACCCAATGTGAACATAATCCATCAAAAACCTGAGATGAAATGTAATCAGGTCGATGAGTGTGAAAAGTCTCATCAAACTCCATCACTCTTGCTTTTTTCATTGATTTTCTTCTCAAATTATTAAAAAATTGACAGTAACACTCACACATACACCCCTCCAACGCCTTCCAGATATCATCCCACATACTCTCATCAATCAGATACCATAAACACTGCAAATAAATTATAATATCAATTATTAGTTAAATAAATTAAAAAATAAATATTATTTATTTACATACCATCCAATGATCAAACATGTAGTGCTTAATAACAATGGGAATATCATCCCATGTGAACCATTATTTAGAAAAATAAATACACAATATAGAACTCCCCTATCCAAAAACAATATGTGAAAAACTATGAAAGAATAATAGACAATCAAATAATTAGTATGTAAAAGATTAATTAAAACTAACTAAAATCCATAGGTAAACATATCTATGCATGCGTGGATTAAAATCCAAATGTGGATGTCGCTCCAAGATAGGGTCAAGAATCATCAATAGGAAAAACCATAACCCCTCCAAGACCTTCCTGAACTACATGCAGTCTAAGGATCAGATGATTCAACATCTTCCTCCTCCAATGGTAGTTCAGATTCCTGCAACTGACGAAATAGATCAGGGTCCATATGAAACATGGAATGATTATTGTTAGAAAATAGTTAAAATGACCATTATATATTGATATATATTATATATGATTATAACCAGAATTTAATAGTGTCAATATTAATCTGCATCCTCATCTTCTTATATGATGGTGTCAATATCTTCATATAATCCTCCTCAGAAACATCAATTTCCATATGAGTTTTAGCTCTTTTCATTTCAAATTCAATTGTAACACCATTAACAACATTGTCACCATCAACCCTTAACTTTAAGGTGTCATCATCAATATTCATGTCTCTTTGTGGAAAAAGATGGATTTGGGGCAGTCTCTTGAAAAAGTACAACTCCTTGCACTTCACCAGAACAACATTCACTCTTTGTAAACCGATTTTCCTGATATTTAATTTTTATCATGCTCTACCAATCACCCAACTATTTTTAATTAGTATATTAATTAGCATAATAAATTTGGTTTTTCTAATGATCCAATAAAATGGTTTATTTACTAAAATAAGACTTTCATATTTAATATCAAAAATTATATGGGTCGTAAGAACATGCAAGCCTCTCTCAGTATCCAACCACTAACATTTAAACATCGTTAGGAAATTCTGTCTCAGATAACACAACTCGATAATTTCTTCCAGCATGTTGTAAATGCAATCTTCAGTTTATCTATGATGAGATACTCTCAAGAAGACACCACTATTCATTATTTTTTTGATTTCCCATATGCACATGTATGAAATCAAAAACCATTCACAACATATGAATTATAAGACATAACCATTTTGAATAGTGTGTTAGTAAAGACATATAGTCAATTATCAATTTTATCAGCATATTGAGATACTTAAATATTCGTAAAACAATTATCAATATAGAAGTTAATAAATTTATTTTATATGTTAAACCATATATAATTTATGTTTCATGTTTTTGAAACGAGTAGGAAAAATTATTTTGTCGACACTCTTCAAGAGCAGTTGTTGTGGTTTGTGGAAGCTCTTTCTTGATATTATTATCATATAACCTACAAATAAAATAATATTAATTTAAAATAACAAATATTATAGAATAAGTGATAGGATAACTCATAGAATAAATGGTGAAATTTTATCATAGTTGAGAAGAACATATGAATGAGCTTTATGATGTTCATCATCTGAAATCCATCGTTCAGGAAGTCCACCAAATCCAAGTTCATCCTGATTAAAACTAATAATTTATTTCTCATTCCATCATCAAAATTTCCATCGTTCTATCCCATGAAGATGTGTTTTAAGGGATATTTAGATTCAAAATAACGAGAGCATAAAAAAAATCTCCGCTTACATATGAGCTTCTGTAATGGGGCCTTCAACCGATGCTTTGTTACGTATTTTTTTATTCAATTTCTACATGAACCTCTTCATGGATACATCCATCAAAACTATAATAGACCTCCACATTTTTCTTCATTCTAAAAAAGTAATATCAAATGTTCCATCGAGTCAAAGAAATCTAGTGGGGAGATTTTTTCCAGTATACAAAAAATTAAAAAAACATCTTCTTACGGTCTGTTTAGTGCATTTTAGTTTGTTTTCACCACAAAAATGTCTTGTAAAAGATACAATATGTCTGTTATCATATCCCAAATAATTTAATTCAACAAACCTCCTAATCTAACCAGCAATAGTCTTTCCATTATCAAATGATAGTCATAGAATTTTAATTTGGAAATATGACCATTTCTGACACATCTGAACAAATTTGAATCATAATCATATGGAATTATGAAAAATACAATCCACTAAAAATATAATAATTGATTTTATTTGGATAGTTTACAATATGTTTATGTCTTCATTAACTTCTGTGATCTGACATTTTTAAATAGTTCATATTTGGGTCACCTACAAATTTGGAAATGATCTAATCGTGCCTTTACATTATATTTGGTCTAACATAATGTATCCAAAACTATATGAAATAAATTATCAAAAATAGTTATTCTAAGTATGCATGACATCCAACATGCGATGGACCATCAAATCAGACCAATATGGCAGATTCCAAAAAATCCTCTGTTTTATCTGATTGTGTTCCTTTCAAAAGTCATAAATTTTCTATTACTTTATTGTTTGTCCAAATGTGATCAGAGGTAATGAAGAAACAATTAATTTTACCTCTATACTTGAGATCATTGTTGTAGTTTCATCTCTTTCAATTGTAAATTTTTTGAAATGATATTTTTTTATCCAAAAAGGATGATCAGTTGGAAGGAATCTGCGATGACAGTCGACATAAAGCTTTTTTACATTTACCAGCATAAATGGTTGGTTGTCCCTCATACAACACATACACGATTTTGGACCATGTATACTCCCACCAGATAACATTCCATATGCTAAAAAGTCACTAATTTTCCACATCAGTACAGATTTCTGTAGGAATTTTTGTTTCACAGCGACATCATATGTATCAACACCATTACTTCATATGGAATTTAACTCATCAATCAATGGTTTCAAATAAACATCAATATTCTTTTTTGGATTTCTAGGAATTGATAAGGTAAAAAATATTAATGGATCTTTCATCAACATATAACGAGATTAATTATATGGAGTTATAAATATTGGCCAACATGAATACTGAGTACCGTAAGAGCAAAATAGACAGAAACCATTAGTAGAAAGACCCAATCACATGTTTCATGATTTGAAAGAAAATGAAAGATAGACTCTGTCAAAATGTTTCCATGAATCACCATCAGAAGGATGATTTAAGATTTTACTATTTGAAATATTGGTTTTGTGTTATGACATCAATGCCGATGTGTTATGAGACATAAATTAAAGCTGCAATCTTGGTGTAAGTGCGAAATTTATCAATTATTTTATAGGAATCAATCCAAAATTTACTACTTGAGCCTCTTTATACCTCAATTTTCCACATATGAGATAACTTTCCAATGACTCATTTTAACCATAATATAAGATGTAATCATTTGAAAATGAAAGAATATTTTGATAATCAAGACCTAGATTACCAACCAGCCACTTGTTCTCATAGAAATTTTTAGGCAAAACCTTTCCTTTAGTTAATAGCATTTAAACCAAATAGAATATCTGATCAAAACACCTATTTAACATTCCATTATCTGAATTACTAGCCATGAATTTTGAAACCATTTCAAATTTTCTTATCTTGCAGGCTAGATATAACGATTCATCAGTGGACATCAATAACTCATAAAATTGAGATGGCTCCAACTCAGGATTTAATTCAATAGCATCCTAAGTTTCAGTTTGTTGAATAAACAGACCTCCAACATCATGTACTAAATTTTGAAACTGTGATGGCTCCAAAGCCAAATTATTAATATTTTCTTTGGATCTGAGTTCACGATATTGATACCAAAAAACAAAATCTAGTTGAAAACCAAAACACAATAGATGTCCTCTAACATTTTCAAATGTGTCAAAAATCCTCAAATCACATTTGTTACAAGGAAATTTAATAGTCCCTTTTGAAAAAAATTCTCGTTTTGATGATTCAAATGATAAGAAAGCTTTAACAACCTTAATATATATATGATTTAAACTAGAACTGTTTAGATTTAGGTGTTGATTTATCCATGTGTGATCCTCTAGTAATGACTAATATTGACTTACTTGTTCCATATTTCTCTAAAAAAATAGAAAAAATATGTTTTTTTGAACAATTTGTTATTAGACAGACACAATCCAAAAAAGTGAAGAAATTTTAATTCACTTTTATAGATATTTATAACAAATTCTATTTTGTCATAGTTATTTATATTATTTGTTTTAAAATTAATACTAATCTATAACAATTTAAACAATTTTATAATAATTTATACTAATTACCCTTAATTATTAGTAATTAAAAGTAATTTATACATATTACTCCTAATTACGAGCGATATAATTTCCAGTGGATTAAGGATAACTCATTTTCCCGACGGCTCATATTATTGCAAATTTTTCTGACTAAAATCACTACTAGAATTCCTGTTTTTTTCAACGGGATATTTGCGACGGGATCCTGGCGCAAACAGTCCATTGCTAAAAATAGCGTCACAACAGATATTTTTTGCGATGGGCCTTGTCGCAAAAAAATATCTGTTGCGACAGGAATTTTACCCGTCGCAAAAAAACCACCCAATTATATACATTATATACACAAAAAGCTTTTGCGACGGGCCCATTGTAATTAGTGTTTTGCGGCGGAGAACTTACCCATTGCAAATAGCCTTCCGACAATATATATTATATCCCCATAAACATTTTGTGACGGGCCCGTCGCAAATACTAATTGTGACGATCCCATTGTCCCGTCGCAAATAATAATCTTAAAAAATACATTTCACTTATTTGCGATGGGGTCCCGCCGCAAAACACCCTATCACAAATACTAAAAATATTTAAATAATAATAATAAAATTATTATTAATGAAAAAATTATATTATTATTATTATAAAAATAATAAAAAATTAAAAAATGTTATTATTATTAGTATAATAAACAAACATTAAGAAATAGAATACTAAAAAAATTAATATAATTATGATTAATAATAAATTAATGTTAATATTATAAAAATAATAAAATAATAAAAAATTATTAATATTTTTAATATTTGTAAAAAAATATAAAAATCATAAAGGATTACTATTATTAGAAAAATAAATAAATATTAAAAAATATAATACTAAATATAAATAATAAAATATTAAAAAAAATTATGCAATATATCCACTAATATAAAAGACAAAAACATTAAATAGTTCATATTATTACAAAACTTGAATTCAAATGTTTTTAACATAAAAAACAAATCACTAGGGGGTCATCTGGAGGAGGTGGAGGAAACTCCATCCCTAAACTACGAGTTAGACGTCGCATGTACTCCATCTGCTCGTGATACTCCGACTACCACCGCGGCTCTAATCGACGTAGCTCCTCCTGCTGATGATGCTCTTACTGCTGCTGCTTCCGACAAGTCTCTTCATACTGCTTCGACAAAGTCTCTATAAGCTCAGCCTGAGTTCACAACTGCTCCTGATACTATGAGCCAGAGGATGATGCCTCTCTACGAGCTCCTCTCGAGCTGGATGTTGACATCACAACAGTACCATAATAAGTACAAGGAGTCAAATGAGAGCAGATACCAACTACTCGGCCCTTCTCAAAGCCATATTGAGTCGCCTGCATCCAAGCCGCCTCATCGAAATGGTGAGGACTAGTCTGCTCAGTCGTCTCATCTTGACCCTCAACTTGTGTCTGAGAGGTTGCAGCCTCATATGAATCCTTTAATTCCAATTTAAATTTAAAATTATGAAAATATTATATGTAGTTAGTTGTCAAAATGAAAAATTAATACTAACCACAATCTGATGCTGGAGATCACCTCTAATCTCTTCAGTGGCTGGATCACCGTACATCCACCGATAAACGTCGAACTCCGTAATATTGGGATACATGAATGCCAACAGAAATATAAAATAAACTGTTTATATTTAAAGTTATGTAAAATATTTAAAAAAATATACTTACCAGATGCTCTCTATGATAACTGAATGTATGACTACCGACTCGATGTGTCACCTCCTATCTCCCCTTGTTCTGCTGTCCCACTAAAGATCTCCTCTGAAATCCACCACCCAACCAGTGTAAACATAATCCATCCCAAACATGAGATGAAATGTAATTTGGTCTGTGTTCTCTACACGACTCATCAAATTATGTCACTCCTACTTTCTTAATGGTTTTCCTTCTCAATTTGTGCAAAAACGGATGGAAATGGTCACGCATAGAAGCCTACCATACTGCGTGGATAGCGTCGCACATGCTATCATCGATATGATTCCTTAAACCCTACAAATAATTTATAAAATCAAATTATTAATAAAAAAATTTAAATAAATATTATTTATTTACGTACCAGCCAATGATGGAATATGTCACGTCGCACATCAATGGGAATTTGTTCCCATGTGATCCATGGATGAGAAAAATAATTGCGTAAGATAGCGCTCCCCTGTCCAATAGCTACCTGCGCAAAACTGTGAAAAAAGAATAAATAATCAAACAATTGGTATATATATAAATAATTTAATGAAAGCTAACTAAAATATACAGGTTATCATACATCAGTGTGCGTGGATCAAAACCATGATGTGGAAGTCCCTCAGAGATAGGGTTAGTAATCATCATTTGTGCAAGACCGCGCCCCCTCTACGCACCCCCTGAACCGCCAGTAGGCTAAGGGTAAGATGATCCAAAATCTCCCTCATCCAATGGTAGCTCAGCCTCCTGCAACTCACGATATATATATCAAGGTCTATCTGAAACACAAAATGATTGTTGTTAGCATATATTTGGAAATAACTAATATATATAGATATATATTAGTTATGATTTTAAGCAGCATTTAACTGTGTCAATGTTCATCTACATCCTCTTCTCCATAGTTATCAATGTCAATGTCTTCATCTTCCTCCTATGCATCATCAATATCCATATGAGTTTCAGTTTCAACATCCCTTTTCATTTCAAATTCATTTTTCACATCATTAACATCTTCATCACCATCGATCCTTAATTGTGGGGTGACATCATCAATATTCACGTCTCTTTGTGAATGAGACGGATTTTGAGCTGTCTCTTGAAATATTTCAATTCCTTACACATCATTGGAACCAAATTCGGTTTGAGTAAACTGATTTTCCCGAGATTTCATTTTTATTATGCTCCACCAATCGCTCAATTCTCTTGAAGTTGCACAATACTTTGCATAATAAATTTGATGTGCCTATTGAGCTATTAGAAATGGTTCATTTACTGCAAGAAGACTTTTATATTTAATATCGATGATTCCATGAGTCGGATGAACATGAAAGAATCTCTCTGTATCCAACCACCGTCATTTAAACATTGTTATGTAATTCTATCCTAGATAACACAACTCAATAATTTCATCCAAAATTCCATAAAAGTGAACTTCAATTTCTCTATGATGTGATCCTCTCAAGAAAACTCCACTTTTCATTTTTTTTATTCCACATATGCATGTGTATGAAATTGGAAACCATTCACCACATATGCATTAAAATATTTAACCATTTTGAATAATATACACAGTCGCTTATCAATTTTATCAGCATTTTAAGATACCTAAAAATATGTAAAATAAGTATCAATATAATAAATAAAAAACGAAATTGTTATTAAACCATCAATAATTTATGTTACATGTTTTTGAAACTATTGAGAACGTTTTTTTCTCTGCATTCTTCAAGAGCAGCTGCTGTAATTTGTGGAAGTTGTTTCTTGATATGATTATCATATAACCTATAAATAAAATAAGTTTAAATACTGTAACATAAATTATAGAATAAGTGATATAAGAACTCACAGGACAAATGATTTTGTTTCTTCACAGTTGAGCAGAACATATATATATGCTCTATGATGTTCATCATCTGAAATCCATTGTTCATGAACTCCACAGAAACCAAGATTTGGATGATTAAAAACTGTTAATTGATTGTCCATTTCTTCATTAACATTCCCCTCATTTCTTCCCAGGAAATTTTGTTTTGAGGGATATTGAGATTCAAAATAATGAAAAAAAAATTAATTTCATCTTTAAAATAAGCTTCAGCAATTGAGCCTTCAATATATGCTTTGTTACGTACCTTTTTCTTCAATTTCTGCATGCATCTCTCGAATGGGTACATCCATCAAAACTCTACTGGACCTCCACATTTAGCTTCATGTGGCAAATGTAATATCAAATATTCCTAATTATTGTTAAATATTCCTAATTATTACTAACTATTCCTAATTATTGCTCACTATTCCTAATCTAATTATTGCTAACTATTCCTAATTATTGATAATTATTGCTAATTATTGCTAATTATTGATAATTATTGCTAATTATTCCTAATTATTACTAATGTTTACTAATTATTAATAATTATTACAATTTTTTATTAATTATTACTAATTATGACAATTTATTACTTATTAATACTAATTATTACAATTTATTACAATTTATTGCTAATTATTCATAATTATTACTAATTATTTCTAATTATTGCTAATTTTTTCTAATTATTACTAATTATTGCTAATTATTTCTAATTATTGATAATTATACATAATTATTGCTAATTATTTCTAATTATTTCAATTTATTACTAATTATTACAATTTATTACTAATTATTAAAATTTATTAATAATTATTACAATTTATTACTAATTATTACTAATTATTACAATTTATTACTAAATATTACTAATTATTACAATTTATCACAAATTATTACTATTTATTAAAATTTATTAAAATTTATTACAATTTATTGCTAATTGTTCATAATTATTGCTAATTATTTCTAATTATGGCTAATTTTTGCTAATTATTGCTAATTATTGCAAATTATTGCTAATTATTGCTAATTATTTCTAATCATTACTAATTATTACAAATTATTAACTATTATTACTAATTATTACAATTTATAACAAATTATTACAATTTATTACTAATTATGAATAATTTTTACAATTTATTACTAATTTAGCAATACTTAGAAATACTTAACAAAATGAAAACTGTGTGAATAATGAAAGGAAATTTGGTAATCATCGTTGTGGAGATGATTATAAATTTTCCCTTCATTATCCAAGTATTATTTGTTTACTAATTATTTCTAATAAAAAAATTATTTTATCAATATTTATTAAAAAAATTTAATAATATTATTAAAATAAAAAAAAATTATAAAACGTTTGTGTCAGCCATGTCCAATGTAATAAAAAGTTTGTGTCAGCCATGTCAAATGTAAACTCTATAATTGTCCTTGCATAGTTGATCACCTCACAAATAGTGTTGCAATATGACGACCAAAGTAATGTTGTTCTCGTCTCTAAGAATCATCTCGCTCACTTTACATAGATCATTATTCCTTAAAAATTTGAGGAGACATCAATATCTTTCCCTTAAATTTTCAAGGAAGAATGGTCTATGCAAAGGGTCATGTGAGATAATTCTTATAGATAAAAAGGGCATGACTTGGGTTGTCTTATTGCAATGCTACTTGCAAGGTGATCAACCAAGAATATCTAATTATTAATAATTATTACTAATTATTACTAATTATTACTAATTATTACTAATTATTACTAATTATTACTAATTATTACTAACTATTACTAATTATTACTAACTATTACTAATTATTACCAATTATTACTAATTATTACTAATTATTACTAATTATTACTAATTATTACTAATTATTAAAATTTATTACTAATTTAGCAATACTTAGTAATACTTAGCAAATTGAAAACAACTTGAATAATAAATGGAAATATGGTAATCATTATTATGGGGATGATTACAGACATTCCCTTCATAATCAAAGCAGTTTTCGTTTACTAATTATTACTATTAAAAAAATCTATTATTAATATTTATGAAAAAACAATATTAATATCATTAAAATAATAAAAAATTTAAAATATTAAAATTATCAATATTCGCAACAGGCCTTGCTCTATTCTTAACATGTTCAAATTGTAAAGGGTTGCCAATTGTCAGGTCATGTGAAATAAAAAGATTTTGTTAGTCATGTCCAATGTAAACTCAATAATTGTCCTTGCATGCTTGATCACCTCGCAAGTAGTGTTGCAATAGGATGACCAAATTAATTTCGTTCTCGTCTCTAAGAACTATCTCTCTCCCTTTACATAGATCATTCTTCCTTAAAAATTTGAGGGGACATTAGTATCTTTCCCTTAAATTTTCAAGGAAGAATGGTCTATGTAAAGGATCATGTGAGATAATTCTTATAGATGAGAAGGGCCTGACTTGGGTTGTCCTATTGCAATGCTACTTTCAAGGTGATCAACCAAGCATATCTAATTGTAGCTAATTGTAGCTAATTTTTCCTAATAGTTCCTAATTGTTCCTAATGTTTCTAATTGTTCCAAATTGTTCCTAATTTTTCCTAATTTTTCCTATTTTTCCTATTTTTTCCTAATTGTTCTTAATTGTTCCTAATTGTTCGTAATTGTTCGCAATTGTTCCTAATTATTCCTAATTGTTCTTAATTGTTCCTAATTGTTCCTAATTGTTCCTAATTGTTCTTAATCGTTCGTAATTGTTCCTAATTTTTCTTAATTTTTCTTAATTGTTCCTAATTGTTCCTAATTGTTCCTAATTGTTCCTAATTGTTGCTAATGGTTCTTAATTGTTCCTAATTGTTACTAATTATTTCTAATTGTTACTAATTGTTTCTAATTGTCAATAATATCTAATTATTACTAAGTATTACTAATTATTACTAATTATATCTAATTATATCTAATTATATCTAATTATATCTAATTATATCTAATTATATCTAATTATATCTAATTATAGCTAATTATAGCTAATTATATCTAATTATATCTAGTTATAGCTAATTATATCTAATTATAGCTAATTATAGCTAATTATAGCTAATTATATCTAATTATATCTAATTATATCTAATTATATCTAATTAATACTAATTATATCTAATTATTACTAATTATATCTAATTATTACTAATTATATCTATTTATTACTAATTATATCTAATTATTACTAATTTTATCTAATTATTATAAATTATTATTAATTATTACTAATTATTACTAATTATAACTAATTATTACTAATTATAACTAATTATATCAAATTATATATAATTATTACTAATTATATCTAATTATATCTACTTATTACTAATTATTACTAATTGTAACTAATTATAACTAATTATTACTGATTATATCTAATTATAGCTATTTATAGCTAATTATAGCTAATTATATCTTATTATATCTAATTATTACTAATTATTACTAATTATTACTAATTATATCTAATTATTACTATTTATATCTAATTGCTACTAATTATATTTAATTATTACTAATTATATCTAATTATTACTAATTATATCTAATTATTACTAATTATATCTAATTATTACTAATTATAACTAATTATTACTAATTATTACTAATTATATCTAATTATTACTAATTATTACTAATTATTTCTAATTATATCTAATTATTACTAATTATCCCTAATTATGACAAAATTCCGCTAATTATCTATAACAATATCTAATTATTGTAAATTAACAATAATTATTTATAATTATCACTCACAATACCAATTGTTTACTAAATATATATATAAATAAAAAATCAATTTAAATATAATTTAATTACAACTAATAAACAACAATTAAAATTAATAAAAAAAATAAAAAAAATATAAAAAAACAAAATATAAATACCTTAATCATTGATATTCTGAAGGTATTGGCGCCTTCCAATTGCTCTCGTATAAAAAAAATTTAACTAAAATAAAATTTTCCCTTAAAAATAGAGAATGAAGATAGAGAGAGAGAGGAAGATTTGAGTGATTTCGAAAAAAACGGGTGGGGGTATATATAGGTTAGATTAGTTGCGACGGGGTTATTTGGAAAGGGGAACCCGTCACAAATAGTGGTTTTTGCGACGGGCCCCGTCGCAAATGCCCTCACCCGCATTAATTACAGTCGGTGGTTAAAAAGGGTATTTACGACGGGTCCCGTCGCAAATATCACCTACCGACATACGATTTGCGATGGGTGGGTTTTCCCGTCGCAAATGGTATTTACCACCGCCGGGCTTTTCCTACAGGCCCGTCGCAAATACCCTCGCCCGTATTAATTACAATCGGCCGTTAAAAGGGTATTTGCAACGAGACCCGTCGCCAATACACACGTGCCGACATACCATTTCTGATGGGCGGCTTTGCCCGTCGCAAATGGTATTTACCACCTCCGGGCTTTTGCGACGCGGATGCATCCCCATCACAAATTCCCTTCCCGGATTTTGGCGCGCAAGCCGTGCCAAACCTATTGTGACGAGTCTACTATTCTCATTGCAATTAACCTAATATTTGCGATAGAAAAAGACTCCCATCGCAAATACGTCTTTCATGGGACCTTTTGCGACAGTATATATTCCCGTCGAAATTGACCCGTCACAAATACCCACTTTTCTCGTAGTAAATCAGTATAAAAAATCTCCTCCGACGTACCAATATCCATTTTTGTATGCACAAGAATAGAGGACAGGGAGGCCTCACCACACTACTCTTTATTATTTTGTATATGAAAATGGATATTCAAACATCAGACCGAATTTTTCATAGTGAATTTTGTCGGAGCAATTTACAAAGAGATGATCCATATGAAAAAAGAGCCTCTTTTTTAGGACTGCTCATCTCTTTGCATATTTCTCTCACTGAAATCAATTTTAAAAATCTTCTCCGATGAGCGCGTATCAATTCTCTTGAATACAAAAGTGGACATCCGTATGTTGGATGAAATTTTTCATAATGTTTTTCGGGAGAGAAATTTGAAAGGGGATAAGACATCGAGTAAAAGGAATGCCTCCAATCCATTAGAAATTGGGCCAATTTTTTTAGAACTATTGCGAATTATTGAAAATTATTCCTAATTGTTTCAAATTGTTAATAATTATTCCAAATTTTTCATATTTATTCCTAATTATTACTATATGTTCCTAATTGTTCATAATTGTTACTAATTGTTACTAATTATTACTAATTATTACTAACTATTCCTAATTATTCCTAATTGTTCATAATTATTCCTATTTATTCCTATTTGTTTCTATTTATTCCTATTTGTTTCTATTTGTTCATATTTGTTCCTATTTGTTCTGAATTCATTCTATTTGTTCTGAATTCATTCTATTTGTTCTTATTTATTATTAACTATTACTAATTAATCCCAATTATTACTAATTAATCCTAATAATAGCTAGTTAATCCTAAATAATCCTAATTAATCTTAATTAATTCTAATTATTACTAATTAATCATAATTTTTTCTTAATTAATCCTAATTATTCCTAATTACTCCTAATTAATACTAATTAATCACAGTTATTCTTAATTAATCATAGTTATTCCTCATTAATCCTTATTATTCCTAATTAATCCTAATTAATCCTAAATAACATTATTTAATTCTAATTATTCCTAATTATTCTTAATTATTTCTAATTAATCATATTTAGTACTAATTAATCATAATTATTGCCAATTAATCCTAATTATTGCCAATTATTTCTAATTGTTTCTAATTAATAATAATTATGACTAATTAATCCTAATTGTTGATAATTAATCCTAATTATTTCTATTTAATCCTAGTTATTGTTAATTAATCATAATTATTGCTAATTAATCCTAATTATTTCCAATTAATCCAAATTATTTCTAATTAATCTTAATTATTGCCAATTAATCTTAATTATTGCCAATTAATCGTAATTATTACCAATTAATCTAATTATTACCAATTAATCTTTATTATTACAAAAGAATCCTAATTATTACCAATTATTCCAAATTATTACCAATTAATACTAATTATTACAAATTAATCCTAATTATTACCAATTAATCCTAATTATAACTAATTAATCCTAATTAATTTTAATTAATCCTAATTAATTTTAATTAATACTACTTAATTTTAATTATTCTTAATTAATCCTAATTTATCATAATTAATACTTATTATTACTAATTATTAATAATTATTATTAATTAATATGAATTAATCCTAATTATTACAAATTGTCACTAATTATAACTAATTATGACTAATTAGGACTAATTATTTCTAATTATTAAGAATTAATCCTAAATATTACTAATTAATCCTAATTATTACTAATTAATCCTGATTATTACCAATTGATCCTATTTTTTACTAATTAATCATAAATATTACTAATTAATCCTAATTATTATAATTAATCCTAATTATTACTAATTATTACTAATTATTCTTAATTATTACTAATTATTCATATTTATTCCTATTTATTTCTAATTACTACTATTTATTTCTATTAATTCCTATTTATTACTAATTAATCCTAATTTTTACCAATTAATCATAATTATTACTAGTTATTCCTAATTATTAATAAATATACCTAATTATTAGTAATGATTCCTAATGATTCCTAATTATTACTGATTATTACTAATTATTACTAACAATTACTAACAATTACTAATAATTACTAATTATTACAAATTATTCCTATTTATTTCTATTTATTACAAATAAGGGAAATTATTCTTAATTATTCCTAATTATCCCTAATTTGTCATAATTATAACTAATAATTCCAAGTTATTTATAATTATTACTAAATATTCTTGTTTATTACTAATTAATGATAATTAATCCTAATTAATCATAATTAGTACTAATTAATCCAAATTATTTCTGATTAATCCAAATTATTAATGATTAAGCCTAATTACTACTAATTAATCCTAATTATTACTAATTAATCCTAATTATTCCTAATTATTACAAATTATTACAAATTGTTACTAATTTTTACTAATTTTTACTAATTATTACTAATTATTACAAATTAGTACTAATTATTACAAATTAATCCTAATTATTACTAATTAATTTTAATTTTAACTAATTAATCCTAATTATTAATAATTAATCCTAATTACCACTAATTTTTACAAATTAATCTAAATTAATACTAATTAATACTAATTAATACTAATTATTACTAATTATAACTAATTATTACTAATTATTACTAATTACTACTAATTAATAATAATTAATACTAATTAACCCTAATTAATGCTAATTATTTCTAATTATTTTTATTTATTGCTATTTATGTTTAATTATTCCTAATTATTACTAATTATTCCTAATTATTGCTAGTTATTACTAATTATTCCTAATTATTCCTAAATAATCACAATTAATCACAATTAATCCTAATTAATCCTAATTAATCTTAATTATTACTTATTGATCCTAATTAATCATAATTGTTACTAATTAATCCCAATTATTACTAATTAATCCTAATTATTACCGATTTATCCTATTTATGACTAATTATCACTTACTATTACTAATTATTACCATTTAGTTATATTATTACTAATTATTATTATTTATAAATATTTATCTTGATTTACTCATATATTTTTTTAGTAATTATCGCTAATTAGGACAAATTGTCAATAATTTTTCTAATTAATACTAATGGCATTAATACTAATCACACGTTTTTGTAAAAATAATAATAATGAAAAAAATTAATCAATCTAATTCTAATTTAATTTAGCTGGAGATAATTTAAAATAATTATAACTAATATCAAACAAAATGAATTAAATAAAAAATAAAAGAAATAGATAAATTCCATTAATATGAATCTTTTGTAGGATTTACACCGCGAATATTTATCCGGTTTAAAAATTTTAATTTAGAAAAAATTTGAGAGAAACTTTTTAAGTAGAGAGGGAGAAAAGAGGAGAGAAATGGGTGAAATGAGAAGAAAAACAAATGGAGGGTATATATAGGTTAGATTAATTGCAACGAGACCCATCACAAATACCAACCCCTTATTATTTAGTGTCGATGGTTAAAAAAGTATTTGCAATGGGCTCTATCATAAATACCAACCTGCAGACATACTATTTGCGACGGAGGAAAAATCCCGTCGCACATATTAAAAACACTACTGGGTATTTGCGATGGGTTCCTATGCCGGCCGCAAATCTCCTTCCCGTGGTTAGACGCACAACCCACACCAATCCTTTTGTGACAGGTGTCATCTACCTGTCGCAAATATTCAAGTTTTTTGTAGTTTTATGTTCTAAAAATCTTATCTCATGTCTACCAAAACATCTCGAGAGAAGAATATTTTGAACATGAATGTAAACCTTTCTTTGATACCAATATTTCACAAACCAACTTGGTTCATCCCTAAACTGAACACCCTAGTTATTCCCTGGAAAGGATTAAAGGGTGCTCCTGATCCACATGGGCTAGAAGCAAGGGCTTAGTCATGAAGAACATCTTTTGGGAATAGTTTCACCAATAAATTTAAAAATAAGGGAGACAACAATGGTATATATAATAGAGAGTAAACATGCCAAAATATAAATAGACAATAGCATACAAAATCATTCAAGGAAAAACCTGTGCCAAACCAAAATAGGCAAACCAAAGTGATCAAAAAGAAAGGCAACCCGTCTCCATGTGATAAATGTGTCAACATCCTACAATGTGACCACCAAACTCCCACACCCCTAAAAAATACCATACACCTCTATGAGGTGCCTTTCCTTCACCTGTGTCAGATAAACAAGATCTATACACACCTAAGGGTATGCATAGGCTGTGTGAGAAAAATCATAGTAGGATCCAACCAAGGGTTTCAAAATCAGTATTTACAAGATAAACTTATTAAGAGTATTTAGAATAAATAAAGGAATTAAATAATGTTTTTGTTAATTTATATCAAAACATGGTAATTCACCCCTTTTAAAATAGTTCATTTTTTTCAAAATAGACCAATTTTGAAAGTGTTTGGTCAGAATAAATATAAAGACACAAGAGTGGGGGTGGGTGAATTTTCTCTTTTTAAAATGACTTGGATAATTTAAAACTACCCCCTCCTTGCAATTTGGAAAGCAATAAAGTACTATTTTCTTCAAATAGATTACTTAGTTGAATGATAAAGAAAACAACATAGTAATTTTTATAGTGGTTCATGGAACAAAGGTACCCTATTCCTCTCCACTAATGTTATCTCCACAAGCATTGTGATTTTTTTATAACTGTCCTTTTATCTGGGGACATTAAAGACAATGTATACGTTGTTAACACCTTACAACAAGGCTTTTAAAGGGCATTTAGGTTATTTTATAGGTAACCTTGAAAATCATAAATTAGTATGAGAAATAGACACTCTAGAAGAATATAGACGAGAGGTAGATTATTAAAAATTGGTTCAACTCATAGTTACCTCTGTAACATATAGAAGAAGTCATATTTATAGAAATATAAGAATGACTTGTCATCACATCTCTTTTAAAGAATATTTCGGTTTTTATAGAGAATGTTAATATTGCATAGTAAAAGAAAAGAACCTTCTTAAAAGTAGTATATAAACAAAATAATAGATTATATATATTTTTTCAATGTGTAGTCTTGAGAAAGTACATTGATAAATTGTAGGATATGAATAATAAGAAGATACCTCGGTAGTAGAAAAAATAATTTTCTTGAAAATCCCCGATGAGATTTTAGAGAGATTCGTCTTGTCGAACTTGAGAGAACCAGATATTTGTTAAAAAATATATGACTCTATGATATCAAATCAGGGATTTCAACCAAATATATCTGTTGATAATACATAAGAATATTTAATTAAAATTGCTAAAAATGATCTGAAAATATTGCCGGATAAATCATTATTTTCAAAATGATCAGTGTATTTGAAATTCAAAATTAACCAATCACTAGAAATCTTGACTTCCCTTAGAAATAGGAATGATTTAATACAATATTAAATATCCCTTGAAATGGCCTTTGAGAAAATTTTAAGGAGATATTTACTCCTAGAAAACCATTGCATAAAGTTAGAAATATTCAAAATTCAAATAATGTTGAAAACTGATTCAATAAAGGGTTTATCTGCATAAAGATATCTCCAAAAATATGGTTCGCAATATATGTTTGATTCCAAATGTTAGTTTGAAATATCAAATGTTAAATACATAAACATAGGGTTTCTTTAATAAATTTAGGTTCCCAAACCTAACCTTTAGTTCAAATATAATGTTCCAAAATTAATGTTAGGACCTCAAATGTTATAATCCTTATAAGAAAAAATGAGGGTGTTTGTGAGCATTAAAATAAATGATAAGTTAATTAAATTGTTGGATCAATATCCATAGGCCTAATACTATGACCATTTTTTATGATCACAAAACCCATAGAATTATAAACAAAAAATTTCTTATATAGTTTTTAGCTATCAATGAAATAAATATAGATTTATTAATTAAAATATTATAGTGTTTTATTTATCCATATTTATCCCTCATTTTATGAAATCTAAAATAAATTATAGATATCGTTTAAAAAACATTCAATACAACATACAAATATAAGTGAATATTATGTAAGCCATAAAAAATTTATGGATCCTTAAAATGAATAGGTCAAGAAATATAAAAGAAAAATAAACAGAAAATAAAGAAAACCAAAAATAGAAAAACAACTTATTTTATAAATTATCTTGAATTACAATAAATATTATCTAAAGGATAATCAGGTTTGGGTATAGGGTGAGAGGAAGGTTTTGGTTCATGATCATCTTAGGAAGAAGATCCTATGGTTAAGGAGTCTTTGACCATCTAATGAAAAACCTTCAGCTTCTCCATAAACTTCTTGAAATTCTAATTTAGCAGACTAAGCCATTCATTCATCAGAAAACTCATTTTCTGATATATTTTAATCACTTTAACTAGATTAGTGTTTTAAAAATATAAACAATATTAGAATAATAAACATAATTTTCCGTCATGGCACCCAATTGGTTGAACAAATTTCTAACTCCAAACACTATATAAGTTATCCTTTGAACTAACTTTTTTTAATTTTTCATCAAAGTCTGTAGGGTTACACTATCACAATGTATATTCTGAATCGTATTATCCATGTCTACATGTTTAGTAGATATACCCACTATTATTCTCATAACATTTGTAGATCCTGTTTCACTTGATGTTGAATCACATCCTTGTCTTGAATTTTCTCTTATATACACAAACTAATTTGACAAGAACATTTTCGGATCCCTAAAATTAGACTTAGAAATAATTTCTCCTTCTGAGCCTTCCAACATGGATAACTACACATTTCTTAAAAGAATCAAAAATATTTTCATGATATCAATATTTCCTTGAAATTTTGATATTGAGTCTATAGATACTCAAACTCAGTTATAGATATAGATTAACTTCCAAAATATTTAATATCCTACTAAGAACTCCAAAGTTCTAGTAGAAGTGTCACAACATCATCATTAAAAAAATAAAACTTAGAGAGAATAATTTTAGAAAAAAAATTAACATGAGAATCAAAACTATAATTATTCTTAGATTCTAAAGGTACTTCCTCAATCATTACATAATTTTCTCTAACATCAATTAACTGAAGAGATTATACTTTTACACTGTCACCAAAATGCAAAGATAATTCTCTAAAAAATTATACAACATTAACACCCTCTCCAAAATTACTTTAAAAATAATTTTCAACAAAAAACAGATATATCCTTGATAAAATAAATTGAATTAGGTAATATGATATTTACTTGTTTTATAGAAGGAGCCCCGCAACATGAATTTCTTCAGTTCTTTGAAAATTCGAAGAAAGAACCTCCTCAGTCATTTCTAACTCAACAGAATGATGACATTCCTCAACCATTTATTCATTAACATGATAAAATTACTCATATATTTTCACAGTAAATAACTCAATAGTCTCCGCAACCCCTTCTTTAATAAGAGATATTGATTGATCAACATCACCAACCTACTCAATAGTTTAATCAATAGGTTAATAATGCTTTATTTTTCTTAGTCATGGAACCTACCCAACTTTGGGATATTCCTTAAAACTTATTTATTTATAATCCCTTTTTTGTTTAAGTATTACCCTAACCCTGAAAGAAATATTTTCTTCCATTATTTTACTTCTTTTGGTATTAATAGGAATGTTTTCAACACCTACAAATGATTCCTCTAGTCCCATTTCCACTTGAGTTACACCAACATCACCTTTAATATGAGAATATCCAATCTCTTATACACCAATTCAGACAAATAAAACTAATTTAAAGCTTCCATGATCTCCCATATAATTAACACCTTATTTTTATTCCTCTTTAGCTTCAATAGGAATCAAATTTATTATTGTAACACTCTAAAAGGAACCAAAATTCCTTAGAGTTCCAACAGACTACACATTACTGTGATGAAATTTTAAGCCTATCTAAATGCCACTAATAATTCCTTTATTTTAAATGAAAAGACAAAACATCCTAATTAAATGATAAAAATATATTCTAGCATATTTATAAAAACAATGGTTTATGTACCTTAACATGTACTAGCTGACATTTAAATTGATGTCACTCAATATCAGAAACATGATGTATGTATCTAGAAAGATAATTTTCTCCAATTCAGCAATGCTTAGCACAACTATAGTGTGATGAAATTTTACCAAAACATTATAACCAGCCTCTATATATTTCACTAACATATTAGTGATTTGGTAGCTTCCAAATTGGTCGGCCATGATGTACTTAGATTTCTGAATTATATCTACAATTGATCTGAGACTGAAAGAAAACTTACCTTCATGAGGAAACTTAAATATATGATCCATATCAAATGTTGAAAATAAAAAACTTTTCCTTTTACATTCAATGAGATTAAATATTAAATATCACCAAAACTGTACTAAGGATTCTCATAAAATTATTTTACATATATTTTGTAGAGATACTTATAATTACCATCGTAAAACATGTATTCCAATCCTTGAAAACATAACCTCTTCTTCAACATAATATTAGTTAGAAACAATATATTAAAATCAATGACTTTTACTTACAGAAATTCCCATTACAAACTTTAGTATATCTATATATTCATTCCACTAGGACTAGCCTCATATTTCATCTTGGTCTTCACCATCGTAAGGAGTAGAAAATTTGGAGTTCTGAAATTGGGGTTTGAAAGATATTGAGAGTTTAAGAGATCAAAAGGGTGTGGGTTCTAAGGTAGGAGAGAGAGAAGTGTTAACTCTAATGGTTTTAGGAAATAACATAGTTTATCAAGCTAATTTTATAGCGTAATCATTTGGTTTTTTAAAACAAAAATACAATTTTGCAAGATAAAACACGAAAATGAAATTTTTTCTAAATAAATTCGAAAAATGAATAAAAAATACAAAATAAAACTTTAGAAACAAATACTTAAATAAAAAAATTTATAAACTAAACAGTGATAATTAATAAAATTAAAAGTTTTACATAAAATTAAATTATCCTAACCCTCCCTTATAAACATAAAAACATGCTGTATAAATTGGTTTAGTGAAAATATCATCAAGTCAATACTCACTATTAAAACATTCTAGAAGTATGTCGACTTTTTTGACATAATCTCTTAGAAAATGATGCCTTATATGAATATTATTAGTCTTATAATGACATGTAATATTTTTTTAAATATTAATAGCACTAGTATTATCAAATAAATTGGAATATGATTAAAACTAAGACCAAAGTTTAGAACTATGTGTTTCATCCACAACACTTGTGCACATAAACCACCAACAAGAATGTATTTTTAATCAGTGGTTAACAATAAAATATAATAATGATTTTTATTAGACTATAAAACTAGGGACTTTCTTAAAAAGTTAAAAGTACCCGAGGTTATTTTTATATCTAATATACACCCTTTAATATCTGAATCTGAATATGAAATTAAATCAAAAACTAGTATTTATTTATAAAGCACAGTAAGAAAACAAATTTCTTTTAAATATCTCAAAACACTTTTAATAATAGTTAGATGTGTCTATTTTATGTTTTATTGAAATATTATACATAAAAAACAATAAAAATGATGTCTATTTGTTTAAAAGAAAGATATAGAGAATTTTCTATCATACCTCTGTATACCTTGTTATCAACTAGTTTTCAAGTTTCATCCAAATCAATTTTTACACTAGTACACATGGGTGTTTCACAAGACCTACTACTTTCAAGTCTATTTTTTCAGTAAATCTGTAATATATTTAATTTAGCCCAAAAAACTTACAAAATACTTTTGATAAATTTGAAATCCAAAAAATAAATTTAATTCCCATATCATACTCTATAAAAATTATTTTTGTAATATTTTTATAAAATCATTACAATTATTTGGATTTGTTGAACCAAATGTAACATCATCTATATAAATTTAAACTAATAAAATATTAAAATAATTGATTTTATAAACAATTATAAGATCAACTAATCATACTGAACAACCATTTTTATAGGAAAATAACTCAATATTTCATACCAAGCTCTAAGTGCATGTTTAAGGATATAAAGATATTTAGGAAGTTAAAAAATATAATTTGGTGGATAAGGATTTTAAAAACCTATAAGTTGTTCAACGTAAACATTCTCCACTAAATAAACATTTTAAAAAGTAGTTTTGGCATCTGTATAGTATAATTTAATGTTTATATAAGATACATAATACAAAAGGATCCTAATAGATTCATGTCTAGAAACCAGGGTAATGGTTTCCTCATAGTCTATTCATTCCTCATAGTTTTAATTATTAGAAACTAGCTTAGATTTATTCATGATAATTATACCTTGATTATCGTATTTATTTCCAAATACCCATTTGGTTCCTATCAATGTATGGTTTAACATCCAATACAATAATTCTAAAACATAATTTCTCTTAAACTGGTTTAGCTATTATTATATAGATATCATACAAATATCATCTTCTAATACTTCTTCTACAGTATTAGGTTAAAACTATGATAAGAAGGTAGAGAAATCATCCAGTATTCCAATAGTTCTTTTAGACCTCAATCCTTCATCTTGGTCGCTTATAACAGTTTCTATAAGGTGGTCCTTCAACACTATAGTCTATCTAGATAAGACACATTCATGTTCTATAGTTTCATGTTTTTTTGAAGTGGATTGATTCTGATCATATTATAATTTACTTTGGAACTTATCTTTGGTAGTATCAAGTATCAAATGTATCAAAGAATCAATGACTTAATATATTTTAATTCTGTTGTGATAAAATGGATCTCTTTCATAAAAATTCACATAAATAGATTATTCAACTATCCTTGAATTTTTATTAAACAATCTATAAGATTTTTAAGTAATAGAATACATGAGAAACATTTATTTATCAAACTTTGTATGAAACATAAAATAATTTTTCTTTATTAATCAAGATATACATCTTAAATCCAAAATTTTTAAATTATACAAATTTTATTTTTTTTATTCTTATAAAGTCTCAAACCCTTGTAATCCAAAGATGGTGGTTACTTTATTATATTTTCATTAGATACAGGTGATCACTATCCAAATGATTAAATAAATTATTAGTATTGGTAAACTTGACACAAGCTTAAGTTTGTCATTTCATTTTAAAATATAAATTACAACAAAGTGAATGTAAATATACCTCATCCTTAAAATCATTTAAATATTCCTTCTTCATATCCTGGGGAAAGGAAAAAAATAAGGGTGAGCTTAAATTCTCACTAAGGGTTATGTAAATTAGAAGTTATCATGAATCAATAAGGAATAATAAATATACAAAGGTAAATAACAAAAAACCCATGAAATTTAATCAAAAACTTGAGCAAGAAGAATAATATGGTATAAATAAAAGATGATAATATAATTCTATATAAATAATCACATGATCTTGAATATAATACATGGATATCATAACTAATCAAATAATCTCATGGAAATCAATAACTAAAATTTAAATAATGGGAATTATTAATATTGGACATCATGATCTCATACATCATGATATCTATACCATCAATACCTTGTGTCAGGACAATTTAATAATATGGATAGGTATACACCAAAAATAAATTTAATTATAGCTTACTGATTTATATCATGAGACCAGTCGATGCATCTAGGGGATATATAATTCTATTCCCCATCCATCACTACATTCCAAATGCATTCATCATATATCTAACAATGTATTTAATTCATGAATAATATGCCTTATCAATAAATATCTGTATTTCATAAAGAATAAAAAGTATCAATATTTACCCTGTAAATAAAATAAATTTTAAATTATAACATCATATATATAACTGATATATTGTTTAAGAAATAATAATATCCAAGAAAAATAAGATGGATATTTATGGAAAATTTAATTTCCAGTAATCATAAGAATGTTAATGACTATAAATATAATCATGAGAGTGAATGTTAATAATTTCCCTACTCAAACTGATCATAAACCATCCAATGAAAGGATAATAATTGTGTCATTATAAAATATCCTTATCTAAATATAACTATAATAAATCTTTATTTTTTATGAATATAAGTAACATAAAAGTATTAATAAAACCATTCCTTAGTAATATATACATTTCACTTTGGAAATCATTTTTAAAACAAAACATTTATAGAATATTAGGGAAAACATTTTCTTGGAAAATAACCTTGTGAACATAAAAATTAAGCTTAAAAAAAGAGAAGTTATGACAACTATAATATTCCATTCATGTCGAGTTTATTAAAACAAATATTCCTTTCACATTTATAGTTAAAAGTAAAAGAGTATCTTGTTCGGAAAACAGTAAGAATATTCCTTTTAAACCATTTTGTAAAACATAAAACATGGGTCAATATGCCTTTAAAAAATAATTTGATAATATTTAATATAATATTTAAATTATCTTATGTTAAATATAGATTAAAAAAAATAATTTTCAATCAAAAGGACAAATAATGATAGATTTTTGTGAAAACCATTTTATCAACCATTTTAACAACCAAAGTGAGGAAAATGTTACAATTTTATATTTTATTTATGAAGAACCAAAGAGAATAAAAATGAAATGGGTTTATTAGATAATTATCAAATAATTTCCTTTAATGGAAATTCATGTATGAATAATCCCATTTAATATATTATTAAAGCTTAAACCCCTACCACTTTGGTTACTTTTGATTCATATCCTCCATGAATGAAATAAAATCAAATAAAACATTAAATACTATGAATATAAATATATTTATTATATAATATATCAAATGGGAAATATATACACATAAAAAATAGGCGTATAATACAAAATATGTCTCAATTGAGTGTAAATTGGAATGAAATCTCTAACAAAGACCATATCGTTGAAGGGAGAAATAATAGATGAATTGATTATGTGTATCAAATGAAAATATCTGGAAAACAAGTGTAAATAAAGTATAAAATAATCAAAATAAATTACACACATAATCATTGAATATTAGAGATAGTAAAGAAATAATATAACCTAATGAAAAGAAATTGAGTTGCAAAACACTCACAACTTGGTAACATTCATTTAAATTACCAATGGATAAAATAATGTGAATTTAAAGTTAAAATAAGATAAATTATAAAAGATTTATGATATAAAATTTAAAATCGATAGTTTAAACACCTTATAATATAAATTGGTTCCCAATGTTAAAATGTTCCTCAATGAAAGGAATTGAGATGAAATTCATTGCCTCACATTTTTTAATATTTTAACATGATCTATCCTCCTATATAATGGTTTTAAACATGATATTAATTTATAAAATAACAATATTTATATTTATAATATCATATATTATCTTCTTATAACATATTACCATCTGTTCTTTAATAATATTTCATTATTACAATTGTTTTATGTGTTAATTGTTGCAGTTGGGGTAAAAAATAGTAGTAAAAAACCCTACAATCTTATATCAAATCCCATGAAAAAATCTTAGATGAAACCCAATATTTGGGGAAGTGTGATATTTTATAAATGGTGGGGTATAGTGGCCTTGATAGGGATGGGGGGTGCTCAGTATAAATGGAAGAGGGCATCCATGGGTGATGATAGTCCTCATTGGTTTCTAGTATCAGTATGTGGTGGAGGAGAATGATGACTAAAGTAGAACCAGTGGTCTATTATAGTTGTTGGAATTTATTCTATTACTCAATGGTGGGACAATAATAAGAGATTATATGTTGTGGATCCATTAAAAATACGACAGACTAGTGAAATGCCTCTAATAATGAGCGATAGTGGTGACGTACCATGGGTGCGGCGATGAAACAATGACTTAGAAGGAAGAAATGTTTTGGGCCTCATTCCACAATTTCATGGCAATTGGGGTTTATAGAAGTACCTCCTAGATTCATAGGGATAATATATCTGAAAAATCAAGAGGTTATTACATCTTCAATCAGTACCAAGCATTTTGTATCTCTAAACAAGTAAATGTTAGCTGTGTAGGAATATAAGATTGAGAGATTAGATACATACATCAAAATATGAAAGGGAGATTTTTTTAGTGGTTTCAGGTAATTGAGACCTTTAGGGTCACGTATTAGGTTATATATTCCTATTGTGCCTATATTATATTTAATTTTCTCCCTTAAACTATTTAAAAATGGGATTATCTAATAAATAATAAAAATGTAATGCCTCTAGGATTTTAGGATGAGGTAATTAATTGATATGTTTTCTCATGCATGTTTTCTCCTAAAAGATCCAGTTCTTATGAATATGATATAATTACATAATATCTATAATTAAATTAATTTTATGAGTATCATATTTATCCATAGGATATTTCTAGAAACATTCTTGAAAGTTCTACATGGAAAAATAATCACATCACTTTATGGAGATGATATGCTATATGTTCACATGAGCGATTATATAATACCATTAATGGGTAAAAGGGTAAGGAATTTAATGATATATAAATCTTATATAATTAAAATCATGCCATATTTATCATATTTATTCATTATTTCTATAATTATGACTATATGTTTGAGTTGGTGATGGGAAACAAATTACATCCGTTTGTGAAGTAGTAGTACGTCGTACAAACGAGGGGTGTATTTATTTCCCATTTGATGAATAAGGAGATAAATAAATAATATTAAATAAAAATAATAAAATATAAATTAATTGGATATAATGGTGTTATTATATTTTATGTTTTTACACATAATTGGATGTAGTAAAAGAATAAGTAAAAAAGAAAGAGCTTAATGTAGACAATTGCCTTATCTTAGAAGAACCTCTTTCGGATATCTTATTAAGGACCATAGGGTTGGTATTTTGGGAATAAAATAATATCATTAATGTGTATAAGGATGTTTATAATATATTTTGGCCGGTTTTGGTTGAGATAAATGTCTTGATAGGTGTGAATATGTGAGGGTGTGTCCATTTTTAATGGAGGAGGAGTGGAATTTTTATAAACACAAAAACTATTAAATAATGGGAAGTTAATATCACACCATACACTAGAAAAAATTTATTAATAGTGGATTTTATGGAATCTAAGGTCAATAAAAACTCCAAAAAAATAAACATGTTTTAAACATGTTGTTTTCTTATCCTCTAATCTTACATAGTTTTACCATTTTAGTTTTCACTGCGGTAATTAGTTTTTGTTTTTATTTAAATTGGTAATTTTTGATTTAATTATAAAAATAAATGTTCATTATTATATAATATGGACCAAATAATTCAAATAATGAAAAAAAATATATCGAATAAAATATTATTTGGGTGTAAAATTAATTTTAACAGAGGCACATGCAACGTGCAATACCCTGTTTTTACTTTAATTGTCGTAAAAAAATTTTGATGTCTTTAATAATCATAAGGAAAAAAATTAATTTTAAATTATTATATAATATTAATTATTATAATTAAAAATATGAATCCATTTGTTAAATTAAATTAACAGATCTGGGAAAATTTAATTTAAAAATGATCCCACAAAATGTGTCGAAAAATAAATTTTCAAGAAATTCATTTTTCTAGAATCAGATGATCTTACCTTAACTATATGACTAGTGATCATCATTATGTGGATTTAAATTCATATAATTAGATACACAATCTATAAATTTCATTTAATTAATTTTTTAGTAGTTATTTTAATTAATTAAAATGGAGGAACATTACACCCTTAAGAACAGTTTTATGAAAAATACCTTTTAATCCTAAAAATAATCTTATAAAAAATATATTATAAATATGATTAAAATTCAATTAATTAGATTAAATCTAATTAAATTCTACTTATATTAATTTAAAACAAAATTCAAATCATAATAGACCTTTTAAATAACTTTATTTATTGAAAAAAATGATAGTTTACCAAAAAGTGATATTTTTACTTATTCCTTAAAAATAACTATATTCAGAAAAAACTCTATATTTCCCCCTAATTTATTTTTGAAATGTTTATTTCAAAACATAAGTTAATTTTTTAAAATAAAATTACTTAAATTGGAATTAATTAAATATATTTTTTATAGACACAATTCAAAAAATATTTTTGATGAAAAATATATTTATTGAGGTATGTAAAAACATTTCTAAAAATTGAGTCCTTATTTACCAATATATTTTCTTTATCTAAAATATTTTTACATAATTCTCAAGAAGTGTTTATTCTTGTTCATACCACCAATTTTAATGGTTAGTTCATATCAATCACATTTAAATAGTATATCGTGGCTCATTTAAGATTGGTGTTGCATTTCGTATATATTATTAGACATAATATTTATTTTCAAAAAAACATGGGTGTTAAAATTCCATATCTATAAGAATTATTTTTAAGAAAAATTCTAATTAAAATCCAATCATGATATTGAAATTTTTATTAATAGTACTTCTATAAAATAGATAGGTAAATTATATTCATTCAACACCGTTCATTCAATTTCGTAAATAGTCAAATTTCTTATTTTTATAATTCCATTCTGTTGAGGTTTTATTGGATAAAAAAGTGTGTTTAATATCGAAGTTTGATAAAAAATAATTCAATTCATAATTCTATAACAATCCTCTATGATCACTTCTTACCTAATACAAAGACCAAGAATCTGCTATCAAATATTTCTACTCTAGATAGTCAAAAAAAATATGTGGTTAAGTTCTAATGTATTTTAAGAAGAAACCTTGTTATTTTATTTTAAATATGTCTTATGATGTATTTTAGTTTGGCATGCATCAAAAACACTATTCTTATTAAACTTAAAACAATAATGTTCTGAAAATAAATTCTTCTTAGATAACTTAGATAGAGAAAATATATTCAATGATCAATTATCCTATTCCATATCCATGATTCACTTATTTTATAAATTATGTAGTTTAATTTATTATCACATAAGAAACTAAGGTCTAAATAATAATTATTTTCAGTTCTAGGTGCTTTACACTTAAGTAATTTTCCTTAAAGGAAAAAAATTAACTTTTAGAAAAGTTATGAGAAAATCCATCATCACAAAGTTAAGAGATACTTATCAAATTATTCTTCAACCCTTGACCATAGAGAAACCTATTGATAAGGATTGATTTTGGATCTCCAACTAATATAAATCAAATTATATCACATATTATCACCCAAGGTAGCTGAGTTTCATAAAATTTTGATTTGAAAGTAAAATTTGAAAAGTCTCCAATAAAGTTACAAAAACATCCAATTTATAAATAATATATTTCATTTTTCCTTAGGTATTTATAAATATAAAAATATCAAACAAAAACTTTTTTTGGTACCAAAATTATCTTGGGTCCTCTAGTGTCAGTGAGAAAAGATCTAGGCAACCAGATCTGTTTGACATTGTGATAATAAACATTAGATAAACATCTTGAAACATAATCCTTTTTAAAATTTCAAATCAATGGGTTTTTATTTAAAAATTATTAATATAATGACCTTTAATTCCACAGTGAAAATAGGTAACTCTAGATATACTGTGATTATTTTTACTAGGATTAACAAAAATTCTATATAGTTTGTTTTATCACCATTACAACCAACAAAATATCTTTATATTCTATGAACATTCTTTCCCATAATCTTATTTAAATATTACTATCCATTTGAAAACACACTATTATATATTATAAAATATTCTACTTTATCCTAAAACTCTTTAATTTTAATTTCATGCATATTGTATATTAAAAGAATATTTACTTACTTTTTCTTTGAAATCTAAGTGTTGTTATAACATTTCATATTTTTCACTTAAGACGTCATTATGAATATTCCTTAAAGGTTTATGGTTTTTCATTATGGATTCATACTATTTATTCAATCGTATAAGAATATTCATATAATTTACCATTTGAGAATATTTCCGAATAAGAAGCAGAAGAATAGTAAGATTATACCTCATCTTGAAGAAAAAAAATTGTACCTCATCTTCCTTAGTCATAAAGCACATGCTTGCTTTCTGATTCAGTTTATCCTATTTTGAAATAGGAATTGTAGAGATTATAGAGTCTCCAAATTCAATACATGTAGATATCATGGATCAATTTTCTTTTCATTCATATTCTGCTTTAATATAAAGTTTCTTCTCCTTTATTACTATTTTTTGTCTTCTTCAGCTATGGTAAATTGAGTATGATATGCCCTATATTCTTGCACCCATAAAATATAACCTCTTTCTGTAAACAACCATTATTCTTAGGATCATTTAAACACTTATTTAATCATTTATTCCTTTTATATAACTTATTTAATCTTCTAGATAAGTGATACAATTACTCTATATAGTTTGTGTAACATGAACTAATATATGATATGAAATTATCCTTAAAATTATTTACAATTTTTAGAATAGAGGATTCCATGGTTGTATTCTCCTTCTTGATCATCCTATGATATTCATCCCCATCTTTCATTTTATCCTCACATATCATTAGAGTACCAATAATTTGTTTAATTATTACATTTTTTATAGGATTTGATTATATAATTATGGTAGATATTCCATTGCGCATATAGTGTAAAACTTGAAGTACCTTCAACACCTGATCTTGTTTTGTAATTTATATTCCCTGGGTAGTAACACTACTGACAATTTTAGTCAATCCTCTATCAATTTGAGTAATACTCTCTCCTTTATATATTTTGAAAGTATAAAATTTTAGTTTTGTAGTGTTTTGCCTTAACTATATGACATTATCATTTCCTTCATATGTAATTGAAATTGTCCACCACATTTCATAATTAACAGGGCACAAATAGACACAATTTAATTCATTAAGACCAATTCTGTAAATGATTACAATCATGGATCTTGATTTAAGATCATACTTAGCTTCTTTGGTATCATCCCACTTTTTTCAACCATCTTTAGGGATCTCATATGGTTTATAAAAATTTATGTAAAATTTAAAATCTAGATTCTTCAAATATATTACTATAAAGGATTTCCAATATGTATAATTTTCTCTACTGAAATATATATCCCTTATAATTTACATATCTACTTTGATCTTAGCCGTAAATTTCATTCTTTATTTGGATATTTTGAATTAATCTTTCTATATTATAATAGGATTCTTCAAAGAGAACTCACTTGATACCAATTGTTAGGTTGGAATAAATATGAAGACACAAGAGGGGGGGTCAATTCTGTCATTTTGAAAACACATCAATAATTTATAACCAATCCATCTGTGTGATTTGAAAACTGTTATGGTAATGTTTTCATCAAATAAATTATACACCAGAATTATAATGAAAAGAATAAAATAATTGTTATAGTGGTTCAGGGCTCAATGTCCCCCTATTACACTCCACTAACATTGTCTCCATGAGAATGGTGATTTTCACTAAACAAGTCCCTTTATTTGGGGAACTATAGAACTAAGTGTAAAATATTTTCACCTAACTATAATGATTTTACAAGGACTCCAGGTTCTTTTATAGAGAACCATAAAATCATATATTAGTATGAGAAAATGACAAACCAAAAAGAATATTGATGAGATGTAGATTGTTAAAAAATAGCTCAAATTATAGTTTCCTTTAAAAATAACAAAAGAATAGATATTTAGAGGAATATAATAAGTTATTATCATCACAGTACTTATAAAGAATCTCCATGTTGCTGTAGAGAATGTTTAGATGATATAGAAGTAGTAAAAAAACTTCTTAGAAGTAATACAGATACAGAAAAGTATATTATAACAATAATTTCACAAGTATATTCCCAATAAAGAACTTCGATAAACTGCATAAGATGAATTATAAGATGCTTCATCAGTATCAATAACATTAATTTTATCAGAAATACCTAATTATATTTTAGATATATTTATCTTGTAGAAGCTTATAGAGAGAGAGAGAGTTGTTCAAGAAGTTTTGATATTATGATATCATCTCAGTGATATCAACTAGATAAATCTATTGAAAATAAGTAATAATTTAAAATTAAACCTACATAAGTATATTTGAAAATATCCCCAAGTAAATTATTCTTTTCAAAATTAGGAGCATATTTAAAATTCAAAATTTATTAGTCACTGAAAAATTGTAACATCATTTAGAAATATAAGAAATTTTATCAGATGCTTAAGATCCAACAAGATAGTGTTTAAATAACTTATAATGAGATATTTACTCTGATGAAACCATTGAATAAATCTCAGAAATATCTGAGATTAAAATCCCATGGAAGACTGATTCATCATGTGATTTATCGAGGTGGGGATAACTCCAAAAGTATAGTTCTCTACATATGATTGATTTTAAATTATAGTTTAACTTACAAGATGTTAAATACTCAAATTTAGGGTTTCTAATCAAAATCTAGGTTCACAAATCTAGTGTTTAGTTCTAATTTAAGGTTCCAAAAGTAAAGTTAGGAGCTCAAAAATTACAATCATTATCAATAGTTAGGTTCCCAAACCTAAAATTCACATTAAACAGAGGTTTTTGAATAATGAATCCTATATTATTTAAAACATTCAAAATATATATAAAATAAAGGCAACAGAAGATAACAAAATTACATATTTTATAAATTATACCAAATTACAATAATGTTTGCCTCAAGGATTATCATTTAAAATTATAGGGTGAGAGGAAGGTTCAAGTTTTGGATCATATAAAGAATAAGATTTTATGGTTAAGGAATCTATAATAGTTTTAGGAACAACCTTTATCTCCTCCATCAAGACCATGAAACCCTGATTCAATGAACTGGATGAATATTTCACTAGAAAAAATGATTCCTGACACATTTTTATCACATAAACTAGATTCAAATTTAAGAAATCATGAATATTTTCAAAATACTAAACATATTTATCAGTCATATCGCCCAATTGGTTGACCATATTTCTAAATAATTACTCTAGAGTAGTTAACCTTTCAAACATTTTAAATATCTAATGTAGAAAAAAAATTTACAAAGAAAAGAAACACAGAAATTAAGTCATAGGATATAGTAATTTCATGTTAATTGTGATCTTCACATCATCTCTATGATCAAAGGAAACATAGTGTGAAAATTACCCTAGGGAAATGATCAAACGGGGTAATATCCCACTCCAATAACGGTCTCCCTATCTAAAACATTATTCAATTAGTATTGTAATTGTGTATGTGTGATATACAAAACTAGCCATTCCTATAATTCTTGTAATAATTATATCCCCCACCTAAGCACACCAGGTTCCCATGTTCGAAAACCCACACATAAGGATTTAATTTTTCAATTTCATATCAAATAATTCTTTATAATATGTACAATGGGAGGATTTCAAATTTTATAATTCAGAACACTTTCAAGATTTGAAAATTTTCATGTAATAAACCAATGGTGCTTCAAAAACAAAATTTCATTTAAAAACCAAAGGGTGAAAATCCATTTTATTAAAGGTATCAAAAATTATAACATTTCATTAATTATAAATCATACCATTAAATGATTTTGAAAACCAATTTAAAATTACTAGGCATGAATAGTTTATAATAAAAAGTCTTTATATTAAACCACCCACCTTGAAACATTTGAAATATGAACAGCTACATGAGATCCATGTGATAATAAGAATTATGGAATCTATGAAATGAGAAATAACCATAAAACATGAATTTCCAAATCAATAATCTCTAGTTTTTCAATTTCTTGAACAATGAATCAAGATGAATCTTTTACCAAACAAATCCTGAAGAGAGTACCATAAGGAATAATGATCCATTCAAAAACCACTAATTATATGATGAATCTAATATAATTGTCATTATGTCATTAAGAAAACATTTTATTCGGTGAAAACATCTCCGATCTAAGATTTATTTCATGAAAAAGAGATTATATATTGGGAAATGATAAATAATGATTAGGAATGGATCTATACCTTGAGTTTTCTAGATCTAATGCCAACAGATCCACTATAATCAATCTCCAAAAGGTTTGGGTTGTCTAAAATATCTAATATGGATCGCTATGGTTGAGATATTTGTATTTTGAAGATATAATGAAGTCAATAAATACATATTGGATATTAAAAGTATTTTTTGGATTAATTAATTAACATTTCATTATTTAGCCTTAATTCTTACTAAACCTTGTGCCAACTGTACACCCCTTTCAAGGTTACTAGAGTAGATTCATGGTTTGGATGTAAGGTTTCAGTAAATATGAAACAATAGTGAGAAATGAATCCATCCCATGTTATATGATTTTATGAGAAGGATACATGGATTGGATTAAATATGTACCAACTATATACCCTCCCCAGTAATTCCAAAACAAAGTGTATCATTACCTGGGAATACCACAAGGCTTTCCCTAACATTTATCCAACCTTTACATGACTAGAAATTAATTAAAACCCTCAAAAACCACCCAGTGAAACCTTATAAAAGTTTAAAGTAAGTTATTTTCAAAACAAAATACTGAAATTATATAATTGTGACATAAATATGTGACAGTCATGGAACATCATGGTTCTCATCATAGTGGGGAACTACTCAGACCTTTTCATTGGAACAAATATTCAAGGACATTATCACATTGATGTCAAATTAAATAATAATAAACTTTAGAAAATGTATTTATTAATATTCAAATCCATGAATATATGGAAATATAAAGTATAAAGTAGTTGGTTATATGGAACTAAATCCATAATATTCCCACTTACATTAGAGAAAATTGTTAATGACTGGTTAGTTCTCACATATTAGTTATGCTTCTATTATGTATGGATACAACTTCCATGTCTACCACATTTTTATTACTATGATTGGTAAATACATATATTTATATAGTGAATCAACTAAATATAACATCACTACCTTGAAAAAATCCCCCTTATTTGGAAATTTCCATGTATCAACTTCTTGTTCCCATGCTAGAAACCTAGCATCTTGATTAAGTCTATTTTCAAAGATTTTCATATTAATGATAAAAATCATTCTATTGATATAACCTAAAATATGTAAAAGACATTTTTAAAATGCTTCTTAAGCTATATGAAAAGTCACGCCATACTTAGATATTGTAAATATGGAAACCACTGGATGTAATAAGTTTATCTTATATATTACCTTATCCTTATTGTTATACCTGATCAAATTGAACTAATTGAAGGAAAGTATTAATTTCCATTGACCACTAGTATTAATACCTCCCCTAAAACTAAAAATTCATCCATCTATACATTTTCAAGTACTATTAGATAGTTATAACTGAAATTCCTTGTAGATATCTTGGATCTATTTCCTATCCACCTGCTATTAATCATGCATTTGTGATATAAAATTTCAATACATATCATGGAGTATGAGATAAATTCTAAACACATAATCTTATGAAATTATGATAATTTTATTTATCTCTTCCTAGACACAAGCATGTTCTAATGGAAATATTATACACCAAAAACAATTTGGCATTTAATTTTTTCAACTAGTATTCCTCGATACTTCATTAATATATATTATATAACAACATTCATGAAACCCATGGATATATTTGTTAGATCTTGTTACTTAGAACATAGTTGCTACATTACTTCATTTTTGGAGAAATTAATTCCATATTCTTAACAAATTGATAAGACATAACCTTTTTTATATATGTTATCAATGTATCAATCTTGAAAAATTATATCACTCCCATTAACCTGTTAGAGACATGTATCCCTAATTCATTTCCAAATAAACATTATATGATCACTTTGAATGATTTATCCATAAATGAATTTCTATCAAATAGTATATGTTATTGAAATTTATTGATTCCACTGACCCTTTATAGTTATTCCTTACATGCATATACCATAGGGACTCCTTTTGGTCACATCATATAAATACCTTCCATAAGGATTCCTCCAAATTATGTGGCATTAAAAATAAATAGACCAACATGATGATTATAGAAGTATGTTGTGAAAAGAAGAATTCAAAAGTATTTTATTCATTATGATTGATGTATATGTTTTATCATAGATTAAACCATTCAATAACCTGTAATAAGTTTTTGGTATCAGATTGAATTATTCATGTCAAGTTTCTCTTAAATACTCACCACTACTATAAAGTCATATAAATATTAAAAAATATAGAGTTCCCGAATATTTATGCATGAAATAAATTACTTGAATTCATACAAAATTTTCACCCTTATCATGTTTCCATTTACTGATTCATTGTAGGAATTTTTATTCTTAAAGAATAAAATATCGATCACCCACCAGGACGAACATAAACCACCTCTTTGTTTATGAATTTCTATGCGGTATGTATCCCTAAAACTACTCATCCCAATGTTCCCAATGGAGTTCAACATTCCTATTATAAATCAAGTTTATATAGATCCTTAACCCATAGAAGTTAATTCCTCTTCCACTATTCTTAAATAGGTAGGTTTCATTTATATAAAATAGTCCATATTGAATATATATTAATATCCCTGAGGAATATAAGATTATTAATAGAAATGCACTAGAAATTTCATGTTCACTTGTAGTTAAAGTCAACTTGTAATAATTTTTTTTCAAAATAAAATCCTGGTTATGTTTAATAGATGTGTATTATATGGATCTTTACATGATATATATTATTCAATATAATTTTAAAATGGTTAGTTTATTCATTGCTATTTCCAAAACATGCCTCGGAAGGAATTATAGAATATTTATAAAATATATAAGACCCGTCATTGATGTTCATTTTATTACCTTAATGATATTGATATATATCAAGAAACGTGAGTTTGGAAATACTTTTACTCAACATGTATGATCAATGATTACTTGGAAGATATGTTCTCTAAAAATCCATCTTAGAGTTTCTTCTATCATTACCAAGTGAAATCATTTACTTCATTGAGAATTTATAATTTTTTTAATTGAATATCATGAAGTACATAAACATGCCTATAACTTTAGAATAGCTCACATGGCCATGTATAACTAACTCAATTATATTTATGAAATAACTTTATTTATAATGGTTTTTATCTGAAACGTGATAACAAGGTTTTTACTATACCTAGAATATTAACTCAGTTGAGATTAAAACCCTTTTTGGTATAAATATTCAACTAATTGAAGTTTTATTTGAAAAATAATTATCTTTCTACAATAGGGTAATAGTATTATAGTTTATATTCATATTTCATTGCAATAGATATATATGATTCTAGAGTTACCAAACCATTAGTTTAGTATAATGTACCAAAAAAATTTAATCTAAATGTGAAATATTGACTTGTTGTGTCTAGTCATACAATGAGATAAATGTTTTTGCAACACTCGATACAAATTTAAATTAATCCATTATTGAAATTTAAAAGTTGTATATTCTCACTACTAACATAGGATTCACCCTTTTTAGCCTATAAGAGTATTCACATTACTTCTTATATTATGTAAAAAAATTAATAATTTTATATTGAATGTTTATGTAAAACATATTTTATTTTAATCCCAAGAAGTAAAATGGAAATATTATATTCAATGATGAATGTTCCATAAGTTTATAACTACATGTATATTAATTTACTATTTATATTCAAATAACTTTTTACATTCACATGATAATTAAATAGCCTACTATACTTTTCCCTACCTATGAATCATTTTTATATTCGAAATATGTTGTAATAAAACCATTATATTTAAAATTTCATTATCTTTTAAACTATATATTTCATTTTTATAACTATAAGGAGCTAAGAATTAAGTTTCCACCGAACATTATTTTTTGGGTGAAGTATTGATAAAAGGATTTACAAACATTTTCTCTATTATATTTATTGAGTCTTAGATGAATAATAAGAACCTTGGTGGTAAGGATAATAACAAGTGATTCATCGATGATCTCTTATACAAATAGATTCTTAACTTTTAATTGACATGATTATAAGCTAAGAACCCATTTCTCGTTTATAGTAAAATAGTGTAGTGAGAATATCATTCATCTTTGAGCCTATATTTTTTATTTTGATGTGATAGAAGATAAGAAATAATTTATGAATCAACCTCTACATATATTTTATTGGAATCTTTTTTGACCTTTACGTGGTGGGAAGATAACTAGTTTTGGGGAATTCCAACGCATAATACAAATTATCTGAAGGTGAAGCTATGTAAAAAATCTATGACACATTAAGAAATTTGTTCTTATGAAAATATTCCTTGAGTTAAGGAATCATAATTTTTTATGGCCTCTATTACGATTTTTTGTAATAATAATAAAATATATCTTATTACTTCACTTGATTACAAATTATATGAGACATAATTATTAATTTTATTTACTCTCACAGTATTTTATAAAGACATAATGACTATTAAAATTGATCACAAAATATCCCATCACATTAGACATTGTGGTGGAAAATATCCTTATTTATCTTCATATAATCTAAAATATGGCCATAAAAACTATAATAAGGTGTTTAGGTAGGTGTTATTTCCATTTATGGGCTTACATTTCTTTGTTTCATTGAGTGAAATCCATAATCCAAAAATCCTAACTTAGAATCCCTCAAATAATTTACTCCAAATATGTATTGAATATAATATTACCATTAAATTAAATAAAAATTCTGTTACTACAACCCATATTCTTAGTTAAGACTCAATGATAATTAAAATTTCCCATGACTATGGCATAAACCAACACTTTAACTATGATTTTCCTTAATTCAGATAATGGTAGGAATTGCGGCCTAATAATAACTTGAGGTATTTTTTATGCATAAAATTTATCAGGTTAACTTTTACATGCATTTTTAATATTATATGGATGTTACTTAAGTGACTAAGAATATACTGATAAAATATTTATGCATAATCATTTTTATTTTAATTCCATATCTGCATGTTAATTAATTAATTTAAGAGATAGTGGTCTTGAATCAACAAAATAAATCTTGCATAGCTAGTAAATAAAATAAGTTAATCATGGAATGATCATAATATTTAACTAACGGTTTTTTTATTGTGTGGAAAATAAATAAACCATTGACCCTTGTTGAAAATCTACTTAATCTAGTTTTGCCTCAATTTTAATGCATTTCAGCTCTATCCTATGTATCTCCTTGATTTGGATTATCCTTGTCTCTATCTTAAACCGAATCTATATTCCTTGTATATCCATCCTTATAATGATTTTATTTCACTTGAAGGTGAATAGAATTATAAGGGGGGTTATATAAATGAAACTATGGGCATGCAGGCCTGAACATAATAGGGAGGGAGTGATGACTCAAATTTCATAAATTTAATTCAAAAAAATAATTAAAAAACCCATGAAATAGGTAAATTAATATAAATCATAAAAATACTATTGTCAGTCTAAGATCATGAACTTCTACCAGTGTAAAACATATACTTTTAAATTAACTGGATATCATTCATTTTAATTCCTTCTTTTATTAAGATAAACACATGTACATTAATTCAATTAATTATTTGAAGAATAAAAAATTAAATTTATTTTAATATCCATCCAATATTTCCAAAAGATACCCATATTCTATGATTTAAATAATTTAAATAAATTAATTTTATTTAAGATTTAATAAAATAATTACTCAACTTTCACTTGGAAGAAGCATGATGAGTACCCATTTAAGCTAACCATCTTGTATAGAGAACATAAACATTCTACTAATGTAACATATATCATATAAATATTATCATGCAATTAAATGGAATTTTCATGTCATTAAATGAAGCATGAAACACATATTAGTTAATGTATCATGTAATGGTTTTAATGTGCATAGAGTATTTGGTATATATTGACTATAAAGGGTATATAGTTCAGAAATTTATACAAAAATTAATTAATCATTTAATATATACATAAACCACTCTCCTTACATGTAAATGGTAATAAATGACAAATTAAACATTTTAGGTTGAGGTTTAAAAGATAAATGAATTATATTTTAATTTTCTAGATAAATAAGTTGGGTACATGACATGTACATCTAGCTACATGCCGTATATATTTCTCACCATAGGTCTATGACACACGCCTTGGTACTGAGTGTGTATTACTATATGTATGTTTTTGTGGTACATGGTATTTACATATAGTGTATTATATTTAACCTCCTTGTTACATGGATTTCAATTCTAATGCATCGTGTAATTATTACTCGACATGTATTTGACGATCCATTTTTCACCATGAAAACACATGGACTACATGACCCAAAACTAATTTAAAAAGAATTTAATCCAACATGTTATGTTCCATCCTATCTAGGTCAATATACAGAACATTTAATGAACCACCTGTTCTTCATTTCATGATCCATCGAATTAATTAATAGCACATCCTAGTGCAATTACCTAGGATACCTGACCTGTACACTAGCTACATGTTATATAATCCCATGTTGTTTAGACATACTTATTAACACCTCCATATGAGTTATTTAGATGATATTAATTAATATTAAATCAAATATAGATTAAATGAGAATGAAATTAAGGGATTAAAAGTAGATCTCAACAATCGAATTATAAGAAATAATTTCATGAAATAAAAACAAACTTTAAATTCACAAAAAACTAGTAATCCAAAAATAATTATAAATTTTATGTGCTCACTATAATACCACTTTATAGTTTTAGACAGAGTGGAAGATCAAATTATTCCTATGGCCAAGTCATATTTTGTCAAATTCAATGGATCATTCACAATATACATGATGTGAATGCCATGGCCAATGAATTGTTGTCAAAATAATATTGATAAATATATTTTTTGAACCAAAATATAAGATCATTCATGTTATTTTATAATTAATTTAATAAAATAAATAAATACATAAGTCATGAGTTCCTTCTTTGATGCATGTGTTGTTCTTCTAAAGGCTATTTAGTTGAATTTTCATTTCATCGATGAGGACCCAAAGTATGACCTCTCTATCCAGGATCTACATGTGCTCCTTTGGTTTTAAAATTTCACCTATGATACTTTATGAGATAGTGTGGTAGTACTGATCATCATAAATTTCTCATTGGATTATAACCAAGATCCCTAAGGCCTGGAAATGGTCAAATCATTATCTCTTATGCTTGGGAGAAATTGAGGAGAAAAAAATATCTCGAGCTTTTGAGAAACCTACAGAGACATTCTTCATTGAGAGATAATTCTATATGGAGGAGAATGTTGTGCGGAACAACCAACCCCTCACACTTATCATAATCTTCTATTTATATATCCAAGTTTGGGATTCATTTTAATTAATTAAATAAAATCCATTAATAATATGTTAAACCCAAAAGAAACCCCATGCCATATGAAATAATATTATTTTTATTTTATTTCAAGACATGTCCCAACCCAAAAAATGATAAATATTATTTAAAATAAGGTAAATAAATATTTATCATTAGATGAAAAACTAAGCATACTCATCCTTCTTAATATTTAATAAATTTTCTAATAAATATCATAAATAAAAAATTATATTAATCATCTGATGAATAAAATAATTATTTTAATATTCACATAAATAGATAAATTATTTATTAATAAATATTTTTTTATTACCTTATGTATAATAAGTGATAAATATTATATATTAAATAAATTTATAATTATTTTATTCATATTATGGTGAATAATATAATTATTTTGATATTCACATAATAAATTATTTATTCATGAATAAATAATTATTTATTAAGTTGTCAATAAGAAGTGATAAATAAATACTAAATATTGACATAATTAAATAAAAACATTGTGAATAAATATTTATTTAATATTTGTGATCATGTAAAAAATCCTGAATGAATATTACTTCTCGGTTGGGAGAGTAATATTTATTTCAACTATTTAAAGTAATTAATATTTAACTTAGATTAAATTAAACACTTTATGTGTGGCCCTCTAGGCCAAATCCTTAATGAAATTAGGTAAGATTTTCAAAATCCAAGATTTCTATATAGAAATTGGTCGAATCACCCATATAGAAAGAGGATATGTTGCAATGAAAAAAACCACATACATGCTCATGGTGTAACAAAACTAATTTATCACAATATTTCATTATACTAGTAGTACACAATTTTTAACAACCTATATTCTTGATATATCATTCTTTGACCATCAGAAATAAACACACCAACATCCCATGGTAATGGAATTTAATGAGATAGTTCAATTTAAATTGAAGGGATCAAACATCATCTTCTATAAATATGAAAGGGACAAATCCTTCCTTAACTTATGTATTAATAACGTATCATCCATAACACACCCAACATAACCAACATTACCATGATTATATGTCATCATGGTATACTAAAATACATGGAAGTGTGCAGGTCTTGACATGCATTAATAATAATCTTAAAATCAAAAGATCAATACATGCACCCATGGACAGGAATATATAATGACACGTAAAAATTTGGATTTCATACAGGTGGTTATGTTCTGATAATATAAAATCTTAATGGTTATCAAGTCATTTTATTATGAGTACTCACACTCGATGGTCAATATACTATGTGTCCCATCATAGAATGTTAAACTATTATAGAATAATATTTATGAATATTATCAAGAAACTTCAAGGTTTTCATCATAGTAGGGAGAAAATATGACCTTTTCAATGCTACCGATATTATAGAACATTCTCACATTAATTATACATAGAATAATAATTAATATATGAGAAGGTATTTATTAATATTTAAATCCATGGATATGAAATAAATCCAAAGTACATAGTTGTTCGTTCTAGGGGATTAACTCTAACATCTCGATGATGTACATTCCTTATAAACACTTGTGAAGAAGATACTTTGGGTATCACCATATTCTTGGTCACTTAAGGAAATGAAAATCCAAGAATCATGTTATACCATTAAAATAACCATTGAGGAATATATTGGGTCTTTCCTGACTTATGATATTATAATAAAATGATAAAGTAAAATGTAATCCAAGAAATTCAAGGAGCAAAATACTATTTCTTTTAGGGAAACTAACTGAAGATATTATGAAAGTGATAATAAAATTATGCACTATGTATAGAGGATAAACAAATTCCTGAGAAACAAATAATTTATTTTATTGATCCAAAATGGAAGAATAACATTGATAAGTGGAGGTCACTAGCTACAAATTCAAGTATAAGGGATTAATTAAACCAAATTATCCCATTTGAATGAATATTATGTAAGAAAAGAATAAAAAAAGAAATATTTTTGTAATGAACCAACCTGGTCCAAGCTGACCTATCACTCAAGCTGGTGCATCAAAAGTCATAAGGCATGTTCTCGATCATCGCACGCTAGTATATAGTTATAAGAAATCACACTATACACCATTGGGAATGATTTCACCTAATACAAAAATAACCAAAATAGGACCACCACATGGAGGTTAGGTTTCATCACTATGTATGTTGGAGAATCATCCAAGCCAAAAAAACACTTAACGAAATATGAACGAACCAAATAGGTCATAAAACTCAAATAAAACTCAATAGTCCACTACAACTAAAATTCCCCTAGTCAACCATCCCAACAAAAACATAGGAAAAATTTATTATAATAGAAAAAATCATGATGAAAAGAAACAAATTAAAGAAAATAGAATGGAAGGATAAAGCGGCATGATATATGAGACAAACTAAAAGTGTGATTGGGAACGATCCAAAAAAAATCTGAAATAAAATATTTCCATGCATTATGTGAATGATATTTACATTCTACTACCAACATACCTTAGCCAGAAGCCAATGAAAACCATCTATATCCAAGAAAAACCTCTATGGAACCTTCTTCATAGATCATCAAGATCACACACACACTCTATGCCTTCTTGAATGGATCAAAGGCCTTCATTATTTTATTATTTTTGATAATCTACATTTAAAGGGTGAGGTGGAACCTTTATAAGGCCTGAAAGCTTTTAGAGACAATTACATGACCCATATATTTTAAGGGAATCACCCAGAAAAGACAACTTGGAGCTGCTCCTCCCCAGATAATGTCATGATATCAACACTCCACCTTTACAAGGTTGTTCCACTAGCTATCCTATGTAGATATGCACATGCCTAGACCCAATGGCAATGCCATACCCTCTCATTTGATAGCATACAAGATACAAAAATCCAAACATAAATGAACCATGAAATATTATTATTTAAATATAAAAATTATATCCTAACCACTAAATTTGTGTGTAAGAAAAGGATTAACCAAATTCTGAAAAATATATAATTTTCATTCTTAACAAAAAATTATTGAATATTTTTCCGTAAAAAAGAACTCAATTTTCATTAAAGTCATTTTAATCTTCAAAAATATGTTTTCTTCAAAAATGGGTATATCACATTTTTATGAGTGAATATTATAATTAATTTATGGAACTTTTATAAATTATATTTTACAAAAATGTTATGTTTTTTTAAATCATCAGGTCACAATTATCTTAGATACAATTTTGGAATTTTTTTTGAAATGTTTCATTTCCAATAAATGATGAAAAATATTGATTTTTTAAAAAATATTTTTTTATTTGATGAATTTATAAAGTACAATTTTTTTTAAAAAATAGTTTCCAAGTAAAAATAGTTCTATTATATTATGAATAATACAATTAATTTCATTAGAATCAATTTAAATGCTAAATTTATTATAAAATATTTTATACATAAAAATGCATTTTTTGAAAACATTTTTTTGTTACATATTTAGTTTTTATATTAAATTAATTTATAACGCTTCTAGAAATTAAATATTAAAAAATTGATTACATGTTCGGAATAAATAAGTTCAAATTTGTAAAATAGTTCCCTTTTATTTTTTTATTATGAATAGTTACTAGGTAGAAGTAAAATGGGTTTTTGAGGGTTAAAACCATAGAACATGGTCTCAAAATCAACCCAAAACATACCTTAATTTCATTTATGATATCAATTATATCATATATATATATATATATCTCAAATCATAATATATTAAATTTTGTGACAATATCACTTGACATTGACATTTATATTTTTTTAAGGAATGAAAATCTCACAATTTCACTCTTTTAACTTTAATATTTCTAAAAATTTTAATATATGGATAAAAAGATGATAAGTTTGGTCATAAATTTTATTTAAAATATGTTTTTTTATCATAATATTTATTTTAATTTCTAGTGAAAAAATAATTACCATAAATTCTCACACAATGCCGACACAATGTTTGTGAAAGTAGTAATAAAATAAATAAATTGTTTTAAAAACTAAAAAAGTAACATTATTTTGGTGATTTAAAGTATTAAAAAAATATTTAATATAAGTTTAAAATATTAGTTATGTATGAATGGTTTATATTTAAAATCCATTGTTTTCTTGTTTTTTTGAAATTTAAATTATATGATTTGTTCCAAAACTAACATTAATGTTATTTTATAATAAATAATATTTTATTAGACGATTTAAAACTCATAAAAATACTATATCTATCCAATTTAATGTGATATTAATGGAAAAATAAACCATGATCCATTTATGATTCACTTTACCTTTTATAGAAACATTTTTAACCAGTAAAGTGTAAAAACCATTGGTATCATAATAATTATCAAAAGGGTTAAAACTAAGAGATAAGGGTAAAAACATATCAATTTTTTTTAAATTTTATTTGATGAAATTAGTAAGACTAATTCTCATCATATATTATAATTAAATATTTTTGGGGATATTTTTCTATGAAAATGAATTTATATTAATTTAATACTTTAAGTAATTCCAAGAGTGCCCCTCCCCTGACTTATAAAAGGGCACATCATCTCTTATTTTATTAAATCTTCTAGAACCATTTTAATGGAAAATACCAACTTAAATCCCTCCCGCCATTGAGCTCATACCCGAGTGGTAAGGGCTCTTGCTTGGAATCCAAGAGACCCTGGTTCAAAACCAGGTGGAGGTGAATTTTTGGGTTACTGTAGCAGTATTGTAGCAGTTACTGTTTGGTACTGTAGCATCCGGAACTATTCACCAGATTTGGGCCTTCGGGCCACTAGTTTGGGCCTATGGGTCTCCAGCGCCTTTGAGTCATCAAAGGCCTCCGAGCCTCAGGGCCTTTGGGTCACATAGACCATGGAGTAGCCCAGTTCACACAGAATAGACCCCAGAAGAGGATCAGAGCAACATGAGTACTAGCCACCAGATGCAGAGCTAACCGGATTCGAAGAATGAGAGGGTATGGCAGCCGCCATCGGGACCAGGCACCATGCAGCTTTGTACGGGGCAATGTTAGCGATCAGCAATGCAAGGTGGGGAGCTAATTAGATCAATGATTCAAGAGTCTAGGGAGGGGCAGTTCTAGTGGGCTGGGCCTACGGGTCATGTATTGGGCATGGTATGCCTCTGGGCCTTCGGGTCTTGTATTGCGGGTCATGTCGGGCCTTGTGCCTTTGGCTTACGGGTCATGTACGGGTTCCCCTTCAACCTTTAAAAGTTGTATTATCTATAATAAAATAAAAATAAGGCCTTCGGGCCATTCGGGCCAACTTAAATCCCTCCCTAAAATCCCTTAAAAATTTATAATTGTATTATTTTTGGATAAATACCAACCTTAGAGGGATTAAAGTGTATGGAAAAGGAGATTTTCTGAAGAAGAAGCATATCTTATATACAAATGTTTTAGTTTTATTTATTCTTATTTCTCATTCAAATGTTCTTTATCCATTTTGAATTAATAAAAAATTATATCACATACTTTTATATGTTATTATGTTATTTTCATAACCCATTTTCCTCTATTATTCTATCAAATGTGATATGAATCCATTGTTTTTATGTACGGAAGACTACCACCTCCCAAATCGATGCAATTTTTTTCCCTCACCGCCTCTCATAACTGGTTATAATGGTAGATTTAATATATATATATATTATCAATTAAATTATTATCATTTTTTAAAGATAATATATCATCTATTTAATTACCTTTACATCCAATAAAAAATTATAACGTCGTTCATGCGTACATGTAGATTACGACCTTCACAAAGAGATGTGATTTATTGTTATTAACCACATCACATGAATGATATATATTAGTTTATTTAAGGATATAATATAATATTGAGGATATAATCATAATTAATTTAATATAAAATATTACTTTATTTCCCCCTTGTTTTTAAAAAAATGAAAACACTACTCATGCGTATGTACGACTTAGCATCTCTATGATTATAACATAATTCATTTTCATTACCATATTTCATGACTAGTTTTAAAAGTATAATCTATATATAAAAATTTTAATTATTTCATTATTCTTATTATGTATATGATATAAATTTAACCCTTTGACCAAAATCAGCATACTTAATCCATTTTGATGTTATAAACCAAACAACCTTACAACACTTGACATAGAAATAATAGATTAAGTAATTAAATATTCCCATAAAATTTTTGAAATAAATGTTTTAATGATAAGTTTTTAATCTTGTAAATGTTTCCTAAGAAACAAAATAATTAATATAATTTAATTATACGTGATTTAGAGGACAGATATGAAAATTTTGGAATATTGGTAAGGGATTTCATCTCTATTTTTATTCATTATGGAATATTTTAATTTTTTAAATCTAATTTATATTATATAGTGTATATAATGTAATTTTAAATGATATATCATAAATCCTAAAAAGATTATTGTATTTTAAATTTTAATTCAAATTATTTCATCCAAGGGTATTTGACTTGAATGTTACCAAGTGTTAAGGAGTCTCTTAACTGAATTTCCAATCATTAGGTCATAAATTATCTTCATTGACTTTTTTATTCCATGATTTTGTGTGAATTAATATATAAAGTATTTATTATATATTTAAACTTTCTTTATGTGGTTTTAAATATGTTCACATAATCAGTTCATGGATTAATTATCCCTTCACAAGTTCTGATTGTTACAAGGGTTTTACTTGTCTTAATCTCAATTTCCAAAGACACGATTCATGTTGTGTACCATGATTTACTTGTATGTTTCACTTACTACCTCATAAATTAATTTTAAAAAATTAATTCATGTAAATCATGGTATTTATTGATCAAAATCGTATACTTTCTTTCAAGGATTTTTCATTTCGGGGGACAAAAATTAGTAAACGAGTTATGATACAATCATATTTCTTTTCAGGATTGTTTATGATCAAAGTTACTTTAGGGGAAATAATATTCTATTATTTTCCTTAACCATATATATTTTATTATCCTCTATTTATTAATGTTGTTTAAATGTTTTGTTTCCATTTCATTTATTATACATTTAAGATATATCCAAAAAGTTTTTTATAATTGATACTAATCTTGTATCTTCTTTTAAATCAGAAATATTACTCCTCCATATCCATGTTTTCTAAAAAAAATAAAAAAATTTTATTTTATAAAAAAATTATTTCATAAATTTATTTTTAATGAACTTTGAACTTATTTAAAATGGTATAAAATGAAATTTCTTAACTTCTTTAGTAAATTTCACATTTGAATCTCTTTAGAGATGTTTGAAATGAATGTTTATTTTTAACATTTACAATATGAATATATTTTATTTATGTTATAAAAATAATTTGATTTAAATATTTATTTATAGGTTTTTATATTTATTTGAAAAAAATCACTTTTTTAATGTTTTTATGAGTTTTTTAATTTTAATGCTATCGAATGAAAATAGTGTTTTCCCCTATTTTCAATTAAATATTTTAAATATTATTTTAAAGGTATTTTCATCTATGTTAACATAATTTAATGATTCATATTATTAAATGTTATTATGATCTTATAATAACAACAATATTATTTCTTTGAATTAATTACATTGATCTTTTCAAGATATTTTCATGAAACCTGTATCTTTTTCATGGGTAAATAGATCTATATATGAATAAAAGATGTTGTTAAAGGTTTTATTATTAAAATAAATGATTACATGTGTAATATTAATGTATGGTACATATAAATTATATGTGATGATGGTTAATCTTGACACTAGTTATAAAATGGGTGATCCTGATACAACTTATACGAAGATTGAGAATACTAAAGATTATATAATGGGTGTGATCGATATAGCTTATATGATGGTTGATCCCAATATAGATCTCTAATGCATTGATTGAAGTTATATATATTTAAAATAATGAAGGATGGTGTGAACCATGGAGGTTTCTCCTACAGATTTAACTAGGTTATTGTTACTTCTGAAATGGGTAATGAAGATGTTTCTCCAAGATAACGACACATTTTCTTTATGAAAGATATGAGGTTTTAATGTTTATTTTAATTAATTTTTACAGAACATATCTCATTATTATTGATTCTTATGACTCTTTAATTTGTTAAATCTTTATGAACCTATTATTTATCTATCCAATTTGTTTTGAAAGATTTTTTCCTAATTCAATAAAACTATAGATGTAAATGGTCATTAAGAATTTATGTGATTTAATATTTCATTTTCATATTATAAGTTTTGGATCAGTAAAATTGGGTCACACTTATCAGTATCAATACATAAATGTAAAAATATTTTTTTAGCATCAGATTTGGGAGTGTGAGTCCTAGGATATTATAATTGTTATCATAGTAGTGTTTATATAAATTTGGAAATTATGTTATTTTCATGTGAGGTTAACTAAATATTTATAGATACCATCATGGGTTTATAATTTTAAGGTTGAATAAATGCCTAAAGGATTATAACACCATTTTTAGGTTTTATGTGATGAGACTTTAAGAAAACTAATGATATTGTAGGAGACTATTTTTGGGTTTGAGGTATATATATCCCATCGGTTTAACTGGAAGGATTTTTTTGTAGAATAGTATAATTTTTTTTGGATATTTAAGTTTAATGGTATGGAATAATATTTAAGGAAAACAAATTATTTAATGTTGAGGTTATTAGGGATATAAGTTTATTTATTTTTGAAATGATCTAAGTTGAACCTTTTGTGTTATTGTAAAAATTTGGGTGTAAAATGTATTATTTCTTTATATAATGGTTTATACATTTTGGATATTATATTACCTTATACTAAAAATTAAAAATTTAGTCAATATTTTAATACAAGATTAATAACATGTTATCATGTGAGGTTTATGTGATCCATCTAAAGTTTATTTTAGTTCTTAAAATATGGAAAACTCATCATGAATACTCATCATTGGATAAAAAGATGTTATTGTGCAAGAAATTGATTAAAGGATGAAATTATACTTTTTAGGTAAGTATATTTTCTTATGTTCTTAGTCTGGATGGTAAATGAATTCCTCAACACATGGAAAATGACGTTTAAATAAAAATTTTATCCAATTAAATTCATTTCTAATGAATCAATGGTCTTTTTTAAACCTCTTTGATTTATGGTTTTGTGGTCATTAACTTTATCATGATCATTCACTTTCTTGCAATCATTATTATATGTACCTCTCTATCATAATTTGGAAATTACATTTTCTCCATGTCCTTATTTTCACTTCCCACCAATGTTTTTCCATTTGGAAACCTAGTTATGTTTCATTCTAGATGGCCTTCACATTTAGCTTTCCCTATTCTTAAGAGAAATTTTTATTAACCCTTTTTAATTATGTGGGTTTTAAACAAAGGTCTTTTCAAAATTAAAACCCTTCATTAGCAAGATTAATTCAAATTTCAAGGATAAAATTTAAAAAAGGGAGGAGAATATAATATCTATAGATTTTAAATGAATGAAAATATTATATAACATACAAGACACGCAACACCAAGCATAAATGAAACACTCAATATTATTATTCAAATATGAATGTTATAACCTAGTCAATTAATTGGAGGGTATGAAAATATTAATATTTTTATTAAATATATTTAAGGGTCTCACATAACACAAATTTTGTAATTCCACATAAATTATAAGAATATCTTTATTTAATAAATTTTTATTTAATGAATTGTTTTATTTTTAAAACAAAATAAAGCATAATTTAAACTCAACTTAAATGCTTTTACTTGAGTTTTTTCAAAATATGATATTACCATCATTAAGTTAAAGAATAAATAAAAGTATATTATTATTTTTATTATTTTAATAACTGTATTTACACTCTATGTTTATTAATATTTCATCAAGAAATTTAATGTTATTTAAATTAGAAGTTATATGATATTATTGTATTACTTAAAAGGGACATTCAAGTCCATTTCCACAATCTTATTTCTTTAACATGTAACAACTAATTAAATTTAGAGTTATAATAATTAATATCTTTAATTTAATATGTTTTAAAAAATTCATAAAAAAGTCATCAAATTTAATTTATAATGCTCTACTTAAAATGTAGTCCATAAGAAAATAATTATAATAAAACTTAGTAAATAATAAATCTAATGATAGTAATTTTAAATAATTATATAATGTTAATATTAAAATTTTTTACTTTCATAAATGGATAAATTAATGGGTTTAATTTAATTGAAATACAATTTTTCACAAATGAGGTTAAAATATTAAGATAGTTATTTTAGGAGAATGATAATTTTATTTTATGTGTGATGGAATTATACTCTCATGAAATTATTTTAATTTCTAATATTTTATGTGATAAATATAGTATTTTTAATGTTTCAAGTGTTTTACACTTTTCATGGGTTTATATATATACATATATATATATAAACATAATTAATTAAAATTGCATGATTTGAAATAATTAATAATTCACATCCATTAAAATTCACCTAGAATATAAGTGATAATCTTACCAAATTTGATATTTATTAAAATTATGCATGAATGAAATATTTTATTTAAAAATGTTACTTTTTATAATTTTATGTGTTTATTCTTAAGATTATTTATCCATTAATTTATGTGAATAAAAATTTTCAATTTAAATTATTTTATGTGAAGGATTCATGAATTTACTCTATTATTATATATATATAATGTTATTTTCAAATAACATATTTTCGATCAACTAAATGGGTTTTTAATATCTTTATTGAAGGATGAGTTTTAAAGGATAATGTTTAACATTTTAGGATAAATTAATTCATTATAATGTTTTAGTATATGGATGTTAATTACTCTTTTTATTAACAGTCCATGTGAAAGTTGATGACATGAGTTTTGGTTGTACCAAATTTTACAAGTGATTTCAAATAAAATCTCATATTTATATATATGTATATATATATATATAAGTGTGTGTATGTATTTAATACATCGTTATATTTTTTTAAAAGAAAAAACTCAAGTAAAAAATGAATATATATGTAAGTAAATCTCAAAAAAATTATATAAAATGGCACTTGGACATTATAAACATGAAAAGGGAGTGGGGATTGAACCCATTATTAAGTAATGTGGGTAGGTCCAGTCAACCTTCAATATTTAAAGTGGCCCCATTGTTTTGTTTTCAAGATCTTACTTGATGTTTTCAGAAAAAAATCACTATATTATTTTAGAACATTTTAAAAGTGTAAGTATTTTTAAAATAGTCTTATAATGTTTTCAAAAGCATAATTATTTTCAATGGATTTATATCATTTCCAAAAGTGTAAATATTTTTTGAAAAGAATTATATTATTATTTTCATTGGAATAATTATTTTTATGTAATTTTCAAAATTATGTTTTCAAAGTATTTCCAAAATAGTATTCAAAATTGCTATTATATTTTTAAAAGTGATAAATATTTTAAGTACATTCCAAGCTATTTTCAAAATGTATCTTCAAAGGTATTTTTCCAAGTTATTTTCAAATATATTTTCTAAAGTATTTTCAAAGGTATTTTCCAAAGTAATTTAAGAAGTAGTTTTCAAAGGTTTTTTCAAGATGTATTTCCAAAACTAGTTTTTCACTGGATTTCAAATAAATCAACCCTTACTAGGAATTTTCTGATCACACTATGTTTTTAAAAAACATTTAGGATCATTTAGAGGTTTCATGGAGCTTATCTTCAATAAGAAGCTTGAGTGAGAAAAGTATTGTCACTTACTTTTTATTTAATGTTTTAACTTATACAATATGTAATATTGTTCCTTTTCCTCCAATGTCTAGACCAGAAAATATTCTCTGATGTAAATTTTTGTATATTTTTAATTAATTTTTTTAAAAAATATACAATATTGTTTTTAATAGATCCAGAAGCATGGTTCCGGGGTTTCATAGTTTGTATCAAAGGAACTATTTAGAAAACTTTGATGATAAGAAAATTTGTTTAAAATAATTTTAGTTTCTAAGTATACTCTTCTAGTAAGACTACTATTTTCTATCCTTTTAAATTGCGAAAAATATAATAGTTTGAAATCTAATTTTTTAACTCCTTGGAACTTAAATAATCTTTAATATTATAAACTCTTAGTGCTTCTTATTTTATAAATTATGAAAATGGGATTTTAGAATTTTTCTAATAGTATAAAAAATGATATTTGAGGATGAAATTATGTTTAAGGGGGGTAGAATGTAACAACCCAAAAAATATGAGTGTATTTTTCTTTTAATAAATGTTAATTTAATAATTCTTTATTATCAAAAATAGTAATGTGCAGTTTAAAGTCAACTTAAATGTTTTTATTAAAAAATTTGTTTTTTTAAAATAATATATTACCTTCATTGTATTAAGGAATTTATAAATGTGTATTAGTTTTCTAATCTTTGAATTATGTATTTATACTCTATGTTTATTAATATGTCATCAAGAAGTTTAATGTTATTTTAATTAGAAGTTATATGTAATTCATAGATAATTTAAAAGGGACATACAAATCTATTTTGAAAATTCTATTATACTAACATGTGATACCTAATTAAAATTATTGTTATGATAATTAAGATATTTAATTGAATTTTTTTAACAAATGAATAAAAAATATTCATATTTAATTTATATATCTCTAATTAAAATGTAATTCCCTATAAAATAATAATAATAAAACTTAGTAATTAATAAGTATTATATCAGTATAGATAAATAATCATGGAATGATAATAGTAAAATGGTAAAATTTCCTAAAAGGATAAATTAAGGGGACAATTTATTTGAAATAAATTTATCGCAAATGAGATTAAAATATTAAAAGTTATGGATGCAATACAGTTTGAAAAAAAAATTGGTGGATGAAAAAAAAGATAAAAAATGGGAGACCTCACCTAACAATGTGAGACCCAATAAGGGTCAATCATATTGGTAATCCTCAACCATGGATAGCACAATAGGAGGTAGAGGACCTAGGAACCTTGCATGGGAGGCAAGGCTTCAATGAATACCCATTAGAGCATATATTCAATAAGAAACTGCTCAGTTAGTGTAATGATTAGGTGTGTCCACTGGAAAAGGCCCATGTATAAGGCCTAGTTTTGGATATGGTGATTGAAATTCACGTTTAGGATTATAATGAAGTGATAATCAGTGCCCTATTTCGATGAGGGATCAAAATTTTTGATCTGGTTGAATCTAACCTATTGGATCAAGAATCCTCGGCCGTCTAATCATCCTCCAAAGTTATCATCTCCTTCCTCATCGTATTCTACCTCACGACCACCCGATCCACTAACTGTACATCAGAATCACATGAAATATTTGTTGAAGATGACAAAATACACCCCTATTGCCCTCTCAACCCTTTTTCCTAACCATAAAATCAATAGTACAAGAACTGAGGGCCATCGTTTCTTCAAAAATTCTCATCGAATCTCACTCTATATGTATATATATGAGTATATCAAGGGAAATATACCTCTTTGGACAACCCTTATAATCCAAATATTTCCCTTTTCTTCCTCCCTATTATTACACTTTTTTATTACCCATCTAAAGAAATGTAGTAGGATATTTCCTTCAGTTGGCTTGAACACCCATAGGTACAAGGGTCACCTCCCTTCATTTTCTATTTACAAGAACTATACGAGTATTTTTTTTAAAATTATTATTATTTTCAATTACACACTTATTTATTGGATTGATTATTTCCATATTTATTTAATTTAAGGTTTATAATTTTCTAGTATACATTCTTCAAGTGTATATATATATATAGATATATGTACTCTAAATTACAAGCTATATATCTATTATATTTTTTTTGTTATTATAAAAGAAAGTATGTTGAATTTATATATGCATGTATTTATAAGTTACAAGATAATTCATTTTTAAGTTTGAATGTACTTTTAATTTTATTACATGAATGTATAATTTCATTTTAAAAAAAATTATACAATTAGAAGGGTGTAATTTAAACCGTGTTTTCATTTTTATGTAACAAATAATTATTCATAAATTCATAAAAGTTTTTTCTATAATATCTTCATGTACAAGGATAAAATATTCCATTTTTCTTCATTTTTATTTTTTTATCTGCATTAAATAATTTTTCATTCAAAATTATAAGTTAATGGTATATTTTCATTTGATTATAATTTTTTATAAAAGTAAAAAAATATATATATATATATATATATATATATATTAAGATAAATATTTAAGGAGAATGGTAATTTTTTTAATGTGCGAAGGACTCACACTCTCACACAATTATTTTATGTTATTATATTTTATGTGACAAAGACAGTATTCTCAAAGTTTCTAGAGTTTTATACATTTTATGGGTGTTTGTGTGTATCTATATATATATATATTCCCAAAAATAATTATAATTGCATGATTTGAAAAAAATAATATTTAAAATCAATGAAAATTCACCTTGAATCTAGTTGATAATCTCACTCAAATTTATATTTTTTCAAATTATACATGGTTGAAATTTTTTATTTAAAAATGTTACTTTTTATAATTTTATGTGTTTAAGGTTATGATTATTTATCCATTATTTTATGTGAATAAAAATTTACTAGTTATATTATTTTATATAAAGGGTTTAGGCATTTACACTATTATTTTATGTGTAAAATTATATTTTTAAATATAATATTTTGAACCAACTAAATGGGTATTTAATATCTTTAATTAAGGATGAGTTTTATAGGATAATGTTTACAAATTTAATGAAAAGTAATTCGTGGGAATTTTTGAATATATGGATGTAAATTAGTCTATTTTATTAATAGTCTATAAAAAGGATAATGACATGAGTTTTTGTTTTACTAAACCTCGCATGTGATTTCCAATGAAAGATCATATTTGTATATATATATATATATATATTAGTTTGTATGTGTATTTAATGCATTATTATGTCTCATAAAAGAAAAAACTCCCATGAAAAATGTATATATATGTAAGGAAATATCAAAATGTATTTATAAAAATTGGCACCAGGATATTGTAAACTTGAAAGGGGAGTAGGGAGTGAAATCATTCCTAAGGAAACTGGGTTGGCCCAAACAACCTTCAATGTTTAAAGTGGACCAATTATTTTGTTTTCAAGAGCTTGCTTAATGTTTTCAAAAAAATCATTGGATTAATTAAAATCATTTTAAAAGTATAAGAATTTTCAAAAATGTATTATAATGTTTTGAATAGTGTAAGTATTTTCAAAGGATTTATAACATTTCCAAAACATAAATATTTTCAAAAAGACTTATATTATAATTTTCAAAGGCATAAGAATATTTAAAGGCATTAGAATTTTAAAAGGATTTTCCAAAGTTATCTTTTAAAAGGATTTAAAAAAGATTTTTCAAAAGGACATTATACTTTGAAATTTGTTTTTAATACTATGTTTTCAAAATTATAAGTACTTTCAAATGTATTTAAAAGGGGATTTTTATGAGGTATTTTGAACGGTATTTTTCAAAAAAAAATCAATGGTGTTTTTAAAGGTATTTTTCAACATATTTTTTTAATTATTTGAAAAGGTATTTTGAAAAGGAATTTCCAAAATTGTTTTTTCACTAGATTTTTTAATAAAACTCTTTACTGGAATTTTTTTTCTCTCCCTATGTTTTTATAAAAAAAATTCATGTTTATTTAGAGGTTTCTTGGATTTTTGCTCGAATCAGTAGCTAGTATGACTAAAATATTATCAATGACTTTTTATTTATTATTTTAACTTAGATAATATGCAAGAGTCACCCTTTTCCTCCAAATATTATACCAAAAAATATCCTCAGATGTAATGTCTGTATATATTTCAGTTAATTTTTATTAAAAAAATATATTGCATTTTTTTACCAAATTAAAGAGCCTAGATATGTAGCTTTACTAATTTATTGAATAATTTTTAGGAAATAAGTGCTAAATTTTTAGTAAAGTGATTTTATTTTCCAAAAATACATTTTCATAAAAATTGGATTTTATTTCTTCATGTGAGTGAATATTATAATTACTTTATATAAAATTTATAAATTATATTTTATAAAAAGGATATTATCTATTAAATAATCCTAAAAAATTATCCTAGATTGAATTTTTGAATTTTTTTTGAAAATTTTGATTTTTAATGAATAGTAAAAATTCTAATATTTATTAAAAATTCTATTTTATTTTAAATAATTTAAAAATAAATTTGTTGTTTTAAAATGTAATAAAATTTAAATTAATTATATTATATTATAAATAATTTAATTAGGTTTATTTTAATCAATTTTATGGTTTAATTTGATATAAAAACATATTTATACATAAAAATAATTTTTCTGAAAAACTATTTTTTTATTATCTTCGATGTTTTTTTCTTAAATTAATTTCCACCACTTATAGAAATTAAATCAAGAAAAATTTATTCCATATTTATAATTATGAGTTTAAATTTTGGTAAATATATCCCTTTTATTTTTTTCCATTTTGATTAGTAACTGCAATAAATATTTAGTCACATCTGTAAGAGTAAAATGGATAAATCGGGGTTAAAACCATGAAAAAAGGTCTCAAAATAAACGAAAAACATTAATTCATCTCATTTGATGAGATAAATTATAAAAAATATATATATAAATTGTACATATGTCATTTTTTTCCATTTTACCCTGATAATTACATTTTCAATTTTTATGTTAAAAAATTCCAAAAATGTCACTTTCTTGTAATTAATATCTCTATCTTTTACATAAGGGAAAAAAATGAAAATTATGGTTCAAAATTTTTATTCTAAATATTATTATTTTATTATAGTTTTTTTTTTATTTTTTAGTAAAAAAGCAACAACCATGAATTCTTACATAGTGATGATAGAGTGCTTGTGCAAGTAGTAGAAAAATAAAGTAAATGATTTTTAAAACTCTCAAAGTAATATTATTTGGGTGATTTAATGTGTTATATAAATTCTAATGATATATATAACATGTTTAAAATATGTTAAAGGTAATATATTATAATTATATTTATTTCACATGGTTTTCAAAGTTAAATTATGTGAAATGTTCCGAAAATGACATTAATCAAATTTTATAAAACAAATAATATATTATTAAAAAATTTAAAATTCATAGAAATCCCATATTAAGCCATGTAAATGGTATATGGTTGAAAATGTAAACCATGTTCCATTTCTAGGGCACCTGTAATTTTATAATAAATTTGTTGACACCTAAGATTAAAAAATATTGATATCAAGGGAATTGTCAAAAGGGTTAATGGGGAGGGTAAACTAAGAAATAAGGGTAAAAACATAAGCAAAACGTGTCAAAATTTGATTGTATGAGATAATTTAGAATTATAGTCATCCAAAATACTAATTATATCATTTTGGAGTCATTTTTCCTAAAAATTAATTTTATATTAATTTAATACTTTTTGTAATACCAAGAGTTCCCCTCCTCTCAATTATAAAGGGAACCTCCACTCCTATTTTATTCACACGTCAAGAAACATTTGGTTTAGAAATTACCTACCAAAATAACTCCATAAAGTTATTTTAAATGTTCTATAGGTCTTATTTTTGGTATAATACCATCATATATTGCTTAAGGTTTAAATCAAAGGATGTTGTCTAAAAAAGAGTTATAGATTTTAACCAAATGTTTATTTTTATTTCTTATTATACCTCCTTAACATATTCTTAACAATGATGAAATAATAAAATCCATATCTTATATGTACTGATATATTATTATGTTAATTATACAACTAATATACATATCCTCTTCCATCAAATTGGAAATGAAACCATCGTTTGTGTGTATAATGGACTACCACCTCACAAGCCGATATAATTCAGTTTCATCCACCACCTCTCATATATGGTTATTATGATGGATTTAATGTATATATATCATATTCATTACATAATTATAATTATTTTAATATAATATACCATCTATTTTCTTACCTTTTCCTACATTGAAATATCATAACATCGTTTATGCATATGTGTGGATTACCACCTCTACGAAGAAACATGATTCATTTTTCATAACCAAATCACATTGATGATATATATAAGTTTATTTAAATATATAATATTATTTTTAGGATATAATAATAATTATTTAAATAATAAATAATACTTACTTTATTTCCCCCATGTTTATTGAAAAATATAAATATTACTCATGCGTACGTATGGCATACCATCTTCATGATTGTAACATAATTCATTTTTCTTAAATATATTTCTTGTTTGGTTATAAAAGTGTAATTAATGTATAAAAATTATATTTATCTCATTATTAGTATTCTTTTTATAATTAATTAATTACCCATTTTACTATGATCAACATACCAAATACATTTTGATGTTAGGAATCAAACATCCACAAAACACTCGACATGAACATAATCGATTATGTAATGAAATATGTGATTAGAATAAGTAAAATTAATAGTTTCAAGATAATGTATTAATATTATAAAATGTTTTCAAATAAGTTAAATAATTTATATAAATTTATTATAAAATAGTTGAAGGACATTCATGGAATGTATGGAATTGAGGTAAGGGATTTCATATCAATTTCTATTCATTAAGGATTTTTGAATAGTATACCCCAAACATAATTTGTATGGTGTATATAATTATTTTTTACATGATATATCATGAATACTTAATTTTTTTGGGTATTTTATGTTTAAATTAAAATTATTTCATTCATGGGTATTTTACTTGAATGTTACTATGTGGTAAGGAGTTTCTTATCTCAATTTCCATTCATTTGGTTTTAACTATTATTCATTGAAATTATTATGTCAAGATTATTTGTCAGTTGATCTATAATTTTTTAATTATATGTTTCCAATTATTTTATTTGGTTTTATATATTTTTACATAATCACATAATTTATTAATTTTCACTTCAAAAGTTATGATCTTTGTAAGTGTTTTATTTGTCTCAATATCCTTTTATTGATACATGATTCATGTCATTGCCCATGATTTCATTATATAGTGTAATTACAACTAAATGAATTATTTTTAAAATATTTTATCATTTAATTAATGGGATTTATAGATCCAAATAATATAATTTCTTTTAGTGAATTTTTATTTTGAATGTTATGAAAGTGATAAAGGCTTTATATTACAATATCTTTTATTTTCAAGAATGATTTTGTTCAAAGTTCCATTAGGAGAAATAATATGATATTATTTTCCTAAAACAAATATATTTTATTCTTCTATAGTTATGAATGTGGTTAACATTTTTAGTTTCCCTTTCCTCCTATATATATTAAATAAACATCAAGAATATTTTTTATAATTGATAATGACATTGTATCTTCTTTTAAATCGAGAATCTTTCTCTTCCATATCCATTTTTTTCAAAAATGTTTTAAAGAATGTTTTTTTTATAAATATAATTATTTCTTAAAAGTTATTTTACATTATCTTTGACCTTATTATAGTTTTTTTTAAAATTTCTTAACATTTTTCATATTGGTCACTTTTTACTCTCTTTATAAATGTTTGAAAATGATGTTTAGTTTTAACATTTATGGTATGCAAAAACTTTCCCACCATCATTATAGTTAATTAATTTGATGATTAATTTATAATTTTATATAAAATTTTTCAAATAAAATACTTTTTTCAATATTTTTTTATTTTTTTATATTTTAAAGGTATCGAAAGAAAATGTTATTTTCCCCTATTTTCAAATAAATATTCTAAATGTTATTTTAAATATATTTTTATCTATATTACCATAATTTAATGATTGATATAAATTACTGGGATTATGATATTTTTATACCATCCATTTTATTTCTCTCAATGACTTTTGTTGATTTTTTAAAGATATTTTCATGAAACTCTTTTATTTTCCATGGGTAAATCGATCTATTATGGAATAGAGAATATTGTTAAAAGATTAGCGATAAAAATAAAAGCTCCCATAAGTTATATTAGTTTAAATTACTTGTAAATTATATATGACGATGGATGATCTTGATATAACTTATAGGATAGTTGATTCTGATACAACTTATATGATGGGTGAGACCGCTGAAACTTATGTGACAGGTGAGCCTGATACAACTTATAGGATGGGATATCTCATATAGCTCTCTAATGTATCTGATAATGATCCTTTAATTTAAAGGAAATATAGAGGGAGCTAACCTGAGAGGTTTATCATATGGATTTAACTTGGATGTAGTTATGTATGACATGGTTTATAAAGATGATGTTCTAAGATGCCAACACATTTTATTTGTACTTTCCATGGGGTTTTAATGATAAATTTTATTTAGATTGATCTCACATGGCTCATGATTACAGATTCTTCTGACTGTGGAATTTTTAATGCCTTATTCCGTGTCATATGTTTAATGATTCATATGTTTTTTATTATGAATTCTATTATGTTTTTCTCATGAAATTTTACTATGTCATTAAACCCTTATGCTCATCTTATTCTCATAAATGACATTTAATTGTTAATTCTTATGTTTACCCTAATTGAGAATTTGTTCTCAACCTTATTATGTTTTCTATTTCCCCAAATTGTGAATAAAAGTTTTATGTATTTAGTCCCCAATAAGGTTGATAGATTTGATAAACTTTGAGGGAGAAGATATAGATTTTTATGAAACATTTGTTTATGTATTGAAGTTTTCATGAAAGATTTTATATTAAATCTCTAAAAATATAAACCTAAAAGGACCTTAGGTATGTCAGTGATCGCATATTTAATTTTTATATTGTAATTTTTTTATGGAGAAAATTAGGTTACAATTATCAGTATCAATCCAGAAATATAAAGATTATGTTTTCAGCACCAGATCTGAGAGTTTGGGTCTAAGGATGTTTTAATGAATATGAATAAAGTATCCATGATTGATAATCATATATCATCAATCAATATTAAATCATATAAAAACTATCACGGGATCACCAAGTATCCCTTTATACAACCTTTAACATCAAAATAGAACAATCCTTCTAATTGTCTTGCCTAATGTGATCCAACTACCTAATTACTCGGTTTTTCCCTTCTGGATAGATAGAGATGAAAAATTCCCTATGTAGAGAATAATCTTAAATTTGTACCATTATACAAATTATCATAATTTAGAGTGAAGTAATCATAACTATATCTCCAACAGAGTAACCCATGGTTTGCCATGACATATAAATGGAGGTGGGTAATAAATGAAAAATTAAAAAAATATAACCAGATAAATAATTTATCAATGATAAATAAATATCAACCTCACTTCCATTATTAATTCACAAATAAAACCCATTTAGCTATAAAAATTAATGAAATAATTACTATAACACTTTTTAAACAATCTATCCACTATATATTTCATATAAAACATTTATTTATACATAGAAAATATAAATGGGCTCACTTCAAGAGAAAAATAATTTAAATCAATAAATATTTCATATATAACATATTGGACATAAATTTGTTAATGATATAATAAATAGAATGAAATTATTCCTTTTAAAATAAATAAAAAATATCACTAAATAATGGAAATAAATTAAAAAATATATGTTTCACTAACCATGTAAGTAAATTCCAAAATAGCCAAACATTTTCTAAAACTTTGAAAAACATGGTAAAAAGATGATGTTAAATCCTTATAATTTAAATATAAATTCACAAAAAAATTATTAATTAATAAAAATACAATATTTATATTTTAAAAAATAATTATGTGTATAGTTTATATGAAAGAAAATTATTATAATTTAGGAATATGAATTTCTCTTGGGACAGGTAAAAAAATGAAACCAAGAATATTTTTCATAAAATAAAAGGATATAATTAATATAAATCATAGAACACTCAAAAGATGGATTTAAATAAATAAATAACTCATCATTTTTTGGTTAAAGGAATATTTATGGAGAAATATACCATATTTGATGCAAATAGAGTTTATAATTCATAATACACCTTGAGGATGAAAGTGAAAACATTAAATGATCACTTAGAAACCTAAAATTTGGAAACCCATAAATAAATTATTTCAAGAAGGATGCCCTAAACCAACGTGGCCATGAAAAAAATAAAATAGGATAATAAGGAATAAAAAATATATTAGTACTTTTAGATGGATTAACCATAGAGGATCATGAACATTTGATGCATATTAAAAAATATAGGAACAACAAATGAGTGCGAATGAGTTGGGGCTTACTCTTTGTAAATATGTGAATGAATGAGAGTAAAATAGGGGGAAATATAAATTGTGTTTAAAAAATATATATTTAGGTTTTAAAATTATAAATGGTTTTGGTTCATGGTTTAGAAAACTATTCACAAACTATACACTTTCCACTGGAAGTGAATATTTTAATATTAATGTTTTACTAAACTAGGACAAAAACACTTGATCCTTGAAATTCCTTTAAAAAATTAAACTTTTTCACATAAAACACTTTCTTAATCCACTAAGTAATAATTACATTAAATATATAATAAATAGTGGCACCGCGAGTATTTTAATTCTCCCCACTATGTCATTTTATGTTCTAAAAATGTCTTTAGGTAATATATTGATCAATGAGTGGTTTAGGGTGAAAATTTATAATGCGTATATATTTTTGAAAGAATAAAATAATGTTTTATAGTGTATATTACATGAGAAACTAATATTATATATGAATTTAACACCCCATGATTTTATGATATATTTATTTTTCAAATAAATTTAATTTCTTCGATAACTTGTGTAACATGAAACACCAAGTTTAAATGTACTATGACATATTATTAAAATATTATTATTTATGTATGAATATTTTAACGCAAGGATTAAATTAGAAGTTATGAATAGGATTAAATACTTTAAGAAATAGATATAATGGTTCTAATAAGTTGAAATTTATTTATAAATTCTTAGTAAATATGCACCCATTTTTCAATAAAAACATTAACTTTAAAAAGGTTTTTTATTTCTTCTCTGTGAGAAAATATTATAATAATTTTTTCCCCTTTTATAAATGTTATTTTTAAATTTAATATCATTTTTATTTCAACATATCGATATAAACTTCATGTGTATTTTTAATTTTTTTGGAATATATTAATATTCAATGAATTGTTAAAATACCAATTTTTATAAAATCATCATTTTTAATCAATTAAGTCCCATTATTCTTCTAATTTTATTTAAAATTAACATTTATTTTGTTTATTTTTATTATATTGTATTAATTACATTTGCATAATCTTAATACTAGATTTTAGTATAAGATTATTTTTAGGCATAAAAATGATTTTTTCTGAAAATAGATTTAAAGTGAATAATGTTTCTTCATTTTAATTAATTAAAATAAAACATAATTAGGAATAATTTAAATCAAATATATATATATATTATATATCTGTAAATTTTATTTTTATTTATTTTAATTATGATTAATTTTAATATAATTATTATAAGATCAACATAATCTTGATAAATGCATTTTTGAAAAACTATTTTTTGACACGTCTATGGGTTTAATTTAAAATTATATAATTCCACTTATGTGTATTGAATTTTTAAAAATTGATTCAGTATTTTAAATTATCATAATTTATACTATCTAATAAAGTAAAATTAATTTTTTTACCAAAATTATTAGTAAAAACTTTAAAAATAAATTATCCCAGTTATGGTTAAAATGGGTTTACCAGGGGTTAAACTAAAATCATAAGGATTAAATATGGCCCAAAACTTGTATAATTAAAATTTTATGGTATTATTTCTACCGTATATATTATAATTTCTAAAATTTTCTATTTTTTAGCCTATTGGCATGTGAAAAACAAGGATGTAAATCTTTCTTTTCCAAACCTCCAAGTGTTTCTTCTCCCCGATTTATAAAAGGACACCCCCTCTCTAATCCTCTCTAAACATTCAAAACCCATTTAATCAAGAATTAAATTTAAAAATGACTTACTCAATTCCATACCATCATCATTGAATATTTTTTAGATCATAAATCCAATCTATAAAATCTTACAGATATTCCTAAGGAAGTGGGTTGAAGAAGATGTTTTGTTCTTATCCGAGCATTTTATTTTATTTATTCTTCCAAAACCTTAAAATATTATTAAATTATTTTAGTATAATAACATCAATATATTAAATATAATTTTACTTTTTTTTTCATGGTCATGTCCTACGAGTATTTCCACCTTCATCAAATGGAAAATGAATCTATTAATCATGTTTATGGTGGACTACAGCCTCATGAACCAATGTGATTAATTTTATATTTCAACATTTAAAGGGAGTATATAATGATGGATTTAATAGATTTATATGATATTTATTTAATTATTATACATTTTGAATTATTATATCATATATTACTTCTTACATTCCATTCTGTGGGAGATACAATAATGTCACTCTTGTGTATGACATACTACCACCTCACAAAACGAAGTGATTCATTTTTATCTTATTATTTAAATGGAAGATAGTAAGGATATAGTTAATGAATATATGTTATATTTTCATCTTAATTTTTTCAATAAATATAATATCAAATCTAACTTATTACCTTCAAATCCGTTTGAAAGTAATAATGTCCCTCGTGTGTACGTTTGGACTATTGTATCCACAAAACGATATGAAACGTTTTTCATTTTATTTTTACATAAATGGTAATAATTTTGGATTTGATTAATAAAAATGATATGTGTAACATAATAATGATTTTATAATTGTTAATTAATATTTATTTCCCCTTTTCCCATCCCTCGTGAAAATTGAACCAATGTGTATGCGTACGTATGAACCATCATCTCCTTGAATGGCATAATGAATTTTCAATATTTAATGTTTATTGATTACTATAAATACATATACGATGAATATATAATATATTTATATCATAATTTATAGTATGGAGATTATGTATCCATGATTATAGTAAAAGGACCAAAAATACCAAATCAAATCAATCTTGAAAAACAAAGCCATTAATACTCATAAAGTGATTTTAATATATAATTATTAATAACAGGGTCCTAAAAGCTCATAAGTTAACCATATATGGTATGATATATATATAATTATTTTAATTTAATATATGTATAATAAAGTTATATTTTTTATACAAGAGGTTCAAACATGTACAATGGAAATCAGACCTAAGGTATGGGATTATGTCTCAATTTCCTTTCATTAAGTAATATTTTATGTTATACACCTGATTTATTTTATATGGTGTAAATAATTACCCATATATATGTTATATAATTAATAATTCAATGTTTATGGTATTTTATGTGTCAATCTGAATTATTTTATGCAAGGGGATTTGACATGAAAGATACCAAGTGGTAAAGTGTTTCATAACTCAATTTACTTTTCATTAGGTTATATTACATATTTATTGTCTTTAATATTCTAATATTATGTGTGTAATTTTTTTATTGTATTATTTTTTATTTATATTTTTTATTATATTTGATACACATAATTTATTTATTTATTAATTATCACATCAATGTTATTATCATTGAAATTATAAGGGACCAGCATTAAACATTACTTAATCCTGGGTTATTTCAAGAATTCACATTGAGGATCTTTTCAGGTTCAGAGTTTTAGAGAATTAGATCATAAATCATGCATTACATTCCACATTTAAACAAGGTGGATACATCAAAGACAGTATTCATTTTTTCAACCAAAGGAAACATATTTAAAATAAAACATGGTTTCTTCCTAGACACTTCCTCGACACTATCATCACATCATCTACTTTTACCTTGACCTATGAAAAACATTTCAAAAACTTGGAATGAGCATAAAAATCTCAGTAAGGGATATAAAAATATGGAAAGAAAACATTAGTCCATGTATACATAAGAATCAATGAAATCATACTTTACTCATAAAACATAAGAACTTTAACATACTTCATGAAATCCTAATATTTGTGAATAACTCATAGAAATCATAAGACATAAAGGTAACATGAGGAATTAATAACATTATTTTGTAGGAAGTAACCCTCATGGTTACGTTTGGAATACCCATCACAGTATATTCCCTAAATATCTTCAAAGAAACCATAGAGTTTAACTCCTTAGTGTTACTCAATGTATTGGAGAGCTATCTCGGGCTCACCCGCCCTTATTTTATCACAGAACCACCCAACTTCATAAACAATGCGCAAGAACCATAACATAATCGTATCGCATAAAACATGCATAAAGGAACCATAAAATTTCCACATTTCAATCACAAGATATCAATAAAACACATTAATATAATAAAAACATTATCAAAACTATTTTCAATACCAAAATATAAAAAAATTAAAACATGGTATTTATTTTTCATTTAAAAAAAGTTATGGCTTGTAGAGGAAGCCAAAACTCAAATAATGGTCATGGCGGCGGAGAAGTCATTGTCGACGCATATGTAAGACAAAAACATTCCTTTTTTCGTTTAGTAAAATTCTTCGTGTAAAAATATTCCTTTTGAATGAAATTAAAAGTCAAAATTTTTATTATACAACTAATAAAAGAAGGTCGTATATAAATTGAAGTATTCCTCAATGAAAGGAGATTGAGACGATGTCCTTTACATCAAGTCCGACTTGTTCTCATTCATTCTTTCTATTCCTGAATAATAAACATTGGTGAATTTATAATTTCTTAAGGAAATAATTTAATGTTTATTATTCAATTCATATCACATATTATCATTTTATAATAATTAGTTAATTATGTGAGTTCATATCATAAATTTTGTCGATGTTCGGTACATGAGTCAAAAATGAACTTGTTTGAAAACAATTTCCCATGTAGTTATAAGTAAAACATCTATAGAATGGTATTAATTTTTTTAAATATCATATATATCCAGTATTTATTCATTTTATACTATTCCATAACATTTTGAGATTAAAAAATGAAATTCACTGTTCATGGAGACGGTAGGCCGTACGTACGCATGAACTCTACTTTCATTTCTTTGTCATATTAAAGGAATTAAATAAAAATGAGACACATATATATTTTAATTCTAGTATAATATATATTCTATATAGGTAACATTAGTTCATTAATTAAATTATTTATAAATTCCAGGTTTGGAATGAACGAGTCACATCACTTGAGGGGGCGGTAATCCACACTTCCTCATATAAAATTATCGCATTTTCAAAACATGCAAAGCATAAAGGTATATTTTAAATATAAAATAAAGAAGAATATAGAGGACATAAATATAATATATATCATATATAAATAGTGTTCCATCATAATGGCCACCATGAAAGGTGTTATAAAAGATTTAACAATCATTGTTTCATGAGGCTGTAATTCGCCACCCACCGAAACAGTATATTTTTTAACCATTTGACGGAGGTGTGTGTGAGTGTAGGTAGAATCCTTATAATAAAAAAATCTTTGTATATTAAGGATACTATTTTTATTACGGGATCAAATAATAATAAGATATTGGTTAGTGAAGAAGGAATATAAAGGGAAGAAACTCGAGAGAAGACATTACCTCTAAATCAGGTAACTCTTTTCGATTTGAGCCAAAGGATTCCTTAGGAAGACTTCTGTACAAATAGAGGCTTATAGTAGTAAGAGAGGGATGTGGATATATAGTATGAGAAGAGTTTGGACGAGCCAAGGGCTTGAGAGGTGTGGGTAAGGGGGTAGAGGTGGGAGCGTTTTGTAAGAGGGAGGATGGTCACTTTTGGAATGTCTTGAAATGTTACTTTATTATAAAATGATTTTCGGATTTTAAAGGGCCCACAATGATATATTTTGACGATAACGTGATAAGGGTTCTAAATCCACCTTTACAATAGGTTTTAGACAAGTTTAATTCTTATATTTTACATTATCTTTTAATTTCATTTAAATCCTTCATTAATGAGGTAATCACTACATCATCATGGTGTCTTATATAAATTTATTTATTTAATGTCTAAAAATTATAAAAAAATAACATGATATAGGAAATATTTTTTATCTTTCCAATAAATATTTATAGTCTAAATTATAATTTATGTATACAAAATTAAATTTTTTTTAATTAGGATATACAAACCTTTGTTATATTTCTCTTCTTTTTAAAAATAATTTCATAAATGTCACTATTACACCCATGTGACTCCATGGGCCCTAAAGTTCGGTAAAGAGCTTCCCATGGTTGGCCATGACTCAAACATAGGATTTGGACAGATGTTGGGGTCATTTTATATTATTATGATATTATTTTATTACCCTTAACTACCCGATTATTAATTAATCACGATAATTAAAGATAATTACCATCGTTACTATCATAATGTCCAAAAAAGGTCTTAATAACATAATTTGAACCTCATAATTCAAAATATGGAATCTATTTTACCAAATTCCAAACACAGAAATTACAGTAGTTAATTCAAAAAATAATTCCTGTTGTCAAAATAAATAGCGTATTTTTATGAAACAATATCTATTAAAAGATTGACAATTGTTTATGTCCAATTTCAAAGTGAAATTAATTATAATTACCACCATTGGATTAAATGGTAAAAATATATTCTAATTACAATTTAAAAATAATTAAAAAGATAATATATCCATATAATTAAATTAGATGAAAAAGCAGTTTTGAAGTAAAATACAGTATTTTTAACTATTCATTAAAAAATGAACATTGTTAGGAAAATACCAAAAATTAATCTCAAGTAAATTTAAATATAAAAATTATAAATAATAAGTTTATTTTGAAAAATATATCTTATAAAATTGTCAAAAGTTAGGTTTAAAAATGGGTTTCCATCAAAAGGCGGTAAAACAATATTTTAAAAATATTAGAGTATTTTATGCTTAAGATTGGATTTATTTTCATTTTAAGCCTCTAATACACTATCTAATCCATAAATAAACATATATATGAAAATATATTATTCTTTTCTTACTTCGGATGTTGCATCCTTCCCCCCTTTAGGAAATTGCGTCCCCATAATTTATTTACTTATCGAATAAGTGGGGCTATTTATCCCTCATCGCATTTTATGATTTCCATGTTGCCTCTTCAACTATATGGTTTTTCTATAGAACCTTTAAATGATGAATCACCTTATTCCACATCACTTTCTCCCTGTGGTAAATAATCTAGAACGGTTGTTCCACATAAGATAGATTCTCTTCTAGATGAACTACCTCTGGACTCAAAACATGAGATGGATCTGGCATGTACTTACTTAACATTGAAACCTGAAAAACATTATGTACCTAAGGTAAATTCAGAGGTAAATCCACTAGGTTTGCAAACTATATAACTCTCTCTAGAATTTCATATGGTCAAATGAACCTTGGATTCAGCTTTCCTTTATTACCAAATCACATCACACTTTACCATGGTGATACATTGAGGAAGACATGATCACCTACCTCCAAAGAGAGATCCTTCCTCCTGTTGTCTGCATAACTTTTCTGCCTACTAGAAGATGTTCTCATGTGTTTCTGTATCAGCTGTAATTTTTCTGCCATCTCTTCTACCAATTCTGGTCCCATCATCTTACTTTCACCTACTTCATCCAAAAAAGCTGAAGTTCGACACTACTTCCCATATAATTCCTCAAATGGTGTTGTCTGTATACTGGAATGCAAACTGTTATTAAAAGAAAATTCAACCAAAGAAAGTTGTTGGCCCCAAATTCCCTGGTAAAACATCGTGCAAGAATTTAACATATCCTCCAAATTCTAAATTGTTCGTTCTGACTGCCCATCTGATGGCGGATGAAAAGCTGTACTAAAATTTAATTCAGTACCCAACATCATCTGAAGGCCTTTCAACAAGTTAGAAGTAATCCTGGGATCACGATCAGATACAATAGAGAGGGGAACTCCATGTAACTTGACTATATCTTTAACATACAACTGAGAAAGTTTTCTAGATAAAATGTATCTCTAATAGGAAGAAAATGAGAAGATTTAGTCAAATGATCAATAGTAACCTAGATTGCATTATTACCTCGAGGTGTCTTCAGTAATCCAACAACGAAGTCCATGGATATATTCTCCCATTTTTACTCTGGCACTGGTAATGGCTGAAGCATCCCATTCAGTAAATGCTACTCTACTTTAACCTGTTGACAAGTCAAACACTTCATAGAAAAATCAGCAATATCTCTTTTCATTCCATCCCACCAGTAATACTTCCAAAGATCTCTATGAATCTTAGTACTTCCTGGATGAACTAAAAATGGAGAACTATGAGCTTCACATAACAACTCTCTCTTCAACTTTGAATCACAAGGTACACACAACCTCTTCCCAAATCTCAAAATACAATCATTATCAATGTTTAATTCAGGTAACATTCCCTTCTAAACCAGCTCTAACTTTTTCTAAAACTCACTATCCTGCTCCTGTGCTTGCTTAATTCTATTTGATAGAGAAGATTTCACTGATACCTGAAACAAAATAGAATAATTTCCTACACCAAAAACTTCCGAGACAAAAGTCATAAAATCCTTAAACAAAGGATCATGTTCCAAACGTAACATTGTTATTGAAGCATTACTTTTTGGACTCAAATAATCTTCCACTTTATTTGCTTTTCCTTGGTGGTAGTGAATCGTGCAATCATAATCCTTGATTAATTCTAGTCATCTCCTCTATCTCTTGTTTAAGTATTTCTGAGTAAATATATAATTTAAAATTTTATTAAGGAGTATATATTTCACACTTTAAATCATTAAAATGATTCCTCCAAATTTTTAAATAGAAAACAACAACAACTAATTCCAAATCATGTGTAGGGTAATTTATCTCACGAGTTTTCAACTGACATGAAGCATAAGCAATTACCTGATCATTCTACATTAGGATGAAACCAAGACCTTCCAGTGAAGCATCACTATATATAATGAACTCACCATTCTTGTAAGGTAGTTCTAATACTGGAGCATTCACCAATCTTCTTTTCAATTCCTGAAAACAATCATCACATTCTTTTTTCCAGATAAACATAACACCCTTCTGAGTTAGATTAGTCAATGGGCTGCACAACCGTGCAAATTTTTTAACAAACCTTTGGTAATATCCTACCAAACCAAGAAAAATACGAATCTATGTTACATTTTTGGGTCTTGGCCATTCTTCAACATCCTTGGTTTTTGCAGGATCAATAGTTATTCCGACTTTAGAAATAATGTGACCAAGAAAAGAAATTTGTTGCAGCCAAAACTCACACTTTCTGAATTTACCATACAATTTATTTTCTTTTAAGGTTTTCAAAATAAACCTTAAATTATTTTCATGCTCCACTTTACTTTTAGAAAATAACAAAATATCATAAATGAAAACAACCACAAACTTATCCAAAAACTCATGGAAAATTATATCCATAAGGTCTATGAATACCACAGGTGCATTTGTTAACCCAAAAGGTATAACTAAAAATTCATAATTTCCATATCTTGTATGAAATGTGGTCTTTAGAATATCTTCTTCCTTTACCTTCAACTAATGGTACACCGATCTCAAGTCAATCTTTGAAAAATACTGAGCTCCCTGGAGCTGATCAAACAAATCATCGATATGAGGCAAAGGATATTTGTTCTTAACAATGATGTTATCCAAGGGTTTATAATCAATGAAAAGTCTCATTGAACCATCATTATTATTAAAAAATAAGATGGGATCACCCCATGGTGTTGTGCTAGGTCGAATGAAACCTTTCTCTAATAAATCTTGCAATTTCTCATTCAACTTTAAAAGTTAAATTTGAGCCATTTGATTAGGGGGTTTTGAAAATGGCTTAGCGTCAGGAACTAAGTCAAAAGTAAATTCAACATCTTGATCTTGTATTATTCCAGGAAACTCCTCAGGAAAAACATCTGGATACTCATTTACCACTGGCACATCATTAATCTGAACGGTTCCTTTGATTTCAACAATATGTGCAATGTAAAATTCATTTCCATATTTTACAAGTTTCTTAGCCTCTTGATCTGTTATCAGCAGTAAGGGTTCATTCATATACATAAACTGAAAGTCTTTCTGAAAGGATACTTCTTTATCTCAACAGTCAATCTTAGCATGGTAAACCGAGATCCAATCCATACCCAGGATAGAATCAAACTCCACTAGAGGTAAAACAAGAAGGTTTACAAGTAGATTCTTTCCATGGATAAGTATAGTAAGTTTCTTATAAATTATTTTTGCCTTAAAATTTCCCCCATATGTTTTTACCACATGTTTAGGAGTTATTTCATTTTATGTAATTCCCAATTTACTGGAAACTTTTTCAGAGATGAAAGAATGTGTAGACCCCAAATCAAACAACACATTGGAATAATCTGAAAAAACAAATAAAGTAACTGATACCACTTCATTTGATGGCCCGACATCTTCTAAAGTAGTTATACAGGATTTCACCACACCTTTCTTCTTGTTGTCTGACTACTTCCAATAATTCGAGCTCTTTTCCAGACACTTGTTTTCATAATGACCCATCTCATTTCACTTGAAACATTTCAATAAATGTAAATCAAATTTGGTCTTACCATTACCCTGATCTTTTCCAGTGCAATAACGAGCCTTATGTCCCATCTTATCACATCGTAAGCACTTTCCATAATTCAAAATACATTCCCCATCATGATTTTGACCACATTTATCACAAATTGATAACTTAGTTTTGTTACCATCAAACATTTTTGAGGTATTATTCCCTTTCTCATGCCACCTTGGTCTCTTCTTCTATTGGTTGTCGTAGAACACTTTCTCATCGACAAACTCCATTTACACCTTCTCAGCACATCAAACAAGCTTTTCATTACTTTTGAACTCATGAGAAGCTAATGCCCTTAAATATTTTGGCTTTAATCCTGAGTAAAAACAATTGATTTTACTATCAAGGTCTCTAATAAAATTTTTAGCATACATTGCCAATCGAGTGAAATTTTCTTCATAAGAATCCATTGAGTCATCCTCTTGCCTCAATTCCAAGAATTGTTTTTCCATCCTAATTCTAACAGCCTTAGGAAGATATTTCTCAAGAAACATACCTTTGAATTTATCCCAGTCAAGAGCATCAATCTCATCAGCGTCCCTAATATTTTTAACCATCGACAACCACTGATCTGCTTCACCCTCTAAACGGTAAACAAAAAGACTAACCTTTGGATTGTCTGAACACCCCATGACATCAAAAATCTTCTCTAGTGCATTAATCCACCATTCATCTAGAACAAGGTCATATTATCCTCTCAATGATGTGGGATGTTGCCTCATGAAATGTTCCACCACTGACATGTTCCTCTGTGGTTGATCTGGCCAATCTCGTGTATGGATACCACCACCATTTATAGCCTGAGTCAATTGTTCCATCACTGCAACAAACTGTTCAGTTCCAATTCCGACCATCTCAGGATGCTAATTTTGAAGGTCATTTCCTTCTGTATTCCTTCCTAGCACTGCTTCCCTATTTCCTCTGTGGAAAACCATTCTGAGCAATCATGTCTTAGATGAATCGAGATGGTAATCTTCAAATGCTATTTCATTTCAATTTGACCATAATGTGTAAAAAATATTTTTGGATAGTCATTTAATAGAATTCTAACCTAAAAAGTTTTCTAAACTGACCTCTGATACCAAATATAAAGCTCTAGCCTTCAACATTACTTAAAAATGGGTAATTTCAAGAATTCCAATTGCAAATATTTTTAGGTTTATAGTTTTATAGAATTAGATCATAAATCATGGATTACATTCTATATTTAAACTAGGTGGTTACATCAAAGACAATATTCATTTTTTCCACCAAAGGAAACATATTTAAAATAAAACATGGTTTCTTTCCTGACACTTCCTCAACACTATCATCAAATCATGTACATTTCCCCTGACCTGTGAAAAACATTTCAAAAACATGGGATGAGCATAAAAAGCACAGTAAGGGATATAAAAATACGGAAAGAAAATATTAGTCCATGTATACATAAGAATCAATGAAATCATACTTTACTCATAAAACATAATAACTTTATCATACCTCATGAAATAATAATATTTGTGAATAACTCATAGAAATCATAATACATAAAGGTAACTTGATGCATTCATAACATTATTATGTAGGGAGTAACCCTCATGGTTACGTTTAGAATACCCATCACAGTATATTCCCTAAATCTCTTCGGAGAAACCATTGAGTTTAACTCCTTCGTGTTACCCAATGCATTGGAGATATATCTCAGGCTCACCCGCCCTTATTATATCACAGAACCACCCGACTTCAAAAACAATTCCCCATAACCATAACATAATCGTATCACATAAAACATGCATAAAGGAAACATAACATTTCAACATCTCAATAACAAGATATCAATACAACACATTGATATAATAAAAACATTATCAAAACTGTTTTCAATACCAAAATAGATGAAAATTAAAACATGGTATTTATTTTTCATTTAAAAAAAGTTATGGCTTGTATAGGAAGGTGAAGATCAAATAATGGTCACGGCTGCAGAGAAGTTATTGTCGACGAATACGTAAGAAAAAAACATTCCTTTTGTAGTTTATTAAAATGCTTCGTGTAAAAGGATTCCTTTTGAATGAAATTAAATGTCAAAAGGTTTTATTATACAACTAATAAAAGAAGGTCTTATATAAATTGAAGTATCCCTGAACGAAAAGAGATTGAGACGAAGTCCCTTACCTCAAGTCTGACTTGTTCTCGTTCGTTATTTATATTCCTGAATAATAAACTTAGGTCAATTTATAATTTTATAATTAATTCCTTTAAAGTGTATTATTCAATTCATATCACCTATTATCATGTTATAATAATTAGTTAATTATGTTGTTTCATATCATACGTTTTGTCGATGTTCGGTACATGAGTCAAAAATGAACTTGTTTGAAAATAATTGCCCATGTAGATATAAATAAATCATCTCCAGAATGGTATTAATGATTTAAATATCATATATATCTAGTATATATTCATTTTATACTATTACATAACATTTGGAGATAAAAAATGAAATGCAATGTTCATGGACACGGTAGGTCGTACGTACGCATGAACGCTACTTTCATTTCTTTGTCAGATTAAAGGAAGTCAAACTAAATGAGACAAATATATATTATAATTCCAGTATAATATATATTTTATATATGTAACATAATTTCATTAATTACATTCTTTATAAATTCCATGTTTGGCATGAACGAGTCACATCACTTGAGGGGGTGGTAGTCCACACATCCTCATATGAAATTATCGCATTTGGGCATAATGAAAAGCATGAAGGAATGTTTTAAATATAAAATACATAAGCATAGAGAAAAGATAAATATAATATATATCATATATAAATATATTTCCATCATAATGGCCACCATGAAAGGTGTTAAAAGAATATTGAACAATCATCGTTTTGTGAGGCAGTAATTCGCCACCCACAGAAATAGTATGTTTTTTAACCATTAGACGGAGGTGTGTGTGAGTGTAGGGATAATACTTATCATAACAACATCCTAGTATATTGAAGATACTTGTGTTATTATGGGATCAAATAATAGAAAGATATTTGTGAGTGAAGATGGAAAATAATAGGAAGAAACTCGAGAGAAGACATTACCTCTAAATCAGGTAAGTCTTTTTTATTTGAGACAAAGGCTTCCTTGTGAAGACGTATGACCAAATTGAGGCTTCTAGGAGTAATATAGAGACGTGGAGAGATAATATGAACAGATTTTTGATGATCCAAGGGCTTGAGAGGTGTGGGTAAGGGGGTAGAGGTGGGGGCCTTTTATAAGAGGGAGGATGGTCACTTTTGGAAAGTCATGAAATGTTACTTTATTATAAAATTATTTTCATGTTTTAAAGGTACCAAAATGATATATTTTGAGGATAAGGTGATAAGGGTTCTAAATCCTCCCATAAAATATGTTTTTTACAAGTTTATGTCTTATAGTTTACCTTATATTTTCATTTTATTTAAACCGTTCATTAATGAGGTAATCACTGCATCATCATGGTGTCATAAATAAATTTATTTATTTAATGTCTAAAAATTATAAAACAAATACCATGATTTAGGAAATATTTTTATCCTTATAATGACTATTTATAGTCTAATATATCATTTATTTAAACAAAATTAAAATTTTTTTACTTAGGATATACAAACCTTTGTTATATTTCTCTTCTTTTTTAAAATAATGTCATAAATGTCACTATTACACCCATGTAACTCCATGGGACCTCAGGTTAGGTAAAAATATTTTCATGGTCTGACATGACTCAAAAAAGAGTATTTGGACCTATGTTGGGGTCATTTCATATTTTTATGATATTATTTTATTACCCTTAACTACCCATTTACTAATTAATCCTGATAATTAAAGATAATTACCATCGTTACTAATCATAATGTACAAAAACAAAAAGACCATAATTACATAATTTGGACCTTTTGATTCCAAATATGGAATCCATTTTTACCAAATTCAAAACATAGAAATTGCAGTAATTAATTTAAAAATAATTCTCATTATCAAAACAAATAGAGTGTTTTTAAGAAACAATATCTATTAAAAGATTGACAATTGTTTATGTCCAATTTCAAAGTAAAATTAATTATAATTACCACCATTGGATTAAATGGTAAAATTATATTCTAATTAAACTTTAAAACCAATTAAAAATATAATCTATCCATATAATTAAATTAGATTAAAACGCATTTTTGAAGTAAAATGCAGTATTTTTCACTATTCATTAAAAATGAACATTGTTAGAAAAATACCAAAAATTTATTCAAAGTAAATTTCAATGTCCTAATTATAAATAATAAGTTTATTTTGAAAAATATAGCTTATAAAATTTTCAAAATTTAGATTTAAAAATGGTTTTCCATCAAAGGGCAGTAAAATAATCTTTTAAAAATATTAGAGTATTCTATGCTTAAGATTGGATTTATTCTCATTTTAAGCCTATAAAACACTATCTAATTCATAAATAGACATAGATATGAAAATCTATTATTCTTTACTTACAAGGCATGTTACAGTAATGGATTTCTGGTCTCTTTTTTATTTTTAGGATACATATTCCATATTCACCACTTATTTATTTTGTGTGATGTACATAATATATGTTTTACATAACATATCCCGAATATACATCTTTTCAAGATATTTAAAATTTCATTTAATTATATTATTTAATGGGGAATATGATTCAAAAGTTACCAAAGTCGTAAGAGGCTTCTTAATTCAATTTATATTCAATGGGGCATACGTCCACTGCATTGATTATTAAATGATTTTGTGTAAAATAAAATTTTAATGATGTATGTTGTATTTACACTTATATTTTTGTGGATCTATATTTTTGACACATAATTACTTAATTTATTAAATATCACCTCAAATATACAAACTTTAAAAGGTTTTCATCTCAAAACATATTTCTTTGAGACACATGTTCTTTTATGAACCAAATTTATTTTAAAATGTTTAAATAATAACCATTTACGTATTATATCATGAATTCATCATAAATAATGATATTTTACATTAAAATCTATCTAATTCTTTCATGAAATTTTTTTTCATATTTTACCAAAGTGGTAGGGGTTATGCTTTAATATTTTTTTAATCAGGATTATTTATGCTTGAAATTTAAAATATAGGTAATTATATGATCACTATATAATAAAGCCATTAAATTTTATTATTAAATGTATATTCATGAAATATTCAGGTAATAGTACCATTCACATTTCTTTTTTACTTAAAATAAGTGAGAAATATGTTTTAAGGAAAATCAAATTCATTTCTCTCTTCGGTCGAAAGATCATTATCTTCCATGTCTGTGTTTTATTTTAAATGATTTAAAAATTATTTTAATATTATAATATTAATATTTAAATTCAATTTTACCCATGTATATATTTTTTATAAAATTCTTTAAAAATAAATATTCGATGCATTTTCTAAACAATGTACTTCCTTAATTTTATCAAAAATGTGAAAGGAATATTTGTTTTTACATGTATGACATCAAAGATATTTTCCACTATTAGAACCATTATTTTCATTGAATATTACATTATAATATTGAAATATTATTTTTAAGGAGAAATATTTGCACAATATTATTTGAATTTTTAATTTTTAAAAATTTATTTTCATAGTTGAAATCTTATTTTCCACAAGAATGTTTTAAATATTTTTAAAAGTATTTTTATAATTGGAAACAACCATAGATATAATGGATTTATTATAAAGTCTATATATATGTCTCTTACATATATACCTTGCTCGTTCACCCTTGATTTGATGGGGTAATACACACCTTATTCTCATTTATCAAATTCCATCATTATTAATTTTTCTTTGATTATGATATAAAGTAAGATTATATAACCAATTTTCATTTCATGGAAAACTCTTATGTTTATGCCTTATGATTGATACCTTATGGGGCATTCATGTGAATTTACATGGAATTAATGTGATGGGTGGGTCTAGTATTATATATCCCTATAATGAATTAGGAAATTTTTTATTCTCATGAGATGTCATGTATGGGATTTGGAAAAGAACCTAATCCATTATGGTAATTATTACACCATGTGATATTTCCTGGGTAATTATTCTTGATTTATGTTTTTGTAATGTTTTATTTTATTTCTATATATCCTTTGATGACATGATCTTATGATTTATAGATCTTATGGTTCCATAATTTTATGATACCAAGTTTTTTATATTACCCTTCCTTGAGATTACTCATGAGCCTTCTCTTTTATGATATCATATTTTGTATTGGACTCAAAATTTTTGATTAATTATCATTTTTATTTCATTATTAGTATTTTTATCTCACCCCTTTCTTGAATTGATTCACAAGGTTATCTCATACATTTTTAGAAGGTCAAATGGATTTTAGGAGCTCACTATGGATAATAAAATAAGGATTCCATGTTTTAGTTTACTTTTATATATTAAGAACCTAGTTTTCCAAAGACAACAGGCCTTTATGATCCTTGGGTTGTATTAATGAATATTTATGTCAAAAAATCATTTAAAAATATGTGTAAAAGTATTGGGTAGATATAGTTGGTGCCTATGGAATGTTTTAATTTACCTTTCAAAACCAAGATGAGAAAACTTTAGTGAGAAATATAGGGATAAGTCTTAGGATAATTGTAAGGATAAATATAAGGATAAAATTATGTATAAAAAATATCTTGGAATCTAGTTGAATTATTGAGTGAGTGGTTTCTGCGAAATTACCTCTTTGTATAGATATAATATGTGGACACAGTTATGGAAAGGAGGTACCTATGGGTAAAAATTACGAAAAAGGCATATCAAGATTGAATCATGCGTTACCTGGTACATGAAAATAGGCCTTATTGTACCACATGTTTGACACTCCCATGGGGATATGTTATGAAAATTAATATAATCTTTATGAACCATCATGAAGTACTTGATTAAATAAAAATCATGGATGACCTAGGTTAAATCTAAAGTGTATTGGGATGATAAGGCTATGGTTGATCGTATGTTTAATGACACAATGCCCCTTTTAAGGTTTTATGTTATGGAAGTATAAGATGATTAAGAGTATTTTTGGAGAAATTTATGGACATATTACCTTGTGTTTTAGTATGGGTTTTATTAAAAAAATTATTATTTGATGAAGAATTCCTATGTATTTTGTGAAAATAAGTTTAATGGTATTGGTAACCTTTATGGTTTATGATATATTTTATGTTAAGGTAATAATATTTGATTTAGGTTATTTGATTTTGCAGGAAAGAAAATATGTATTGAGAATAATTGCGGTTACAAACTGATTTGATTATTTTGAGGAAGTTCATCATATTTTTGGGAATGTTATAGGAACGTTAATAATGAGGTTTTAGAAAAAGGAAAACCTACGTGCTGGGAAATAACTCATTGTATTCGATAAGGTATAAGGTTTAAACCCACATTATAAGTGAGATAAGGGGGAATCACCCACTATTGGCATATGTGATGTACTATTTAGTATATAAATGTTTTTAATTAAATGATTCGGTTGATAAATATTATGTTTTTTTGGAAACATATTAGAGGATAAAATACTTTGTAATTTTTAATATTATCAGGTGTTTAATGATATTTTGGGAAATATTTTATTAGGATGAGATATATATAACCTTTATTTTTAATGTGATATATTATTTAGGAAGAATGCTAATATATTTTTGGAGATATCAGTTTAAGGGTTTGATATAACCTTTGAGCTCAAAACATTCTTTCATGTTGAGGTTATTATGGTTATTTGGAAGATAGGGTTAATTTTTAAAGAATGATCTAAGTTAAATCTTTGGTTTTATTATCTAATTTTGGAGATTAATATATTCATTTTCATTTTGGGTATTATCTTACTTTTCAATAACCATTTTGGTTTTAGTAAATATTGGAGGAATATATTATAATTATTTTGTGTATTATATGGTTTATTAGAATTTTATTTTAGTGATTTAGGAATGAAAAATTAATCTTTAATACTCATATTTTGAATAAAATAAGATATTGTGGTGAAAATGAGTAATAGATTAAATTATACTTATTAAGTATGTGTATTTTATTATGTTCATAGTATGGATGGTAAGTGAAATCCAAAAATCTAAAAAAAGGATCATAAAAAAATATTATCATATTTCCTTCATATATATGGAATTAATAGTCATTTAAATAATAAAAAATTTAGGGTTTTTAGGTCCTTAAATTTCTATTGATCATTCACTTCCATATGATCTATGATCTCTATCACTCTCCGTAATTATTTATGCATTTCTTCTTTGTCTATATATTCACTTTCCACAAACGTTACTCTATTTCAAAACCTAGCAAGTGTTTTTTTCAAATGACCATAATACTTCCATTTCTCATTTATCATGAAGATTTTTTATTAACTCTTTTTATTACTTTTGTTTTAAATAAAGTTATTTTCAAATGTCAAAACCTTGATTACTAAGATCAAGAATAAACTATGAGGATGTAATTTATTTAAGGTGAGAAGAATGTAACACAACAAAATTTTTAAATGAAGAAAATTATGTTTTATAGAATATATGAAATGAATCACCAATATTATATGATAATGTAACACCCCAAGATATTATAATATATTTATTTATTTTAAATAAATTAAATTTCTTTGATAGCTTGCATAATACACAACACTGAGTTCAAACAACAATAACATAATACTAAAATATTATTATTTAAATATTAATATTTTAACATATAAATTAAATTATAAATTACGAATATGATTAAATAATTTATGAAATTAATATAAATAATTTAATAAATATGAATTTATTTATAAATTGCTAGGAAATAAGTACTAATTTTTCAATAAAAACATTATTTTGAAAAATGTTTTTTTAATTTATGTTAGAAAATAATATAAATAATTTTAGCAACTTTTAGAAATTTCGTTTTATAAAATTAATACAATTTTTGAAATAATCAAATTTATATTAGCTTAGGTTGGAATTTTGGTTAATTTTGGAAAATATTAATTTTTCACTGAATATTGAAAATACCGATTTTTATAAATTGGTCATATCTATTTATAAAATTAGTACCCATTATTATTTTAATTTTATTTAAAATTCAAAAAAGTATTTGTTTTTGATGCTTTCTCCGGGGCGCGCACATCCGTCTGTGGAGGACGAGCTGTTGTGGCCCCGCATTCCCGCTTTCCAAAGGCGGGCGACATTCGCTCCTTATACAGGGACGTCACCTCCTTGATCGAAACCGAGATGATGGGATGTCGGTTCTTCCTTCTATTTATTCCTCCTTGGAACTCGTCACCTAGTCCAGGTCTCCCCCATAGATTTAATACGTTGTTCGTGAAAATCTTGCCAGTGCCATGTTTCCATTGACGCCGGTTAATTACACTGCTTATCTCAGGACATTCCAAATGGTCCGGTCAGGGAAGCAAACTTCAGTCGGGGGAGTAGTCACGTCGAGGCATCCGTAGCATGTCTGAATGCTGGGGAACTGGCATATATGTCTTTTTTCCCTTGTCATAGGGTTTCTCAAGGGCGTGGAAGCCCAAGCATCCCACATCGAGCACGGGGAATTATATGCCATAGGCATATATCTGAGGTTTTCCTCAGCTTCCTGTGTTTAACACATGGTATGCCACAGGTTTAGCGTCCAGTGGAGACGGATCGGCCCTATCATAGCATTAGCTGGAATGGATCCGATTGTGGAATTTCCCTTGAAGGGATGCCGATATCATGGCCAACCCATGGGCGGCTTCCCGAATGCTGTGAAGAGGAGCGGAATGGCATGATCTCGCCTGGATATGGTGGTCCAGGTAAGAATCAGGGCGGATGATGGATGTATGGATGATGTAGAGGGGGAATGAAATGAGACCATCGCAAGGGCGACAATAAAGTTGGGCTTGATCCACGAAGAGACCTCCTATGTATCCCCATGGCAGGGAATCAAAGTCATCGTAGTTCGGGATGGTGTTGGAAGGCCGGCGTGAAGAAGGGCTAGGGGTCCAGGTGGTGATGGGTTTGAACCTCATGAAGGCTTCCTACGTACCATTCCATGACATGGATCAAAGACCTCGTAGTTCATAGTGGAATACAGTTTAACGTCATGCAGGATGGGGGTGGACTGACGTGAATGGGGTCAGAACAACCAAGTGATGGGATTGAACCTCATTGAGGCTTCCTACGTACCATGCCTTTACATGGATCAAAGACATCGTAGTTCAGGTGGTGGTTTATTTCCGCAAACTGATGTGAAGGTGAACACATGGGTCCACTGGTGATGGGCTTGAACCTCAGGGAGGCTTCCTACGTACTGTGCCTTGACATGGATCAAAGTCCTCATTGTTCGGGGGGAAATTGTGGGTGTTAGAGAATCGACGTTAATGAAGGTCCTTGGTCCGATGGGAGATGGGCTTGAACCTCAAGGAGGCTTCCTACGTATCGTTCCTTGACATAGATCAAGGTCCTCATAGTTCGGATTGGTCACAACGGCTTGCCGTCGGACAGGAATGCAGTTTAATGTCATGCGGGACGACGGTGGAACCTGTCGTGAAGAAATTATGGGTGGGCTTGATCCTCATGGAGGCTTCCTACGTACCATGCCTTGACATGGATCAAAGTCCTCGTAGTTCAAATTGTTGTGCAGTTTAGCATCATGTTGGTTGAGGCATACAGTTTAACGTCATGCTGGATGAGATGTTGTCATGGCCAATGCATACTCTAAGCCTATGTTAGTCGTGCTCGGTGTGAGAAACAAGAGGCAGTAGAGACCTAACGATCATGTCGCAAAGGGTGCGTCCATGAGAAACGAAGAGGGGCTTACCCGTTTGGCAGCCCATGGTGCTGGGACTTACTCTAGGATGGAGACCCGAAGTGCGGCAAAGCACAGCGAGAGAGGGATTTGGGACCAATGATGGAAGGTGCCTCGTTCTCTATCGCGCCCACCACTGACCTTCGCAGTGGGGAAGTACGGAGGTGCATGGGTGCTTCCTTCCGCACGAGGGGCGATGGGGCTTACACGAAGGTGGTTTCCCATCTCTCATGGACATACGCCACTCCGATAAGGAAGATATCATCCCCTGTGGAGGGGGTGATTCCATTCCCATGGATACGAGTGGCGTAAAGAATGTTTGAGACGGGGGGACCCTGCATTAGAGGCGCGGGGTTGGATCATAGTTTAACCTCATGTGTTTAGGATGAGGTTCTTGACAGTTTAAAGTCATGCAGCATGGATGAGGTGGGTTCACTCTGCACCCCTAGGACTTACATGACCGGCACCCTATGCTCCTTGGGGGAGGGAAGGTACCAGTAAAGTCGTGGTCAAGGGGGTCATAGATTGAACTATCTAGGGGTCTACATTAGTGTGGCTATGCGTAGAAGTAATGGTCGTTAGCATGCCTATGTGAAGAATCATTAGGTGAAGCAACGCTACGAGTGGGTTTGTCCATGGGACTTTGAAATCACATCGTGCAAACCAGGAGGGTCACATGTGAAGAGAAATTTCCAAGAAAATGAGTGTGCTTGGTGAAGTGGGGTGCCTTGGCCTTAGAATGGGGTAGAGCTGTGAATTGGAGGTGCTTCACAAAGTTGAATAGCATTTGCGGAGCACTGCTTCGCGAAGCAGACGTGCCTCGCGAAGCAAGGTGCAGTGAAGCAGTGTGATTCCTGATATGCAGTGACCATACCTTGGCATGGGGATCCCTAGTACAGGTTGCATGTTTCGTGAAGAATAAATTCTCCATGGCTACCCGGGTTCCCTTGGGAATCCCCCTCCTCCGCGAATGCCCTTGGTCTTCGCGAAGGGCATCCCTCTCAGAAGAGGGGCTCAAAACGAGACAAGGCAAAGGCATCTCGCGAAGTAAAAATTCCTCGCGGAGCTCATGATTCTCGGGGCAAAGGGTGCTTCGCGATTCGGGAGTTGAAAAGCCGAAAGGTCGGATTGTCTGTCATCTTGAATTAGGGTGAGCCTAGTATTTATAGGCATGAGGCGCCACGAAGCAGAACTCACGCGGCGCGAAGTGGCGGTGGGTGCTTCGCGGTGGGCTCGCGAATGTCAGGCCGTTCGCAGAGCGTTACCACCTCCTATGCTTCACAGTAGGCTCGCAAACGTCAGGATGTTCGCGGAGCATTACCACTTCCTATACTTCATGGTGGGATCGCGAATGTCAGGCTGTTCGTGGAGTGTTACCACCTCCTGTGCTTCGCGGGGCCGTGATGCTCGAGGGAGCTTCGCATCGGAGCATCGTGAGGCAGCGTGCGAGGCTTCTTTTTCGTCCCTTCTTTTCGTGCAATATTTTGGCACCAAAAAATTCCCCCCCCCCCTTAGACTTGGAGCTGCGGAGGGATGAAGGGTTGAAGTCTAAGGGAAAATCTCCGAAATTATCCACGGTTCGCGATGCGGCCTCCCGAAGGGGCCCGCGGTGCTGACAGCGGCTACGCGGTCCAGATGCGCCGCAAGCTCCGCACGGGCGGGATGCACCATGAAGCTCCATGGTCACCGCCTATAAATAGGGGGGCTGAACTCTCTTTTTTCCTCTCACAACTTCTGTCCTTTTGCACTCTCGACTTCGCGAAGCTCCGCATACTCCGCGTCTGCTCTCGGCGTATCGAGCTTCGCGGCGAACCACGAGTCTCCGACTCTGCGACCATTCCAAGAAAACTTATGTTTGCTGGCATAGGCCAGAATCTATGTATTGGTTTTGTGCCTGAGCTTCGTGAGAGATCTTTTCAATCATGCTTTGTGATCCAGCACGAAAAAATTATTTTCTGAGTGGTGAAACCGAAATTTCCCATCGAGAAGCTGTATTCGGGGTGCTTGGAGACACCGCCTGGAGGGATTATATGGCCAACTGTCTGGGCCTTGGGGACATGGTCTGAAGCCACTCGGACCATACTTCTTTGACATAACATCTATCAGAGGGTCAGAAGAACTATCTGATGTGCAAGAAGATGCCCTTGTAAGGCTTTGGGCTAAGGGATAACGTCTTCATCACTGAGGCGTGTAGGGACAGACCAGCTTGCCGGTTCAGGAGCACGCCATGTCAGCTCTAGTGGTTTAGGGATGCTGATGGTCGTCCGTAGGAGGAATTCACACCTGAGTCAGTTGATTCCAGCCTGGCAGAAGAGAAACATATGATGTACTACGGTTTTCATAAGCTTGACATTCCGGTACCGCACCGGGGTAGGAGGCTCCAGGATCACCTGAGCCTAGTTGGTGTAGGAGTACGCGGTGATTTTCTGTCGTCACTTGGACATGGGAACTCACCTTCCTTGCATACTCGAAACAACAAAACACTACCCCATGTCTGGGGTTGTGGCCTCCAATCAATGGATTAGGAAGATGTAGGCATCATCCAGGCCAGCCCATGGATCACTTGCGACCAGGGCCGGTTCATCCTCACTAACTAGGATTTTTTTATCCTTGCTCTTGTAATAACTGGCATCCAGATAGTAGGATTCAAAAGAGGAGAAAGGAGACCCATCTCCTTGGAGCATGACTACTCGACCATTGAGGGAGTACTTGTGGCATTGGTGATACGACAAAGGGACCGCTGCGTGCAGATGGAGCCATGGCCTACCCATCAATGCGTTGTAGGTGGTGTCCTGAGAGACAACCCTGAACTCAGTGCTGGCAATTAGGCCATCTAACTGGGTCTTCAGGCGGATCATGCCGACTGGGGATTGCTCGGTCCTGTCATATCCCTAGATTCTGAGGTCGGAGGGAGTTAAATCATCTTCATATAGACCCAGCTTTCGCAGTGTCCGATTCGGGATTAGGTTGATCCCGGAACCTGTGTCAACGAGGCACCGACAGACTTCCATGCCATTGAAGTTTCCAGTGATGTATAGTGGGTGAATATTCACCTATATGGTAGGGTCCTTATCCTCTCCGTAGAACGATATAACTGCCTGGATTTTAGCATTCTCAACTACCTCAGCGTTGAAGGCTTCTGCAGCTGCTACCTCCGTCTCAAACTGAAGGGGGCTCCTTAGGGCCTCAACAAGATCTTCTCGCATTTCAGACGATAGGAGAAGGGCCTCATGTATAGAAATCCTTGTTGGAATGTTGGCCAGGTGCTTCAGGACATCATACTTTCGTGCCAAGAGTGAGACCTTGATTACAGGATGTCGTTCTCCAGTTGGAGGCATATTGGGTCCTGCCGGTTGGACCAGCGGTTGGCTAGTACTGGCCACATCCCGCTACCTACTATTTGAATCTTGGAGAGTAGCCACCGGATTATGAATACAAAATGGATATTGTCCTGCAGCCGGGAAAGACTGACCATGATATGGACGAGGCAGCTATGCCTGATCTAGTAGCACAAACGGCGGTGGAGGTAGATCTGAGGGCATCAGATGAGGTTGCGCATGCTAAGCTCTGCGCTGAGCCTACTGTCTGGTTTCAGTAGTATGAACGGCCTGACTGAAAGTTCCCGCTGAGGTGCCTCGATGACCGGCATGGTTGTGGTTCTGCTGACGTTGACGTCAGCTAGAAACATTGGGGAGGTTCTTCTTGCGTTCCCCCTCGTCAGGAGTCATATAGGGCTTTACCAGCTCCACGGTGTTAACCAAACCGTACCCCTGGATGTCACATGACGAGTCATCCATCACCGGGCATATTCTTGGAGGAATCCCCATTTCAGGGGGCATAAAGTCGCCATGAGTGTGGGATGACAATGGAAGTGGCGGAGCCCGTGGCTTCTTCTTGCGTCGTCGCTGCTTGCCCTTTTCGGAAGAGGTCGGCTGTGAAGGCGATGCAAAGGTACCTGCTACTTCTTATGAAGGCTCCGGTTGATTCAGGCATGCCCGGATGATAACATGGGTGCAGGAAATAGTTTTTCAAGCCATCAAGTCATCTTATTTCTGGGACCCATGGCTGGGAACCTGCTACCACTCGCCTTCGCTGTCGCTACCGATTTCTGACCATACAAAGTCACCCGCTACTTGTGTTGGTGTCGGGCCCAACCTGACTATGTTTTTGTTGACCTGGTCTTGAATCCAGTCTTTAAACACATATCATTTCTTGAGGGTGTGCCCCAAAATCCGATGGTGAGGATAGTAGTTGGGGTGATCAGTGAGATTCGCCTCTGCCGGCCTTCTTCTCTCTGGTAGGCGCACAATCCCTTGCTCTAGAGCGCTTTGGAAGTAGTCATAAACCTGATTCTCGTTGAACGAATAAGTCTGGTTACTTCTTTCTGGATAGGGGGCCCCGAGGGCCTGGCCCTGATGAGGGGCTGGAGGGGTCTTCCGAGGAGGCGGCGCCTGATTTTCTCGCCTAGGTGGTGGTGGCACATTGCGCGGGAGAGCCTGTCGATTCTGAGGCTGCCGCTGCTGGGCAGGAGCCTGTGGTTGAGGTGGAGGACCTCTGTGGTGTTGTAGGGCCGGTGCCGCTGGTAGTAATTCCAGCTGCCTGGGGGTTTCTATTTGGGCCACCGTGGTGGATTCGGCTCTGGTATCCCTCCTGGCGGGGATCATAGGGGGCAGCGAACGTGCCCGACTAGCCTGTTGCAGAGCCTCCTCAAGGCGCTGAGCCTTATCTGAGAAATCCTGGAACCCTCCAGGGTAGTTCTAGGAGATCAGGGAAGGTACCAGCTCCATTTTAACGTTCCCTACACACATTTTCAGTAATTTCTCTTGAGTCAGTGGCATGTTGAGGGAGTATGTAAGCCCCTTCCACCGGGCGATGAAGCCTACAACTCGCTCATCAGGCCTTTGCATGCACTTGAAGAGGTCTGCAATGCTGGTCATTCGCGTGGTGGAGCTGAACTGGTATAGGAACTGCCGGCGGAGATCCTCCCAACCGGTCAACAATCCGATAGGGAGCTGGATGTACAAGACAAATGTGGGGCCCTCAAATGTCTGCACGAAACATTGGATCATGGCGGCTTCTTGCTGGCCCGGAGTCCCCAGAATGGGGCCACATCTGGAAGAAAAATGGGCCAAGTGCTGCGGTGGGTCCTCTGTCCCGTTGAAGGGAGAGAAAGTGGGGTTCCCAAAACCTGGGGTGTGGGCATATCATCCACCCACGCGGGATATGGCTTGCCATCTGGTTGGACTGCCACCTCCCACATTTCCAACGCTTCGAGGTGGGCGATGAGTGCCACTATAAGATCATCTGGGTGGGGTTCCCTATCTTGACAGGGATGCCTAATCACAAGTGCATTGTCGGGTTCTTCGACACGGTAGATGGATTCAACAGCTCGTGGAGCGACTGGCGGAATGGCCTATGGGGAAAATGGGGGAACCCGGGATGGATTCCTCAGATTGGCCCATCGTTCAAGAGGGTTTGGAGAGACATATCGTGCCCTCTTTCTATGGGCTCTGGCTTCTGCCCTGTCTCTGGTAGTAGCATGATCAGGGTTGCCCGGGGGAATCTCTCCGGGGGAAAATTGTTCCGACCTCTGTTACCCCAGCTTGGGATTACCGTAGTCGGGTTGCAGTTCTGCAGCACGCTCGAACATGAGTTCATCAACCAGCCTCTTCTGTTTAGTAAGTTGCTGGCACAACGCGGCCTTCTCGGGATCTTCCTTCATCTATTGTACAGAGGCAGACGGGTCGGAGTTCTTTAGAGTTCCGACATGCTCCTTACCCTTACCGGCATTTCGACTGAGTACCAGTGACTTGGTGGGTACAGGGAGGCCTAGAAGGTTCCTCTACTGATGGGTAACCCTCCCTGATGGGTCCAACAGTGGCGGTACACCCTCATGGGGTAAGTCTCCATCGATAAATTTAATCTCGTCTTCTTTGTCCACTACGTCGGCCATGTGGTCCGTGACCCCTCTCGTGGTCATGTCCTCAATGTCGCATAACGAATCGGGCTGCCGTCGAATAGGACTGAAGAGGAGAGAGGCATAGTGTCCCCAGCTATGGACTTGCACATGGGGGGTAGCTTCCCTGATAACTCTAAGGAGTACTTTGAAACATTGAACGCATTTCCGTTGAAGGGTGCTCTGGCGGCCTGGTGACTCAGGGCGCTGGGCCACAGGGAGTACGGCCAAATCGGTCAGGCGGCATTGATCATCGATTTCTTCATGGTGCTCTCGACTCCTAGGGTACACCACCCGCGCATAACAAAGGCGGAAGTGTGTCGCCCATAGGGTTCAGCGGAAGCACCCAACTTCCTCTCGGGTAAGGGACCCCGGTGTGAAAAAGTTCGGTGCTGCCGTTGGCCAGAACGTCTCCAGGAAGTGACCCACTGCGAGAATTTTCCAGATGCTCCTGGGCTCGGACTCAGGTTCTGGCCTCGTATTGCCCCACTCGTCAACCAGAGGCGGATGAGGGACCGGTAGCGATACCGAAGCAGACCGCTGGGACAGTAAACATGGTGGTGGAGAATATGGCGAACGAGCTAACTGGCCGCTGAATTCCGGTCCATCTTCTATAGAGTGAGGTGACCTGACCACGATATCATGATACGATGGGCTGATAGCCACAGATTCTGGAATAGGAATTTCCGTCGCTGGCGATAGGTCATGTCATTGCTCTACCGCCATTGGTCCCCAAAATAGATCTCTGTGATCTCTGGTAGAGGTAGAGGGCGCTTCTAGTGACGATGGTGGTGATTTCACAGTCGAGACCTGCGGAACCTCAACAATTTCTTCCTCCTGGATGTACCTACGGAGAAAGGAGGGGATCCGGTGGACTTCTCATTCTGGGAGAATGAGGATTACGCGCCTCATTCCTGCCCCAGTCCATGACACGGAGGAGCGGGGAGAAGGCTCCATCATTGAGTAGCATTCTGCTTCAGAATCCGAGAATCGTGCTAGTTTGACCTCCACTCGAGCTTTCCCAGGGCTCTTCTTATGGCGGTGACGACCCACTCTCCTTCGCCTAGATGGCTCTTCGGGACAAGGTTGATTCTCAACATGTAGTCTCGGGGTGGCGTTGGCACCATGGCGTAGAGGGCCCTCGCTTGAGATAGCTGGGGTGCGAGGGGCACGAGGGAAAATGTCTATGGGTACATGGGGAGGACCTCCATGGATATCACCCATGTGGGCGAAACCTCTGTTTGAACCAGCAGGATCATGGGGAGGACCTCCATGGTCGGTGCGGGTGGAGCGATGCTGACCTTCACTCCTCGAGTTTCTGAGGCAAGGAGGACCTTCGCCAGTTTCAGAGAGGACATAGGGAGGACCCCCGCATTGGAGAGGGACCGGATGGGTAGTGCCTTCACATCGATGGTCGAGGGAAGTAGGAGGGACTCCATACCCTATATGGTGGGTGCGGGAGAGGTTTCCGCACCGAGCATCACTGCCAAAGGACAAGACTTCCTTCGGGATGGGGGTAGCACGAGGCATACCTCCATGACGAGCTTCGGAGCGGGGAGGGCCCACGCTCTGTGGAATGGTGGTACGGGGAGGCCCTCTGTAAGGGGTGAGATTACAATGAATTTGTTCAGGGCAATCACCACTCAGGCCTGCAACCCTGAGAGCCAACCCGACCTGCCCGTGGGGCGGTTGGAGCCTCGGTCCTGGTCGGTTGAAGGAGTTCCCATGCTCAGTGTGTGTAGGGACTCCATGATGCACGTCGACGGTGGCTCGATCCACAGTAGCAATTGATGTCGACGCCCCTTGACGAGCATCCTCAGGTCGGGCCCGACGCTGACGCCGGGTCAGACGAGTTGGCACAGATGGTGCAGGGGAATAGCCTACCTTCTCTTCTGGAAAAGCCGGTCGGTGACACTGATGCATCTGGATGGGAGCCCTTGCCTGGAGCCCCTAGATTGGGACTCCGAGTGAGCCGAGCTGGACATCACCCACCTCATCAGCGTAAGGCGAGGAGTCGTTGAGGCATTCCTGGAACAGGCTCTCGAAACGATTGAATGTTGGGGTGGGGAGCAGGGGATCCCTTCGTGGCCTTTGAGGGCGGTGTTGACGGTGGGGCTTGGATGCCTCCAGGTCGAGGCGGGCCATATCCCGAGTTGGGATAACCCCTTCCTCCACGTACCTGCGTACAAGGTTGTTGATCACCCTTCACTGGATGATCTCTGACGGGGAGATGGGACATGGGTGCCCTGTATTCACGGATGTAGAGGCCGTCGAGGTGGGAGTGGAGCCATGTGGGGTGGTTGTGATGGTATTGCCCCCGCCCCTACGTAGGCGAGCGGGCGGTGATCGTGTCTCTATAGCAGCAACCTGGTTCCTGGGAAACAGAGAGATCAACTCATCAGCACTTCGAGGAAAAGGATTAGCAACCAGTGCCCTAGTGTCATTCCATCCTCCATGTCAGTAAGAGGGATCCACGCCAACACGTTGCCGAATGGAATTCCCCACGTTCTACTTCCCCAACTTCTGGTGAGTTTCATGCCTGGCCCGATATTTTCTTAGTGGGACCCGGCGCCAGATATCTGGATCTGGTGACACATCAATCTACTGGTGTCTCGAACAATACTAATCTCTACATTGAGGAGAATAATTTCACGCCGGGTTCACCATTTTTGTTTCCGACGCTTTCTCCGGGGCATGCGCATTTGTCTGTGGAGAACGCACTGTTGTTGCCATGCATTCCCGCTCTCCAAAGGCGGGTGGCATTCTCTCCTTATTCAGGGTCGTCTTCTCCTTGATCGAAACCGGGATGATGGGATGTCGGTTCTTCCTTCCGTGGATTCCACCTTGGAACTCGTCACCTAGTCCGGGTCTCCCTCATAGATTTAATACGTTTTTCGTGAAACTCTTCCCAGTGTCATGTTTCCATGGACACCGATTAATTACACTACTTCTATCAGGACATTCCAAAGGGTCTGGTCAGGGCAGCAACCTTCAGTCGGGAGAGTAGTCACATCGAGGCATCAGTAGCGTGTCTCAAGGCTGGGGAACTGGCGTGTCTGTCTTTTGTCCCTTGTCATAGGGCTTCTCGAGGGCGTGGATGCCCGAGGCATCCCACATCGAGTGTGGGGAATTATATTCCGTAGTCATATATTTGAGGTTTTCCTCAGCTTCCTATCTTTAACACAGGGTATGCCGTAGTTTTAACGTCCAGTGGAGACGGATCGGCCCGATCAGAACAATAGCTGGAATGGATTGGATTGAGGAATTCCCCTTGAAGGGATGTCGATATCGTGGCCAGCCCGTGGGCGGCTTCCCAAATGATGTGAAGAGGAGCGGAATGTCATGATCTCGCCGAGATATGGCAGTCCGGGTAAGAATCAGGGCGGATGTTGGATGGATGGATGAAGTAGAGGGGGAATGAAACAAGTCCATCGTAAGGACGACAATAAAGTTTGGCTTGAGCCTCGAAGAGACCTCCTACGTATCCCCGTGGTAGGGAATAAAAGTCCTTGTAGTTTGGGATGGTGCTGGAAGGCTGACATGAAGAAGGACCAGGGGTCCAGGTGGCGATGGACATGAACCTCATGAAGGCTTCCTACGTACCATGCCAAGACATGGATCAAAGCCTCGTAGTTCATAGTGGAATACAGTTTAACGTCATGCGGGACGAGGGTGGACCGATGTGAATGGGGTCGGAAAGACCGGTTGATGGGCTTGAACCTCATGGAGGCTTACTACGTACCGTTCCTTGACATGGATCAAAGACCTCGTAGTTCAGGTGGTGGTTTTCTTCAGTGAACCGATATGAAGGTGAACCCTTGGGTCCACTGGTGGTGGGCTTGAACCTCAGGGAGGATTCCTACGTACCATGCCTTGACATGGATCCATGTCCTCGTAGTTCAGGTGGAAATGGTGGGTGTCAGCGAATTGACATGAATGAAAGGCCTTGGTCCAATGGGAGATGGGCTTGAACCTCAGGGAGGATTCGTACGTACTGTGCCTCGACATGGATCATAGTCCTCGTAGTTCGGGTTGGTCACAACGGCTTGCCGTCAGACTGGAATGCAGTTTAACGTCATGCGGGATAATGGTGGAACCTGTCGTGAAGAAATGACGGGTGGGATTGAACCTCGTGGAGGCTTCCTACGTACCATGCCTTGACATGTATCAAAAACCTCGTAGTCCAAATGGATGTGTAGTTTTGCGTCATGATGGACAGGGCATACCGTTTAACGTCATGCTGGACGAGATGTTATCATGGCCAATGCTTACTCTAAGCCCACGTGAGTCGTGCTCGGTGTGAGAAATAAGTGGCAGCAGTGACCTGACGATCACGTCGCGAAGGGTGTTTCCATGAGAAACGATGTGGGGATTACGCGTTAGGCGGCCCATGGTGTTGGTACTTACTCCATGATGGAGGCCCGAAGTGTGGAAAAGCACAGCGGGAGAGGGATTTGGGACCAATGATGGAAGGTTCCTCGTTCCCTATCATGCCCTCCACTGACCTTGGTAGTGGGGAAGTACAGAGGTGCGTGGTTGCTTCCTTCTGCAAGAGGGTCTAAGGGGATTACACCAAGTTGGTTTCCCTTCTCCCGTGGACATAAGCCGCTCTGATAACGAGGATATCATCCCCTTTGGAGGGGGTGATTCCATTCCCCTGGAGATGAGTGGTGTAAAGAATGTCTGATATGGGGGGACCCTGCGTTTGAGGCGCGGGGTCGGATCACAGTTTAACGTTATCTATTGAGGATGAGGTGCTTGGCAGTTTAACGTTCTGCAGCTTGGATGAGGCGGGTTCACTCTGCACTCCTAGGACTTACATGACCAGCACGATCTGCTCCTTGGGGGAGGGATGGTACCAGTAAGGCCGTGGTCAAAGGGGGTTGCAGATCGAACCATTGAGGGGTCCACGTTAGCGTGGCTATGCGAAGAAGCAATAGCCATTAGCGTGCCTCTGTGAAGAAGCATTAGGAGAAGCAACACTACGAGTGGTGTTGTCCACGGGACTTTGAAATCACATCGTGCAAACCTGGAGGGTCGCATGGGAAGAGGAATTGCCAAGAAAATGAGTGTGCTTTGCAAAATGGGGTGCCTTGGCCTTAGCATGGGGCAGAGGTGTGAATGGGAGGTGCTTCGTGAAGTGGAATAGTATTCGCGGAGCACTTCTTCGCGAAGTAGAGGTTCTTCGCGAAGCAAGGTGCTGTGAAGTAGTGTGGTTCGCGATATACATCGACCCTACCTTGGCATGGGGATCACTAGTAAAGGATGGGTGTTTCACAAAGCATAAACGCTCCGTGGCTACCCGGGTTCCATTGGGAATCCACCTCCTCCACGAATGCCCTTGGTCTTCGGAAAGGGAATCCCTCTCGGAAGAGAGGCTGAAAACGAGACAAGGCAAAGGCATCTTGCGAAGTAAAAATACCTCGCAGAGCTCATGATTCTCGGGGCGAAGGGTGCATCGCGATTCGGGAGTTGAGAAGCCGAAAGGTCAGATTGTCCGTCATATGGAATTAGGGGGAGCCCAGTATTTATAGGCAAGGGGCTCCGCGAAGCAGAAGTCACACGGTGCAAAGGGGCACCGGGTGCTTCACGGCGGGATCGCAAACGTCAGGCCTTTCACGGAGCGTTACTGCCTCCTGCGCTTTGTGGGGCCGTGATGCTCGGGGGAGCATCGCGTCGGAGATTTGTGAGGCAGCGTGCATGGATTCATTTTCATCCCTTATTTCCATTCAATATTTTGACGCCAACAAATTCCACCCCTCAGACATGGAGCCTCGGAGGGATAAAGGGTCTAAGTCTGAGGGAAAATCACCAAAATTATTGGCGGTTCACGATGTGGCCTCACGAAGGGGCCCGCGGTGCTGACAGCGGCTACGCGGTCCGGACGCGCCGTGATGTTCGGCGTGGGAGGGATGCTCTGCGAAGCTCCAGGGTTGTCGTCTATAAATAGGGGGGCTGACCTCTCTTTTTTCCTCTCTCGACTTTTGTCCTTTTGCACTCTTGACTTCGCGATGCTCCACGTACTCCGCGTCTGATCTCCGCGAATCGAGCTTCGTAGCGAACCGAGAGTCTCCGACTCTGGGACTGCGCCAAGCAGACTTCTGTTTTCCAAACTGGGCTAGACTCTGTGGCATGGTTTTTCACCCGAGCTTCGCGAGAGATCTTCATGAGCAAGCTTCGTGATCTAGCCCCAAAAAATTCTTTTCTGAGTGCCGAAACCGAAATGGCCCATCGAGAAGCTGTATTGGGGGTCCTTGTAGACGCCTCCCGGAGGGATGAGATGGCCAACTGTTTGGGCCTTGGAGATATGGTCTGAAGCCACTCGGACCATACATCTTTGATAGAACTGCTATCAGATGGTCAGAAGAACTATCCGTAGTGCAAGAAGCTACCCGTGTATGGATTCAGGCTGAGGGATGACGTCTTTATCCCTAAGGTGAGTAGGGACGAACCATCTTGCTAGTTCAGGAGCATGCCATGTCAGCGCCAGTGGTTCAGGGCGGCCGAAGGTCATGCACGGGAGGACTACACAATTGAGTTAGTTGATTCTAGCCTAGTGAAAGAGACACGTATGACGTACTGCCATTGTCATAAGATTGAAATTCCAGTACCGCAAAGGGGTAGAAGGCTTCGGGATCACCTGATCCTAGTTGGTGTAGGAGTACGAGGTGATTTTCCATCGTCGCTTTGACATGGGAACATGACTTCCTTGCGTACCCAAAACAAAAAAGCACTACACCATGTCTGAGGTTGTGGCCTCCAATCAATGGATCGGGAATATATAGGCGTCATCCAGGCCTGCCCATGGATCACTTTCAACCGGGGAGGGTTCATCCTCAATTACTAGGATTTTCTTATCCTTTCTCTTGTAAAAATCAGCATCCAGATATCGGGCTTCACAAGAGTCGAATGGAGATGCATATCATTGGAGCATGCCTACTCGACCATTGAGGGAGTACATGAGGCATTGGTGATACAAAGAACGGACTGCTGCGCGTAGATGGAGCCATGGCCAACCCATCAATGCGTTGTAGGTAGTGTCCTGAGAGACAACCATGAACTGGGTGCTGGAAATTAGGCCACCGAACTGGGTCTTCAGGCGGATCTTTCTGACTGGGGATTGGTTGGTCCTGTCATATCCCTGGATTCTGAAGTTGGAGGGAGCTAAATCATCAACAGATAGACCCAACATTCACAGTGTCTGAGTTGGGATTAGGCTGATCCTGGAACCCTTGTCAACGAGGTAGCGTCAGACTTCCATGCCATTGAAGTGGGCAGTGTTATACAGTGGGTGAATATGCCCCTGTATGGGAGGGTCCTCATCCTCATCGGAGAACGAGATTACTTCCTGGCATTCGGTGTTCTCAACTGCCTCAGCGTTGAAGGCTTCCGTAGCTACTACCTCCGTATCAAACTGAAGGTGGCTCCTTAGGGCCTCAGAAAGTTCTTCGCGCATTTTAGATGATAGGCGAAGGGCCTCAAGGATAGAAATCCTTGATGGAATGCCAGCCAGGTGCTTCAGGACATCATACTTTCATGCCAAGCATGAGCCTTTTCTTACAGGAGGTCGTTCTGCAGTTGGAGGCACAGCAGGTCCTACCGGTTGGACTGGCGGTTGGCTAGTTTTGGGAACATCTTGCTGCCTACTAGTTGAAGCCAGGAGAGTAGCTGCCGGATTAGGACCGAACAAGGGAGATTGGCCTGCAGCCTGGTAAGACTAATTGTGATACGGACGAGGCAGCTCTGCTTGATCTAGTAGCACAAACGGTGGTGGAGGTAGATATGAGGGTATCAGATGAGGTTGCACGTGCTGAGCTCTGCGCTGAGCCTGCTGTCTGGTTTCAGTAGCGTGCACAGCATGGCTGAAAGTGACCGATGACGTGCCTCGACGACCGGCGTGGCTGCGGTTCCACTGACGTTGACGTCGGCTGGAAACGTTGGGGAGCTTCGCCTGGCATTCCCACTCTTCAGGAGTCATATAGGGATTTACCAGCTCCACGGTGTTAATCGAAGCGTACCCCTGGCTTTCTCTTGACGAGTCATCCATCACCAGGCGAATTCTGGGAGGAATCCCCATTTCATGGTGCATAATGTTACCTAGAGTGTGGGATGACGATGGTAGTGGCGGAGTGCGTCACTTCTTCTTGCGTCGTCACTGCTTGCCCTTTTGGGAAGAGGTCGGCTGTGAAGGAGATGCATAGGTACCGGATACTCCCTCCGAAGGCTCCGACTGATTCAGGCATGCCCGGATGATACCATGGGCACAGGTGACGGTTTTTCAAGCCATCCAGTCGTCGTATTTCTGGGACCCATGGGGGGGAACCTGCTGCCACTCACCTTCACTGTCACTAACGATTTCCAACCCTACAAAGACATCCCCTAATTGTTTTGGTGTCGGGCCCTACCTGACTATGTTTTTGTCGACCTGGTCTTGAAGCCAGTCTTTAAACACATAGAAATTCTTGAGGGTGTGCCCAAGAATCCGATGGTAAGGACATTAGTTGGGGTGATCGGTGAGATTCGCCTCTGCCGGCCTTCTGCACTCGAGTAGGCGCACAATCCCTTTCTCTAGAGTGCTTCGGAAGTAGCATGGGACTTGATTCACATTTAATGAATAAGTTTGGTGCCTTCTTTCCGGATAGGGGGCCTAGCCCTGACGAGGGGCCGGAGGGGCCTGCTGGGGAGGCAACGCCTGATTGTCTCACCTAGGTGGTGGTGGCGCATTGCTGGGAGGAGCCTGTCGATTCTGAGGTGGCCGCTGCTAGGCAGGAGCCTGCGCTTGAGGTGGAGGACCTCTTCGGGGTTGCAGGGCCGGTGCCGCTGGTAGTAATTCTAGCTGCCTGGGGGCTTCTATTTGGGCCACCGTGGAAGGTTCGGCTCTGGCAGCCCTCCTAGCTGGGATCACAGGGGGTTGCGAACGTGCCTGACTAGCCTTTTGAAAAGCCTCCTCAAGGTGTTGAGCCTTATCTGAGAAATCCAGGAACCCTCCATGGTAGTTCTAGGTGATCAGGGAAGGTACCAGCTACATTTTAACATTCCCTACACACATTGTCAGTAATTTCTCTTGAGTCTGTGGCATGTCGAGGGAGTATGTATGCCCCTTCCACTGGGCGATGAAGCCTGTGACTCGCTCATCGGGCCATTGTTTTCACTTGAAGAGGTCTGCGATGATGGTCCTCGCGTGGTGGAGCTGAACTGGTATAGGAACTACCAGCGGAGATCCTCCCAACTGGTCACCGATCTGATAGGGAGCTGGATGTACCAGACGAATGTGGGGGCCTCCAATGTCTGCACGAAACATCGGAGCTTGGTGGCTTCTTGCTGGGCCGGAGTCCCCAGCATGGGGCCAAACCTAGAAGAAAAATGGGACAAGTGCTATGGCGGGTCCCCTGTCCTGTTGAAGGGCGAGAAAGTGGGGTTCCCAAAACCCGGGGGTGCGGGTATATCATCCACCCACGCAGGATATAGCTTGCCATCCGGTGGGACTTCCACCTTCCGCGTTTCCAATGCTTCGAGGCGGGCGATGAGTGCCCGTATAAGATCATCCGGTTGGGGGTCCCTATCTTGACGGGGATCCCTAATCAAAAGTGTGTTTTCGGGTTCTTTGACATGGTAGATGGCTTCAGCAGCTCGTGGAGTGACTGGCGGAATGGCCTGTGGGGAGACTGGGGGAACCCGGGCTAGATTCCTCAGATCGCCCCATCGTTCAGGAGGGTTTTGTGAGATGTATTGCGCCCTCTTACTGTGGGCTCCGGCTTCTGCCCTATCTGCAGAAGCAGCATGATCAAGGTTGCCCGGGGGTATCTCGCTGGGGGGAAATTGTTCCGGCCCCTGTTGCCCCGGCTTGGGATTACCGTAGTCGGGTCGCCGTTCTGTATCATGCTCGGCCAGGAGTTTTTCAACTAGCCTCTTCTGTTCAGCAAGTTGTTGGCGTAACGCGGCCTTCTCGGGATCTTCGTCCGTCTTCTGTATAGAGGCGGACGGGCCGGAGTGCTTGATAGTTCCGACGTGCTCCTTACCCTTACCGGAATTTAAACTGAGTACCAACGACTCGGTGGTTACAGGGAGGCCTAGAAGGTTCCTCTTCTGACAGGTAACCCTCCCTGATGGGTCCAACAGTGGCGGTACACCCTCAGGGGGTAAGTCTCCATCGAGAAATTCAAGCTCTTCTTCCTTGTCCACTACGTCAGCCATGTGGACCGCGACCCCTCTTGAGGGAATGACCTCAATGTCGCATAACGAATCGGGCTGCCGTCAGATAGGGCTGAAGAGGAGATAGGCATATTGTCCTGATCCATGGACTTGCACATGGGGGTAGCTTCCCTGATGACTCTGTGGAGTACTTTGAAACTCTGAACGCATTTCCGTAGAAGGGTCCTCTGGTAGCCTGGTGACCCAGGGCGCTGGGCCACAAGGCATGCGGCCAAATCGATTGGGCAGCATTGATCGCCAGTTTATTCAAGGTGCTCTCAACTCCTGGGGTACACCACCTACTCATAACTGAGGTGGATGTGTGTCGCCCATAGGGTTTGGCGGAATCACCCCACTTCCTCTAGGGTATGGGACCGCAGTGCGCAAAAGTTAGGCGCTGCTGTCAGCCAGAACTTCTCCGGGAGGTGACCCACTGCGAGAATGTTCTAGAAGCTCCTGGGCTTGGACTCAGGGTCTCGCCTCGTATTGTCCCACTCGTCAATCGGAGGCAGCTGAGGGACCAGTAGCAGTACCGAGGCGGACCGCTGGGATAGTAAACTTGGCTGTGGAGAATACGGCGAATGAGCTGATTGGATGCTGAATTCCAGGCCAGCCTCTGAAGAGTGAGGTGACCTGACCATGATATCACGATACGATGGGCTGATAGCCACAGATTCTGGCATAGTAATTGTAGTCGCCGGCGATAGGTCATGTCATTTCTCGACCGCCGTTGGTCCCCAAAATAGCTCTTCGTGATCTCTGGTAGAGGTAGAGGGCACTTTTGGTGACAACGGTGGTGATTGCACGGTCGGGACCTGCAAAACTTCCACAATTTCTTCCTCCTGGATGTACCTGCAGAGAGAGGCGGGGATCCGGTGGACATCGCATTCTGGGAGAATGAGGCTTACACGCGTCGTTCCTACCCCAGTCCTTGACACGGAGGAGCAGGGAGAAGGCTCCATCACTGAGTAACATTCCCCTTCAGAATCCGAGAAACGGGCTGGTTTGACCTCCACTCAGTCCTTCCCAGGGCTCTTCTTGTGGGTGTGACGACCCGCTCTCCTGCCCCTAGATGGCTCTTCGGGAAAAGGTTGATTCTTAACATGTAGTCTCTGGGCGGCACTGGCGCCATGGCAGAGAGGTCCCCCGCTTGAGATAGCCGGGGTGGGAGGGGCACCAGGGAAAATGTCGAAGGGTATATGGGGAGGACCTCCATGGATAGCACCCATGTGGGCAGAACCTCTGTTGGAACCGGCAGGAGCATTGGGAGGACCTCCATGGTCAGTGCTGGAAGAGCGAGGATGACCTTCGCTCCTCGAGTTGCCGGGGCGAGGAGGACCTTCGCCAGTTGCAGAGAGGACGTAGGGAGGACCCCCATGTTGGAGAGGGACCGGATGGGTAGTGCCTTCACATCGACGGTCGGGGGCAGGAGGAGTGACTCCATACCCTGTATGGTGGGCGTGGGAGTGGTTTCCACGCCGAGCGTCACTGCCACGGGGCAGGTCTTCCTTCGGGATGGGGGTAGAATGAGGCATACCTCCATTACAAGCTTCAGAGCGGGGAAGGCCCAGGCTCTGTGGAATGGTGGTACGGGGAGGCCCTCCGTAAGGGGTGGCATTACCGCAAATTGGTTCGGGGTGATCACCACTCAGGCCTGCATCCTCGAGAGTCAACCCGACCTACCCATGGGGTGGTTGGAGCCTCGGTCATGGTCGGGTGAAGGAGTGCCCCTACTGAGTGTGTGTAGGGAATCCATGATGCACGTTGGTAGTGGCTCGGGCCATAGTAGCTTTTGACGTCGACACCCCTTAACGAGCGTGCTCAGCTCGGGCCCGACGCTGACGCTGGGTCAGACGAGCTAGCGCAGGTGGTGCAGGGGCATAGCCTACCTGCTCTTCTGGCAAAGCCGGTCGGTGAAGCTGATGCATCCGGATGGGAGCCCATTCCTGGGGCCCCTAGATTGGGACTATGAGCGAGCCGAGCCAGACATCACACGCCTCATCAGCGTAAGGCGAGGAGTCGTCGAGGCGTTCCGGGGACAGGCTCCCGAAACGATTGAACGTTTGGGTGGGGAGCAGGGGCTCCCTGTGCGGCCCTTGAGGGCGGCATTGATGGCGGGGCTTGGATGCCTCCAGGTCCATGTGGGCCATATCCCAAGTTGGGATGACCCCTTCCTCCTCGTACCTGCGTACAAGGTTGTTGATCACCTTTCGCAGGATGATCTCTGACGGGGAGAGGGGACGTGGGTGCCCCGTATTCACGGATGTAGAGGTCGTCGTTGCGGCAGTGGAGCCAGGTGGGGCAGTTGTGCTGGTATTGTCCCCACCCCTGCGTAGGCGAGAAGGCGGTGATCGTGTCTCCATAGCAGCAACCTGGTTCCTGGGAAATGGAGAGATCAACTCATCAGCACTACGAGTAAAAGGATTGACAACCAGTTCCCCATCATCATTCCATCCTCCATGTTAGTAAGAGGGACCCACACAAAAATTTTGAAGAACGGAATGTGCCACGTTCTACTGCCCCAACTTCCGGTGAGTTTCATGCCAGGCCCGCTATTTTCTTGGCGGGTCCCGGCACCAGATATCTGGATCTGGTGACACAGCAATCTACTGGTGTCTCGAACGCTACTAATCTCCACATTGAGGAGAATAATTTAACATAGGGTTCACCAATTCTGTTTCCAACGCTTTCGCCGGGGACACACATCTGTCTGTGGAGGACGCGTTGTTGTTGCCCCGCATTCCCGCTTTCCAAAGGCGGGCGACATTCGCTCCTTATTCAAGGACGTCTCCTCCTTGATTAAAACCGGGATGATGGGATGTCGGTTCTTCCTTCCGTGGATTTTTCCTCGGAACTCGTCTCCTAGTCTAGGTCTCCCTCATAGATTTAATACGTTGTTCGTGAAACTCTTCTTAGTGCCATGTTTCCATGGACGCCGGTTAATTACCCTGCTTCTGTGAGGACATTCCAAAGGGTCCGTTCAGGGCAGCAACCTTCAGTCGGGGGAGTAGTCACGTCGACGCATCAGTAGCGTGTCTGAACACTGGGGAACTGGCGTGTCTGTCTTTTCCCCCTTATCATAGGGCTTCTCGAGGGCGTGGAAGCCCGAGGCATTCCACATCGAGCGTGGGGAATTATATGCCATAGGCATATACCTAATGTTTTCCTCAGCTTCCTATGTTTAACACAGGGTATACCGCAGGTTTAACGTCTAGTGGAGATGTATCGGCCTGATCAGAGCCTTAGCTGGAATGGATCGGATTGAGGAATTTCCCTTGAAGGGATGTCGATATCGTGGCCAGCCCATGGGTGGCTCCCCGAATGTTGTGAAGAGGAGCGGAATGGCATGATCTCGCCGGGATATGGCGGTCCAGGTAAGAATCTGGGAGGATGATGGATGGATGGATGAAGTAGAGGGGGAATGAAATGAGTCCATCGTAAGGGCAACAATAAAGTTCGGCTTGAACCTCGAAGAGACCTCCTACGTATCCCCGTGATAGGGAATCAAAGTCCTTGTAATTCGGGATGGTGCTGGAAGGCCGACGTGACGAAGGAACAGGGGTCCAGGTGGGGATGGGATTGGACCTCGTGAAGGCTTCCTATGTACCATGCCATGGCATGGATCATAGACCTCATAGTTCATAGTGGAATACAGTTTAACGTCATGCAGGTTGGGGTGGACCGATGTGAATGGGGTCGGAACAACCGGGTGATGGGCTTGAACCTCATGGGGGCTTCCAACGTACCGTGCCTTGACATGGATCAAAGAATGCGTAGTTCAGGTGGTGATTTTCGTCAGCAAACCGATGTGAAGGTGAACCCATGGGTCCACTGGTGGTGGGCTTGAACCTCAGGGAGGCTTCCTACATACCATTCCTTGACATGGATCAAAGTTCTCGTAGTTCGGGTGGAAATGGTGGGTGTCGGAGAATCTACGTGAATGAAGGGCCTTGGTCTGATGGGAGATGGGCTTGAACCTCGAGGAGCCTTCCTACGTACCGTGCCTTGACATTGATCAATGTCCACATAGTCCGGGTTGGTCACAACGGCTTTCCGTCGGACTGGAATGAAGTTTAACGTCATGCGGGGTGAGGGTGGAACCTGTCGTAAAGAAATGACTGGTGGGCTTGAACCTTGTGGAGGCTTCCTACGTACCATACCTTGACATGGATCAAAGACCACATAGTTCAAATGGATTTGCAGTTCAGCATCTTTCTGGATGGGGAATACAGTTTAACGTAATGCTGGACGAGATGCTGTCATGTCCAATGCTTACTCTAAGCCCACATGAGTCATGCCCGGTGTGAGAAACAAGAGGTTGTAGAGACCTGATGATCACGTCGTGAAGGGTGCGTCCGTGAGAAAATAAGATGGGCTTACACGTTAGGTGGCCCATGGTGTTGGGACTTACTCTAGTATGGAGGCCCGAAGTGCGGAAAATCGCAGCGGGAGAGGGATTTGGGACCAATGATGGAATGTAAAGACCCGTAAAATTCAAGGGAAATTTTTTTTTTCTTAATTTTTTTTAGAATTTTACAAGAGCGTGGTTTCAGACGGCACCTGATTCCGAGGCCCGGAGTGCCCGGAATTAATTTCTGAAGTTTGGCTCGGGTACGTTCAGTGAACGAACGAGTGGGTTTTTCTAACTTTTGATACGGTGCTCGGAATTGAAATCCGAGGGCACCGATGAACTCGCAGCGCCGATTTTCGCTTAAAGAGACCTTTTCGGGAGTTGCGTTTGTTGCGGGTTGAAAGTTAATTTTTGAGGTTTTTAGTTGAGTTAAATAAAATTTGTGGAGAACGAATTTTATTATAACTTCTTAAAACCTATCAAAGGAGGGTGGAAGTGGGACCCACACCCACTTAACCTCCCTTGGGAGGATTAAGTGTGGTGGGGCCCACACGAACCCCCACCTTTTCAACTCCCCTCTCTCCCTCTTAATGGCTTGATATCTTAACTTCTATTTAATTATACAACTCATGTATATTAAATAAGTGAGTTAATTTTGGAGTTATCCATTTTGAATTTCAAACCTTTGAAATTCTTTTTGTGAATAAAATAAGACTTTGTCTTATTTTGTTGGGTTAGAACTCTTAGCCATCTTGAAGTGGTTGAGAGCTTTTCTTTCTTCTTCAACCTTGTCGAAGAACACAAAGAACGCCGTTCTTCAACGAAGAACTTCTTCGCCGAAGAACACGGTCTTTCCGCGACGCCATATCCGCGACGTGACGTTCTTCTTCCGCATCATCTTTTCCGCGACGAACGCCATCGACAACGACTCTTCCTCCGACGTCAAAGGAATCGACACCGATATTCCACGACTCCGTCAACGTGCGACTATCAAGGTAAGGGTTCTTGAGTTCGTTGTTTCCTTTTTATTTGACTTTCCTCGAGACTTGACGTAGAACGCTCAAGTTCCGACGAAGAACGCCGCTCCGCTCTTCTTCGTCTTCGGTGTCAACGAGAGAGAACACCGCACCTTCCTCGGACAACCTTCGTCGGCGTACAAGGATTCGCCAACGACGTGCCTCTTCGGACGCGCCTCTTCGTCGTTGAATTTGACGAACGACGACCGCGTCGCCGACCTCCACGACGTCGTCTTCCGCGGAACGTAGAACAATCTTCGAACCTTATAACAAGGTAGGGGTTGTTGTTTAATTCTTTAATTATTCCGTTTCTTGCTCGTGGATCGCATGTCTACGTGAGGCTTTGAAATAATTTATTTAAGTGTTATAGTTAACGCGAGGGGGGGGGGGGCGGACCGCACGAACACGGCCGACCCCCCCCCCCTCCATCGTTCTTGTTTAATTCTTATGGTGGAAGCAAAGTGGCGTGGTGCCGTCGCACCACGCGGATTACCGTACGTTTATTTTTTTACGCGGCGCCGTCGCGCCACGCCGGGGTAGAAACTTCAAGAACGCGACGCCGTCGCGCCGCGTTGAAAAGAATCAAAGCACGGCGAAGGGGCGTGGTGCCGTCGCACCGCGCCGGATGACGAACGCCGCGGCCGGTTCCGGGCCACGGCGGGACGAGGAGACCGCGGCCGGTTCCGGGCCGCGGCGGAAGAGAAGACCGGCGGCCGGGCCGCCGGCGTCGGAAGTCGAAGGCGGGACCGGGATTTCCGGTCCCGTTGGTAAAAACCGGCCGGCCAGCTGGCCGGCCGGATGACATAAAACCGGGGGATTAAATCCCCCGGCCGGTTCAACAAAACCCCCCTCTTAATGAGGGGGGCGGTTCCTTGAAGGAGGGGGGGCAGCCGGCCCCCCGGTTGCGCTCCAGCAGGCCCCCCACGTGAGGGGGGGCCGTTTGATACTTAGGCGCGGCATAAAGGCCGCGCCACCTTGAAGAAGCGGGGGCTGAGCCCCCCGCGTGCGGCTCCTCGTGCGGCGCCAGCGCCAGCCGCCGCGGCCCGCCGCCGCGCCGCCGCGCCGCCCCAGGGGGGGGTTGGGCCGGGTCGGCCCGGACCCGGACCCCCCCGTTTCGAACCAGATTTGGTTTTTGGCCCATAACTTGAGCCTCGGACCTCCGAATGACGAACCGTCAGCGGCAACGCGATCCTTGGATCGAGACGGTCGTTTCGGTATATCGCACTCAAGGTTTCGGATTACTTTGAGTTCGGCCGGGTTGATTCGTTCACGAAACCAACCGGGCCTTCGGAGCGGAAACGCTCATATCTTGAGCCACGAACGTCCGATTGACGCGCCGTCAGTCGCGTAGTGTTCCTCTTAGTGAGACGGATCTTTTGGCATACTCCGCCCGAGGTTTGGACGCAGGTGGAGTACGGTCGGGTTGGTTTTTCCTTAAAAACCAACCGGGCCCCGGAGACGAAAATGCCAATAACTCTCAGACCGGGCGTCCGATCGACGCACCGTCTGTTGCGTTGAGTTCCTGTTTACGATACGGAACTTTTGGTATCCTTCGCCCGAGTTTCGGATATAGTTAGTAGTGGCCGGGTTGGATCGCACCCGAAATCCAACCGGGCCCCTGGAACGGGAAAGCTGATATCTTTCAGACAGGACGTCCGTTTGACGAACCGTCAGCGGCGTTGGTGGTTACGTTGAGTAACGGTCCCTTTGAGTATACCCTATGGGAGTTCGGGGTACAGTTGAGTTACGGCCGGGATTGGTTTGCTCACGAAACCAACCGGACCCCTGGGACGAAAAGGCTAATAACTCACAGACCGGGCGTCCGATCGACGCGCCGTCTGTTGCGTTGAGACCCCTGTGACGAGACGGACTTTTGAGATACTTCTTTGCGGGGCTTTGTGATACTTGGAGTATCGACCAGTAGCTCGTGGAGCGGACCCTCCCGGAGACGAGCGTGCAGAGTACGGAGACCGTGTAGCCGGCTGAGACCTGACGACTGCTTGACCGACTCGACTTGGAGTGAGTCGACTAGCCCAGTGGACGGAGCGCCCGGTATTTGGCGGCAGACCCATGGCGGACGGAGCGCCTGGTAGTTGGCAGCAGACCCGCGGTACTCGACAGGAGGAGTACCTCAGTAGGCTATCTGGGTAGCGCCCGGTATTTGGCAGCAGACCCTCAGCGGACGGAGCGCCTGGTAGTTGGCAGCAGACCCGCAGTACTCGACAGGAGGAGTACTTCAGCAGTCTTAGGTTAGTGAGCGGCGGCCTCGGAGTCGTGACAGGACCACTGTACACTCTAGAGACGGAGCTCTTCAGCAGTTACGGTTTCGATAATGAAAATCCTGGTTTGAGCTGAGACTTTCGACCTTGTGTTTACCTCATGATTGAGATGGGTCACTTGCTAACTTTGGTATATGTATGGGCATATACCCGGGTAGTGGTTATCCGTCGTTTTCACAATCCTTGTGTTTCCTCATGATTGAGATGGGTTACTTGATAACTTAGGTATATGTATGGGCATATACCTAAGTAGAGTTTATCTGTTGAGATCTTCTTGTGTTTATCCTTGTTGGTTTTAGTGAGACCTTGAGGGTCTCTGGGTCCCTACTGAGTATCGTTATACTCACCCCTGCACGGGCTATGCCCGCACCTCATTGTGTTGGTTGCAGACGACGGACAGTGCTGACAGAAGCCGAAGGTTCGAGGACTGGACGGTACCTGGAGGTGGACTATACGACGAGGCGGTAACCGGAGGTGGACCACTGGGCGGGACATACTCGGAGCGGATGGTGGGACCCGAGGAGCAGAGGAGCTATCTGTACCCACCCTTCAGGTGGGATTTCCAGTGGACATCTCAGCGTAGCAGCTTTACTTTTCAGTCGTTGTTTTCCCTTTCGAGTTGTACTTTACAGTTGGGCTTGTATTTCCGGCCCCTTTTTACTTTTCAGCTCTTCTTTTTGTACTTAGTGTTTTACTTCCGCTTGTACTCTGTGGTGCTTGTTTTCTTTTATAAAGGCAATGCCTTCCCAGTTATCGGGAATTTACGCCTTTGGTGCTAGTCGCCAGCCCCTGGCCTATGGAAGGCGGGCTTGGGGTAGTCACGGCACGGGCCCCGAGGACGGGTCGTGACAAATTGGTATCAGAGGAGTTCGGTTCTACCGCAGAACTTATAACTCTGATGTTTCTTTCTATGATGCAATAGTGTTGGGAGTACCGAGTGTGGTTTTTAGTTCAGGGAGTCCAGTGTTGGTGCTGGCGGCTGATGTATCCATACACCAGGACCCTGACAACTGATTTCCGACTTCGTGCACGAAAACACTGATTGCGTGTGTGTTTTCAAAGGTTTTTCCCCTTAAAACAGCTCAAACCAGGTCAGTTCACCAGGTATAATCGTTTGATCGTGTTACGTTGTTTCTTTCAGGATGGCCCCACGACGGCAGCCAGCTAGGGTTCCGAGAATCGAACGTGACGACAGCCCACCGAGCGACGAGGCCTCGGTGCAGGGCCCTTTGTCAGCAGTGGCACCGGCGGTAGCTCTACCCGCCGAGCCCCCGATGCTTCCAGCAGCAGCCGCTGACGATGCACGTCGCCTCAGCGCACTGCATGAGTTTCAGCACCAGCGACCGCCCAGGTTTCACGGGGAGACGGATCCCCAGGCTGCAGAGGACTGGCTAGAGGCAGAGGTTCGACCGTGGCGGTCCGCAGGGAGGAGGCGGACGAGGCAGAGGAGCTGTCCGAGCAGCAGGTGGTGGATGACGCTTTGAGGCTCTGCCACCACCACCACCAGGAGGTCCACCCCGACCACAGGGAGTAGGTGAACATGCGAGAGCACAGCTTCAGGCAGCTGAAGCTTACGATCATGGAGCTCTGGGAGCAGGTGGACATGGGAGGAATTAGTGGATACGTCTTTTGTACTTCTAGTTCCATGTTGATGTTGCTTTTGTGTAGCGTCTTGTAATATGAGCTGCAATAATAAAAGACGCATCCTTTGTGATGTTTTCATTCCTGTCCTCTTTTGTGATGTTACTAAGAGGTTCCAGTTGACTGTTGACTTGACCCTCACTTGTGAGACATCTACTGGAGGAGACCCGTTACCACACACCGATGCCGACAGTGTGACTCAACCCTTGGAGGCGAGAGTAACGGTTGGATCTCTTAGTAGTAGCGTCGAGGCCTTACGACGTCATCCTTGGTATGGATTAGTATCATCCATGTTAGGATTGACTGTTTTAGGCAAAGAATGTGGTTCATCCAGGGGATGAGACCAGGTTTCTCTTATCGGCAAAGAAGAAATCTCGCAGCTCTTGTGGGACCAGAGATGGTCCGGGCCACATCAGAGGAGGTCCAGGTCATCCAGGAGCGGATGAGGACAGCACAGAGCCGGCAGAAGTCATTCGCTGACAGGAGGCGGAGGCCACTAGAGTTCGAGGATGGTGACCACGTTTTCTTGCGGGTCTCACCTCGACGTGGTATTCGGAGATTTGGCCGAGGAGGCAAGTTATCTCCGCGCTTCATCGGACCCTTCCAGGTCCTCAGCAGGGTTGGTGAGGTGGCTTATCGCCTGGCTCTACCACCTCAGTTACACCGGGTGCACGACGTCTTCCACGTGTCTCAGCTAAGGAGATACGTGCACGACCCGACGCACATCCCTGACCATGGGGAGCTTGACGTTGACGATGGAGCGACTTTTACGGAGGTCCCGGTGGAGATAGAGGATCGACAGGAGCGGGTCCTACATGGGCGATCGATTCCTCTTGTGCACAACAGATGGAGGCACGGGAATCTCCAGGAGAGAACATGGGAGCGGGAGGCTCAGATGCGTGCTCAGTACCCTCTTTTGTTTCCCTAGTTTTTGATGTATCTTTACGGGGACGTAAAGCCCTGAGGTGGGAGTAATGTAAAGACCCGTAAAATTCAAGGGAATTTTTTTTTCTTAATTTTCTTTAGAATTTTACAAGAGCGCGGTTTCAGACGGCACCTGATTCCGAGGCCCGGAGTGCCCGGAATTAATTTCTGAAGTTTGGCTCGGGTACGTTCAGTGAACGAACGAGCGGGTTTTTCTAACATTTGATACGGTGCTCGGAATTGAAATCTGAGGGCACCGATGAACTCACAGCGCCGATTTTCGCTTAAAGAGACCTTTTCGGGAGTTGCGTTTGTTGCGGGTTGAAAGTTAATTTTTGAGGTTTTTAGTTGAGTTAAATAAAATTTGTGTAGAACAAATTTTATTATAACTTCTTAAAACCTATCAAAGGAGGTTGGAAGTGGGACCCACACCCACTTAACCTCCCTTGGGAGGATTAAGTGTGGTGGGGCCCACACGAACCCCCACCTTTTCAACTCCCCACTATCCCTCTTAATGGCTTGATATCTTAACTTCTATTTAATTATACAACTCATGTATATTAAATAAGTGAGTTAATTTTGGAGTTAGCCATTTTGAATTTCAAACCTTTGAAATTCTTTTTGTGAATAAAATAAGACTTTGTCTTATTTTGTTGGGTTAGAACTCTTATCCATCTTGAAGTGGTTGAGAGCTTTTCTTTCTTCTTCAACCTTGTCGAAGAACACGAAGAACTCCGTTCTTCAACGAAGAACTTCTTCGCCGAAGAACACGGTCTTTCCGCGACGCCATATCCGCGACGTGACGTTCTTCTTCCGCATCATCTTTTCCGCGACGAACACCATCGACAACGACTCTTCCTCCGACGTCAAAGGAATCGACACCAATATTCCACGACTCCGTCAACGTGCGACTATCAAGGTAAGGGTTCTTGAGTTCGTTGTTTCCTTTTTATTTGACTTTCCTCGAGACTTGACGTAGAACGCTCAAGTTCCGACGAAGAACGCCGCTCCGCTCTTCTTCGTCTTCGGTGTCAACGAGAGAGAACACCGCACCTTCCTCGGACAACCTTCGTCGGCGTACAAGGATTCGCCAACGACGTGCCTCTTCGGACGCGCCTCTTCGTCGTTGAATTTGACGAACGACGACCGCGTCGCCCGACCTCCGCGACGTCGTCTTCCGCGGAACGTAGAACAATCTTCGAACCTTATACCAAGGTAGGGGTTGTTGTTTAATTCTTTAATTATTCCGTTTCTTGCTCGTGGATCGCATGTCTACGTGAGGCTTTGAAATAATTTATTTAAGTGTTATAGTTAACGCGAGGGGGGGGGGGGCGGACCGCACGAACACGGCCGAACCCCCCCCCCCCTACATCGTTCTTGTTTAATTCTTGCGGTGGAAGCAAAGTGGCGTGGTGCCGTCGCACCACGCGGATTACCGTACGTTTATTTTTTTACGCGGCGCCGTCGCGCCACGCCGGGGTAGAAACTTCAAGAACGCGACGCCGTCGCGCCGCGTTGAAAAGAATCAAAGCACGGCGAAGGGGCGTGGTGCCGTCGCACCGCGCCGGATGACGAACGCCGCGGCCGGTTCCGGGCCGCGGCGGGACGAGGAGACCGCGGACGGTTCCGGGCCGCGGCGGAAGAGAAGACCGGCGGCCGGGCCGCCGGCGTCGGAAGTCGAAGGCGGGACCAGGATTTCCGGTCCCGTTGGTAAAAACCGGCCGGCCAGCTGGCCGGCCGGATGACATAAAACCGGGGGATTAAATCCCCCGGCCGGTTCAACAAAACCCCCTCTTAATGAGGGGGGGCGGTTCCTTGAAGGAGGGGGGGCAGCCGGCCCCCCGGTTGCGCTCCAGCAGGCCCCCCACGTGAGGGGGGGCCGTTTGATACTTAGGCGCGGCACAAAGGCCGCGCCACCTTGAAGAAGCGGGGGCTGAGCCCCCCGCGTGCGGCTCCTCGTGCGGCGCCAGCGCCAGCCGCCGCGGCCCGCCGCCGCGCCGCCGCGCCGCCGCCGCGCCGCCCCAGGGGGGGGTCGAGCCGGGTCCGCCCGGACCCGGACCCCCCCGTTTCGAACCAGATTTGGTTTTTGGCCCATAACTTGAGCCTCGGACCTCCGAATGACGAACCGTCAGCGGAAACGCGATCCTTGGATCGAGACGGTCGTTTCGGTATATCGCACTCAAGGTTTCGGATTACTTTGAGTTCGGCCGGGTTGGTTCGTTCACGAAACCAACCAGGCCTTCGGAGCGGAAACGCTCATATCTTGAGCCACGAACGTCCGATTGACACGCCGTCAGTCGCGTAGTGTTCCTCTTAGTGAGACGGATCTTTTGGCATACTCCGCCCGAGGTTTGGACGCAGGTGGAGTACGGTCGGGTTGGTTTTGCCTTAAAAACCAACCGGGCCCCGGAGACGAAAATGCCAATAACTCTCAGACCGGGCGTCCGATCGACGCACCGTCTGTTGTGTTGAGTTCCTGTTTACGATACGGAACTTTTGGTATCCTTCGCCCGAGTTTTGGATACAGTTAGTAGTGGCCGGGTTGGATCGCACCCGAAATCCAACCGGGCCCCTGGAACGGGAAAGCTGATATCTTTCAGACAGGACGTCCGTTTGACGAACCGTCAGCGGCGTTGGTGCTTACGTTGAGTAACGGTCCCTTTGAGTATACCCTATGGGAGTTCGGGGTACAGTTGAGTTACGGCCGGGATTGGTTTGCTCACGAAACCAACCGGGCCCCTGGGACGAAAAGGCTAATAACTCACAGACCGGGCGTCCGATCGACGCGCCGTCTGTTGCGTTGAGACCCCTGTGACGAGACGGACTTTTGAGATACTTCTTTGCGGGGCTTTGTGATACTTGGAGTATCGACCAGTAGCTCGTGGAGCGGACCCTCCCGGAGACGAGCGTGCAGAGTACGGAGACGTGTAGCCGGCTGAGACCTGACGACTGCTTGACCGACTCGACTTGGAGTGAGTCGACTAGCCCAGTGGACGGAGCGCCCGGTATTTTGCGGCAGACCCACGGCGGACGGAGCGCCTGGTAGTTGGCAGCAGACCCGCGGTACTCGACAGGAGGAGTACCTCAGTAGGCTATCTGGGTAGCGCCCGGTATTTGGCAGCAGACCCTCAGCGGACGGAGCGCCTGGTAGTTGGCAGCAGACCCGCAGTACTCGACAGGAGGAGTACTTCAGCAGTCTTAGGTTACTGAGCGGCGGTCTCGGAGTCGTGACAGGACCACTGTACACTCTAGAGACGGAGCTCTTCAGCAGTTACAGTTTCGATAATGAAAATCCTGGTTTGAGCTGAGACTTTCGACCTTGTGTTTACCTCATGATTGAGATGGGTCACTTGCTAACTTTGGTATATGTATGGGCATATACCCGGGTAGTGGTTATCCGTCGTTTTCACAATCCTTGTGTTTCCTCATGATTGAGATGGGTTACATGATAACTTAGGTATATGTATGGGCATATACCTAAGTAGAGTTTATCTGTTGAGATCTTCTTGTGTTTATCCTTGTTGGTTTTAGTGAGACCTTGAGGGTCTCGGGGTCCCTACTGAGTATCGTTATACTCACCCCTGTTCGGGCTATGCCCGCACCTCGTTGTGTTGGTTGCAGACGACGGACAGTGCTGACAGAAGCCGAAGGTTCGAGGACTGGACGGTACCTGGAGGTGGACTATACGACGAGGCGGTAACCGGAGGTGGACCACTGCGCGGGACATACTCGGAGCGGATGGCGGGACCCGAGGAGCAGAGGAGCTATCTGTACCCACCCTTCAGGTGGGATTTCCAGTGGACATCTCAGCGTAGCAGCTTTACTTTTCAGTCGCTGTTTTCCCTTTCGAGTTGTACTTTACAGTTGGGCTTGTATTTCCGGCCCCTTTTTACTTTTCAGCTCTTCTTTTTGTACTTAGTGTTTTACTTCCGCTTGTACTCTGTGGTGCTTGTTTTCTTTTATAAAGGCAATGCCTTCCCAGTTATCGGGATTTTACGCCTTTGGTGCTAGTCGCCAGCCCCTGGCCTATGGAAGGCGGGCTTGGGGTAGTCACGGCACGGGCCCCGAGGACGGGTCGTGACATGGAAGGTTCCTCGTTCCCTATCGCGCCCTCCACTGACCTTGGCAGTGGGGAATTACGGAGGTGTACGGGTGATTCCTTCTGCAAGAGGGGCTACGGGGATTTCACCAAGGTGTTTTCCCTTCTCCCATGGACATACGCCGCTCCGATAGGGAGGATATCATCCCCTGTGGAGGGGGTGATTCCATTCCTGTGGAGACGAGTGGCATAAAGAATATATCAGACGGGGGGACACTGCGTTCGAGGTGTGGGGTCGGATCACAGTTTAACGTCATGTGTTGAGGACGAGGTGCTTGGCAGTTTAACATCATGCATCTTGTACAAGGTGGGTTCACTCTGCTCCCCTAGGACTTACATGACCGGCACCCTCTACTTCTTGGGGGAGGGAAGGTACCAGTAAGGTCGTGGTAAAGGGGGGTCGCAGAAAAAACCATCGAGGGGTCCACGTTAGCGTGGCTATGAGAAGAAGCAATAGACATTAGCATTCCTATACGAAGAAGCATTCGGAGAAGCAACGCTACGAGTGGTTTTGTCCACGGGAATTTGAAATCACATCGTGCAAACCTGGAGGGTCACATGGGAAGAGGACTTTCCAAGCACAGGAGTGTGCTTTGCGAAGTGGGGTTCCTTGGACTTAGCATGGGGCAGAGGTGTGAATGGGAGGTGCTTCACGGAGTGGAATAGTATTCACGGAGCACTGCTTCGCAAAGCAGAGGTGCCTCACGAAGAAAGGTGCTGCGAAGCAGTGTGCTTCGTGATATGCAGCGACCCTGCCCTGTCATGGGGATCACTAGTACAGGATGGGTGTTTTGCGAAGCATAAACACTCCACGGCTACCAGGGGTTCCCTTGGGAATCCCCCTCCTTCGCGAATGCCCTTGGGCTTCGTGAAGGGAATCCCTCTCGGAAGAGGGGCTCAAAACGAGATAAGGTGAAGGAATGTTGTGAAGGAAAAATACCTCACGGAGCTCATGATTACCGGGGTGAAGGGTGCTTCACGATTCGAGAGTTGAGATGCCGAAAGGTCGGATTTTCCGTCGTCTGGACTCAGGGGGAACCCATTATTTATAGGAAAGGGGCGCCGCGAAGCAGAACTCATGCGACGTGAAGGGGTGGAGGGTGCTTCACGGCGGGCTCGCGAACGTCAGGCTGTTCGCGGAGCGTTACAACATCATGTGCTTCACGGCAGGCTCACAAACGTCAGGCCGTTCGCAAAGCGTTACCACCTCCTGTGCTTTGCGGGGCCGTGATGCTCGGGGGAGCTTCGCGTTGGAGCTTTGCGAGGCAGCGTGCGGGGCTTCTTTTTCATCCCTTCTTTCTGTTCAATATTTTGGCGCCAACAGTATTATTTATTTATATTAAATCTAATTAATTACATTTAAATCATATTAATACTAGTTTTTTGTATAAATTTAATTTTAGTCTTAAAAATACATTTTTGTGAACCCTATTTTAAAGCACATAATGTTTTTCAATTTTAATTATTTAAAATAACCCATAAAAGGAAATGATATAATTAAAATTTATATATTATATTTCTATAAATATTATATAAAATTCATTTAATTATGATTACTTGTCATATAGTTATTATAAGTTCATCCTATTCTTGAAAAATACATTTCTTGAAAAACATTTTTTTCAACACGTATGTGAGTTTACTTTTAAATTAAAATATAACACTTATATGAGTTAAATTTTAAAAAATAGATTAAATATTATTAATCATAATAATTTATAGCATAAAATAAGTTCAAATTAATATTTGACAAAATTTAATAGTTAAAAGAATAAAAATTAATTGTTGTGGTTAATGTAAAAACGGGTTTACCGGGGGCTCAACTAAACAGATAAGGATTACAAATGATCAAAAAAATGTCTAATTAAAAATTTATAGTCATATTTAGTTATTATATATTCTAATTTTTCAAAATTAACTATTTTTTATCCTTGTGGTATTTGAAAAATTTGGGTGAAATTCTTTCTATCAAAAAATTTCAAGTGTGTCATCTCCCCCACATATAAAAGGACACCCCCTCTCTACCTCTCTTTGCACTTTAAAAACCCATTGTTTATACCAATAACATAAAATATAAATTCCATAATTCTCTCTCAATCATAATATAAAATTAAATTTTATCATAAAGGAAAATTAGAAAGGATTAGGTATAATTCTAAAGAGGTGGCCCAAAGAAGAGGTAACATTATTAACCAAGAATTTTCTTTTATTTCTTCTTCCAACCCATTAAAATATTATTAAATAGTTATGGTATAATAACTTTAGTATATTTAATATAATTATATATTCTTAAGTAAATTTAATTACCTAAAAATGTCTCCTCCTCCATCAAATGGAGAATGTTGTTGATCGTGTGTATGATAGACTACCTCCTTGCGAATCGACGTAATTCATTTTCCATCACAAACATTAAAGATTGGATACACTAATGTATTTAAAATATCTATATTATATTTACAAAATTATTATATTTTGGAATTATGATATCACATATATCATCTTACTTTCTATTTTTTGGGGATATGATAACATTGCTCTTGTGTACAGTGGACTACCACCTCGTGAAGCGATGTGAATATTTTTTCTCATATAATTTACATGGAAGGTAGTAAGGATAAAGTTAATGAATATATGTGATATTTATGACGAAACAATATTTATATAAATATAATATCACATCTAACTTCTTTCCATCCAATCCATTTTAAAACAATAACATCGCTCATGCATATCTGTGAACAATCACCACTACGTAGAGATGTGAAATGTTTTTCATTTTATTTTTACATGGATGGTAATAAGGAGAGATTTTATTATTAAAATATATATATATATATATAATTACAGTTATTATGGAAATGTTACTTAATTTTTATTTTCCTTTCGTTCAATCTGTTGAGAAAATAGAAACATTGTTCATGTGTTTGTACAACCTACCGTCTCCATGAAGTGTGTAATATTTTCTACCATTAAATTTTATGGATTTCTAAAAATAAATATATAATTAATATATATGATATTTATATCATGTTTTAATTTTTTTAGGTCTTCATGTTCAATATAAAAGGACAGGAAATAAAATATCAAAACATACATGAAAAACGAAGCAATTAATACCCAAAATATGATTTTAATATAGAATTGTTAATAAAAGGGAAATAAACGGTAATAATTAAATAATTTATGGTATTATATTGGTAATAATGGTTATATAATAAATTTATAGTAATCCTATATTAATTATACAGGAGGTTTGAACACGTACAAAGAAAATCAAACATGAGCCAAGAGATTTTGTCTCAATTTCCTTTCATTGAGACATATTTTAAGTTATGCACCAAATTTATTTTCTATGGTTTATAAAATGACCCTTTTAAATGTTATATAATTAAAAATTAATAATTCATGGTATTTTATTTTTTATATGAATTTCTTCATTCAAGGGGATTTTCATTAAATGTTGCCCTATGGTAAAGTGTTTAATAACTAAATTCATTTTTCATCGGGATATATTATTTCTTTATTGTATTTAATGTGATAAGATTATCTGTGTAATGAATTTTGATTATATTATTATTTTTCAACTTGTTTTTTGTGGATTTAAATTTTATTCACATAATAAATTAATTTTTTAATTCTCATTTCATCATTATGGTCATTATAATGGATTTCTAGTGTCTCTTTTATTTACGGGAGACATATTCCATATTCGCCACTTATTTATGTTATGTAGTGTATATATTTTTAATTTTACATTATATATCATTAATATACATATTTTTAGGGTATTTAATGTTTCATTTTATTCTATTGTTTAATGGTTCCAATGATTCAAATGTTACTAATGTTTTAATGGGTTCCTTAACACAATTTTCAATCATTGGATTATATGCATACTACATTGAATATGAAAATATTCTATGTAAAATGATCTTTTATTAATTTATTAACTATTTAAAAGTTTATTTTTTTGGATATACATTTGTTACACCTCATCACTTCATTGATTAACTCTCACCTCAATGATAAAAACTTTTAAGGGTTTCATCTCAAAACTTCATTCCTTGAGACACATGTACTTTTATGCGCCTAAATTATTTTAAATGGTGTATATATTGAACCATTTCATATAATATAATTAATTAATCATAATTCATGATATTTTAATTTACAATTCATCAACTTCATTCATGAGTGTTTTGATTCCACTGTTACCAAGGTAGTAAGAGTTTATGTTTAAATCTCATCCTAATCTAAATTATTTATGTTTGAAATTTATAATATAAGAAATTATTTGATAGTTTTATACTAAAACCATAAATTATATTCTAATCTAGTTATTTATAAACCTTTCATGTAATACCACCATTTCCCCTTATTGGTACTTAAAATGAGTGAGAATGTTTTGAAGGAAATTCGACGTCATTTCTATCATTGGTCGAAAACCACTTCTCTTCCATGTTCATGTTTTCATTCAAATGTTTTCATAAACATTTTAATATTATTATATGACTATTTAAAGTCAATTTTAACAATATTTATATTTCTTACAAAATTGTTTAAAAATAATTGTCCTATCATTTGCAAAAAAATGTACTTCTTGACTTTTTATCGAACGTATGAAATGAATCGTTGTTTTAAAATGCACAACATGAATGATATTTTACACCACAATGAAAATTATTTTCATTGAATATTCATTTATAATATTCAATGTCTATTTCTAAAGAAACTTATTTTCATAATATTTTGTGATTTTTTAGTTTTTCAAATGTTATTTTCAATGTTGAAAGGTTATTTTACTCAAGAACATTTTTAATATTTTTAAAAATATTTTCATCAAAAACAATAACATTTGAAATAATGGATTTCCTCTAATGTCTGTATATATGTCTCTTAAATATAAATCTAGATCATTAACCCTTCCTTTTTCTGGGGTAATAATTTCCTTATAATTATTTTTCAAATGTATTAATTATGAAATTTCCTTTGATTATTATATGAAGTATGATTTTTCAACCCTTTTTATTTCCATTGATAATTATAATGTTTATGCCTTATGATTTATTCCTCATATGGCATGAATATAAATTTACATGTAATGAATATGATGGGTGGGCCCAGAATTATATATTTCTCTAATTCATTGGGTAATGTTTTACTCTAATGACACATCATGTATGTGATTACGAACTTAACATAATATATTATTGGGACTTTGTACACCATGTAATGTTGTCTTGATAGTTAATGATGACTTATGTTTATGTTTTTTTTATGTTTCTTCGACATATCCTCTGATGGCATGATATTATGATTCCATGATCTTAAAATTCCATGATCCAATGATACCATGTTCTTTATGTTATGATTTCATGTGATTACTCATGAGCCCTATATTTTATGATATAATGTCATATATTTGAATCATATGTTATGTATACTTATAATGTTTATTCCTTTACTGGGATTTTATCTCACCCTTTTTATGTATTCCTTAGTTTATCCCATATAGTTTTAGGATATCAAATGAATTTTAGAATCTCACTATAGATAATAAATTAAGGATTCAATGTTTTAGTTTTTTTATGTACTAAGAACCTAGTTTTCCGAATACACTAGGAAGTTATGATCCTGGTGTAGTATTAAGGGATATTTATGTTAAAAACTAATTTAATAATATGTGTAAAAGGATTGGGTCACTATAAACCCCCTTAAATTTAATGATGATTAATTTAGGAATGAAATGGAATGAATACGTGTTTATATTTCTAAAAGTTCTTTCATAAATACAAATTGAGATCCGATATCTTTTTACAGATATACTAGTTGGGTGCATAAAATGAAACCCCACATAAAAATATATGTAATACTTATAATAATATTGACCTATTATACAATAAAATCAAAAGTAAAATGATCTCTAATATTTTTATGTATTGGGATGGGCTAGGGATGAAATGATTCTACATAGGGATGAGAAAAACATTGAAATTATAATAGAACAATTATTCCTTACATATGACTATTGTTACATATATTCATGGTAAACACAACCCAAAGAGATGAATATACCATGTAAAAAAAGCATCCCCACTCTATTTTCCATCCTTAGGAAGGATGATATGTACACAATACAAATAATATGGACCACCGATTCTATTAAAAGATAAACATGATTCTCTGGATGTCTCCCGACAATTTACTGATTAATATAATATATTTACTCCTACAACCAATTATTTTTTCACAAATACTCAACCAAATAGAAAAGGTTTTAATGTATGACTCATTGGATAGATTTTTTCACCACTTAGATTAGAAATTGTTAAAAAATTGGTAATCGAACAAAAAAATAAAAATACTTTTTTAAAACATTGCATTAATGATTCAAAAACACCATGAAATAGAGTTTTCAAAAATAGGCTTTATGAATTTTTCTAATTTTAGGTTCCTAAAAATACTGTTAACAATATTGAACAACACCTCAAATAAATGGTGAATTTGATAATATTTTCTAGGAAAAGACATAACATAATTGGGAATACCTCAAGTTTCCATTTAATTTGTATATTTGTTTGTTGGTTGAGCCTGGAGACCCTTCAAAGGAGTCTATTTGGAGCATCATCTTTTTGTTTAAACACTTCTATTTTTTTAGATGACCTAGTTGGACACAACCCTAATTGGATTTTAGTGATTTTTAATATTAAAGACTCTTATAGCCTAAATTACTGCATTGATGACCCAACAAGGTTTTAATTTTAATATAGTATGATTATTAGAAAAGGGATGACCTAGTAATACCATAAAACATTTAACCAGACTCATTATACTTCATATTTTCTAAACTATAATTCCCTTTACCACATCATAGTATAGAGTTAACATCAATTACCTCATGCACTTCGACCATGATTTCCTCTACTCTAATAACATGATTACGTACCTCTATATTGTATATTAATAAGAGTAACCTTCATCTAAAGATCAAGATGAAGACCTCTTTCAAAATAATGAGATATTTGAGTGTCATATGAGGCTAGGTGATGTAAGTATGGTATTAAATTAAAAAAGCTACGGATGAAATCTAATATAGACTGATTGTTATATCCAAAGAAATAAAATTCAATTTCCCTTGATATAATTACATTTTCATGTATGAATTATTGAATTTAAAACATCATCAAATATTCCAATGATTAGTCCTTTTGTTTATTTTAAATAATGGAATTCCACCATTCCCAGTGTGGAGCATTGAGAATAAATATGAATAACATTAAATGAAGAGACACTGTAATTTCAAGTAATTTGATGATATTATCAACATTTTATATCCATTCATATACTTCATAGGAATTTTGTTTTTCATGGAAGATAATAGGAATAAAATTTTACAAGTATTGAACCATGTATTTTGGTTGAGTTGGGCATAGAAAAACACTATTCTTTATTGATAAATTAGTAGGAAATATTAGATCAAATAGACATTGATCAATGAGATATTTAACTTATGGAGAACCACTCTCAACTCCCTCATGATAATCCAATGGGAATTGGTATGAAAATACATTAAAATAAAACTAATCATGAAATATATTCAATACACACCTCAAAATTTGGAATTTAATGAAGAAATATTTAAAAAATTGAATCAATACCAAAACACCATGGAAATCACATACATACTATAATAATATCCTCCATTTATTATCACAATATAAGACATAAATAAAACCCATATTCAAAGTCATAAATAACATAATAAACCCCCCCCCCCTTTTAATTAAATCAATTTAATAAGGAATACATGAAATTACATTTATGAAACAATCCTAATTTTTTAAACATGTTTTATAACATACAAGAAAACATATTTGAATATTTAAATGATAACCTAAAATTTTTTATAAACCCCCCTCTATATAGCTACCATAAAATTTTATAATAATTTATATTAATTTGTAAAATTTAAAATCCCACATTAGAAATTTATTTTAGATTCAAAATATTTAATTTATATTAATGACACTTTATAAAACTCCATAAAGAATTTCTAAAACATTTTAAAAAACTATTTTATAAAATTAGTAGATAAAAATTATAATACAACCTTAACTTTATCATTTGAAACATTAGATAATACCTCTTGATAATTTTGAAATATATCCTTTGAAAATAACCAAAAATGGTTAAATCATAAGATACAAATCCTAGATGATTAAAAAATTCATGGAAATTCATTAAAAATTAATATTATTAAATTATAAATTCAATTTTAAATAATTAGGAATGAAAATATTAGAAATATTGAAAATTAAAAACTCTAAATGGTTTGCACTCATGAACTTGTAAAATATATTACAATCATGTGAAGATTAATGGAAGTTATCCATAATTGATTACATAGTCTATGTATAGTTTTCGAAATCATTCAAATTAATTGTGTGATTCTTGATCCCTTCCCATTTTTCACAATCACTCTTTGATTTTATAATAATAACTCATAAAAATTCCATGAGAAACACAAATATACAAATAAATATTAAATTTATTTAATATAATTGGGAATAATTTTCAATTTTAAGACACATGCATCTTGACTAACCCTAGTAAATCAATGATCAATACCAATAGTATTGGACAAAAACTTACTCATACTCATATCTTCAGCATTGATGATCATATACCCTTATTAACCTTAATTCCCAAATTATGTATAAAAAATTGAGCTTTGATATCATTTTATAATGAAACAACCTAGGTTAACCTACCACATCACTCGAGATGTCCAATCACAAGGACTAAGGTTCATTACTGATCATCACGGGCTAGAAACTAGTTTCATGGAAACAAGATATGCAGTATTGGGAATGATTTCACCTAATAAGAAACCGAAAAAATGAAGGCCACCACTTGGAGGTCCAATATTACAACTCCATAATCTTGAGAATCATACAATTTGAATCAACACTTACAAAAATAAAAAACAACCAAATAGGACATAAAATAAAATAAACTCAATATGTAAAATAACTAGTCAATTATCCCAACTATAAAGAGCCAAACTATAGTTCAAATTAAAACACCTAATTAAAAATGTAACAAATAAAAGATAATATAATTGACGGCTGAAGTAAAATGGTACATGATATAAAATAAAAGAATAATTTAGTGATATCTATAAGGATTTCCCAAATCACCCATATCTATGTGTTAATTGATTGGTATACACTTTTTACCATAAAAAACTAGAAATCAATGCTACAGACTACCACCTATATCTAAGAAGAACCTGTATCAAAATTTCATCATAGATCATCAATATTTCATACACACATTGGATGTGTATATAGAGTGCAAGCAACAAATACAAATAGGTAACATCCCCATGCAGTATACTCAACCATTAAACAAATAAATCCATTTTATGATAGTTTCAAATTAAACATGGAAGCATGTATTTTAAATTTATAATAAAATAAATAATATAAGGCCTTTATTTAAATCATTCCATTCCCAATAATACTTAATCTTTCTATATTAGAATAAAAAACACATTGAAATTTAATAAGAATATTTTAATTTAATATATGAGAAAAATCAATCATTATTTTTTTTTAAATATCTATGTTTATATAAACATTGAATACGGTTCCTGATTTGATAAATATAATAAATCCTTTCACAAAATATTTAACAAAATAAGAGTAATACTTTATGGAAAAATATTTATATCCAGAAAAATATATCAACACAATAGATAACAACTTACTTTTAAAACATTGGCCACTACTCTATTAAATAACTCTTTACTTTAAAAAGAAAGTATACTCCTTTTGAAACTATAAAAAAATATACTCTACCAAATATAACCAAAGTAAGAACTAATAAGTAGTGAATATAAACAAAGTATCCAAAATATGTAATCATATCTCAATAATCATGAAGAAATCAAATCACAACTATTATGTTGGAACCTAATAGTCCTAAATAAAATCTAGACAAAAACACTACTAGAATCCATCTAATTAGAATGAATTATGTGATCCAACTTTCTAAACTCTCAAAATCATCCTCATAGAATGGTTGAGATGAAATATTTATTACGAATAGAATAATCTAAACATTGGGCCCACTATATTTAACCTCATCATAGCTTGTGAAGTACTCATTGCAATATTTTACACCTATCCATCCAAGGATTCCCTTGACATTTATATGCAGGTGAGAAATAAATAATAAATTCAAAAAATATAAAAAGATAAATAATTTATCAAAAATAAATAAATATCATCCTCACCACTATTCATACATTATAAAATCACCTCCTTTTGGTATCGATATTAACAACATAACAAATATGAATATCTTTAACCTATCCATCTAACTTAAATTTCTTATAAATTTTTCATTTATATGTGAATAATGGAATGGGGATCACTTCAAGGGAATAAAATAATTTAAATCAATACATATTTAAAATATAACCTACAAGGAATAAAACATTGAAAGACATAATAAAAAATAAGAAATTATTCCTTTTAAAAAACAACCAAAACATTTCTAAATCATCAAAATAATTCCACACAGGGATATTTTGAAAATATAGTAAGTCAATTCTAAAATAGCATAATGCTTCCTCAATCATTAAAAAACATAGTAAAAACATGATGTTAAATCATTACGATTCACAATAAATCATTTAAAAAAACATTGATTAATTCATAAAAATACATTACTTTAATTTTAACCAGCACTTTGTGTTCATAGTCTACATAAAAACACATTATTAATAATTAAGAATAGGAGTTTATCATATTAAAAGGAAAAAATAAAGGTAAAACCAAGAATATTTGTCCAAAAATCAAGGAATATATTTAATATAAATTTTATAAAATTGAAAACATGTATTAGAATTACTAAATCAGCCATGATCTAACGTTTAAAGATAAATTCATGGAGAAAACTACCATATCCAATGTAAGTGGAGTGAGGAATTCATATTCTACTGTAATGAATCAAGATAATACATTAAATATTTTACATTTGGTGCCTTGGAACCACCTAACATTTCAATTTTATTACCATAATATTAATAAATCTCTTATTACACGATGATTGTTATTTTTTTATAAAAATAAAGGGATAATGTATTAGATTGTTTGCCTCATATAACTGTTATATTAGTTTTACACTATAATAATAACCTAGAAATGATATAAAATTATTCATTAACCTATGTCCTATATCCTAGATAATATCAGTTTGATGGGACAGAAATTATGTTTGAATATTAGGTGTGGGAGTCTCATAATACATTGAGACTTATTCTCATGAAGTTCATTCTTAGTAATAACCAAGAAGGTAGGTAATAAGGATAAACCCGCTATTAAATTTACTCATTTTCTATTTATCATTTTATACTTTTACCTATGGACATACATATTTTTCTTTAGAGTTGATATTATTATTAATGTATATCATGAATCACATAATTTGATGTATGGATGAAGATTATTATAAAATATCATTATGGTGAGGTAAAATATGTTATGTGAATCATAAATTATATGAAATTAATTAAATAAACCATGAAAGGGTTTATACTTTATGAGTTAATGGAATAAGATATCCCTAGACCTTTGGTAGAAATGTAACTATTTGATTATATCCATGGACATGGTAGTTTATAGATGAGTTCATTTCAGAAAGTAAAATAATGAAAAATCAAGACTATAAGGTGATGAAACAAGTATGAATCCTATAAGATAATATATAAAGACTAAGTGATTATCTTTTAAAACATTATTTATTTGGAAGGTTTTTTATTACAACATTACTTTCGTTCTCTATGGATGATTTAACATGTTTCCACATATTGATCTTGTGTTTTAGGAAAGTTCACTTAATGATTATAAGAAAGAGTCCTAGAGGGAAAAAATTATGTGTATCCAAAATATCATTAAATTATATTTAATTTAATATTAATATTAAATATTATTCATAACTTGTTTAATATTAATTATTAATTTATCATTGACCACAAAAATTTGATAACAATACATTAGAGTTCAGAATATGTGAGTTTAATTTCATCACTTTTTTATTATTCAAAAGTTAATAAAAATAATTATTATTAACTAGTTGGTCATTACATGTAAGGATATCCAGGGGAGGGTATCAGATACTATGGTAGTTTTCTTAACCTCTCCTCCTACCACACATACTTGTTTTAGTAGTAAAGACATCCTTTAAATTGTACTGTGTCCTGAAGCACTTGCATCCACATTAAACATGGGACAATCCGCATGTAAGGTTACTAACACAAATTACTTTACTACCATTGGAACTCCTGAAATTAATATGGAGTAATCTCAAATTCTAATTAGAGACCAGAATACTCAGGCCTTCTAGGATCATGCTCCATTAACTCGAAAAAACAGAGGTTTGATGTACAACACTTCATCAGATGAAGATCATAATCCTTGAAAATGGACCAAGATACGGAGGAGAGTATAAAATATGTATTAAAAAGGGATCCCTATAGATTATGGGTAGCTATGGGTGGGGGAAGCATAATATGATCCTTCTCTCACAATATAATTTTTTGGATAAATCTATTACCCTAAAATAGCTTTGTTTGAGTGATGTTTATCTGTATTCAAGAGGAAGGAAGTTTTCTATTTTGGACCCCATATCCTCTTTATTATTTTTATTACTTTATAATAAATGTAAAAAATGATATCACTCCTATGCTCAACCAAATTTGAACATTTATTTATTTATATAAATATTTTATTTTTCAGGGTTTAGTAAATCTCAAGGAGGATTGATGGATGAAGTTAAGAGCCCAACATGGATGATATATTTATTCATGAGTTTAGTGCATGTCATATGATATAATAATAAATATATTATTATTATTTTATAAAGATATTACTTAGAATAAACAATTTGATAAAGGGAACTTGTGAAATTATTAATTGTTTAATCTTAGTATAATATCCCAATTATATCATTTTAGAGTGAAGAGAGTTATTGTGACAAATGATGAGAATATAGATATTAACTGAATCCATATAGAAAATAACTCACCCATACATCTCAATAATATTATAGAATAAGTAAAACCAATCACTAAAATCAATAATGAATGAGGAAGTACCACGTTGCATCTCAAGAATATTATAGAACAAGAGACACCAATCACTAAAATCAATAATGAATGATGTAGTACCAAGATCATCAATTCTTGAACCTATAATACTAACAGTGTTTTTTGGAGATTCATAGAGCAAGCATGGATACAAGTAGAGGAATCAAAATTTGGATTCTCCACTATAATGAAAACATTACAAGAGTTGCATCAAAATTGACTATAATGAATAATCAAATTAGATGTAATTATTATTTTAAATTAATTATTAATTAAATGTGAATTATCCTATATAGTAGATTATATGGTTTCCATAGTTATGTTACTGAAATATTTTATTCTAAAAAATGATAAACTAGTTTTTGAATCAACACACCACTTTCACTATTACACAAAACATTTATGTGGCATAAAAGTAGTCACATTATAATTTATAAATATTTATTATTTTTTTGACCAATTTTTTGTTTGTTCGTTGGATTTTTTACACCTTTTTCATTATTTAATCCAAAATTCAAGATAACACATCCATAAAAATATATATAATCTAGGACATTCCAGGAATAGAGGAATAACTCTCAAAGATCCCATTTGAAAGTTCCATGTTTTTGAGATGCATGGCACAAATATATGACAAATAATAGTGAATTAAATACCATATACCCATGATCAACCACTCAAGGTTTGGGATATGAATATTAGTACACACCATGTAGATCAGTACATGAAATCTATACACCTTGTATATTGATCATTAGGATGAAACAAAACTTGATAGGGTGTATATGGTGTGTAATTGATATACATATTGTGTAATCCCACATCACATTGACTCCAAATAAATCATGAAATGTAATGTGGTTAAAGAACATAGTTTCATTACACATTTCATACCAATTATTAACTGAGAGACACATCTTGACCCGAAGTACACAACATATATCTAGACTCACACACATTGTAACATATGATAACCCATGAGAGATATATGCCAATACATTAGGCATACTTCTTGGGTGACTAAAAATGGATTACATTGTATGTAACTAGTTGTAGATGCCATGTAATGTGATCTAACGCAGACAAGGCACACACTAAGACTTGCATATTGTGTGAGTCAACACATGGATAATTAAAATAAACACCAAAATACATGACACGTTATTGGTTTTACATGTTGTGTAACATGTGTAATTTTTACCAGGTATAGGAAGACTAAATTTTTGCAAGGGATGTGGATATAAATGTTTAATAATTAGTATATGTGTAATTATGAAACTGCATGACATGTAGAGTCATCATACATGTTGTGTACTTTAAATTCATTTCTAGCAGCACATGATACATATATTTATGACGTTTTATGTGGTAATACATGCCACAAAGACTACTTGGTGTGACCAATGGAACAACATTCCATGTATATTCCAACATTCCAAGTGGGAATAAAACCCATGTAAGTATATAATATAAGAAAAGAAGTGTACACTAATCAAGAACAGACAATGAAATGATTAAACTACAAAATGTTTTTAATTGATAAAAAATGGTAAACGATATGCCTCCTACAGTACATTAAGGGTATATATCAAATTATAGTAATGAATTTAAACTAACCAAGAGGCAACATGCCATGTGATATCATTAGTATGTTCCATGTACTTATCAATTTTAAATTAAAATTGAATTTATTTTAAATAATAATATGATGAGAATCTCTATGACTATTTTTATAGATTATAAAGGCACAAAAATAGTTGATTAATTAGAATATTAATTTATTAATTCAAGAAAAATAATCTTAATCAGAATTAATTGAATTAAATTATAAAAATTTTAAATTCATAATCATTGAATGTTGTGATTGATAATGATCTTGAATTATATATGTATCTATTTGATTAGTTCAAATTAATTATTTATTTTATGATATTTTATAAGATATTTTATTATAAAATTAATTATGATGATCTATTCATAATCCCTTCCTCCATTATTATATATAGTATTGCATGTACAAGTTTTATTTTATATAACCCTAAACCCCCAGTACCCTCACCTTTGACTGAGTAAACATATGTAATGAATGTAGCTCATAATGAGTGGATATGGTTCAAGACCCTAGCCATGGTGAATTCAACCAAGGAGATACATAGTTTAATGGTGGAATACTATAACTCTAGCTCAGAGTCAACTAAATGAGTTATTTCCCATTGGGTCTAGGTTTTTTTATATCGACTTGATAAAAAAACCATTAGATAAAATATCATGATAATATAACAAATTTATTTCATTTGAAAGTTAATTTTTATTTTTTTATTTATATTATTAATGGTTTATTTTGATGCTTAAATGTGATCACCTAAAGTAAATAAAATAATAAGCATGATTATATGATATAAAATAATGTTATAATGTGAAAATTATTTTATCAAAAAAAAATAAATTAATAATATAAAATATATATAAGATTAAAAATCAAGAGAAGAATAAAAGAAATAATATTTATTTGTTAGTTAAAAAAAATAAATCAAAGAAAATATAAATTTAGATAACACCTTCAATCACTTGAGTTAGAATGAAACCATAGATCAAAGTATTAGTCTATCACTTCTCAAGATACTTCACTTATCAAGGATTTATAATAAAAGTCTTTGGATGAATTAAATAGTTCAGAATCGAAAGTAGTTTCCCTCACAAGACATGGTGTTACTTAGAGGGAAGAATTAATGAAATATGATTATTGGTTTTTTTTGGATAGGGGATTCTATTGAATAAGATCTAGTAACTATGCATTATTGTATTTGGAAGGAAACGACTTACTAATACCATTGAACATTGGGATAAGGACACTGTGTGGGTTTTTTAAAGGGGAATATGAATCCTAAATACTATAATGTCAAAGTTATAGGATATTATAAATAAATTTATAGGGATATTGGGATTTAAAAAAATAGTGGAAGATTAATAATATTAATTTATTGTATCATAACTAGTAATCATGATAATGTACTAAAATATGACTATATTTATTATCGAAAAGTGGAAATACTTTCGAAAATGTCACTATCAATGTGATCCATCTTGGAAAAATAAAATCTATTAATTTTATCTAACTTTCAAGAGTGGTATAGGTACTTTTAAAATATACTCTACAAATGGTGGATGTTTTAAGTATAGGATTCCACAATTGTTTATAATCCCAATAAAGAGGCAAGTGATGAGGTACACAATATATTTTGGAAACATGTTCATGATGCATTAGGTTACCAATTTATCATTCTATCATATTTGACTAGTTAGATACATAAGATTGATAAATTCATATATGTATACACCATGATATATCATCTCCATGATCTCTATAAGTTGAAATAAATAAAGGATAAGTATGATATCTCTGAGGTACTCTTTGCGTAAAAGTATGGAGAATGAGTTTTTTCTATACCTCATGTAGTTAAGATGATTAGATATATTGAGAATTTAGATATTATGGGATCAATCCAACCAAAGGATTTATATAGAGACCTTGTAAATGACACAAATCCTCCAAGATTTTCAAGTTTTACTGTGACTTTTAACATGAACAATATAGATAAAATTCCCCCAGATATCTTGAATCTTATTTTCCAAGTGTATAAATACATGAATCATGAAAAATATTCCATCCTTATGCTATAAAAGTATAAGGTAATGGAGAAAAGTTATAAGAATAAATCAAAGTCTACCATACATTTTAACAACACTTATATAAAGATATACAATCAGAAAGAGTCTAAAGAGTAGGATGACATGTGTTTTTATTATGAGAATAATGGAAACCTAAAGAAAAAATGCACCTAAATAAATAATTAATAGGATTATATAGGTACAATTGTTATTTTTTTTGATATTATTATTTATAAAAATTGAGCATTTGATATATATTACAGTCCACACATTTGTATCCAAATATAGAAACCATGCAGGTAACCAAATATTACATGAGTTTGGTGAATTTACATGATTCTAATGGAGAAAGACTAGATAAGCTAGATATTGGAGACTACTAACTCACATTTTTGATTTAATTGATTCTTGTATTAATGAATTGTTATTTTGAACCTAGTTAAACTAAGAACGTAGTATCTATGTCCATTTTAGACATGGATATATCCATTTTCATGTTCATAAATCATAGTTGATAATTTTATAATGATATCATAAATTATGGGATAAAACATTAAAATAATGGTTTATATATACTATAATATAGAAATAATGTCTTGAATATAGATAATGAATCATGTTTAAATTAATCATATTGCACCCTATTGTGGCATTACCATCTTGTTCATGTAAATGAGAAGTGTTAGAAACAATTATATCAAGAATAATATGAAGATTATTTTAAACAAAAATAATTAGATATATGTTTTACTTGTTTATAATGAAAAATTAACTAATATAAATTTAGTGGAAATTGTAAAATAGATCTAGATATTTAAAAATTATTTTATACAAACATGTTTGGAAATGTATCAGTAGAAGTTAGAGGGGGATACTCTTACTTCATAACTTTTACCTATTACTTTAGTTGATATGGATATTTATACTTAATGAGGTGTAAATATTATTTATTTCTAAAATTTATGTAATACAAGGATGAATTAGTGAATCAGCCTATAAATATGAGAAATAAAATTCACTCATATTGAGGTACAATTTATCTTAACTATGATTTCATAACATATATAAAAGTGTTTGTGATAATATCCAAACCTACTCCTCATACACCATAGTTGAATATTGTTAGTGAATGGATGAACCATGCCTTATTGGAATCAAAGAGATTTATGATTAGTTATAAAGTATTAAATTAACCATTTTAGGATATACATTATAGATTTCCACACACACTAAACTGATTAAAAACTAAAGTAGAAAATGAAATTCTAAACATGTTATGGTATATAAATAAATTATTATTTTTTATTTTCATTTCTGGGGTTGTGAATCATTTTAAAGTCTATTTATAGAAATAAAATTTCATATTGAGGCACTAAATATATCTATATAGAATATCCTATTGAAATGAGGGGATAATATCCATATTATCACTTACAAAAATTTAATAGTGGCAAGAAAATCCATGTTTCTAGAAAGGGATAACATCTAAAAAGGAGATAGTGGGAGAAAAATATACTTCAATGATATTGAGGCTCAAGATAACAAAATGTTGTTACAAGAATAGATTCTATTATACCCAATGGAAGAAGTTGTTCTAAAGACACAAGTACTCTGTTTGATCACTATAGAGGTTATTATTTGAAGATAATAATCCTTTATATAATAAAAAATTTGTAAAAAACTCCTAAGGTTCAAAGTTCCCAAAAGTGATTGATTTTTAAAATGGATTCCATGTACCAAAACCATGCCTGAGTTTTGGTAGATCTGCCTGTTGATATAATTCTCATTAGTTAAAAATGAGTGTTCATGAAGAAAATAGAAATTGTTTGTAATGTAAATACCTATAAATCATGATTGGTTTCTAAATATTTTAATCAACAATAAGAAATAAACTATGATGAAACATTTCTACCATTTTATATGACAAAATCATTTAGAATTATACATTCCATAATAGATTATTGTGATTATGAGATTTAGAAAATGAATTTAAAGACTCATTTTCCTAATATAAGACTTTCTAGAAGATGTATTTATGATAAAATAAAAAGTGTTAATGAATATAAATGATTCAAATAAGGTGTGAAAACAAGAAAGATCTATATATTGGTTGAAATGAGCATCATAATCAAAGATAATTAATTTTTGATGAAGGTATTTGAGAATTAAGTTTCATAGAGATTGAATTTGAGATTTTTGTTTACCATAGGTTTAGTATAAGTGCAATAATTTTCCTAATGGTATCTTTTGATGATATATTATTAGTGGAAGACAAGATACCAGTCTTACATTTTTTTAATATATGGTTAAAAATATTTATCCATGAATGAATTAGGTGAAACATCCTATATTATATGAGTCAATATTCATTGTGATATATCTAAGAGGATTATTGTACCGGGTCAAGTTACATATATTAATAAGGTATCCAAGAGATTCAATGTGGAGTGATCCAAGATAGGATTGATGTTAATGTCCATCCAATGGCCCGAAGGCCTTCATTTTTTTATTGATTTTGATAATCCACCGTTCAAGGGGTGTGGTAGATCCCTAGGAAAGACACATTGTTTTGATCTAAAGACTATCATTAAGTATCTAAGGTGTACAAACTATATGTTCTTAGTTCATAGAGGATGTGAGAAAATAGTCTTGAGGGAGGAGATGAATTATAATTTCTAAACAAATAGAATCATATGAAATCATAGATGGGATATATTTTATCCCTTAATAGAGGAACTGTATGCTGAAAGAGTTCTAAAAATCTTATGTTTAGGTATTTTATAGTAGTGTTTGATTATATCTAAACTTTTTATCTAGCTAATGAAGTTGTGTGGATATTACAATTAATCTACGAGCTCTATGTCATTTATAGAAGTAAATATGCTATCACATTGTATTGTGGTAATACTAAAATAGTGGTTCTAGCCTAGGAGCCTTGGAAACATCAGAAAATAAAACATAATGATCAGAATTATCATCTTATGATGGTTTTTCTAAAAGGGGTGATGTTTAGATAGGAATAGTATACACATTAGATAACATTGTATACCCATTGAGTAAGTCCTTATATCCTAATACGAATGAGTATCATGTGAGAGCTAATGAGCTAATATTTATAAGTAGTCAACAATAAAATAATAGGAGAGCCTATTATTTTAGTTGGGTGGTGGAACTTTGAGAAGGATTTGGGAGAAACTCATGGTGGAATATTTTTCTCTCGATGAAGAATGCCATTATTCAATGAAGAACACTCCACATATCGAAGAATGTGAATCAAATCATTCTATCTTCTTCAACAGGGTAATTTTATGAGTCTGAATTTTTTGACGGCGTGTGATTCTGAGGCCCGGAGTGCCCAGAATGATCTGTCGAAGTTTTGTTAAGCTTAAATTAACGCACATAAGCAGTTTTCCTAAAAAAGTGGAATAAATCTTAAACGGTTACTCGGATAAAAAAATCCGAGGATATTGTTGTGCTCAGGATGGTGGGTTTACCCTAGGCGTGAATTAATTTTAGTCAGCACAAGCCTCCTGTGAAAAATCCCAAAAATGGCATAACTGTAAATAAAATAATTAAATAAAGTTATTTTATTGTTCAAATGCTTATAACTCACAAATTGTAACTCAGATTAAAAATCTGAGACCACCGCTGATTTCATGAGGTTGGGATTTCATTAAGCAGATACTATCTTGTGTCGGCAAGGGCCACCATAGAAAGTTAGTTTTTGGCCGCCTACCATTTGCAGTTAGTACTGGACACACTCCGAGAGAACCATCTTTATGGTAAGCTCTCAAAGTGTCATTTTTGGACTCGAGAGGTTCACTTTTTGTGACATGTCATCTTGGAGGTTGGATTTGCAGTGGATCCAATAAAGATCGAGGTGGTACTTGTGTGGGAGCCACCCAAGAGTGTGACGGAGGTATGGAGTTTCAGGTATTTGGCTGGATACAATTGGAGATTCGTTCCAAACTTCTCTAGAGTTGCAGCACTGCTTTCGGCCTTGAAGAAGAAGGGGAAACCCTTCGTGTGGTCGGAGAGATGCAACATATATTTCAGGAGCGGGGGGATCGGCCCAATTTGGCTGGCCCAAACCCACCTTCCATAGGCCAGGGGCTGGCGACTAGTACCAAAGGTATAATCCCGACAAAAAGAGAAGGCATTGCCTTTAAAAAGTAATCAAAAACAACAGAGTACACTGTTGGAAGTAAACACTAAGTAGAGATATATAAAAAAGAAAGTGCTGAAAGGAACGGGGATGGAAATACAAGACCAACAGTAAAGTACAAACAACTGAAAAGGTATTACAACTCTAGAAAAGTAAAACAGCAACCACTGAGTCGTCCATCGGAAATCCCACATGAATGGTGGGTACAGATGGCCTCATCAGCACCCCAGGTCCGTCCATCTGCTCTATGTATATCTCGCCAAGTGGTCTAACTCCAGGTACTGTCCAACTCAACAACTCTCTACCACGATAAGTGTTTTCCATCATCTGCAACCAACACAACAAAGTGCGGGCATAGCCAGTGCTGGGGTGAGTATAATGGAACTTAGTAGGGACCCCGAGACCCCCAAAAATCTCCCAGAATCCACGAAGGATAACCACAGAAGAAAGATAAAATCACGATGTATCAACCATCCATACATAGGTATATGCCTATACAAGAGGAAGCAAACACTAAGTAAAAATTGTATACAAAAGCAGTGCTGAAAAGTAAAGGGGCTAGAAATACAATACCAACTTTAATGTACAAGGAAAAGAAAAAACAAGTGCAACTAAAAGACAAATAGTTGGAAGGTTTCAAGCAGCTCCTAGATCATCCACCACAGATCCTACCTGAAGGGTAGGTATAGATAGCATCTTCAGCGCTCCACTTCCATCCGTCTCCTCTGGGTACCGACTCGTCATGAGGTCCTCCTCTTGGTATCGTCCAGTCCTGGCACTCTCGGCCATCATCAGTGCAATCTGTCATCTGCATCCAACACAACGAGGTGCGGACATAACCCGTGCAGGGGTGAGTATAACGATACTCAGTAGGGACCCCAAGACCCTCAAGGTCTCCCAAATCCAACAAGGATAAACCACAAATTATTATTTCAACAGATAACCATTAGTTAGGTATAGGCCAATACATATACCAAAGTTATCAAGTCACCCATCTCAATCATGAGGAAAACACAAATGACATTGACTCCGCTCAAACCATGATTTTTCATTATGGATTCTGGAGAACTCATCCTCTGTTGAGTACATGGGGCCTATGGCCACACCGAGGCGCTTCTCACTAACCATAGACTGCTGAGGTACTCCTCCGGTCAAGTACCAAGGGTCTACTACCAAACTGGGTGGTCCGTCCGATGTGGGTCTGCCGCCAAACCGGGCACTCCTCCTAATAGGTGTCATAGGTACTCCTCATTTTCAGTACTGCAGGTTTGCTGCCAAACTAGGAACTCCGTCTGCTGTGGGTCTTCCGCCAAACCAAGTGCTCTGTCCACTGGGCTAATCGAATCACTCCGAGTCGAATCGTTCAAGCAGTCATCTGGTCTACATCTACTAGGTCTCTGCACTCTATATGCTGGTCTCCAGGAGGATTTTCTCCACGATCTACTGTTTGATACTCAAAGTGTCACTAAGTCTCATGTGGAAGTATCTCAAAGTACCTCCACGTCATAGGGGTATCAACACAATAGACGACGCGTCAATCGGACGCCCAGTCTGTGAGTTATCAGTCTTTTAGTCCTGGGGGCCCGGTTGGGTTTGTGTATGAACCATCCTGATCATATATCAACAATACCATGAACTCCCATGGGATATTCTCAAATGGACGTATATGCTCCATGAAAACTGGCACCACAGACGGTTCGTCAAACGGATGTTCGGTGCCAAAGATATGGCCCAAGAAGGTAATGGGTCAGTATTAGGCCCGGGTCCAATCCGACCCGGTCAGACCAACTCGGCCCAACCCATTTTGGGCTGACCTAGTCTAGGTCGACCCGGTCAGACTCGCTGGGTCTGAACCAGCCCATTGGGTAGGTCAGACCGCTAAGTTTTGACCCTGTCCGCTGGGCTGGGCCCAGCGGACCTCGAGGGCTGCTCGACCCGGTAGTCTCCACATATGCAGCTTGGTAACTCAGCCCGAGAGACCAGGATGGTTCAACCAGCGACACTGTGGGGGGAACCGCGGGTCACCTCGGAAGGCCGGTGGTCGGGAGGCCATCGGCCATGCCACGCTGGGGCGGGCAGGCTGTCCGGGCACCGAGCAGGCCGTAGGTGTATTGGGTAGGGTGCGGGAGCACTAGGAAGGGCGTGTGGGTGTCAGATAGGGTGTCGGGACGTCCGGCAGGGTGCCGAGTAGTGCGCGTGGGTGCCGGGTAGTAGCGTGGGGGCACTAGGTAGTAGCGCGTGGGCGTTATGCATCGCCCCAATGTGTCGGGCAGTGGTGCGGGGGTGCCGGGCAGTGGTGCGGGGGTGCCGGGCAGCGTGCTAGGGTGTCGTGCAGTGGCGTGGGGCGCGGCAGTGTGGGGTGGCCGTGGGGTGCAGCGGTGCGTGGAGGCCGTGGGGCGCGACAGTGCATGGATTCCACGTGGCGCGAACTTTGATAGCCTTCTTTGTCTTCATCGCCGCGTGTACCACCTCTGTCATCATCAATCAAGAATAAGCAATGGGGAGAGGGTCGGGCCATGTTCTTGCGGCCTGAGCCCTCCTCATTATGGAAATAGAATTTGGAAATGAGTTGCTCAAAAAATTATTAGTAATGAAGGTTTAAACTCATACATAAATTAACTCAAAAATCCCCCTACCTCACTTTTCATTCATCGTTGACGAAGTCACGGGATGCGGGCAACGTTCCCTTGACGTTGGAGGAAGAATAGCACGGAGAAGATGAGTCGAGATGACATCGTCGGCATTCTTTGTAAGTAGCAGTGTTTCCCTTTCTTTTCCTGGTTGAATAAGGATGAAGATAGCATTCCTCGTTCTTCATTCTTCGTGGGAGACGATTCTTCATTAGAGGAATAATTCTCCAAGAGTTGGGTGTCGCGTCTCTTTGCCATCATTTCACCTCTTGAAGATGTCATCCCAAAACCTTTCCCCAAGATTCCTTTATATAGGAGAAGGGGAGAGAGAAGTAACCATCATGGAATTTATGAAGGATCATTTATTAGGAACCTTCCTAATTTCCAACGATGCGGTTACTTATAGTAACTCCCCCACTTCATCAGCGAGTCAGGGAGGCACATCATTGATATGCTGACTGTAAGACACGACGTGTTTAGATACCCACTGGGGATGCACCTGATAGATTTTATGAAGGTGGGGAGCATGTCATCCTCTTCAGAGAACATACCAAGGTACCAGTTTCACTTCAGGAGGAAGTGTTGAGGGAGTTCCACACATCCCCTCTAGTGGTACATCCAGGTGTGGCGAAGATCTACTAGGACCTTCGACGACAGCACTGGTGGCAAGGTATAAAGAAGGCGGTAGCGGAGTTTATCTCTCGATGCCTCACTTGTCAACAAGTGAAGGCGGAGCATCAGGTACCAGTAGGCTTGGTTCAACCATTATAGGTCCCAAAGTGGAAGAGATATGATATATCCATGGACTTCGTGACACGTCTTCCACGTATGACTAGGGGACCTGACTCTAGTTGGGTGATCGTTGAACGACTCACCAATTATGCCCACTTCCTTCTGAACACAAATGGTATGAGCTACCATAGAGAAGGTGAAGGTCATCCAGGAGGGGATGAAGACTGTACAGAGAAGACAGAAGTTGTATGTTGACAGGAGACGGAGACCTATAGAGTTCGAGTATGGTGACCACGTCTTGCTTTGGATCTCACCTCGATGAGGTCTACATAGATTTGGTAGAGGAGTAAAGTTATCTCTGAGGATCATCAGACCTTTTCAGGTCCTCAACAGAGTTGGCGAGGTGACATAACTATTATCTCTTCCACCACAGTTTCACCGGGTGCACGACGTATTCCACATATCTCAGCTGAGGAGATACATGCACAATCCTACTCCTATCATCGCCCATGGAGAGCTGGAAATCGACGATGGGGAAAATTTTACGGAGGTTCCAGTGCAGATTGATGATTTATAGGATTGGGTCCTACATGGACGGTCAATACCTCTGGTCCATATTCCATGGCAGCACGAGAACCTTCAGAAGATCACATGGGAGCGGGAGGCTCATATGCGTGCTCAGTACCCCAATTTGTTCCATTAGTTAGAGTTGTAGTTTACCGAGACATAAATCCCTAAGGTGGGATGAATGTAAAGACTCTGAATTTCCATGTAATTTTTTTTAATATATGGGAATTTTACGAGTATCTATTTTCTGACGGCGCGTGATTCTGAGTCCCGGAGTGTCCGGAATGATCTGTCAAAGTTTTGTTAAGCTTAAATTAACATGTGTAAGCAGTTTTCCTGAAAAAATTGGAATAACTCTTAAACTATTAGTTGGATAAGAAATACGAGGGCACCGTTGTGCTCAGGATGGAAGGTTTACCCTAGGTGTGACATAAGTTTAGTTGCCACAGGCCACCTGTGAAAAATCCTAAAAATGGCATAACCATAAATAAAATAATTAAATAAAGTTATTTTAATTTTCACATGCTTATAACTCACAAACGGTAACTTGGATTAAAAATATAAGACCAATGCTGAACTCATGAGGTTAGGCTTTCTTTAAGAAGATACTAACTTGGGTCGGCGAGGGCCACCAAAGAATGTTTGTTTTTGGCCACAAATAAAATAATTAAGTGACAATTATTTTATTGTAAAATTCATAACCTCTAAATGGTAACTCAGATTGAAAATCCGAGAGTACCATTGGGTTATTGGGGGTTTGTTTCAACTAGGCCGAGCCTAACCTCGACCGTAGTGGGTTTAGGGTTATTGATAATAACATTCCGAATTTTTTTTCAGGTACATTCAGTAAACATGCGAGTAGCCTTTCATATCATTTGAACCATTGCTCAGAATTGGAATCCGAGGTCACCATTGAACTTGCATCGCTGATATTTGCTTAATAAGACTTTCACCTCGATGATAGATGGTCAGGAATAAAAGTTAGTTTTTGGATTAAAAAAAAGATAAAATAAAGTGTATCCACACTTTATTTTAATCCAGTCTCCATGTGAGTGAGGGCAGTTGGAACCTCCACTTGGGAGTTGGTGGTGGGACCGCCACACCCTAACCTCCCATGAGAGGTTATGTTGGTGAGGTCCACCTGAACCCAATCTCCCATGTGATGTTAAATGTGGTGGGGACCACACGAGGCCACCTGACCCCTCTTAATGGGAGGAGACCATGACCTATCAACTCCCCCAATTAATGGTGCCACCACCACCCCTTTTAATGGCCAAAACCACCTCTTTGAATTTGTGGAATCTCCCTTACTTAATTGTGCCAACATATGTGAATTAGTTTAGGGGAGCCTCTTGATATCCTCCAAATTAATTGGGACACCCCTCGTGAAATTAATTTGGTGGAGCCGAGTTAATTAATTCTACCATTTGAATTACATGACAACATGATTTTAGACAAACCCTCCCTCTCCTATATAAAGCAAGCTTGGGGGAAGGTTTTGGGACAACTTTATCAAGCGGAAAAACACTGGCCAAGAGACGCGTCGCCCAACACTTGGAAGATTACGCCACTCCAAATGAAGAACGCGATGAATGCCGGCGACGATCTTCTTCTCCGACATTATTCCTCAGACCCCTTCGACATGGGATGTGATCGTCTACCACGGATCGATGACCAACCTACCGCGACATCAACGAATGATTGCCCATTAATCAAAAAGTAGGGGTTTTTATTTCATGCAGTTGATATACTTTTTCTTATCCCCTTCATTGGATAGAGAGTGTTTTTTTCAGGCATGTTTTAATCAACTATTTATGTCATTGAGCCTTTTGATTTCCCCTCTAAATGAGGAGGATGTGGGCCAACCTAACATGGCCCGACATCCACCGTCGTTATACTTTTTTATGATGCCCTATGGCATGGTGAAGAAGCGACGATGACAAAGGCGGTACACGCGGCAACGACGATGAATGTGGTGAACAAAGGCTACACACAACCTCCGTGAACTACGCCGCCCCCACGACACCCCATTGCGCTACCCGCACTCGGCGCCCTGCGCCCCTTCCGAGGCGCTCCTGGCACCCCACGCCCCTCCTGGCGCACTCCTGGTGGACCGCGCCCCTACCGGCGGGCACCTGGTGCCCCGCGCTCCCTGCTGGTGCGCACTTGGTGCCCCGTGCCCCTGCCGGTGTGCTCCCAGTGCTTCGCGCCCCTGCCGGCTCGCACCCGGCACCCCGTGCCCCTGCAGGGTGCTCTCGGCGCCCCACTCCCCTTTTGGAGCTTTGCCCGACACCCCGTGCCTCTGTTGGCGTGCTTCCCGGTGCCCCGCGTCCCCTACCAGTGCATTTCCCGCCTACCCGGCTCCTGTCGCGGCCTGCCTGATGTACTCGCGGCCTGCCCAGAGTCTAGCTAGCCCGCCTGCGCCCCGCGCGGTCGGCCCGCCCGGAGTCCAGCTGGCCCGCCTGCGCCCCGCCCGGCCGGCCCACTGGACTCCCGGCCACCGGCCTGCTGAGCCGAAGTGCAGCACCCCCGCTTTGTCGTTGGCCGAACCGGCCTGGTCTTCCAGGCCGAGTTTCCGAGCCACGCCCCTCGCGGCGCCGGCTGAACCAGCCACTGGCCTTTGGGCCGAGTCACCCACGTGGTGACTTTTGGCCCGAATTGTCCACGCAGTCTACTGGGATGGGCCTAGCGAACTGGGCTGAACTGAGTAGACTAACCCTCCCAACGGGCCGGATCAGACCCAACAATTCAGTCTGGGTCGACCCAGACCTGGTTGACCTAGACGAGGTTGGGCCAAGTCGGTCTGACTAGGTCGGACCTGACCCAGGCCCATACCACTCCCCTTACTTTCTTGGGCCATGTCTTTGGCACCGGACATTCGTTTCATGAACCGTCAGTAGCATCGATATTCTTGGAGCATACCTGTCCCTTTCAGTATACCCCACGGCAGTTCGAGGTATAGTTCAGATACGGCCAGGTTGGTTCGTACACGAATCCAACCAGGCCCCCGGGACTAAAATGCTAATAACTAACAGACCGGGCGTCCGATTGACACGACGTCTATTGCATTTAGACCCTTATGACGTGGCAGACCCTTGAGATACTTCTTCGTGGGACTTCGTGACACTTGGAGTATTGTATTGTAGCTCATGCAGCGGACCCTCTTGGAGACGAGCGAGCAGAATATGGAGACCTAGTAGCTGGATGAAACCTGGTGACTGGTTGACCGATTCAATTCGGAGTGACTCGACTAGCCTAGTGGGGAGCGCTACTATGTAAGGCAGTAGACCCATGGCGGAGGAGCGCTGCTGTGTGAGGTGGCAGACCCACGATACTCAATAGTAGGAGTACCACTGTAGGCTATTAAGGGGAGCACTACTTTGTGAGGCGGCAGACCCTAGGTGGGAAGCATCTCTGTGTGATGTAGTTGTTCCACGGTACATGAAAGGAGGAGTACCTCAGCAGTCTAAGGTTAGTGAGTAGCACCTCAGAGTCACGACAGGACCACTGTACTTGACAGAGGAGGAGTTCTCTAGTAGTCGTGGTTTCATTAATGAAAATCTTGGTTTGAGCTGAGTCAATGACCTTTGTGTTTACATCATGATTGAGATGAGTTACTTGATAACTTAGTTATATGTATGGACATATATATAAGTAATGGTTATCCATTGAAATCATACTTTGGGGTTTATCCTTGTTGGTTTTGTGAGACCTTGAGGGTCTCGGGGTCCCTACTGTAACACCCTGAGATTTTATGAAAAATATTCTTTTTAATTTCATTAATGACTTGTGTTGAATGCTACACCAAAAGGAGCTTGCACAACACGCATCATTGACTTGCCTTGCATTACACGCAATCGCGACCTTCCTCGATAGCGTGTGTAGTACGCAATAACGAGTTTCACTAAACAACATTATGCTATTAAAATATTATTAAAACTAGCCGTTATGAATAGTAATAACCACTTTTTGAAATTTTATAAATTTTCTTTTTCAAAATGGACTTCATTTTTCGATTCGGAATACCGAAATTAGCCTAGGGTAAAATTTTTGTATTTTTCGGAAAACTTTCAATTTTGATGAATAGTGAAACCACTAAGTGGTAGGTTAAAAACTGAATTTTGCATAAAACTTAATTTTACCGCTTCTGTGAATGGAATTTCGAAAATCTGAGAGACACGGTAAATATCAAGTAATAAAATGTGGTTCAATGAGATGAAAATAATTTTTGGTGAATAGTAACTTTTTACTTTTTTTTACCACGGTTAAAAGTAAATAGGGTAATTAAGGGTAAAGATGATATTATTATTATCCTAACACATGTCCTAATTTTATTGGATAAATTAAATTCAACCAAAAACAAACTTAAGAATAAAATATGACCATTTAGGCCCACTTGGATTAGATTAGGACATTTATTATTAATTTATTTAAAGAAGGGTTAAAATAGTTAAAATCAATGTTTAATAAGTAAATAATTTTTAATATGGGGTTACACATAAGATAAATTCGACTATAAAAATTCATTAGAAATATAAAACGATTTCCTACATAATGGTATTTTATTTGTAATTTTTAGACATTAAATAATTTAATTTATTTATGACACAATGATGACGCAATAATTATCTTATTAATGAAATATTGACATAATTGATGTTATAAACACCAAAATAAATTTAATTTGAGACTTTTTATGAATTAAAATAATTTTCTAGGTTACTATGATATATTAGTGTTGATTTAATCAACTTGGTTCGAACATATAATTCTGTTATGACTTTCACAAAAATCATATATCAAATAGTGTCAAAATTGACACAAAATAGTTTTTAAATCAAATATTATATTATTAATTGTTATTTTATTCCTAAAAAATCTATGGTTCGGCCAAATGACTTAGATAAGGATATATATATTAATAATAAACAACTTAGGGTTCGTTTGGCATGTTATAGTAAGTGTATTAACCATATAGTGTAAGAAAACAAAAAGTCACGGTAAAAGTTAAATTATTTAACTTAGAGTTAAATCTAATTGATAAGGTTAAAATAATAAACTAAACTAGTCTAAATCCTATTGGTTGATAGGATTTCGACCCATACCCACTTTACCTTCGAAATAAGACCCTTTGGAACCATTATAAACCGATTTTGACTTTAATATAAAATAATATTTTGAGATATTCCTATGGTGCCCCTCTCCTCCCTTATAAAAGGGCACCTCCTCCCCCTCCTCCTCACACCAATTTAAGCACTAAAGCTCGTCCAACCCCTGCCAAAATCCATTCTCCACATCCCTATAATAATCCTAGAGGTCCTGGTCTTCTTCAAAGACCAATCATAGTTCCCTATGTGGAGGATTCAAAGAGGCGTTTCAAAGAAGAAGTAATATCCATTACCGATCTTTTCAATTTCTTTCTTCTTCAACTTCTTCTTCTTTAGTTGTTTCATGATAAATTAATAACATCAGTATTACTTACATACTGATATGTTATTATAAATATAAAACAACCCTAATTCACCTTCTACCCATCCTATGGAAAAATGAAATCACCGCGCGTGCGTACGTACGGAATACCGTCTCCACGCCGTGGTGTAATCTATTTTCCACCATCACCTTACAAGGATGGGTATAACGGTGTAATGAGTAACTATATATGATTATCATAAAGTGATATTGATACTGAAATAGTATAAATACACTTAAATACAATTCCACGATCATGGGAACAATATCATCGCTCGTGCGTACGTACAGAATACCGTCTCCACGATGTGATGCGACTCGTTCTACATGATCATCATTACATAGTAATTATATAAATGAATTGAATGAATAAATATGATATATGATACACTAATACCATTCTGGATATAAGGTATTTATAACCTTAAAATAATAATAAGAATTTATTCGGCAAAACACGCATAAGAACAAAAGGCAATAAAGACCCGAGTAACAAGTAACAATGAAATATTACTAATAAGAAGCTAAGAATATGACCATATATGATATCATATCAATATGTATGATTCTGGAATAAGTCAATAACATTATTTAAACCATTATACAGGAGCTTCGGACATGTATAAAGCAAGTCGAACCTAAGGTAATGGAAATATCACAATCTCATTTTTATCCGAGATTGTTTATACTTTGGAATTTACTGGGCTGAATTTTATCATCCACATCCATGTTTCCTCAATATGTAATATTATTTCCATCCACCTACAATTTTTTAAATCCTATTTTACCCTTTGGTGAGTTTTTAGTAAAAGATATGAAACGAATCTTTTGTCGTTTTTCGTACGAGGTATATTTTTGACTTTTCCGACAAAAGTACGAAGAATGTTTTATTATACGGCATGAATGGATTTTTAAAACATTATTTCCAAGAAGCTTCCATTACATGTTTCCAAGTTTATTTTTAATCAACTTCTTTTAGTTTATAATTGTACGACGTGTTAAGAAAGGAAATGTGTTTTTGAATAAGAATGGATATTTTCCTCAAGAATGGAATTCAAGTGTTTTATCAAAATTATTTTCCATCTAAGATAATAAAGGGTTCTATTTTTATCTCTATTATTACATTGATTTGATAATTTTGTGATGGAATTATTTTTATAAATTCCTTTATCTTATATGAATTGTTTTATGATGTCACGATGTTTAAGATTCCCATTTTTATTACATGGTTTATGAAATGATGTATGATTTATGATTTTATGGCACACATAAGAATGGTATCATTTTGAGATGGGTGGGACCTATATCTCCCTCCAATGCATTGGGTAAAGATTTTATATCTCATGAGATAGACATGGCTGGAACGGTAGGTTATACCGGTTCAGTGAAACAGGACTGAAACGAGGGTGACTCGGTTCAGAAAGGGACTTTGTCCACTAAGATAGTCTTTGCAATGAGTCTTGACTAACAAGAAATGATTCTTTATGATTATGTGTGAATGCCACAAAGTTTCATGTTTTACGTTATGATTATTGTGATTACATTTCACTTCCATGATTTATCCCATGTTATGAAATTATGATCTCTTTTACAGGTTAATATTTCCAAAAGTTATGTGCTTGTCTATACGATGTGATTGATATTTATTTTTTTTACCCTTACTGAGCATTTGAGCTCACCCTTTTATGTTTTTCTTTTCCCCAGGATATAAAGAAAGGTTTTAGGTAAAAAAAAAGTGAAGATCTTTATGGGAGATGTTGAAGATCTTTCACCAAGATTAGAAGATTATATTCCGAGTTTCCAAATACACTAAACTATTACGATCCTTGTGTGTGTGTGTTTGTTTTTTACAAAGTATTCCGCAAAAGTAATGTAATTTCCATGTATGTATAGTTTCGGGTCTCTACTGATGGTATCAGGGGAAAGGTTTAGTCAACCTTTGGAAACTAGGATGCGAAAACGTTAGTGAGATCCCTAGAGATATTTCTAATGTATGTCTAGGGATGTCCCTAAGGTTAAGTATACGTATTGGTTATAGTACTAGAATTACGCTAACGATCATAGAATTAAACCTAAGATGTTAGATATTGAAGGTACTCCCCCTTTATTATGTTGTTTTCCCTAGCATGATTTTTGCCTCTCACACTATTCTTTTTGGGTTTTAGACGATGGCTGGAACCCGAAGGAACCGTGTTGATCAATGCAATGGACAATGCAATGATTGTCCTCCTGAACAAACAAATGTTATAGGAGATGGAGTGAAAAATCTTCTTGCTATACTTACACAAGCTATGAATCATTCTGGACATCCAAATGAGCAGAGAAGGGAGAATTATTCTATTGAGTCCTTCATGAGGCAACGTCCACCTTCTTTCAGTGGGTCTTTTGATCCACTTGTTTCTGAACAATGGATCAGTACTACTGAAAAGATATTTTCAGTTATTCAATGTTCTGAACATGATAAAGTAATCTTAGCAGTATATCGTTTGGAAGGTGAAGCTGGTCAATGGTGGAATCTTATCAAGAATACGAGGCAAATAGATGAAATTGAGTCCATGGAATGGGAAGAGTTCAAAAACTTAATTTTCAATAAGTACTTCCCTCGTATTCTTCGAACAAAAATGGAGAAGGAGTTTCTTGAACGAAAGCAAAAGGATGATGAATCTGTTGGTATATATGAAGCGAATTTTACAAGGCTTGCAAGGTATGCATCTGGATTTATCATGCAACCTGAAAGTAAAGTTGATCGATTTTTCAGTGGCTTAAAACCAATTCTTCGAAGGGCATTAGCTATAAGAGACTTCAGTAGCTATGAAGAAATTGTGCGTTGTGCTATCAAGGTAGAAATGGAAGTTGGTGTTACATATCCATCTCATGGTTTTGACAAGAAACGAAAGATGGAGTTCAAGGAGAAATCTCAGAATAATTGTGAAAAGGAGATGAATGTTTCCTTATGCTCAAAGTGTGGAAAAAAGCATGGTAGAGATTGTCTTAAAGGGACTAGAAAATGTTTTAAGTGTGGAAAAGAAGGTCATCGAGCAGCTGAGTGTTGAGGTAATGGAAAAAGGGTTTTTAATGATGTGAAAAAAGAAAACACTGCAGAGAACGCACCACCAACACTTCAATGCTTCAAGTGCAAGGAAATGGGGCATTATGCTAATAAATTCCCTAATCCAAGGGTTAGTGATGATCAACATGAGCAACCATTTAAGTAAAATGACAAAGGGAAGTCACATGCGATCACTATTGGCGATGTTGAATATAACAACGATGTGGTGGAATGATTAAGTGTTTATGTAATGGGATTCCAAAATAATGTTGTATATTGTATCGTGGAATATTGGAATATTTATATTTTGGATTTCAATAATTTTATGGTACCGGTAACCATGAAAAGTGATTTGAGACATTTTTGGTAAACAGATGATATGATCATAATGAAGGGATAAGAAGATAATGAGATGTTTGATTGTATTCATGAGCTCATGATTGATATAAGGACTAAGTGATATCATTGTGTGAGTATATAGAATTTTGAGGATTTTGGTATGTGGAAAGTGTTAACTTTTAACTACATTCATGTTTTCACTAAGGTTCAATGGGTATTCAAGAGAATACATGATTAAGGACTTTGAATGTTTGGAATGTGACCAACAAAACATATCTGATGATATATGGGGATCAACGATGGTATTAAATCTCTGTTAATCGTTTTCACTGTGTTATGAGAGTGGACCGAAGTATTTTAGATAAGCCTAAAGATTGGAATGGATTATGTTGGACATAAGTTAGTATTGTTTAAGGATATAACTTTTTTTGATATTATTGATGGGATGTTATAGTAATGTAGTATTAGAAAAAGGACAACCTGCAGGACAGGCGACAGCCCATCGCGTCGGACAAGGCTGTGGGAATCGAACCCACAACCGAAGTGCGACTGGCCTTTTCGCCTACCACTAGCCTACAAGAAGTCCCTGTTTAATAGAAACAAGTTTTATTATATTAAGCAGTATGATATATGAAGTATAAGTCCATTTTAGGAACCATATATGATTAATCTCACTATAGAATGACTTATGTATATTTAATAACTTTTGCTAACCTTTTGTTTGAGACAGATGGAATGACCCGTCATTCTATCACATGATCTGCTAACACTTCACGAATAAAAAATTCAACTTCATTTATTTATGAGATGATGTGGAAATTGTTCAAGGCACGAACAACAGTGAGATTGTACCAAAATAAAGTAAGTATTTATTCTAATTCAAATTCTTCAACTTTAGGGAAACGATCTTGAAAACCAAAAATGTTGTCCTAGTGCTCTTATATCTGATTAATCAGATGGTACCTTAGATCGTCACAAATTTATGGATTTATGATTCTTGGCTTTTCCATAGCCATGTTCTCTACCACTCTCCATGAGAACATGATGGTTAGATTTTTCTTCCATATCCATATTTTCACCTATGTGGAAACCCAATGATTAGTTTATTTGGGTAACCGTTACATTTCATAATTTCGTTTTTAAAGATTGGTTTTGGTATTCCTTTTTACGATGTGGGTTTCTATTAAAGAAACTTTTGAATAGTAAACCATTTATAACCCTGATGAATTTCGAGGGCGAAATTCATTTTAAGGGGGGTAGAATGTAACACCCCGAGATTTTATGAAAATTATTCTTTTTAATTTCATTAATGTATTGTGTTGTATGCTACACCAAAAGGAGCTTGCACAACACGCATCCTTAACTTGCCATGCATTACACGTAATCTTGACCTTCCTCGATAGCGTGTGTAGTACGCAATAACGAGTTTCACTAAACAACAATATGCTATTAAAATATTATTAAAACTTGCCGTTATGAATAGTAATAAACACTTTTTGAAATTTTATAAATTTTATTTTTCAAAATGGACTTCATTTTTGGATTCGGAATACCGAAATTAGCCTAGGGTGAAATTTTGGTATTTTTCTGAAAACATTCAATTTTTGATGAATAGTGAAACCACTAAGTGGTAGGTTAAAAACTGAATTTTGCATAAAACTTAATTTTACCGCTTCTGTGAATGGAATTTCAAAAATCCGAGATACACGATTAATATCATGGCCTAAAATGTGGTTCAATGAGATGAAAATAATTTTTGGTGAATAGTAACTTTTTACTTTTTTTACCACGGTTAAAATTTAATAGGGTAATTAAGGGTAAAGATGATATTATTATTACCCTAACACGTGTCTTAATTCTATTGGATAAGTGAAATTTTACGAAAAACAAACTTAAGAATAAAATATGACCATTTAGGCCCACTTGGATTAGATTAGGACATTTATTATTAATTTATTTAAAGAAGGGTTAAAATAGTTAAAATCAAAGTTTAAAAAGTAAATAATTTTTCATATGGGGTTACACATAAGATAAATTCTACTATAAATATTCATTAGAAATATAAAAATATTTCCTACATAATGGTAATTTATTTGTAATTTTTAGACATTAAATAATTTAATTTATTTATGACACAATGATGATGCAGTAATTATCTTATTAATGAAATATTGACATAATTGATGTTATAAACACCAAAATAAATGTAATTTGAGACTTTTTATGAATTCCACTAATTTTCTAGGTTACTATGATATATTATCATTGATTTAATAAACATTGTTCGAACATATAATTCTGTTATGACTTTCACAAAAATCATATATCAAATAGTGTCAAAATTGACACAAAATAGTTTTTAAATAAAATATTATATTATTAATTGTTATTTTATTCCTAAAAATCTAAGGTTCGGCCAAATTACTTAGATAAGGATATATATATTAATAATAAACAACTTAGGGTTCGTTTGGCATGTTATAGTAAGTGTATTAACCATATAGTGTAAGAAAACAAAAAGTCACGGTAAAAGTTAAATTATTTAACTTAGAGTTAAATATAATTGAAAAGGTTAAAATAATAACCTAAACTTGTCTAAATTCTATTGTTTGATAGGATTTCGACCCATCCCCACTTTACCTTAGAAATAAGACCCTTTGGAACCATTATAAACCGATTTTTACTTTAATATAAAATAATATTTTGAGATATTCCTAAGGTGCCCCTCTCCTCCCTTATAAAAGAGAACCTCCTCCCCCTCCTCCTCACACCAATTTGAGCACTAAAGCTCGGCCAACCCCTGCCAAAATCCCTTCTCCACTTCCCTATAATAATCCTAGAGGTTCTGGTCTTCTTCAAAGACCAATCTTAGTTCCCTAAGTGGAGGATTCAAAGAGGCGTTTCAAAGAAGAGGTAATATCCATTACTGATCTTCTCAATTTCTTTCTTCTTCAACTTCTTCTTCTTTTGTTGTTTCATGATAAAGTAATAACATCAGTATTACTTACATACTGATATGTTATTATAAATATGAAACAACCCTAATTCACCTTCTATCCATCCTATGGAAATATGAAATCACCGCGCGTGCGTACGTACGGAATACCGTCTCCACGCCGTGGTGTAATCTATTTTCCACCATCACCTTACAAGGATGGGTATAACGGTGTAATGAGTAACTATATATGATTATTATAAAGTTATATTGATACTGAAATAGTATAAAAACACTTAAATACAATTCCACGATCATGGGAACAATATCATCACTCGTGCGTACGTACAGAATACCGTCTCCACGATGTGATGCGACTCTTTCTACATGATCATCATTACATAGTAATTATATAAATGAATGGAATGAATAAATATGATATATGTTACACTAATACCATTCTGGATATATGGTATTTATAACCTTAAAAGAAGAATAAGAATTTATTCGGCAAAACACGTATAAGAACAAAAGGCAATAAAGACTCGAGTAACAAGTAACAATGAAATATTACTAATAAGAAGCTAAGAATATGACCATATATGATGTCATATCAATATGTATGATTCTGGAATAAGTCAATAAAATTATTTAAACCATTATACAGGAGCTTCAGACACGTACAAAGCAAGTCGAACCTAAGGTAAGGGAAATATCACAATCTCATTTTTATCCGAGATTGTTTATACTTTGGAATTTACTAGGGTGAATTTTATCATCCACGTCAATGTTTCCTCAATATGTAATATTATTTCCATCCACCTAAAATTTTTTAAATCCTATTTTACCATTTGGTGAGTTTTTAGTAAAAGATATGAAACGAATCTTTTGTCGTTTTTCGTACGAGGTATATTTTTGACTTTTCCGACAAAAGTATGAAGAATGTTTTTTATACGGCATGAATGGATTTTTAAAACATTATTTCCAAGAAGCTTCCATTACATGTTTTCAAGTTTATTTTTAATCAACTTCTTTTAGTTTATAATTGTACGACATGTTAAGAAAGGAAAAGTGTTTTTGAAGAAGAAAGGATTTTTTCCTCAAGAATGGAATTCAAGTGTTTTATCAAAATTATTTTCCATATAAGATAATAAAGGGTTCTGTTTTTATCTCTATTATTACATTGATTTGATAATGTTGTGATGGAATTATTTTTATAAATTCTTTATCTTATATGAATTGTTTTATGATGTCACGATGTTTAAGATTCCCATTTTTATTACATGGATTATGAAATGATGTATGATTTATGATTTTGTGGCACACATAATAATGGTATCATTATGAGATGGGTGGGACCTATATCTCCCTCCAATACATTGGGTAAAGATTTTATATCTCATTAGATAGACATGGATGGAATGGTAGGTTATACCGGTTCAGTGAAACAGGACTGAAACGAGAGTGACTCAGTTCAGAAAGGGACTTTGTCCACTAAGATAGTCTTGGCAATGAGTCTTGACTACCAAGAAATGATTCTTTATGATTATGTGTGAATGCCACAAGGTTTCATGTTTTACGTTATGATTATTGTGATTACATTTCATTGCCATGATTTATCCCATGTTATGAAATTATGATCTCTTTTGCAGGTTAAGATTTCCAAAAGTTATGTGCTTGTGTATACGATGTGATTGATATTTATTTTGTTTACCCTTACTGAGAATTTGAGCTCACCCTTTTATGTTTTCTTTTCCCCAGGATATAAAGAAAGGTTTTAGGTAAAAAAAAGAGAAGATCTTTATGGGAGATGTTGAAAATATTTCACCACGATTAGAAGATTATATTCCGAGTTTCCAAAGACACTAAACTATTACGATACTTGTGTGTGTGTTTTTGTTTTGTACTAAGTATTCCACAAAAGTAATGTAATGTCCATGTACGTCTAGTTTCGGGTCTCTACACCTACTGAGTATCGTTATACTCACCCCTGCACAGGCTACACCTGCACCTCATTATGATGGTTGCAGACGATGGATAGTGCGGATAGTGGACGAGAGCACCAGGACTGGACGGTACCCTGTGGTGGACCTCACGACGAGTCGGTTCCCAGAGGAGACGGACAGACGTGGAGCACTGAGGAGGCTATCTGTACCTACACTTCAGGTAGGATCCATGGAAGATGATCCAGGAGGTGCTAGACACCTTCCAGCTATTTGTCTTTTAGTTATACCTGTTTTGTCTTTTCCATGCACTTTACTGTTGGGATTGTATTTCCGGCCCCTTTACATTTAAACCGGGACCCCAGAACTAAAATGCTAATAACTAATAGACCGGTCGTTCGATTGACGCGCCTTCTGTTGCTTTCAGACCCTTATGACATGGCAGACCCTTGAGATACTTCTTCGTGGGACTTCGTGACACTTGGAGTATTGGCTTGTAGCTCGTGGAGCAGACCCTCCTGGAGACGAGCGAGCAGTGTACGGAGACCTAGTAGCTGGCTGAAACATGACGGCTGCTTGACTGATTCGATTCGGAGTGACTCAACTAGCCTAGTGGGTAGCGCTACCATTTAACCCATTATCATTAGGGGGTGTTAAAATCACTCCCCTAGAGAACAATGTCCACATTGTGGTCCCTACATCTAAACTCAGGCAGTGCACTACACTTAAGGCTGGGTACCACCTCTGATGCCAAATGTGACAACCGTGTCCTGGTGACAGCGCAGCCACCCCGCCATAACATGGCGGTCGGGTCATGGCCTGCCATGTACCACCAGTTTCCCTGCAGTCACGCGGTCCCCACCCTAGGGTCCACCCACCTACCCGAATGGGTCATATGACTAATGACTATCCCCACATGCCAACACATGTCCTTTCTAGTGTGCTTTGTCCTCACTCGATGACAGCTGCTCTGTCGCCTCTCCTAGCATCTGAATGCCCGATCTCCTACTGAGAGAATCTGCCACAATGTTCTCCTTCCTAGGAGTATAGACTATCTCAAAGTCACAGTCCTGAAGGAACTCGAGCCACCACCGCTATCTCAGGTTCAGGTCCTTCTGCGAGAAGATGTACCTGAGACTCTAGTGGTCAGAGTAGACTGTAAAACACTCGCCCATCAGATAGTGCCGCCACAATAGAGTTCACAACAGGATGTAAACACTAAGTAAAACAAAATACAAAAGAGTGTTCTGGAATGTAAATGGGCCAGTATACAAACCCAACTAAACAATAAGTACAAGTAAAAAGGGACAAACAGCTGGAAGTAAAGAGCAGCTTCTGGATTGTCCTTCAGGGTTCCTACCTGAAGGGTTGGTACATATGGCCACCTCAGCACTCATGTCTGTTGATATCCTCCATGTACTGACTCGTCGTAAGGTCCAACTCCGGGTACCGTCCAGTTATGGCGCTCTCAACCTCTGTCATCACTGTCCGTTGTCGGGTTCCAACATAATGAGGTGCGGGCATACCTGTGCATGGGTGAGTATAACGATACTCAGTAGGGACCCCGAGACCGTCAAGGTCTCACAAAATCCACAAAGGATAAACCACATAATAGAGATACAATCACAATTTATCAACAAACTCTACCTAGGTATATGCCCACACATATCCCTAAGTTATCAATCACAACCCGACTCCAACTCTCGAGCTCAATCGCAACCCAGTCCACACAAGAAGTAAAGTCAATCCCAACGATGATAATGGTTGAATGACATGACTCAGCTCACAAAGGTATGCCACAATTGTAGAGAGATATAGATGATCAGGTGTAGCCACTAGATCATCTAAGCTATCGGAACCACCCAGGATATAGGACTAGCTAAGCCATTGGACCCACATAGGATACAGGCCAGCTATCTCGTCTAAGCTGTCCGACTCACACATGATACATGCCAGCTATCTCGTCTAAGTTGTCGGACCCACACATGATATAGACCAGCTGTCTCGTCTAAGCAGTCAGAACCACATAGGATAAAGACCAGCTATCTCGTCTAAGCTGTCGGACCCACATAGGATATAGGCCAGCTATCTCGTCTAAGCTGTCAGACCCACACAAGATACAGGCAGGCTTTTCTAGAGTAATAGAGATGATCAGATGTAGTCACTAATTCATCTAAGCTGTCAGACCCAAACAGGATACAGGACTAGCTACTCTGTTAGAACTGTCGAACCCATACAGGATTTTGGTACAGTAGTCTTTGTATTTGAACCCACCGAGGATTCTAGTACAGTAGTGGTCATAGTCGCAACCACCTCTAGGGTTCCCGCACACAGCATGCTCGATTCTGGGAGGGTCCGCTCCTCGAGAAAATGGGGTCGATAAATCAATTATCACTAATTCTTGTTTTGATGTATCATGATGTTCTGTCTCATCAAAAGAAACCCAATGCGATAGATGGTGCGTCAATCGGACGCCCAGTCTGAGAGTTATTGGCTTTTTCGTTCCAGGGGACCAGTTGGATTTTTGGTACAATCCAACATGTCTATACTACAACCACATCTGAATCCTATATGAATTATTCCATAAGAACCGTCTCATCAAAAGGAATCCAACATAGTTGACGACATGTCAATCGGACGTCTGACCCTTAAGTTATAAGCGTTTCCGCTCTGAGGGACCCGTTGGTTTCGGGTTTGAACCAACCTGTCCATACCCAAACTTTGCCAAAACCTTGATTGTAATACACCCAAAGTACCTTCTCAATCCAAGGAATCATATGCAACTGATGGTGCATCGATCGGAGGTTCGTAGCTCATGTTATGGGCGAAAAACCAAAAGTGGTCCGAAGAGGGGGGTCTGGGTCCGGTCTGACCCGGCCCAACCCGCCTTGGGTCGGCATGAACCGGGAAAACCTGACGCGGATCCAGGTCCGGCCCAGTAGGGAAAGGCCCAGCTCGGTGGATGTGGCCCATCCGAGCAGCTGCAGACCGACCGAGGGTGGTGGCCCGGCTGAGGGCGGCAGCCCCTGCCAAGGGCGGCGGCCCGGCACGCATGGCATGGTGCCAAAGCCCGTAGCAGCTGGGGGTGGTGACGCCCACCTGGTCAGGGAGACTAGGTTGAAGTAGCACCCTATGGGGCCAGCACTAATCAATCATGGGGTGTGCTTCCCCCACCCCCCATCTCCCTGTAATAGAACCGGTAGATGCTGGTTCCTCTCCGAGGAACCCAACCAGGTTCCGCCCTAGCGCGCCCCTCACCGGGGGCCAGCTCAGCCGGCAGCCCTTCATCCCATTCGTTGCGGCCAGCCATGGATTCCCCACTGGCACGGTGCGACGTCACCGTTCCATCTCTGACTACCATGGCCTGCATAGACGCAGCCCCTCTACCACACGGCGCAACAGCGCCACTTTTTCTTCCAACCGTTGTGTCCCTCCTGGTCGCGGCCCCCTTCCTCCAGTGTGGTGTGACGGTACTGCGCCCCTCTGACATTTCTGCGGCCCGTGGTGTCCGCAGCCCCATTATACCCACAACTCCAGTGACCCTGTGACAAAATTGCTGCTGGTTTCTTCCGCAGTTTTCTCTACTGCTGGCGCTGTTTCTCCACCGCTGTCGTCGACCAATCAAGAACTAACGGAGGGGTGCCGTGCCGTGTTTGTTCTGCCCATGCCCTCTGCGTTAAATTATAACAATTTCATAACAAAGAACCATAATAAATTATGAGGATCTAGGATTTAAATCAATCAATAATGACCCCTACCCTAGTTCGTAGTTCGTTCGTTGACGACGGCATCAATTCGTTGACATCGGGGTGCATCTGAGGAGGAAGTGTCATTGTTGGCGACATTTTTCATGGGCAGCATCTTCTCCCTTGACGTGGAGGAAGAGGAAGGATGATGGGCATTCCTCAAGGTCCTCGCCTCACGTTCTTTCCTCCGGTTGAAGAAGGTAGAAGGGGTTGCTTCACATTCCTCAAGACGTGGAGTGTTCTTCATTGAGGAAATAATATTCCACCAATTGTTTCTCCCAAATCCTTCTCAAAGTTCCACCAGCCAACGAAAATAATATGCTCTCCTATTATTTTATTACTGAAAAGATTTTCAAAATTCAAAATCTAGAATTAATTAAATTGATTAACTTCAATTCATTAATTAAATGGTTGGCACACTTATTTAGAGGAGAAAGGTGGAGAGTTCACCCAATATAAATGAAGGGTGGTGGCCTCATTAATTCAAAGGGGAGTTAAAGGATTTCAAGGGGAGTTTATGAATTAGGTGCTCGTGTGGTCCCTACCACACAATATCCTCCCATGGGAGGATATGTGGAGGTGGGCCCCACCTCCAGCTTCCCATTGGCGAAGACAACCACACCCAAATACTTTTACCACCTTCAAATAAAAATGTGTTACACACACATTTTTATTCAAACATTAATTTTTAATTAGAAACCCCAATTTATAACACCCCCTCTCGACCAAACTCAACTGTGGTAGAGGTCTCCATAAGTGAATACCAGTGTTGCGAGTTCATCGGTGTCCTTGGATTTCAATTCCGAGCACTGGTTTAAAATATTGAAAACCTGCACGTATTTTTACTGAATGCACCCAAACAAAACTTCAGAAAATGATTTCGGGCACACCGGGCCTCGGAATCAGGAGCCGTTTGAATCTGCAGACTTCTACAATTCCAAAGAATTTAAGAAAAAACGTTCCTTGAAACTTCCAGGTCTTTACATGAAGCGCATATGGTTTTTAACTATTACGTTCTAGAGGCTCATAACACATTGGGACTTCTTTTCATGAAGTTCACCCTTGGTAATATCAAATAAGGGAGGTTATGAGAGCAGACTCACCAATCAAAATTACACATATTATATACGCAATCATATATTCTTTTTTTAGAATGTGTGTTGATAATTAAACTTGAGTCTATTATTAATATATATTATGGATCACATCCTTTTATGTATGGATGAAAACTGTGATGAAATATACTCAATGTAAGGTAGCATACATTGGGTGTTCCATAAGTGATATGAAATTAATTGAATAAGTCAAGAAAGGATTTATCCCTTTCGAGTTAATGAAAGGGGATACCTCTAACCCATTAAAATAAATAGAACCATTTGATTAAATATATGGATATGATAGTTAATTGAAAATTTCATTTCGAAAAGTTAATGAATGATAAATTAAGTATATAAGGTGATGGAAAAATTATTCATCCTACATAATGATATATTAAGAAAAATGAATTATATTACCCACTTGCATTCATTTGATGGGTTTTTCAATGTGAAGTAGAATTTATTCTCTATGGGTTCCTTGAAGTTTTGCTACACTCTAATCATGTTATTTAGTTAAGTTCACCTAACACCATTGAGAGAGAGTGTTACAAGGCCAAAAACTTAGTGTATTTAGAATATCATTAAATTATTCTAAATTTAATATTAAAAGTAAATATTATTTTGGACTTGTTAAATAATAATTATTAAAGTATCATAAATTGTATAAATTTAATCACAAGATATTCCGGATTAGAATATATGAATTGAATTATATTTCTTATTTATTATTGACATGGTAATAAATAAATAAATTTTTATTAAATAGTTTAGTGAATATATTAATATAAATATTTATTTATTTACATGGATATAAAAAAAATATTTATTCACAAGTTTAGAAAATATAATAATTATGTCTTTAATGGATGAACAATATTTTTTTATTTGAATAGAGGTTATATTATCCAATGTTTGATAAATTATGTGGAGTATTGACAATCCGAGTTAAGAGCCAGATGAATTTGATATATGTATCCATGAGTTTAGCATGTCATGAGATATAATAATAATAATAATAATAATAATAATATAATTATTATTATTATTTTACATGGAGATTAATTAGAATAAATAATTAAAAAAATGAACCTTGTGGAGTTATTAATTGGTTAACCCTAAGTATAAAATCCCAATTATATCATTTTAGAGGGAAGAAAGATTTTTCTGGAAAATAGATACACTCTAGATACTCGCATAAGCCCTTGAGAGAATATCCTCCTCCACCTCTCCCACGAATATGAGAGAACAAGATAAAACACTCCTTAAAACCAATGAATAATCACTTCAAGCAATAGGTTCCTCTAAACATGCACCCAAAATTACAAGATCAGTATTCAAATGTTCTTGGAGAACATGTGGATAAAACTAGAGAATCTAATATTTTACTCTCTTCCTCAATGATAACATGACAAGAGTGGAATCCAAATTTACTATAATAAATTTTAACATTTTAGGTATTTTTTTAAATTGGTGATAAATTAAATGTGAAACATCCTCTATAAAATATTATAGTGTTCACATCATCATGTTTTTCAAATATTTTTTTATTGAAACTAATGATAAATATTTTTTCTGTCAGCCCACGACTTACTCTCTACACTAGATCCTTGAAAATGCTGGCCAAGAAAACTAAAATTAGGAAAATACCAAATAAATTTATCAATGTAGGAAACCCTAAACATATATGGGTATATAAAAGGTGTAACATAACATCCCAGATTTCAAATAATTTTTTTATATAATTTTCTTCTTATATTAAATATCTAAATGGTAATTTCGTTTATTTGGTTTTTTTGATAATAATATTAAGCAATAATTTATATAAATATTTATCACTTAATTTCTTTGATTCCCATATTTTCAATTATTGTATAATTTTAATAAAATAGGTTAATTAAATGATTTTTACTGTACTCGTGATTCATTTTACAAATATACTTTAATTTGACAACTACATTACTTTTATAAATAGTTTTATTAGTAATTAGATTGTTTTTATCTAATGGTAAACCAAAATATTATACATGTTTTCATATAAAAAAATCATAACATAAAACCATTTAAAAATAATGTCATATAAAATTTTATAGAAAAAATATGAAAAATGGTTAATTATTACCTGTTAACTAATATAACATTTTACAATGCATTTTAGTGACATTATATTTCATCTAATCTCTAAATGGGTTTTATCATTTTTTATATACATATTTTATTAATAAAAAATATCCTTTTGAAACAATAAGTAACATTTTTTATAATAAAATAAAATTATAAAAAATATATTATTATCTGGATAATATAATTACTCTTATATATAGTGTCTTTTTATTAAAAAATGGTCATAATGTTTTGATAATAATATTTATTGAAAAGTAAAATGGTTATTGACATAAAATTTTGATCCTAGTGTATAAATTTTGTTACAATAAAATAGTTTTCTGGATTATATATTTAAAAGATAAATTATACTTAAGTAGAAAACGAATTTTATGATATGTATATTCTTTATGATTATAAATAATTATGTGTTAATGATTTAATAAATTAGATAAATAACAACTACAAATTTATTCACTCATAATATAAGAAATATATTTTTGCTAAATATATTTTTTCCATTTATAATAAGATTTTATTTAAATGTTCAATTTATTAAGGTTTTGAATTTTATAATTTTTTTATTTTTTAAATCATTACATAGAAATTATCTAATAGTTGATTTTTTATAGTTTTATGAGATAATAAATTTTTTGGGTCATATATAAAATATGATATAAATATTCAATAAATATTATAAAATTATAATTATGTAAATGGGATGTAATACACACTATAAAAGTATTGATAGAACCAAAATAGTATTATTAAATAAAATAAAGTATTTAAAAGTGATAATATTAATTTTACAAACCTATGAAGAATATTCTAAATCCTAAAGTATATTTTTAAGGTTCTTAAAATAATTATGTATGGAAAGGAATCTTTTACACATCAAAAATATTATTAATTAAATATGTTTTGTCCTTAAGCTATTATAATATTAAAAAAATCCTCTTATAAAATACCAATTGAAAAAACCATGGGTTTTCCAATGGTTTTTCAGTTTTTGTTAATAGGATGTTTGAGGCCTTTGTTTAGAATTTAATAAATAATAATCCCTCTTTTTCTATAAATACCAACCCATACTCACATTACACTTAACTATAAATCCATTGAGCTTGGATTTACTATTATTATACCTCTCAATATTACCTTTAAAAAATTTATAGTGTTATGGGGAGTTCTTCTCAATCTTTAAGAAGCAACCTTGCATGGTAATGGTTCCCAATCTTTATATTTCCTTTTCAATTAAAATACTATTATTATTATATAATTTAATATTATTTTTCATATATATAAATTCTTGTAATTACATAGAAATTTATTAATTTTTATATATTTTTAATGATATATTTCAAATCATCTCTCATTATATCATTTTCCAGGTTATTATTATGAAAAATATGGGACTCTAACACCTTTTCAGTCATTATTTTTTAAATATTTCCATTTCCTCTTCTTTTCAAAGAGAAATTTTATAATGATTCTTTATTTTACATTCCTTATTTTATTATCAATGATAAAACTACATTACCACAATTTATAATATGTTCATAAGAATTTATAATGCACACACACCACAGTATCCATAAAACATTTTAAAATGTTGGTAAAGTAAAGAGGATTTGGTTTCCTATCAAGGTAATCACTATCAAAATAAAAATAATTGGATTCAGTCTCTGTCACTGACTCACCTATGGGTAATAACCTTGAAAATATTTGGATGGGTACTAACTTGACCATAACTCAGAGCATGAAAAGAGAACCTAACTGCCCACCTAGTTTGAAACTCCCTTTAGAGATGATTTGGATAATTCAAGAACTTTTTATAAACTATAATGAAGGACTATTTTCTATAGATATTCCTACACCATGAATGTTTTATCTACTATTTTCTATAATTATTCCAATGAAAAGGGTACCTTCTATTATAAATATAATATACTATATTTTTTATATTAATTATAGTATATTTACCTAGATACCTATACATCATTTTTATAAGGAAATTATAACTTCTAAAAATTTAATTTAAAATAATAATAATCTTGATATCTTTCTTAACACACAACACCAATATTTAAGATAATTGAGGTATATTATAAAAATATTATTTTTTAAATGTGACCTTACCATTGAATTAGTGGGTTTGAATATGAGTAACCACATTATAAAATATAGGTATAATGTTTCTACTCAATAAATTTTTATTGATTAATTATTAATAAATAATCACAAAATTTTTAGTGATGTAATTTTGTGATTAAAAAAAATATATTTTCTTCGAAATTGATTTCTATTACATTTTCTTTGTGGAAATTATAATTAATTTCTATAATATTTTGAAATTATTTTTAATGAAATATTTTTTTAAAATCATCATGTAAAAATTATCATAGAGTGAGTTTTTTAGAGTTTTCTGAAAAGATTGATTTTTTGATAAATAATGAAAAATGCTAACTTTTATTGAAAATTAAATTTTAATTTAAAGATTTTAAAAGGTAAAATTTTGTTTTAAAATGGATTCAAAAGTATAATTTGTACAATTATATATTTTATAACATAATTTAGATCATTGGGATCAATTTTATGTGGAATTTTTATATAAAAATGTTGTTTACTTGTGATTTTTTTTGGAAAACCATTTTTGGCGCATTTTACATGTTTAATTTGAAATTAAATTATTTCAATTATGTAAATTTATTTTGATAAAATAGATTAAATATTTAAAATAATCAAAATTAATATTATTTAATAATGATAAATTGATTTTCTATCATAATGAATAGTAAAGATAGTAAAAAATTATTATCATTGTTCAGGTTAAAACGAGATTACTGAGTTGGGGGGGGGGATAAATTGAGATAAGGGTAAGTTTAAAAATTAATCATTTATAAATACTATTTAATGGAAATATTTTTAAATTATCTAATGAAAACATCATATATTTATCTTTTCTAACAATTTCAATTGATTATGACATTATTATATTTCATTATTTTAAGAAATTTCAAGTGTGTCCACTCCCCCCTTATAAAAGGACACCCATCATTTATATTATTTATATCATATTGATCCATATATATAAAAAACCTAAATAATTATATTGAGATATATCTTATCTATTAATAATAGGTTTTTGTATTGTTAAAAGACTATTCTAAGGGTCCTTAAGAAAGGATCTAAAGGATACCTGTTGAATAAGAGGTAAGCATCCTACCTGAATTATTTCAATTAATTTCTTCTTACACAACTCAAAATATATGTTATTTATCATAAAATAATATTCTAATTATATTAAATACAATAAATTATTATTATTATTATGAAACCAATAATATTCACCATCCATTCCATCGAATGAGAAGTGAATGCATCACTCGTGAATTTGTGCATACTACCTCCTGCATGTAGTGAAACAATTAATTTTACATAACCAAATATTATGGATAGATATTATGATGTATAAAAAGTATTTATATAATACATATAAAATAATTATACTTTTTAAATTAAAATATCATATCTACCTTATAACCTTCTAAACTATTGGAAAATGATAACATTGCCCATGCGTACATATTGACTACGACCTCAACGAAATAATATAATTCATTTTCTATCACATAATTTTATGGATGGTTATTATGATGGATTTAATGTTTTTATAAGATATTTATGAAATAATTAAACTTCTAAAATTATAATATCATATATACCTTCTTACCTACCAATCTGTTGGAAAATAAGAATGTTTCGTGTGCGTACATATAGACTACCGCCTCTATGAAGAGATGCGATTCATTTTTCATTTTTGCTTTACATAGATGGTAATAAGAATGGATTTAATTAAAATATATGATATATATGATATATTAATTATTCTTTAAAGGTTAATTACTATTTACCTTATTTTTTCCCATCCGTCGATTAGTGAAAATAGTGTTCCTAAATATGTACGACCAACTACCACGATGAATAATGTAATTCATTTGTCCATTTCTAACATTAATGGATGACTATATATAAAATGAATATATATTATATTTACATAATTATTAAAAATATGAATATGATGTGACCATGATCAATGTATAAGGATCAACATTACCAAACTGAATGTCCCATGAAAAATGAATCAGTTAACACCCGGAAAGGATGATTTTTAAAATGAATTATTAATAAAAGCATGTTAAAATGTTATAAGTGGATGATATATAATATTATATGTATATAAATCATTATTTTATATAATTTTAATAAATTTAAATTTATTATATAGTATGTTTATGTTCTTTTAAAGAAAGTCAAAAGTGAGGTAATCTATTTTCATCCCAATTTTATTTCTGTGAGAAACATGAAATATTAACCACTTGTATATTTTATATGTAATATATACTAAACATTAATGTATTTTATGATTCTTATAATTAAAATTATGGAATGTAAATATACCTGTAATGTTCTTTCCTTCATGGTGATTTTGATTTGAATGTTACCAAAGTGTCATGGGATTTATATTACTGTCTCATTGTTTATTGCAAATATTTATGATCAAGTATATAATGATGAAATTTTATGACCTTAATATTAGGAATTTTATTCTTCTATATTAATTTCAAGAGATTAAATGTTTCCATTTCATTTTAATCCCCCTATGAACTCAATATACTGAAATAATATTTTTAAGTAAAATCAACTTCATTTCTCTCTTCTGTCAAAAATCTTTTTTCTTCCAAGTCCATGTTTTCTAAAAATGATTTCAAGGATGATTTTATTTTCTAATATGATTGTTTAAATTCATTTTTTCATGTGATTTATTTTTTTTTATAATTTTTTTTAAATGGATCTTTCTGTCATTTTTAAAATGATGTACTTCTGAATATTTACTAAAAATGTGAAAAGAATATTTATTTTTACATAAAAAAGAAGAACAAAATTTACAACCATTATAACCGATAAATTATTTGAATAATTGTTTATATATTTCCAAATTTATTTTCAATAAAAATGTTTTCCATAATATTTAAAAAAAATTATATTTCAAATACGTGATTCTAAAATTAAGAGGGTATTTTCATCAAGAAATATACCAAGTGATATTTTAAAAGAATTTTTATTTATGATAACTTCTTTTGATGTTAATTATGATTTAATAGATATATGATCTAATGATACCACCCGTATTATTTATATATATGGTTTCAGATTAAGATGATGAGATGTTTATGAATCCTTTTTATTTTCCATAAGTTATGCCATGGTGAAATGTTAAAATGATTATAAAAACCAGTCCCATTCCATGGGTTATGCTATATGATGAATGATTTATGATCTTTTGGAACAAATATGAATGGATTATGATTATGTAATTGGTGGGACCATACATATGTACCCCTACAATTCATTGGGTAAATATTGATATCTCAAGAGATAATAGGACTGGAATGGGGAGTGAAACCAGTTCAATAAGAGACTTTTTCTACTATAATAGTATTGGGAGTGAACCTTGACTAAGGATATAATAGATTGGGTAGTGAAACTGATAAACTATTATAGACTTGTAGGTGATCCTCGACTACGGAAATTATTTTATATGCTTATTTATATGCCAAAAACAGATTTCTTGTGATAATGTTATTCTCTCACAGCTCATGTTCTATGATTCATTTATGATTCATGTCTTATTAATAGATATAATTTATTACATAAATAGAGAATATAATATATTGTATACAATCTGTCATTTAAAATGTAAATCCTATGTTATTATACCATTATTTTACAATTATTCTTTATTTATCATTGACATCTACATTGTATATACTTATCGAGCATCTAAGCTAACCCTTTATTATTTATTATTTACCTAGGTTATGATGAAAGGTTTTAAAGTATGATATGTTGATGAAGGGTGATAGTTAGGAATAATTTTGTTGGAAATAATGTATATATCTTATGAACAGTTTGTTATTGTATCCATGATTCAAATGACACTAGACCTATTTGATTATCATGTGGATCATAATGGTATGTATTTAATATTAATCTAATATGATGTGATATATATATATATATATACATGAAAAGTATCAATATATATAGCTGTTATCATATCAAGGATTATTTAGCTTTGGAAAATAAGATGAGAATATTCTATAGAGAACCTGTATGATTATCCTATGTATAAGAGAATATCCTAAGTTATGTTAAAGAAAGGATTGTGGTTTTCCTAGAAAAACATCCTTTTCCAGATACTACAAGTGGATATGGTTTTTGTATAGATACATATAGGGTAAACAATCATAAAAGTGTTAGTTTCATATATATTGGTCATCATTCTGGTGCACAGTCTCAGTTACCTTACTGAACACATGGTTTAACACCACCGAGTGATATTATTTGGTTAATACATATTTTTTTATGAAACATTATAAATTATTTTAATAGATTATTATGATTAATGACCAAGGTTAAACATGATGTTTCATATATTTAAAATAACAGGTCTTGATTTGGACATCCTATACATGATTTTTAATGATTATGTTGTTTTAAATTATTATTATGTTTTCTACCACTATGGTTTTTGGTTATCAAAAATCGATGTAACCTGAATAATTCATGATAATGATGAATTTGACAGACAATATAATGATTTTCCTCAAGAGAAACTAACTAAAATAGTAACTATAAGGAAAAACATTATGATTGTGCCAAATAAGCTATTGTGATATATGATTAACAACATAAAATTTAGTGAGTTTCCAAATATGTCAAATAAGTGAAAGATGGAATTTTATGAAAGTTCGTGTGGTAATGACCATATGGGAAAGAAATTTCAATCCTATTAATGTCAATAATTTTGGACATATACGTAGGATAATGTCTCAAAGGAATTATAATATGTTTTGTGTGTGGAAAATAAGGTTATAGAGAAGGAAATTGCTGAGGAAACCATTTCTAGTTCAATATCCATTGCGTGGAGAATATGAGAATTATCTAATTCAATTCCATAATCCATGGGCATACTCCCAGACAAAGGAAGGACCAATTATATGTCAGTCATTGAATTAGAAGGATTAATGTGTTTATATACTAGTAATTGTGAATATATGATCAAGGTATTCACATGTTTGGTATGTATCATTATGATCTACTTTATATTATTTGGGGATAAATGTTAACGTTTTTATGAAAAATCATGTGATCAAATATTTCATATTTTTTGGTTTTGAATTTATTAAGATATATTTTATAGAATTCTTAAGGTTAAATATGTATGGAATTGGTTATGTCGATATCTTGGGGTTATTGTTGACATCTTAGGGATTAATGTGCTATATTTCTCTATAATGGATAACTTGTGTTAAATATTTTGATTATATAAATATTTTTATAAATAATGAATGAATTTAAATTATTTTATGGATATTATGATATAGTTAAAGTTAATTTTAGTGCTTCAAGAATGAAAAAATCATCTGGAATATTAATTCCTTTGAGTTAGAGATAAATCAAAAATTGATCCAACCACAACCAAAGAATTTAATTGTGTTTATATATTAAAAATATATCAAATGTATTTTATTTTTCTCTATATATTTATAGAGAAATTATTCCTAAAATTTTTTAAAAGGGTCCTGAAATTAAAATGTTATCCATTTACCTTTATTTCCAATGAATTGATGGTCTTTTCACCTCTCCCTGATTTATGTTTTTACAGCCATTAACATTGTCATGATCATGTTTTATATCACTCCATATATTTACTTATATTATATATTTATCCTAAATGTATATATATTTACTTCTCATTAAATTTTCCCTTATCCTGGAACCCGATTATGTGTTATTTTATGTAACCTTTATGTTTCCCACATTCCCTTTTAAAAGGAGGTTTTATTATCCATTTGTTTGATGTGGTTTTTAAACTAAGGTATTTTGAAAAATTTACCATTTGATAAATTAGATAAAATAGTGAGGGTAAAATTTATTGTGGGGGGGGGGGTAGAATGCAACAAGTTGAATAATTTTTTATATATAACAATATTATCGACATCTTTCTTAACACACAACATCTAGCTTTAAGAGAATTGATATATATTATAATGATATTATTATTTAAATGTCACGTATCTATGTAATTGGTGGGTATGAGTATGAGTAACCACATTACGAAATATATGTATAATATTCTTAATGAGTAATTATCTATAAATAAGTACTCAATTTTCAGTGAAGTCATTTGATGCTTCAAAGTTCATTTTCTTCAAAAGTGATTTTATTGCATTTTTTGTGTAAAATTTATAAATAATTTCTTTAACTTTTAGAAATTTTATTTTACAAAATGAAAATAATTTATTTTTTCATCATATAAAAATTATCATAGATTGATTTTTTCATAATTGCCTGAAAAGATTGATTTTTTGATGAAGAATGAAAAATATTGTTTTTATCCAAAAATTCTGTTTTGGTTAAATAATTTAAAAGGAAAAATATTTTTTTAAATGTTTTAAATGTATAATTAGTTATATTATATTATTAATAACACAATTTAGATCATTTTAATCAATTTTATGTTGAATTTTGTTGTAAAACTATTTTATACTTAAGAAAATATTTTTTGGAAAACAATTTTTTGTCATGTATCGCGGATTTAATATTAAATAAATTAAAAATATTATGTGAAACTAATTTGATGAAATTTATTCTATATTTTTTTCATAATTAATATTAAAAATATTAAAAATTACTACCACTGTTATGGTTAAAATAGGTTTACAGGGGTAAACGAAATGATAAAGGTACTTTTTCCATCTAAACATTTATAAATCCAATTGGATAGAAATATTTCAACCCTATACTATCAAGCCTTTGAATATATATGAAATTGGAATAATTTTAATGGAATAAAACATTATTATATTTTATTCTTTTAATAAATTTCATGTGGGTCCTCTCCCCAACATAGAAATGTTCACCCCTCTTTTCTCTTCTTCACGACACTTTATGCCATCAAGATCAACCAAAACATACCCAATTATATTCTAAAAATACCTATACATCATATATATGTTTTTTTATTCTTATAATACCTTTACTAGGGTTCTTAATAAAGGATCTAAAGGAGGCCTACTAGAGAAGAGGTAATCATCCTACCTGATCTCTTTCCATTTTTTTCCTTTTTATAACATCACTAAATATATTATATTTATCATAAAATAATAAATTCAGCATCATTAATAAACTTAAATTTTATTATGATTATTTAACCACCAATATCCTCCATCAATTTCTTCAAATGGAAGTAAAAGTATCACCCTTACGTATGAGTGGGCTACCACCTCCAAGTAGCGATACAATTCATTTTCCACCACCTTATTTCATGGATGGTTATTATGATTAAGTTAAAGTTTATATATGATATTTATGAAAAAAATATAACTTATTAAATTATAATATCATATCTAACTTCTTACCTTCAAATCTGTTTGAATATGATAATATCGCTCGTGAGTACGTATGGACTACTGGCTCCACGTAGTGATATGATTCATTTTCCATCACAAACTTTATGGATGGTTATTATGATATGTTTAATGTTTATATATTGTATTCATGAAATAATTATACTTATTTAATTTTAATATTATATTTACCTACATACCTTATACTGTAATGGAAAAAAGATAACATTTCTCATGCGTACGTGTGGACTACCACCTCCATGAAGCATTGTGATTAATTTTTCATTTCCTATTTAATTAAATGGAAATAATTAAGATTTAGTGAAAACATAAGATATATTTTATAAAATAAGGATTCAGTAAAGGTGAATTAATTTTTACCTTTCTTTTATTATATCTATCAAAAAGTGAAAACAATGTTCATCCATACGTACGACCAACTGTCTCTATGAATGACATAATTTATTTTTGTATCTCTCCCATTAATGGTTGAATATATATATATATATGATATTTATATCATTATTAACATTCTAGAAATGATGTAAACAAAATAAATGTAAATGGATAATAACTATTGAATCAAAATTCTGCTAAAAATGAAATAATTAACACTGGAAAATGATGATTTTAACAGTGAATGATTAATTAAATGATATTAAAAGGTTATAAGTGGATAATATATAATATTATAAGTACATAAATTATTATATTATATAATTATAATAAATTTAAATTTATTACACAAGAGGCTAGAGTTCTTTTGAAGAAAGTCGAACGTGAGGTAAGATAGTTTTATATCACTTTTATTTTTATAAGACACATATTAAAAACTTTTATATTTTAGGCGATGTATAAACTACCCCAGAATCAATTTTATAACTATTTACATGAAAGTCATGGGATATAAATATACATATAATTTTCTTTCTTTCATTGGGATTTTTATTCGAAATTTACCAAAGTGGTAAGGGATTTATATTATAATCTCTTTGTTTATCAGGATTGTTTATGATCAAGATTCTAATGATGAGTTTTTATAACCAAAATCTCAATAATCCCATGAATTTCTTCTAATATATTCATTTATAGATATTAATATTTTTTCACTTATTTTCCACTCTTTAAAACCTAGAAGACTAGAATAAGGGTTTTAATGAATACCAACTTTATTTCTCAATTCGATCGAAAATCCATTTTATTCTATATCAAATATTTCTAAAAATATTTTCAATGGTGTTTTTATAATATCATATTATTTTTAAAATTTATTTTTAATCTTAATTAAACTTTTTAAAAAACAGTTTAAAAGGAATATGCTTTTAATTTTCTAGACATGGTACTTTTGAATTTTAACCAAAAATGTGAAAGTAATCTTCATTTTAACGCACAAGGCATGAAAAAACATTCCTACTGTTATGATCCCTGAATACTTTGAAGAATTGTTTAAAATTTTCCAATGATATTTTCAATGAAAATTATTTCCGTAATATTTTTGGATTTTTTATTTATTTTAAAGAAGTGTTTCCAAAATAAATAGTGTATTTTCCTCAAGAAAATTCCCATGTGATATTTCAAAGGAATTTTTATTTATGATAAAATAATTTCATGTTACGTATGATTTACAAAATATATGATCAAAGTATAAAATCCTAATTATTTTTCTATTTGTTTTATGATTATTATGATGATATTTTTATTTAACACATTCATTTTCTAAGGGTTATACTATGGTGAAATGTTGAAATTTTTAGGAATCCCATTTTCTTTCCATGAGTTACCATATATGATTAATGATTTATGATATTTTGGACCACATATTAATGGATTATTATTTGTTAATTGGTGGGAATATAATTATATATCCCTCTAATTTATTGTGTAAATATGTATATCTCTTGAGATAATAATGATTGGAATAATGAGTGAACCCAGTTTAGTAAGGGACTTGGACCATGATGATAGTCTTGGGATTAAAACATGACTAAGGATATTATGGAATAAATGGTGATACTAATACACTATAATAGTATTGTAAGTGATCATTTTCTAAGGAAATGATTTCTATACTTATTTTCATTCCAAAAATTTATGTTTTATGAAAATATTATACTCTCAAGGTTCACGTTCTTTGATTCCTTTATGATTTATATCTAATGAACTACCAATATTTATGATATAAATAATTATTATAATATATGTTATATATGGAATGATTTTTTAAATGTTAATAAAATGATCATAAACTCATATTCTCATGTTATGATTTAGTGATCTTTGATATCACCCTTTTTACCCTTACTGAGCATACAAGTTAACCCTTTCTTATGTTTTCTTCCCCCAAGTTATGAGGAAAGGTTTAAAGTATGATATGTATAATAAGGGAGATAATTATATATAAATTATTGGGAGATAATATTGATCTTTTATGAACAATCTATTTATGTATTGAAAATTTCAAATCCTCTAAAACTATATTATTCTGGAATTATTTTCAATGATTTCCGCTAGGGAAACATACACATGTGTCTTGGCACCGCATTCCCACTTTCCAAAGGTGGAAAGCCTCCTCCAACATGGTTGGTGATATCATAATCTTGATTAAAATGAGTTTATGGGATGTTGTTTCTTAGTTACATTGATTCCTACATGGAGTTCTTTCCCAATTCTAGGTCTCCCTCAAACATTTAAGTCATATTCATTAAATTCATTACAAGTACCATATTGAGGTAGACGATGGTTAATTACAATACATCTATCTTGATAGGTCAAAAAACTTCATTTATAGGAGATAGTAACATTGGTAATTTCTTGGAATCTCTTGATGTTAGGAATGTTGGGAATCTAAAAATCCTTCTTATGTTGGAGGGAATGTTTCATATAAGCCATCATAGGCATGAAACCTAAGGCATCCCATGATGAGAAAGGGGTATTTTATACTAGGGGAGTAAAAAAATCGATATTTTTAACATATACATCCCATTTTTATTTTATGTGGAAGATATTCTAGATCATGTATTATGTTTAATGACTTTTGGAGATGGGTGGGTCATATGTTTATATATTATGGGGATAGGTAGGTCACAAGTTTACTATCTTTTGGGGATAAGTATTTCACATGTTTTACATGTTGTGGGGATAAGTGGGTGGATATGTGTGTCCTCAAGGGGAAGATTTCAAAATTTAGGGTTTGTTTAAGTATGTCCAAGGGGGGAAGATAATCACAATTTTGAGGTTTGGTTAAGTGAATCCCCAAGGGTTAAGATGATCAAACATAAGGGTTTAGTGATAATATCATGGGTGTAGAGACCCTAAGATGACGTAGATGGACATTAAATTACTTTTGCGGAATACTTATTACATAATAAAAGCAGACACACAAGGACCGTAATAGTTTAGTGTCTTTGGAAACTTGGAACATAATCTTCTAATCGTGGTGAAAGGTCTTCAACATCTCCCACAAAGATCATCCCCTTTTTTTCTTACCTAAAACCTTTCTTTATTTCCAGGGGAAAAGAAAACAAAAAAAGGGTGAGCTCAAATTCTCAGTAATGGTAAGCATGGAGAAAATAAAACAAACCATATACATTTAAACATAAAAACATGTACATAATGTTTAAGCATAGAAATCTTGTGCAATGACATAAAACATGAAAGTACGTAAGGAATAGATCAAAATAGAACATCAATCATGATAAAATATAATGGGAATAAAACATGTAATTGTGTCAACCATTCAGCACATGTCATGATTTCCATAGTAGCCAAGGCATTGCTGCCAAGACCATCTTAGTGGACAAAGTCCCTTTCTGAATCGAGTTCACTCCTCGTTTCAGTCCTGTAACACTGAACCGGATTAACTTACCATTCCAGCCATGTCTATATCATGAGATATAAATCTTTACCCAATTCATTGGAGTGAGATATAGGTCCCACCCATCTCATAATGAAATCATTCTTACTTGTGCCACAAAATAAACATACATTATTCATAATAACCCACGAATAAAATGGGTTTCATAAACATCATCTCATCATCACATAATCCTTATAAAAGAAATGGATATCATTTCACAATAAGAAAATTTAAACCATGTAAATCATAGATACATTATACTTGAAACATACACATATGAAATATTGTCATCTTAGATGAAAAATGGTTTTGATAAAACGCTTGAAATGAATTCTTGGGGAAAATATCTTTTTTTCTTCAAAATCATTTTCTTTTCAAAAAATGTCATGCAATTTTAAAAGAAAATTATTTTTTTGAAAATAGTCATGAAATATTTTGGAGTAAACTTCATTAAAATAAGGCTTTACAAAACCGTAAAAATCTTTTCATGCCGTATACGTTAAAAAAACATTCTTCTCATACTTTTGTTGGAAAAGTCAAAAGTACCTTGTAGGATAAATAAAAGAAAGATTCCTTCCATACCATGGGGTAATAGTCAAATAGGTAAAAAAGACTTTAAACATACATGAATACACTTTTATAAAACATGGACATGTATGATAGCAATAACCCCAGTAAATACTTACGAATAAGCAATGTCGGATAAAAATGAGATTTGCATAATTATCCCTTACCTTAGGTCTGATATGCTTCGTATGGATCCTAAACTCCTGTATAATGATTTAAATAATGTCATTGACTTATTACATAATCATATTCATTGTTATGATAACATATATGTTTCACTAATGACTTTATATTACCCATTCTTTTATAAATTCCATGTTAAATTAGCGTTTTGGGTAAAATCATTTCATTTGTCGTTCGTGTTTTAACTTGTAATTATTCATATGATTACTTAGATCATGATTACTTGAATTAACAATGTAAAAAATGATTTATATATAATATATATTCAGAATATACATATATATAATAGATCGAGAAATGGAAAGAAATACACCGTTCATGGAGACAGTAGGTCGTACGTATGCATGAACGCTGTTTTCGTTTCCTTATTGAATTGAATGGAATTAATTAGATGAAATAAATATATATATACGTAAATATAGTAGCATTATTATTTCATATATTTAATGATTACTTATTATATATACTTTATAATTATTCTTGAATGGTTAACATGGAGAGTGAATCTCATCGGGTCATGGAGACGGTAGTCCGTACGTACGCACGAGCGATGATATCATTCCCATGATCGTGGAATTATTTTAAAGTGTATGTATAATATTAAATAATCAATATAACTTTACAATAATAATATATATTCATTACATTCACCATTATACCCATCCAATTAAGGTGGTGGGGGAAAATAGATTACACCACGGCGTGGAGATGGTATTCCGTACGTACGCACGCGCGGTGATTTTGTTTTCTGTAGGATGGATAGATAGTGAAATATGGTTTTTTCCAAATTATAATAACATATCCTTATATGAGTGATACTGATGTTATTACTTCATAACGAAAAAACTATATAAGAAGAAGTGGAAGAAGAAATAAAGTTGAAAGAATCGGTAACGGAAATTACCTCTTCTTTGAAGCGCCTCTTTGAGACCTCCTCTTAGGGCACTAAAATTGGTCTTTGAAGAAGACCTGGACTTCTAGGATGTTTATAGGTAAGTGCGGAAGATAAATTGGTAGGTTTTGGCAGATATTGAGGGCTCAAATTGGTGTGAGGAGGAGATGGAGGAGGTGCCCTTTTATAAGGGAAGAGAGGGGCACCTTTGGAAATATTAGAAATATTAGTTTATATTAAATCTAAAACCCACTTAAAAAACTTCCAAAATGACTCATATCCGAATATTATATGATATAGGGTTGTAATATCATCAACCAAAAAAATTTATACATGTTAGGAATTTATTTTAAACATTATCATCTTGATTTATCCTTATTTAATCAATTTAATTTTATTTGTGGTAATAATATTCTAAATTTTAAATTATAAAAATAATTACTTATTTGTTGTGAATTGTCCATAATTGGATAATTTATAACAATTTAAAACATATAAATTTAAATTTATAATTTTTAAATATTTTCATGATTTTTAAACAATTTTATAATAGGTTATTTTTATAAAATAACAATAGTGTCAATTTTGACACTATTCATTTATTTGAATTTAAATAAAATATATACAGAAGATATGTTCAAAATAAAAGCATTAATATATTAATAAAAGGTAATATGTGTCTAAAACATTAGTTAAACACATTAAATAGTTGATATAACATTTATTTTATTATTTTTAAAACCATTTATTTGGTTTATCTCTTAATAAAATAATTACTAAAACATTTTTGTATAATTATTTAATATACTTATTCGTTGCATAAAAATTAAAAATAAAGTCCTATGATGAAGATAAATCTATTACCCTTCACAATAATACTTTTACTCTAATTTATCATCTTAAAATCATAATATGTAAATTGTTATATTTATTAAATTATGATGGTGACAATTTTGGCATCATTTAAAATAAAATAATATAAGTGTCATAATCGCCTTAATAAGGATCCAAATGGTCAACAATTCGGCCAGTGGATGATTAGGGTTTATATATACACTAATAATAAGTTTTTTTCATATTTTTTGGCCATTCGATATGTATTAATATTTCAATAAAAACTATATTATTGATTTTTCACAAAATAAATAATTTCTGCATCATTAATGTATAAGATAATAAGGTAATTAATTAACTCTTAAAAATTACAAATAAATTACCATGACAAATAAAAACATTTTATCTTTCAAATTAGAATTTATAACCGAATTTATATTTTGTATAAAATTATATTAAAAATACTTTAATTATTAAAGTTGAGTGAGACGTATTTCACTTTCCTTTAAATAAAATAAACTAAAGGTCTTAATCACCTCCAAGTGAGCTCTAATGGATTCCATTTCAACCCAAATATGACTTAGGACATATTATATTCATCCAGTTGTATTAATACAAGTATTAGGATAATTTATAATATTATATTTACCCTTATTTACCCAATTTACCTTTTATTATGGTAAATAAAATTTACCGTTGTTACCATTCATAAAGCCCAAAATTAAAAAGTAGTCTATTAATATAATATGGACCCACTAATTCAAAATATGGAATCCAATTTTTCTAGATTCAATACACAGAAGTTGCAGAAATTAAATTAAAATTAATCTCATTGTCGAAAGAAAACGGGTTTTTGTTTAAAACATTGCAAAAGATTTAATTTATTTAACCTACGAATTCAATGTAAAATCAAGGCTAATGACATACATTATATTAAATGGTAAAAATATATTCTATTTATACTTTAAAACCATTCAATAATATAATTTAACCACATAAGTTATTACGATGAGAAAAAGTTGTTTTTAAATAAAATATAGTGTGTTTTTACTATTCATTAAAATATGAAAGTTATCAGAATAATATGAGAAATTTATCCAAGGTAAAATTTTATATCCTGATTCCAAATAATAATTTTATTTTGTAAAATTGATCTTATAGACATGTCAAAACTAGATTTAAAGTGGGTGCGCCATCAAAAGCCGACAAAACTACATTTTTTGAAAAATACTTATTTTACCCTAAAAATTTATTTTGTTCTTATACAATGTTCTATAAAATGTGTAAGATAAATAATAATGTTATAAAATTAAAAATTTTGTTAATACTATTCATAACGGCTAGTTCATAATAATATTATAAGAATATATCGTTGTTTAGTAAAACCCAGTATTGAGTACAACACACACTATCGAGGAAGGTCCCGATTGCATGTAATGCAAGCCATGTCAGGGTTGTGTGTTGTGCAAGAATCCATTATTATTTCGTATAACAAAATCAAATCATATTTTATTTATACATTGAATATATATATACACTCAATGTTGCGTAGAATAACTATTATAAAACGAACTCGAAATTGTGTGTAACACAATCTAAGAATAGTGTTGCGTATACTGCAAGCAAATACGGTGTTGCGTATAGCATAAAATAATCTTGGTGTAGCATAAAACACATCACATAAAATAAATTTAAAATGAATAAAATCTCTAGGTGTTACATTCTACCCCCTTAAAATGAATTTTTCCCTCGAAATTCGTTGGGGTTATAAAGGTTTAATACTTGAAAGATTATTTAATAGAAACCCACATCATAAAAAGGGAATACCAAAACCTATCTTCAAAAAACTAAAGTATGAAATGTAACGGTTAAACAAATTAACTAATCACTGGGTTTCCACATAAGATAAAATAGGTGAAAATATGGATATGGAAGAAAAATATAACAATCATGTTCTGATGGAGAGTGGTAGAGAACAGGGCTATGAAAAATCCAACAATCACAAAGCCATAGATTTGTGATGATCTAAGGTACCATATGATTCATCAGGTATAAGAACACTAGAAAAAAAAATGTGGTTTTCAAGATCATTTCCCTAATGTTGATGAAATTGGAATTAGAATAAATACTTTCGTGATTTTGGTACAGTCTCCACGTTGGTCGTTCTTTAGACAATTTCCACTTCATACCATAAAGAAATGAAGTTGAATTTATCATTCGTGAAGTGTTAGCAGATCATGTGATATAATGATGGGTCATTCCATCTGTCTCAAACAAAAGGTTATAAATGTTATCAAAAATACATAAGTCTATCTATAGTGATATTAATCATATATGGTTCCTAAAATGGACTTATACTTTATATATCACACTTCTTAATATAATAAAACTATTTTCTACTAAACAGGGTCTTTCTGTATGCCAGTGGTAGGCGATAAAGCCTAGTCGCACTTCGGTTGTGGGTTCGATTCCCACAGACTTGTCCGACGCGATGGGCTGTCACCCGTCCTGCAGGTTGTCCTTTTTCTAAAACTACATTACTATAACATCCCATAAATAATATCGAAAAAACTATTATCCTTCAAAAATACTAACTTATGTCCAACATAATCCATTCCAATCTTTATGATTATCCATAATACTGTAGTCCACTCTTATATTATAGTGAAAATGATTACCAGAGATTTCATATAACAAGCATGTTAATACCATCGTTGATCCCCAAATATCGTAAGATATGTCTTGTTGGTCACATTCCAAACATTCGAAGGCCTTAATCATGTATTCTCTTGAAAAATGAATACCCATTAAATATTAGTGAAAATATGAGTGCTTTCAAAAGTTAACTATTTCCACATACCAATACCCAAAAATTCTATATACTCAATCCATGATATAACCATTTCCTTATATCAGTCATGAGCTCATGAATACTGTCAAACATTTCATTTTCTCCTTATCCCTTCATTATGCACATATCATCTTTTTTCCAAAAATATCTCAATCACTTTCCATGGTTACTGGTACCATAAAATTATTGAAAACCACAATAGACCAATACATAAATATTCCAATATTCCATGATACTATATACAACATTATTTTGGAATCCCATTACATAAAAACATAATAATTACACCACATCGTTGTCATATTCAACATCGCCAATAGTGATCGCATGTGACTTCCCTTTGTCCTTTACCTTAAGTGGTTGCTCATGTCGATCATCACTAACCCTTGGATTATGGAATTTATTAGCATAATGCCTCATTTCCTTTCACTTGAAGCATTGAAGTGTTGGTGGTGCGTTCTCTGCAGTCTTTTCTTTATTCACATCATTAGAAACCCTTTTTCTATTACTTCGACACTCAGCTACTCGATGACCATATTTTCTACACTTAAAAAATTTTCTAGTCCCTTTAAGACAATCTCCACCATGCTTATTTCCACACTTTGAGCATAAGGAAACATTCATCTTCTTTTCACCATTGCTCTGGGATTTCTCCTTGAACTCCATCTTTCGTTTCTTCTCAAAACCATGAGACGGATATGTTACACCAAATTCTAGTTCTACCTTGATAGCACAATGCACAATTTCTTCATAGCTATTGAAGTCTCTTATAGATAATGCCCTTCGAAGACTTGGTTTTTAGCCACTGAAAAATCGATCAACTTTACTTTCAGGTTCGATGATAAAGCCAGATGCATACCTTGCAAATCTTGTAAAATTCGCTTCGTATATACCAACAGATTCATCATCCTTCTGCTAAAGCTCAAGAAACTACTTTTCCATCTTTGTTTGAAGAATATGAGGGAAGTACTTAATGAAAAACAAGTTCTTTAACTCGTCTAATTCCATGGACTCAATTTCATCTCTTTTCCTCGTATTCTTGATAAGATATCACCATTGATCAATATCACCTTCCAAACGATATACTGCTAAGATGACTTTATCTTGCTCAGAACATTGAAGAACTAAAAAAATCTTTTCAGTAGTACTGATCCATTGTTCAGCCACTAAGGGATCAGAAGACCCGTTGAATGAAGGTGGACGCTGCCTCATGAAGGATTCAACAGAATGTTGCTCCTTTCTCTGCTCATTTTGAAATCCAGAATGATTCATAGCTTGTGTAAGTATAGAAATAAGATTGTACACTCCATATCCCATGACATTGGTTTGGTCAGGACGAAAATCATTGCATTTTCTATTACATTGATCAACACGGTTCCTTCGGGTTCCATCCATCATCTAAAACCCAAAAATAATAGTGTAAGAGGAAAACGCCATGCTAGGAAAACAACGAAATAAAGGGGGAGTACCTTCAATATCTAACATCTGATTTTAAATTCTAAGATTTTTACCGTAGTTCTAGGACTATATCTTATACGTATACTTATCCTTAGGAACATCCCTAGACATACCTAAGAAATATCTCTAGGGATCTCACTAACGTTTTCGCATCCTAGTTTCCAAAGGTTGACTAAACCTTTCCTCTGATACTAACTGTAGAGACCTGATGCTTGACGTACATGGACATTAAATTACTTTTTCGGAATACTTATTACATAACAAAAACAGACACACAAGGACCATAATAGTTTAGTGTCTTTGGAAACTTAGAACGTAATCTTCTAATCGTGGTGAAAGGTCTTCAACATCTCCCATAAAGATCATCCCCTTTTTTTGTTACCTAAAACCTTTCTTTATATCCTGGGGAAAAGAAAACATAAAAAGGGTGAGCTCAAATGCTCAATAAGGGTAACCATGGAGAAAATAAAACAAACCATATACATTTGAACATAAAAACATGTACATAATGTTTAAACATATAAATCTTGTGCAATTACATAAAACATGGAAGTAAGTAAGGAATAGATAAAAATAGAACATCAATCATGATAAAATATAATGGGAATAAAACATGTAATTGTGGAAACCATTCAGCACATGTCATGATTTCTATAGTAGCCAAGGCATTGCTGCCAAGACCATCTTAGTGGACAAAGTCCCTTTCTGAATCGAGTTCACTCCTCATTTCAGTCCTGTAACACTGAACCAGATTAGCTTACTGTTCTAGCCATGTCTATCTCATGAGATATAAATCATTACCCAATGCATTGGAGGTAGATATAGGTCCCATCCATCTCATAATGAAATCATTCTTACTTGTGCCACAAAATAAACATATATTATTCATAATAACCCAAAAAATAAAATGGGTTTCATAAACATCATCCCATCATCACCTAATCCATGTAAAAGAAATGGATATCATTTCATAATAAGAAAATTGAAACCATGTAAATCATAGAGACATTATACTTGAAACATACACATATGAAATAATGTCATCTTAAATGAAAAATGGTTTTGATAAAACACTTGAAATTAATTCTTGAAGAAAATATCTTTTTTTCTTCAAAATAATTTTCATTTCACAAAATGTCGTGAAATTTTAAAAGAAAATGATTCTTTTTAAACTAGTCATGAAATCTTTTGGAGGAAACATCATGAAATTAAGGCTTTATAAAGCCGTAAATATCCTTTCATTCTGTATAAGTTAAAAAACATTCTTCTCGTACTTTTGTCAGAAAGGTCAAAAGTACATTGTCGGGTAAATAAAAGAAATATTCCTTCCATACCATGGGGTAAATGTAAAATAGGAAAATAGGACTTTAAACATACATGAATTCACTTTTATAAAACATGGACATGGATGATAGCAATAATCCCAGTAAATACTTACGAATAAGCAATCTCGGATAAAAATGAGATTTGCACAATTATCCCTTAACTTAGGTCTGATATGCTTCGTATGGATTCGAACCTCCTGTATAATGATTTAAATAATGTCATTGAATTATTAAATAATCATATTCATTGTTATGATAACATATATTTTTCACTTATGACTTTATATTACCCGTTATTTTATAAATTCCATGTTAAATTAGCGTTTTGGGTAAAATCATTTCATTTGTCGTTCGTGTTTTAACTTATAATTATTCATATAATTACTTAGATCATGATTACATACATTCAGAATGTAAAACATGATTTATATGTAATATATATTCAGAATATACATATATATAATAGATCGATAAATGGAAAGAAATACACTGTTCATGTATACGGTAGGCCGTACGTACGCATGAACGCATTTTTGATTTCCTTATTGAAATTAATGGAATTAATTAGATGACATAAATATATATATACATAAATCCAGTATAATTATTATGTCATATATTTCATGATTACTTATTATATATACTTTATAATCATTCTTTAATGGTTAACATGGAGAGTGAATCTCATTGCGTCGTGGAGACGGTAGTCTATACGTACGCTCGAGCGATGATATCATTCCCATGATCGTGGAATTATATTAGAGTGTATGTATAATATTATATAATAAATATAGCTTTAAAATAATCATATATATTCATTACTTTCACCATTATACCCATCCAAATAAGGTGGTGGTGGAAATAGATTACACCACGGAGTGGAGACGGTATTCCATACGTACGCACGCGCGGTGATTTAGTTTTCCGTAGGATGGATAGATAGTGAAATATGGTTGTTTCATAATTATAATAACATATCAGTAAATGGGTGATACTGATGTTATTACTTCATAATGAAAAAACTAAAGAAGAAAAGTGGAAGAAGAAATAAAGTTGAAAGAATCGGTAACAGACATTACCTCTTCCTTGAAGCGCCTCTTTGAGACCTCCTCTTAGGGCACTAAAATTGGTCTTTGAAGAAGACCAGGACCACTAGGATGTTTCTAGGGAAGTGTGGAAGAGAAATGGGTAGTGGTTGGCTGAGCTTGAAGGCTCAAATTTGTGTGAGGAGGAGATGGAGGAGGTGACCTTTTATAAGGGAGGAGAGGGACACCTTTGGAAATATAAGAAATATTAGTTTATATTAAATCTAAATCCCACTTAAAAAACATTAAAAATGACTAATATCCGAATATTTCATGATATAGGGTTGTAATATCATCAACCAATAAAATTTAGACATGTTAGGAATTTATTTTAAACATTATCAACTTGATTTATCCTTATTTAATCAATTTAATTTTATTTGGGGTAATAACATTTTAAATTTTAAATTTTAACAAATAATTATTTATTTGTTGTGAATTGTCCATAATTGGATAATTTATAACATTTTAGACTATATAAATTTAAATTTATAATTTTTAAATATTTTTTTATTTTTAACCAATTTTATAATATGTTATTTTTATAAAATAACAATAGTGTCAATTTTGACACTATTCATTTATTTGAATTTAAATAAAATATATACCGAAGATATGTTCGAACTAAAAGATTTAATAGATTCATAAAAGGTAATATGTATCTATAAAATTTGTGGAACAGATTAAATAGTTCATATAATATTTATTTTATTATTTTTAAAACCATTTATTTGGTTTATCTCTTAATAAAAAAATTACTACAACATTTTTGTATAATTATTTAATATACTTATTTGTTGAATAAAAATTAAAATTAAAATCCTATGATGAATATAAATCTATTAAATTTCAAAATAATACTTTTACTAGAATTTATCATCTTAAAATAATAATATTTAAATTGTTATATTTATTAAATTAAGAAGGTGACAACTTTGGCATCATTTAAAATAAAATAATATAAGTGTCATAATCTCCTTAATAAGGATCCAAATGGTCCAACATTCGGCCAGTGGATAATTAGGGTTTATATATACCCTAATAATATGTTTTTTTGCATATTTGTGGGCCTTTCAATATGTATTAATGATTCAATAAAAACTATATTATTGATTTTTCACTAAATAAATAATTTCTCCATCATTAATGTATAAGATAATAAGGTAATTAAATAACTCTTAAAAATTACCAATAAATTACCATGGAAAATAAAAATATTTTATCTTTCAAATGAGTATTTATAACCGAATTTATATTCTGTATACACTTATATTAAAAAACATTAATTATTAAATTTGAGTGAGACATATTTCACTTTCCTTTAAATAAAATAAACTGAAGGTCTTAATAACCTCCAAGTGGGTTCTAATGGATTCAATTTCGACCCAAATAGGAATTAGGACAAATTATAATCATCCAATTGTATTAAGACAAGTATTAGGATAATTTTATAATATTATATTTACCCTTATTTACCCAATTTACCTTTTACTATGGTAAATAAAATTTACCGTTGTTACTATTCATAAAGCCCAAAAATAAAAAGTAGTATTGTAATATAATTTGGACATACTGATTCCAAATATGGAATCCATTTTTCCAAATTAAATTCAAAGAAGTTGTATAAATTAAATTAATATTAATCTCATTGTCGAAAGAAAACGGGTTTTTGTTTAAAACATTGCAAAAGATTTAATTTATTTAACCTATGAATTCAATGTAAAATCAAGTCTAATGACATAAATTATATTAAATGGTAAAAATATATTCTATTTATACTTTAAAACCATTCAATACTATAATTTAACCACTTAAGTTATTACGATGAAAAAAAGTTGTTTTTATTTAAAATATAGCGTGTTTTTACTATTCATTAAAATATGAAAGTTATCAGAATAATATGAAACATTTATCCAAGATAAAATTTTATATCCTGATTCTAAATAATAATTTTATTTTGTATAATTGAACTTATAATCATGTCAAAAACTAGATTTAAAGTGGGTGTGCCATCAAAAGGCGGCAAAACTGCATTTTTTTAAAAATACTTATTTTACCAGAAAAATTTATTTTGTTCTTATACCATGTTATAGAAAATGTGTAAGATGAATAATAATGTTATAAAATTAAAAATTTAGTTAATACTATTCATAACGGATTGTTCATAATAATATATCGTTGTTTAGTAAAACCCTGTATTGCGTACAACACACGCTATCGAGGAAGGTCGTGATTGTGTGTAATGCAAGCCAAGTCAGGGTTGCATATTGTGCAAGAATCCTTTATTATTTTGTATAACAGAATCCAATCATAATTCATTTATACATTGAATATATATATATACATACACTCAATGTTGCGTAGAATAACTATTATAAAACGAACTTGAAATTGTGTGTAACACAATCTAAGAATAGTGTTGCATATACTGCAAGCTAATACGCTGTTGCGTATATCATAAAATAATCTTGGTGTATCATAAAACACATGACATAAAATAAATTTAAAAAGAATAAAATCTCGGGGTGTTACAATGGGTGTACAAATTAAACCTCATGGAGGTACCCAATATGTATCTGGATGTCAGGATTGAACCTCATGAATTTTTTCTATGTACATCATTAGGAAACAAGGATAAGAACCCATGTAGTTCGATGTTATAGTTTAAGGTCACGTGAAAATACTGGTCAATACAGTTTATCATCATGCAGTAAGTATTCTCACATCATCAAAGGAGTGCCAATGAGGGATGGTGTGTGAATTATTCATGGAAGCTACCCAATGTGATATGATAATCCCATGATGATAATACATTATGCATCCTTTTTTCATCACACAGGGTAAGTTGATAGTTTAACACCTTGTGTTGAGGATGTTGTTGTGGTGTTTATCATCATGTGACTAGGACATTGGGTTATTAATTTTAGGTCATGTAGCTCAGACATTGGTGGGTCTACCACCTAGGGAGACCATTTCAATGTAGGAGAGGAAGATCCATAAAAGGCCTCTCTATGAGTAAAGGTCCATAGTTTCCCTCAATGATGCCACCTTGGGGGATTATGTGTATATTTCACATGCACCTCTCAGTGGAGAATAACATAAGCACTACCATGGAGGAGGGGAAATAAAGGGTACTAACGTTAGTATTTTTATTCTTAGTTGAAAGAGGCATTAGGGTTCTTATTCATATGAGATAAGGAAAGGAAACTGCCCATTATGTGATTAAAACATAGAGGGTGGGCATGAGGGTTGGTGATACTAGTCACATGAGAATTTGGGGTGCATATGAACTGATCTTGGATTGGTTCATGGTCTATAGGTACACAAATTTCACAAAAGGGAATTGGATGAAAGGTGGAACCATAGGGAGGACTGGTGGATGATCTTCATGAAGGTTTTATTTTCACAAAAGCTGACGGATTCACTAAGGAAGAGCGTGTTACGAAAGTAAATTATTTATGAAAAAGGGTTAACCTACTTGAAATTTATGTATTGGTTCCCAAGGGGGTAGTTTTTTGATGCATAATTATCTAATGATATGCCAGGATCCATAAAAGGATTTCTTCTAATGTGAAGTCTATGGAATTTCTCAAGAGAAATCGCCATCATGGGTTATGTTTCTCCAAAACCCATGGGAGGTGGTTTTAAAAAAGATGAATACCTTGAGAAATCCACCTCTTATTTAGCTCATGAAGTTTAGAGTTTGATTAATTCATAGCTTTGGATATAATTTGAAGTGCCGCATCCCCTAAAAATTCAGACACATAGAGTTATTTATAGCCTTAGTAGTAGGAGGGGCATTGATTTCACAAAAGAGAGTGGCAAGTGTGAAATATTATAACCTCCAAGATATCATTGGTGTTCTTCATAAGGAAATACGATGCATAGCGGTTTCCACATCAACCTTTACATGGATTTATACCTCTACAAGTCAGATTTATGTTGTTTATAGGTTACCCCCTCTACCTCCAAGCATATCGACAACCTCCATGAATTAGAGTTAGGTAGCAGAGAGGTTACCACCTCGAACTTTTCATGGTAAATCAACCTTTTTGAGGAGTTTCATGTTTATGAGGAGTCACTTAGATATGAAAATAGGGGCAAGGGTCATATTTTGAGGGAAAAATGCTAAAAATTGGAAATTGGAAGGATCTATTTGCAAAACGAAATCTGACCCTATGATCTTAAATAAGGTTGGGGACCCTAAGGGGACCACTATATTCTCTTTAAATGTATGACAATGAAAACAATTCATGAAACTCAATAATTTCAAGAGTTTTTTGTGATCTCGATCTTTACCACTCATGAAACTACCCTATTCTGTGAAAAATACTCTCATGACTATTTTTTTAATAATTTGGTCTTTCATGATCTCAACCATCATGAACTAACCTCCATGAACTAACCTTTTTGAATCAAATTATAAAAACTTTTGAAGTATTGAACGATGGACACTGAAGGTATAAATACTGTTGTGACTCGATGAGGGGAGATGTTAAGGAACCTTTTGAATGGGTAGAGGAATCCATCCTAAATATAAGAGAATTATTATGGAGGGTTTGATGGATCATCCCTAAGTCTAGAAAAAATAATGGTACCTATGTCTAGGTGGAAAAATTATGGACAAGAAGGCCTAGCCAAACTGAGTATACCCATATTTTCACAAATTCCCAGAGTATTTGAAGTATGTCAGGCTTTTGGAGGTACCATGGTCCTCACAGTTTCATGTTTATCATCACCAAGACATCATTATAGATCTATTGAACTGATGGTCTCTGGGGACCAATATGTTTCACCTACATCATGGGGAGGTCAACATCAATTTATGGGGACCTCTACCACATTGCATGAATAACAATACAATGGGATATGTATGATTAGTTTCTTCTAACTGATGGTGTTTGGGATGAACAGTAGAAAATTCTAGTGATCGTAAGGGATTTTCTAGGCTTAGTGTAGGGGGAGACTGAGTACAAACTAAGGATGATAGATATCCCATTCCAACAATGCATTAGCTATTTTATTAATGAATTTGTGATGAAACTATTGGGGAGGCCACACAATTTTCTAAAAGAGTCTTTTTGAGTCAATCATCATTCACATTTAAGTATCTTAGAGGTGAGCTAGTGGAGACTATTGGGATATAGTGTAATGTCCAAGGCTCTTATAACCATACTAGAAGGATTTATAGTCATTCTATTCTATGGGTGGACACTCCTAGTTCGAGACTCTCGTATGGGGGTGGGTCTAAAAACCCTCAGCATGGAAGAATTTATAGAGATAGGGAAGTGAATTAAATTATTATTCTAGGTAAAAGAAATGCTTAACAAGGTTCTTTACCACAAGAGTTAGTGGAATAACCCATATAAGGGTATAGTCCCTTCCATTTTTTATACAGTTGGGTCACTACATGTAGAGACCCGGTTCTTTCCTTGTAAGACTTTGAAATATTTCTATATTTATATCCAGAGCCAGGCACTGAGACAACATCATATTCCAAGGACTGATGTGCTCAAAATTAAATTTAATAAAAATATTAAGTATATTTTATACTATACATGTGAATTAAATGGGATAAATCTTAAACAGAATCTTAGATCGGATATCTAAGGCAATAATTGAGTATGGAACGTGGCGTTTACCTTAAAAAGGACATAACTTTTGTCGGCGTGGGACTTTTGAGGAAAAATTAATCCAAAAGGAAATCATAAATAAAATAATAAAACTTAATTATTTTACCCTTGATGTCATATCAAATAAATCTCGAATGAGGAATCAAATTGGAAATATGAGACCTCTGTTGAGTTCCAAATGAGGTGTTTTACCTAAGAACAACATAAAACGAGGAGGCACGGGAGATTCAGATTCCACCCCAAACAGGGATACTATAAATAGAAGATTGGGAATCTAGAATTAAGGTTATCCCTAATAAATTCTCTCTCTAATAAGACTCTTTCTCTCTCTCCCTCTATCTAATCCGTTCTTTGTTGAATAGTGGCGATTTCTTTGAGAGAACCTCATCAGATCAAAGTGGGAGCACAACAGACATGTTTTCAATGACGAGCAATTAAACTGAGGTATGATTTCTTCTACTTTTTTTTTCTGATTCATCTTTTAAATTGAAAATCCTTTCCTTGAGCATTAAATTTATTGTTTTTTTATAAATCATCGATGGACACATAAAAACAACCATCAATCTATGTTTAAATCCCATATTTCTACCATTATTTTTCTGTTCATCACAGATATCCACCATTTACTTTTAGGAATGACAAATCGATGATGGATCATTGAGTAAGGGACTGCGATGTGAATACCTCTTTGCAAGAGTCCCTGATCTGCTGACAGATTCACGATCGAGCTAACAGATGGAGTTTGGTGGTCCGCGGAAGGGACCACTAGTGCAGTGACCGATGGTGGAGACTCAGTGTTGTTGCATGGCTCAACTGATCGGCAGATCTAGGTCACATGGCGTGACCTAGGAGACGACCATCGCTACAAAGTGTGGTGGCTGTTCAACTGCATTGATGTGGGGCAGTGACCCGACCACGGGCCGAGCCGATGTAGGCAGCAGGTCGGGCTGATGTTGGTAGTAGTCCGATGTCGGCAGTGGGCTGGGACACATGGTTGGGCCAGAGGCCAGGCTACATGTCTGGGCCATGGGATGGTGAAATGGATCGGGATGGCTGGAGCAGACCCACCCAAGCAGAACGGTCTGGCCAGACTGAGCCCGATAGGTTAAGGTCAGCCCATGGCGACTTCAAATGGCCATATATTCTAATCAGGGCATCTGATTGATGCATTGTCTACATACACACATTCTTCTCCTCAAGACAGATCTTTTTAGTCTGGTTCATGAATTTTAAGACTTGGTTTTGTGTCTTAGTTTCAAAAAATAGACAACTTTAACAATACTAATTTAATTATTACTATTTGGGGTTTTTTGTATCGGATGTGGCATTTTCATGCAACATCTGATTAACATGCCATAAGTGGTGGAACAACCCTAGACCTTTGTTGGAATTTTCAAGACAACTTTTGGGTGTTTAAACCAATTTTGAGGTTTGGCCCCATGATGCCTGATTCATACGCGTTGTAGATAAATTTAGATTCTTCATTGGGTATCAGTTTTGAATAAATGAATAGTCGTAGACTTGTTTTTTCTGTGAGGATCACAATGTTTTTATTCATATGATTTATTTTGGGATTGAGGTATAGGACACACATGAATCTTTTCGATCATAATGTTGCATTATACAACTTATTCATCAGATGTCTGATTGGGGTAAGTGAATAGACTATCATGTGTGTTTTTTTGTATAGAACATGATGGTGACCTTAGTTCCAAATTTAGTGTTATGATGCGATGTGTTTGGAGCATGATAAATATTTAGGAAGTGTTCAATGGCAGTAGTTATCAGTAGAGGACATCAGGGACTTCTGAGTGACACCCTCCAGTCGGACTGGGCATTAGTCCTAGATGACACAAGAGTGGAACCCTGCAGCTAGGATGGGCATGGGTCCTCAACCTACTCTACGTGGAGCACCCCATTCGGGCTAGGCATGGATCATTGGTGACACTAGCATGGCACCCTCGAGCTAGACTGAGAATGGGTTCTCAACATATTTTGAGTGTCACCCTCCAACCGGGCTAGGCATGGGTTCTCAACGACACTAGAGTGGCATCCTCCAGCCAGGTTGGGGGGACCTTGACATTGAGACGACCTCTAGACTACATGGATCAGTTAAGAGACACAATTTAATGTTAATTTTGACTCATGATAAGAGGGGATATTTGCCCACTGAGATACATCCTTGTGATGTGACCTAAAACTGTGTAGGTGAGATAGACCTTCCTAAAGTGGATAGTATCAAGGTGTTGTGTCTGATTGTAGAGACCCGAATCTTGACGTACATTGACAATACATTACATTTGCGGAATACTTAGTACATAACAAAAACACACACGTAAGGATCGTAATAGTTTAGTGTCTTTGGAAACTCGGAATATAATCTTCTAATCCTGGTGAAAGATCTTCAACATCTCCCATAAAGATCTTCCTTTTTTTTACCTAAAACCATTCTTTATATCCTGGGGAAAAGAAAACATAAAACGGTGAGCTCAAATGCTCAGTAAGGGTAAACAAAAGAAATATCAATCACATCATATTCATAAGAACATAACATTTTGGAAATCTTAACCTGCAAAAGAGAGCATAATTTCATAACATGGGATAAATCATGGCAGTGAAATGTAATCACAATAATCATAACATAAAACATTAAACTTTGCGGCATACACACATAATCATAGAGAATCATATCTTATTAGTCAAGACTCATTTCCAAGACTATCTTAGTGGACAAAGTCCATTTCTGAATCGAGTAACCCTCGTTTCAGTCCTGTTTCACTGAACTGGTATAACCTACCATTTCAGCCATGTCTATCTCATGAGATATAAAATCTTTACCCAATGCATTGGAGAGAGATATAGGGCCCACCCATCTCATAATGATACCATTCTTATGTGTGCCACAAAATCATAAATCATACATCATTTCATAACCCATGTAATACAAATGGAAATCTTAAACATCATGACATCATAAATCAATTCATATAAGATAAAGGAATTCATAAAAAATATTCCATCACAACATGATCCAATCAATGTAATAATATGGATAAAAACAGAACCCTTTATTATCTTAGATGGAAAATAATTTTGATAAAACACTTGAACTCCATTCTTGAGGAAAATATCCTTTCTTCTTCAATTTTTTTTTCCTTTCTTAATATGTCATACGACTTTAAAATAAAAGAAGTTTATTAAAAATAAACTGGAAAACTTGTAAAGGAATCTTCTTGGAAATAATGTTTTAAAAATCCAATCATTCCGTATAAGTTAAAAAAATATTCTTCCCCTACTTTTGTCAGAAAAGTCAAAAAGTACCTCGTACGAAAAATGACAAAAGATTCCTTTCATATCTTTTACAAAAAATTACCGAAGGGTAAAATTGGATATAAACTATTGTAGAAGGATGGAAATAATATTACATATTGAGGGAACATGGATGTGGATTATAAAATACACCCCAATAAATACTAAAGTATAAACAATCTCGGCTAAAAATGAGATTGTGATATTTCCCTTACCTTAGGTCCGACTTGCTTTGTAAGTGTCCGAACCTCCTGTATAATGATTTAAATCATGTTATTGAGTTATTATAGAATCATATTCATTGTTATTATATCATATATGGTCCACTTATGACTTTATATAATCCATTATTTTGTAAATTCATGTTAAAGTTGCATTTTGGGTAAAATCGTCTCATTTGTCGTTCGTGTTTTTAACTTGTAATTATTCATATGATTACTTAGATCATGATTACTTAATTACATAATATAAAACATGATTTATATATATATATATATATATTCAGAATATACATATATAATAAATCAGTAAATGGAATGAAATACACCGTTCATGGAGACGGTAGTCCGTACGTACGCATGAACGCTGTTTTCGTTTCCTTATTGAATTGAATGGAATTAAGTAGATGACAGACATATAAATATAAATAATTCCAGTATCATTATTAGGTCATATATTTCATTAGTACTTATTATATATACTTTATAATCATTCATGAATGGTTAATCATTGAGAATGAATCTCATCGCGTCGTGGAGACGGTAGTCCGTACGTACGCACGAGCGATGATATCATTCCCGTGGTCATGGAATTGTGTTGAAGTGTATGTATACTATTTCAGTATCAATATCACTTTATAATAATCATATTTAGTTACTCATTACACCATTATACCCATCCAATTAAGGTGGTGACGGAAAATAGATTACACCACGGCGTGGAGACGGTATTCCGTACGTACGCACGCGCGGTGATTTCATTTTTCCGTAGGATGGATAGAAGATGAATTAGGGTTGTTTCATATTTATAATAAAAAATCAGTATGTAATTAATACTGATGTTATTACTTTATCATGAAACAACTAAAGAAGAAGAAGTTGAAGAAGAAATAAATTGAAAAGATCGGTAATGGATATTACCTCTTCTTTGAAACGCCTCTTTGAATCCTCCACTTAGGGAACTAAGATTGGTCTTTGAAGAAGACCAGGACCTCTAGGATTATTCTAGGGAAGTGGAGAAGGTATTTTGGTAGGGTTTGGACAATCTTGAGTGCTCAAATTGGTGTGTGGAGGAGGGGGAGGAGGTGCCCTTTTATAAGGGAGGAGAGGGGCACCTTTGGAATATCTCAAAATATTATTTTATATTAAAGTAAAAATCGGTTTATAATGGTTCCAAAGGGTCTTATTTCGAAGGTAAAGTGGGTATGGGTATAAATACTATCAACCAATAGGATTTAGACAAGTTTAGGTTATTATTTTAACCTTATCACTTAGATTTAACTCTAAGTTAAATAATTTAACTCTTACTGTGACTTTTTGTTTTCTTACACTATATGGTTAATACACTTACTATAACATTCCAAACGAACCCCAAGTTGTTTATTATTAATATAGATATCCTTATATAAGACATTTGGCCAAACCTTAGATTTTTAGGAATAAAATAACAATTAATAATATAATATTTGATTTAAAAACTATATTGTGTCAATTTTGACACTATTTGATATATGATTTTTGTGAAAGTCATAACAGAATTATATGTTCGAACCAAGTTGATTAAAGCAACACTAATATATCAAAGTAACCTATAAAATTAGTGGAATTCATAAAAAGTCTCAAATTACATTTATTTGGATGTTTATAACATCAATTATGTCAATATTTCATTAATAGGATAATTACTGCATCATCATTGTGTCATAAATAAATTAAATTATTTAAGGTCTAGAAATTACAAATAAAATACCATTATGTAGGAAATCTTTTTATCTTTCTAATGAATATTTATAGTGCAATTTATCTTATGTATAACCCCATATTAAAAATTATTTACTTATTAAACTTTGATTTTAACTATTTTAACCCTTCTTTATATAAATTAATAATAAATGTCCTAATCTAATCCAAGTGGGCCTAAATGGTCATATTTTATTCCTAAGATTGTTTTTGGTCGAATTTAACTTATCCAATAGAATTAGGACATGTTTTAGGGTAATAATAATATCATCTTTACCCTTAATTACCCAATTTACTTTTAACCGTGGTAAAAAAAAGTAAAAAGTTACTATTCACCAAAAATTATTTTCATCTCATTGAACCACATTTTAGTCCTTGATATTAACCGTGTCTCTCGGATTTTCGAAATTCCATTCACAGAAGCGGTAAAATTATGTTTTATGCAAAATTCAGTTTTTAACCTACCACTTAGTGGTTTCACTATTCATCAAAAATTGAAAGTTTTCAGAAAAATACCAAAATTTCACCCTAGGCTAATTTCGGTATTCCAAATCCAAAAATGAAGTCCATTTTGAAAAATAAAATTTATAAAATTTCAAAAAGTGTTTATTACTATTCATAACGGCAAGTTTTAATAATATTTTAATAGCATATTGTTGTTTAGTGAAACTCGTTATTGCGTACTACACACGCTAACGAGGAAGGTCGCGATTGTGTGTAATGCAAGGCAAGTCAAGGATGCGTGTCGTGCAAGATCCTTTTGGTGTAGCATACAACACAAGACATTAATGAAATTAAAAAGAATATTTTTCATAAAATCTCGGGGTGTTACATTCTACCCCCCTTAAAATGAATTTCGCCCTCGAAATTCATCGGGGTTATAAATGGTTTACTATTCAAAAGTTTCATTAATAGAAACCCACATTGTAAAAAGGAATACCAAAACCAATCTTTAAAAACGAAAGTATGAAACGTAACGGTTACCCAAATAAACTAATCACTGGGTTTCCACATAGGTGAAAATATGGATATGGAAGAAAAATCTATACATCATGTTCTGATGGAGAGTGGTAGAGAACATGGCTATGGAAAAGACAACAATCACAAATCCATAAATTTGTGACGATCTATGGTACCATCCGATTAATCAGATATAAGAGTACTAGGACAACATTTTTGGTTTTCAAGATCATTTCCCTAAAGTTGAAGAATTTGAATTACAATAAATACTTACTTTATTTTGGTACAATCTCACTGTTGTTCGTGCCTTGAACAATTTCCACTTCATCTCTTAAATAAATGAAGTTGAATTTGTTATTTGTGAAGTGTTAACAGATCATGTGATAAAATGACGGGTCATTCCATCTGTCTCAAACAAAAGGTTAGTAAAAGTTATTAAATATACATAAGTCATTCTATAGTGAGATTAATCATATATGGTACCTAAAATGGACTTATACTTCATATATCATACTGCTTAATATAATAAAACTAGTTTCTACTAAACAGGGATTTCTTGTAGGCTAGTGGTAGGCGATAAAGGCCAGTCGCACTTCGGTTGTGGGTTCGATTCCCACAGCCTTGTCCGACGCGATGGGTTGTTGCCCATCCTGCAGGTTGTCCTTTTTATAAAACTATATTAATATAACATCCCATCAATAATACTAACTTATGTCCAACATAATCCATTCCAATCTTTAGGCTTATCCATAATACTGCAGTCCACTCTCATAACATAGTGAAAACGATTACTAGAGATTTAATACCATCGTTGATCCCCATATATCATAAGATATGTTTTGTTGGTCACATTCCAAACATTCAAAGTCCTTAATGATGTATTCTCTTGAATACCCATTGAACCTTAGTGAAAACATGAATACAGTTAAATGTTAACACTTTTCACATACCAAAGTCCTCAAAATTCTATATACTCAAACCATGATATCACTTAGTCCTTATATCAATCATGAGCTCATGAATACTGTTAAAAATTTAATTTTCTCCTTTTCCCTTCATTATGCGCATATCATCTACATTCCAAAAATATCTGAATAACCTTTCATGGATAGTGGTACCATTAATCATACACTTTCAAAACTCAAGGAAAGACAACAGTGTAACAATCCTTATATGTCTCTTTATTCCATAGTACCATGAGATTTCTTATACAACATTACACATGATAAACATGTAATCATTCCACTACATTCTTAAACCATTGACCGATCTTCAACAATTCTTTCATCTCACATATCATTTGTAGTCTCTTCATCATCATCAACATAAATATTACCCATACGACCATACTGATTCTCTTCATGAGACTTTCCCTTAGGGTATTGGTTTGCATAATGCCCATACATTCCACATTTAAAACATTTAACCATTGTTGATGTCGTAGAAATACCATAATCCTCATCCCTGCTGTTAACTGAACCTTTTCCTTTGCACTTACTGGCTTTGTGTCCTTCTTTTCCACACCCAAATCATCTTCCAGTTCCTTTGAAACATTCCCCTTGATGCCTCTTCCCACATGATTTACAGAGGGGAAATTGAACTTTCTTTCCTCTATGATCATCATGAAACTCCATCTTTCTCTTATTAGCCAAGTTAGGAAACATACCAAATTTTACTTTATTGATCATATTATGAGATTGCTGATTCGGCATAATAATGATGTTTGGACTTCCAAATCCCATTTCATTTGGTTTCTCATGAAGAATATCATTCCATTGTCCATCATATCCTCCATTATCGTGAATCATCTTGTTTCCAGCCATTTTCTAAAACCCAAAAAGAATAGTGTGAGAGGCAAAAATCATGCTAGGGAAAACAACATAATAAAGGGGGAGTACCCTCAATATCTATCATCATAGGATAAATTCTAATATCGTTAGCGCAATTCTAGGACTATAACTTATACGTATACTTAACCTTATAGACATCCCTAGACATACCTTAGAAATATCTCTAGGGATCTCACTAAAGTTCTCGCATCCTAGTTTCCAAAGGTTGACTAAACCTTTCCTCTGATTCCAACTGCAGAGACCCGAAGCTTGACGTACATTGACATTGCATTACATTTGCGGAATACTTAGTACATAACAAAAACACACACGCAAGGATCGTAATAGTTTAGTGTCTTTGGAAACTCGGAATATAATCTTCTAATCCTGGTGAAAGATATTCAACATCTCCCATAAAGATCTTCCTTTTTTTTACCTAAAACCTTTCTTTATATCCTCGGAAAAGAAAACATAAAAGGGTGAGCTCAAATGCTCAGTAAGGGTAAACAAAACAAATATCAATCATATCATATTCATAAGAACATAACATTTTGGAAATCTTAACCTGCAAAAGAGAGCATAATTTCATAACATGGGATAAATCATGGCAGTGAAATGTAATCACAATAATCATAAAATAAAACATTAAACTTTGTGGCATACACACATAATCATATAGAATCATATCTTATTAGTCAAGACTCATTGCCAATACTATCTTAGTGGACAAAGTTCATTTTTGAATTGAGTAACCCTCGTTTCAGTCCTATTTCACTGCACCGGTATAACCTACCATTTCAGCCATGTCTATCTCATGAGATATAAAATCTTTACCCAATGCATTGGAGGGAGATATAGGTCTCACCCATCTTATAATGATACCATTCTTATGTGTGCCACAAAATCATAAATCATACATCATTGCATAACCCATGTAATACAAATGGGAATCTTAAACATCATGACATCATAAATCAATTCATATAAGATAAAGGAATTCATAAAAAATATTCCATCACAACATGATCAAATCAATGTAATAATATGGATAAAAACAGAACCTTTTGTTATCTTAGATGGAAAATAATTTTGATAAAACACTTGAACTCCATTCTTGAGGAAAATATCCTTTCTTCTTCAAAAACATTTTTCCTTTCTTAACATGTCATACGACTTTAAAATAAAATAAGTTTATTAAAAATAAAATTGAAAACTTGTAAAGGAATATTCTTGGAAATAATTTTTTAAAAATCCATTCATGCCGTATAAGTTAAAAAAACATTCTTCCCGTACTTTTGTCAGAAAAGTCAAAAAGTACCTCGTACGAAAAATGACAAAAGATTCCTTTCATATCATTTACAAAAACTTACCGAAGGGTAAAATTGGTTATAAAATATTGTATAAGGATGGAAATAATATTACATATTGAGGGAACATGGATTTGGATGATAAAATACACCCCAGTAAATACTAAATTATAAACAATCTCGGATAAAAATGAGATTGTGATATTTCCCTTACCTTAAGTCCGACTTGCTTTGTAAGTGTCCGAACCTCCTGTATAATGATTTAAATCACGTTATTGAGTTATTCCAGAATCATATTCATTGTTATTATATCATATATGGTCCACTTATGACTTTATATTACCCGTTCTTTTGTAAATTCATGTTAAAGTAACATTTTGGGCAAAATCGTCTCATTTGTCGTTTGTGTTTTTAACTTGTAATTATTCATATGATTACATAGATCATGATTACTTAATTCCAGAATATAAAACATGACTTATATATATATATATATATTCAGAATATACATATATAATAAATCAGTAAATGGAATGAAATACACCGTTCATGAAGACAGTAGTCCGTACGTACGCATGAACGCTGTTTTCGTTTCCTTATTGAATTGAATCGAATTAAGTAGATGACAGACATATAAATATAAATAATTCCAGTATCATTATTAGGTCATATATTTCATCAGTACTTATTATATATACTTTATAATCCTTCATGAATGGTTAATCATTGTGAATGAATCTCATCGCGTCGTGGAGACGGTAGTCCGTACGTACGCACGAGCGATGATATCGTTCCCATGGTCGTGGAATTGTGTTGAAGTGTATGTATACTATTTCAGTATCAATATCACTTTATAATAATCATATGTAGTTACTCATTACACCATTATACCCATCCAATTAAGGTGGTGATGGAAAATAGATTACACCACGGCGTGGAGATGGTATTCCGTACGTACGCACGCGCGGTGATTTCATTTTTCCGTAGGATGGATAGAAGATGAATTAGGGTTGTTTCATATTTATAATAACATATCAGTATGTAAGTAATACTGATGTTGTCACTTTATCATGAAACAACTAAAGAAGAAGAAGTTGAAGAAGAAATAAATTGAAAAGATCGGTAATGGATATTACCTCTTCTTTGAAACTCCTCTTTGAATCCTCCACTTAGGGAACTAATATTGGTCTTTGAAGTATACCAGGACCTCTAGGATTATTCTAGGGAAGTGGAAAAGTGATTTCGGCAGGGTTTGGCCGAGCTTGAGTGCTCAAATTGGTGTGTGGAGTAGGGGGAGGAGGTGCCCTTTTATAAGGGAGGAGAGGGGCACCTTAGGAATATCTCAAAATATTATTTTATATTAAAGTAAAAATCGGTTTATAATAGTTCCAAAGGGTCTTATTTCGAAGGTAAAGTGGGGATGGGTCGAAATACTATCAACCAATAGAATTTAGACAAGTTTAGGTTATTATTTTAACCTTATCACTTAGATTTAACTCTAAGTTAAATAATTTAACTCTTACCGTGACTTTTTGTTTTCTTACATTATATGGTTAATACACTTACTATAACATTCCAAACGAACCCCAAGTTGTTTATTATTAATATATATATCCTTATCTAAGTCATTTGGCCGAACCTTAGATTTTTAGGAATAAAATAACAATTAATAATATAATATTTGATTTAAAAACTATTTTGTGTCAATTTTGACACTATTTGATATATGATGTTTGTGAAAGTCATAACAGAATTATATGATCGAAAAAAGTTGATTAAATCAACATTAATATATCACAGTAACCTAGAAAATTAGTGGAATTCATAAAAAGTCTCAAATTACATTTATTTGGGTGTTTATAACATCAATTATGTCAATATTTCATTAATAGGATAATTACTGCATCATCATTGTGTCATAAATAAATTAAATTATTTAATGTCTATAAATTACAAATAAAATACCATTATGTCGTAAATCTTTTTAGCTTTCTAATGAATATTTATAGTTGAATTTATCTTTTGTATAACCTCATATTAAAAATTATTTACTTATTAAACATTGATTTTAACTATTTTAACCCTTCTTTAAATAAATTAATATTAAATGTCCTAATCTAATCCAAGTGGGCCTAAATGGTCATATTTTATTCCTAAGATTGTTTTTGGTCGAATTTCACTTATCCAATAGAATTAGGATATGTGTTAGGGTAATAATAATATCATCTTTACCCTTAATTACCCTATTTACTTTTAACCGTGGTAAAAAAAAGTAAAAAGTTACTATTCACCAAAAATTATTTTCATCTCATTGAACCAAATTTTAGTCCTTGATATTAACCGTGTCTCTCGGATTTTCGAAATTCCATTCACAGAAGCGGTAAAATTATGTTTTATGCAAAATTCAGTTTTTAACCTACCACTTAGTGGTTTCACTATTCATCAAAAATTGAAAGTTTTCAGAAAAATACCAAAATTTCACCCTAGGAAAATTTCGGTATTCCGAATCCAAAAATGAACTCCATTTTGAAAAATAAAATTTATAAAATTTCAAAAAGTGGTTATTACTATTCATAACGGCTAGTTTTAATAATATTTTAATAGCATATTGTTGTTTAGTGAAACTCGTTATTGCGTACTACACACGCTAACGAGGAATGTTGCGATTGCGTGTAATGCAAGGCAAGTCAAGGATGCGTGTCGTGCAAGCTCCTTTTGGTGTAGCATACAACACAAGATATTAATGAAATTAAAAAGATTATTTTTCATAAAATCTCGGGGTGTTACACTGATCTCATTTGACTTGAAGTTTAGGTCAAACATGAGGGATGCTGGGCATCGATGGTTGTTACTTCTGGAACTATTGGAGAGTATTTTCTTATGAAAAGTTTGGATATAAATATCCCCTTACTCTCTTGTTTTTATTTCGTTGAATGATAATATATATATATATATATCCAATTTTAGAACCCACTCCTTGGGTTTTTTTTACTCTCCTTCTAGGAGAGGTGAAGACGCACGAGGTATGACCCATGATTTCTCTGTCTATAATATCATGGTTAGATGAATTTAATCTCCTACTATAGGTAGTGAAGACTCGATGAGAATTCATCTTCTCACTATTTCTAGCTTCTTGTGTCTAGATGAGTTTATCTCTCTCCCTTATCAGGTCACGCTACACTCTTTTAATGTAATTTTTTCCATCTAATTATTTCCTTTCCTATTATATCTCTTACTATTCCCCATTCTTTTTGTGTAATCCTATTGAGTTTGTTTATACTCACCACTGCATGATCTTTTCCTACATGTATCATTCTTTATGCATTCAATGGACAATTTGGATCATGTCTACATGGATATTAGGGTTGTAGGTGCTTAGACCACGTGAGGTTGTTATAGTTTGGGTTCCTGAAGAAACAATTTCTCATTTAATTTACTTTACCTATTTTCTATTAGCTTGGGACACTATTTCTACTAGGTCATGTATTTTTACCTTTTTCTTTCTGTTTACATTACTGTACTCGTACTATATTTGTTGTCCAAGAATGTTTTGGTTTATTTACAGTAGGTTTCATATTTTACTTCTTCCTTATGCACTTTTAAATTGAGTTTTCCTTGTGTGTGTATAGGTACCTAGGTAAAGGCCTCCCATAGTTGTTGTTCCTTTGACTCTTGTCACCAACCCTGGCCTATATAGGTGGGCTTGGGGTAGTTACGACTCGAGCCCCGATATGGGTTGGGTTGTGAAAAAGTGGTATCAGAAGTCTTTCGACCCTTGAGACATTTTCGGATGATTCCCTAAAAATGTCTTGGTTTGGTTTATGGAAATAGTGTCAACATGTATTAAAAGAGGATCTCATTCCAAGGAGTCCAGTGATGGCACAAAGTTTGACATATCCATTCACTAGGACCCAAATTACATACTTTTCAAGTCAGTATGATGAGACATTTGTTGCAATGAACATTGGTAGATGCATCATATAAGATTGAGAATTTTACTGTACTAGTTGAGTCAACTACCCTTTGTTGTTGTTGTTATATATATATATATATATATATATATATTCTCAACTTGAAACAGTATTCCTTGATAACTTTCAGGATACCTCCAGGATAGCTGCCGACCTGGATACATGCTTCGGTTCGGGATGATGACCTCACGACTGATGAGGCCTCAGCTCAGGGCCCATCATGTGATCCTCTTACTCCAGGTGCGAGAGTATAAGTACATCCACATGTGGATCAGTAGATAGTTTTGGTAGGATAGGCTGAGGATGAGTGTCGGCTGGGCACACTCTGTGAGTTCCAACACCAGAGGCCGTCGACGTTTCATGGTGATCCAGACCCTCAGGAAGAAGAGGACTGATTGGACTCATTGCTCAACCTATTTAGGCATGTGCAGACACCGGAAGATCAGATGGTGGTTTTGGTATCAAATCTTCTCTATGGGATGCCTGGGCACTGGTGGAGTATAGTTACCAAGATGTGCAATGAGTCAACACTCTCGTGCTATGAGTTACAATAGTTATATCATGAGGTATAATTACCCTCATGATTATGATCTATCAAGACTTAGGAGCTTATGAAACTTCGATAGGAAGGGATGACAGTGGAAGAGTACTCATATAGGTTCACAGACCGGACTAGGTACTCTCTGGTCAGGATTCATGGTGGTTACTTCTAGGAACAAAATTTCTAGCAGAGCCTCCGTTGAGTGATCTGTGCGAGCATTGTGCACTTTTGCATCTTAACCTACAATAGGGTGATGGAGTGGGAAATTTTTATGGAGATATTCAAATAAAAAATAATCCAGTTGAGTGGGACTAGTAGTGGTCACTTTAGAGTGGTGACATCTATGACAGTCGGTATACATCAGTTGACAGGTATACGATGCAGGAGACCTTCCCATGATAAAACTCGACCAAGTGGTCAGGTAGAACCAAGGACGTGAAGAAAACCAGGTCAACCTATAGAAGTTTGGTGCATTAGGTGTGATGGGAAAGGTCACATGGAATGAGAATTCCTGAAAACGAATGCTGAGCATCCCATTCAGGTAGTATGTGGACCACCACGGTAGAGGCAGTTCCATGACCAGGGATACCCTAGTTTGGCATAGGGTGGTCCCCTAGGAGGCATGGCTAGAAGAGGAGTAGGAGGTGCTGGAGGTGGGGGATGACATAATGAGATTCTACCACCACCACCACTGGGCGGCCACGTAAGGCTTAGGGAGCTAGCATCCAGGGCTACGAATAGCTGCATGTTATGGGTTTCTGTGATCCGCTATCACACGAGATGATCTGAGATATGCTATGTTTTTATTCTACTATTTCTTCAATACCAGTAGAAACAAGAACTATTCACTCCTTTATATCATTACATATAGTATTGGAGTTGGAGGTCTTAGTAGAGGAACTGACACAGCTTCTTTTTCTTGAGGTTCCTACAAGAAGCGCTTCTTCTATGTCTTTTATCTGCCGGTAGTGCAAGCTATCATTTTGAGGATAAAGGTTCATGTGGGATCTACTAGTCATTACGATGGAACCATATGATGTTATATTACGCATGTATTTACTTTCCATGGTTTGAGCCGAGATTGGCAGTCACCATAGGCTAGTCCGATACCTTCCCACTAATGGGAGGGAGTTCATGTTTCATAGTAAATGAAACCTTGTTGCACAGTAGTCGTGTATTGTGAACAATAGGTTATGAACATTCACCCATCAGTTAGAAAGAACAAATCTTGGTTCAAAGATCTATTCAGGAACCTGGGTTCCTTCAATTGTGGAGGATTACAAGGGCGTCTTTTCCAAAGGCATTTTTGGACTACCTCTAAGGTGGGAATAGGAGTTTTTCATTAGGTTGCAACTAGGGACTACACCGATATCTTCTTCAGCATATATGATAGCACCCAAAGATCTCTAGGATCTACGTTTATAGATATAGGACCTTCATAATAAGGTTTATATAAGACCCAATGTGTCTTCATGGGCATCCATGATCTTATTCTTGAAGAAGGCATACAAGATCTTGTGTATTTTTGTGGATTATCGTCATCTGAACCAGGAAACGATAAATAAAAAGTACTAATTATTGAGGATTGATGACCTCTTAAACTAGTTTTGAGGTGCGGTATGGTTCTCCCTGACCGGTCTTAGATCTGACCACCACAAGCTACGAGTTTGTGATGCTGATATTCTAATGTTGGTCTTTCATTGTCTCTATGGGCATTACGAGTTCATAGTGATGCCCTTAGCTGTGACAAATTCCCCAATCAGTTTCATGGATTTTTTAAACCAAGTATTCCAACCATACATGGACTTTTTTTTATTGTATTTATCGAAAACATACACATTTACTCTGTGAAGAAGGAGGATCACTCAGAGCACTTGAGGATGGCTCTTTATTTTTTCCACAACACTTGCTTTATGGAATGCTCTCAAAGTTCCAGATCTAGATACAAGGGTTTAATTTTTTGTACATGTCATATCTGAATAAGGCTTTCCCATAGAATTTTTGAAGATCAAATAAGTGATTTCATTAGATCCACCCAAGAATGAATCAAAGGTGTGAAGATTTTTTAGTCTAGTAGGGTATTATAGAAGATTTGTTGCAGACTTCTCTAGGACCGCAACCCCTTTGAACAACTTGACATAGAACAGACAACCATTTACTTGGTCTGAGCGGTGTCAAAAGACATTTGTGTTGTACCCCACACTATTTGATTTTCATGATCACAATCACTTTCATATATGTTTAACTTTGTTTTTAAGTGTTGTGGATGATAGGCAAAAGATTGCCAAAGGATTGGCCCAAGAATGGACAAGAAATGGACTGAAATTCAGTCCACCGGCCAACCGGTGTTATAGCACCGGCCAGCCGGTGGAACTGGCAGAGGGATTTCCCACTGCCAGGTTCCACCGGTCGACCGGTGGCTCTGTCACCGGTCGACCTGTGGAACCCAGCCCAAATAGTGTTTGCTACTGTCTTCCCACCGGCCAGCCGGTGGCTCCTCCACCGGTCGACCGGTAGAGCCTGGATCAAGACTCTTCTTCTCTACCAAGGCACCGGCCAGCCGGTGGCTCTGGCACCGGTCAGCCGGTGGCCCCTGGACAGGAATCCTATGCCATTTTGCAAACACCGGCCAACCGGTGGGACTGTACCGGCCAGCCGGTGGAGCCAGTCAAACTAGCCGTTGGGGCTTTGACCAGGCTGCTCCACTTGCCTCCCAACGGCTCTTTAAGCCACTCCAACGGCTCCAAAGGCCTCCAACGGCCATATGAGGGTTCCCCCTCTATAAATAAAGGACCTTGATCCCCCGGAATCCTAAGGAACATTACCGGAACTATACGGAAGCCCACGGACATATTTTGCATCAATTGGCCAACCTCCGGCGACTTCCTCCAAGGGAACCCCAATAGCTCCAACAACTTCCACATCCAAGGAGCTCCTCCAAAGAAGCTTGGAAGCGGCCTTCAATATCTCCATCCATTCAAAGGCGCCCAAGGCTTCTCAAAATACGGTTTTTATTGTTTTTATTATTTTGAGCTTAAAATTGGGTTTGTGCCTACAAACCCCAAACTCTTTCTCATCCCCCTTTCTTTTGGGTTCTCACACCACCATTAAGGTGTGAAGAGGTTAGTCAAGCCTTTCCTTTTAAAAGGCTTGAGTTTTCAGTGAGCTAGCCTTCACCCGTTAAAAAGGATAGTGGGTTCTTACTTAACCATTAAAAGTAAGTGGGTTCTTGCTTAACCAATAAAAGCAAGTTGTAATAGGTCCTAGTGCTACCTCAAAGCCTAGTGGGTTTCTTGCTAAAACCATTGAAAAGCAAGCGGTAGGAATCTCTCAACGGTTGAGTTGGGGGCGGAGACGTAGGCTGGGTTTTGGCCGAACTCCGTTATCAATTGTGTGTGTCTTGCCTCTTTTATTTCCGCTGCACTTTCAACTTTGATTTTAATTGTTAATCAATTTTTTAAAAGGCAATTCACCCCCCCTCTTGCCATCATTCTCGTTTGTTCCGACCCAACAATTGGTATCAGAGGGAGGTTTGAGTAATACCCTAACCCGGTTTCAAATTTAAGATCCATTAAGATGGCATCAACCTCTTTCGCCCCCGAGGGCCTCTCATTGGGTCGGGCTCCATTTTTTGATGGGTCCGACTATAATTATTGGAAAACCCGCATGACCATTTTTTTAAGAAGCATAGGATATCCCATATATAAAATAGTCATGCAAGGTTACACTTTGTCTACCCCCGATGAATCCAAATGGACCCAAGCCGACATTAGAAATTTTGAGCTTGATGGAAAAGCCATGAATGCTCTTCATTGCGGCCTTGACCGAAATGAGTTCAATCGAGTTTCCACATGCACCTCCGCACATAAAATCTGGAAACATTTGGAAGTTACCCATGAGGGGACCAACAAAGTCAAGGACACTCGATTGGACATGTACCGTCAGGATTTTGAGTCATTCTCTATGCATCCAAATGAATCTATTTCTGAAATGTTTACACGATTTACTGACGTGTGCAATGGGAGAAAGTCCCTTGGTGATGATGTTTCAGCCGAGACGATGGTCAAGAAGATCTTATGGGTCCTTCCGAGCTCATGGGCACCAAAGGTGACGGCGATCCAAGAAGCTAAGGACGTCAAAAATATGCCGGTAGAGGAGCTCATCGGATCTCTCATGACTTATGAGATCACGATGAGGAGGCAAGCTCAAAAGGAGGGCACACCAATCAAGACACCAAAGAACATCGCCCTCAAGGTACAAAAGGAAGTAAGCTCCTCCTCATCTTCTTCCTCATCATCAAGCGGCGACTCGGAAATGGAGAATCTCGCCCGCCAAATGCACAAATTTATGAAGAAGCACAAGAAGAAGAAGAAATCTCGCAAGGCGCGAAAGCAAGAACCCACCGAAAAATCCGAGCCCAAGGTGAAATGCTACGGGTGCGGCGAAAAGGGACATTACAAGCCCGATTGCCCACTCAACAAAAAACGGGCCACGCCAAAGGAAAAAAGGAAAGAAAAAGGTCCTCAAGGCGACATGGAGTGACACCTCATCATCCTCCTCCTCCTCCTCGAGCGATCAAGGTACAAAATGCCTAATGGCATTCCATGAGGTAACTTCTTCCGATTCCTCTTCCTCATGTTCTTCAAATTCCAATTCTTTAAATCATCTTTCTTATGAAGAACTCTCACATGCTAGAGACCAACTTGAAAATGGTTTTCATGAACTCTCTTCAAAATTTGTTTCTTTGAAAAAGTCTTTCAAAAAACTTTCCTCCGAAAAAGACCAACTTCTCAAAGAGAAGGAGGAACTCACCCTTAAAATCCAAAATTTCCCAAATGTTGATTCCATGGAATCAACCATCAAAGACCTAAGGGAGACCCTAGCTAAGTTCACCCAAGGGGAACAAAATTTGAACAATATCCTAGGTTCCCAACGAATTTCTAGAACCACTCAAGGGCTAGGCTACACCAACCAAGCTTCCTCCTCCCATGCACCCACTGTTTTTGTAAGGGGGAGCTCTTGTTATAAATTTTGTAACTATTGCAAAAAACCCGGGCACATGATATATGAATGTAATTGCAAAAACGCCCGGTACGGTAGGCCCAAATCGATTTTTTATTCGGATGAATTCTATAGGAGAAGACCCGTTACAAGGCAAGTGTGGATTGAAAAATCCCTCTTAGCGAGTCTCTCCGGGGCCAAAATTGTCTCTTTTCAAAATCCCTCTCCCCGGTGACTTTTTGTTTTTATTTAGGGGGAGTTAGGATCTTTTAAGCTTTTTTGGGTATTCAAAATTTTTCCTTTCAATTTCAACACTTGGTTTCAAAACTCTCAATTTCAAAAATTTCATTTGGTTTCAAATTTCAAATCTCAATTGGTTTTTGATTCAAAACTTTCAATTCAAACTGTTATTCAAATTTTCATTTCAATTTCAAAAATCTCAATTGATTTTCAAATCTCAAATCTAGTTTTTCAAAATAATCCCTCAATCAAGTTTTATGCCCCATTCTATTTTGATAATCACAAAGGGGGAGAAATTTCTTGATTGATTGGGGGAGAATCTTTTCTCTCATGCTTAGTATTTATTTTCAATTTATCATTTAGGCATGCCTTTCATTTAAGTTTTTACATTGCTTTGATAAGTGATTGTGATCATCAAAATAGGGGGAGATTGTTGTACCCCACACTATTTGATTTTCATGATCACAATCACTTTCATATATGTTTAACTTTGTTTTTAAGTGTTGTGGATGATAGGCAAAAGATTGCCAAAGGATTGGCCCAAGAATGGAAAAGAAATGGACTGAAATTCAGTCCACCGGCCAACCGGTGTGATAGCACCGGCCAGCCGGTGGAACTGGCAGAGGGATTGCCCACTGCCAGGTTCCACCGGTCGACCGGTGGCTCTGTCACCGGTCGACCTGTGGCACCCAGCCCAAATAGTGTTTGCTACTGTCTTCCCACCGGCCAGCCGGTGGCTCCTCCACCGGTCGACCGGTAGAGCCTGGATCAAGACTCTTCTTCTCTACCAAGGCACCGGCCAGCCGGTGGCTCTGGCACCGGTCAGCCGGTGGCCCCTGGACAGGAATCCTATGCCATTTTGCAAACACCGGCCAACCGGTGGGACTGTACCGGCCAGCCGGTGGAGCCAGTCAAACTAGCCGTTGGGGCTTTGACCAGGCTGCTCCACTTGCCTCCCAACGGCTCTTTAAGCCTCTCCAACGGCTCCAAAGGCCTCCAACGGCCATATGAGGGTTCCCCCTCTATAAATAAAGGACCTTGATCCCCCGGAATCCTAAGGAACATTACCGGAACTATACGGAAGCCCACGGACATATTTTGCATCAATTGGCCAACCTCCGGTGACTTCCTCCAAGGGAACCCCAATAGCTCCAACAACTTCCACATCCAAGGAGCTCCTCCAAAGAAGCTTGGAAGCGGCCTTCAACATCTCCATCCATTCAAAGGCGCCCAAGGCTTCTCAAAATACGGTTTTTATTGTTTTTATTATTTTGAGATTAAAATTGGGTTTGTGCCTACAAACCCCAAACTCTTTCTCATCCCCATTTCTTTTGGGTTCTCACACCACCATTAAGGTGTGAAGAGGTTATTCAAGCCTTTCCTTTTAAAAGGCTTGAGTTTTCGGTGAGCTAGCCTTCACCCGTTAAAAAGGATAGTGGGTTCTTACTTAACCATTAAAAGTAAGTGGGTTTTGCTTAACCAATAAAGGCAAGCTGTAATAGGTCCTAGTGCTACCTCAAAGCCTAGTGGGTTTCTTGCTAAAACCATTGAAAAGGAAGCGGTAGGAATCTCTCAACGGTTGAGTTGGGAGCGGAGACGTAGGTCGGGTTTTGGCCGAACTCCGTTATCAATTGCGTCTGTCTTGCCTCTTTTATTTCCGCTGCACTTTCAACTTTGATTTTAATTGTTAATCAATTTTTTAAAAGGCAATTCACCCCCCTCTTGCCATCATTCTCGTTTGTTCCGACCCAACAATTTTAAGAGTTAAGGTAGAGGCTAATGAGAACTCCATTGATGAGACTACTAGAATAGGGTGTTGATTTCATAGTGTATTGTGATGCCTTAGGATATGTGATTAGTTGCGTTTTGATACAACGTTGTGAATTAAAGGCATACAGGTTGAGGCAGTTGAGACCCCATGATCAGAACTATGTTACTCATGACATAGAGCTCACAATGGTGGTATTTACCCTGAGGATGTGGAGAAACTATCTTGTTGGAGAGTAATTTTTGGTTTACTCAGACTACCAGAACATATGGTACATCTTTACCCAGATAGATCTAAATTTGAGTCGATGAATCTAGATGGAATTCCTAAAGGACTACAAATTTCATGTAGTCTATCCTTTGGGGAAGGGTAATGTTTTAGATAATTCCCTAAGCAGTAATTACTAGGCTTTCCTAGTGTGGAAAGCTTTAGAGTAGTTAGCTTCCCTATAGCTGACACTGTTGGAGCATGAGGGTATAGTTTACCTATAGTATATGGTGTTGAATCCATCACTCCTTGAGCATGTTAGAGAGTCCCAACTAGAAGATATTGACAGCAATGTTCTGCATGATCACATATCTACTGGAAACACACCTGATGGGTATTCAAAAGTAGGTAATCATGACATCTTGTTCCAGGGGAGAATAGAGGTTCTAGTTGAGATGCGAGAGGAGGTGATGCGGGAGTTCTATACTTCTTCCTTGGTTGTACATCCTGGGGTGGGGAAGATGTACAAGGATATTCAGTAGGAGTTTTGGTGGTCTATATTGAGATGAAGCGTAGCTTAATTCATCCCATGATTCCTCATCTGTCAGTTGGTGAAGGATGAGCATCAGGTTCTGGTAGGTTTGTTGCAACCTCTCAACATCCCAGTGTAGAAATTAGATAGAATATCCATGTACTTCTCTATAAGGCTTCCAAAAACAGTGAAGGGCCTTGAAACCATCGGGGTGATAGTGGACCTGCTCACCATGTCGGCACACTTCATTGCTATTAGGGAGCAGAGCAAGGTGGAGAGTTTGGGGAAGTTGTTCCTACAAAAGATCATCCGACTTCATGGGGGTAACGTCGATGATTGTCTATGATCATGAAACTCTATTTACGTCATGATTTTTTAGAGGTCTACAGGGAGAATTTGTAAATGGGATGCAGATGAGTATGAACTTTCACCCCCAGACCGATGGACAGTCCAAATGCACTATCCATGTGTAGGAGGATATGTCGAGGGATTGTGTGTTAGATTTTTTTAGAGCTGGGAGGATCATCTACCCATGATAGACTTTGCGTATAATATAGCTACCACTCTATCATCGGTATATCACTTTTTGAGGCCCTATACGGAATACCCAGTAGGTCACCTCTATGTTGGATGGAGGTTGGAAACTCATCACTCGTGGGCCCATATATGGTGCAAGAAACAATGGATAAAGCGCAGGTCATCCGTGAGTGGATGTAGATGGAACAAAGAAAACATAAATCATACACAGACTGCTATCATTGTCCCTTGGGGTTATAGCAGGGATACCACATCTTCTTGAGATTTTCCCCATGATGAGGAATGTAGAGTATTGGATGGGGAGGTAATCTATCCCCATGTTTTATTGGGACATTTGAGATCTTACAGAGGGTTGGAAAGGTTTCCTACTACCCTCCCTATCCCCACACCTAGAGAAGGTGCACGGCCTCTTCCACGGGTCGCAGCTAAAGAGACACGTGCATGATCATATGAACATCATCAATTGGGGAGATATGGGCATTGAAGATGAATCAAATTTTGTAGAGAACCTAGTGGATATTGAGGATCAACATGAGCGAAGCTTATGTTGATGGTACATCCCTTTGGTTCGCATGTTATGGCAGTATAGAAACATGCAAGAGAGTTCTTGGGAATGATATAAGTAGATATAGGCTTAGTATACTGAGTTGTTTTCTTAATTTTTCTTTTTAGGGAAGAAAATATTAAAGGAGGGAAATGATTTAGATATCTAATTTTTTCCTTTTAATACTTTGAAATATTTATATATATATATATATATTCAGAGCTATAAGTAAAGACAACATACAATTATGAGGCCCGGTGTACCTGAAATTAATTTTTATAAAATTATTATCTATATTTTATACTATGGATGCAAATGAAATGGGATAACTCTAAAATAGAATCTCAGATAAGAAATATGAGGCCATAGTTGAGTCTGGAACATGGAATTTACCCTAGCTGGGATATAAATTTTGTTGGCTCCAGACTTCTGCCAAAAAAGCGAACCAAGGGTAAAAGCGTAAATAAATATAATAAATCTTAATTATTTTACCCTTGACATCATATCAAAGAACTCTTGAATCAGGACTCCGATTTGAAAATCTTTGAACACTATTGTGTTCAAAATGGGATTTTTACCTAAGTGAGACATAAAATGTGGAGGAATGGGAGATTTAGATTCTGGGCTCTAATAATAGAAATTTAGGAATCTAGGAATCAATTTAGCCCTAATGCCTTCTCTCTCTACTAGGCCTCTCTTTCTCCCTCGCTTTCATCCATTCTTCATCAAATTAAGGATATTTATTTTATAGGACATCAGTGGAATGGAGCGAACACGTCCATAATAAAGGGTAATCAAATCGATGTTGGATTTGTTCTATTTTTTTCCGATTCAGCTTTTTAATTGAAAATCATTACCTTGAGCTTTAAATTTATTGTTTTGTTCAAAAATAATCGACGGTCACATGAACACGACCATTGATCCATGTTTAAATTCCATATTTCAACCGTTCTTCATCTGTTATTCACTGATACCTACCATATACATTTGGGCATGAAATATCGATGGAATATCCTTGTGTAAAGGTTAGCATTGTGAATCCCTCATTGGAAGAGTTCCTGATCTACTAACAGATTCAAGATCAGGTGGACAGATGGTGTCCAGTGGCCCACAGAAGGGACCACTAGACCATCACCGGTGCGATGGCCAGTGGCGGAGCCATGTGGATTTCCTGTTCAGAAGCATTAAAATGAGGTGGAGACCTAGCCACGGGCTAGGATAGTGTCAATAGTGGGCCAAGACAACCAGAGCGGGATGGCCTAGGTGGAACGGTCCATCCAGACATGGGTTAGGCCAGTATGACTTTAATTGGTTGTATATTCTAATCCATGCATCGGATTGATGCACCGTCTATGGACACATGTCCCTCTCACTGAGAAGGATCCTTTTAGACCATTTCATCATTTTTAAGACTTGGTTTTATGGTTTGGTTACATGAAATTTCTATGTTTAATAATAATAATTTAATTATAATTATTTGGGGTTTCTTGTATCGGATGTGGAATCTGCATTCGATGTCTAATTAACACACTGTCTGGGGAGGAATGACCCAGGATCATGGGAAGAATTTTCAAGACTACTTTTCAGTGTCCAAACCAAAGTTGAGGTGTGGACCCCATGATGCCCGATTCGCACACGTTGTGGTGAAATGATGCTTTTTAACTGGGTATCCATTTTGAATGAATAAATAGTGTATCTCATGTGTTTCTTCATGAGGATCGCAATGGTACAACTCATATAATTTATTTTAGGATCATGTTGTGGGTGTTGGATTTAGAATATATAGATTATACACAAGAGGGGGTGAATTGTATATTTCAGATTTTTCGTTAACTCTTCAATTGATCAAGTTCTGTCCTCTATGCTTTATCAAATTTGATCATGCAATAGAATACGTAAAAGCAGGGACACATGGATTTATAGTGGTTTGGGGAACAGAAGGCCCCTAGTCCACTCCACCAATGCCCTACTCCATGAGTTTGGTGATTTTCACTATCTGGTCCTCTTTTCCACAGACCGTCCAACAACTAAAAACAGGCATTTGACACCTTTACAATTTTCAGGAAAACAAGGAATTCTAGTTCAAACACGAACCTACTAAAATTAGTATGAGAAGCTGGTCACTCAAGATAAAAATTGTATTCATTTAGAAAGAACTTTTCCAGTTGATCTTCACAATTTCTACAGAATTTAATTGACAGCAGATGGATCGTCGTCTTCAGAAATATTGATATTCAAGTCAAAGTTGTTCTGAGTCGATCCAGTTGTAGTATATATAGAAAATATAGTTCACAATTTTAGCAGTAGCATATCCAAGTAGATATTTGAAGTAGAAAAGGTGAATCTTCTATCATGTTCCTTTTTCTTCAATAAACAGAGCTTTGACGCTCCTCATGAATCATCAGATCTGTACGTTTCAAGTATTCTCTATTTTTTTTCTTTTTCTACACTTCTTGAATGATATATTAATCATTACTATATGTTTTAGTGAAAAAATGAAAATATAATAACGATGAGCATATCCCCTGAAAATTTAAATCCATAAATGTCGCCTTTTGACTCACGAAATTCAAATATTGGAATGTACCTAGTAGTCATAAATTCCCTGAAGACTCGGCATAAAAAAACACCTTTTAATTCGATCCTAAAATCATTAATAAAATTTTTTTGAATCGATCAAGATTGTACATTAAAAGCAGCTTTAAAATCTGCTTGAAATCTGCCTAAAAATCAGTTTTTTGACCGTTGCATAAAAATATCATTTTCTAAATTCTCCGACGCCAAACGTAAGGTTGATGATGTCGCCTTCCAACGTAGTGTTGAAAAATTATGGTTGATTAAAAACATAGGGTTGTCCATCCATATTTTTCTCTTCAATTTTCAAATGAATAATAAAAGATCCATACTTTTACTGGATCTATACTCTTCCATGAACATATGGTTGTTCACAAAAGTAAGGTTAATGAACCATATTATTGTGAAACAAACGTAACATTCAAATATTTATGTACAGTTCTCCTTCCATACTTTTATGATATCCCAAACGTAGGGTTCCTTCCTAACGTAGGGGTATTCTTCCATACTTTACTCGTATCTCAAAAAATATACACACTTTTCATCCTTACGCTACGTTTCTCCACGTAGGTACGAACAGTGTTTTCAGAACACGCTAAAGCAGATCCTAAATCAGTAAGGTATGAACAGTGTTTCCAGAACACCCTAAATATGAATACGTTAGTAATAAATTCTCTTCATTTCAAGAGTAAACTAAAATAAAAAATTCCTGAAAAATTCATAATAAATAAAATCATTAAAAAATAATTAAGGGCATTTGTAAGCATCAAAATTATCATAAAGATATAGAGTATTAATTTCAATAATCTCCCCCTTTAAATAAAAATATTATGTAATATTGAAAACAACACTTGTTCAACAATATCCCCCTTTTTGATGATCACAAAACCCATGAAATAACTAATGAAATTAACTTACAAAATGAATTACAAACAATTTTGAATTTTGAAAAGATAAATACAATATTAATTTCTCCCTTTGATTTATCCATTTTTTAATAATTTCTCCCCCAATTAAAATATATTTAATATAAATATATAAATGTTGTGGTTATCCTAATTTCTCCCCCTTTTGTGATATCAAAAATAATAATAGAATATGGAATATAACACAGATTAATGTAACACTGAACATAAGTAATTTGTATAATTAAATGTTTAGAAATAATTTAATCTGGATTACTAGAATATCGAAATAAAAATATTAAAACAAATAAATATAATGAAACATATTTTCAATAAAAGTACAAAAATGATATATACATGAATCAAGGTTTTTTCTGTGTTCAGGTATGGTTTATCTTCTCTGGACTACAGACTTGATTTCTGTTAACTGTTCCCTCAACCTTTTCATTAATCCATCACTGAGCTTTATAATAAGATATATGGCCTCTTGAGTCATATGAATGTCTTCAATGAGATTGACTCTGAAATACTCTTTAAGTCTTTCTTCCTTCTCCATAAACAAAGATAACTTCTCAGTGAAATTATTTAAGACAGAGCCGATTCCTGGAACACTGGATGTCAACTGATCCAACAAGAACATATGATTGTCTAACATAATAGATAGAGGAGCACTGTTGCATTGAAGATCGTGAAACCTGTAATTCATGTTGCTCATTGCAGTTGTGATAGCTTGAAACCTTCTGATTAAATTAGGTGAAGTATCTGATCTACTAGTAGCGCTATTTCCAAGTGAGGGAAAATTTGTCGGCATAAAAAATTTAAGATCTGATAAATATGACTTCATAACCATTTCAATTTTCAATCCGGCAATAACATTCAGCATATCCTATTTAAAAATTTCAACTTCTTGCCTTGAAACTATACTCTTCTTAAGCCTTTGTAATTTCAACTGTTCTGATGCTAAGGCTCTTTTCAGAGTATCATTATCAGATTTCAGTTGAGATAACTTTCTATACAGCTCTTCAACTTCTTTATTCCCTGAATCATAGGCACCCTATGCTTGATTCTAATTCCCAGGTTCAGTGTGGTGCAGTAGTACTAAAGGTAGAGAATCTACATCATACTTGTCTTTCTCCTTTTCCCGAGTAGGTTAGTCCACAGATTTTTCCTGATATTCCTTTTTAGACTCTTCCACAGAAAAATCCCCTTGAAGTACTTCTGTGTGAGCTTCAAAAACATGCTCATCATGAACAACAACAATTTTTTCGTCCAATGGATTTTCTAAAATTATATCCCCTGGAGTTTCTTGAGGTCTGGCCACTTTCTCACCAGGCTCTACCTCCGTATCTTGTTGAAGTGTAACTTCAACATCAGCTACAAAATTTTGTTCTGATCTTTCAACTTCAATTATTTCATGATCATTTTCTGTAACAGCCACATTCTATTCCTGAGATTGTTCCACAACCTTTTCTCTGACAAAGATGTAAGAGAGTAAATCTCTTTTGGTTAATTCAGGGGAAGTATGTGTCGCAATCACAGTTCTTTTCCTCTGAAATTGAAGTCCATCCTGACTAATTTCTTCCTTAGTTTATTCCACTTCAAATCTGATCCTTCTTTCTACAGTGTTGACTCTCGATTCAGTTGGTCCCTCCTTGGACTGAGCAGATTGAGACTGAGCACTTTCTGATTCTTCCTCATCTCTTACTAGAAAAATATTTCCTTTCATAGTGCTCCAAAAATTTCCAATATTTCTTAATGTTCCAGCATTAATAAAATTAATGTGATGACAACGCACTTTGGCGTCTTCCAGTCTCACCATATCCTTCTTAAACAACAGTTTGGAGATGAATCGACCAAAAGGGTAAAAGTTCATTCGGGCATCACTCGGACAACAATATCTTAGGTATCTAACCATATACCTAGGAAAACTGAGTTTAATATCACTGAGGAAAAGATAAATTATATACATATCGGGATATAATATCTTTTCCATCTCATATATTCTCGGTGCAATCCCTGTTTGCACAAATTTTTCCAAAATTTTCTGATCTGGATCTAGATCCTTTATGAACATCTTTTTTACAGATGTAGTACCAAAAATAAAAGACATTATGTCTTCTGATTTATGCACTGAATATCCAATATTTTTCAAATCGAAATGAAAAACTCCCTCATGAGGGCAGTTCAAAATCTGACCAATTTCAACTGAAGAGATTGAAAAATATCTATCCTATATCTTATCATGTATAGAGTCCTAATTATCTCCCAGACTAAATTTTACAGAACTGAAGAAATTTTGAAGCCCTACCTCACAAAAAAATTACGTATTCTCACTGTTGAAAATCTGTTTGAGATTCTGAAATGACAGTGCTTGTTTTAACAAGAGGTTTGTCTGGTATAGCCATTTGAGATCAATCGCATTTCCTTGTAAGATTTTCCTTCCTTCTAAATTTTGTTTCTTGGCACTGCTGGTTTCGACTTCATCGGTTGTATTAGTCTTTGTCATTTCTACATGAATCTCTGATGGGTTGAAGATTTGGGTTTCCAAGGTTCGAAGATTAGGGTTTCTGAGGTTCGAAGATTAGGGTTTCTGAGTGGTGGTACAATATCACAGGTTTGAAAAGATTTTGGTAGAAATAGAATCATTTAGTAGACGAAAGGTTTTTGACAACATTGATTCCTGTGTTTTTATTAGTCATTACATATATTTTGAACATAAAATAAAAACAATTATGAAAAAAAACATTGTTTGAAAAATAAATAACTAAATTATTTTAAACATAATCAAAAAGTATAGAAAAATAAAATAAATCTTTAATTAAAATTAAATAAACCTTGCTCCCCCTTAATAAAATCAAACCTTGCAGTGGGAAGTGGTTTAGTAAAAACATCAGCTAATTGAATTTTAGTACTTAAAAATTACAAAGATATATCCTTTTTAAGAAAATGATCTCTTAGAAAATGATGTCTGATATCAATATGCTTAGTCATAGAATGATTAATAGGATTTTTTGAATTATTTATAGCACTAGTATTATCACATAAAATAGGTGTATTATTAAAATTTATCCTAAAGTCCATAAGAGTGTTTTTCATCCACAACACTTGTGCATAGAAACTGCCAGGATAAACATATTCTACCTCAGCTATTGACAGGCCAACTGAATGTTGTTTCTTACTTGACCATGACACTAACGATTTCCCTCAAAAGTGACAAGTTCCTGATGTACTTTTACTATCTAATCCGCAACTCCCAAAGTATGCATCTGAATATGAAATTAAATTAAAATCTGAAGTTTTGGGATAAAAAAGAGATTGAGAAACAGTTACTTTTAAATAACTAAAAATTATTTTAATATTAGTTTAATGAGATTCTTTAGGATTTGATTGAAATATTGCACAATGACATACTGAATACATTATATCATTCCTGATAGAAGTAAGATATAAAAAACTACCAATAATACCTCTATATAACTTGTTATCAATTGATTTTCCAGTTTCATCCAAATCAAGTTTTATATTAGTACAGATAGGAGTAGTATATGTCTTACTATTTTCAAGTCCAAATTTCTTTAATAAATCAGTAATGTATTTTCTTTGGTTTAAAACATTTCCAAAATCTTTTTGATAAATTTGAAGACCAAAAGGAAATTTAATTTTACCATCATACTAATTTCAAAAAAAAATTCATTAACTTTGAAAACTCATGACAAATTTTTTTATTAGTTGATCCAAAAATTACATCATCAACATAAATTTGAACAAATAAAATATTAGATTTTAAATTTTTCTTGAAAAGTGTTGGATCTGCCAATCCAACAATAAAAACATTTTCCAATTGAAAAGAGATTAATATTTCATACCAAGCTCTAGGTGCTTGTTTAACGCCATAATGAGATTTATTATGTTTAAAAATAGAATCTGGGTTTTAAGAATTTTAAAAACCAGGAGGTTGCTCATCATAAACTTCCGCCATTAAATAACCATTTATAAAGGCAGACATTAAATCGATCTGAAATAATTAAAAGTTCATATGAGATGCATAGGATAAAATGATCATAATAACTTCTCATATAGCTACAGGAGATAAGGTCTCATCATAATCTATACCTTTATCCTGATTATATCCTTTAGCTACAAGTCTAGCTTTATTTCTAGTTATTATTCCTTGATTATCATGATTATTTCAAAAGACTAATTTGGTTCCTACCACTGGATAATTCTGTGGTCTTTCAACTAATTTTCAAACTTCATTTATTTTGAACTGTTTTAATTCTTCTAGCATTGCTATCATCCAACATTCATCATCTAAATAATCTTCTATAGATTTGGGTTCTAATTGGGATAGAAAGGCAGAAAATTCCACTAGATTTCCTAAGTTTCTTCTAGTTTGAATACCAGTTTCTAAGTCACCTATCACATTTTATAAAGGGTGATTCTTTAGGGTTCTAGACTGTCTAGGAAATACATTTAATATTTCTTTAGTATCATGTTCATCTGAATGGGAATGAATTTCTTTTATATCATTTTTAAAATCATTCTTTATGTTCTCAAGTCTCATGTTATTGTTAGAGTCAGGTTCATCTATTTTATCTATCCTTTTCTCAAAGGTATCAGATTCATCAAATTCCACATGAACAGATTCTTAAACAATCCAAGAATTTTTATTAAAAATTCAATAACCTTTGGAAATATAATAATATTCCAAGAAAATTCCTTCATCAAATTTTGGATCAAACTTACCAAGATGGTCCTTGGTGTTTAAGGTGTAAACCTTGCATCCAAAAAAAATAATGTAGTTTACTTTAGGTTTTATGTTATTCCATAGTTCATAGGGTGTCTTTTTCAAAATAGGTCTTATTAAAACTCTGTTAATTATATAACAAGCTGTATTTATAGCTTCTGCCCAAAAATATATAGGTAGGCTATATTCATTTAACATAGTTCAAGCCATTTCTTGAATTTTTCTATTTCATCTTTCTACAATCCCATTATGTCGAGGTGCTCTTAGTGCAGATAAAGTATGTTTCATACCCATGTTTGAGGAAAAGGAATTAAATCCCTAATACTCAAATTCTCCACCATGATCACTTCTCAATGAGATTATATTAAATCCTTTCTCATTTTTAACATATTTGCAGAAAATTTCAAATAAAGTAAAAGCTTCATTTTAAAATTTCAAAAAGAAAATCCAAGTAAATCTAGAATAATCATCAACTAATACATAAACATATAGTAGCCAAGCTTGCTACTCTTAAAGGTACAAAAAAATCCATATGGATAAGTTATAGAGGTTTTGTTTTAAAAACTTTTTTAACAGATTTGAACGATGATTTGTGTGGCTTTCCAAGTTGGCATGCATCACATAATCTGTTACTTCTAAATCTGTGACTATGAAAATCAGAAACTAAGTGTTTCTTAGATTACTTATGTAAAACATATATATTTCAATGTCCAAGTCTCCTATTCTAGATCCAAGATTCACTTACTTAAGGAGTCATGTAATTTACATGTTGTTTACACAAGGAATTTATATCCAAAGTATAGACATTGTCAGTTCTTGGTGCCTTAAATTTAAACAGTTTATCTTTTAAAATAGTACATCAATTGTTAGTAAAATCAACAGTATATCAATCATCAAAAATTTGAGAGATAATTATCAGGTGGTGTTTCAATCCCTGTACATAAAATACTTTTTTGAATGAGACTGTTTTGGGATCTCCAATACTTCCAATGCCAATGATTTTTTCCTTTGGCATTGTCACCAAATGTGACAAGTCCTCCTTCCTTTTGAGTGAGTGTTGTAAAATTTGTTGAGTACATACTCATATGCCTTGAATAGACACTATCCATGTACCATATATCTTTTCTGCTTTGTTGGCCTACTTCCTACAAAGACATTTAAAGAAATTTCTTTGGTACCCATATTCTGTTGGGTCCAGGGGTGTTAGCTATTAATAATCTGGGTATCCAAATTTTCTTTGTTCTTTTAAAATCAGCTGAATCATATAAGTCTTTTGACACATAGGCTTTCTTAGTACCACAAATTTGAGGTGGTCTTAGGAAACAGTGTTTAGCTATATGTCCCTTTGTCCCATAAAAGTTACTCAACCCTTTTAGTTCTATGAACAAAATAATTTTTGTATAGCTTAGGTTTTTCTCCTTTACTGCCAATTCAAAATATTTCCTTTTTAATGACAGTTTTTCCAAAAATTTCATTTAATGAATTCTATCCTTTTGTAAAATACCAATGCATCCTATTTGTAAGATTCTACTTCATCCTGTAGTGTTTTTATTATTGATTCAAAATTAATATAGTTAGTGTTAATAGAATTGTGTTTCTTAGTTTATTTTTTATGTTATTTCAGCATTGTATCTCTTTCATCTGCAATAGACTTATGTATGTTCTTTAGTGACTTATGTTTCTTAAATATTGAGTCATATCATTCTTCAAGCATATTGTAGTAGGCTGTAGGTTTTTCATTTGTATAGCCTCATTCAGAATTTGATTCATTATTTGAGTCAGAGGAGTAATATGATTGTACCTCATATGTTTCTTCCATGAAACACATGTTTGCTTTCATATTTACTTCTTCATTTTATGAGCTTGATTCTAGAGAGCTACTGGAGTCTTCAGATACACTCCAAGTGGATTTCATATCTTTTTATTCTTTCTGGTCATAGACATTTCTTTTGAAGATTTTCTTCTTCTTTGCATCTTTCAATTGTGGGAAATCTGGTCGGATGTGCCCCATCTTCTTGCATTCATAGCATCTTACTTCTTTATCATCTTTTGTAAAGGATTTTTTGAAGCCTCTTTTCTTGCTATAGAATTTGCTGAATTTTCTGGCGAGTTGAGCCAGTTCTTTATCTGAGTTTGATGAGTTAGAGCTCTCTGATTTGGCTTTGACTTTTCTCTTCTTCATCTTTCAATTCTTTTGTTATGTTGTTACCTTCAAGGCAGTATCATCCTTTTTGATGTAGAATTTATGTTCATTTTCCTCATCTTGCATTTCAGCTTCGTACATCATCATTGTACCAATCATCTCTCTCAGGGTAAGATTTTTAACAGCTGTTGATTGTCTAATTGCAGTAGAGATACCATTCCATCGAGTAGGAAGTACCCTCATTACTTTTAATGCTTGATTAGCCTACTTGATAGGATCTCCAAGATCTGTCATATTATTGAAAATTTATGTCAATCTACCATTCATTTGGGTAATGCTTTCACCTTCAAAGATACTGAAAGTATCAAATTTCAATTTGGCAGTAGCATATCTCATTTGTCTTACATTTTCTGTTCCTTCATACGCCACAACTATTGTTTACCACATCACATATTCTGTCAGGCATAGAGATAGTCTATTAAATTCATTTGGTCCTAGACCGCATATGATTGCATCCATAGCCTTCTAATTCATATCATACTCTACCTCTGTAGCAGTACTACATGTCTTAGGATTTTCAAGAATTTCATAAGGAGTCAGAATCTTTGAATAGACTTTATATCTGGGGTTTTTCAGATATATAATCATGCATGATTTCCAGCAGCCATATTGTCTCTATTAATATATGGTGCTCTGACCATTGACATCCCTTCTCTTGTATCAGTCATGATGCTCTGTTGTATAATCTTTAAATGCTTATTTCTTTCTAAGGCTCTATCAGATGCTTTACCTCTGATACCAATTGCTGGATCTTGAATATACATATTATTTACAAGAGGGGGGGTGAATTGTGTCTTTCAGATTTTACGTTAAATCTTTAATTGATCAAGTTCTGTCCTCTATTCGTTATCAAATTTGATCATGCAGTGAAATTAGTAAAAGCAGGGACACATGGATGTATAGTGGTTCGGGGAATAGAAGGCCCCTAGTCCACTCCACCAACGCTCTACTCCACGAGCATGGTGATTTCCACTATATTGTCCTCTTTTGCACAGACCGTCCAACAACTGAAAATAGGCAGTAGAAGCCCTTATAATTTATAGGGAAAGAAAGCCTTCTGTTTCAAACACGAACCTACTTAGCTTAGTACAAGAAGCTGGTCACTCAAGATAAAAAGTATTTTTGTTTTGAATTAAATTTTCCAATTGATCTTCAGAATTGCAACATAATGTAATTGACAGTAGATGGATCGTCATCTTTAGAAATATTGATCTTCAAGTCAAAGAAGTTCTGAGTCGATCCGGTTGCAGTAGATATAGAAAATATAGTTCACAATTTCAGCAGTAGCAGATCCAAGTAGATCTTCGATGTAGAACAAGTGAATATTCTATCGTGTTCCTTCTTCTTCAATAAACAGAGCTTTGACGATCCTCTTCAATCAGCAGATCTGTACGTTTCGAGTAGTCTCTTTTTTTTCTTTTTCCACCCGTTTTGAATGATAGATTAATCATTACTATCTATTTCAGATAAAACATGAATATATAATAACAACGAGCACATCCCCTGCAAATTTAGATCCATAAAAGTCACCTTTTGACTCGCTAAATTCAAACATTGGAATGTACAGAGTAGTCGTAACTTCCCTGAAGACTCGGCATAAAAAAACTATTTTTAATTCGATCCTTAAATCAGTGATAAAATTATTTTGAATCGATCAAGATCATATTTTAAAATCTGCTTTAAAATCGGTTTGAAATCCGCCTAATAATCAGTTTACTGACCGTTGCATAAAAATATCGTTTTTAAATTCTCTGACGCCAAACGTAAGGTTGATGACATCACCTTCAAACGTGGGACTGAAAATGTATGGTTGATTAAAAACATAGGGTTGACCATCCATAATTTTCTCTTTAACTTTCAAACAAATAATAAAAGAACCATACATTTACTTGATCCATACTTTTACAAGAACGTATGGTTTTTTACAAAAGTAAGGTTGATGAAACATACTTTTGAGAAAAAAATGTAACATTCAAATACTTACGTACTGTTATCCTTCAATAATTTTCTAATATCCAAAACATAGGGTTACTTCATAATGTAGGGTTCTTCTTCCATACTTTGCCGATAACGTATGGTTGATTAACCATGCTTTTCTCTTATATCAAAAAATATACACGCTTTTCATCCTTATGCTACATTTCTCCCCGTAGGGTATGGACAGTGTTTCCAGAACACACTAAAGCAGATCCCAAAAAAGTAAGGTATGAACAGTGTTTCTAGAACACGCTAAATACGAATATGTTAGTAATAAATATTCTTTATTTAAAGAGTAAAATGAAATAATAAATTCCGGAAAAATTCTTAATAAGTAAAATCATTAGAAAATATTAAGGGTATTTGTGAGCATCAAAATTATCATAAAGATATAGAGTATTAATTTCAATAATCTCCACCTTTAAATAACAATATTATGAAATATTGAAAACAACACATTCCCAACAGTGGGCCCCCCAAGATTCATTTTCAGTGTAATGTCGCATTATACAACTTTTCCAACGGATGTCTGATTGGGGTGAGTGAATAACCTATCTTGTACGTTTTTCCCTGTAGAACATGATGGTGACCTTAGTTAAAAATTTCAGGTTAAGATGCAAGGTGTTATGAGAATGAATCATCTTCAGGTGGTTTTCAATGGTAGTAGTGATCAGGAGATTACATCAGGGGCCTCTGAGTGACACCCTCCATCTGGGCTGGGAATGGTTCCTCGATGACACTAGAGTGGAACCCTTCAGATAGGCTGGGAATGGGTCCTCAACCTACACCGAATGGAACCCTGTAGTAGGGATGGGAATGTGACCTTGATGACACGAGATTGGAACCCTCCAGCTAGTTTGGGAATGGGTCCTTAACCTATTTTGAGTGGCACCCTCTAGTCGGGTCGGGCATGGGTCCTCAAAGACAATGAAGTGGCATCCTCCAACCAGGATGGGAATGAGGCATGAACTTTGAGATAACCTCTAGACTATGTGGATGAGTGAAGACACATACATTAATGTTACTTTGGGCTCATGAGTAAGAGGGGATATTTTTTTCTGAGATACATCCTTGTGAAATGGCCTAAAACTGTACGGGTGAGATAGACGCACCCAAAGTGGATATTATTAAGGTGTGGTGTTTGATCCCCGTTGACTTGCATTTTAGGGAAGACATGAGGGATGCTGGGCATTTATTTTGGTTACTTATAAAACTATTGGAAACCCTTTTCCTATGATAAGCTATGATATGGAGACCCCCTTACTCTCTCGTTTGGGTTTTTTTGAGAGAGCACAAACACACACACACACACACACATCCTATTTTAGTACCCACTCCTTGGGTTTTTGTTACTCTCCTTCTAGGAGAGGCGAAGAAACATGGGGTATGACACATGCTTTCCATGTCATTCTTATCATGGTTGAATGATTTTTCTATCCTATTATAGGTATCAAAGACCCAATGTGAATTTCACTTTTTCATCGTTTCTAGATCCTTATGTCTGGAAGAACTTATATCTCTCTCATATTTGGTTGAGCTACACTATTTTACTGTACTTTGTTCCATCTGTGGATTTCGTTTCCTACTATATGTCTTGCTTCCCCCCTTCGTTTCGGGGCATCATAATGAGTATTTTTATACCCACCCATGCATGGGATTTTCCCACACGCATTGTGATTTATGTAGATGATGGACAAGTTTGATCTTGAATCAAAGGATCTTAGGGTTACAGGTGCTTGGGCCATGTGCGGCGGTTTCAATTTCGATTTCCAGAGTAGGGATTTCTCATTTACATTACTTTCCGGGTTTTCTGTCAGGTTGGGACACTATTTCTGGTGGGGCATGTATTATTATCCTTTTCATTTCTATTTACATTAATATACTTATACTATTTAAGTGTTCCATGTATGTTCTAGTTTATTTATAGTATGTTTCATCTTTTACTTCTTTCCCTCCTCAGTTTTTCATCGAGTTGAATATGTGTGTGTGTACATGTTATTAGGAAAAGGCCTCCCTATGTTGTTGTGACTTTGGCACTTTTCACCACCCCCTGGCCTATGGAGGTGGGCTTGGAGTAGTTATGGGTCGAGCCCTGACATTGGTTAGGTTTTGAAACTATAAACATAGGGGGATATGAATACGCAAACATGATCTCACGTCCTGAAATTAATTTCCAACCATCGATCCTCAACATTTCCATGAGTCGACCTCTCAAACTAGGTTCAATCAATGTGTTAGTGAGTATCGGGATGAAAGACTGCTCCCCTTTAATCCATCTACCCTTATCATGGGAACAATGACTGATAATGGAATGAAGACCATCAAGCAACTGTTATCCATCATTTCCATTCAAGGTGGGGTATTTGTGGCAATAGCGGACTCTATGGTGATTTACACTCTATACACCCCACATTATTTTTTGTGGGATATCCAGTTCCTCTAACAGCTCACCTTGAAGGTGAATACAGAGGTAGATAGTGAGTTTCACCCCTTAGTTATTTGATAGATATGGAGAATGTTTTTGTGTAAAGATGAGAAGATAAAAAAATGATCCACCTCCATCTACTACTTCCTAGGGTATCATCCATGAATACATGCTATGTTGGGAGGGATCATATCCTAAAGGCATACATAGAATATTGGTGGCTCGGTTAGCTGAAGAAGAGGCCCACAATGTAACACCCTGAAATTTTATAAGATATATTATTTTTAATTTATTTCATATCTTCTATTGAATGTTACACCAAGATTATCTTGCACTATACACAACACAGTATTAGCTTGCACTATACGCAACACTAATCTTGGATCATGTTACACACAATTTCAAGTTTGTTTGATATTAGTTATTCTACGCAACATTGAGTATATATATATATATATTCAATGTATAAAGGAAATATGGTTGTATTTTCTTATATGCAACAACAAAGGAGTCTTTCAGTACACGCAACCCTGACATAGCTTGCATTACACACAATCACGGCCTTCCTCGATAGCATGTGTTGTACGCAATACCATGTTTCACTAAACAACGATATATTATTATAATTTTATTATGAACTAGACGTTATGAATAGTATTAACTAAATTTTGAATTTTATAACATTATTATTCATCTTACACATTTTATAGAACATGTTACAAGAACAAAATAACATTTTCGGGTAAAATAGGTATTTTTCAAAAAAATGCAGTTTTTCCACCTTTCGATGGCACACCCACTTTAAATATAGTTCTTGACAAGTTTATAAGTTCAATTTGACAAAATAAAATGCTTCTTTGGAATCAGTATATAAAAATTTACTTTGGATAAAATTTTCATATTATTATGTTAACTTTCATATTTTAATGAAACAACTTTTTTCATCACAATAATTTATATTTTTAGATTATAATATGGAGTGGTTTTGAAATATAAATAGAATATATTTTTACCATTTAACACAATGTTTTTCATTAGCATTGATTTTACATTGAATTCATATGTAAAATCATTTCAATCTTTTGCAATGTTTTAACTTTTAAAACTCGTTTTCTTTACAACAGGATTAATTTTAAATTAATTTCTGCAACTTTTGTGTATTGAATTTAGACAAATGGATTCCATATTTGGAATCAGTGGGTCCAAATTATGTCAATAGGCTACTTTTTATTTTTGGGAATTATGAATAGTAACTACGGTAAAGTTTATTTACCATAGTAAAAGGTAAATTGGGTAATTAAGGGTAAATATAATATTATAAAAACACCCGAAAACTTGTCTTAATATAATTGTATTATTATATTTTGTAATAAGTCATATTTGGGTCGAAATAGAATCCATTGGAACCCACATGGAGGTGATTAAGACATTTAGTTTATTTTATTTTATGGAAAGTGAAATATGTATCACTCAACTTTAATAATTAATGTAGTTTTAATATAAGTTCATACAGATTATAAATTCGGTTATAAATACTCATTTTAAAGATAAAATGTTTTTCTTTATCATGGTAATCTATTTATAATTTTTAAGAGATATTTAATTACCTTAATAGCTTATACATTAATGATGCAGAAATTATTTATTTAGTAAAAAATACGTAATATTGTTTTTATTGAAATAATAATACCCATTAAAAGACTCACAAACCTGAAAAAAACTTATTAATAGTGTATATATACACCATAAGAATCCAATGACCGAATAAATGACCGTTCGGATTTTTATAAAAGGGATTATGACACTTATATTATTTTATTGTAAATGATGTCAAAGTTGTCACCTTCATAATTTAATAAATATAACATTTTAAAAGATAGGTGTTTTAGAATATAAATCTGAATAAAAGATTTATTATGAAATCGATAAGATTTATCTTCATCCTTGTATTTTATTTTTAATTTTTATCCTAAATCATATGTATATTAAATAATTATACAAAAATGTTGTAGAAATCATTTTATTAAGAGAAGTATCAAATAAATGGTTTTACAAATAGTAAAATAAATATTATATGAACTATTTAATGTGATCAACTAATTTAATAGATGAATATGATATGTTAGGAACCTATTAAATATTTTATTTTGAATACATCCTCTGTGTGGATTTTATTTAAATTCAAATAAATGAATAGTGTCCAAATTTACACTATTGTTATTTTATAAAAATAACATATTATAAAATTGTTTAAAAATCACAAAAAATATTTAAAAATAATAAATTGAAATTTATACAGTCAAAAATTTCATAACGTATCCAATTATGGAAAATTAACAACACATAAGTAATTATTTATAACCATCTAAAATTTAGAATTTTATTACAACAAATAAAATTAAATAGATTAAATAAGGATAAATTAAAATGATAGGGTTTAGAATAAGATAAAAACATGACTAAATTTGACTGGTTTATGATATTACCACCATATCCCATCTATTCTTCGAATTGAGACATTTTTTGAGGTTTTTATGTGGGTTTTTAATTTATATTAAACTAATATGTTTGAGGATTCCAATGGTGCCCCTCTACTCCCTTATAAAAGGGTACCTCCTTCCTCTCCTCCTCACACATTTTTGAGCCTTCATGCTCGGCCAAACCCTACCCATTTCCCTTATAAACCTCTTTAGAAACATACCAGAGGTCTTGGTCTTCTTCAAAGTCCAATTTTAGTTCCCTAAGAGGAGGTTTCAAAGAGGCGTGTCGAAGAAGAGGTAATATCCATTACCGATTATTTCAAATTTCATTCTTCTTATACTTCTTCTTATTTAGTTGTTTCATTATGAATTAATAACATAAGTACCACTCATATACTGATATGTTATTATAAATATGAAACAACCTCATTTCACCTTCTATCCATCCTAAGGAAAACGAAATCACCGCGCGTGCGTACGTACGGAATACAGTCTCTACGTCGTGGTGTAATCTGTTTTCCACCACCACCTTACTTGGATGGGTATAATGGTGTAAAGAATAACTAAATATTATTATTATAACATCATACTGATTCTAGGATATTATATCATTCACTCCAATTCCATTCAATAAATATGGGAACGATATCATTGCTTGTGCGTACGTACGGATTACCGTCTCCACGACGCGATGAGATTCATTTTCCATGTTAACAATTCAAGAATTATTATAAAGTATATATAATAAGTAATCATGAAAATTAAGACATAATAATGCTACTGGATTTATGTATATATATATGTATGTAATGTACTTAATTCCATTCAATTCAATAAGGAAATGAAAACAGCATTCATGCGTACGTACGGCCTATCGTCTCCATGAACGGTGTATTTCTTTCCATTTATCGATATATTATATATATTTATATTCTGAATATATATTATATATAAGTCATGTTTTATATTCTTTAATTAAGTAATCATTATCCAATTAATCATATTAATAATTACAAGTCAAAACATGGATGATAAATGAAACGATTTTACCCAAAACGCTGCTTTAACATGGAATTCACAAACGAACGGGTAATATAAAGTCATAAGTGAACCATATATGATATAATAACAATGAATAAAATTATTTAATAAGTCAATGACATTATTTAAATCATTATACAAGAGTTTTGGATACGTACAAAGCATATTGGACCTAAGGTAAGCGATAATTTTGCAATCTCAGTTTTATCCGTGATTTCTTATACGTAAGTATTTACTGGGGTTATATTTTCATCCATGTCCATAAAAATGTTTTCATAAAGTGTTTAATATTCTCGAAAGTATGTTTAAAGTCATTTTTACCCCTCGTGACTTTTACTTTGTGTTATGGAAGGAATCTTGATTTTGTTTACCATACGTGGTACTTTTTGACTTTTTCGGTAGAAGTACGAGAAATATGTTTTTTTAACTTATACGGCATCAAAATATTTTTACAGTTTCATAAATCCTCATTTTCATGATGCTTCCTACACAAGATTTCATGAATATTTTCAACAAAATACTTTTCTTTTAGAATTTCATTGAATTTTGGGAAAAGAAAATGATTTTGAAGAAGAAAGGACATTTTCCTCAAGAATTCATTTCAAGTGTTTTATCAGAACTATTTTCCATCTAAGACGAATTTATTTCATATGTGTATGTTTCAAGTATAATTTCTCTATGATTTACATGTTTTCTGTTTTCTTATCATGAAATATCCATTTGTTTTATATGGATTATGTGATGATGGGATGATGCTTATGAAACCCATTTTATTCTTTGGATTATGATGAATGTTTTAAGTTTATTTTGTGGCACAAGTAAGAATGATTTTATTATGAGATGGGTGGGACCTATATCTCCCACAAATTCATTGGGTAAAGATTTATATCTCATGAGATAGACATGTTTGGAACAACAAGAAAATCTGGTTTAGTAGTACAGGGCTGGAATGACATGTAAACCCAGTTCAGTAAGGGAATTTGTCCACTAAGATAGTCTTGGAAGCAATGAATTGGATACTATGGAAATAATAACATGTGCTTAATGGTTTCCACAATTACATGTTTTATTCCCATTCCATTTTATCATGATTGATGTTCCATTATGATCTATGCCTTATGTACTGCTATGTTTTCTGTCATTGCTCAATATTTTGATGTTTAAATATTATGTTCATGTTTTGAAGTTCAAATGTGTATGGATTGTTTTATTTTCTCCCTGCTTACCCTTACTAAGAATTTGAGATCACCCTTTATATGTTTTATTTTCCCCAGGATATGAAGAACAGTTTTAGGTAAGAAAAAAAGGGAAGATCTTTATGGGAGATGTTGAAGATCTTTCACCAAGATTATATGATTATGTTCCATGTTTCCAAAAACACTAAAATATTACGGTCCTTGTGTGTCTATTTTTGTTATGTTTTATGTTTTCCGAAAAAGTAATGTAATGTCCATGTACATCAGGATTGGGGTCTCTACAGTTGGTATCAGAGGAACGGTTTAGTTAAACGTTGAAAACTAGGATGCGAAAACATTAGTGAGATCCCTAGAGATATTTCTAAGGTATTTCTAGGGATTTCCCTATGGTTAAGTATATGTATAGGTTATAGTCCTAGAATTACGGTAACGATATTAGAATTAAACCTAAGATGTTAGATATTGAAGGTACTCCCCCTTTATTATGTTGTTTTCCTAGCATGATTTTAGCATCTCACACTATTCTTTTTGGGCTTTAGATGATAGTAGGAACCCAAAAGAACTGTGTTGATCAATGTAATGGACAATGCAATGATTGTCCTCCTGAGCAACCAAATGTGATGAGAGATGGAGTGAAAAATATTTTTGCTATACATACACAAGCTATGAATCATTCTGGATTTCCAAATGATCAGAGAAGGGAACAATATTCTATTGAGTCCTTCGTGGGGCAACGTCCACCATCTTTAAATGGGTCTTCTGATCCACTTGTTGTTGAACAATGGATCAAAACCATTAAAAAGATATTTTCCATACTTCCCTGTTCAGAACATGAAAAAATTCATTTTAGCTTTTTACCGTTTAGAAGGTGAAGTAGACCAGTGTTGGACTCTAATTAAGAATACAAGGCCCCAAGATGAAATTGAATCCATGGAATGAGACGATTTCAAGAACTTATTATTCAGTAAGTACTTCCCTCGTATTCTTCGAACAAAGATGGAAAAGGAGTTCCTTGAGCTTAAGAACAAGGACGATGAAATTGTTGGTATATACGAAGTGAATTTTATAAGACATGCAAGGTATGCATCTGGATTTATCATCCAACCTAAAAGTAAAGTTGATCGATTCTTCAGTGGCTTAAAACCAAGTCTTCGAAGAGCATTAGCTATAAGAGACTTCAGTATCTATGAAGAAATTGTGTGTGTTGCTATCAAGGTAGAACTGGAAGTTGGTGTAACATATCCATCTCATGGTTTTGAAAAGAAACGAAATATGGAGTTCAAGGAAAACCCTCAGAACAATGGTGAAAAGAAGGTGAATGTTTCTTTATTCCCAAAGTGTGGAAAGAAGCATGGTAGTGATTATCAAAAAGGTACTAGAAAATTTTTCAAGTGTGAAAAAGAAGGTCATCGAGTAGCTGAGTGTCGAAGTAATGGAAAAAAGGGTTGTTAATGATGTGAATAAAGAAAAGACTGCAGAGAACGCTCCACCAACACTTCAATGCTTCAAGTGCAAGGAAATGGGGCATTATTCTAATGAATGCCCTAATTCAAGGGTTAACGATGATCAACGTGATCATCCTATTAAGGTAAAGGACAAAGGGAAGTCACATGCGATCACTATTGGCGATGTTGTGTATGAAAACGATGTAGTGGAATGATTATGTGTTTATGTAATGGGATTCCAAAATAATGTTGTGGATTCTAATTTATAGTACTGTGGAATATTGGAATATCTCTGTATTGGTTTATTATGGTTTTCAATAATTATTTGGTACCGGTAACCATGAAAAGTAAATCATATATTTTGGAAAGCAGATGATATGCGCATAACGAAGGGATAAGGAGAATGTAATATGTTTGATGGTATTCATGATCTCATGATTGAAATAAGGGAAAAGTGATATCATGGTTTGATTATATAGAATTTTTGGAATTTTAGTATGTGGAAAGAATTAACTTTTGACAGTATTCATGTTTTTACTAAAGTTCAATGGGTACTCATTTTTTTTCAAGAGAATACATGATTAAGGTATTCACATGTTTGGAATATGACCAACAAGATATATATTATGATATATAAGGGATAAATTATGGTATTCATGTGCTTGTTTATGAACATTATAGTAATCATTTTATTTATCCTATGAGATTGGACAGAAGTTTTTTGGATAAACCTAAAGATTTGAATCGATTAATTTAGAAATTAGATAGTATTGTTTAATGCTAGAACTTTTTGTTATGTTGTAATAGTATAGTTTTAGAAAAAGGACAACCCATAGGATGGGAGACAACCCATCACGTCGGACAAGGCTGTGGGAATTGAACCCACAACCGAAATGCGATAGGCCTTTATCACTTACCACTAGCCTACAGGAAGTCCTGGTTAATATAAACATTTATTATTTTATTAAGTGGTATGATAGATGAAGTATAAGTCTATTTTTGTAATCATGTACGATTTATATGCCCATATACAGACATATGTATTTTTAATAACTTTTTCTAACCTTTTGTTTGAGGTAGATGGAATGACCCGTCATTCTATCACAAATCTGCTAACACTTCAAGAATGACAAATTCGACTTTATTTCTTTAAGAGATGATGTGGAAATTGTTCAAGGCATAAACAACAATGAGATTGTTCCAAAATCAAGTAAGTATTTCTTCTAATAAAAAATTTTCAACAGTAGGGAAATGATTTTGAAAACCAAAAATGTTGTCCTAGTGCTCTTATATCTGATGAATCAGATGGTCCCTTAGGTCATCACTAATTTATGGCTTTGTGACTGTTAGCTTTATCATAGCCATGTCCTATACCACTCTCCATAATTACTTGATGGTTAGATTTTTCTTCCATATCCATATTTTCACGTATGTTATCCTATGTGGAAACCCAGTGATTAGTTAATTTGGGTAACTGTTACATTTCATACTTTAGTTTTTAAAGAAAAGTTTTGGTATTCCTTTTTATGATGTGCGTTTCTATGAAAGAAACTCTCATGTAATAAACCATTTATAACCATGACGAATTTCAAGGGCGAAATTCATTTTATGGGGGGTAGAATGTAACACCCAGAGATTTTATAAGATATATTCTTTTTAATATATTTCATATCTTCTATTGAACGCTACACCATGATTTTCTTGCGCCTTACGCAATACAGTTTTATCTTGCAGTATACACAACACTAATCTTGGATCGTGGTACACACAATTTCAAGTTTGTTTCATAGCAGTTATTCTACGCAACATTGAGTATATATATATATATATATATATATTCAATGAATAAATGAAATATCATTGGATTTTTCTATACGCAACAACAAAGGAGTCTTGCACTACATGCAACCCTGACTGGGCTTGCATTACACGCAATCACAACATTCCTCGATAGCGTGTGTTGTATGCAATATCGGGTTTCACTAAACAACGTTATATTATTATAATATTTTTATGAACTAACCATTATAAATAGTATTATCTAAATTTTGAATTTTATAACATTATTATTCATCATACACATTTTCTAGAACATGGTATAAGAACAAAATAAATTTTTTTGGTAAAATAATTATTTTTCAAAAAAATGCAGTTTTGCCGCCTTTGGATGGCGCACCCACTTTAAATATAGTTTTTGAAATATTTATAAGTTCAATTTGAAAAAATAAAATGCTTATTTGTAATCAGTATATAAAAATATAATTTGGATAAATTTTTCATATTATTCTGTTAACTTTCATATTTTAATAAATAATAGAAACACGATATATTTTAAATAAAAACAACTTTTTTCATCGCAATAATTTATGTGGTCAGATTATAATATTGAGTGGTTTTAAAGTATAAATAGTATGTATTTTTACCATTTAATATAATTTATGTCATTAGCATTGATTTTACATTGAATTCATAGGTAAAATCATTTCGATCTTTTGCAATGTTTTAACTTTTAAAACTCGTTTTCTTAACAACGGGAATAATTTTAAATTAATTTCTGCAAATTTTGTGTATTGATTTTAGAAAAATGGATTCCATATTTTGAATCAATGGGTAGAAATTATGTTAATTTGCTAATTTTTATTTTTGAGCATTATGAATAGTAACTACGGTAAATTGTATTTACCATAGTAAAAGGTAAATCAGGTAATTAAGGGTAAATTTAATATTATAAAATTACCATAACACATGTCTTAATATAATTGGATGCTTATATTTGATCCTATGGAATATTTGGGTCGAAAGAGAATCCATTGGAACCCACTTGGAGATGATTAAGACCTTTAGTTTATTTTATTTAAAAGAAAGTGAAATATGTATCACTCAACTTTAATATTTAAAGCGTTTTTAATATAAGTTTATACAGAATATAAATTCGGTTATAAATACTCATTTGAAATATAAAATATTTTTATTTATCTTGGTAATTTATTTATAATTTTTAATAGATATTTAATTACCTAAATAGCTTATACATTAATGATGCAGAAATTATTTATTTAGTGAAAAATATGTAATTTTGTTTTTATTGAAATAATAATACCCATTAAAAGGCTCACAAACCTGAAAAAAACTTATTTTTAGTGTATATATACACTATAAGAATCCAATGACCTAATATATGACCGTTTGGAGTCTTATGAAAGTGATTATGACACATATATTATTATATTTTAAATTATGTCAAAGTTGTCACCTTCATAATTTAATAAATATAGCATTTTAAAAGTTGGGAATTTTAGAATATAAATCTGACTAAAAGCATTATTATGAGATATATAAGATTTATCTTCATCCTAGAATTTTATTTTTAATTTTTATGCAACCAATAAGTATATTTAATAATTATACAAAAATGTTGTAGAACTCATTTTAATAAGAGAATTATCAAATAAATGGTTTTACAAATAGTAAAATAAATATTATATGACTATTTAATGTACTCCACTAATTTTATAGATGAATATGATATGTTTGGAAGCTATTAAATATTTTATTTTGAGTAAATCCTCTGTGTGGATTTTATTTAAATTAAAAAAGGAATAGTGTCAAAATTTACACTATTGTTATTTTATAAAATTAACATATTATTAAATTGTTTAAAAATCACAAAAAAATATTTAAAAATCATAAAATTAAATTTATTTATTTGAAAATGTCATAACATATCTAATAATGGAAAATTAACAACACATAAGTGATTATTTATAACCATTTAAAATTTGGATTTTTATTACCACAGATAAAATTAAATAGATTAAATAAGGATAAATCAAAATAATAAGGTTTAAAATAAGATTAAAACACGTCTAAATTTTATTTTTTGATGATATTACAACCCTATCTCATCTAATATTATAATTGAGTCATTTTTGGAGGTTTTTATGTGGGGTTTGAATTTATATTAAACTAATAATTTTGAGGATTCCAAAGGTGCCCTTATCCTCCCTTATAAAAGGGCACCTCCTTCCTCTCCTCCTCACACCTTTTTGAGCCTTCAAGATCGGCCAACCCCTACTGATTTCCCTTCTCATCCTCCTTAGAAACATACTAGAGGTCCTAGTATTTTTCAAAGACCAATTTTAGTAACCAAAGAGGAGGTTTCAAAAAGGCGTGTCGAAGAAGAGGTAATATCCATTTCCGATTCTTTCAAATTTATTTCTTCTTATACTTTTTCTTATTTAGTGGTTTCATTATGAATTAATAACATTATTATCACTAATATACTTATTTTTTTTTATAAATATGAAACAATCCCATTTCACCTTCTATCCATCCTAAGGAAAACGAAATCACCACGCGTGCGTACATACGGAATACCGTCTCTATGCCTTAGTGTAATCTATTTTTCCACCACCACCATACTTGGATGGGTATAATGGAGTAAAGAATAACTAAATATGATTATTATAACATCATACTTATTCTAGGATATTATATCATTCACTCCAATTCCATTCAATAAATATGAGAATGATATCATCGCACCCGCGTACGTACGGATTACCGTCTCCATGACGCGATAAGATTCATTTTCCATGTTAACAATTCAAGGATGATTATAAAGTATATATAATCAGTAATCATGTAATATATAACATAATAATGCTACCTGATTTATTTATATATATATATATATGTATTTCATCTACTTAATTCCATTCAATTCAATAAGGAAATGAAAACAGCGTTCATGCGTACGTACGGCCTACCGTCTCCATGAACGGTGTATTTCTTTCCGTTTATCAATATATTATATATATGTATATTCTGAATATATATTATACATAAATCATGTTTTATATTCTGGAATTAACTAATCATGATCCAAGTAATCATATTAATAATTACAAGTCAAAACACGGATGATAAATGAAACGATTTTACCCAAAACGCTGCTTTAACATTGAATTTACAAAAGAACGGGTAATATAAAATCATAATTGAAGAATATATGATATAATAACAATGAATATTATTCTTTAATAAGTCAATGACATTATTTAAATCGTTATAATGGAGTTTTGGATACATACGAATCATATCGGACCTAAGGTAAGGGATAATTTTGCAATCTCATTTTTATCCGAGATTTCTTATACGTAAGTATTTACTGGGGTTATATTTTCATCCATGTCCATAAAAATGTTTTCATAAAGTGTTTAATATTCTTCCATTTATGTTTATAGTCATTTTTACCCCTCTTGAATTATACTTTGTGTTATGGAAGAATCTTTCTTTTGATTACCATACGTGGTACTTTTTGACTTTTCCAGAAAAAGTACGAGAAAATTTTTTTTTAGCTTATACGGCATGAACAGATTTTTACAGTTTCATAAAGCCTCATTTTGATGAAACTGCCTCATCAAGATTTCATGATTATCTTCAAAAAAATACTTTTTCTTTTAAAATTGCATGGAATTTTGTTAAAAGAAAATGATTTTGAAGAAGACAGGATATTTTCCTCAATAATTCTTTTCAAGTGTTTTATCAAAACTATTTTCCATCTAAGATGAATTTATTTCATATGTGTATGTTTCAATTATAATGTCTCTATGATTAACATGTTTTCACTTTTATTATTATGAAATTTATATTTGTTTTATATAGATTATGTGATGATGGGATGATTCTTATGAAACACATTTTATTCATTGGGTTATGATGAATGTTTTATGTTTATTTTGTGGCACAAGTAAGAATGATTTCATTATGAGATGGGTGGGACCTATATCTCCCTCCAATTAATTGGGTAAAGACTTATATCTCATGAGATAGACATGGATGGAATGGAAAGTAAATCTGGTTCAGTAATACAGGGCTGGAACGGCATATATACCCGGTTCAGTAAGGGACTTTGTCCACTAAGATAGTCTTGGCAGCAATGCCTTGAATACTATAGATTTCATAACATGTGCTTAATGGTTGCCCCAATTACATGTTTTATTCCCATGCCATTTTATCATGATTTATGTTCTATTATGATCTATTCCATATGTACTGCTATGTTTTATGTCGTTGCTCATGATTTTAATGTTTAAATATTATGTTCATGTTTAGAAGTTCAAATGTGTATGGTTTGTTTTATTTTCTCCATGATTACCCTTACTGAGCATTTGAGCTCACCCTTTATATGTTTTATTTTCCCCAAGATATAAAGAAAGGTTTTAGGTAAGAAAAAAAAGGAAGATCTTTATGGGATATGTTGAAGATCTTTTACCAAGATTAGAAGATTATGTTCCAAGTTTCTAAAGACACTAAACTAGTATGGTCCTTGTGTGTCTATTTTTGTTATATATTAAGTATTCTGGAAAAGTAATTTAATGTCCATGTACGTCAAGATATGGGTCTCTACGCACAACCATGGGGTTGGGGGAGAGTAGAATGCAAATAAATCCATGAAGGTATATCTAGTTCAATAGGTGGGGAAATGGTTGTAACTCCAATAAGTATTGGTTTTGTACAGGTGAAAGCTTCAGTAAGGGTTGCAGAAACAAGATCAACGCTCCTGGTAAAGAGTCCTTGGGAGGAAGGTGTACCTTATGGAGTAGTTATGAGGGTGAAATTCTAGGGTATGAGGATGCGATGTCATCATCTAGATGTCCCTAGTGACAATTCTTTCCATGGTACATGGGAGAGTTGGGGGACCGATAAGAAAATAACCTCCTTTGATGGGACATTATAGTGAATGAATTAAAAGGGGATATACCTTACTAGGTTGGGACATGTAAGGGTAGGATTACATGTCCCCATGCCTATGTGGTGTAATACATGGAGGTGATGGAATACTTAATCCACTCACACAACACCGTACATCCCATAACCAGATGAGAGAAGGTGTTACTGGGCATGCATTCTCCTTCAGATCTTTTTATTAACTAATTGTCTACCAGTGCATCTAGGGACATGGGATTAGGGGAGGAGTCTTGGGTAGGTAATTTTTAAAAGATGCTTCATGAGATAGACACCCTACTGCTGATTAGGTAAATATTATGATCTTATGTTTCTTAGAAACTAAAAAACCATTATGATATAATCCTACCTCAATTTACACTTGTAGATGAATTAGAGAGAACTATGGAAGGGGAGGTTCATGATAAACTCCTAGTGTGGGATTTAGGATCCCTAACCCTCTAGGGGGCAGGCTTAGAACCTCTTCTCAATGTTGTGATCACAGGAGGCCAACCATCTATTGAAGTGGATCCTATGATTGGGGTGATTCGAAACAGTCCCAAACATTGGTTGGTAACCCTTCTTCCCTGATATGGATTCAAGGACCTATGAAACTACACTTATTTATTTTATCTAGGAAAAATTCAACACATCCATCCATGGGAAAACTTCTGACAACTAGGGTATCAACTACCAAGGGATGCTATCACAAGGGGGATTTCCCGTGAATAAATTTGAGTTGTTTTTCAGACTATACCAATATTTTAAGCCCCCTCCCATTTTCAAATTTTTATTATTTTTACTCCCATAATTTTGGTTTGGGAAAAACCATACATTAAATGGTAGTTAAAATAATTTTTGGGGATAATACTTCAGTATTTATGATTGAGTCAGTGGATCATGTAGTCGAGGCATAATGGTAGATGCTACTATCCCTATAGAGATACTCGAGGAGGTTGTTCCATTGACGAGGGTGGTCAAGGAAGCTGTGGTGGTTGGGCATACTGATGGGTTTCACATGAATATACTTCTAAATATCATGCCTAAACAAAGCTTTTTGAGATCATGTCACTGACATAGACTATCGAGAATGTCGTCCTATCCAAGCCTGCCTCAAAAGTTTCATAATGTATTAGGGACACTACTGTTGTGGGTTAAGGAGATGGAGAGGATGTGTTGATCCTAGAATTGGGGAATATCCATCCTAAGAAAATTTATATAGTTTATCTCACTATTGATGTGTTGGAAGTCTTCCCTTAGCACAAGTCAATGCTGCCATAGGATATCGATGATTCCAGCTCCATTTTTGTTGAGGAGAATCGAGTCGTATTACTCATGGAATAAAGGAGTATCTACAATTTCATCACTCTCTATCAAATTTATGATTTTAAAAAATGGGTGGGATATCCCCATCATTCTTTAGTTATCTTCGGGAATACTGTGGTGGATTCTAGTAGCCTTCCTACTCTAGCTCGCAATTTGCTCTTATAATGGCTGTATGCTGAGTGGAAGGGGTTTGATGTTTCCAAAAAAAATGTCTGAGGGAACTAAGGAACTCTATGAGGATGAGGAAGAGACTGATCATATGGATGAGTATGAATTAGAGTACATAAATATCATTATTTCCCAAATAGATATTATCACTCAATTGAGGGATCAGTTGGTGGTGGTTAAGGCTAAGATAGTGGAGGTGATATCCCTAGTGGATAAGATTCAAGATGGGAAGGACCATGCATGAATTCATGAAGACAAGGTCTGCCATACTACTGTAGAAGATGTATCTAGGCTAGCTGAGTGACAAAATACCCTAGAGGATACTTTGTAGATGATGTCCATGTTAGAGTACTAAAATTTTAGGGCTGATCTCAAGGAAATTTATATCTGTTACAAATAAATTATAGTCTCCGACACATGGATGGCCCTCCCCAAAATTTTGGGATGGTTTATTTAAATTTATCATATGCTTCAATGTGTTATTTTTGCAACATATCAATCATATTGTATAGAAAACTAATAAAAAATACCTTATACCACATGAGTTATATTCAATGTGGGAAATAGTGGAAAACACAATATATATCATTTATAGGATAGTGTTGGATAAGGTCTGAAAGCATGGGGTATGAATTTTTTATTGACCATTGGGAGTATACTACCCAAGAAAAAATTGGCTAGACGATGAGACTCTCTACATGTCCTATTTTTTTCTCAATGTGCATTTGTGGAAAATGGGGAAATGCCAGGGGAATTGAATTATATCTAAAAATAGGGAGTAATGAAGAGCACAAATCAAGAAGACCAAAATTTAGAACAAATTGAGGGGATATAACAATAAAGGAATACTGTTAACCAAGTTCAAAACACAAATTCCATTTTCATTTTTTAATAGGATGGGGAAAAATGAGGATCAAACATTGGACATGTTTGAAACACAATACCTATCAAAATGTTATTGGAATGATTTTGATGTGTGTTCCTAATATGGTCGGTGATCCAATGTGCCAAAAACCCATTATCGTTAGGGGAACCTTTTAGACATGAAATATGATGGGGATCCAAATCTAGAATGACATGATGTGTGGAGATGAATGATAGAATATTGAAATAGAGATCAAAAATATCAGAATTATTATATTGTGTATTTAATAGCATTTGGTAAGTGTATCAGTCTGAACAAAGTTTATACTCATATTCCAAGGGTAGTTTAATCACGGATGTCATATGGCAGTCGAGGAACATGAATGGTGTTGTAGGTGAGAAACACTAAAGGGGAAAAATAGATTTTAATTAAAGGGACTGATATGATTCCATGTTTTATGTAATGCAATTAGGATAGAGGGTGTGATGTTTAATTTCTAGAAGAAAGGTTATCAAACATGCAGTTTAATATTATATGGTAAGAAAAATGTGACGCATAGTTTAACATAGTTTTATTATGATGTTTGAAGAATAGTTTAGCATATAATGACCAATATGTGTGAATTTACATGAATACATCCTATCTGGTCAGGGTAGTGGGATATACAGGTAGGATACACAATGGCTAGCAGCTCAAAGAGGAGGTTTTGAGGCAAAGGGACCTGTTATTTGGCTCTAAATATTTCATGAATATATAGATTCTATGGTTAAAACCAATTTTTTTTGGGGCCCATATTAAGTATCATTGGATTCATACCTTTTTTATTTACACCCTTATTTTTTTCTAGGACATGAGAGAAACCTGGTGGGCATGGCTCTGACTTTTTCTTAGGCTTCCTCAATGGTTTTTTAACTTAAAAATTGTTTGTGCCTCTTTCCTTTGGAATTTTAAGGTCATGCTAGTTAAACCAATAAGAAATAAATAGTTTATGGTCATAAATATTGGAAAAGGAGTTTCAATGAGTTTATGGTCACAATTCTTGGACGAGGATTTGAAAATATTTTAATGTTATAATTCTTGGACCATGGGCTTTCAAATAGTTTATGTTTATAGTGGTTGGACCCTGGTGTTTCAAATAGTTTAAGTTCATAATTCTATCACCATGGGATAAATTTTAAGGGAATGTTCATGTAATTGATGAGAAGTAACACAATGTAAAGGAGGAGGGATATGGAGACCGATTTCCACATTAAATATCTTTGAGATAACCCTTACATAGTTTAAGGTTGAAATGTTTTGACCTAGAATCCTACTTTAAGGTGATGGAGTTTGGACCCAAGATGTGATGATCATTTATAAGGGACACCCACACATCTCAAACTTTCCTGGGAAAATTCCTCCATAACTCTTAACCCCTCATGAGAGCTACTCAATCTGAGAGACAAGGAGTGGTACAAAGTTACAATTGTTTATAAGGGAGAAGTAAATAAGGTGGAAATGTGACTGACATGGAAAATCCCTAACATGTGTCATCTTATTTAGTCACCATGAAAATGTACACAGGAAAATTATGCATAGGGTATTGAGATTCCCACCAGGAAAAATGGAAATGGAAGGGAAGGCACATCGTGACTTCTTGGACATGGATGGTGAAAAGGGGGATGACTGATGGGTAGGGAACAACTGCTGAATATGATTGAAATAGAAGTTCCCACACAAGTCAAGGATGTGGTGAAAAAATATAGGATCAACCATTCACCTTATTCATAACATAGGAACCACTATTTATTACTAGTATCCTTTGAGTCATGTTCCTAGGAAGGTATCTGTTCTAATGTGTCCAAGAACCATTACCGTCAGGTGGGGCTATTCAAATTGAAGGGATGATGAGGATCCAAATCGTTGGAAGAAGTAAGTGTAAAAATGAAAGTTGGGAATGTCTTGAGGGAATGTTGAGTTATGTAGGAGCTATTCTATAACATTCTTGAATTTGATGGATGATCATTTAAGTAGGTAAGGGTCACATTTTACCATGGGGGGAAAGACCCAAAAGAAGTTAGTGGTGGGGATAATACGAGGATAAAATATCTATGTGTCGCTATATATCCCATTGAAATGGGAATAAATCCACACATAGTTCCTAAATGTTGTTTGGTGGGGGACCAATACTGAAAGTGTTGCATCCTCTATGATGAGGACATAAAATCATATCAAAATTATCATATAATTCATCATATGCTCATCAAACAAGGTAAGTCTATAGTTTAATGTAATTTGATGAAGATGTAGATTTTTTCATATATTTATCATATGAGGTATCCTAGGATTATATGGGGTAAGGATATAGTTTAACATCATGTACTAAGAAGGTTTATTTTGGATATACCATATTTTTTATATGAGGCATCCCAAGTTTATAAACGGTAGGGAGATAGTTTAATGTCAAGTGCTAGAGATTTTTTTATATCCTTGCACTAATTATATGTGTCAATTTTGTTCATCACATAAGGTAAGGATATAGTTTAACATCGTCTTCTATGGACATATATTTTTTCCATCCCATATTTTTCATATGAGTCTTCCTATGTTCATCCCATAGGGTATGTATACTGTTTAACTTTGTGTGATGATGATATTTGTTTTTTTTTCATATCATACTTATTATACAAGACATCATATATTCATCATATAGGTAAGGCTATAGACTAATTTCATTTGCTGAGGAAATTTATTTTTTCCCTTCCATAGTTTTTATATGAGGAATCCAATATTCATAAAATAGGATAATTGTATAGTTTAACATCGTGTGCATAGGATGTTGAGATTTTTAGTTTAGAGTCATACAACTTGTACTGTGGAAACTTCAAGTTTACTATTATAGATCTCAGAACAAAGAGGAAACTCATAGCTTAATTTCATAGAGCTTGGAACATGGAGTGTGGGTGTCCTGAAATGGAATGTGAGAAATGAAAGATTGATAAAACAATGTGAATAAGGTGGGCCAATGTGACCCTTTGTTACACAAACATCAAAAAAATGCATGCAAGTTAGTGTTATAATATTGAGAGAGGAAAGACCCCTCAATTAGTTGACCAGTGGGGGCTCGACCTAGGATATGAGATCTTGGTGTCACTACATATCCCATGGAAATAAGAATAAATCCATACAGATTTCTAGAACAATGCATAGTATAAAACCAACACTGTTAGGGTTTCTATCCTGTTACACAATGAAAAATTAAAGGGGGAAAGGGTTTTCTAAAACACTAGGGGTGAAGAAAAATATGCAAATAAAGGGTCACAAGGTCTGAATGAACATAATTTAATGTCGTACTGATTAGATATTAAGGGGAGTAAGTACTTTTAAGATGATCAAGTGATGAAAAAGAGTTAAAATTCAACATGAAGAAGGAGCCAAGAAGTCCCTGCACACACACAAAGAAATCATGAAACCTATTTCATGTAGTTTAGTGTCATGAAATTTAGACTAGGGGATGACCCAAAAATAGGTTGGTACTGAGGATGGTTCTATGATGTTGGATTGAGGAATCCCTATGTATCCCATCGATAATTTGAATCAATTGAGATGTAATTTTGGAACAAGACATGGTAGAATATTGACAATGGAAATGTGGCATCCTCTCTAGAGAAGAAATTGAATCATCTCATATTATTCATATTAAGAATCCTATGTTCATTACATAGGATAAAAATATCTTTTAATTTCATATTTTGAAGATTTGGGAATTTTTAATATCATATTTTTCATATAAGGTGTCCCATAGCTCTCATACAGGGTAAGTATACATTTTAACATCATGTTCTTAGGAAGCCTTTTTCGTTCATCCCATATTTTTCATATGAGTCATCCTTTGTTCATCACATAGGGTACAGATATAGTTTAACATTTTTTATAAGGATGTTGTGATTTTTTCATCTCATATTTTTTATATGAGGTATCCCATATATGTCATACAATGTAAGGCTATAGTTTAACCTCATGTGCTATGGACGTTGGGATTTTTAGTTTAGATTCCTACATATCAGACTGTGGAGGCTTCTAGTTTAAGGTAAAGAATCTTATAATATAATGGTAGCTATTAGTTTATGGTCCTGGAGCTTAGACAGTGATGTACTAGAGTTCATGTCCATAGAAATTTGAGCATGGTTGCAATTAGTTTACGATCATAATTCATGGAATTGGGTTGTTATATTTTATGGTCACATAACATTGACCATGGTATTCATGTGAAATATTGTTTGAGAAACATGGTCTTGGTGGGAGCTGTGATATACTTCCCATCCAAGGTGACTAAAAATTATTCTCCATTTTAATAGACCTTATGGATAATGTAAGGACCTTAGAATTTGGAATCTAGATTATGTGTATTTTTGATGAGTATCATTGGAATTTTTAGGGCCAAGACCATTCCATATGAATGGAAGGTGTGGAGGTAGAACTTCTTGTTCAATACTCTCACTACCCTATTTTAGTGCATCTCTATTTTAGGAAATTAATGAATCCTTTTTTCATCAAGAGATTAAACTTCAAATAGAAAGACATATTCAATTATATCTACATTATTTTGATCATAAAAAACTACTTGGAGAAATGAAAAATAAATTTAAATTGGGAAAATGACCACTTTTTTATACACTGGGGAGTATGGAGACACCTGGGTGGAGCTTTGTGTTGTTATACGATATTCTAAATAGAATTAAGGAGTTTGTAATGCCAATTATTTTTTGTTTTATCCCATAAACTTTTGATGTATATTTGAGATTTTTTTATTGAATGCATAAATCAATGCATTTTCTTATGCATTATAGCATGAAGTGTTTTTGGATAAGATTTTTTTCATGGTGTACAATTTCATCAACTCAACTACTTGAAAATTGGTTTTATTGTCCTTAATAAATAGTGTGAGTAACCCTAAATCTACAATTGACGTGGGAGTTAAAAAATACTATCATGGATTGGGTTTGAACTTCTTTGAGGGGAACCACTTTACAAACATTGAGAAGAAGTCAATTAAGGACAAAATACACTTACTCTATAAAGATTTCATTCGCAGGTACCCATAATGTTGAATCCCCAAAAGGAAAAGGGAAAAAATATTTACTAGTGTGGAGAAGATCCAACTGTTTATGCACAAACTTCGTCTGAATATGGCATATATTACACCACTTGGTGAAATCATTTCATTCCTAAACCATAGTGGGATAGATGTAACCCAACATACAAATTTGATTGGAGAGCCTCAAACTTCTAGATGGGATATATAGAATCTGGCATGGACCCCTTGTATGACAAAAGATATCTCATATCCTCAGGCACAACATAGAATAATTCTGTCAAATCATTTCTTATAAAATGTTTTTTCATTGTTAAAGCCACTTTAGAGGTTGAAATATGATGCACTCTGAGATATTCCCTCACATTTGGCATGTACTTGTAGGAGGATTCCATGTTGGAGACTCCCTATGAAGGGAGTCATAAAATTATAAATTTCCTTAATAATAAGGGAATTAAATGTCCTTTGTATAGAATCATTGGTATCCAATTGTTATACTTTTTTATTTTCATTGTCTTCAGAAGTGGGGGGTGTGGTAACCCTATGATGTGCAGCATGAATGACCAGGTCATCTTGATCAGGATCTATTAGAGATGTGGCTAAGATTTCTAAATCATCGACTCAACCATTTTGTGATCATTGAACACATGTCACCTTTGGTTGGGAATGGAACTAGGCCATTAGTTGATGAGTTTGTTATAGTAGTGGAACAATGTTTTACATTTTGGGGATGTATTCACCCTTGATCTCTTGATGACCAAAATGGAGTCTCTCTACACATGTAGAAAGGGGATATCAATCTTTAGGACCTGTTCATGACCAGTGATGATTACTCTACATCATTTTGAATATTACCTTCCAATAATAGGAACAACTACAACATGAAAACCTATACAAGAGTGATGGAGATAGTACCCAGTATGACCCTATTGAGTTTATGGTTATAGATCCTTATATAGGTCCGAATCGTGTAGGAATATTCGAAATGAATATAACTAAACATTGAAACCTGATCTAATGAGAGAATAACTTAATATGGGAAATCAAAATCCAGAAGTAGTTCCTTAGGGGTTGAATGGTTAACCATTAAATCATCCATCTGATGTCCCTTACTAAATTTATATATGATGAACTTGATATCAAATATCTATAGGATTAATTCCCACCATGCCAGTCACCCTATCAATATGGGGTGGTTGAGGATTCACATTAGTAGGTCAACTCATGACACCAGTAATATCTCATGGATCTATAAATAATGTCACAACTTTGGCATTGCGAAGACCAATGTTAGAAAACTTTTCTTGATGGTATATTATCCATTATACATGTAAATGAGCATGTGGAAAATATAATATAGCCTATTTCCTCTAATATAATTTTTTTGGGATAGAAGGGAACCAAGGGATCATTCTAGAGGAGTCACATAGAGGACCATAGGATTTCTTAATATGGGTGGAATTTGAACTGGATTATGTGACAAATATTTCTTAATATCCTCAAAGGGAATCTAGTAGTCCTCATCCCAATGATAAACAATCTCTTTCATCATGATCCTTGAAAAGGGTTTATGCTTACATAATAGATTTATATTAAATTGGAGAATATATATTAAGAGGACTGGGAGGCCTCAAAACTCCAAGAGGTTGAGTAGGGAAGACATTTAGTAATCTGAATTTTCTCCGGGCCAATATTGATGCCATTTTATTAACAATGAAGCTGATAAATTTTCTATAGGTGAACCTGAATGAAAAATACAATGGATTCATCCTCAAGTGATGGGAATATAGGATGGTGAAAAAATTCTCATGGTCTTTGATATGATCCTGACATTGGTAGGTTTTGACTACCAAATCATCCAAATAAAACTACACTAATGTCCGAATGAGTATTTTGAAGATGTAGTGCATGGATCGCAGGTAAGTGGTTCCAGTATTTTTCAAGGCGAAAGGCATTAACCAATAGAAAAAGGTTCCCTATGGTGATTAGAAGGATGTATCCTCCTCATCCTTAGGGGTATCCAAATCTGATTATACATGAAGTATTGATCCATGAAGATAAGGTCCTGGAATCTAGTCATAAAATCAATAAATAGATATATCACTAGAAGGGTAAATCCATCATTTAGAAAATGGAAGTTGATGTCCTAGAAGTCAATGATGACTCTAATTTTACCAATTTTATTCTTCACTTTGAAAATTTTGTCTGGCCACTTGAGTTTCATTACCTCTACAATGAAATTGGATTTAAGATTCTTGGAAACTTTGGACTCATCCATGGAATTTTGGGAAGGGTACTTTTTTCTAGGAGGAAGTTTGAACATATGGTCACCCATTGGGTGGAAAAGGTGATGAATGATAATAAAATGGGCAAACCCTATCATATCATCCTATATTCAAGGAAATATGTTTTCTTGTTCCTTTAGGAAGGCCACATACTACTATTTCTCCTCTCATGATATAGCTATGTTGAACAGTATTGGCCTAGGGTCTTCTTTAGTTCCAAGGTTCACCTAAAAAATATAATAAACCATGTTGGAGAAACCCCATTAAAATATAATAGGATTATCTTATAGTTCATCTTAATCATTTCAGATATTAATATGAGATGGAATAAGTAACTCTCTAAAAGCTATAGACCCTGTGAAAGTATTGGAACACTATATGATAAGAGAAGAGTCTTCAAAAAGGAACTCATTATCCATGGATATAGAAATGAAAAAGTCTAATGATCTAATCATGTCAAATTTATGACTGTGATGTCCACCCCTAATATCAAAGAAATAATGTCGGGTTGACTTCCATTGAGTAAGCCTTGCCTTATGGAACATGTGAGAATTTAGCGGATCGATAGCCATAGGGAGAAAATCTCGATAATTTATATGGGTAGGGCCTTTTGGTATTGTCCAACCCTATCCAGTGTCAAAGTAAACGGTAATATTTGAGAAATACTTATTGGTGACAATAAAAAAACATCCCAGATCTGGTGTCGTGAGTTCAAATCAATGGATTGAAAGGAAAAAAGTTATATTTTTTGTCTGACCAAGGATCTACTATAGTGGATGTAGACCACTGGGGTCATTGATATTCTCAACCTCATCAACATGAGAATATTTTCCTTACATTTTATTGCATTTATAATCTAGATAATGGGTCTCATAAGAATCAAAGGGAGAATCATCACCCTGGAGAACCCCTACATGACCGTCAATGGAATATTTGAGGGACTCATGGTGTGAAGAGGGGGCCACTATGTGAAGATAGAGACATGGAATTCCCAAGAGGGTTATGTCACCTATACCCTATGATACTACCATAAATTTAGTTCTTTCTTCTAGACCACTTGTAAAACCCTAATATTTTATGGTAAGTTTTCTTTTCAAATAAATTTAATAGCTTGTGATGCACATAACACTGAGTTCGAACATACCACCATCTATTAATATGTGACTATTATAACTTAGCTATTAAAATAAGAAAAATTAATAGTATTAACCATATTATGAATTATGTTTTTTGAAAATTAATTTAAAATACTTTATAGGCATAAGATTAATTGTGAATTCAATTTTAAGCATTAGAAGGCTATATTTTTCTAAAGGCATTTTTACCACCTTTTAATGGTGAACTTGTTTTAAACATAGTTTTTGAAAAATTTATAGATTTTATTTTACAAAATAAAATTATTTTTTGAAATAATAATATCAAAATTTACTTTGGTTGAATTTTTTGGTATTTTTCGGATAAGATTCATGTTCTGATGAATGGTGATAAAATATCACATTTTAAATGAAAATAGATTTTTGTATTAATAATTTATAGTGTTATATAATATTTTTAATTAGTTGTTTATAATTAAATTAAATTTTTATCATCTAATACAATCAAAATAATTTGAATCAATTTCATAATGAATTTGGATATACAAATATTTCAATCATTTGAACATTTCACTTTGAAAATCAGATTTTTTATTTCGTCAACGAGATTAATTTTAAATAAATTACTGAAATTTTCATGTTTTGAATTTTGAGAAATTTTTTCCATATTTGGAATCATATGGTCTAAATTTAGTAAATATGAACCTTCTATATTTGTACATTATGCATAGTAACATTAGAAATTTTCTTTATTAACACAGTTAAAGGTAAAAAAAGTAATTAATGGTAAAAATAATATTATAAATAAAAGAATATTACACAAACACTTCTCCAAATTTAATTTAATGAGTGGTTTTATACCTAAAACATCCTTAGGATAATATTATAACCTTTTGAAGCCAATTTAAAGAGAGTATTACATTAATTAAATTTTATTTAATGTTATGTTAAATATCTCATACTCAAACTTTTTAATAACTATATCATTTTTAATATAGGGTTATATGTAATATAAATTAGACTATAAATATTCATTTTAAATCTAACATATTTATCTTAATCATGATAATTTATTTTTAATTTTTTAAAAACAAATAGTTACATTAAAGGCTTGGATAATGATGATATAATAATTATTCAATTAATGGGAATATGAAATAAATGGTTAGAAAAAAAATTAAAATAAATATAATTTCACTTAATAAATGAAATAAACTAATTTTATAGATATATTTTATATGTTATTGATATATATAAAGTGTGTTTTAGAAGATATATTATTTTATGGAATTTTTAAAAAAATTAAACTAAATGAATAGTATCAAAATTATTATTAATGTTTTATTAAAATAAATAACATTTTATTAAATGATATAAAATTTATAAAAATATAAAAAATTTAAAACTGATTGGGATGGAGTAAAATATTTCATCAATGATCCATTTATTGTTATTTTTGTATTTTATAGTAATTATATTAACTCTTAAGTAGTAGAAACACATGTTGTCGCAGTAAGAGTTAAAGAGATTAAATAAGGGTCAAAGAAAAACATAATGGGAAATAATTTGGCCTAAACTTGTATAAAAATTAGTTTTTAGAGTACCTCAACCCATACTCATATGAATTCATAAATAAATCACTTTTGAGCCATTTTTAATTGATAATTAATTTGTATTAATTAAATATTTTGAGAGTTTCTAAAAGTGCCCCTCACCTCAATTATAAAATGGAACCTCCTTCGTCACATCCTCCCACCACATTGAGCCTTCTATATTGAAAAAACCCTGACCATTTCTCATCCTAAAATCCTTATAAATATTTTTATTTCTCTGTCTTCCAAAAATACCAACCCTACATCCATTGATAAGAGATATAACGGGAGTCCGACAAAGAAGGGGTAAGCATTTTTACCACCTCATCCAAGTTCATTTTTTCTTATATTTCTTCTCCATGAGTTGTTTCTATGATAAATAAATAATTTCATTATTATAAATATATATATATATTGATATGTTATTATGATTATGGTATAACCATATTCCATGATTTATCCATCCTATGAAAAACGAAAACTTCGTGCGTGTGTATGTACAACTTACCGTCTATAAGCCTTGGTGTAACTTCTTTTTCATCACCACTTTATTTGGATGGGTATAATGATGGATATAATGGATATAAATAATAAATATGGACTGATAATTATTATTTATAATTAATATACCATACAGTTCCTTACCCTTACACTATTAAGGGAATGAAACCATCGCTCATGCGTACGTATGGCCTATCATCTCCATGACACGATGAAATTTATTTTCCACATTAACCACTCAAGAAGGTTTATAAAAATGTATATAATGAGTAAATATAATATCTATGAACCTAATATCATTCTGTAGATGAAATATATTTATCTTATACATAATAAATAGGACTCACATGACAAAACATGCATAGGAAAATGAAGCAGTTAACACCCGAAACAAGTGTAATAAAAGAATATTATTAATAAAACGATATAAGAAGATCATATATGACATAAAAAATATGGATATAATTCTATTTTAAATTAATAACATGTTTTAAATCATTATATATGAGGTTAAAATACATTCAACTAAATTAATGTACAAGGCAAGGGTTAATTTCACAATGCCATTATTATCCAAGATTGTTTATACATAAGTATCTGTAGGGTAATATTTATCATCCGTATCCATGTTTCTTAATTTTTTTTACAAAATATGTTTAATATTATCATATAAATGTTTAAATTCTTTTAACCAATGTTTCAATTTTTATAAAATGGTTTTAAATGACTCTTTTTTTCATTTTCCAAATGAGGTACTCCATGACTTTTTTGACAAAAATACAGAAGGAATGTTCTTTTAACTTATAAATAATGAATGGTTTTTTTCATCCTTTATGAAAACTTAATGTATTCAGTCTTTATTTACAATTTTAAAATTTTATTTTCAATGAAAATTTATTCTCTTAAAATTGCACACCCTTTTAAATAAAATATTTTAAAGTAAAAAGGAGTATTAATGTCCAGAATTGTTTAATTATTTTATTAGAGAATTTTCATTTATATTAACATCCTTTGTCATATATTGTTCTTGATTGAGGTTCATCTCTTATGAAACTATCTATCTTATTTTATTTAATGGTTTATTATCAGTTTGACCATAGATGTTCTATTTTAATATCATTCATGGATTAGAGTCAATGTATTCACACTTCCTATGATAGTTTTTCAATACGAGTGTGCATGTTGTTTATTTTTTCATATGAGGAATTAATTAGACTTAGCAAGTGATATGAATGGGCCACTATAGTCCCTTGATGTATTAGTAGGTCTCATGAGACAAACTCGTTTGGTTATTGGCTACGGCCTTACCCATTTATGTATGGTGTCTTGGATAAAGCCTTTTCGGTATGTTTATGGTGTCTATCATAATGCATTACCTCATTATGATATTAGATATTGATATTCCATATGATTATTTTATTATTATAATATCCATGTAATTATTTATATAGATTTTTTTTATTTTTATTTATTATAAACATATTATGCTAATTTTTTTGTTTAAATGGATTGTTTTTTAGTTATACAACTTGCCTTAATGTTTATGATTATTTATTCATAATAGATTCCTTTGTACACTTACCCTTAATAAGCTTATGATTAAACCCCTTTCTTATGTTTTATTTTTCCTATTATTCAAAGAGGTGTGTTATTAATGATATGTAGGGTTAATATAAGATAATAATGGTATTATAAAAGGATTTTTTATGTTTTATTTTATATTTTATATGGTAATGTGAGGTTCATGTATGTAATATCACATCAAAAATTTCTAAACTGATCGGTACTTTGGGATTAAAATCTATTTTCTATGCCAATGTAATAATGTGAGGCACCATCTCTGGTATAATTGGGTTAGGGTCATTATAGTTGGTATCAGAGAATGTTTAGTAGAAACCTTGGATACTAGATTTAAGAAACAAATATATGGAACATAACCCTAAGATAGAAATTGAGGATAATCATAGAAGAACATACAAAAATTTTGGAATGGTATAGATTATGTTGGTCCTCCAATGAATATATCACTGTCTAGATACTACAAGTGGAAGTGGTTATATAATAGATGTACCTAGGGATAACAACTCCAACATGGTGTGTTGGGCCTTACTCAACGTAACCTAGTATGCGAAAATGGGCCTCACTATGCATATGGTTTGACACTCCTGGGGGATATGCTTCGGATAATTCACATTTTGTTTAAAAACCATTATGAAGGTTTTAAAGTAACTATTTCCACAAAGAAACAATGTTTATTATTTTGATATTAGATATGCATAAATTTTTTAATTTATGTTAAGTTTTAATAGTTTAAAATTACACATTATGATTCATGACCTAATATAACATATTTTATTGTTTAGAAATGGTGTCTTGTGGAAGGAATGAAAATTATTTCAACACATGTAATCTATGTAGGGATGTCTATCATATGAATGATAATGATGTAGGATATGGAGATGAAACTGGTCTTGAACAACTTATAACTATACTAGGATTGATGACTCAAGTTATGAACAATAACCCTACCTATATAGAGCATCCTGATCGAAATCCTGCTGGAAACATGTTAGACTGTTTCATGAGGCAACAACATTTAACATTCAATGGGACTAAAAATCCATTTATAGTAGAACAATGGATAAGTTATTTTGTTAAGATGTTTCTAAAATTGCGAAACAACGAAACAGAGAAAGTTTTCATGGTAGTTTATCATCTCTCAAGAGATGCAGAACAATGATTGTCACTAATTTAAATCATTAAAAAAGAGGAAGAAATAAAAAATATGTAATGGAAAAATTTTAAGGAGCATTTCTTGGAAGAATATTTCTCCCAAAAACATCAATCATATATCGATAAACAATTCATGAATTTGAGTTAAAATAAGGATGAAAATTTTTCTTAATATGAATCCAACTACACAAGGTTATTAAGGAATGCTATGGATTATATATGTAATAAAAAGTTAAATATTTATCGATTATTTTATGGGTTAAAACCATTCTTATAAAGGGAACTGGTCTCCCAAAACTTCTCATCATATGAAGATATAGTCTCATGTGCTATCAAGACTAAGAAATAATTCTCAATTTCTTATGAAATTAAGTGAAATCAAGAGAAGAATAGGGCTGGTGAACACTATGGAAAAGTAAATAAGGAAAATGGGAATAAGGGAAGAGTTTACTTTCCATCCTATAGTAAATGTGGAATGAAACATCATGGAACATACCTATTGGGGAGGATATTTTGTCGAAAGTGTGAAGAAAAAGTTCACTATGCCCTTGATTTCAAGGGAAATAAATAATATTCCAATGTTTAATGCTACAATTTTAAAGAGATGGGAAATTTTGAAAATTATTTCTCTAACTATTAATGAAAATTTCCCCTGAAAAGGCCAAGGGAGAAAGGAAAAGGGAGAAAGGCCATGCTTATGTGACCAACACTATTGAGGTTGATGTTCCTAATGATGTGGTGGAAGGAATATTAATCATCTTCTCAAACATAGCCAATGATTTATTTGATTATATATCATTTAATTCATTTATATCTTTCTAATTTTAAAAGAAACTTATACATTTCCATTTTATTTAATAAATGAGTTGTCATTCAATCCCCATAAGAAAATTCTCATTGCCATAAATATGTGTCGGGTAGTTACCTTTATGAAACATAAAAAGGATTTACTTGTTCACCTTATCACGATACCAATGGTTGAATCTGATATAATCCTCATTATATTATGGATTTCAAAAACTGATTTAGAAATTTATATCTAAAGGAAAGAAATCTCAATTTATAGGGAAGAAGAATAATCCCTTATATTTATAGTAGAAACTTCATCATCAGATTATTCTCTAGATCCACCACACAGTAGCTAAAATTAATGAAATTATTGGGGAGGAATTGAAAAAACCATGTCGGGATGGATACGGTAATCTTAAAATTGAATTTGTGCATATTATAAATGAATACATTGTCATGTTTCCTAAGTAATTACCCGGACACCTCCCAAAGCCTGAAGTGGAGTTTATTATTGATTTAAACCCAGATGCAAGACAAATATCAAAGACTCTATATAGAATGGCCATACTAGAATTAGTAGAGTTTAATAAACAATTATATTATTTGGGTTAAATTGGATTCATTCACCCTAGTGTTTCTCTATTGGGAGTCCCTATTCTCTTTTTTAAGAAGAAATATGGATCTATGAGGATGTATATTTATTATAGGGAAATCAATGATATTACAATAAAGAACAAGTATCCTTTACCTCACATTAATGATTCAATTTATCAAATTCTTGGAGCTCAGTTGTTTTTAAAGATTGACCTTCATTCTTGATATCAACAATTGTGATTAAAGAAGGAATAAATTTCTAATACATATTTTTAGAAAAGGTATGAATATTATGATTTTACAGTAATACCATTTGGATTTAATAATTTACAGTTATTTTTTATGGATCTAATGAACATTTTATTCATGTAATAACATGATGATTTTTTTGGTATTGATTAATGATATTCTGGTGTATTCTAAAATCTATGAAGTCCATGAGAACTACTTGTAGACCATTGTTGAGACTCTTAAAAGGGAAGAATTATAGGGTAAATTTATAAAGTGTGAAATCTAGATTTAGGAAATTTATTTTATTTTCGATATTGTCTCCAATAATGCAATCTATATTGATCCTTTGAAAAAATGTCGACCCAAAAATGTTCTACACCAACGAGAATAACTGAGGTAGATAGTTTCATTAGTTTAACATGATATTATTGGCATTTAATTAATAATTTTTCCTGATTGGCTAACATATTAACCATGATCTCACATAAAGGGGTTATGTTCATAATGAAAAAATAATGTGAAGAATGTTTGGATGAATTGAGGAGAATATTAGTAAATTAATTTATATTTAATTTACCATCAACAAATGATGTATTTGTGATTTATAGTGATCCATCATGGAAGGGAATTAATTGTGTCCTTATGTATAATGATAGATTTATTGTATATACTTCTAGACGGCTAAAAAATAATGAAAAAAACTATCCAACTCATGATCTTGAGTAAGTCTCTATAATCTTTTCTTGGAAGATATAGAGATATTGTCTCTATGGTGACATATGAGAGGTGTATACAGATCACAAGTGTCTGAAAAATATCTTCTAATAAAAGAAAATCAATACGAGGAAACAAATATGGCTCGATCTACTCATGGATTATGATTTTTGAATATACTACCACCTAGGGAAGGAAAATAAGGTTGTAGATACATTGAGCATGAAGGATCATGGAGTTTAAAACACAATGTTAATTAAAATGTATCATGTGATCACAGATAAAGTAATTATGGATATGGAACATATCAAGAAAGATAAAAAATCACTAATTTTTCAAATGGTTTCCAAAACATATTTATTTTAAATGATAAAATTTTCTCAGTCTGATGATGAGAATTTCCAAAATACAATTAAAGCTCTGAATGATGGAAAATTAAAAAACATTGCATCTGAATATAGTATTTTGAAATTTGGAAAGAGGTATTGGGTTACCTCTATACCTAAGATGAAAATGGAATTATTGGATGATGATATTTGTTATAATATTTCTATATAACTCAGAAACATAGGGATATATAGATATTTGATGGAACATTTTTTGCGGGACAACATGAAGTGAGAAATTGATGATTATGTATCCAAATGTTTGGTTTATCAACAAGTGAAATCTATGTGGTAGCATCGTAAATGATTCCTGAAACCTCTTATAATACCTATGTGGAAATGGGATTACATTATGATGGGCTTTTTCACATGACTACCAAGGAATCCTATAAGGAATTATTCGATATGGGTTAATGTTGACCCCTTACCAGATCAACACATTTTCTTACTATAACAGAATATTTTCCTATTGAATTCCTAGAAAGTCTATATATTAATAAAGTTTTAAGACATCATGGTGCACCTCTATCTATTGGGTCTGATCGAGATCCTTATTTTACATCAAAATTCTAGAAATTTATTTAGAAGGATCATGATACTAAGGTTCATTTGAGAACTTCCTACCACCATCAAACTAATGTAAAATCATAAAGGACTATCCAAACATTAGACGATATATTGAGGTCCTACCCACTTAACTTTCAAAGTCTCTGGGATCAATATTTACCTTTGGTAGAATTTTACAATAATAATATCTTCCATAAAAGTATTCAAACAAATCCATATGAAGCATTATTTGGAATGATATTTTGTACACCAACTTTGTGGGATATTGTTAGTGAAAGGAAGACTGTAGGAAAATAACTTGGGGAGGAAACAATAGAGAAGGTAAATACTATTCAAGCCTATATCAAAACTGCTCAAATTAGGAAAAAAACTATTCCAATAACCAAAGGATGGATTTTGGAATTTAAAGTGGGAGATTATGTTTTCATGAAGGTATCTCCAGGGAAGGGATGTTATATGATTTGGTACGAAAGGAAAATTAATCCCTAGGTACATCAGACCATTCGAAATTCTGGATAGAATGAGGGTTGTATCATACCATTTAGCAATGCCATCAAGTCTCTCCAATGTTCATGATGTGTTTCGCATATATTTATGAAGTAAGTATATACCAAAACAAATACATTATCTCACTTATGATGAAATAGAATTGGAACCTGATTTATTCTACTATGAAAATACTATCAAGATTCTAGATACTAGAGAACAAATGTTGAAGAATTAGACGAATCAACTAATAATGGTTCTTTGGAGTGGCCATAAAATAAAATAATAAATATGGGAACCTGAGAAAATTATGATGAAGAACTACCTAAATATTTTTATAAAGAGATATTATGGAAATTTAGAGGATATAATTTTTGAAGGAGGGAATAGTTTACCACCCCATGATTTTATGGTATGTTTTCATTTTAAATAAATTTAACATCTTACGTTTCAGGAAACATAGTTTTCGAATGCACCACGATCTATTAATAAGTGACAATTATAACATAGAAATTAAAACAGAGAGAATTAATAGTATTTACCACATTATAATGTATATTTTTGTAGAGTTCATCCAAAAGATTTTATAGGTATAAGATAAATAATGAATTCAATTTTGAGCATCAAAAGGCTATATTTTTGTCAAGTCGGTTCAACTACATTTTGAAGATGAACTTTTTTTAAATCAAGTTTTTGACACTTTTAAATTTTATATTTGAAAAGATAAAATTCTTATATGAAATTGTAATATCAAAAGTTATTTTTGTTTTTGAATTTTTGGTATTTTTTGATAAGATTCATGTTTTGAATAATAGTGATAAAATAACACATTTTAATTGCAAACAACTTTTCTTCTAATTAAAATATAGTGTTAAATTATATTTTTAATTATTTCTAATGTATAATTAAATTAATTGTTTTTATCATTTAATGTGATTTAGATCATTGTAATCAATTTCACATCGAATTTGGATATAAAAACATTTCAATCTTTTTAAAATTTCACATTAAAAACCTGTTTTCTCTTTCCATCAATGGGATTAATTTTCAATTAATCAATGTAATTTATTTGATTTTAATTTTGAAAAATTTATTCCATATTTATAATCATGAGGTAAAAATTTAGTTAATATTTACCTTTTATTTAGGAAAATTATGAACAGTAACTTTAGTAATTTTTTTATTAACATAATTAAAGATAAATGGAGTAATTAAGGGTAACAATAATTTAATAAATATACGAACATGACCCTAAAACTTGTAAAAATTTCCTTGAATGAGTGTGTGTAAACATAAAGCATAATTGGGCTAAGATTATAACCGTTTTAAGACACTTGGATGAGATTATGAAATTTATTATTTTTTATTTAAAGATAAGTCAAAGATTTCAAAACTCAAATTTTTAATAACAATATCATTTTCAATATAGGGTTATACAGAAGATAAATTTGACCATAAATAGTCATGTCAAATATCAAATATTTATATTCATCATGATAATTTAATTTTAATTTTGAATAATTAATTATAACTACCTTAAAGTCTTACATAATTATGATGCAACAATTATTCAATTAATGGGAAAATCAAATAAATAATTATATAAATATTAAAATAAATTCTACTTCACATAATGAATGACATCCACTATTTTTATAGATATATTTGACATGTTAGTGATATATTAGAATTTTTTTCAAAGATATCTAATTTTATGGATTTTTTTACAAGTAAAAGAAATTAATAGTATCAAAATTGTCATTAATGTTATATTAAAATAAATAATATTTTATTAAATGATATAAAATTTATAAAAATATAAAATTCATAAAAAATATAATTATTAAGTTTCATATTTCATCAATTATATATTTACCATTTTTTATTTTATAGTAACTATATTAACCCTTAAGCAGTAAAAACACATGTTGTCAAGACTAGTGTTAAAGAGATTAAATAAGGGTTAAAAAAATATATAAGGGTAATTATATGAACTAAAATTTTATAAAAAATATTTTCGAGAGTATTTACAACCATAATAATCTAATATTAAAAATAAATCACTTTGTAGCAAGTTGTAAATGAAATTTAAATTATATTAATTAAATATTTTTAGAGTTTCTAAAAGTTCCCCTTACCTAAATTATAAAAGGGAACCTAGTCCATAAATTATTAAAACCAATTTCATCCTTATATATAAACCATAAAATACCCATTTCTTCTACCAAAATATTTATCAATGTTTTTGAGATCTTATTCTTCCAAAAATACCAAACCACGATCCGTGGAGAAGGGATCTAAAGGGAGTCTTCCAAAAAAGAGGTATGTATTTTTACCACCTCATCCAAGTTCATTCTTTATTATACTTCTTATTCATGATTTTTTTAATTGATAAATTAGTAAATCTAGTTTCATATATATTCTTAGATGTTATTATTATTATGGTACAACCATATTTCATTATTTATCCATCCTAGGAAAAATTAAAAGATTGTGCATGCGTACATATGACTTATCGTCTCCACAATGTGATGTAACTTTTTTTAATCACTACATTAATTGGATGAGTATAATGATGGATATAATGGATATAAATAATAAATATAACATTATATTTATTCTTTATAATTAATCAAACCTCTAATTCCTTACACATTAACTACTAAGAGAATGATATTGTCGCTTGTGTGTACGTAGGACCTACCTTCTCCATGACAGGATGAGATTCACTATACAGATTAACTGTTTATGAATGATTATAAAAATATATATAATGTGTAAATATAATATGTATGAACTTAATATCATTTTGTAGATGAAATAAATTTATCCCATGCATAATAAATAGGTATCACACGACAAAACATGCATATAAAAATAAAACATTTAACACCCGAACAAGTGTAATAACAGAATATTTTATTTAAAATGATAGTAAAATATCATATATGATATCATAATTATGGATCTGTTACTAGTTAAAAATAATAACTTTATTTAAACCATTATACTTTAGTTTAATTCACATTTAAATAAAATAAAGTATAATATAAGAGTTAATTTCACAATCTCATTATTATTCAAGATTTCTTATATGTAAGTATCTATTGAGGAATATTTATCATCCATATCCATATTTCTTAAAAATAAATTCCAAAATATTTTTCTATTATTGTAAACAAATTTATATTCTTCTTACTGATGCTCTAAGTTTTATAAAATTTCTTTAAAGGAACCTTTTTTCTTTTTTACAAATGAGGTAATTTATAAATTTTTCAACAAAAATACGAAAGGAATGTTTTTTTAACTTATATGACATGATTGGTTTTTTCCATAGTCATGAAACATTAATATCATGAAACTTCCTTTACATGTTTATAGGTTTCTTCTTTTTTTTTCAAAATTACACATCCATTTAAATAAATGATTTCAAAGAAAAAAAGAGTATTTATCCTAAGAAATTTTTAATTATTTTATTAGAGTGTGTTCATCTATGTAAACATAATTTGTTGGATTATTTTCTAGATTGAGGTTGATATATTTTGATATTATCTATATTATTATATTGAAGCGTTTATTATCACCTTGACGGTAGATGTGTTATTTTTATACCATTCAGGGCTTATAGTTAAATTATTCACATTTTCTATGCCAATTTTTCAGTAAGAATATTTATGCAGTCTGTATTTTCATATGAGGAATGAATTGGACTTAGTAAGTGATGGGAAGGGACCAATATATCCCCTTGATGCATCAGTAGGTATCCTAAGACAAACTATATTGGTTATTGGCTGATTCCTTACCTGATTATGTATGGTTTCTTGGTGGAAGACTTGTCAATATGTTTATGTTTTCTGACATTATAAAATCTCTCAATATGAGATTATTTATTGATATTCCATGTGATTATTTTCCTAGTATAATATACATGTGATTATTTATATGAAATTATTTTATTTTTATTTATTATTTCCATAATATTATCATGATTATGTTTAAATGGATTGTGTTTCAGTTATAAACCTTTCCATAAGGTTTATGCTTATTTATTCATAATAGCTTTCATTGTATGCCTACCCATAATGAGCATCTGATATCACCCCATTCTAATGTTTTATTTTCCCTTAGATTCCAATATGTGTATTTTGAATGAAATGAATGGTTAAACTAGAAGAATAATAGAATTCTCAATGGATTTTCTATGTTGTATTTTATGTTTTAAAATGAAAAGTAAGTCTTATGTATGTAATATATTTTCCAAAACTACCAAACTGATCAGTCCTTTAGGATTTGAATATAGTATCTATGCCAATTTAATAAAGTGAGTATTTGTGCCTAGGCTACTAGGGTCAGGGTCATTACACCACTAAATTGACTCTTCACTGAAATATTTCCATAAAGATTCTATATGCTCTTATCATATCCATAAATTGTATGTTTGAGGGGATCAGATCCTCTTCTGTGAGCCTCATGGTGTGAAGTGTCTGGGTCGGGATGAGATTGATAATAGAGATGGTATCGACTAGAAAATGGTCAATTTCCATGAAATTCAACTATGATGTGATATACAATGAGTGTTTGTGACCTTGAATAGTGGAACCATAATCTTATTTGGATAATGAAATAATCATTTTATATTCCTTATATTTGGGTTCTTCTATGTAAATAGCCTCAGAGAAGGAAACATCAGTATCAACCTAAATGGGGTTTATCAATACTTCAATAATGGGTTCACACATTTTGTTTTACAATAGAAGAGTTTGGAGGGTAAAAATCCCCATGGGTATGCTATCAAGGTGCTTCAACACATCATACCTTTTTGTGAGGGGAATGTTTTTTCCCAAAGAATGTCTTTCTTTATTAGGGGAACAACAGACACTATTAACTGGGGCACTGGGACCTAGATTGTTATAGTGGTACACTAATGTTTGTGAGATAAAATGTTTTGAAAACTCATATATGAGCACCAGATGGATGATTTTGGGACCTAGTAAAACGTTCTTGATTATGATACAGTCACAACTATTTCGCATGATCAACTAATATAATCGATTGCAGAGGCACATCCAACGGAGTGAATTTTGAGTGTTGTACTTGATGATCCCTCTATGACGTGTCCTACTTGGTTTTAGTATCATTAAAATCATGGTTTGAAGTGTTTGAATAGATATTATATCTACAGGTTTGTCCTCTTCCTCTCCTTCAACAATGTCAGTTGGAAGTGCTCGAGGGATTCACATAGTTCTCCTCGTCATTGAGTATTATCCAATGACCCACTAGTTCAATAATTTTTATTGACGTTTTTCTTTATCCTCATAAATGGTATAGTCTAGGGATAGATTTACCCTAGGAACATCTCCCAATTCAGGGGTCATGAATTTTATAAGAGTGCGGAAAAGTTTTTCTCACTAGTTGGGGACTTTTATTTCACTTAGGCTTCAATTTTCTACTCTTCTTATAGTTAAAATTTTTCTTTGAATACATGGAGTAAGAGTCTAGATAAGGTGTGGTAAAACCATGGGGTTCTGATTTTCTCAAACAAGAACAGATAATTCCATGGGTGCAATTAACTTTCTTTAGATCTAATCATTCATTGTATTTGTGCATTCTATGACTCGGTGCCTATTTCTACTCACTAGAGTCATCAATGTATTTATCAGGGTCAACAGATACCTGTGCTACTTCTACTTGGATGTCTATCAATTTGACTAATCCCTGATCCACTTTTTCCTAGCTATAATAATTAAATAAAAAAAATTATAGCGTGTCTAAGGATATTGTGGTATGGGAAGTGATTAGTACGATTTGAGAGTTCAGGCTCTTGGGGTGTCCTATATCTTGTAAGCTTTAGAATAAATATTTCTAGGGATTAGTTTAAATAAAAATGTACATATAAATCCTTGTAGGTGTAGTTATTATTATTTACTTCTATTTAAGGAACCTTGGGTTCCTATATTTGACAAGGGTAAGAGGTACTATTCGCTTTGTGAAGCTATGCCTTTTTTGGATGAGGATGTGATGATAAAGGAAGTACCTATAAGGGATAAATGTGGTAGGTTTCTTCTAGTAAAGTATCTAGTAGGTGAACTGAATCAAAATCCTTTTCATCAATGGTGGTAGCTCTATACGATTTTATAGGCCTTCTCATGGGATATGGAAGAGGTGATGGGATTGATCATTGGTTTTTCCACTACAAGTACTCTTTTAAACACTGAGATTTATTGAAGAACTCTTGAAATCCACCAGGATAGTTTAAGGAAATGATGGTAGAGACCGGTTCATATATGAAATTTTCAACACACATTTTGTGTATCTATTCCTAAGAAATATGCATTTGAACAATTATGTGAGTCCCTTCCATCAGGGAATGTAGTTAACAACTTGATCATCAAACCTATGTTTTCATTTAGAGAGGTCATTGATACTGGTCTTTTGAGGGGTGGATCCAAATTGATAGAGGAACTATATATGTACATCATCTAAGCTAGTGATAGATCCTAGGGATAGTTTTTGGTACCACATAAAGTTGGTACCTTCCATGGTTTAGAAAAAACATTGGATCTTAGAATATTCCTATTATTTCAGAGTCCCAAACATTTTGCTAAACCATGAGGTGAAGTGGGTCATATGTTGTAGGGGATCACTCATACCATTTACTGGGGTGAAACTCAGATTTCTGAATTCTGGTGGTTAACTCATTTGGTCTACCCATTCTAGATACAAATTTCCCTTAGGTGCAGTTGACACCTGTATCATTTGTAGGTCCTCAAATTGGTGGTAATATTTTCTATCACTTCATCTTGGTATGTATTTACGTTTACCAGTACTCTAACTGACTCATCATATCAAGAAGTTATACAGCCTTGATATAGAGGTAGATAGGTGCATTGCTAAAAAGTGGGTTAATCATATCTCAATTGTTAACCATATCCATTTACTTCTTCCCTAATTAGATACATGGGGCCACACTGTTCAAATTTGGGTGTCTATCCAAGAAGGACTAGGTTCCCAATAAGAGGGGATAGGGGTCCCTTTTTAAATTTCCAAAATTCAGGTTTTGTTTGAATATAAAATCTAGTGTAAACCTCTTTAATCCCTCTAGTTCATGAAGTAAATCATCCATATGGGAATCTAAATCAACCTGTTAAATAGTCTCATATGGATCCACAATCTCAATGGGACCCTTTATGTTTTTGATATATTAGTGGTAAGGTGACGATTTCTCATTTTTGGGACCCCTAAGGTCCAAATCTAACCTCTGATGACAAGTATGAGCACATGTTAGGGGATCTATCTTGTAATATGTCACCTAATGTGGTGTATTATCTCAATTGAGTCCTGTATCAGTGGTCCAATTTATTTATCCTTGGGAGGGTCAATGGGGATGACATTTACCATGGCGGTGGTCAGAGAAGAACCTTCACTATCATTGGGAAGGCTGGACTGACAATCACATTTTTTCCATTGGATATGGATAAAATCAAGGGTAACATATTACCCATACCCAATGATCTACATGTGTTCATGGATTCTTGGGTAGGTTAGATTATGTTCATTAATGTGGTTGAACATGGCCCAAATATTTTGGGAAAAAAGTTCCTTGTCTTTAGTGAGGGACCCTGGGATGAAAATGTTCAGAGCTTTAAGTGGACAAAATGTGATTGATAGCTAGTCAGATTTCAAGAGTCTCCACAAGTCCACTTTTTTATTACTAAGAAGGTGATATTACTCTTGGCCAGCCCAATACCCAATTAGAATAGGCCAAGATATTGGGGGTGTCATTGATACTGATCTTTTTTTCTCCTAATTTCTCGAGAGAGGGGGCTCCACATAGAATAAACTTTCATTTCGCATTGTAATGTATCTAAGTGGTGGAAACAACAAAAAGATCATATCCATATAGAATAGTGTGATTAATACCTCTTCACTTGAGATAGTAGAAGAATCACTTTGGGGATCAGTGGATTTCTCCCCATAATTTTAGGGCACCAACCCAAACCCTAAAATATCTCCAACATCTAGTGTGGAGGTTAGGGGTGATTGATGGTGACATAGATGATTACATTGTAAATCCTTATAATGAGACCAAGACATCATCGAACTGTTTGTACCTATTAAGGGACTTTGGAATTTTAAGGACCTCACATTTTGCGATTGTAAGCCTCAAGTGATGGGATTCTTTCCATGATCCGGTATCAAGGGTGAAGGTTATCCTATAAATTTATTTTCCATCTCAGAGTATAAGATATTGACAGTGGCCTAAATATTCACAGGGTCTTTCCCTTTATGGTATAACACTTTCCCAAGAACATGTTGTTTAGAATTTATTAGGCTACCTTCATGCATGTTGTGACTTGTACCAATGTGACATCACCCATGGTGGTTGTTTTCCATCCTACCTAGAGAAATATCTTTAGAGTATGGTATATTTTTGATAAAGGGAGGATACCTATATTATCTAGTCATAGGATGGGGTGGATACCCACTCTGGTTGGTTTTAGTGCACAGAGTACATATGATCTGGATAGTGGTAGTGTGAGGAGGACCTCCACTGTAGTTGGTGGTAGTGTGGGAAGGACCTCTTCTATGGAATTATTCATCATAGGATGACCCATAACGGTTTTGAGTTTTGTTGAAGACTAATAGTAGCAACAGTGACTTTTTTAGAGGTGGCTAGGATATCGATCCCAAGAGGGAAAAGATAGGGTCATGTAAGGTGGCCAACGAGCCCGTGCCCGAGTGGTAAGGGCTCCTGCTTGGCATCCAAGAGACCCGGGTTCAGAACCGGGTGGAGGCGAAGTTCTGGGGTACTATAGTAGTATTGTAGCAGTACTATAGCAGTCAGTGTAGCAGTCACTGTAGTAGTACTATAGTAGTCACTGTATCAGTTACTGTTTGGTATTGTAGCAGCTGGACTATTCACCTGATTTGGGCCTTCGGGCCACCAGTTTGGGCCTACGGGTCTCCAGGGCCTTCAGGTCATCAAAGGCCATCGGGCCATAGGGCCTTCGGGTCATGCATACCATGGAGTAGCCCAGTTCACACAAAATAGGCCCTTGAAGAGGATCAGAGCAACATGAGTAACAGCCACCATATGCAGAGCTAACCGGATTGGAAGAATGAGAGGTTATGGCAGCCACCATCGGCACCAGGCATCGTGCGACTTTATACGGGGCAATTCTAGCCGATCAACAATGCAAGGTGGGAGCTAGGTGATCAATGATGCTGAAAGCTAGGGAGGGGATAGTTCAAGTGGGTTGGGCCTATTGGTCATGTATTGGGCATGGTATGCCTCTGGGCCTTCAGTTCATGTATTGTGGGTTTCTCGGGCCTTGTTCCTTGGGCCTATGTGTCATTTAATGTTTCCCCTTCAACCTTTAAAGGGGGATTATCCATAATAAAATAAAAAAAACAATGCCTTTGGGACATTCGGGCTAAGGTGAACAAGGGGGTGTTGTGGGATACGCCGATGGTGGTGAGGGCCACATGAGCTATAGAAGATGTCTCATTTTGAGAGATATTTTAGGTTTTCCCTCAGAATTTTCATCGACATAGGGTTTTCTGGACTAAGAAATGTGGATTGGGGATGGAATTAACCATCTCATCATCTTTTGGGATCAGTTGGTGCTGACATTGACATGACCAGGTGGGATCCCTCCTGGGTTGATCTAATACAATGACCATGACGGGTATGACATGAACATCCCCTACCTCATGAGCATAGTGGAGTGAGATTTTTCAAATTCTATGGGGATATGGTACCAAATAATATTTCCATTCGACTAGGGGTGATTTCACCTTGCATGACCCTCAAGAGTGGATATATCAATGAGGCCAAGATGCATCAAGATCCATGTAGGCCATATCCATGGTGGGAATGTACCATTATTTTTCCTATCAATGAAAAAGGGTGTTGACCACTCTTATATGGATGATATCAGAGGGTGATATGGGGCGTGTGTGAATATTATCTAATGAAACTATGGTTATCGTGACATGGACGTCATAATGTGGGATGGATACACCAACATTTCTACTTGTCTTATTTCTTAGAGAATTGTGTTCCTAATCTCCTATATCTTGAGTCCTGTAAGGTATATGGAATCATACATTAGTATAAATCCATTAAAAGAGATTCCCAATCTCCCAATATCACCCATTCTTTCTAAAGAAGAGAAAGGATCCACCTTGGTAATGTCACAAACTAAAGATTCCTAATGTTATCTACCCGAAGTCAAAGGATATTTTCATACTGAACCCACCACTCAATCGGTGACTCCCAATACTAAATATAAGGATCTAATGACATGAAAATACAATGGTTCCTCCACATTACTATTCCTTATAGTCAAATGATAAGAGATTCACATATGGTTCTCCATTTTTTCTACCTCCTTCTAATGGTGTCCCAGATCGTGCATGTCTTAGACCCTCATTCCCACTTTCCAAAGGTGTGTGGCCCCCGCAACAATGGTTGGTGGTGTTATCTCCTTGATCAAAATGGGAAGATGTGATTTTGGTTCCACCTTCTATAGATTCCCCCTTAGATATCATTTCATAGTCTTAATTTCTAAAATATTTAAGTCATGTTCACAAAACTTGTTCCCATCACCACATGGTGGTAAATTCCATTTAATTTATCCATTTTGGTATCAACAGGTTATGAAAATTTAGTTAGAGGAGATAATAATGTTTGAAATGTCTTTTAATCTATGGATTTCAGAAATATTAGGTATCTTAAATGTATTCCTTGATTGGGGGGATATTTCATGCAAGGCATCTTAGGTGTGAGACCTAAGGAATCCTATGTCTATCAGGGGGTAGTTGACACTAATGGTGTAAGCATCTATTAATTTTAACATAATCAACCCATTTTTATTTTATGGGGTAGAGATTATGGATCATTTAATATGTTTAATGTCTTATGGATATATGTGAATCACATGTTTTAAGTAATGTGATGACGGGTAGGTCACGTGTTTAACATCATTTGGTGGTAGATAGGTCATAGGTTTAACATATTATAGGGACATGTAAGTCACAGGTTTAAATTTATGGGAGGAATGATGGGTGATTAAGTGTCTCCCCTAGGGGATGTTTTCACTATTTAGGGTTTGGTTATGTTTTTCCCCACGGAGAAGATGATCACACTTTGGTGGGTCTGGTTAAGTGTGTTCACAAGGGGGAAGATGATCACACTTAAGGGGTTAGTGGTAATGTTGGGGGTGTCAGGATTGAACCTCATGGAGGTACCCCATATGTGTCTAGATGTCAGGATTAAACCTCATGGAGGATTTCTATGTATATCATTGGGAAACATGGATCAAAACCCATGTTGTTTGATGTCGTAGTTTAAGGTCACATGATAAGAATGGTCCATGCAGTTTAGCATCATGCAGTAAGGACACTCACATCATGGAAGGTGAAACTTATAGGGATGGTGTGGTGATAATGCATGGAAGATTCCCAAATTAGGAGGATAATCCCATGGAAGGGTAGAAGGAAACATTCCATGATGATCATACATGGGGAATCCTATGTTCATCACATAGGCTAATACAACAGTTTAACATCATGTTGAAGAACATTTTAATGGAGTTTAACATCACGCGACAAGAACAATATGCTATGAAATTTTACATCATATAGCTTAGATAGTGGTTGGGAATACACCAATGTATACCATTTCAAATTAGAATAGAAAGATCCAAAAATGGCCTCTCTACCAGGAAAGTTCAACATTTTCCCTCAATAATTCCACCTTTGGGGATTATGTGTCTACTTCTCATGCACCTCTAGATAGGGCATGATGTAAACACTACCATGGATGCATAGAATTATTGGGTCCTGATTATAGGGTGCCTTTGATTAAGATAAAGAGGAATTATGATATAAAGGAACCACTAGGATCAATGTATTACTAGGAGGGTGAGGGGGTGAGTCAATGATATCTTTTTCTTTTATGTGATCATTTTTTAAAACAACCTTCACAACCTATTAAATAACTATCACATCACTTAAGTAAAAACATTCACACATCCATAAGAACACAATAATTTAGAAGGTTCACTTCTCAGTAAGAGTAGATAGTCCTTAGCATGGTTTGGAAACAATATAATTCCACACGATTAACTAGAAAACAATCTATTTTTGTGGATACAACAAGTATTAAATACCCTTACACGTGTTTATCAATATTCTCAATAGAACAGTTCATGTGACTCCTAAATCAAAAATGATGTAAAATAAGTTTTGTAACATGTTTAAAAACCTTCACTAGTGGGATCTAAACATGTCACTATACTGCTTTAATAACTTCCACTTTTTTAATTATTCAATAAACAATTATTCACTTTCCTACCCAGTAGAAAGTAGAAACAAATTCCCTATTATTTTTATGAAAAATAAATCAGATGGCTCACTCAAATTATTTAGTATGATTGTTCAGTATGGAAATGAGTATGAGTAGATAGTCTAAAAAAATTATGAATAGTTTCATTATTTTCTTAAATCATTCAGTCTGATTGCTCAATCCGATCTAAAAAACTCTAGCTGCATGCTCTTCATTATACTTCTTTTGTCCAGAGAAATTTCTTCATGAAATTTCATTTGAAAACATTCTTCTTCAACTTAAAACTTCAACACTCTTTCTCTCACCCCCACATAAACAATGTCAGATTACATTGTACTTTTAACTCTACTTGTAGGTGCACAAGAAATGGAATGGGAGAGAAACCAATTTTTTATTCCCACCCAATAAAATCTAGAAACTCTGATTTCAAATTCATTTTGACTTCATCTTTAACTATTTCAGTGTTTCTCAACTATTCTAAATTCTTCTTGAAACATCTCGAATATTATCATAACATAATACTGATACGAACTTAGAAAATATTTTTCATTCTGATAAAACTTTTCATTTCGATATAGTTTGTCACTTTGATTTTCTATATTTGATAAAAAATATGAAAAATAAAAGTCTTCCAATTCAGATGCACCAAGACAACTATAACAATGAAATCATTTTTCAATAAATTTTTTTAGAACATCATTATACATAAAATTATAATCATAAACATCATTGTATCTTCTGATGATTTTCATAACCCTTTAACTTCACTTAAATAGCTTCAAACCATTTCACCCTTTCAAACACTGGTTTAAAAAACCATAGACTGATGAAACTACATCTGATGAAGTCCAATATCCATTGACTTATCAGTGTCAGTATATGTATAATGGATTGGTCTTTGTTTCTTATTCAATGTATCAGTTTCAACTTCTTCCTGATGAGTATTTAACCAAATGAAGAAAATTATAACTTGTGTTATTTGAAATTTTTTACTATATCATTATGCTTCGTCTCACTGATCGATCTCGAATATCATCCAATGGATTTGTCACTGAAGTTCTTCTCATTCATCCATCTGAGAAACTCCAACTTACTTATCAGTGTCAAAAAATTCTCTAATTATCCTCACAAAACAATTATAATATTCCTTTGATAGAACTCTTCATTTGATATCGTATTGATACCAAAACGTTTTCTGATGGATCGGTGTCACAACTCCTCCATTGGATCGACGAAACACCATGTTCGACGGACCAAATATAGAAACAACTTTATTCTTCCATATTCTCTGTAATTGATGATTGATCCTATGGATTGGTTCATTTAGGTGATCAAACAGTCTGATGAATTTTCCATTCTGATGGATCAGTCTATCAATACTTATACAAAACCTCTAACTTTAACAGGTTCAAACTACTAGCCTTCAGAAAATTTCTTTATCCAGTGATTCTCACACTAAAGAATAGTGACTATAAGACTTTAACTTCATAAACTCTTTTCTTCTAAAAACTCTTTCTTGTATCATGATTTTCACATGATTTTAAAAACATAGAGATCATTAGATCATCGTTGGAATTATTATCTTCCCCTTTCTTTAAAAAATATTGGATCATAGGTTTCTAGAAAACATATGACATTGAAAACATAAAAAAAAGCATGGACATATTCAATATCAAATATCTTGAAAAAATTCATACTCTTATTGAAAACATCATTTTAGAAAAAATATGACTCTAAACAACACAATTTCCTAGAAAACATTCTCTGACCAGAAAAATGAAATTGAGATGTTTTCTTAAGCTATCAACATCTGATATTATGAATCAGATATAAATCCATTCAATCATAAAAACATAAAAATTATGGTGAATTTTCTTAATGAAAACAAAATGAAAAACAAATAGTATAAACTTCTCCCATCATCCAAAAAAATTGGACAACATTGTCCCAATAATATAACCCTTTGGTTTTTTTTCAAACAAGATTCATAAATCACTAAAGCATTGTAAGCTCAATATACGGATCACAAATCAATAATTCCAAGACTACATGAGTGAAATCATTATAAGAAACAGGAATCATTAACAAAAAAACCATGTTATATATGAATAATTACTTACTAAATATCTTTATAAACTCAAGACATTTCAATACACATGAAAACATAATCCTATTTCCTATAACACATTTCATGCACTCACTACAACAATTTTTTAAAATAGTTCACACACATACATGTTGAGTTCAGATGTTACCCAAAAATTCCCCTAAATACAAGCTTCCTTACAAGGTTTAGCACATACGAGTGGATATATTTATAAAACATTATTTTTATCCACCATAACAAAACTATCCAATGTCTTGATGAGAGGGTAGGCAGAAATACCCCAACCTTGTAGAGATAGAGGTTGCATGACCATGTAAAACCTCATTTTGAGAAAAATTTCTTTGCTAACGGTTTTGTGAATATTTCAGCAATTTGTTCTGTTGTAGGAACATACTCCATCTTGAGTTTATTTTTCTCCACATGATCTTTGATGAAGTGATGTTTGATATAAATATGTTTTGAATGTGAATGTTGTACTCGGTTCTTGTAAGTTTTATAACACTATGATTATCATAAACCAATAGCATAGGTAACTTCACATCAATAAGTACATCATACAACTATGTCTTCATCCAAATAAGTTATATCACAACTTGAGTTGGGAAACAAAATCATCTTTATCTATGATAAGAGTGACTAAATTATATTTCTTAGTATTTCAAATTATTCCACTTTCCCCCAGAAAGACAAATCTACTAGATGTGGGTCTTCTATCATATACACTTCATACCTAATTTGAATATTTATAGACAAACTAATAAATTCTTCATATTCATTCATATCTGATTCAAATATTTTTGGTTCTTTGATATATCTGAGAATTATTTTTCTTACCAAGAGTTGTGATTCATTCCAAGAACAATGGAATATTTCCTATAAGGTAATAATATAATGAATATTTTTTCTTGAGGTAGCTGGATATAAGAAACTTCTAATTAGTTTTTGAAACTCTTTAGATTTAAATTCCCTATATTAAATATATTTAGTCAACATGGTTCCCACTAAAACTAGTGTGGAAAAGGTTTTTTAATTCTTCATGAAAAAATTATTAAGAATTTCATTAGCATAATTTTCTTGAGAAATAAAAATTTATTTCTTTTTTTGCGAGATTTGTAACCCAAGAATGTAATTAATTTCATCAAGGATAGAAAATTAAAAAATCTTCTCTATTTTATCACCAAAACATTCAAAAGTTATTTCATCATTCCAAGAAAATATAATGTCATCAACAAATACAATCACAATGAGGGAAGTATCATGGTTTTCCTTGACATAGAGATTTCTATCAAGTCTTCCTTTCTTAAATTTCAACTTACTTAAGTAGGTATCCAAATGGTAATACCACTCCCTGTGATATTTATTTAGGCCATACAATAATTTCTGTATCTATAACACATAAATTTCATCCACCATAACAACAAATACACATGGTTGTAAAATATAAACATCTTTATATTGTCCCCCATTCAAAAAAGATGACTTAACGTCCATATGAAACAATTTATAACTTTATTGTGTAGAAATTTCAAAGAAGATTATTTTTGTTTCTAGTCCTTCAATTGGAGAAAATTTCTCATCAAATACAATACCTTAAATTTTTAGTAACCTTTTCAATCTAATTTTTAATTGTTTCGTATCACTTCACCATATTCATTCAACTTGTTTTCGAAAACCAAATTTGCACTATTAATATTTTTTTCACTTGGTCTAGGTATAATTTTCTCAAGTAATTTCTTATCAATCTAATGAAACTCTTCATTCATAGCATGAATCCAGTACTGATGCTCAAAATTTTCATTATCATCTTTCAGATCAACTTTTGAATACAAAGAAGTATGTGAAACAACTTTTATGTTCTTCTTATTTGAACCTTTTGATGTAGATCACCAATAATATTTTGAGCTTCCACTTATTTCCTTATCCTAGGATGAGATGTAATAAATTCGTCCCCATCACTAAAAATAGCCGAGTTTAATAATTTCATCTTTATAACATCAGAATTTTGGGAAACTTTTTCATTTTTCTTAACAAATAATTATTTCATTTTCTTTATATTACTCATCTGCATGTGTTTGTGAAGCATCTTACATATATTTTTTAGTAACTATTACATTTAAAAAATAAACAATTCCTACCATTTCATTACTAAAAAATCTATATCCTATACCATCCAATGAATATCCATCAATGATTCCATCTTCACCACTCTAATCAAACATTCCAAGATTTCAACCCTTATTATTTGTGGTGCAGGGACTCCCAAAAACTCTTAATTATTTCAAACATGGAGTTTTATCATAGAAAATTACATATGGAGTCATATCAAAACATGTCCTATAAAAACATAGATTCAAAATATAAACTATTGTTCCCATTTCTTGACTCCAAAAATAGTGAAAAAAACAATTCTAAATCAACATTTTATGCCCCTTTACTACTAAACATATAATCTTCTTTTTAGCAACACAAATGTGTTGTGGTGTGCTGAAATCATGACAAATTATATGTTTCCAAGATAACTTCTAAACTCATCCTTACTATATTCCCATTATCAGTTCACAACTTCTTTATAGAATATCCACAATCCTTTTAAGATCTTCTCCTAAAACTCTTAAGCATTTTTAGAGTTTCTGATTTATGTTTCAAATACATAAAACAAGTAATGCGAGTAAAATAATAAATGAAATAAAATGGAGTACATATTTCCAAAAGTTATTTTTTTTCTCATTACCCCAAAAATATCAGAATGAATTAGTTCAAGGGGATGGTTTGAAAGAATATCAACTTTCTTTTTCACAGTTATTGTAATATTCCCTTTATAAAAAACTAAAAAAACCATCATCTTATTCTTTAAATATTAGGAATATGAAATATACTCTGTTATTTTGATTACATTATTAGGTTTCTATAAATCATATCCCAACCTTTTATCCTACAACTGGTTTTCTTCCATCATTCTTAGAAAACATGAATTCTATACTTCACCAATTTTAAACGTGTTTCCTTTTGTATGCTTTCCTTTGGTAATAACTTTTCCATCTTCCACACTTTTCCAAATAAAACCATATTCTATAGAAACTTAATTATTACCTTTATCACAGCTTTCTAAATATAGAGACTCGGGTTTTGGCCGTATCAGACATTGAAATATTCCTACAAATAATTCCAAAGCGAGGTGAAAAGATGGCGTGCGATTCCGAGTCCCGGTGTGCCTGGAATAAATTTTATAAATATATTAAGTATTTTTATACGATGCACATGGCTGGGGTGTGATATCTTCTAAATGGTAGCTCAGAATGGGGATCTGTGGACACAGTTGCGTCTGGAATGTGCTGTTTACCCTAGGTGAGGTGTAAACATTGCAGGTGCAGGCCTGCGGTGGAAAGAGCCACCATGGGTGATTTCGTAAATAAGTGGGAAAGTTAATTTTCAAGAGTCGGCTCGAATAACTTCTGAAGGGAGTCTCAGATCGAAATTCTGAGTTTTTCATTACATTTAGAATGGCGTGTTTACCCTAAGGGCGACCTTACCTTTGTCTGCATCGGGCGTCGGGCGGAGGCGAGTCGGGAGCCGGAGGTGGGAGAGTTTATATTAAAAATAATAAACATATCCCCCCTTATTGGATGTGGGTAGTGTAGAGGTGAAACTCTTTTTCCTTCCTCCTCCTCCAACTCCCCTTCCGACGATGAATCAGCGACCGAATCATGTGATCAAGGTGCCGTCGAGCTCAGATTTCAAAGGCGGACGCTCCAGGATCGTGCAATGGAAGCTTTGGAGCGCAGATCTAAGTTAGAATGTCGGCGTTTTGTCCGCGAGGTAGTCTTTTGAGTTTTAAAATCCCGGATCCCATTTTTTTGTTGTTTTTCTTTAAATTTTCATAAGGGCTATGTAGTTCGGGTCCCCAGGTTTCCGAAACATTTTTTGGATCTGAATTTGAAGCACTGGGGTGCTCACAATGGCTTACGGACGTTTTCCGGCAGAAAACCCAGCTTTCTGGAAATGAGGGGAGGTGACCATGGTGGAATCTGGCGGCAGCGCGGCGGCGGACAGCGGAATCCGGTGGTGGTGCAGCGGAATCCATCGGTGGCGCGGTGGTTTCTATCGAGGCAGGTGGTGGTCTGTCCTGGTTTTTTCAGGGGTTCTTTAAACCCCTGTAACTCGCAAACCAGAAGTCTGATTTGCAAGCTGTTTGCGGCGACGCGTTCCTTGCATCTAGATGGACCTTTTGAACTAACTTTGGGAATTTTTTGAGTCGGGTTTTTAGCCTGGGGATACGAAACGTTGAAAAAATAATAATATTTTATTATTATTCTACTTTGGGTCGTTGTATCTTTTACCAGGAGTGTCTAATTGACGTTTCATCTGTGGTATTGAGACCCTGATGATACGACATACTTTTCATGATGGTTTTCGGGTGTTGGGACTGAGATTGGGGTGCGGGCCCCATGAGGCCAGGTTTTGACGTTTGCAGAGAAACACAACTTTCTCACTAGGAGCCCAATTTTGGTGAATGAATAGTCGATCCTGTGTGTTTTTCCAAGGGGATCACAATGGTGCAATCCATTCGATGAGTTTAGGGATCGAAGCCTGGGCCCCACCCGATATGGCTTCAGTGAATAGTACCTTTTTCCCCGGGGGTCTGTTTCGAACAAACAAATAGTGGATCCTGTGTGTTTTTCTGAGGGGATCACCGTGGTATGATCCGCTTGATGATTTTCGGGATCGTTGTGTGGGTCCCACATGGGTTGGCTATGGTGAATAGTGCATGTTTCACCGGTTGTCCATTTTATGTGAGTAAACAACCTATCCCGCATGTTTTTCCGCTTTGATTGCAATGGTGGCCTCAGTATCGACCTTGGAGGTTCACGGGGTGGCGTTGTGGTAGGTCGCTCAGGTTAGCGATGTTGGGACCAGCAGTGGTTGTGGGTACTCCATTGGTTTGTTCCAACGAGGGTTTGTGCAACATCACAACCTTAGTATAGGTTTTTGATTCTCTCTATGGGATGTTTAATCTGTTAGAGTTGTGGTATCCCTTTGGTGGGCCCGGAGTGGGATCCTCTAGCATCATTACCCTAGATCGGGTTCTTTGTATTGTTGTGACCGCTTATCCATAGGCGGCGATCCCCTATCTAGCAGGTTAAACCTGTAGGGTTTGTGGCATCATCGAGAATATGATCCCTTATGCGGTGGGTCGTGCTCAGTAGGGTTGTGGCATAGTTGGGAATATGATTCGCTACTCAGCATGAGGATTATAGTAGGGTTGTGGTATTGTTGGTTATATGATCCCCTACTCAGTGCGTGGTTTCTGTAGGGTTGCGGCATTGTCAGTTTGATCCCATACATTGCAATTTATAGCAGATAGGGTTCTGGTATCGTCGTGACCACCTTTATATGGGTGAAGATCCTGTATCTGAGTGACGTGCTTCTGTCGAGCGCCAGATCGGGTTGTGGTATCCCCCAGAAGGTCATGGGTCTGATCCCCTATCTGTGAGTTCTACGAATGCCAGATTGGGTTATGGTATCCCCCAACAGACCCTGGGAGTGATCCCCTATCTGTGAGGTCTTCGTATACAAGTGTGGGTTCTGGTATCCCCTAGTGGACCCTAGGAGCGATCCCCTATCCAAGGAGTTTGGTGTTTATGTTGTTTCAGTAAGGATTCCTCAATGATGCTATCTAACGAGCATGATCTCTCAGGTGAACATCTGAGAGGTTTTTGAGAAATCCGATGGAGTGTATCTCTCAGGCGAGTGTAATCTGGGATGACAGTGATCATGGAGTGTGATCTTCTGGTTGTGGACATTTGCTGGTGATGAGGTCGGTACCTCTTGTGGCTTGGTGCGTGAGTTGAGTATATCTAGATTTTCAAGGTGTATGTATTGGAATACACCTGGTTTGAGCTGACTAGTTGTGTTTAGCCAACAATGTTCACAAGATAGAGTTTCTCTCTCATCTGGGTTCCCTCTGGCAGGGATGAGCGGACTGTTGAATTTCAGTTTCTCTCTTTTGGTTTGGGTTTTTGGGGTGCCTACTGAGTATTGTTATACTCACCCCTGCACAGGTTGTTCCCACACATGATTGTGTCCTTTTCAGACCATAGGCCTTTCGACGGAGTCCTATGAGGACCCGGAGCAGGTAGGGCTTAGTGAGAGGGTTTCACCATAGTGTTTATCGAAGCTGTGCGGAGGAGATTACCAGAAGTTGTTTTGGAAATGTTTCCCCTCCTTCTGAGCAGGATGGACACTTTTTTATTTTTCTTTTGGTGGGCCCTATTTTTCCCTTTTTGTACTTCTGTGATACTCTGGTTGTGGGATAGTTGTATGCATGCATTTACTTTTCAGTTTTTAATATCTCTGCATTGTTGCATGGAGGTGTGTGTGGGTGTGTGTGTACTGGTACCCTTGGCTAATGCCTCCCATGTGTGTGATAGCCTACTCGACACTAGACTCCATCCCTTGGCCTATTGGAGGTGGGCTTGGGGATTCGCTGCTCAAGCCCTGTTGGTTCGGGTCGTGACTGTGAAGAACTCAACATGTTGGGTTTCAAACCATCAATAAATAAGGCTTTCTTGGATTTCTACTTTTTCCACCAATAAAATTAGATATAGAAACCTTGATTCTTAAGGATCTATAATTTCCAAACATCACCATTCCTTAATTAAAATCTTTAATATTCTTCAAAATTTTCAAATATCCTTTCATATAGGAAGAACACCCTCTATCCATAATCCGAAGTCATTCTCCTTTTTTAGTTTTGATAGAAATATTCAAAAAAAGAGTTTTTCGTTTCCATTTATCTTACTTCACATCTGAATTTTGACAATTATTATAAACATGTTGTTATCTTTATAACTAAACCAGACACCCTTTTTCAATATTTATAAGCTGATCACACCATTCACAAATCATTTTTAGAGGTTTGAAAATATTTTAAACTTTCAAAAAAAACCTTATCAAAGTTATTTATTTGATAAGATTGAATATCCTGTGAAATTTACATTCTATAATTCATTGGATAAATGTAGTGTTGTTAGTTAGACCCACACATATTTTCTATATTCCCAAATCCACCACAATACCAATAGTTACCGTAAAAATACTATTTACCTCTATAAATTCCATACTGCCAGGAGTTGTGAGACTCTTTTTCTAAAAACATTTTATATTTCACATCATAAATTTGTTGTTCCCAAACTTCTTGTTATCACCAAAAACCATCTTTTTTAATTCATATTTATTTCCAATTTTATCATAATATTAAGTGGTAAAAACGTTTTTATGGAAACAAAAATTTTGAATATTTTCTGAATTTCCATATTTTTTGGTTTTGACCACACATAATGTTTTCTCGTAATTATTCTTCATTAGAACATTTTCAATTTTATTTCCAACCTTTGAAGGTAAATATTTTATTACCTTATCATTTTTAACCTTTCTAGAACATTCTCCAACATTATAAATGGAGTCCTTGAAACATGTAACTCCCTAATCAGATTTATAAAACTTATGTTGAAAAAGTTCTAACTCTTCCTCCATTTCATTTAACTTCAATTCAAGAGGTTCATTCTTATTTTTTTTATTCAAGGGAATTATTTAGACAATCAACCACTTCTAGAATCTTAGATTCCTCTCTAAGAATAAATTATTGATTATTTTGATGTAGGAGTTCCTTTCTTCCACATCTTGATTTCTATTTCATATCTTACAATATTTCTATGAAATCTTTTCAACTCTATTTTAAAATGAAATTCTAAATCTGTATCATATTATTATTATTATTATTATTCAAAACTACTATTTTCAAAATCTTCATCATTAACCATTTAAATGAATACATTTTCTCCAGAAACATTATTAAAATTTTTATCTTCAACTTCACTATGTTCATCTTCATTATCTTTAGTAAAAAATAATCTGCATTTGGATCTGGAAAGATTTTTTAGAATAATATTTGAATATATCACTATATTTTTTTCAAAATATTCTTGTCCATTTTCATACTCATCGCTATCTTCTTTGTTACCTTTCTGAGGTAAATTTGTAGCAATGTTCCCAACATCTCAAAATTCATAACATTTTCGGGGTAGCTTCCCTGTATAATATGTTCCAACTCTTTTCACATTTTTAGAAAAAAGGATAAAAATTCATTAGGATTGTGACTTGCCTCATTTTCGGATTTAGAATCACCAACTTCTTCATATTTGATAATATTCTTGGGGTTTCCTTTCTTAGAATCCTCAAAAGACATTTCTCAATCCACATTTTCTTTTCTTTTCATAACTTTCTCCCTGATCATTTTGTAAGTAAGCAGATTATATTTAAGGTCATACAAAATTTATAGTTTCGGGAGATATATCTTCCAAAGATGAATCTTTGTCATCAAATTTGTCAGGGTGAATTCTAGATATCCTTTCATTAATAGTTGAATCATCTAGATTCACACCAAGAAATGTTATGGTGGTAAAAATTTCATTCACCCTTATAAATAATTCACAAAAAAAATTGATACTCACCCATTTTAAGATCTTCATTTTTAAGCCTCTATATTTTTTACCTTTCCTTGATCACCTTTGTATTTTATTCATATATATTTTTCAAATTATACAAGATAAATTTAGTAGTTTTAACTCCCTTAACTCTAAGGAACTCACTTTTTTAATGCGATGAGAGTTAATATTTATTATCTCTTACATTATTCTTCAGATTCTTCTAGTCCACAGAAGTAAGAGGATCATTTTTATCAAGAGGCGGAAATCAATCTGTACCAGCTTACAAAACAACATACCCAAGATAAATAAGACGAAAAAACATTTTTTCTTTCATGATATGATAGTTCTTTAAATTAAAGACTAGAATCCCTTTAATTTTCAGAAAATTTCATTTCACCATAAAAAATGTCTTAGATAACTACAATAAAGAGTAAACAAAGGGAACCTTCACTCTGATACCACTTTAAAAGGACCAATAAAGATCAATATATCACTAAGAGGGGGGTGGAGTGAATCGCGGATATATTTTTCTTTTATGTTATATTTTCATAAAATAATATTCACCTACTATTAAAGAACTTTCAATTTTCTGAAAACAAAACTTTCACACATTCATAAGAACACAAGTATTTACAAGGTTCACTATTCAATAAGAGTACCTAGTCCTTGGAATGTTATAAAAACAATCAAATACAGGAAAATACAATAGAAAAAAATCATTCTATGTGGATATAACCAGTAAGAAATACCCTTAAAAGTTTGTAGCACTATGATTAATTCAATAGTGTATGTGTATACTTAAGAAAAAATGATATAAAATATCTTTTTTAACAAGCTTCGAAATGTTCACCGTTGGTTTTAAAAATGTCACTATGTTTCTTCAAAAACATCCACTTCTATAATTATTCAATACCTAATTATTCACTTTATTACATAGCTATAGGTTGAAACAAATTATCTAGTCTTTTTAGAAAACTTGGTCTGATGGATCAATTTGATTAATTAGTACAATTTTTTAGTATGGAATCAAGTATGAGTAGATATTTCAGAAAAAAATCTGAAATGCTTTATTCATTTCCAAAAGCAGTCTGTCTGATTACTCAATCCAATCTATAAAACCCTAAATAAAATATCTTCCTTACACTTCTTCTGTTCGAAAGAAAATTATTAAAGAAACTTCTTCCAGAAACCTTCATCCACCAACTCAAAAATTCACCATTCTCACTCTCTCCTCCATGTGAATAGTTCCATAGTACATTGTATGTAAATTTTCATGTACATATTATGATGTGATAAGTGGGCCTCGTAATACATCCCTCTAATGCATTGGGTAATATTTTATATCACATGAGATAATATGTATGTGACTAATGAGTAAACCCAATCCACTATAGGATATGTTTGCTATGTTATGTGATCTTGGAAGTGAGCCTTGAAGTATACTTTTGTTGTCTTGTTTAATATTGTTTCCATATCACTATGATGTTATACTATTATGATATGATCTTCTTTATTTCATTATTCCATACAATAAAATATGATCCTAATTGTTTATATTATCATTTATGCACCTTGACTCATATATCATACTTTATTATATAATTATGACATTTCTCTCATTATCAAATGGTTAATTATCTATGTCTTATTGTAATTTTTCTACTTATTGAGTATTTGAGCACTCTACATTCTTCTATTTTCACATTTCCCCAGGAATTTATATTAAGGAAAACAAATATAATAGTTGTATATGTAGAGAAAAGTTATAAAATAAATGTGTATAAATCTAAATGGATATATAGCTAGTTCCCAAATAAACTGAACATTTTTATTGGGTGTTTTTGTAATTTATGTGATGTATGAAAATACTATTTGTTTAGTACTCGATAAAAAAGTTTATATTCATGGAATATCAGTTGCAATTTGAGAAGATTTTAGTTATTTTTGGTTAATAGGATTTTGAATTGTGAAATCTTTAAAATCATTGTTACATATTTTTTGTGTCTTTCTTTATATTTTTATTTTTTATTGGAGTTCCCAACTATGTGGGATTGAAAATTTAGTTTTTGGGGAAAATAGAACATGAAACATGATTCATGGATAGTTAGTCTAACCATGTGGGAAACCATGAGAGGGTGTTGATTTTGGGGGTAATGATATTTTTCACAATTTGGGAATAGTTTTTTCAAACTATGAAAGGCTCAGCAGTTCTTCTGTGGTTTTGATTTTTTGGGTGGTAATAGAACCCTTACAATTGGCACATGGTTTATCTAATCATTCATCCCAACCATGTGAGTTTTAAAGTTCATTAAAATATTATCTATTTACCAATGTTACCATGATGTATTTATGTCCCCTTGTACTCATTGATTATCCTATGCATGAGTATCCATTTCAATTTACATTATTGACTCTCCAATATCCTTTAGGGTGTATTATCCTTTATTTTTTGGTGGTTTGGATTTAGGTAAGATTATTATTTAAAATTTATTCATATTCCCCCATTAACTTACTTTTTTATTCCATTTACTAGATAGTGGAAACCCTAGATTGTGTTTTAGATAAACCTCATGTTATTAATGGTGGTTTGGGTTATATTTATTATGGTTTAGGTTTGTGACTTTTTCTTCCAAAAACAAATGGTTTTCATTAATGGAAACAAGGGTGTAACTAATTTTGTGGTTGGAGTATCTATTTAATGTGGATTTCCATAAAAGAAATTTAATACCTTATTAAATTTGGTTTTTTATCAAATTTCTATTTAATTGGTCTATTATTTATTTTGGATCCTTGTTTGATGTGATTCATGGTTTATATGATAAATTTGATGTTTTAAAGTGTGTTTCAATGGGAGTTGGCTTAACTGTACTCTAAGTGTTCGATAAAGTGGATCAAATAATTTTTATGGTTTTAAATGGATTTCTAAAGTGGTTATAGAAATTATTTTACCTTGAGGAGTGTTTTTATCAAAATTTTCAGGTTTTTTATTAAATTGGATTTGAAATGGATTTTATGAATGGAAGTTGTTGATATAAATCTTTTTGACAATGATTAACACAAAAGAGACCTAGGGTGTGAGGGTGTGAACTAATTGGATGAAATGTGTATATATAAAGGACAAAGGAAGTATTTAGGACGAATACTGAGAGAGAATATATTATTATTTTCAAGAGAATGAAAAATCTATTGGGATGAAGACTGAGTGAGCTTCTAATATGTTGATCAAGAGATCGAGGGAGATCTTTGGAGTTGGGCCCACAGATTCATAGGATAGATTCCAACATTTTATACTTGTTGAGACATATATAAACCTATATTTTAGTCTAAGTCACAGAAGAACCTTATGGTTATATCCCATGGTTCTCATTAATTATGATCAGTTGATTTAATTGGTCTTATACATTATGATAGTCCATTGTTTTATTATAACACTCTGTATTATTCCCATTTAAACATATTTGGTTACATGATAGTTTTTATGTTTATGGAAAATTTTATTCCTTGGGTGGGTGTGTTGAGAATGTTATATCAGGTGTATTTTTGTCTTTATTTGATGCTTGATTATTCATGTTTTTGAAACAAGTATTAATTGTAAAAACAAATGGGACATAAAATGAGAAATTATTTTCATGTGAATATTTTTTATAAGTGAACTGGGTTTTTGAAATAAGTTTCAAAACAAATTTATTTGTTCCATGGTTAAAATTATTAAATATATTAATGATGGTATCCTACTGGGAATTTTGAATCACACCCTATAAATGCCTTTCGGTATATGCATACTTTATTTTACTTGAGACAGGTAAAGATAATAGTTCCATAATGTAGGGTGGATCTTCTCGATTACCACCATCCAAAGATGGTTCAATTATAGGAGATGTGGTCTCATAGGATTAGCTCATGAGGTGCTATTTTTGAGATTTTCTATCTTCAGAATATATTTATTATCCATTTGGATCTTGATCTTGGTTTTGGGTTTTGAACAATAACATGGGATATCATATATTTTTCTCTTGAGTATAATGTGTTATATATGGTAATTTGATTTTTTTAATGATGTATACCTTTAGTTGTTGTTGTTTTACTCCATTATAGATTTATTTTTCTTGGATTTGATTATATGTTGGCAGGGACTTATAAACTAAAGGATGGTTTATTTTTATTTTCCATGTGTGAAATCATTCTAAAGAGGCTGTATTGATTTCCATAGTGCCTATCACTAGCCCGTAGTGATTAGGAACATGCTTCAGGTATTTTGGAATGTGGTCTCAAGTGATGGGTTACGATAACCCAAGATAGTTTGAAATAAAATGGTTCCAGATATCTATTTATTTGGGGGTAATTGGTAGAAAATATATAGAAAAATCAATTCACAATAGGCTGTAATGGAGGGGCACCTAGACAACTCTTCTTCATGTTGGACCTCAAATACCTTTCGGTGTTCTGGAATTGAGATTAAGTTTTGATCTCAGTTATGGGTTTTTTATTTGGGATTTGATGTATTTACTATATTATTTTAGGTTATATGGTGTTTTAGTGAGTTAGTTTTAGTTTCAGGTGAAATAGGTAGAACAAAATAGGTATATGGTTTAGGTGCACAATTTGTAGTAACTGTGCAGAAAACATGTTACCCTGTTTATAAAATTCTAGTGGAACATCCACAAATAAGGATTTTTTTTCTTAAAATGTTCCCAAACTATGCATAGTGATTTTTTTTTAAAAAAAACTCTCGCCCCTTTTCATTTGTGATTTAAAATTATTCCAATTCTCACTATTTATGGTTTTTATGATAGTTTTTTTTGTTTATTTAATGTTGTTTGAGATTCATGTGTGTATTTATTGAACTTCTGTGTTGTGTTATTTAGGAAACTTCTCCCAAAATGGACTCATCATGACATTGAGATGGAGCTTCAGATCATGTTATATACTTGAACCATATAGTTGATCTGCCTATAGTGGAGTTATTGGTCAATATGATCTAGTCCTTAGGCTATGAAGGTAGCTAGTATTAGGCATGGAAAATGGACGATGACCAGAATTTCAGTAAAAAAAATCTAACATTATTCCATGGTGATAATGGAACCCAATATCTCAAGTGGTGGATAGAATGGATCGAGAAAATATTTTATTTTATAAAGATCTATGAGATGTCAAATATTGGAATTTCCACTTATATGTTGGAAGGGAAGGGTAGGAAATAGTGGGCATCTATGGTGCTAGTGAATCAGCATGATTAAATTTTATTGACTACCTTTCTAGTAGTTTTTAATCAATAGTTACATCCAAAGACATTAAGGGTGGTGAAGGATGATTGGATCATGATGATGGATAAAGGAGACCATTTAATGATGGAGTATGGTTTTATAATTTTAGATTTGGTTTTCCCAATCTCTTGGGAAATTCCTATACCAATGCTCGATGTTTTCAAACATTCACTAAGGTTGAGATATAGTTTATATTTTTCCTCTATTTTTTTACTAACCTATGGAAATATGGTTGATAAGGAGGTTATGAAAGAGTTATACATGGATTGAAAGATAAGTTTTGGTGGTTTTCATTATATTGGTGGTAGTTAGGGTTCATAATATGGATTTTAAAGGATGTCTGATGGACCTAATTAGGGAACTGAAAAGAGTGTTAAATAGTCATCAGGTACCACACTATTGGTTTCTTCAAAGAATGCACTGGTTATCTATTATCAGTGTGAAATATTAATCAAAACCAAACCTACACTCCATGAGGACCCATGGGTGTTCCATCAATGTGGTAATCCAGGTCATCTTCATTGATTTTGTAAGAATCCCCCACAAAGGATTGGATTTGTTTATTCATTTTCTAAGGGTTAATAGGTTTTATCATATTCTTATAAGGGTGAAACATCTCACACTTAGGTTATATGGGATTATAAATTGGAATAAAGGCTCAGCGAGTGCCTATGTCGGGTCATCACTATGCATTAGATATGGCACATGAGGATACTAATCCAAGGATGAGCGCCATTAGAGGTATGGTATATATTTCTTATTTGATGGGTTATATTTTATTTGAAATGTCAATTTCTCATTCATTTAACTTGATAAATATTCTTTATTTATTAGGTTTTTGAGTGGAGCTGATTCCCTTTTGATGGATTAACTTACCCTTCTAGTTATAAAGAAGTAGAATGGTGTTAAGGATATAAGTGTTATTTTTTATCATCACAGTAGAAGTCATGTGGTATTTTCAAATGTTGGACATAGATGTTTCAATATTAACATCAATATGGGTTGGTTTATTAGCTTCAAATAACTACTTTATTGCTATCACCATAGGTTCTAGTTTTCATCTCTATATGGGAGAACTAACGTATTTTTGGGTGAGTGGTATTCATGATTAGTGAGGGTTATAACTGATGTTTCAGAGATGAGATTGATATTTTTTCCTACTTTCTAGGTTATTATTTAACGCCTTGGAGAACGGTTTAGTCATTTGTATTCTAGTAGAAATGAATCGATATGTTGATGTATTTATGGAGGATTTTATAGGTTTCCATCCTAATGGGAGGTCGAGTTTACAATTGATATGATCCCCATGAGAAGAACCATTTCATTACCATCATACCAGATAGTTCTAGCTGAGTTTTCAGAGTCAAATTATCAGTTTGAGGACATTTAGGGTGAAAAAAAATATCTAATGTTTTACTATTAACATTGAATGTTTTATTCATGAAAAATGAGGATGTGAGACTCTGTATTTTCATAGTTTTTGCAAATATTAATTAGGTTAACATAAATAATACATACATATGCCCTAGAATTTATGATCTTCTAGATCATCTCAAAGGATCTCGTAGGTTTTCCAATATCAAATTGAGATCAAGGTACCACCAGTTGAGGTTGTGGGAGAAGGATGCCCTTAATAATGACTTTAAAAGTTGGAATTGACACTTGGAGTATTTGGTTATATTGTTTGTCCTTACAAATTATCTTATGGTATTGATGGAATAGATCTTCCATTTCTTTTTATAATCAATCATAGTCATGTTTATTGATAATATCTTGGTGTATTCCAATATGGATGAGGACTACACTAACCATATGGGGGATATCTCCATAATTTTGAGAGAGCACCATCTATATGCCAAGATAACTGAATATTAGTCTTTTATTCTGGAGTTGAAGTTCATGGACCACGTGATTTTTTAGAGAGGAGCCTCAACAAATCCTAAGAAGATTCAAGAAGTCACGTATTAGGTGTAACCTAATATTGTGTTTTATATCAAGAAATGTTTTCATTAGCCATGTATTATAGGTTCTTCATTTTGGAATTATCTAATAAATAATATCCCTTAATAGTGTTGACCTAGAAAGGGGAGAAGTTTGAGTGAAGTAAGAAGTGAAAAAAAATTAATGAGTTTCAAGCCAGTTTGAAATCCACACTAGTATTGATTAATATTGACCTTGGAAATGATTATTTAGTGTTTTGTGACACCTCGGGTGTATTTTTTGGGTGCGTGTTAATGCTAGATGACATTGTGATGACTTATGGTTTATAAAATCTATTATCAAATCAGCATAATTACCCCACTCATGACATGGAGTTAATTGTTTTGATGCATGCATTGAATTAATCCAAATACATTTTTTGATATTAAAAAACCACTTTATGGGTTAGTGGGAACCTTACATTCAGTAGACGCAATACAAAACATCCACATAGACCAAATTTGAAATTCAAAATAGTAAAAAACAAAAACCACAATCAGAATTCAAAAAAACCAAGCTTTAAACCAATCTCCACCAATCCGCCTCAGTTCATGAACTATTGAGTGACAAATTTCCTTGAGCGACACCCCTTACCATATTCACATTCATCATCTCCACTTTCCATTGAGAAACCACCTTCAATTTTCCCATCTAAATTCAAACCACATCACCAGAGACACTATTAACCTTTCCATCACTATTTCACCTTCAAATCGAACCAAACATCTTAACCTAAAAATTCATTCTGAATCAACACCATACAAGAAAAAAATCTTGCACAAAATTGAAACAAACCAGAGTCTTAGTCATGGTCTCACTAACACAGTGTGAGAATAGGAGCTCAGGAGGAGAACCCACACAAAGAGCATTGAAAAAGTGGTCACGTCGATGAGGAAATCACCACCACACAACGTCTTTAAAACAACCACAAACCACTGAATCACAATCACAACAAACTAATATGGGGTTTTGAAATGATGGGTTAGGTGATAAGAGTATAAATGTAATGTTTTGAAGCCCTGTGAAATAATAAGAAAGGGATGCAACATTCCACAAAATTCCATCAAAACACAACCCTAAACTACATCAGCACCATTATATAAAACCAAAATGAGGTTAAAACATGAAATATATAGCGATAACAGTATAATTGAGACATTTGATGTTGTCTAAACTCTAGAAAATAAATCCTCCAATGAGAACCATGAGGTAAAGAGGGTGGATAAGAAGCATAGAGAAGCATTCGCCGTCATAGGGACAATGAGGGGGAAGAAAAGGATAGAATGGGTAGAGAGAAGCACCGTCTATTTGAGGAAACTCTATAATACACCAGGTAGAGATATAGGGAGAAGACTAGGGGAGTTTGGAACCATTTTGAGGATGCATACATTCAATATGTTACACTATTAAATCTTAAGAATATTTCAAAAGTGTACTCAGATAATAAGATCCTAACATATATCTTTAACTATAGGTAATTTAACCTTTGGTAGATACACTAGTTAGAGTTAATTTAAAACATTTATTTCAATATAACATATACTTATGGGAAGGGAAATATTATCAATTACACTTGGAATATAATGTTTCAATTACAGGATATTCGGGAATCAGTGGGTGAGTGGGGCTTAATGAGTTTCATTGGAAGTTTTAGTTTGAAGATTATTAAAGATGGAGAGTAAGTGATTTTGGATTATTTTTATATTAAATCCTATCTTATTTAATAGGTTTGGAGTGATAAGGCCTCCGATATTGAGTTCCATCATATTAATAGAGCAATAAATGGTGGGGACACCTCATGTGATTGGTTTTGGTCTCCTGATGGTTCTATCCTTTTCAAGAAGAAGTTGGTAGTTCCTTTTACCTTTAGACAAGAGGTGAAGCACGAGGGGAATTATTCTATTTATTATTTTAAACCTAGGTCTACCAATAGTTTTTATACCTTAAAGATTAAGTAATAATGTCCCAATATAAGTAAATCTATTACTTATTTTTTCCTAGTGTTTGACCTATCAAAGAGTCAAAGTTAAGAATAAGAGATTGATCATGCTATTATAGCCTCTTATCATTATAGAGTGGAAGTGAGATGAAATATCTATGGATTTTTTTTATTAGTCTACCATGTAATCATAGTTGTAAAGATACTATATAGGATATTTTCAATTGTTTAACCAAGTCATCCAACTTTTTCCCATCACGGAGTTGATGAATGTAGAGGAGCTCAAGAACCTATATTTCCAAGAGATTTTTAGGTTTCATGTATTTTCCATAGTGACAGTTCTAGTGTCGGATACATGTTTCACTTCTTATTGTTTGTAAGGTAATCTATGAATCCTTAATAATTAAGATTAGGCTAAGAAAAACACACCACTCATTAATGGATGGACATTCTAATCGAATCGTCCAGGCTCTCAAGAATATACTTCTTTTATGTGTAGAAAAATTAATGGGGTTATGGGAAAGGAAATTATAATTATACTATTTTTAAAAAAATATTTAATAGGACTCAATCTGGATAGCTCAATTTGAGTCATTATATGGGAGGCCAAGCCATGTGTTAGGTTGAGGTGGGAGAGAATTCCTTGATAGGACTAAGTCTCATCCAGGAGATGATGAAGAAAGTGTGAATGATCAAAAAATGGTTAGAAATAGATCATTGTTTATATAAATAATAGTTTTATTGAAATCATCACTCAATAGAGTTTGAGTTTGGTAATTAATTATTTATTTGGGTATCCTTTTTACTGGGACACTGTTACATGGGGAAGTAGGGAATATTGGAATTGCGTTATGTCAAACTGTTTTTGGGTTGTGGAATGTCTTGGGAAGTTATCCTATGGATGGTATTTTCCACTATAGATTAACTCAATTCAAGAAATATTTCATGTCTCTTGGTTGAAGATATATATTCCAAATTTATCTAATGTGTTAGTGTGGAAAAATTTTGAAGTGGATCCTGATGTCACCATTTTATAGCAGCCTATTAGTATATTGAATTATTAGAACAAGGTGCTTAGTGTTAAACTAATCGTGTTGGTCCTTGTAATTTGGAAGTGTGGTGGTAATATCCACAAGACATGAGATTTTAAATCCTTGGTGATAGGGAAATGAACTAACTTATTTTATTCAGATGACGCATGGGGACATTCTAGGGGAAGAAAATGACATGGTGGGGAGGTTTTTGACAATCTTCAGGTCACTAATATGTATTGTTTATGTTTTGAATCATATTTTTATTCATTATTGTATTTATTGGATTTTGATGGTTGAATATTTAGTTTCTGGGGGAAAAAACATGAAACACGATTAATCTAACTATTCTACTAAACTTGTGAGGGTGTTGAATTTGGGAGTAGTGGGATTTTGAATGGTCTGAGCATGATTCTTCAAGCCTTGTATGGATTAATAGTTCCCATATGAATTTTATTTTTGAGATATGGTAACATTTTGATGGTTAGAACATAGTTTTTCTAACCATGCGGCTTACCTATGTGAGTTTTACATGCCATTAAAAATTCATATTGTTTTACCAAAATTCCCTTGAAATATTTAAATCCCCTTGGACTAATTTTTTCTCTCATGTGTGAATATCCCTATCCATTGATTTTGGAGCCTCCCCCCTATTCTTAGTGGTGTATTTTAATTTATTTCATTGTGGTTTTTCTTGATTTAAGACTATTTATTCTAGATTTCATCATATTTTCCCATTCTCTTGATTTGTTTTTCTATTTCCATTGAAGGTGGAAACCCTAGAAAACATGTTAGAAAAACCTAGGAATATCAATCCGGGGTTTGGTTTAATTTATTATGGTTTAGGTATGGGAGAAATTTTTCATCCTTAATATAGTTGTTCTCATCAAAGGTGACAGGGTTGAATCCTATTCTGAGTTCAGTTACTCTGTTTAAGGTCATTTTCCAGGGTTAACATTTAATCCTTCATCAACTTTGGTTTTTTATTTATAAAATTTTATTTTAATTGATTTATGATTAATGTGTCATCAATATTTGATATGATTCGTGGTCTATATTAAAAATTTTATTTCTTTTAATGTGATTCTTTAAAGGGATTTGGATTAAATGCACATTATGTATTTGATAAAATGGATCAAATAAGTTTTATGGTTTTAAATGGATTTCAAAAGAGGTATTAGAAATGATTTTACATTGAGGAAGGTGATTTATCAAAATGGTAATGTTATTTTGTTAAATTGGATTTGAAATGAGTTTTATGAGTGAAACTTATTGATTTAGATATGTGTGGAAATGAGTAGCACATGTGAGACCTAGGGTTATAGGGTGTGAATGAATTCGTGGAAGAGTGTGTATCCAAGGGACATAGGGAGACATTTGGAGGAATATTGAGCGATCATCTATAATATTGTTTAAGGGACAAAGAGATAATTTGGAATAATGACTGAGTGAACTTATAATATGTTGACCAAGATTCTGATAGAGATATTGGGAGTTGTTCTATATGAAGACCAATAGAGATTCCAACTTGTTCTACTTTTTTATCCAATTAAAAAAAAATTTAAGATAATTTACAATACACCCTTATAGTTATTAAACATGGTTAACATTAATTATTCCTGTTTGATTCAATTTCTCTTACGAAATATTTTTTTCCATGGTTTATTGTGATAGTCTATGTTATTCCCATTTCCATTCACATGGTACATGATAGTTTTTATGTTTATGCTCACTTTAATTCTATGTGTGGGTGTGGGGTTCATGTTACCCTGGGTTTCTTTTTTCATTATTTAAAAAACATTATTTATGTTTTTAAGATGTTGTTTTTATATAAAACTAAATGGATTTAAAAATTATTATTTTTAAGTGAACTTTCATTAAAAGTGAAATTTGTTTTGAAAATGAGTTTAAAAATTAGATTTATTAGTTTCTTGTATAAAATCCTTAAATATATTCATAGTGGTATCCTACTGGGATGTGTTCCTCAAACCCTTTTTATGAATTTGGGTGTATAAATACTTTGTTTTTTAGGACATAGTTAAAGGAAAGGGTTCCATTATTTAGGATTTCTCACTTTTATTTCTTCCATTTGAAGTTGGTACTGTAGAAGGAGACATGGCCTCATGGGATTAGCTTAGAAGGAGCTGTTTTGGAGATTTTTTGTCTTTAGGATTCATGTATTAGTCCTTTTGATCGTTATCCTAGTTCATAATATTGATATTTGACTTTGTATATCAAGTATTTATGTCTTTTGTATAACAAGTTATGTATTGTCATGTGATGATGTTCACAATATTTTCCTTTATTAATTTCTATGTTACTCTGTTCTGAATTTATTTTTCTTAAATATGGTTATATGTTGGCATGGTGGTCTAAAATAGTGGATGGTTCAATCCAGTTTTCTTAGTGGGAAACCTTTACAAAAAAATAATTTTAATTTACATGGTTCTTTTCATCAACCCATAGAAACCAGGAACGCGCTATGAGCCTTGTGTCGTGTCGGCTCAGGTGGTGGGTAAGGTTTACCTAAGATAGTTTTCTACATGAATATTTGGGTATAAAGACTTAGATAGATATATATTCCCTTTAGAATACTAAATTAAATATAACTAGTATTAACACATAGGATTAACATAGAAAAATTATGTTAACATTTGGTTTTAATAATTTGGTTCAAAAAAAATTTCATAACGATTGTTTATCAATGATTAAAAATAAGGACACAATTTAATAATGGGGGAAGGGGTATAATGTAATAGCCTAGATTCCCAATTATTTTTTTATGAATTTTTTATTATATTAAACAAATTAATGGTATTTTCATTTCATTTTATTTTTAATAATATTTACCATGAATATATTACCTATTTATCACATAATTTGTTTCTGGTATATATTTTGAGGTATTATATAATTTTATTAAAATAGTTTCATTAAATATTTTTTCATTATTCCTTATTGGAAACATATAATTTAATTTCATAACAACATTGCTTTTAAAAATATTATTATTGGTAATTAGTTACTTATAATATAATGATAAACGAAATAAGATACATTTTTTCATATTCAAAATATTAAAATAGATAAACATTAAAAAACCTGAAATAATTTTTTATGAAATATATGATAATTGGTTAAATATTAACTTTTAAATAATGAAATAATTTACCATTAATTCTATTTACATTATGTGATACCCTGTCATTTTTATGAAACTAGATTTCAAAATGCGGTATATATTTTTTGCCATTGGGATATGATGTGGTTGAGGAAGTGAAACATGGAGGTCCATTTTGGTGGTTATTGTTGTTTTGGCATAGCAACAGTGTAAAGAATTATATGTGGTGTGAAGTATTGAAAGGCGGAGTTTAGGTATTTATGCATAATTTTGTATTTTCCCAATATAGAGGGTGATTTCAATGTAGTGTCCTTGTGAGGGACTAGAGGATTTGGTGTGATAATATCCATTGTCTCATGGCCCCTATACTTGGTTTATAGGATCTCATCATTTAATAGGGTGTGTATTTTTGACATGTCTTTGACTAGAAACCATTATGGTATATCCATTTCTATTGAATTATAGTTTCTACTATATTATAACTCATTTAAAGGTAGTCATATAGGTAGTTCCATGACACATGTCTTCCAAGATTTACAACATATTATTAAGGCCCATGTAAGTTTGTGTTTCCCCATATTTTTCTCTCCAACTGAGAGAAAATCTAGGGTATATTCAAGATAACTCATAGCATCTAAACTATTGGCCTCATCACTAACATTATAGTATGAACACTTGGTAATTATATGTGAGTTACTCTCTCATTATAATATATTTTCTTCCTTTATTCTTGTGATTTCACTCCACCCTTCACCCGAGAAGGGGTTATAGTCATGGAATATGGATGAACCATGTGGTCTATGGTGAGATACAGTTAAAGGTAAATGGGTTATGAGTTGAGGAAATCCCCTCAGTGCAATCTTGAACTATACACCTTTTTATTCTATAATACTTAGTGTGATGGTCTTTCATGGGTGGGGATTCTTGGATTTTAGGTTCTATCACATTGATGTAAGAATATCCTTACCATATAGGGCCCTTGTATATGGTTTTTGGTATGAAATGGTGACATGTTCTCATGCTCATTGAGACCCATGCTTGATGTGTGTTTCCTATGGGTGTTTGTGTGGACTTATGAGAATGATTCTTGATAAAGATAATTTTTCTTACTATCATATGAATTTATTAATGGTGTTTCATACCTTGTAAAACTTTTATTCAGGTATAAAGTTGGTTGGGTTACTTAGAATTTCCTAGATGGCCCATTAATGGGGGAGAATGGGTGTTGTGACCAAGGCCAAGGAATTTGATTACTTCATGGTACAATTTAGATATCCCAATCATGTTCAGTTAATGTGTGAGTAAACCTTTTAGGGTTAAAGTGTATCCAAAATGATAGAATTCATACTTGGGAGAAATACCATACATGGGTGACAATGATTTGATTTATCGAGCATGTTATGTAGACATACCATCGTATTAGGATAGATGGACACCTTTGGGTGGGTTGTGAGATGTTCCTTAAAGGTGGAATGCCAACATATGACCAATGGGAATAAGGTATTGAATTAACATGTGTACATTGTGGAATTTTTTTAGATATGTGATGAAAAAATTGTAATCCTAACATGAATAGTACTAATGTAGTTGGGGATGGGGTTCATGAAATATTGGTTAGCACATGATGACCTCGTACTCATGTGGTTTATTATTTACGTATGAATAACTTTCATATTTTTTCAGACTACCTATATATATGTGTGTGAAATTGTGATAAGGGTCCATTGGTGGTGTTCTACTATTTTTAATATTCACACCCTGCACAGATATCTCGATGAACATGTACAATTCATGATCAAGGATCTAAAATGGGAAAGTTCCCAATAACTATGAGCCGAGGAGGGGGATCTTGGTATTCATAGAAGGTACTAGGATATACACTAGAGTGATATCATAATGAATTATTATTTTTATGTTTCTATACTTATAATCTAGTTTGAACTGTCATATTGGGGGTCCTTGGTTATTAGTTTTGTGATTATATATTATCTAATGTAACTGTTTATGACGCTTTCACCGGGGTGTGCACATCCGTATGTGGAGGATGCGCAGCTATTTCACCGCATTCCTTCTTTCCAAAGGTGGGTGACATCCCTTGCTTATTCGTGGATGTTTTCTCTTTCATCGAAACGGGATGATGGGATGTCGGCTCTTCCTTCCATGGATTCATCCTTGGATCTTGTTACCTAGTCCGGGTCTCCCTTAATGACTAGGTAATGGTTCGTGAATCTTGTTTCTGGTGCCATATCTTTTTGGATGCTAGTTAATTACACTACTTTTTTCTGAACATTCCATGGGGTCTCGACAAGGTAGTAACCTTTGGTCAGAGTAGACGGTAACATCAGGCATGTCGGGGCATATCTAAATGTGTGGACATTGGGGAAACTGTATTCTTCCTCATAAGAAGGCATCTTAAGGGTGAAGAACTGGAGGAATCCCACATCAAATACAGGGAATCATATGCCATAGGAATATATATGAGTTTTTCCTCATCTTCCCAAGTTCAACACAGGGTATTCCACATGTTTAACATCTAGCAGAGACGGTTATGCCAAATTCGTGTCTTCCAAGGTTTTCCTCAGGCATCTCATGTTTATCACGAGGTAGGTTGCGAGTTTAACATCTTGTGGAGATAGAATGGGGTGATCAGAACATCTCATATAGACAGATCATATTGGTACATCCCTAGGAGGGAACACCTGGAATGTTTACCAGGTGGATGGATCAGAACACTTGATAAGAGCAGACACAAGATGGTGTGTCCCATAAAGGGAATATGTCACACCGTGAAGGCTGATATGGATAGCACTAAGGGCAGATCGGCGAGTGTGCACCCCAGAATGGGTGAACGCCAAGGTTTAGAATTAACAGGGATTGAATCTCATGTACATTTCTTATGTACCATTTGTAGACGATAGGGATCAAAACCCACATAGTTGTTAGGGGTGATGAATCGGGGTGTACACAAAGGACAACGACCCGGAGACTTGCTGGGGCATACTCTTGAATTGCGGCCCAAGTACTTCTTGGAGTAGCGAGGAGGTGGATGACATGATCCCACTGGGATGTAGAGGCTTGGGTGAGAATCTGGGTTGATGATGGAGAGTTGAATGAAGTGAAGGGAGAATGATATGGGACAGTCGTGAAGGGGATGGTAGTGTTGGTCTTGGGCCTCAAAGAGACTTCCTGCGTATCCCCGTGGCAGGGAATCAAAGTCTGCGTAGTTCGGTGGGATGATGGGACACCTAAGGAGGTGGCCCTTGAGAATAGACACGTGGATGGGACATGGAAGAAGTATAACCTCTGTGTTGGGGAATGGTCTTCCCAGAACACATGGGATCAAGGGATAGATTAGGATGAGAAATGGGTGCTAGGATTGAACCTCACTGAGGCTTCCTACGTATCCCCATGGCAGGGAATCAAGGTCCGCGTAGTTCATCTGATGATGAATTACCATCGAATGAGGTTGACAAAGGCTTACCACTGAATGGGGGAACAACGACTTACTAATGATTGAGGTCCAAAATTTAACGTCATGCAGGACAGGGGTGAACTGACGTTAAAGAGGATTTGTGGCCCAGATAGATGGTGGGATTGAACCTCAGGGAGACTTCCTACGTACATCACCTTGGAAAGGATCAAAAAACACGAAGTTTAAGTGGTGGGAACTGATGTGAAGGTGGTCGGAACCAATGGTGTGTTGGATTTGAACCTTAGGGAGGCCTCCTACGTACCATTCCTTGGAAAGGATCAAAGACAAAGTAGTTTAGGTGGGGTGTGGGGCTTGCACTCTAGGATTCCCATGGTATTGGTGAACAGATATGAAGATGGTTGGAACGACCGAGGTGGTGGGATTGAACCTCATGGAGGCTTCCTAGGCACCCTTCCTTGGCAAGGATCAAAGACCACGTAGTTCAGGTTGGGTTTGGTGAACCAACATGAAGGTAGTCAGGACCAATGGTTGGTGGGACTAAACATCAGGGAGGCTTCCTACATATCCCCATGGTAGGGAATAAATGACCACATAGTTTAGTATGGGTTTGGGGATTACAATTTAGGCTGCCCATTGGGTATGTCATGGTCGATGCTTACTACTCTAAGACCACGTGAGTCGTGCTCGGTGTGCGAAACAAGTGGCAGCAAGGACCTAATGATCACAGTGCAAAGGTGCGTCCAAGAAGGGTGGTGAATGGGCCTTATGCAAGGAAGCTGCTCGGGGGCCTCTTTGGAGTGAAAATGGTTGATTGGGCTTACGCAAGGAAGTTTCCTGGGTGCTGCTATGGAGCGGCAATGGTGGATGGTTCTTACGCAATGATGCTGCCCTGGTGCCTCAATGGAGCAGTAATAGTGGATGGGGCTTACACAAGGAAGCTGCCTAAGTGCCTCTATGGAGTGAAAATGGTGGATGGGTCATAAACTAGGAAGTTGTGAGGGTACCACTATGAAGCGGAAATGGTGATGGGGCTTATGCAAAGAAGCTTCCCGGGTGCCACCATGGAGAGGCAATGGTGAATGGGGATTACGCAAAGAAGCTGCCTAGGTGCCTCTATAGAGCAGCAATGGTGAATGGGGTAATGCAAAGTAGCTTCCCATATGTCTTCCACATGTCTATCCATGAGGGCATCCCAACTCACCGGTGGGTTGAGGCCTACACCTATGCACTTGTGAAAAAGTGGGATAATGACAGGGGTGTTGGAATCAGTCTGAACAAAGGGAGATGAAATGTGTGAATCGTATGTCAGGCATTCAGAACGTGGTGAGGGTGGCATGACGATAGAGTATAACTGTTAAATGTGTTCGAAACACAGAATCCATATTGAGTTAGCCTGAAATGGGGACAAAAAAATGAGGGTCGACTATTGACCGTGTTCAAAACACAAGACCAGAATCAATGTGTTGTCCTAAATCTTATGGGGCGTTGACCCAGGACGGTAGGTGAGATGCTGCGTCCTGGGAATAGGCCATTACGGGGTCCCTTTATACATGGAAGTAGATGAAGATCCAAATAAAGGACATGCAAAGCGTGAGGTGGAGTGATGGAATGTTTGAAAAGATTCCAAAACTCTTGAAATTATGCCAATATAATCATGGAATTAGGCATCTTATGCTTGAAGCATATGGAATATCGTGTTTGAAGCAAGAGGCATCTTATGTTTAGAACATAGGGTGCACTACAGTTTATAGTCATATAGAGAGGTCTGTTGTCATCTCATGCTTCGATCCTGAGGCATCTCTTATATTGAGTAAGAAGCATCTTATGTTTGGAACATAGGGAGTGCTACAATTTATAGTCGTTTAGAGAGGACTGTTAGGCATAAGGTTTATAGAAATGGTTGGTGTTTGGAATTACGCAAGGGTGGCCCTTTCTGGTTCAACCTGGCATAGGAGCCATGTAATAGGGTTTGGATGAGTTGCTTGAGAAATGGTTCGACTCAATCTACTTGGGGAATGGATGATGATACTCTCAACTCACACCATGGGAAATAAACCAAGAGGAATATGTCAACTCAAGGTGTTTCATGGTGGGTGGAGGAGTATCTCAAATCATGGTATTCCATAGGTGGATGGTGGGTGCGCATAAGGGCGCGATGGAAAATGTCGACGTCCCAGGCTGAATCATTTGCGGTGAGACTCTCCATTTTTCATGAGGGTCCCCCGTGGTATGGACCAGCGAGCATGAAGGTAGGAGAATTGTAAAGGATGGGTCTTCATGAAGTTGCTTCGCAGAGCAAAAAATATCATGGAAAATGGGTTCTCGTGGAGCATGGACTCACAGAGCATGGACTCATGAAGCATGGATTCACAGAGCTTGGACTGACGGAGCATGGACTTGCGGAGGATGGACTCACGGAGTAGAAATGCAAAGGAAGCATAGACTCGCAGAGCATGGACTCGTGAAGTAGCTTCATGGAGGAATCTGCTCGTAGATCATGGACTCATTGATCAAGTTCGCGAAGGAAGCTGCTCGCGGAGCATGGGCTTGCAGAGCTGCTTTGCGAAGGAAAGTGGAGCTCTGTGAACTAGGAGGTCGGCCACCCAAGGGGTGGAGTGACCTTCTGGTGAAGGGGGTGAGATGTGTATTATAGGGGAGAGGTGTCGCAAAGCAGATCCCGCTAGACATGAAGACAGAGCTCTCTCCATGGTGGATTGCGGACGTCAAAGGGTTTCGTGGAGTCATCCCACCTCCTTGCTTTGTGGTAGGTCACGAACGTCAAAGGGGTTTGCGGAGCTGTCTCGGCTCCTTGCTTCACGGTGGGTCACGAACATCAAAGGGGTTCACGAAGCCCTCTCGCCTCCTCGATTCATGGTAGGTCGCAAACAAAAAAGGGGTTCTCGGATCATCCCACCTCCTTGCTCCGCGGCGGTGCTCCGCAATCACGGAGAGAGCTTCGCGAACCAGTTTTCCAGCCCAACTTCAAATGTCCATAACTCCTAATCCGTAACTCCGTTCGTGCCCTATGACCTACCAAATAAAATCTTAAGAAATGTGATACGAATTTGGATCATCTATGGAAGCATCTGAAAAATTTTGGGGACACGTTTTAAGGTATCAACTGTAATTTGTTATAACATTGTTATTATTTAGTTTTTTATTCCTTTTTTATGTTATCATAATTTTCATGATATGATTTGTATGTAAAAATTTTGATATTGGGGATATAGTCTTCCCATTGCCCCATTTAGACCCTTGATGCTATTTGGAAACCTATTTTTATGGGGATGAATGCAAGAGTAAATTTAGATCTCCAACTCAGATCGAGTTCATCAGTTCAAAGTAATAAAAAGTGGTATTAATAGAGTGTATCCATTTCATTCATTCCTAACTATGCTTATGTTAAGGTAAATAGGATTTAGGATATATGGAACTATGTTAGGGGTCATGTATGTTCCATAGACAATTCTTACATGATGTTCATATGAGATACCAGTGATTTTACTACAGTTAATGTTATAGATTTATCATTTTATGCTATTGTTGCATATGTTTTTATTATTTATAGGTTTGGGTTCATTCATGCATCATGACTAGGCACATAGGATCATATTTCATATATAAACTATATCTATTCCATGCATGTTAGTTTATTTTATTAAATGTTTTGATCTATAATATGTGACTTTATGATATATCATACTGACATTTAAATTATTTGGACTTGAGCCTATTAGTTTATATACATATATATATATATGTGTGTGTGTGTGTGTGTGTGACTGTGAGTAATGTGTAGGTATAGAGAACTAGGATTAAGATTTTGATAGTACTTTGAGGGTTATAAATATCATTATGGGTATCCTCATAGGGTAGGCTAACTTGTAGAAATCCATTGTGTTACCTATAAAATACTCAGAGATTTATCTTTAGTAAATTGGCATAGGAATTCTAAGCGATCATTTGGCATTGAAGAAAATGATGCCTAGAAGATGTTGGATGGGACCACATGGAGAAGAAATGAAATATTTCCCTGAAGGGATAATTCCCCTATTCCACCACCATATTTATTATAGGATGCAAATAAGAATCCTCCCATGACACTTCTTATGTTTCAATTTGAAGAACCGTGAGGTATTCCAATTAGTGTTAGTTCAAGGTGGAGGGCACATTGGACAATGGTAAATTATGCCCTACAATTATATCTTCAGCACCCTCCAGTCATCTAGGAAACTAGAGGCCCCAAGTATAATGATATGAGATTTTATAGTTTATTTTCCTTAAATAAATACTCATTTTTATTTCTTGATCCACACACAATGTCGAGGTAAAAGGATAACTATGACATATGTAAGTAAAATATAAATATTAAATATAACCATTAAGACATAGTCATAGTATTATAATGTATAAATATAATTAAAACAAATATTAAATATTTATATTATTAAAATAAATAATACTTTTAATACTAATTAAATGCAATTAGAATAGCTAAAATGACTATGAATATCATTTTATTCTAAAACATGAATTTTTCTATAATTAGTGTTTTATTACAAGAAACTAAATAAATTATAATTAAATAATAATAAAATATATTTATAATATCAATAATATATCACTAATAAGTTAATTTAATGTTTTTATAAAATTATAATAAATTATAGTTAACAATTTAAGAAGTTATTTTCCCATATGAACAATTTTCCACTTTATTTTGAAATTATATTTAAATATTGAATTATAAGTATTTATAAATTTAATTTGAAATAATTAATATCATTTTTATTAATCATAGTAATGTAATATTATGATAATTTTTTGGTATTTTTTTAAAATAATTTGTTTTAGGTTAACAGTGCAAAATACCATTTTTGAATATATTGTGACTTTTATGGCATCACTTGGATATAATTATAAAATAAAACATATGAAACCATTTTATTATCAAAAAATAATTTTTATAAGTATACATATATATTTAAAATTATTATATTTTAATTACAAACCTATATTTTATATTTTAAAACCAAACTAATATTTTCTATAGAATTGTTTTTAATACATTAACGATTTATTATTTTTAAAATTAATTTTTATAACTTTGAGTAATTTTATTAAATTATGTTAATTTAAATTTTATAATTTTTGGGTAAAAATTATATAATAATTATCTTCTTATTTAAATTATAAAGGATACTAGACTTAGGTAAAAATAAGTGACCGTAGTAAAACTAAAATGGTAACAAAAAAAATATAAGAGTAAATGAATTCAAAAATGTTTAAAAAATTAACAAAAATGTGTGGTTGTGGAATTTATTGAAAATATATATTTTTATATCTACTATATATCAATTTTTGATCCACATTCGTTGATTTTGACTTCCCATTATTGATATGATTTGGATATTTACAAAAATGAAATCCCTTTTCACATATAAAGGGTCTCTCCATTCATCCATTATCTACACACCATAAGCCAATTATTTCCGCCCAAAATCATCTATAAATTCTTTAGAAAATTAATATACAAATTCAAGAGTTTTTTATCTCAATTAACCACCCCTTAAGTGATTATCCCTGTCTGGAAAAGAGATAATCCAAGAAGTGAGGTTTAAATCCGTACTTGCCTCTTTCTCATTTCTATTTATTTATGTGAACTTATTCTTCCTAAAATTTAATTAAGAAAGAATAAAATGATAAAATGATAAAATAATTATAATATTTTTATCTAATTATAATTATGATACAATAATTTTACACATTTACCTTTTCCCTTAATAAAAGTGAAAACGGGAATCGTGCATATGTGCAGACTACCACATCCTCAAAGTAAAATTTTCAATTTCATTCACCGCATAACATGGACGGATTAAAAATGGAATTTATTATATAATTATGATATATATATCTCATTTAATACTCTTAAATTATAATTCATATTTTTTCTCTCTCTTTTACTATGTAAAATGGAATCTTCATCCATGCGTATGTGAGGACCACTTCCACCCTAGAATAGCGTGTTTTATTTCTTCATTTACACCATTAATGGATAGTTTTAAGAAAGTTTTTAGATGAAAATATTATTTTTATGAAATAAATTAGGTTTTATTATGGTAAATTATATTTTCTATCAATTATTTTATTAATAAACAATCATAATAAATTCAACCGTTGAAAACAATCTTATTAAGAGCAAAAAATCTCTTCATTCTAAGTAATAGAAATATATAAATTATATTCATCTTAAAATTATATAAAATTATGATATATCACATTAACATAAACCAAAAGGATACTTATTCTATTATTATAATAATATTTCAACAAAACCATCTCATAATCACCCAAGAATCATTTTATGTTAATGTTTGTGTTCATTTAACCACCAACCTAAAAATGATATAACATTATATCATGGATGACTATGATAAAGTAATCTCCAGTATAATATGATTTAAATAATTAAATAATTATTATTTTTTGGTTATGGAAATGTTATATATATATATATATTTAACTCATCAATTAATAAAACACCCTTCATTGGTTAAGAATCACTGAAACATGCACGTTTTCAATTTCATATTTAAGGATAAAGAATGAAACACTCATGAAAGAAAGTTAAAAAAATCATAAATTATTATAATTAATCCTTTAATTTATCTTTAATGATATGATAATGATGAAAGTTTCAATAATAATGAATAATGACCCATCTCTTACAAAACAAATTTGAAATGATCAAGATTAATTACACCAAATATTGAAAATAGGTAAAAAAATAACACTACAAATATATATAGAATGATTATAAATGAAAATTATAAATTGTTATACGTTTTAAAATGGTTATGAAATAATTCATTTTGATTTTATTATTTTTATATAGGATATTATAGATCATTTTCTAATGTCAGGATATAAGGTAAAGGTCTTCATCTCAAATTCCTCTTTTTGAGACATGTTCTGTACTATGCACCTAATTCCTTTTTTGTGGTGTATATACTACCTATTTGAGATATCATATAATGAATAAATTTATATTAATGAAATTTATGTTCAATTTAAATATCTCTCTTTCAAGAGTATTTGATTTAAATTCTACTCAAGTTGTAAGAATTTTTGTTAACTCAATTCTCATTCATTGAGTTATGATTTTTCTTAGGGAACTTTTCTCATATATTTTGGGTAAATTATAACATATTAATGAATTATGTGAGATTAAATATTTAATTTTTGGGGATCCTATTTTTACCACATCAACCCCTCTTCAAAATGTTCTTACTTCATGAACTAAGTTTCCTTCAAGGGATTTTTGATAACTTAATTTTTTTCATTGATTATTAATGTTTTTTCATGAACATAGTTCTTATAAGTTATATATGTTATTATATTTCAAAATTTATATGATTTTATAAATTTTAACTCACTAGTAATTTTTTTAATAGAATCTCTTTCCATGATTGAATTACTTTATGGTAAAATTATAACACGTTTTAGATTATTCTCATCCTTCTAAAGTAGTGTTTTCTCTCCAATATCCATTTTAACCATCCTAACAATATTATCCTATCAATTTTGTAATAAATATTATATATTAAATAATGTGACTATCATATTTACCTGTACTATTTTTCAAGAATACATTTTATTACCTAACTATGTGGATTTTGCGCCAAGGTAATCTCAAAATATCAAAATGTTTTTAGCTTCCATGATCAAATGTTTTATCTTCCATACCAAATTTACATAGATACCATTATTTTTTTTTATGGATCCATTTTTATAGAATAATTTTAAAGATATTTTTTCCAAAAGTTCTCACTTACCTATTTTAAAAATCTTCTATGAAAATGGACCACAACTTGATCTCCTTATGAAAGGTTAACAAATATTTTATAAATGGTTTTTTATGTTTTTTAAATTTTCATCTTTAAAATATGAATATATTTCTTAAATGGTGTTATATTTTATGAATCTCACTCTAAATGCATTTATAAAATGATCTCTTAGGTCGATTCATTTTTCGGTATCATCCAAACAAATTCTTGAATACTTTTTTATATGATGATATTTGGGAATGTTATGAAACCCATTTTATGTTCATGATGTATTTTGATATATTGAATTATTTATATATTATATAATGAATATTTAAGGATGATGATGGGTGGGGTTATATTCCACCCTCCAATATATTGGTTAATGATTAATATCTCATTATATCAAGAAGGTACATAAGTTGTTTCACAATCCTAAAGAGGTGAACGAGTTGTAGCCCAAGATTAGAGAGGTACACATGTTATATTATATTCCAAAAGAGATACAAAAGTATTTTCATTTTCCTAAAGAGGTACATATGTTTCTATCCAATGCTGAAAGAGGTTTATGGGTAGTTTCTCTATTAAAAAGAGGTACACAGGTTGTTTCTCAAGATTAAATATTTACAAAAATTTCATCCTAATCCTGATGTGGTATAAGAATAAATCCCCAAGACTAAAGAGGTACAAGGGTTTTTCTTTAATCCTAAACATGCGATACATGTTGTTATACCATGTCTACTATGATATAGGAGTCATTTTTTGAAGCCAAATTCACCGGGTTATCTTATTTTCTTATGTTTGTTCCTTTTCATAGTTTATTCCAAATTATTTTCATGTTTCAATGATTAAATATTATTGTTATATGATTAGAATCTATGATAATTTTAGTATTCCCCTTTGATGATCGTACCATGGTCATATTCTCCTATGATATGTTTATCAGATATTTCTCTCCATATCCATGCCATCCCACATGCTTATCTTCTAACCCTTATGATTCATTGAAATTTTCCCTTACTATGAATTTGTCATCACCCCTCCTTATGTCTTCTTTTACCATGTAATAAAGGTTAGTATAACCTAGTGGTCTGTTGTGGTTTGAATATAGATAAATGTTTACAAGTATCTTAAAATACGTTTCTTATGTAGCTAACCCTCAAAGTCACTAAACCTTATATTTTGAGAATTTTATGAATATTGTGAGATGCAATGTTCAATATTTTTTTATTATATGAATGTTTATATTCGTTCATCTCAATTGATATAAAATCAAGTATATAGAGAATGTGTTGTTATCTGTGGGCTCAGGAGTATGACTCCATGGTGTCTTAGTTGGTATTATTGAAGTTTTTAATTATTTTAGAGGATTATATTAGTAATTTTAATTGATTTGGATTACATAAAATTATTGAAAACCTTGGGATAAGTATAAGGTATATGCCTATGTATAATATAAAATCATGAAAATTTGGTAATGTAGAGATTTCGTGGATTTACTTGCTTTACCTCTTTGTATGGATGTTGTAATGTGGATGTGTATATAGTATAGATGCATGTATGGATAGTCACTCTTAAAAGGGATGTATGGGAATTGAATTTATCATCACTCTTATGCATGATGAGTGGACCTAATATAACACACTGAGCTAGAGATTCTTGGGGGATATGCTTTGGTTGGTCAGATTCTCTATACAAACCTCTATAAAGGATCAATTTTCAAGTTCCTTTAAGATGTTAGGTTAATAATTATTATTGAACTCAACTTAATGTAAACATAGTTGAATAAAAAATGTTATAGGTCAATCATAGTGTGATATAACTTCAACTATTAAGAATTATATGCTAATAAGATTGTTAGAAATTTTATGTTTAAATATTAAATAACTACATAAGGTAATACAATTATGATTTTTTTAACCAATTATGATAAACCATTTTCTTTTAGTAATGTTTGAAACTATAAGTAATATAGTAAATAATTGAAAAGATAGGAAATGTATTGATGGTCCTAATGAGAAACCTAATGGGATAGAAAGTCATGTTGAAAATAATGAGGTTATGCTCACCCAGATAACACGAGTAATGATTAAAAATTTGAAATATAAAAAACTCCCAAAATCCCCAATAAAGAGATGGATGTAGTTTCTTAGAATCCCAGGCACTGATTATGATAAATGAAAGAAGATTAAACTTCATACATGTCAAAAATATTGGAAGAATCCCCAAAGGTAATACCTCAAAAGAACAAGAAAGTGTTTCATGTATAGAAGTATTGTCCATAAAGCTCATAATTCTCAATATGGGGTAAAGAAACTAATCATTTTAATATGGGATAATAATGTCAAATGCTTCAAATACCAGTATTTTTGGGAGTTGTCTATGTTTATTCCGTAACCAAATGACTAACAAGGATAATAAACCTCTTTAACTTCCTAAACCATGGGTAAAAAAGAACATATATGTAATGACTACTAAATAGGGTCATAATAATTAAGGAACAATTATCTTATTATATATATTTTTTTATTAGGATTGATTCTATCCATCATATTATGTCTAGGAAATTTTATTCGAGCATTAAATCACCACCCTGATGATTTGAGAATCAAATAAAAATTCTAGTTATAAGATTAATGTATCCTAATTTGACATTTATGGGGATTTAAATCTTTTCAATATCCAATTATCTAAATTTAATTATATTTTTATAAAGTATTATCTATTCTCATATAGACTCAATATTAATTTATGAAATAGTGAAATCACAGATCATATCTAAAATAAAATTATGATTATCTATGAATTCGAGGATGACTATAGGTTATCTAGATATATTAATCCTGAGGGGTTGTTTAGATAAATGGTTGGATAGAAACCCAATATTTGTATATTCCTCCTATGAATTAATATATGAGTATCATATTCAGATAGGAATTAGTAAGGATAATACCACCTTAGAAATTGACTCTCGAGTCATCTCTATTTTATGGAAACCCTTAACTATATTCATAAGTATGTAATAATTAAAAATGTGATGATGAAATTTAATAGGGGGAGAATATAATGACCTAATATTTAAATGTATGTTTTAATTAAATAAATATCATTTTTGATAGCTTTCTCCACACATAAAACTAAAATAAAAAGAAATCCATGATATATTTAGGTAAAATAAAATAATAAATATCACTGTTAAAACCTATCCATTGAATTATCATGCTTGTATATAAGTAACCAAAATATGAAATATTTTTATAATGAAAATAAATACAACTTTTAATGTTAATTATATTCAATTAGTATAGTTAAGACAACAATAATAATATTTTTTTAAAATTAAATTTCTTCAAAATTATTGTTTTATTTAAAGAAACTATGTTTAATATTGATAGACCTATAATTAACATGCACACAATTTTAATTTTAAATAAGAATTTATGTTAAGTTTAAATTAATTTAAAAAAACTATTTTTTGAAATAATTATTTTATTGGAAAATAAAATCTTAAATAAATATTGATAGAAAAAAAATATTTAGAGAGAATTTAAATTGAGAAATAAAATATTTAGTTTGAATTTTAAAAATTTATTATTATGATTTTGAGTAAATGTTAAGGCCTTTTTATCTATTCCAAAGGAACCAATATCTAATCATGAAAAATTAGTTTCATAGGCAAACCAGAACTAGAGGATTTATAGGTTTTGAAACATGTGCATAGAGTATTCATGGGTTCCTAGGTGGGGGTGAATGTGTGAATAGTGTGTGTTGAAATCGACTCCCCATTGTCGTGGTGACTGATCGTTCGTATCTATGTTGAGATTTATAAATGAACAGAAAATCTAGTGACCCTTTGATATGGGACACTATTTTTAATAGGAACTATACATCACTTACATAAATGATGTTATATCGGTGCAGTCTCATGTCACATTCTTCAACCACCATCTATCATGATTATTATGCCCAGATGCATCCATTACCACCACTATGAGAGTTTTGGGTTAAGACCTTTCGCCACATTGATGTTCAAAAAAACCATGATTGATGATATTAAATAAATTTAAAATTTATGGGATGAATAATAACCACTATATATACCAAGGATAACTCATCTGACCATTGTGAAGACCCTAAAAAGAAGATAGAAGTGAAACTTACATAGAAACACTATGTAATACCTCAATATGGACAACTAAGGATTTCTAAAGCTAAAATGATAGTCTAAATGGGATGACGGTCATGTTTCATGGAATGAAAAATCTAAAATAGATTCATATTTTCAAGAAGGATGTATTGGGGACCATGGTCAATGTATGAATTTTATGAAGTAAATAAGATAAAGGAAATAGGTTATGAAATGACATAGTGTATGATCCCATAGTTGAAAATTGAAAAAAAAATCCCTTATCCAGAGTAAAATGATGAGTGTGGAATTTTGTATGGGACTATATATATTCTATTGGTGGATATAGAAAAAGAAAATAGTTTTATGTTGTAATAGTCATGGTGGTATCAAAAATAGGTGTGGCATGAGAGTGTAAAAAAAATTGGTGTGAAAACACCATGGTGAGGCTATTTAAGTTGTGGTTAGCAAGTCTCTAGATACAAAATATAGATCTGAGATACCATTTGATTTATAATTCTTTGGAATTAACTATTATAACCACTAAAGGATTAAAAATTTGTTTCCATGTGTGGTTTCCAATGATAATTAAAATAAGATAAGGGCTAGTTAAACTGTACATTTTCAATGGGACATATAGGCAATTTATCACTCTATCTCTCTCATAGACAATTGATTTATATTTTTCAAGGGAGACAATAGGGTGTTATTAATGTTATATTTTAGGATATTGGACTATTTTAAAAATATATATCGTCAACATTAAATTATGAGTATTTTTATTACAAGATACATGAAGATATATCAAGGGATCATTGCCTATAAATTCAGAGGTGATTCCAATGAAGAATATATTGAATATCAGCCTTCGAATGGGAGATACTGTTGAAAAATATCAAACATGTTTCTTAATTTAATAATTTTACTTTCCTAATATCCCATTTATAGTATGAGAGGTTAAATTTTAGTCCTGTAATTTCACCATGTAAAGTGTAATTGAACTTATCAAGTAAGTTTGTTTTCATATGATATCAATCTGGGTTTTCACTCTCATGCTTCCATTTTTATCTGTCCTTACACTTTCTCTTTTTTTCATTACCATCTTATGAAGAGGGTTTATGGATTGGGTTTAATTTTCATTAAGTTAAGAATAAATATTTTCATTTAGTGTTGATGTGTTTCTTTCTAGTCTGGGTTCTAGAGTGTGAGTTTTCACCAGGGCCATTGGGTTAGTTTCATATTCTATGTTTAAACATGGTTTCTGGTTACCCTCCTCTTCGTGATTCAAAGTATCATGAAAATTTATTAATGTTTATCCTATATCTTGGAGGGTGTCTACCATGATCATTGGATCTACTAAGACCTAATTTTAACAACTACATAAAGATCATCGTACTTATTTTCTTAACTTTTTCATTTCATGAACCTATGCATTCTAATTCCCGATAAAACCTCTTTCTATCGTAATTTATTATTAGTAAATGTAGATAGATTTTATTTTTCATATTAATTTAAATTTAATTTATTTTCTTCCTAGTCCTCATGGGATTAACCTCAGAATCACCATATCTATACAACCTCTTATTTATGGGTGGTGTAGTTCATGTGTTATATATTTATAAATTGGTATCGACCCAGAGGAAGTAACAAAACTCTAGGGGATATAAAGTATCTTTAAATAATAATAAATATTTTTATAATAAAATTTCATAGATTACTAATAAATTTATTATTAAATTATAAGAACTGAGAATAAATAATAGTTAATAATTCTAAAGTCACTTTTCATATATGAATATTTTGATAATATATTTTGTGATTTTATTTAAATATAGAATTTTAAGATTTTTTAAATTTTATTTGAAAAAATATATAAATTTTTTTATTAGTCATTATAATATATTCTTAAGATGAAATTTTGGGGTTTTATTAAAAATAATTTATTTTTAGATGAATATTGCAAAACATCATTTTTGAAAATGCCATGACATTCTTGAAATAACTTGGATTTACATAAAAACTAAAATTTATGAAACCATTTTATTGAAAAAAATATATTTTTTATAAGAAACATTATACATTTTATTATGTTATGTTTTAATTATAAACCTATATTTGTCATTTTAGAACTTAAGGAATATTTTTTCATGAATTATTTTAAATACACTATTCATTTATTATTTTAAAAATTAAAATTTACAATTTTTATAAATTGAATTAAATTAATTGATATTAAATTTTCAATTAGTGACTCAAAATAATATAAAAAATAACACATTATTTTTATATTTAAAGGATATTTTACTTAAGTAAAAACAAATTACTATAATGAAGGCGAAAATATAAAAAGTAAAAATATAAGCATAAATAACATCAAATATTTTTAAAACATGTGTTGTAATGTTTTTTTGATTCCTTGATCAAAACTATATCTTACCCTAAAAATTATTTATCAATTTTTGTTCCACTTTCCTTGAGATTGATATCCCATTACGAAAATATTTTGGGTATTTAATTTCACCACTTTTCACATTCAAAAGGGGATATCCATTACTCACTTATTAACACACCATAACCCATTTATTTAATACCAAAATATATCCAAAACAGTCCTAAAAATTCATATTCACTGGTAATATGTTCTGGTCATCTCAATGGATCATCCCTCAAGGGCCTAACCCTCTTTGCAAAGGATATAATCCAAGAAGTGAGGTATAAATTTATAATCACCTATTTCTCATTTATATTTATTTATGTGGAATTATTCTTCCTAAAATTAAATATAATAATATTAAAAGTATACAAAAGTTATAATTATTATAATTATGATAAAATCATTAACAACTTTTATATTTCCCATAAAGAAAATCAATAATGTGAATCATTTGTTTATGTAGACTAACTCTCCACAAAAGTAACATGTTCATTTTCCATCACCACATAACATGGATTGTTTAAAAATAATAATTCAGTATATAATTATTATACCTAAAACATATTTAATATTCTTAAATTATAACCCATATTACTCCTCTATCATGTTCCAAGGAAAATTAAATCGTGATCCATGTTTATGTGCAGACTACCACCTCTATTGAATGATGTGTTCCTTTTTTCATCTCTGCCTTTCATGGATGGTTTTAGAAATTATTTTAATGGATAAATATTATTTTTATGAAATAATTTTGGGTTTTTATAATTAATTATAGATCCTATTAATGATATGATTAATAAATGATTGTTGTAAATTCAACCAGGCAAAACAAGCTTATAAAGAGGAAAATAATAACATCATTTCAAGTAATATATTTATATGGATTATATTATTCCTATACATATTTAAAATTATTATATATAAATATAATTAACAATAAATAAGAAAATTATTCTAAAGGTATAATTATATTTCCACTAAACCATCTCATAATCACCCATTAATCATTGTATGCTTATGTCTGGGTCGGTATAACCACCCACTTGAATAATCCTATAAATTTATATCATGAAAGACAATGGGAACTTAACAAATTGTAGAATATAATATTAATATTTAAAAAATTATTTTTTTTTATTGTGTTTATATCAATATTTAACTCATTAATTTTCAAAACCACATTTGTTGGTTAATAATAATCAAAATATAATTTTTGATTTCATATTCGGGGAAAAAGAATGAAATACTCATGAAAGGAACTAAACAATTAATAAATAATCATAATTAATCCTTAAAATCATCTTTAATTAAATGGAAATGATGAAAATTATAATAATAATTAACACAGACAGCACTCTAACATTTTTTTTTAAAACGATCAAGATTATTTACAAAAGATATTGAAAATAGGTAAAAAATAACTATATAAATTTGTATAGAATGATTATAAATGAAAATTATAAATATTTATAGGTATAAATATTTTTATTAAAAAACATATTATGTTATTTCTATTTTTTATATATAATTATATATTTCATTTTCGAAGTTAGGATATAAAGTAAGGGTTTTCATCTTAAATTTCTCTCTTTGAGACATGATGTTGTATTGTGCAACTAATTACATTTAAATTGTTTATGTGATTACAATTTCAAATATTTTATCACTAATTACCATGTATTCATGTTAATGTTTTTTAGATTCAAAGCTCTCTCTTTCACAATGATTTTATTTAAATGCCCCTCAAGTAGTATGGGTTTTTGTTAACATAATTCTCATTCACTGAGTTATGATTGTTATTATTGAAATTATTTCATATAATATGGATATATTATACCATATGACTAAATTATGTGGTGTTTTATATTGAATTATTGGGATTTATATTTTTACCACGTCAACCCCTCTTCAAAATTTTCTTACTCTACAAACTATGTTTCTTATAAGGGATTTTTGTTCACTCAATCTTCTTTCATGGAGTAATATAGTTTCTTCTTTACATTAGTTCTTATAAGTTATATATATTATTAAATTTTACAAATAATATTATATTTTATATTTTTTCTTACTATGGAAATTTATTTTTGAAATAAATATAATTCTATGAATGAATTAATTTTTCATAAAATAATAATTTGTTTTAAATTGTTTGCAACCTCTTTAAGTGGTGATTTCTATTCTATATCCATGTTTAACCTCCCAAAAAATGTTCTACTATCATATTTTGAAACACTATTACATATTAACAATTTTAATATCATATTTACTTGTACCATTTTTCAAGATAACGATTTACTTCTCCTTTTACAATTTTGGTTTTCAATAAAGGTACTTTCAAATCATTAGAAGTTTTTTGCCTTCTATGATCAAATTATTATTCTTTTATAAAAATATTTCTTGGATACCTTTATTTTAATTTCAAGGATATATTTATTAGAATATTTTTGAAGTAAAAGTTTCCAAAAATGATCACTTCCCCTTTTAAAAAATATTTTCTAAAAATGACCTCCAACTTCATCTCATAAGAAAAGGTTAACATCTATTTTATAAAAGAATATTTTTATGATTTTTTTTTCAATTTTACTAGTTAAAATAAAAAAATATTTCTTAAATGGGTTTATTTATGGTAAATATCCCTATCACTTCCTTATTAAATAATTCCTATGAGTGATTGATGTTTTGGTATGAGACAAAAAAATTATTAAAGTTGTTTTATGTGATACTTTTTAGAATGTTAGGAAACCCATTTTATATTCTTGAGTTATTTTAATATTATGAATGATTTATATCATATTTAACACACATTTAAGTATTATTGTGAGTGGGTTCCTGTATTTACCCCTAATTATTTGGTTAATGATTAATATCACGTGATCTGAAGAAGTTACATTGGTTGTAGCCAAAGCCTAATAAGGTACATGGGTTGTCACCCAAGCCTAAAGAGGTACAGAAGTTTTTTTACATTTCTAAAAGGTTCATGGGTTATATCCCAATCCTAAATCAGTACATGACTTGTATCCCAAGACTATATAGCTACATAGTTTGTTTTATAAGCCTAAATAGATACATAGGTTATATCCCAATCTTAAATAGGTATACAGGTTTTTTCCTAAGCCTATTTAAGTAAATGAGTTTTATACCGAGCCTAAAAATGGTACACATGTTGTTATCCCAAGCCCAATATGACATGGTATCTTGATTTTGATTCTTCATCAACTTGGTGATTTTTTACATATGTTTGTTCCATTTTTATAGGATATTACTAATGATTTTCATGTTTCTATGATTCGAGATCACTGTTATATTATTAAAAGATTTGATATAATTGCAATGTCTATTTTATGAATTTCTCATGGTATTATGATCCTATGATCATTTTATCAGATACTTCTATATTTATACATGTAATATAACATGCTTATGATGTATCCCCTATACAACATTGAAATGTTTTCCTTATTGATAATTTGACCTCAGAATTTTATTATATTTTCCCCATGAAATAAATATTAGTATTACCTTGGATTTTTTTATTAGTGTATCTAGAGTGGTTAAAATTTTGATAAATGTTCATAAGAATCTTAAAATAAGTTTATTATATATCTAGACCTAACACACACTAAACCTTCAATTATTATGAATTGTTTGTATATTGTGAGATGTAATATTAAAAATTTTAGTATTATATATAATTTTATCTTGGATCATCTCACTCAGTATTAAATAGAGTATGAAAATAATTTTTTTATCTCTGGTATCATGATTTTGGGTCTGGGGTGTCTCACTCAGGATGCTCAGGATTGGAATGTCATTATTAAGGGGATATTTGACCCAGTTGTGATTCTAGAGGATCGATAAGTAATGGTGGCTACGTTTGTGCTTTAGGAACCAACTAGGAGATAGTTGGGTTTCTTGAACCTAGTAATTTGGAATGAGAGTTTTAAATGGGTGTAATTAAAGGATTTTTTCTTCAAGGAGTTATTCCTATAAAAAATAAAGGTGGATCCGACATAGGATTTTTTAGAGCTTCAATAGGGGAGGATGTCAATGTCTACCTAATATTCACCATTCAGGTAATTTCTTTTATTAGACCCAATATTGGTTGGGAATAAGGTGGAAAAATAAATAAAATTAAGAGTATACTTTATTTGTAATTGAGGAATTAATTTAGGAGTTTTCACCTAATGATATACCCAAAAGTGCTTCTCAAGGCCATGAAGATCAATAAGAGTGCTGATGGGGACAAAAATATAAGTCTTTTTCAGATTAAATTTGATCAATTAGTGGACTCCCTAGTGATCGTATGGGTTACTCTTCGTATATTTTGAATAATAATTTGGATCAGTTATGTGAGAGTGGTAGTAGGCAGATAATGTAGAGGAATTGATTTTTCGGTTGAAATAATGCTCAAATCACAGACCATACTAATTCCTTCACATCTCATTGTGTTGACCTAGTTGAATGAGCTTAAGTTTCATCATTAGTATTTTTAGGTGAAGGGATTTGTCATACTTAGCACATTTCTGGTCGGTTCTCTAGTGTAGTCTGAGAAGAAGGTGGATGATAGTATTTGGGTATGAGTGAAATACATGAAAAAGAACCAAGTCTTCATGAATAATTTATACCCATTACGAAGGATTTAGGACTTGTTAGATCATTTATGATGATCCCAAGGGTCCTCTCATATTTAACAATAATTAGGGTATCATCGGATTCAGGTCAGAGAGGATTATATTCATAAAATAATGGAATGGAGTATATAGAGACTATATAAGTCCATTTTCATATTTTTGGGGTTAAAAAATGCCCTGATGGGGTTCATATATCTCATGAAAAATCTCATCAAGTGATATTTTTTCTCCTTCATTGTGGAATTTTTTTGATGATATCCTTATATACATAAGAACCTCATAGATTCATGATAAACACCTGGAGATTATATTTAGTGAGATTTGAAAACATTGACTTTATTTCAAGATCTCAAAGAGTCACTTCTAGATCTAATATGTATATTTCCTTGTCCATGTGATCTATGAGGTGAGAACTTATGTGGACCTAATGAAGGAAGAGGTTGTTATGTATTGGGAATGACCTAGAAATGTTTTTGATATAAGGAGAATCCTTGTTTTATTTTGGTATTATTAATGTCTCATAAATTAATTCTATAGTATGGAAGTGAAAATTAATGGGAATACCAGGAAGGGGGTGAAGTTTTAATGGACTAAAGAGTGTGGAGATGCCTTCTTGGAGATGAAGATGAGATTGATGACAAAACTTATCCTATTATTTCTAAATATTGGGATTGGATATGTGGTTTATTGTGATGCCTCAAGTGTTGGTTTTAGATTTCTGCCAATATAAATAGATCAGTTAGTGGATTATGGGTCTCTCCAACTCTGAAACCATGTGTGTAACTACCATGCACATGGCTTTGAATTATTATCTTTAGTCTGTTTTATGAAATGTTGGTTCTATTATCTATTTAGAGAGAAATTTTACATATACAAAGAATATAAGAACTTACATTACATCTTCTATCAACAAGATAAGAATCTATAGAATAGGTGTTGGGTGGAGTTTCTATAAACATTTAATTTTGAGATGGATTATTATCTAGTAAAAGTAATTTTGGTTGAATATTTTCTCAATAACAAAACACATGATCTTGGAGAGAGACCTTTAGAGGAGAATGATCGTTGATGAGCTTATTGGATGAATAATTGATAGATGAATCTGAGGACCGTAGGGTAATTTATTATACTCCACTAATCATCCCATGAATATTTTTGGATTGAGTAAATAATATAAATACATTGTATCCCAAATTCTTTGTGATGTGTGAATGGTTGGTAGGAAGTGGCTGAGTTCGATGACGGGTGATCGATAGTGATAACATGAGATTTTTTTATGAAATAGTAATATCTCCTTAATTAATGTGGGGAGAGATAATAATGGGACCCCATTCTTATTAATAAGTACGAAACCCTTGTTTGATGATGATGTATCAATATATTAGGTGATGATTTTGTGGTTTGGGTATAAAGAGAGACATCGTGGACTTTGTCACTTATTTACTGACCTATCAAAGGATTAAGGTGGGGAACTAATCACCAGTAGGATTACTTAAAAAAATATATCATGCCTATTTGGATGTTTGATAAGGTAATTATGGACTTTTTTAGGTCTAACTTGACATTAATAAGTTAAAATCATTTTGGGGTGATATTTTATTGGCTGAAAAAAGTGGCACAATTCTTGTTGGTCTAAGAAACTCACTCTGTAGATGATTTGGGAAAGATTTATGTCCATGATATTTTATGACTGTATCGAGTGATTTATAGTATCTCATATGAAAAGAATGTTCATTTACATCATAGTTTTTGAAATTATTAAAAAATTATTTGGGGCTCAGTTGAAAATGAGTATGCTATATCATCCCCGGACCAATTGACAGTCAGAGAGAATGATCTAGATTTTTTTGGGATATGTTTTGGAAATCTCTCATATACTTTAGTAGGGTATGTAATGATCATCTATAATTTAATTAGTTTTTATAAAATTATATTTTCTAGGCTTAGATTCATATGGAACTTTATGAGGATCATTATAGTCAGTCGTATTGCTCACCCCTGTGTTAGCATGAGGGGGTGGGGCAATTATTTTTTTGGTGGAGTATGGTGTAGGATATATATAAGAAGTTGAATTTTTCTAAGAAATAGTTTGTTATCACCCATAATATATAGTGATCATGTAACAGTTAAAGTACCAAGCCTTTGGAGTTCACTATGGGAACCATATTTTCAGACAAGTGTCACCTTGATTGTAGAATCGTCATTTGTTGAGGAAAGGGATATTGGTGCCAAGTTTTGTGGGAAAAATTGAGATAACCATGTGTATTGGAGTAGTGGTTTACCAACTGTACCATCCCTTATGATATCTATTTATGAATGATGTAATCTATGCATCTCATATTTGGAGGTACAAGCCTGATCCTGTGCATGTGATCATCTTCATGGAAAATTAGTTTCAACTAGATGCATCATTTGTGGATAACTTGATGCGAATTATAGACCAATGAAACATTATGTTAAGAGGGAAGGTCGTACCACATGTTAGAGTCTTATGGTGGAATGGTTAGATCCTAGAAGAGACATGGTAGTGGGAGTTTTATGTTTACACTCAATGGACCGAGTTTTTTAAGCATGAGCATTATAAGAAATTCATAAGGATGAGAAGTCATTAGATAGGGTGATTTGTGACATGCTTAGATTTTATAATAGAACTTGATTCCACAAGATCATGCATATTCTATTACATTGAAGTTATGACTATATAATTGTTGGGTAACTGTGGTGTGGTGATAATTTATATAGTTTTTGGTTATTTTGGCATAGCTGCGACATAGAGCATCAACTATGGCATGGGGGATCTAAATGTAGAGTATGATCGGTTATCCTAAATTTGTTATCATTTATTCATGGAGGGTGGTTGTGGTGTATTATCCTTATATACTCATGGGGACTATGTAATGATGATAATAATTTCATGTTGGTCCCTCTCTTTGGTTGATAGAATCTCACCATTAACTATGATTTTGATTCAAGACATGTATTTGACTATAAACCATTACAGTATGGACATCTCCTTTGTGATGTAGTTTTCTATGATTTTGTATCCAATGAAACATAACCCTATAGGCTACACCATGATTCATTTCTTCCTTGATTACCAAAAAATTCACAAGTCCCCTTAAACCATATTTTTTCTTAGCATTTTCTCACAAACCAATGGAATATCTAAGGCATCTTCAAGATCAGTTATAGGATACTAACTCTAAGCTTCGTCCATGAAATTATAGGTTAAAATTCTTTATATTATAAGGTAGTTCCTATACTATTATCTTTTTTTTATTACCTTCATCTTGGTATTTATCTATAACCATCACCCAGTAAGGTTTTTTGGTCATGAAATATATATTAACCATACAATCTATGGAGAGTGATTGATTAAAGGAAATGTGTTCTAGGTTTATACCCCATTCTAGGTGAAATATTGATCCACTGAACAAATTTTTATTCTAGGATCCGTGGCATGTGAGGCTCATTCTATGTTCTGATTCTTGGATTCCAGGTTCCATCACTATGATATAGGAATCTGTTTACCATATAGGGACTTTTATATAGTCGTTGGCATAATATGATGGTATGCGTTCGTGTGTATTGAGACGCACACTTAATGTGGGTTTCTTGTGAGCTTGTGTTTTTAAATTTGAGAACCAAGATTGATAAAATCAATTTTTTACTATGATTTGAATTTATTGTGGGTGTTGTGAAACCTTTTGAACTTTTATTTAGGCATCAAAATGGTTCAGTTGATCAGAATTACCTATATAACCACTTTATACAGGATCATGGTTATTGTGAAAAAATCTACGAACTTGGTTTTATTCATGGAACTCTTAAGATATCACATAAATATTTAGTCATTGTGTGACTTGAACATGTAAGGGTGAAGTGCATCCAACGTTTCAGAATTCTATCATAGGATATTGATTTTTCAGTGCTGATTTTGATTCAATTCATCCATCATGTTAGGTGGATATACAATCATGTGAGGATAGATAACCACCTTGGTGTGTGGAATAAGGTGTTCGTTAAAGGCAAAATTCCTACATATAACTTATGTGCATAGGGTAATGAACTGATGTGTGGACCTTATGAAATGTTTTATGATATGCTCTAACAGGAGTCGGAATCCGTACTAGTGTAGTGTTGAATCGGGTAGGGATGAGGTTCATGTAATATTAGCTATATCTTGATGACTTGACACTTTTGTGATTATTTTTTTAGTTATGTATTACATTAATTTCATAGAAAAATACCTATATGTATATATTAACTCGTGTTAAATATTCATTGGAGTTGTTTTAATAGTTTTTATACTCACACCCTTCATAGACATCTTGATGTGTGTGTATAATTCATGATTTGGGATATGGGAAATGGAATGTTTTTGTGGTAGGGAGATGAGGAGTTAGAGCTTGGTGTCATAATGCGGTAATGGTATTGACTATAGAGTAATGACATAGTTTTGTATTGTGTTTCTATTTCTCTACATATAATTTGGTTTGACCTGGCACATTGGGGGTCCTTGGTTATTACTTGTGTGACTCTAGATTACCTAAAATTTCATCTATTATAACGTTGCTAGTATTTAGTTCTATTGTTGCATTTTATGTAATTATTATTTTCTTGATATGATTCTAATCTATGTATTTGATAATGAGGGTATAATCTCCCAACATAAACATTCAAAACCTCACTACAAGTCGGGAACATTTTGTAAATGAGGAGGCATGCATTAAGTAATATTTCACTCCGGATTGGAATTAGTGATTCAGTTTGGGGCCTTACACATTATATATAATTTAATTTATAAATGGGTTTTATCATATTCAATAAAAATATTTTATATCTAAAAATATCCATTTAAATTGTCACATTACTAGTTTTATAATAAAATAAAATAATTATATTTTTAGAATACGATTTCTATTATTTATATTTCCTTATTATCAAAAAAAGGTTATAAATTTCTGATAATGAAGTTTTTAGAAATTTAAAATGGCCATTGATATATAATTTTGATCATATTATATAAAATTTATGAAACTAAAATAATTTTCAAGATTATGTATTAAAATCTAAATTCTAGTTAATTATTATAAGAATTTCATAAACTATTTATGCTATAGAACTATAAATAATTAGCAATCATATACTAAATTAATGAAAATAATAAATATAAGTGTAATCACTCACAAAAATGGGAAACATTTTATTTTTAATAAAAATTTTCCCATATATTATATGATTTTATTTAAATTTTAAATCCAAAAATTAGAGTTTTTTAAGATTGTAAAATTGATTTCATTTTTGAAATTAGAATGTTGAAATGTAAAAAAATTGAATTTTTCATATTTTTATAAGATAATTGAATTTGAGGGAATGAATTCAAGTACGATACAAATATATGGTAAGCATTATGAAATCATAATTACTTAAAATTGATCAATAATTACTATAAAATAATTCTTTTAAAAAAATAGTATTATTCATTAAGATAATGAAATTTAAACTAATAATATTCCTTTTTCATGAACTGTAACGAATCTTCCAAAACCTAAATTATATTTTAATGGATTTGAAAACAATTCCTAACGAAAAGGAATCTGTTACACCTCTAAAATATTATAAATTAAATAATTTCTGTACTCAATTTATTTAAAAGTTAAAAACCGCTCCCCCTTGAAAAATACCAGGTGAAAAAACCATGTATTGGCAATGATCTTTCATTTTTATTAAATAGATTTCCAAGGCCTATGTTAAAAAATTAATAAATAATTCCCTCTCTTTTTCTATAAACAACAACCCATTCACCCATTACTATTCACAATAAAGCCATTGATAATGAATTTCCTCTTATTATATTTCTCAAGAGTCTCTCTAAAAAATTTTTTGGGATCTAAGGAATTCCTGTCAATATTTATGTATTTATATTGAAAATAAATGGTTTCCAATCTTTATCTTTCCTTTTTAATATAAATACATTTATTATAATGTCATATAATATTATTTTTCATACACTTAAATTATTATAATTAAATGTTAAAATACTTATTTAAATATATTTTTAATGGGATATTACATATTACCTCTCATTATATCCGTATCCAAATTTTTATTATTATTTCGGAGTAATGGAATCTAAAACCTTATCTACCTTTTTTTCAATTATTCTACACCATTTTCTTTTCAATGATAAATTTTATTATTATTTATTTTTATAAATTAATTATTATATTTTCAATGATATAACCCCATTAATTCCCATTATAATAAATTCCCAATATGTTATAATGCTCAAACACCATCACAACCATAAAACATCCAAAATTTGTGAAGTGAAGGGGGTGAGGTTTTCTTAAAAAATCCATTTTTGGATAAAAACAATTGAATTCAAGATCTAGATATGTTTCCCCAAAGATTAATTATCTTCAAAAATAGCAGTAGTGTGTTAACATAACCTTCGCTCGGTGCATGATAATAAATCCTAACATCACACCTGGTTTGAAACTCTAGTGGAATATACATTGGATAATTCAAAAACTCGTTACAAACCATAAAGAAGTATTATTTCCAATTAATATCCCTAAAACATATAATTACTCTTAATTACTACTTTATTATCATTAATTTGATAAGGTTACTTTTTATTACATTGGGAATATCTTATTGTTTTTAAATTGATTGTGGGATATTCACCTAGGTACCCTTATGTCGATTGATTGTGGAAATTATTATCTAAACTTAATACCCCTTTACTTATATAGTTTAAATATGTTTTACATGACCATATTAATTGCAGGGTATTTAACTAGAGCGTTTCTTAATTTCATTGGATATTTCTTTAATTTCCAAGGGTTTATCAACTTGTGGTTATTAATTGATATATGTATGTTTTCCTTACATAGTGAACATATTCATGTATATAATATTATGTGATGTGTGTACCTGAAATTATACATCTATCCAATATTTTGGGTAAATTTTTATATTTGATGAGCTGATATGTATGGTACTGTGGAATAAATTCAATCCACCATGGGAATTTTTTCATCATGTTATGTATTCATGGAGTGATCCTTAACTTGTGGTTATTATGTAGTGTTTTTATATCATCATTCTACCATGTGATAAAATAAGATCCAATTTTTTATAATATAATTTAATTACCCTTGAATCATAATTTATCATTAATTCTATAATTATTTTTTTTCTCATGAATAAATAATTTTTGATATATGTTTCATTATAATTATTTTAACCCTTAATGAGAATTTGATCTCACCAATTTGTTATTTTTACCCATTTCCCTAGTAATTTATAAGAATGGATACACTTTTGAGTGTTATATGTGTGGAAAATTATTGTGGAAGAAATTCTTATAATTTTATATGTATACACACTATGATCCCAAAAACAATGAAATTTTTCTTGTGAGTTTTTGGTAAGTCTACTGATGTACTAAAATAGTGTATGTTTAACCCAATATTTGTAAGTGTAGGTCAGATGAATCTAATGAAAAATTTCAAAAAAAAAGAAGAATAATTATATTGGATTTGTTTTATATAGAATAACCTTGGAGGATCCCAAACCTTCTATTTATTTTATCAATATAGGAACAATAAATGTTTAAGAATGATTTTGATTGACTCATGGTGGATTTACAATGTAATTAAGGGAAAATATGTTTAATAATCTCATAAATTATTCATTAAAGTAAAAATATTATTATGGTTTCTAAATATTTAATGGTTATTTATAATACTAAAAAACTCTTCACCTGCTACCAGATGTGAATCTTCTAACTTGAATAGTTTGTGAATAGTTTGATAAACCATGTTCACAAACCAAGAAATTAAAATTTTACATAAAAGATTATAAATTGTCACTATAAAAATATTAAAATGACAGAAAACAATCATTAAATGATACATATCAAATATTGACACCATGGGTGTTACACCTAAAAAGTTTCAACATGGAGTACAAGCGATAATTCCATCTCATCAACAAAGTTAATCAATTATATTTCTAAATGTCCAATGGAATCAAATTCCATTTTTATTTAATTTTAAAAAAATGACAACCACTTTTTATTATTAAGTAAGATCCCAAATAAAACCAACATCGAACCAACAACCATGAGAAAAAATACCGGGATAAGTGGTTCTCCAACACCAAGCCTAGTAAACCAAAAGCTACTAAGGGGAACCACAATCTACTTCCAAGATAGTTTAATAATGTCATTCATTGTATTTATCCTTATATATTTATCAATATTTAATTAAATGACTACAAATATATTATGAAAATCACCATGTAAAAGTAAGATTTATTCTAGATCCTATAAAGTATACAAAAGTTTCAATTTAAACCAATTCAATTGTTGTGCACTAAGCCCCTATGGAAATCTCTACTTATTAAATTTTTACACATAATCTAATGAATTATTAGAGTGAACTATTAAGAACATTTATTCTAAATCTGTTCCCAATATATCAAATATTTTTTTAATAGTTCTTCAAAATCTTGAGGAGTAATGGGTTGTCCCTTGAAATTTACCTATCTGGAGATCTCCTATCACCTTTGAGCCTCTGTCTTGAACTAGAATTTATTTATTGGACCCAGGAAAGGTAATATTAGCCACAATATATTTTATCAATAACTCCATGACTTATTCTCCTAGAACATTTGGTTCATCAATATTGTGAGGGGTATCCTAACATGCCTCTTCCTCCAATCCATCAACCACTTTATGTTGGAAATTTTTTGGACATCCAATTTCAAGATTCTCTTGTACTCCCATGGCCTCACTACTTTCCACAAACACCCCATTTTTTCTTAGAAGTTCTATGATTATCCTCACGATCAGGCTCTTTGTTGAGAATTGTTTATGTGAGATCACTATAATATTCAAATAACATAAAAATAAATATGTTTAAATGAGTAATGAGGAGGATCACCTCAATGTATAAAATGATGAATTATCCTTGAAATTAAATTATCAACCCAAGATAGATTAGATTCATTACATTATTAAATAGTTTATATAATCTATATCAAAATTAAACTAAGATGAAAATATTTAGAAATATCATTGGGTTCTTATAGTCTTTCTATCCGATACCCTCAACAAATAAGAAATTGGTTATAACATATTTTTTTAAAAACAATAGAGGGACAAAATTTATTTCGGGAATAAAATCATATATATATTGATTCTTTCGAAGGAAGAAAATACCAAGAGAAATTCATAAATAGGTAAATGGTATATAGATAGTGAGTGACTAATTAATATCGATAGTGAATAATATTACTTTAATAACTTTTAAACTCTACTCAGAGGCTATATAGTTTTTGTAGATAATTCAGGGGAAAACCATCTGTATAGTTACCATTGATATAATTAATTTTAGAATTTTTAATGATATTTTATATATTAATAACTTAAAAGACAATTTTATTAGTAATATTTAATTATATGATAGTACATTTAAGATTTTATTTAAGGGAAATATTTGAAAAGTCATTGATTCTAAAGGAAAACCTTTATTTTCTATATATCATATTCAAAATTTTATTTTACTGATTTAAAATATCTAGATATGGATCATGTTACATGATTTAGTGTAAAGGATTGTGAATCTTGGATATGTAATAAATACCTTGGTCATTGAATACCACACACAATAGTTAAACTCATCTCAAACCAACTAGTTTGAGATTTTTCTAAATTGAATTTTGGAAATCACTTTAGGTGTGAGCCTTTACAACTTGGTAAGAAATGAAAACCTTGCTTAAATTAAAAAATGGAATTCTCTTCATTAACTTACTCTAGATTAGTATGAATTGATTTATTTTTTCTAACCCATGCCTCTATAACATGTGAACAATATCAAACATTTGTAATTATCAATGATTATGCAAGATTTACTTAGGATTATTTATTATCACATAAAAAAGGTTATTTTAAAAATAATATTAAATTTACTTTTAAATATTAAAATGAAAAAGGTTATAAGATCCTTTTTATAATGAGTTATCATGGGAGAGAGTTAAAAAATAATGACTTTAATGAACATTATAATTCACAATTTTACAATCATTCATTTTTCACTTTTAGAACCCCTAACAAAAGATGATTTTTAAAATTCATAATTTAAGTATAGAAGATGTTATAAGAATAATCTTTAATAAATTTAAAAATAATAAATATTTCTATGTTCAAAATGATAAAAATATTTAAGATACCAAAAACCATATTTATATAAGAACCATCCTTAACAAAAACCACTTTAAACCTTGGAAAGGTATGAAATTGAAGTCCAATTATTAATAGGTTTTGATTGATTCATAATAAAAAATTAAGATAAGGAAACTGTTATCATAAATTTGATGGATATATTTTTCATAGGTATACTAACTCATGTAAAAACTAATAAATTTGTATCAAAAGTAACATGATAATAGAATAATTAATTATGTAAAATTTTAGGAGGATTTTCTTACAACATAATCCAAAATTGATGATTTTGTAAAGATATAGAAAATCTAAATAATAATGTTCCACATATTTATAATGCAATTAAAGTTTATCAATAGTACCCTTCATGTTTATTTCAAAATATAGGTGTAAAATACAAAGACCATCTCTTAAAATCTGTTACTAATGATTTGAAACATTGTACTTCAACTAGAAATTTGATTTTAAATGTGGTTATGAAAAGATATTCTTTATAACAATAAGAAACCCATAATATTGATATTTAACCTAAGGATAAAAATTGAAAACTTTCTATCTGATAAGTGAAAAACCAATTAATAAGGAATAATGTTTGTATACATGTCTAAAGACCTGATTATATTAGTATTTTTATTATTATGAAATTTATTGAAAATAAACTCGATTAGAAATAGAAAATAATTTGAAAAAATGAAATTATTATAGTAAATTTATATAATAAAGAAGAAGGTATTGATTATAGATAAACATTATCACCCATCGGAATGGGTTTAATCTATCAGAATCATATCGAAATTTTTTTCTCATTTAAATTTTAGGATTTTTCAAATGGATATTTAAAGTGAATTCTTAAATGGTTATATATAAAAATAGATATTTATTGAGAAACATAATGTTTTTGAGGATTCAAAAGCTTTAAATCATGTGTTTAGGTTACCTAGGGTTGTTTATTGATTAAAACAAGCCCCTTGGGATTGTTAATAGTAGTTTAATAAATTTATCATGAACAATTAATTGAAAATAAGAAAAATACAATTATAAATTTCATTTAAATAATTATTATAATGACATATTAGTTGTGCAATATTTTGTAAAGGATATTTTTTTATTATACTAAGGAATACCTTTGTAAGGAATTTTTATATTTAATGATAATTATTTTAATGAGTTTTATTAGTGAGTTAAATTTTTTACTTGGTTATCAATTTAAGAAAAATAAGGACAATATTTTCTCAAGGTAAAGAAAATACCCAAAAGCACTATTTTAGTGCATTTTAATGGATATTATTTATGAAATTAGTACACATATGAGTACTTTATGTAAGATAATAGTGGATGACAAATGTAAAATGGTGCACAATAAGATTTGTGGAGGTATTATTTGGGTCCTTCTTAATCTTCATATGACCAAGATGAACATTATGTTTTGTGTTTTTCATTTTAACAATTGTTGAGCCACTAATAATGAATCTAAATTAAAACCTATAAAAAGGATTTTAATATCATAATGACTCCATGAATCTTGTATTGTTATATCCAAAAGGATAAATCTTTTTAACATATAAGTTATTTAGATTCCAACTATAGAGGATTCCAATTAGATAGAAAATTATAAGTCATAATTGAAAATTACATGTAAAATATATAGTCTCTTTGAGAAATTACAAGAAATATTTAATGTATATTTCCAAAACTGAAGAAGAATAGATACCCATAAGAATTTATTTACCCCAAACTATTTGGATAGAAAAAACTCTCTTATATTATAAACTAACTCATGATCTTGTTCCAATGAAGTTTTTTTAAACTAGTTCCATAGTAATTTATAAGAATCCCATTCAACACTCCAAAACATGAATCATTGATATTAAGAATTAATTTTTACTGAATCACTTCAAAAGGGTGAGGTATTTCTTAAATTCATAAGCATATATAACTTTTTTAGATTGATTTGGGCCAAAGCCACTTTTCTATTTGGAAAGAAATCCCCCTATTAAAACTTGTTTGAGATTTTTACCTTACATGACAATTAGGGTATAGTAGACCATAGGCCTATTATAACATGACCTAAAGGCCTTAGTGGATTGATGGAAAATACATGACTAATAAAGACCAAAGTGATCAATATTCATTATGTAAAGTAATCAGTCAAATGACACAATGCATCTCCTTTCCAATAATCAACACAACTTGATCCTAGTTTTAGTGATGCATCAGAACCCTTTCAATGAAATACTGCATAATACAGATTTATCATGTTATGGAACCCCATTTTTCATGATGTTGGAGGAGGGATAAATGATATGGGTCAAAACACCAATCTCTCCTTCGATCATCCAACCCATTGATGATCATGTCGAAATTTCTTGCACAACCTACCTATTTATATGAACCCTCAAACTAGTCCCAAATGTAAATATTCATGTTTCATAGAACCCCTACACCTCACATCAGTGTTCCAAGGGTATGGAATACTGGATGATAATAGTAAACACACCTATCACCCATGTCAAGACCATCCACTTGGTAGTTCCTACAAACACTACCTGCTCGAAGTACCTTCTTATTTTAGAAATCCAATCACCTGGTCCCTATAACTCTACCTTCTCCCCACTGGTGTTGAATCAAATGCCCTTTTCCCCTAATTCCATTGGTGGCATGAAGTCTCTTTGGTACGTAGGCCCAATTTTTTAAAGTAAAAATCCAATTTTGTATAATAGTTCATATGTAATAGTTCCTCTACAACACCTACTGTATTACTGCTAAAATAAAAGCTACAGTACTAATAAAACTACTTATAAATACTCCTCTACCTAGTTTTTTATGTTGAGTCACTTTGATATAGGAACACAATGGTTTACCACTCACCTATACCCCCAACAACACATAAGAATGTGTCACTGATTGGTCAACACATTCACACATCCCCTTAAAAAATAATGTCATGATTTTTATTGAGAGGTATTTATGTATAGTTAGATTGTAATTAGCACTTTGATTTGAGTTATCTATAATTTTTGACCAAATTATATTTCATGGTATCATATTGAAATTTCTTTAAATTTATATGAAGCATGACATGTGAACCTTAATTTTAAATTATAATTATCCTTATTTATGTTTCTTTGAAACTAAATAAAATATTATTAGTATTATAAAATTATTTATTTTAAATCATAATTAATTTTTAAATTATATAATTTATTAAATTTTAGAAAAAGTTATTTTATATTATTATAATTGGGAATTATAATTGAATATTGAAATTCATTGATTAATATATTTACAAATTTTCAAATATTTTCTTATATTTATCATTAATTTATATATGTTTTGAGATAATCTTTAGGGATATTGATTTCATGACCCATACCAACTATAATACCTCTTAAGCTAGTAGCGAAGCCACATGTGACATTCATAGCCCACATATAGTTGATTACAGGCTAATGACTGACACTTAGGTTATAAAATTCACATAATTAGAGGTATTACCCTCATCAATCATAGGCATATAAGATAAAATAGAAAAACAGCCTCATATATTGTAAAATAAAACTAATCCCATAGTTCATGAACTTGAAAACATAAAATAAGGTCTCCAAATGAATACCCAAAATAAGTAATTGTTACGGATGGTAATCTATGAACACTATCACATTCCTTGAATAGAGAAATTTATTTCTATCTTATTAATAAAATCCATCACTATAAAAAATGATATTGATGTTAAGGGTGATCATACACATAAAATATGTAGGATCCTCCCCAAATTCTCTCATTCCAATATAAAATAATCTTACTAGAGACTCAATAAATAAACATTGAAACCAACTCATCACTTATACATGATCATATACCTCATATAATATCATTAAAATCTAATAATAAAGGCACCTCATTTCCAATTATCCACTGAAGTAGTCACCCTTATACCCTAATGGTATATTTTATGGCACTCATATACCTTCACATCACATAATAACATACCACATAAAAAATACCACATGCCACATCACCACATCAAAACTTATAATAACCTCAGTCCATCAATTCCCACACTACACAACGAAAGGATAGTGGGGAAGAAACAGTAATCATCCATCTTTATTACCTCCATCCTAGATATTTAGAAATATACCCATAACACAAAACATCACGTGATTTTTGGTCACATTAAATGACTATTGTGGTGTTGAAAAAATAATAAAAAGGAAACTTTAATGAATAAATAATAGCATAAAATCACAAAAAAGTGTCAAATTTACTATAAAATCACCACAAACTCACCATTAAAATAACATAACAACTTTTCACAAATATCCCTACCTCCTATAACTACATCATAATCAGCCACTTGTCATTATAATAAAATTACATATCTTCTAAATTCAAAATTTTTTTCTATTCATGAATTAATCAATAACTAGTACTGTTATATTCATTAAAAATATTTTAATTCTCTCTAGTAAAATTTCCCATAACCGCTTACACCACTAAATTTTCATTTTCATTCACTACATATCAATTTTCCACCACTTTTTTAATTAATTATAGGTTATCATTTATATAATTACATCCTATTCACATATTTTTACTAATTGTCTATGAATCATCCCATATTCCTAGGAAACTATCACACATATTCATATCAACCTCACTAAACCATTGAAACAATAACCACAAAACCATACCATCCACATTTACTACATCGATCAAACCAATAAAATACCACCACTAATATTACAAGAAGAACCCCATAAATATGGAATTATAATAGAAGGCACACAATATTAGAGAAACAAAATTGAAAAATAATTCCACCAATAAAACAATAATCTAATTTTTCTTTTCTACTCCTTATCGGTATAAACAATTTGTCAATAATAAGAAATAAAAATTTTCCAAACAAAAATAGCTTCTATTTTTATATTATTTATTATAAAAATACCTTTATATTGTTTAACCAATTTGTACATACTTCAAACACAAATATGAAGAGGAAATAACAATAAAAAACATTATACCAATACTGGAAAATAATACAAATAAATAGAAAGACATGTAAAACATGATTGTTACCTTATTCCCACCACTTTGTTCAAGTTGGGTTCGTTAAATTATTTTTTCAAAATTACAAATAATTAATTAAATAATGATAAATTATTAAAACTACACATAAAAATCGAGATTTAAGGATAAATTTCATTCCCCTACCCTGATCAATGCTTCAATAACTGCAATACAAGAAAAATAAAAAATGATGATCCTTTACCACTAAACAAATGATAACTCCCAAAATAATTTCATGAAAATATTCTATCAAATTTTCATAAAAAAATAACAACATATAAAAAAATTCCACTAAATCCAGCTCAATAATAATGACCAAGTAATGAATGGAGAAAGTGTGGAGGGTGTAAAGGCATACGATTTTGGATAAATTAAATTGATACTATATTTTATATCTTGTGTGACATAGAACACCAAACTAACAAAATACCCAACTAAAAAACATAAAAAATATTAAAATTATATGAATAATATATTCATCAGTAAATAAAAAACTAATAATAAAATAAAATAGTTTCATATTATTATTTTTCCTTCACTAATAGAAAAATAACCTATACCAATGGTTTGGAACCGTTGGTATATGTAACACCCCGAGATTTTATGAAAAATATTCTTTTTAATTTCATTAATGTCTTGTGTTATACGCTACACCAAAAGGAGCTTTCACAACACACATCTCTGACCTGGCTTGAATTACACGCAATCGCGACCTTCCACGATAGCGTGTGTTGTACGCAACACCAAGTTTCGCTAAACAACGATATGCTATTAAGATATTATTAAAACTAGCCGTTATGAATAGTAATAACCACTTTTTGAAATTTTTTAAATTTTATATTTCAAAAAGGACTTTATTTATGGATTCGGAGTATCGAATTTAGCCTAAGGTGAAATTTTGGTACTTTTCGGATAACTTTCATATTCTGATAAATAGTGAAAATTACTAAATTTTAATTAAAAACAACTTTTTTAATTGAAATAATTAATAGTGATAAATTATTAATTTGAGTGGTTTTAAAGTATATTTAGAATATATTTTTACAATTTAATACAATGTTGGTTATTGGATGTAATTTCATATTTAAACCAGTTATAAACAAATGTCAATCTTTTAATAGTTATTATCTCTTAAAAACACGCTATTTGTTGTGACAGCGGAAATTAATTATAAAATTAATTAATGCAACTTATATGTTGGGAATTTTGTAAAATACAAATAATTTTTGAATTCGGAATATCAATTATAGCTTAGGGTGAAATTTTGCCATTTTTCTGAAAAACTGCAATTTGTGATAAATAGTGAAACCACTAAGTGGTAGGTTAAAAACTGAATTTTGCATAAAACATAATTTTACCGCTTCTGTGAATGGAATTTCGAAAATCTGACTGACACAGTTGATATCAGTATGTAAAATGTGGTTCAATGAGATAAAAATAATTTTTTGGTGAATAGTAACTTTTTACTTTTTTTACCGCAGTTAATAGTAAATAGGGTAACTAAGGGTAAATATGATATTACTATTACCCTAACACATATCCTAATTCTATTGGATAAGTTTAATTCGACCAAAAACAACCTTATGAATATAATATGACCATTTAGGTCCACTTGGATTAGATTATGACATTTAATATTATTTTATTTAATGAATAGTTAAAATAGTTAAAATCAAAGGTTAATAAGTAAATAATTTTTAATATGGGGTTATACATAAGATAAATTCGACTATAAATATTCTTTAGAAAGATAAAAATATTTCCTATATAATGGTATTTTATTTGTAATTTTTAGACATTAAATAATTTAATTTATTTATGACACAATGATGATGCACTAATTATCTTATTAATGAAATATTGACATAATTGATGTTATAAACACCAAAATAAATGTAATTTGAGACTTTTTATGAATTACACTAATTTTATAGGTTACTATGATATATTAGTGTTGATTTAATCAACATGGTTCGAACATATAATTCTGTTATGACTTTCACAAAAATCATATATCAAATAGTGTCAAAATTGACACAAAATAGTTTTTAAATCAAATATTATATTATTAATTGTTATTTTATTCTTAAAAATTTAAGGTTCGGCCAAATGACTTAGATAAGGATATATATATTAATAATAAACAATTTGGGGTTCGTTTGGAATGTTATAGTAAGTGTATTAACCATATATTGTAAGAAAACAAAAAGACACGGTAAAAGTTAAATTATTTAACTTAGAGTTAAATATAATTGATAAGGTTAAAATAATAAACTAAACTTGTCTAAATCCTATTGGTTGATAGGATTTCGACCCATCCCCAATTTATCTTCGAAATAAGACCCTTTGGAACCATTATAAACCGATTTTGACTTTAATATAAAATAATATTTTGAGATATTCCTAAGGTGCCCCTCTCCTCCCTTATAAAAGGAAACCTCCTCCTCCTCCTCCTCACACCAATTTGAGCATTCAAGATCGTCAAAACCCTGAAAACATCCCTTCTCCACTTCCCTATAATAATCCTAGAGGTCCTGGTCTTCTTCAAAGACCAATCTTAGTTCCCTAAGTGGAGGATTCAAAGAGGTATTTCAAAGAAGAGGTAATATCCATTACCGATTTTTCATTTTCTTTCTTCTTCAACTTCTTCTTCTTTAGTTTTTTCATGAAAAATTAATAACATAAGTATTACTTACATACTGATATGTTATTATAAATATGAAACAACCCTAATTCACCTTCTATCCATCCTACGGAAAAATGAAATCACCGCGTGTGCATACGTACGGAATACCGTCTCCACGCCGTGGTGTAATCTATTTTCCACCACCACCTCAATAGGATGGGTATAATGGTGTAATGAGTAACTATATATGATTATTATAAAGTTATATTGATACTGAAATATTCTACATACACTCAAACACAATTCCACGACCATGGGAACGATATCATCGCTCGTGCGTACGTACGGACTACCGTCTCCACGACGCGATGAGATTCATTCTCAATGACTAACCATTCATGAATGATTATAACGTATATATAATAAGTACTAATGAAATATATGACATAATAATGATACTGGATTTATGTAAATTTATATGTATGTCATCTACTTAATTCCATTCACTTCAATAAGGAAACGAAAACAGCGTTCATGCGTACGTACGGACTACCGTCTCCATGAACGGTGTATTTTATTCCATTTATCGATATATTATATATATATATATATTCTGAATATATATTATATATAAATCATGTTTTACATTCTAGATATAAGTAATCATGATCCAAGTAATCATATTAATAATTACCAGTTAAAAACACGAACAACAAATGAGACGATTTTACCCAAAACGCTACTTTAACATGAATTTAAAAAAGAACGGGTAATATAAAGTCATAAGTGGACCATATATGATATAATAAAAATTAATATGATTCTGGAATAAGTCAATAACAAGATTTAAATCATTATACAGGAGGTTCTGACACTTACAAAGCAAGTCGGACCTAAGGTAAGGGAAATATCACAATCTCATTTTTATCCGAGATTGTTTATACTTTGGTATTTACTGGGGTGTATTTTATCATCCACATCCATGTTTCCTCAATATTTAATATTATTTCCATCCACCTAAAATTGTTTAAATCCAATTTTACCCTTCGGTGAGTTTTTAGTAAAAGATATCAAAGGAACCTTTTGTCGTTTTTCGTACGAGGTACTTTTTGACTTTTTCGACAAAAGTACGAAGAATGTTTTTCTTACTTATACGGTATAAATGATTTTTAAAAAATTATTTACAAGAAGATTCATTTACATGTTTTCAAGTTTATTTTTAATCAACTTCTTTTAGTTTAAAATTTTATGACATGTTAAGAAAGGAAAAGTGTTTTTGAAGTAGAAAGGATATTTTCCTCAAAAATGGAGTTCAAGTGTTTTATCAAAATTATTTTCCATATAAGATAATAAAGGGTTCTGTTTCTATCACTATTATTACATTGATTTAATTATGTTGTGATGGAATTAATTTTATTAATTCCTTTATCGTATATGGATTGCTTTATGATGTCATGAAGTTTAAGATTCCCATTTTTATTACATGGATTATGCAATGATGTATGGTTTATGATTTTGTGGCACACATAAGAATGGTATCAATATGAGATGGGTGGGACCTATATCTCCCTCCAATTAATTGGGTAAAGATTTTATATCTCATGAGATAGACAGGGCTGGAACGGTAGGTTATACCGGTTCAGTGAAACAGGACTGAAACGAGGGTGACTCGGTTCAGAAAGGGACTTTGTCCACTAAGATAGTCTTGGCAATGAGTCTTGACTAACAAGAAATGATTCTCTATGATTATGTGTTTATGCCACAAAGTTTCATGTTTTAAGTTATGATTATTGTGATTACATTTTACTGCCATGATTTATCCCATGTTATGAAATTATGATCTCTTTTGCAGGTTAAGATTTCCAAAAGTTATGTGCTTGTGTATACGATGAGATTTATATTTATTTTGTTTACCCTTACTGAGCATTTGAGCTCACCCTTTTATGTTTTCTTTTCCCCGGGATATAAAGAAAGGTTTTAGGTAAAAAAAAGGGAAGATCTTTATGGTAGATATTGGAGATCTTTCACCACGATTAGAAGATTACGTTCCGAGTTTCCAAACACACTAAACTATTACGATCTTTGTGTGTGGATTTTTTGTTATGTACTAAGTATTCCGCAAATGTAATGTAATGTCCATGTATGTCAGGCTTTGGGTCTCTACAGTTGGTATCAGAAAAAAGGTTTAGTCAACCTTTGGAAACTAGGATGCGAGAACTTTAGTGAGATCCCTAGAGATATTTATAAGGTTTGTCTAGGGATGTCCCTAAGGAAAAGTATACGTATAGGATGCAGTCCTATAACTACGGTAACGATCTTAGAATTTAACCTAAGAAGTTAGATATTGAGGATACTCCCCCTTTATAATGTTGTTTTCCTTAGCATGATTTTTGCCTCTCACACTATTCTTTTTGGGTTTTAGACGATGGCTGGAACCCGAAGGAACCATGTTGATCAATGCAATGGACAATGCAATGATTGTCCTCCTGAACAAGAAAATGTTATGGGAGATGGAGTGAAAAATCTTATTGCTATACTTACATAAGCTATGAATCATTCTGGACTTCCAAATGATCAGAGAAGGGAACAATATTCTATTGAGTCCTTCATGAGGCAACGTCCACCTTCTTTTAGTGGGTCTTCCGATCCACTTGTTTCTGAACAATGGATTAGTACCACTGAAAAGATATTTTCAGTTCTTCAATGTTCTGAACATGATAAAGTCATCTTAGCAGTATATCGTTTGGAAGGTGAAGCTGATCAATGGTGGAATCTTATCAAAAATACGAGGCCAAGAGATGAAATTGAGTCCATGGAATGGGACGAGTTCATGAACTTGTTTTTCAGTAAGTACTTCCCTCGTATTCTTCGAACAAAGATGGAAAAGGAGTTTCTTGAGCTGAAGCAGAAGGATGATGAATATGTTGGTATATACGAAGTGAATTTTACGAGACTTGAAAGGTACGCATCTGGCATTATCATCCAACCAGAAAGTAAAGCTGATCGATTTTTCAGTGGCTTAAAACCAAGTCTAAGAAGGGAATTAGCTATAAGAGACTTCAGTAGCTATGAAGAAATTGTGCATTGTGCTATCAAGGTAGAAATGGAAGTTGGTGTTACATATCCATCTCATGGTTTTGACAAGAAACAAAAGATGGAGTTCAAGGAGAAATCTCAGAATAATGGTGAAAAGAAGATGAATGTTTCCTTATACACAAAGTTTGGAAAGAAGCATGGTGGAGATTGTCTTAAAGGGACTAGAAAATGTTTTAAGTGTGGAAAAGAAGGTCATCGAGCAGCTGAGTGTCGAAGTAATGGGAAAAGGGTTTCTAATGATGTGAATAAAGAAAAGACTGCAGATAACGCACCACCAACACTTCAATGTTTCAAGTGCAAAGAGATGGGACATTATGCCAATAAATGCCCAAATCCAAGGGTTAGTGATGATCAACATGAGCAACCACTTAAGGCAAAGGACAAAGGGATGTCACATGCGATCACTATTGGCGATGTTGAATATGACAACGATGTGGTGGAATGATTAAGTGTTTATGAAATGGGATTCCAAAATAATTTTGTACATAGTATTGTGGAATATTGGAATATTTATGTTTTGGTCTATTGTGGTTTTCAATAATTTTATGGTACCGGAAACCATGAAAAGTGATTGAGACATTTTTTGGTAAACAGATGATATGAGAATAATGAAGGGATAAGAAGATAATGAGATGTTTGATTGTATTCATGAGCTCATGATTGATATAAGGACTAAGTGATATCATGGTTTGAGTATATAGAATTTTGAGGATTTTGGTATGTGGAAGGTGTTAAATTTTAACTGCATTCATGTTTTCACTAAGGATCAATGGGTATTCAATAAAATACTTGATTAAAGCCTTTGAATGTTTGGAATGTGACCAACAAGACATATCTTATGATATATGGGGATCAATGATGGTATTAAATCTCTGGTAATCATTTTCATTATATTATGAGAGTGGACTGCAGTATTCTGGATAAGCCTAAAGATTAGAATGGATTATGTTGGACATAAGTTAGTATTGTTTAAGGATAGAAGATTTTCGATATTATTGATGGGATGTTATAGTAATGTAGTTTTAGAAAAAGGACAACCTGCAGGATGGGCGATAAGCCCATCGCGTCGGACAAGGATATGGGAATCGAACCCACAACCGAAGTGCGACTGGCCTTTATCGCCTACCACTAGCCTACAGGAAGTCCCTATTAGTAGAAACTAGTTTTATTATATTAATAAGTATGAAATATGAAGTATAAGTTCATTTTAGGAACCATATATCATTAATATCACTATAGATGGACTTATGTATTTTTTGATAACTTTTCTAACCTTTTGAGACAGATGGAATGACCCATCATTCTATCAAATGATCTGCTAACACATCACGAATGACAAATTCAACTTCATTTCTTTAAGAGATGAAGTAGAAATTGTCCAAAGAACGACAAACAGTGAGACTATACCAAAATCACGAAAGTATTTCTTCTAATTCCGATTTCATCATCTTTAGAGAAATGATCTTGAAAACCAAAAATGTTGTCCTAGTGATCTTATATCTGATTAATCAGATGGTACCTTGGATCGTCACAAATTTATGGATTTGTGATTGCTAGATTTTCTATAGCCATGTTCTCTACCACTCTCCATCAGAACATGATGGTTAGATTTCTCTTCCATATCCATATTTTCACCTATGTGGAAACCCAGTGATTAGTTTATTTGGGTAACCGTTACGTTTCATACTTTTGTTTTTAAAGAATGGTTTTGGTATTCCTTTTTACGATGTGGGTTTTGATTAAAGAAACTTTCGAATAGTAAACCATTTATAACCCCGATGAATTTCGAGGGCGAAATTCATTTTAAGGGGGGTAGAATGTAACACCCCGAGATTTTATGAAAAATATTCTTTTTAATTTCATTAATGTCTTCTGTTATACGCTACACCAAACGGAGCTTTCACAACACACATCTCTGACCTGGCTTGAATTACACGCAATCGCGACCTTCCACGATAGCGTGTGTTGTACGCAACACCAAGTTTCGCTAAACAACGATATGCTATTAAGATATTATTAAAACTAGCTGTTATGAATAGTAATAACCACTTTTTGAAATTTTTTAAATTTTATTTTTCAAAATGGACTTCATTTATGGATTCGGAGTATCGAATTTAGCCTAAGGTGAAATTTTGGTACATTTCGGATAACTTTCATATTCTGATGAATAGTGAAAATTACTAAATTTTAATTAAAAACAACTTTTTTAATCGAAATAATTAATAGTGATAAATTAGTAATTTGAGTTGTTTTAATGTATATTTCGAATATATTTTTACAATTTAATACAATGTTGGTTATTGGATGTAATTTCACATTTAAACCAGTTATAAACAAGTGTCAATCTTTTGATATTTATTATCTCTTAAAAACACGCTATTTGTTGTGACAGCGGAAATTAATTATAAAATTAATTAATGCAACTTATATGTTGGGAATTTTGTAAAATAGAAATCATTTTTGTATTCGGAATATCAATTATAGTTTAGGGTGAAATTTTGCCATTTTTCTGAAAAACTTCAATTTTTGATGAATAGTGAAACCACTATGTGGTAGGTTAAAAACTGAATTTTGCATAAAACTTAATTTTACCACTTCTATGAATGGAATTTCGAAAATCTGACAGACACGGTTGATATCAGTATGTAAAATGTGGTTCAATGAGATAAAAATAATTTTTTGGTGAATAGTAACTTTTTACTTTTTTTACCGCAGTTAATAGTAAATAGGGTAACTAAGGGTAAATATGATATTACTATTACCCTAACACATGTCCTAATTCTATTGGATAAGTGTAATTCGACCGAAAACAACCTTATGAATATAATATGACCATTTAGGTCCACTTGGATTAGATTATGACATTTAATATTATTTTATTTAATGAACAGTTAAAATAGTTAAAATCAAAGTTTAATAAGTAAATCATTTTTAATATGGGGATATACATAAGATAAATTCGACTATAAATATTCATTAGAAAGATAAAAATATTTCCTATATAATGGTATTTTATTTGTAATTTTAGACATTAAATAATTTAATTTATTTATGACACAATGATGATGCACTAATTATCTTATTAATGAAATATTGACATAATTGATGTTATAAACAACAAAATAAATGTAATTTGAGACTTTTTATTAATTCCACTAATTTTATAAGTTATTATGATATATTAGTGTTGATTTAATCAACTTGGTTCGAACATATAATTCTGTTATGACTTTCACAAAAATCATATATCAAATAGTGTCAAAATTGACACAAAATAGTTTTTAAATAAAATATTATATTATTAATTGTTATTTTATTCCTAAAAATTTACGGTTCGGAAAAATGACTTAGATAAAGATATATATATTAATAATAAACAATTTTGGGTTCGTTTGGCATGTTATAGTAAATGTATAAACCATATAGTGTAAGAAAACAAAAAGACACGGTAAAAGTTAAATTATTTAACTTAGAGTTAAATCTAATTGATAAGGTTAAAATAATAACCTAAACTTGTCTAAATCCTATTGGTTGATAGGATTTCGACCCATCCCCACTTTAGCTTCGAAATAAGACCCTTTGGAACCATTATAAACCGATTTTGACTTTAATATAAAATAATATTTTGAGATATTCCTAAGGTGCCCCTCTCCTCCCTTATAAAAGGACACCTCCTCCCCCTCCTCCTCACACCAATTTGAGCATTCAAGCTCGGCCAACCCCTGACAAAATCCCTTCTCCACTTCCCTATAATAATCCTAGAGGTCCTGGTATTCTTCAAAGACCAATCTTAGTTCCTTAAGTGGAGGATTCAAAGAGGCGTTTCAAAGAAGAGGTAATATCCATTACCGATTTATCAATTTCTTTCTTCTTCAACTTCTTCTTCTTTAGTGGTTTCATGACAAAGTAATAAAATCAGTATTACTTACATACTGATATGTAATTATAAATATGAAACAACCCTAATTCACCTTCTATCCATCCTACGGAAAAATGAAATCACCGCGCGTGCATACGTACGGAATACCATCTCCACGCCGTGGTGTAATCTATTTTCCACCACCACCTTAATAGGATGGGTATAATGGAGTAATGAGTAACTATATATGATTATTATAAAGTTATATTGATACTGAAATATTCTACATACACTTAAACACAATTCCACGACCATGGGAACGATATCATCGCTCGTGCGTACGTACGGACTACCGTCTCCACGACGCGATGAGATTCATTCTCAATGACTAACCATTCATGAATAATTATAAAGTATATATAATAAGTACTAATGAAATATATGACATAATAATGATACTGTATTTATGTAAATTTATATGTATGTCATCTACTTAATTCCATTCACTTCAATAAGGAAACGAAAACAGCGTTAATGCGTACGTACGGACTACCGTCTCCATGAACGGTGTACTTCATTCCATTTATTGATATATTTTATATATATATATATATTCTGAATATATATTATATATAAATCATGTTTTACATTATGGATATAAGTTATCATGATCCAAGTAATCATATTAATAATTACAAGTTAAAAACACGAATGACAAATGTGACGATTTTACCCAAAACGCTACTTTAACATGAATTTACAAAAGAACGGGTAATATAAAGTCATAAGTGGACCATATATGATATAATAAAAATGAATATGATTCTGGAATAAGTCAATAACATGATTTAAATCATTATACAGGAGGTTCGGACACTTACAAAGCAAGTCGGACCTAAGGTAAGGGAAATATCACAATCTCGTTTTTATCTGATATTGTTTATACTTTGGTATTTACTGGGGTGTATTTTATCATCCACATCCATGTTTCCTCAATATGTAATATTATTTCCATCCACCTAAAATTGTTTAAATCCAATTTTACCCTTCAGTGAGTTTTTAGTAAAAGATATGAAAGGAATCTTTTGTCGTTTTTCGTACGAGGTACTTTTTGACTTTTCCGACAAAAGTACGAAGAATGTTTTTCTTTCTTACACGGTATAAATGATTTTTAAAACATTATTTACAAGAAGCTTCCTTTAAAAGTTTTCAAGTTTATTTTTAATCAAATTCTTTTAGTTTAAAATTTTATGACATGTTAAGAAAGGAAAAGTGTTTTTGAAGTAGAAAGGATATTTTCCTCAAGAATGGAGTTCAAGTGTTTTATCAAAATTATTTTCCATCTAAGATAATAAAGGGTTCTGTTTCTATCACTATTATTACATTGATTTGATTATGTTGTGATGGAATTAATTTTATGAATTCCTTTATCGTATATGGATTGTTTTATGATGTCATGAAGTTTAAGATTCCCATTTTTATTACATGGGTTATGCAATGATGTATGGTTTATGATTTTGTGGCACACATAAGAATGGTATCAATATGAGATGGGTGGGACCTATATCTCCCTCCAATGAATTGGGTAAAGATTTTATATCTCATGAGATAGACAGGGCTGGAACGGTAGGTTATACCGGGTCAGTGAAACAGGACTGAAACGAGGGTGACTCGGTTCAGAAAGGGACTTTGTCCACTAAGATAGTCTTGGCAATGTGTCTTGACTAACAAGAAATGATTCTCTATGATTATGTGTGTATGCCACAAAGTTTCATGTTTTAAGTTATGATTATTGTGATTACATTTCACTGCCATGATTTATCCCATGTTATGAAATTATGATCTCTTTTGCAGGTTAAGATTTCCAAAAGTTATGTGCTTGTGTATACGATGAGATTTATATTTCTTTTGTTTATCCTTACTGAGCATTTGAGCTCACCCTTTTATGTTTTCTTTTCCCCAGGATATAAAGAAAAGTTTTAGGTAAAAAAAGGGAAGATCTTTATTGTAGATATTGGAGATCTTTCACCACGATTAGAAGATTACTGTTTCGGTGCGGATGTGCATCGGGTTACGCTGTTCCGCCAGGACGCATTCGCGGGTGCACCCGTCAACCCGAGGGGATGGGCGCGCGGCTTGTGGTCCCGCAGTCCCGCTTTCCAAGGGCGGGCGGCATTCGTCCCTTATTCAGGGGTGTCTGCTCCTTGATCGAAACCGGGATGATGGGATGTCGGCTCCTCCTTCCTTGGACGTCTCCTCGGAACTCGTCGCCTAATCCGGGTCTCCCTCATAGACTTAAGAATGTTCGTGAATCTCGTTCCCGGCGCCATATCTTCATGGACACCGGTTAATTACGCTGCTTCCGCCCGGACGCTCCAAGGAGTCTGGGCGGGGCAGCAACCTGCGGTGAGAAGGCCGGGTGGCTCTGGGTGCTGGGGGCGTGTCGTAGCACTGCGGCTCTGCACGTCTATCTTCCGTCCCTAATAGGGCTTCTCGAAGGTATGATGGCCTGAGGCATCCCGTACTAGGTGCGGGGAACTGTGTCACCTGAGGTTTTCCTCAACTTCCCATGTTTAACACGGGGTATGCCACGAGTTTAACGTCCAGCGGGGACGGCATCGGACCGATCAACACGAAAAGTGGATCGGATGACAGAACCCCTTGCGGGGAACCTCCGACGCTGGGGCCAGCACATGGGCGGCTTCCCAAATGATGTGGAGTGGAGTGAAGTGGCATGACCCCACCGGGATGTGGCGGCCCGGGTAAGGATCAGGATGGATGATGGAGTGAAGAGCTTGGACCCCGTAGAGGCTTCCTACGTACCGCGCGTTAGCACGGATCAAAGTCAACGTAGTTCGGGTATACAGTTTAACGTCATGCTGGACGTCGGCAAGCCGACTCACGAAGAGGTCTAGGCCGCCGGGCGGAGGATTGAACCGGACCACCTCGCACAGAGGGGGGTGGAACGGCCGGGTGGATCACAGTTTCACGTCATGCTGGACGATAAAAGGAGAAATGGGAAAAGGGGCTGTGGGGAGGCACAGTGGAGATACACACGGGCAGTCTCCCACAGGGGCGGATTCATAGGTGAATCGACGCAAGCGTGAACCCTGGAGGGGTCCACTGATGGACGAACCGACGTAAATACGACCGGGACGACCAGGTGGTGGGCTTGGACCTCAGGGAGGCTTCCTACGTACCCTGTATAGAAGACAGGGATCAAAGTCCACGTAGTTCATTCTGTCAGGACTTACGCACTTGAGGCAGCCCGGATGCGACAAAACTCAGTTGGAAGGGACTTGGACCGAAAGTAGGAGACACCTCGATCCCAGTCACACCCTCTACTGGCTTCGGCAGTGGGGAGGCGCAATGGAGATACACATGTGCAGCCTCCCACGAGAAACTAGGGGTTTGTAATACCCTGCCCCCGTAGGGAAAAGCCACTCCCATTAAATCGTCCCAAAAGCAGGACAATCCCGACATCCCTGCAGAGACGAGCGGGTGGGGGCCACGTCCAAACCGGGGGGAGACCCTGCGTGCAGAGCATGGGATCGGACGAAGCGGACGGTTTAGCGTCTTGCCAGACGAAGTACAGTTTAACGTCATGTGTTGAGGACGAAGCGGACGGTTTAACGTCTTGCCGGACGAAGTACAGTTTAACGTCGTGTGTTGAGGACGAAGCGGACGGTTTAACGTCTTGCCGGACGAAGTACAGTTTAACGTCATGTGTTGAGGACGAAGCAGACGGTTTAACGTCTTGCCGGACGAAGTACAGTTTAACGTCGTGTGTTGAGGACGAAGCGGACGGTTTAACGTCTTGCCGGACGAAGTACAGTTTAACGTCATGTGTTGAGGACGAAACACTTGGCAGTTTAACGTCTTGCAGCGCGGACGATGGGGACTAGGCAGTTTAACGTCGTGCAGCCTGGACGTATACAGTTTAACGTCGTGCAGGACGTGGTGCAGTTTAGCGTCATGCAGGACGAATGCTGAACAGTTTAACGTCTTGTAGCTCGGACGTAGTGCAGTTTAGCGTCATGCTGGACGAAAAAGCCGCCGGTAGGTCCGTGTCACTTCGCGCGAGCCTAGGGGGGGCCACACGGAAAGACGACGCACAACGCGGGCACCTGCGATGAAGACCATCGGGCGCCACGCAGGCGGGTACCCAAAGGGGGTCAAGGGAGGCGACCCTGGCGGATTGCGCGCAAAAGAGGAGCTTTGCGCGCAAAACCGCGGGTCGGCGCGCAAAATGGCGGGCTGGCGCGCAATTGGGCCAGCGCTTCGCGCGCGGATGATTGGGATTGCGCGCACCGGGCTTCGGGTAGCGCGCGGGGGCAACGGCTCATTCTCTAACGAATGGCCACTTTGAAGATGGGGGGGTGCGCGCAATCGGGTTGGATTGCGCGCACCCGGGGGCAATTGCGCGCAAGAGGCTTCTTTTGCGCGCAAAGGCCTTCGGGTTGAAATTGATTCAAAGGAAATGAGCCAAGGGGATTGCGCGCGAAGGCGGACCCCAAGGCTCTATTGCGCGAAAGAAAGGAGGTTACCTGAAGAGCGGCATTGCGCGCGGAAGGGGTTGAATTGCGCGCGCGGGAGACCGTTCGACTTCCAGCAACCTTTGAAGCGTTGGGGGTCGCCTAGTATTTATAGGCAACCCCGGGCGCGGAATCCAAGGCGCGAGTGCGGAATTCTCCTCGCGGGCGCGGAATCGGGCACGGCGCGCAAGGGAGTTGCGCGCATCCCGGGGTTTTTGCGCACGGATCATCATCTTTGCGCGCAGACCTCTGAAATTCCGCGCAAGGCCTCCGGGCCCTCCGAAACATTCTTCCGACTCCAAATATGACCTCGCTTTCCGCATCCGGAGCTTCGTTTCGGAACAACGGACTTTTCCGGCGTCTACAAAAGCCCCCCCTCGGAATCTGATCGGCGAGAGGTCGCAACGATCGGGTTCCGAGGGAGACGCCGGAATGCCGAAGTCCTGGGCGGCGCGGGACTTAGGCACGCAAAAAGGGGCGCCGGTCGCGAAATTCTCCGCTGCGGTCGCGCAAAGCGCTTTCCGCGCAGCTCGGACCCCGGCCTCGCCTATAAATAGGGGCACTGGGTCCCTCCGTGCTGTACATTGGCCTTCCGCGCGATAAGCATCTCTGCTCTCGTGCGCGAAATTGCCTTTTCCGGCGCGGAATTCGCCCGCTCGTCGCGCAAAACCGTCCGGATTTCGCTCTGTCTTTGCGCGAATACCCGGGGTTTTACGCGAACGACTTCCCGATTGCGCGCCGTCCGCTAGGATTGCGCGCCGACTCTCAAACTTTTCCACCAGCCTCGTCCGATTCCGCACACTTCATCCCTTAACCCGCACGACTCCCGAAACTTCTGAGATGGTCGCGCACAGAGGAAATGAGGGGGATGCCGCCACTCGCAGGGCTGAGATGGCGACGAACGAGGAGGTTTACGGAGCCAAGGAGATTGTTTCCAACAATCAATCCTTGTTCGACTTACTGACGCCGGCCCAGAAGACATATCCACTGTCGGACAACCTGCCGCTCTGGAACTTCGGCATCCTAGATGAGGTCCTGGTGCCAGGGTTCGAGATTGATGCGCCGCGGACCTGGGTGACCCGGGAGGACGAGCTTCTCTTCTATAACATCACCAACAATGGGCATCCTGCCAGGGAGACCAGACACTTGGATGTCTCTGTCCTGAACCCGAGGACGCGAACCATTGTTGGGGGTGAGCCTACTGCGGAGAATTCTCCAGCCCTCTACTCGAGCATATATCGCCAGAGCGTCACGGACGACACCAAGGGCTGGCTGAAGGACTGGGACTTGCGGTCTGGGGGCAACTTCACCAGCGAGTGGGCCTGGGCGTTCTGGGTACGCCACACTTGCGATCACTTCGCAGAGGAGCTGCGGTACATCGGCCTGTTCGAGGCGGTGTGGACGTCGCAGTTCCACTTCTACCAGCAGTCCGAGCTCGGGCCGGAGCTGTTCACCCGATGGTCTCCGGATACCAACACCTTCCATCTTCACCATGGGGAGGTCGGCATCGGTCTCTGGGACATCCACTGCATCGGAGGTATCCCGCTGGAGGGCTACCAATACGATGAGTTCCTGCCACCGAAGAACATCTGGGAGGACAGGTCACGGACTCCCATCCTGACCTGGCATCTGCTTGACCTGGCTACGCAGCGGCTCGGGATCAAAGACTTCCAGAAGGACATAGCCTACAAGGAATGGTTTGGCCAGTTCTTGGAGCATGACCCGGCGGTCAAGATGCCAGGCAGGGGGAAGCGGTGCCCGACCACAGCTCAGAGGAGCCGGAACGGGTCGTACTGGCGGGTCCTGGAGACGGGTGACTACCGCTCATGGGGGTACCGCGTCATCGAGGCCCGGGACCCAAATGTCTGGTACGCGGCGTTCCTGGCCGCCTTTCTGAGTGGGTGGCTCCTGCCAGTGCGGGACGCGAGAATGGGCGTTCGCCCGGCGACACTGGCGGTGGCGGGCGCTATGGCCGCCAACAAGAGATACAACCTCGGGGTCCCCGTGCTGGCGAGGTTGTATGCCATCCTGGGACGCATCTCACGAGGGGGGTCGCCACGAAGGATCTGTGGGCCCTTTCAGTTCTTCCTCGGCTGGGTGGCTGCTCACCTCGGTGGGTACACGTTTCCGAACGCCATCATTCCTCCGGGCAACGGCCTGCGACCCTCCCTGCTGAACATCGCGGGGGTCGCTCCGATGACCCTAAGTGAGGAGGGCGTGCAGATCCGGATTGGCAATCATGCCAACTTCAACTTCAGTCTGTTCCCCACTCCCGTCGGCCAGATGATCGACAATGGGCAGGGTCCGCTGGAGCAGCATGAATACTTCCTGAACATGCGGGGCGGGGTGCTCGTGGCTCGGATCGACGGGAAGGTGATCTGCGAGCCTTACGTGCCGACCCGGTTCGCCAGGCAGTTCGGGTGCCTTCAACGGATGCCGAAGAGGGTATTCGCTGCTGTCCGGGAGGAGACGAACCCTGGCGTCCTTCGCCAGATGTGGCTGATGTTTGCCGCTTTCGGCTCTGGCGACGTCATCACTCTCCCTCCTACCGAAGTCGACGCAGGCTTGGCAACCGAGTATGCCGAACACTGGGCCATCGCGTACCCTGAGGGGCTTTTGCGGAAGCTAGTTCGGCGGCTCGAGGTTACCCGTGTGGAGACCGGGCGTCAAGGAAGGAGGCGAGGCGCCGCCACACGGGGGAGAACGGAGGCGCGCCAAGCAGCGGAGCCGGCACGGGCAGGGACTTCGGCGGCGGGCACATCGCAGGCTTCCGCTACGACCTCGGCGCCCAGAGAGGGGGCACATGCGGCGGTCGAAGAGCGGCCCGGGAAGCAGGTGAGAAGTCTGCTCGAACCCTCCCACGATGCAGTCTTCCCGGCGCTGTGGTCGGCCTGGATGACCCTGCGGCAGTCACTGGGGACCGACGCCATCTGGAGAAAGATTCTCAGAGAAGGAATCCATCTGCCATAGGTTGGGCGCCTCCACATTGCCGATAGGGTGGACTTCAACCGGCAGTATGCGTATCTGACGGCCATGGACGAGTACGCGCGCCAACGTGGTCAGCGCGCGGAGCCATCCCTTCTGGTGAAGGTGATGCTCGGTCTCGAGCCCGCTCCGGAACAGATGCCGCCGGAAGAAGACGACAGTAGCAACGACTCCGAAGAAGAGGAGGAAATGGGGGAGGATGAAGGCTCTGAGGGAAGATCCCATCAGGGGAGCCCACGGGAGAGCGGCGAGGTGGCCGGCTCTGACAACGTTGATGTCACTGAGCTCCTCGAGGTCCGCTTCTATCCCTACTCAATCTGCTTCATCCACTCTCTTATGCAGCTTCTAACCCATTTCTCCATCTTTCTCAGGAGCGCACGGATGTTGGTCAGGCATCCTCAGCGGGAGTAGGAGGGGCGCCAGCAGGAAAAGGCGGGGGGCAGACACCCATCATCGAACTGACAAGCGTGGAAGGGTCCCCTGCTGCAACTGTTCCTGCGGCGACCGGGGTAGCGGAAGATGACGCTCCGAACTCCCGTAAGTCTCCTTACTTTACTGCTGGTGCTTGCCGTTGACGATCCGTGACTAACCATGGCATGCCCTGCGCAGTGATCTCAATACTGGAGGCTCATCGGGTTGCCGAACCCGGGCCATCTACGAGTGGACCAGTGGTGGACATGCCGCCTGCCCCGGAACAGACTTCCCAAACCGAGCCGGCCCCACCAACTGCTGATCAGGGGGCTGCGGACGCCGGCGGTGCTGACATCGGAGAGAGGTCGGGGGCTGACGAGGGTGTCAGCGCCGCTGGGGAGAGAGAAGAAGGTCGCCCGGATGTTGGGGAACCTATCCCTCGTGAGGACCTCCCAGGGGCGGACCCTGCAGCAGACCTGCTGGCTGCCTTCCCTGCCTACCGGCCCGCCGATCCCGAGGAGATGGACGACTCGGACGTGGAGGCGGTCGAGGAGAGCCGGATAACGCGCCGCAGGGGGTGGAAGTGCATCCATCGCTTCCTCAAGCGAGACCCGTCGGAGTGGCTGGGGCGCATGGGATCACTTCAAACCTGGTTGCGCTTCCTGTGTGTCGGGGGAGCTGATGCTCAACGCCTCCATCTAACGGTCCGTGATTTCATGGCTGAAAAAATGTGCGAGAGCTGCCGGCGTGCCGACGTCACACGAAGTCGGGACATGTCGGAGAGCACGCGGGCGCTCCTCGCGGCGGAGCAGGAAGTCCGGCGCCTCGAAGGGCAGGCGGCAGAGAAGGAGGCCTTCGTCGCAACGTGTACCGAGCTTGTGGAGCAACTAGCAGCCCAGCTGGTTGATGCCCAGGTACAGCTGACGGAGGCGGGCCAACAGATGGTCACAATTCAGGTCGAGCGGGAGCGTGCACAGGCCAGAATCGACGAACTGCGTGCTGCGACCGCCGACGAAGAGAGGGCACGCAGAGAGCGAGAAGCAGCTCTGGAGGCCACCAGCCAAAGGGTAGCGGCATTAGAAAGACTCATTCAGCACGCTAATCCCTAAGGGCTTTGTTTTGCCATTCCCAAAACATTTGCTTCCGCTACTTTGATCCATCTGTATGAATCAATATATTTATCTGCATCTTTTGGTTTAATATGCTCAACCACAATTCACTGTCTTGCGGGAGTGTTAACCAAGCATCAGGCATCCATAATTGGGCCTGGATTTCTGGAGAAAAGAGGGAGGTCATTCCTAGGAAAGGAGACCTCAGACCTAATCAATGTACCATTCCCCCAACCTGTTCCAACACACGAGCGGGAAAATGCTAGGGGCGTTGAGATTTTATCCGAACATAGGGAAATGAGAAAGGGTGAATCGCGTGTCCCGAATCCAGACATCCACAACAGTCGGCCTTCCAGGAAATGCCCAAGACGGTAGGCGGACAGTGGATCGACCATAACAACTGCAATAGACGGACCGAAAAAGGCCATCATTCATATTGCAGGAGGCGGACCACATGTCATCATGAATACCGCTTTGGGGTTCCTTCAGACACAAGGGTGGAAAATCCAGATCAACAGGGCATGCGAAGCGTGGGGCGAAGTGACGATTTATTCGGACAGAATCCAACGCTCTCAAAATTGCGCCACCGTGGGGAAAACGTATTAGGCGGATGCACTAATCTGGCCGTGAGTCACCTCAATTCTCAGACAGCACCTCTCTGACGAGGAAACCGTCGCTTCCCACCATTGCAGTGGGGCATCCCGAGCTGAATCGGGGAGAATATCACAACTGCACCACTCTACCCGAAGTCAGGCCAGACGGCCGGCGACGAGGAGGGGCGGGACTTAACGATCCCTGAGGCTGGACCCGAGTCGGAATGCCCGGGCGTTCCTACGTACTCCATCAGGCTGGAGATCAAGCCACACGTAGTTCTGAGAGTGCAGTTTAACGTCATGCAGGACGTAGAATCCCGTTTAGGGGAGATCTTAGTTTAAGGTCGTAGAGCTCGGACCATAAGGGTTAGATCTTAGTTTAAGTTCTTAGAGCTCGGACCATAAGGATAGATCTTAGTTTAAGGTCTTAGAGCTCGGACCATAAAGACCTCAAAGTACGCCGCATCTGGTCATATCCCCTGGATATGCGAAGATGCACTGAGGGATAGTGTCGAGAGTGCCGAGGTTTCGCCGGGTCAGAATGGGAGGTGGGAAATGTGAATCATGCGGCCATTCACTCGAGGACCGGGAGCACCGGCGTGACGATATGAGAGTACTGCCGACCGTGGCGGAAAAGCAGCATCAACATCGCACTAACCGTTGGTGGAATGAGGCAGCAAACGAGCATCGACCGCTCAATCGCAGGATTCATATCGATTTGCTGCCCGAGGCCATTGGGGGTACCGGCCCGAGTCGGTGGGAGAGCACTAAGGCATTGTGTCCGAACCGTTCACGGGGGCTCCACCCAGGGCGTAGACGATGGGTCCGAATGAAAGGGAGCACGAAGCCTGAAAAGCGGAGGAAACCTGACCAAGCGGATCCTGACCCTCCTGGCAATAAACCAGAGTACTCTTGACACCGGTGGACCACTGCAAGGGGTCGGGGAACGCGCCTTGAGGGTGACCTGAAGGCGGCGGATTCCCCAGAGAAGGGGGAATCTCTAAGAGGTGGGGGGCTGGACCCGAAGTTTCAAACATCCGGGCGTTCCTACGTATCCCATAAGGATGGGAATCAAGCCGCACGTAGTTCTTGAAGCGCGGCGCAACACAATCGGGCACCAGCGCGGGGAAGAGTGCGGGTCTGACCCTCGCACACAAAAGGAGCGGCATTTGATATTTCTTGTTTGTCCTTAGAGATGAATGGTTTTTCGTGCGGCGACATGCCTGTGATTGAGAAATCTCTGGCGTCGCCACAATGATCAAGCCATGGAAGGCATTGATGAATGGCGTGGTTATTAACCAGCGCCCAACATGAGTGCCCCCTGAGGGGAACATCACGATGCAGTGCCGTTTTCTCGTCGGGCGGCCAAGACGATCACAGTTTACGGTCGTGTGGTAGGACCAGACAACACAGTTTAAGGTCGTGTGGTTCGGACCATGGAGGAATCCGCTTATCGCGGTACGGCGGAGGTGGGAGCATACCCAGCCCTGCGGTCACGCACGATTCCAGGAGAAGAGTCTTGGGATAGGGGCCTGCGTATGTCCATCACCCGAGGGGCAGAGATGCTAGCCTCCAGATATACTGGGCTCAGAACGCGATTGTTCGAGCAACTCCTCCCTCCTTATGGGGACGAGGGTCCAGCTACGCATGGCCCTTGGGGAGAACATCCGCATATATCCTTGGTGCTCAGATCATGGGAGCCTCGAACGACATCATTACCTTGGTTGGTCTGCCTAACGTGTAAAGGTGTACTGAAGGTCAGTATGAAAAGAGTGTCCAGATTCCACTACAACGCATAAAGGCGGAGTGTGATGAGGACTGCGCAACCAATGTTCAGAGCCTGAAAGAGCCGACATGGCGATCAAGGATGTTGCTGACGCATTCGCAACACAACATCCGATCGCGTCAGCCTAAGACGGGGCAAGCAAACGAGCATCAACCGCTCAATCGCAGGATTCATATCGATTTGCGGCCCAAGACCCGCCGGTAAATCGACCCGGAGCGGTGGGAGAGCACTGAGGCATCGTACCCAAACCGCTAACGAGGATCCCTTTGAGTGAAGGCTCGAATAAGAGGAAGCGCGAGGCCTGACAAGCAACACAGGACTTGTCGGGATTGAATCTGACACTACGAGTCATAGACCGAAGTACCCAAAACATGTTAAAGGATCTCCGGAAAGGGTCGGAGGACTCACCCTGAGAGCAACCAAAAGAGGGCAGATTCCCGTGATCAACCAAGGGACGGGGCTGGACCTGAAACACAAGCGTTTAGGCGGTCCTACGTATCCCATAAGGATGGGAATCAAGCCGCACGTAGTTCTTGAGAGGCAGTTTAACGTCATGCAGGACGATGAGGGGTGTGAAGTAGTCCCACACACGGGGGGAGGCGTACGGCGTGGCCAGTAGACCAACGCGAATGAGGACATAATCCCCCGCTCACGCGATATGCCTCGCACAAAAAGGAGGGGAACTGGGGCCAGAGGCCCAACGCGGGATAGAGATTCCCGGGAAATGGGGCTGGGCCTGAAACATGAATGTCCAGGCGGTCCTACGTATCCCATAAGGATGGGAATCAAGCCATACGTAGTTCTTGAAGTGCAGTTTAACGTCATGCAGGACGATGAGGGGAAAAGAAGGGGGGAGCAGAAGGCATCCCCAAACGTGGGGGGCGTACAGCGTGGCGAGAAAACCGACGTGAATGAGGGAATAATCCCCCACGCTCACACCATACGCCACATACCCAGAGGCAACTGGACCAAGGGCCCGGGATGGGATGGAAATTCCCAAAGGATGGGGCTGGGCCTGAAACATGAATGTTCAGGCGGTCCTACGTATCCCATAAGGATGGGAATCAAGCCGCACGTAGTTCTTGAGAGGCAGTTTTACGTCATGCAGGACGAATGCTGAACAGTTTAACGTCTTGTAGCTCGGACGTAGTGCAGTTTAGCGTCATGCAGGACGAATGCTGAACAGTTTAACGTCTTGTAGCTCGGACGTAGTGCAGTTTAGCGTCATGCAGGACGAAGCACTTGGCAGTTTAACGTCTTGCAGCGCGGACGAATGCTGAACAGTTTAACGTCTTGTAGCCTGGACGAATGCAGTTTAACGTCGTGCAGGACGTGGTGCAGTTTAACGTCATGCAGGACGAAGTGCAGTTTAGCGTCATGCGGGACGAAGTGCAGTTTAGCGTCATGTGGGACGAAGTGCAGTTTAGCGTCATGCGGGACGAATGAACACTCAGGCAAAGTATTGCTTGAGGAACCTAGCGTTGGTGGGAGGAGTGACACGCTCACCATCCATAGTCGCTAGGGAGTACGCGCCATTGGGATAGACCTTGTGGACAACAAAGGGTCCCTCCCACTTGGGCTCCAACTTGGGTGGCTTCCTGCCGGGGATCATCGGCGCTCTTAGGGCTAGCACTAGATCACCCTGCAGGAAGGAGTGGAGGCGAACCTTCTTATTGAAAGCTCGAGCCATTCTGCTTTGATGCCTCTCCAAGTTGTGCAAAGCGCGAAGTCTATTCTCATCCAGTGCTTCCAACTCGACTAGACGGGCTTCAGCAACTCTGTCCGGTGCTTGCTGGTCGTAGACCGCAGTGCGCAAGGACGGTAACTGGATCTCGATGGGCAGGACGGCCTCAGCTCCATACACCAGGGAATAAGGGGTCATCTGGGTGGAATTGCGAGTCGTCGTCCGATAAGCCCAGAGGGCGTTGGGGAGCTTGTCCGGCCAACTCTTCTTGTTCTGACCAACCATCTTTTGCAGAATGTTAGAGAGGGTTTTGTTAAACGCCTCGATCTGTCCATTCGCCTGCGCATGATAGCGAGATGTATGGTTCGAGCGAATGTTATACTTTGCGTACAACTTTTCAACTCGGCTGCTCGGAAATTGGTTCCGTTATCCGTGAGGATAGCGTGAGGCACTCCAAATCGATGGACGATGTTGGAGGTCACGAAGTCAGCAATCGAACAGGATTTGACCTCTCTGAGCGGAATCGCCTCTGCCCATTTGGAGAAGAAGTCCGTAGCGGTCAGAATGAACCGGCACTGGCGAGCTGTCGCCGGTGGGTAAGGTCCCACAACGTCCAGTCCCCAGACTGCAAAGGTCCAGGAATACCTTGTGGTATGGAGAGGCTCCGGCGGCCGATGCACAAAGTTCGCATGAACCTGGCACGCATGGCACCTCCTGGCATACTCGATGCAGTCATGGATCATAGAGGGCCAGAAGTATCCCAACCTTCGAATCTGGTGGGACAGCTTCGGCCCAGTCTGGTGGGCGCCGCATGAACCAGCATGAACCTCTTGCATGACTCGTGGGATCTCAACTCCCTGAAGGCAACGGAGGAGAACACCATCAAATCCGCGTTTGTAGAGGATCTGCTCCAGGCCGGGACTGCTCTGGAGGACAAACTGCGATGCGCGGCGTCGAACTCGCTCGCGCTCGGCCCGATCCGATGGAAGAATGCCATGTTGGAGGTACTCAACCAAAGGCGTCCTCCAATCAGGGGCTGATCCGACTGTCATATCTGGGGTACTCGGGGCTCCGGGCATAGGAGCAACCGTGGTGAGGTTACTTACCAACGGGCCGCGATCTTCTTCCGGGATAACGGGAGCGATGAGCCTGCGGCGCGTCACGCGGACGATCAGGTTGTCCTGTTCAGGCTCTGCAAGTGACGCAGCGAGGATGGCCAAAGCATCTGCTCGACCGTTCTGCGACCAGGGAACATGGACAATTTCCGGTCGAGAAGGGAACCGGGCCATCAGAAGGAGGGTGCACTCCAACAATGGCACAAGTTCCGGCTTCCTGACAACGTAGTCGCCATTGATCTGCTTAACGACCAGCTCGGAGTCCCCTTTCACGCACAGACGGGGCACGTCGATCTCGAGAGCCAACTCGAGGCCGGTGATGAGGGCATGGTATTCCGCCTCATTGTTGGTACAGCCCTCTGACAACAGGAAAGAGTATGGCAGCACGGCTCGCTCCGGGGTAATGAAGACGATGCCCAAGCCCACTCTGTTGAGCTTAGGATTATCGAGTCTTTTACCGGTGGGGCTCCGGGATGCACCGTCAAAGTGCATCTGCCAGCATGAATCGGCTCGATCAACCGAGAGAATGGTCTCATCAGGAAAGCCTAGATCCAGCGGCTGATCCGCGGAGGTTGGGTGAGCAGCCAGAAAGTCTGCCAATGCTTGCCCTTTGATGGCCTTCTGAGACACATACCTGATGTCGAACTGCTGGAGAATCACAGCCCACCGCGCTAGACGGCCAGTCAACATAGGTCGGCTCAGGATATATTTCAACGGGTCTACCCGAGAAACCAACTGTACCTCATGGTGCTGCAAGTAGTGCCGTAATTTCTGTACGGCAAATACGAGCGCCAGGCAGCTCTTCTCGATGGGGGAATACCTAACTTCCGCATCGAGGAGCATGCGACTGAGGTAATAGAGGCTATTCTCCGTTCCCTCGTTGTTCTTCTGGGCGAGAAGGGCACCCAGGGACCGTTCCAGGGCGGTCACATAGAGGACCAGCGGCTTCCCGGATACAGGCGGCATCAGAACCGGAGGTTGAAGCAGGTACTGCTTGATCTCCTCGAAAGCGGTCTGACACTCTTTATCCCATACATAGGTGGCACCTTTCTTCATGAGCCGAGAAAAGGGCTTACACTTGCCGGCCAGATTCGCGATGAATCGGCGTATATAGGCTAAGTGGCCTTGGAACCCTTGCAGTTCCCGGACGGTACCTGGGGGAGGCATCTGGCTAATCGCCCTGATTTTCTCTGGGTCGATCTCAATACCCCGGTATCTTACCACAAATCCAAGGAACTTTCCGGAGGTGACCCCAAAGGCACACTTCAACGGGTTCATCTTCAGGCATCGAGACCGGAGGAAGCTGAACACTTTCTCAAGATCTTTGAGATGGTCCTGACGCTGGCGCGATTTGACAACCAAGTCGTCGACGTAGCATTCCACCAGTGTGCCGAGGATTGGCTTGAATATGCGGTGCATCGCCCGTTGATAGGTGGCACCTGCATTCTTCAGGCCGAAGGGCATGACCCGGTAGCAAAAGGTACCTTGGGGGGCCCTGAAGGCAGTGAACTCCTCATCCTCAGGGGCCATCCGAATTTGGTTGTATCCGGAGTATCCATCCATGAAGGAGAGGGCTTGGAACCCTGCCGTGGCATCAATCAACAGCTCTGTCACTGGAAGGGGAAAATCATCCTTCGGACAGTGGCGGTTGAGATCGCGGAAGTCGATGCAGACTCTGATCTGCCCGTTATTCTTCCTGACCGGCACAATATTGGCCAGCCATTTGGGGTACTGAACTTCCCTCACGAAGTTGGCTTTGATAAGCTTTTCAACTTCGGCCTCAACCATGTCACCGTGGGATGGGTGCATCTTCCTGGGAGGCTGCTTGAACCCGCGATGGTTCGCCGGGAGACCAAGGCAGTGGACGGCTACCTGAGGATCCAGCCCCGGCATCTCGTCATAGCCCCAAGCGAATACATCACGGTGCTGCCTGAGAAAGTCCACGTACTGCTGCCGCTCCTCAGAGGGCATGGCGGCACTAACCAATGTGGGTCTTGGATCGGCCTCGGTTCTAAGGTTCACCTGTATTAACTCATCGACCGTGGCGGGGACGCCCTCCTCAAAGGCTGGGGGTGCATCTTCCACGTCCTCTCCGCTCGGGGAGGGATCGTCCACGGGAGAGACTGCGTTGGCAACTGCATTGGGGCTACCAGATCCTGCTGGGCCACTGGTGCTGGCGCGGGCGGTCGCGGCCATCTCATCAGGAGACTCGCGGACCGTCAAGACCATGGCGACGTCCAACCGTTGAATCGGGAGGACGTAAGCGTCATCCAGACTTGCCCAGGGATCACTTGCAACAGCGACAGGCTCAACCTCACCTGCCAGGATCTGCTTATCCTTTCTCTTGTAATAGTCCGCGTCCAGATAGCGGGCTTCACACGAGGCAAAAGGAGAGGCATCTCCTTGAAGCACGCCCACTCGACCATTAAGGGAGTATTTGAGGCATTGGTGGTATGACGAGGGAACCGCCGCGTGAAGATGGAGCCATGGCCTGCCCATCAATGCGTTGTACGCGGTGTCCTGAGAGACTACCATGAATTCGGTGTTGGCAACCAAGTCACCGAACTGGGTCTTCAAACGTATCTTGCCGACCGGGGTTTGCTCGGTGCGATTGTACCCCTGGATCCTGAGGTCGGAGGGAATCAAGTCATCCTCAGACAACCCCAATCTCCGGAGCGTCCGAGTTGGAATCAGGTTAATCCCGGACCCCGTGTCGACAAGACAGCGCCGGACTTCAAGGCCATTGAACTGGCCAGTGACATACAGCGGACGAATGTGTCCCTGTATAGGAGGGTCTTCATCCTTACCAGAGAACGAGATAACTGCCTGACATTCGGCGTCCTCGATCGTTTCGGCGTGAAAGGCCTCTGCAGCCGCAACCTCTGTCTCAAACTGGAGGGGGCTTTTCAGGGCTTCAGCGAGTGCCTCGCGCATCTCAGATGACATGCGCAGAGCCTCAAGGATGGAGAGCCTTGCTGGGATGTCGGCCAAGTGCTTCAGGACATCATACTTTTTGGCCAAGCGCGAGCCCCTGGTTGCAGGAGGTTGCTCTGCGGTTGGTGGCATGACGGGCCTTGCCGGTTGGATCGGCGGCCGACTGGTACTTGGCGCATCTCGCTGTTCACTGGTCGCAGTCCGGGAAATGGTCACCGTACTGGAGTCAGGAGGCCGGGATGGACTTGTGGCAGGGCGGAGCTGGTCGCGACGCGGCTGAGGCGGTTCTGCCTGGTCCCACACCACAAACAGTGGCGGAGGCGAATCCATCATCCCCGGATGGGGGGGCTGCGCGCGCTGAGCTCGGTTTTGAGCCTGCTGCCTAGTCTCGGTGGCGTGCACGGCCTGGCTGGAGGTACCAACGGCTGTGCCCCGGCGACTCCTGTTGCTGCGGTTCTTCCGACGGTAGCGACGACCGGGGACACTAGGGAGGTCCACCTGGTGTTCTTCAACGTCGGGAACCGAAAAGGGATTTACCAGCTCGACGGTATTAACCGAAGCGTACCCAATACCGTCATCGGACGAATCATCCATCACCGGGCGGATCCGAGGAGGGACCCCCATCTCCGGGGGCATGAAATCGCCGAGAGTGCGGGATAGTGGCGGAACCGGCGGGGCGCGCTCTTCCTTCTTGCGCTGCCGCCGTTTGCTCCTCTTGGAAGAGGCAGGCTGGGACGACGATGCCGAAACAGCACCCGCGGATTCTGGGGGCTCAGGCTGATTCAAGCGCGCACGGATGATTCCATGGGCGCGAACGGTCGTCTTGCGGGCCATCCAGTTATTATACTTCTGGGATCCGCGGTTGGAGACCAGCTGCCATTCGTCCTCGTTGCCACTATCGTCATCTGATCCCACGAACACGCCCGCCACTTGTGCTGGAGCTGGGCCCAACCTGATTACATTGTTGTTAATCTGGTCTTGGAGCCAATCCTTAAACACATAGCACCGCTGGATGGTGTGCCCCAGGGCCCGATGGTAGGGGCAGTAGCGGGGGTTATTCGTAAGATGTGCCTCCTCTGGCTTCCAACACTCAGGCAGTCGCACAATCCTCTGCTCCAGGGCGCTCCGGAAATAACCAGGGACCTGATCCTCATGGAATGAGTAAGTCAGGTGTCGCGGGCCCCTGGTAGCGTGGTCTTGACGAGGGGCTGGAGGGGCCTGCCGAGGAGGTGGACCCTGATTATCTCGCCTGGGTTGCGGCGGTACATTACGCGGAGGGGCCGGCCGGTTCTGAGGCTGCCACTGCTGGGCCGGGAACTGAGCCCGTGGAGGCGGATTCCTGTGAGGCTGTGGAGCTGGCCTCGCCGGCAGCAGCTCCAACGGCCTGGGGGCCTCTATCTGGGCAACAGCAGCGGGCTCATCCCTGCTGACTCTCCTTGCAGGAATCATAGGAGGCAGCGGGTGTGCCTGGCTGGCCTGTTGCAGGGCTTCCTCAAGACGTTGAGCTTTGTCTGAGAAGTCCCTGAACCCTCCGGGGTAATTTTGAGTGATCAGGGAAGGGACCAGCTCGGTCTTGACGTTCCCGACGCACATTGTCAGCAACTTCTCCTGAGTCAATGGCATGTCAAGGGAATACGTGAGACCCTTCCATCGGGCGACGAAGTCCGTGACTCGCTCATCAGGCCTCTGCTTGCACTTGAAGAGGTCTGAGATACTTGTCTTCCGGGTCGTGGAACTGAACTGGTAGAGGAACTGTCTACGGAGGTCCTCCCAGCTGGTTACCGACCCGACGGGGAGCTGGCTGTACCAGACAAATGCTGGCCCTTCCAGTGTCTGAACAAACCAGCGAAGCTTAGCGGCCTGTTGCTGCGCCGGAGTCCCCAACATAGGCCCGCACCTCGAGTTGAAGTGGGCTAAATGCTGTGGCGGATCTCCAGTCCCGTTGAAGGGGGAAAAAGTGGGATTCCCGAATCCCGGAGGCGCCGGCATGTCATCCACCCATGCTGGGTAGGGCTTGTCGTCCGGTGGGATCGCCACCTGCCGAGTCTCCAAGGCTTCCAAGCGGGCAATGAGTGCCGCCATCGGATCGTCCGGACATGGGTTCCAGTCCTGGCGAGGATCTCTAACCACGAGCGCATTGCATGGCCCTTCAATCGGGTCGTCGATCGGGTCGTCGAACTCGGCAGCTCGTGGGATGGCGGGCGGAGCGGCCCTTGGGGCAGCGGGAGGAATCCGAGAGGGATCTCTCAGGTAGTCACGCCGCTCGGGAGGGTGTGGCGAAACATACCGCGCCCTCTTGCCATAGGCAATGGCCTCTCTCCTGTCGGCGAACACGGTGTAATCACGGTTGCCCGGGAGAGTCTCATCGAGGAGCGGTTGTTCCGGTCCCTGCGGTCCTGGCCTAGGATCACCGTAGTCAGGCCGCCATTCTGCAGCGCGCTCGGCGAGGAGCTGGTCAACCAGCTTCTTCTGTTCGGCGAGCTGCTGACGTAGCGTAGCCTTCTCGGGATCCTCCTCTGCCCTCTTCATGGAGGCAGATGGGTCGGCGGGCCTTATAGCCTCGCTGTGCTCTATTCCTTTGCTGACGTTTCGGCTCAACGTCAGTGCTTCAGTGGGTGCGGGGAGCCCCAGGAGGTTTCTCTGATGACGAGTAACTCTCACTGATGGATCTGACGACGGCTTGTCTTCGGGTGGGAAGCCCCCGTCGAGAAGTTCCAAGTCGTTCCCCTCTCCCGACAGGTCAGCCATATTGACCGTTCCTGTCCCTTGGGATATACCCTCAGGGCCACCCAGCGAATCGGGCTGTCGGCGGATCACACTGAAGCGTAGGGCAGCGTACTGCCCCCATCCACGGATATACACGTGGGGAGTGGCTTCCTCGATAACTTTGCGGAGTACTTGAAAACACTCAACGCATCGTTGTTGGAGGGCCTCGTGGTGCTCAAATGACCCGGGGTGCCGAACCGCGGGGAGCATGGCCAGGTCAATTTGACGGCACTGCTCACCAATATCCTCCAGGTGCGCTTGACTCCCGGGGTATGGCATTTGTAGGCGGTGAAGACAGGAGCGAGTCTCCCGGAGAGTTCGGCGGAAGCATTCGAACTCATCCGGGGTGAGCGATTCGGGTGCATCAAAGCCCGGTCCTGCGACTGGCCAAAACTTCTCAGGGAAGTGGCCCTCTGCAAGGACGGTCCAGAAGCTCCACGACTCAAACTCGGGACCCAGATCTCCTTGGTCCTCTTCCATGGCTGGGAACGGACGGGGAACTGGTAGTGGTGCCGAGGCGGGCCGCCGGGCCGACGGGCTGGCCGGCGGTGAATACGGCGAACAGGCCGATTGGCCTCCATATCCCGGGCCGCCCTCTGAGGGTGGCGGTGCCCTGGCTACCACATCACGATAGGACGGGCCGGCGAGCGAACATACTGCCGTAGAATCGGTGCTCGCCGAGGGTGCACTAGATCGTTGTTCGACCGTCGGTCCCCAGAAAAAGTCTCCGGCTTCTCCGATCGAGACAGAAGGCACTTCCGGAGGGGCCGGTACCAACCGCAAGCTTGATTCTTAGGGGTCTACCAGGCCCTCGTTACTCCGGATATACCTTCGGAGAGAAGCGGGGATCACATCGATCTCGCTCTCGGGGAGCACGAGGCTGACGTGCCGCATTCCTACCCCTGCCCTTGACTGGCGGGATTGGGGAAGGGGCTCTGTCGCCGAATCGTACTCCACCTCTGAGTCAGAGAAGCAAACCGGTCGGATCTCTGTCCGGAATTCCGTAACATTCTTCCCTCGGCGTCGACGCCTTGCCTTCCTACCCCTGGGTGGTTCTTCGGGGCAGGGCTGATCTCTGTCCTGGCGTCCTCCGGCCGCACTGGTGCTGGGGCCAAGAGGACTGGGAAACAAGGTGCGAGGGGCACCGGGACAGATATCAAAGGGGACGCGGGGAGAGATGATTCCAGGCAGGACTCCGGGCCGGGATCGGAAGGTGGCATGACCCATGCCTCCTGGATCGGCCACACAGAGTAGATCCTGCCGGTGAATAGCGCTACCGCGAGGTGGTCCGCGGTGGCTACTGCCAGTGCCAGCAACCAGGAGAGTTGACCCAACCTGCCTTTGGGGCGGTCGGGGCCTCGATCCAGGTCGGGCATAGGAGTTCCCCTGCTCAGGATGCGCAGAGGCCTGGCGACTGGAGCCAGCAGTGGCTTGGGCCAATGCGGCCGCTGTTGCTAGAGCCCCAAGGTGGGCATCCTCTTCCGCTCGTGCCCGACGTTGGCGTCGAGACAGACGAGTCGGGATGAGCGGCGCGGGCAGGTGGAGAGCCCGCTCTTCGACTGGAGAGGCCTGGCGGCGGTGTCGCCGTGGCCTGGCGGGAGTCCTTACCGTAGATGCCTGGAGCGAATCCCGGATAGGATGATCCTGGGCCTCTTCCACCTCATCCGCGTAGGGAAGGGAACTGTCAGAGCGCTCCGGGGATAAGCTCCCGAAGCGGTTGGACGTTGAGGTAGGCAGCGGTGCCTCCCTGCGCGGCCCTCGGGGGCGGCGGTGGTGGCGAGGCGCAGCCTCCTCAAGGTCTAGGCGAGCCATTTCCCTAGTGGGGATGACTCCCTCTTCCTCGTATCTCCGCACCAGGGTGTTGATCACCCTTCTCTGGATGACCTCCGAGGGGGAGAGAGGGCGTGGTCGTCCCGCAATTGCGGCTGCTGGGACGGCTGTGGAACGGGCGGGACCGCGCGGAGTAGCCGCGTCGGTGTTTCCCCTGTCCCTGCGCCAGTGGGCGGGTGGCGATCGGGCACTGGATCGGGCGACCTGATTTCTGAAAGCAGGGAGAATGACCCATTAACACTGACAGGAAAAAGGAATCGACAACCAACCATTAGTGCCACGACGCCTTCCGTGGGGGGAACCCAGGCCCTCGACGTTGCGAGACGGAGTGCCCGATTTCACTTCCCCAGCCCCTGGCGGGTAAGACTGAATGCTTGGCCGGGCAACACGCCGGTCTTCCAACACCTCTGAAAGCCATCGGTCTTCGTATCGAGGAGAAGAGATTCACGTCGGGTTCACCATTTTTCTGTTTCGGTGCGGATGTGCGTCGGGTTACGCTGTTCCACCAGGACGCGTTCGCGCGTGCACCCGTCAACCCAAGGGGATGGGCGCGCGGCTTGTGGTCCCGCAGTCCCGCTTTCCAAGGGCGGGCGGCATTCGTCCCTTATTCAGGGGCGTCTGCTCCTTGATCGAAACCGGGATGATGGGATGTCGGCTCCTCCTTCCTTGGACGTCTCCTCGGAACTCGTCGCCTAATCCGGGTCTCCCTCATAGACTTAAGAATGTTCGTGAATCTCGTTCCCGGAGCCATATCTTCATGGACACCGGTTAATTACGCTGCTTCCGCCCGGACTCTCCAAGGAGTCTGGGCGGGGCAGCAACCTGCGGTGAGAAGGCCGGGTGGCTCTGGGTGCTGGGGGCGTGTTGTAGCACTGCGGCTCTGCACGTCTGTCTTCCGTCCCTAATAGGGCTTCTCGAAGGCATGATGGCCTGAGGCATCCCGTACTAGGTGCGGGGAACTGTGTCACCTGAGGTTTTCCTCAGCTTCCCATGTTTAACACGGGGTATGCCGTGAGTTTAACGTCCAGCGGGGACGGCATCGGACCGATCAACACGAAAAGTGGATCGGATGACAGAACCCCTTGCGGGGAACCTCCGACGCTGGGGCCAGCACATGGGCGGCTTCCCAAATGATGTGGAGTGGAGTGAAGTGGCATGACCCCACCGGGATGTGGCGGCCCGGGTAAGGATCAGGATGGATGATGGAGTGAAGAGCTTGGACCCCGTAGAGGCTTCCTACGTACCGCGCGTTAGCACGGATCAAAGTCAACGTAGTTCGGGTATACAGTTTAACGTCATGATGGACGTCGGCAAGCCGACTCACGAAGAGGTCTAGGCCGCCGGGCGGAAGATTGAACCGGACCACCTCGCACAGAGGGGGGTGGAACGGCCGGGTGGATCACAGTTTCACGTCATGCTGGACGATAAAAGGAGAAATGGGAAAAGGGGCTGTGGGGAGGCACAGTGGAGATACACACGGGCAGTCTCCCACAGGGGCGGATTCATAGGTGAATCGACGCAAGCGTGAACCCTGGAGGGGTCCACTGATGGACGAACCGACGTAAATACGACCGGGACGACCAGGTGGCGGGCTTGGACCTCAGGGAGGCTTCCTACGTACCCTGTATAGAAGACAGGGATCAAAGTCCACGTAGTTCATTCTGTCAGGACTTACGCACTTGAGGCAGCCCGGATGCGACAAAACTCAGTTGGATGGGACTTGGACCGAAAGTATGAGACACCTCGATCCCAGTCACACCCTCTACTGGCTTCGGCAGTGGGGAGGCGCAATGGAGATACACATGTGCAGCCTCCCACGAGAAACTAGGGGTTTGTAATACCCTGCCCCCGTAGGGAAAAGCCACTCCCATTAAATCGTCCCAAAAGCAGGACAATCCCGACATCCCTGCAGAGACGAGCGGGTGGGGGCCACGTCCAAACCGGGGGGAGACCCTGCGTGCAGAGCACGGGATCGGACGAAGCGGACGGTTTAGCGTCTTGCCAGACGAAGTACAGTTTAACGTCATGTGTTGAGGACGAAGCGGACGGTTTAACGTCTTGCCGGACGAAGTACAGTTTAACGTCGTGTGTTGAGGACGAAGCGGACGGTTTAACGTCTTGCCGGACGAAGTACAGTTTAACGTCATGTGTTGAGGACGAAGCAGACGGTTTAACGTCTTGCCGGAAGAAGTACAGTTTAACGTCGTGTGTTGAGGACGAAGCGGACGGTTTAACGTCTTGTCGGACGAAGTACAGTTTAACGTCATGTGTTGAGGACGAAACACTTGGCAGTTTAACGTCTTGCAGCGCGGACGATGGGGGCTAGGCAGTTTAACGTCGTGCAGCCTGGACGTATACAGTTTAACGTCGTGCAGGACGTGGTGCAGTTTAGCGTCATGCAGGACGAATGCTGAACAGTTTAACGTCTTGTAGCTCGGACGTAGTGCAGTTTAGCGTCATGCTGGACGAAAAAGCCGCCGGTAGGTCCGTGTCACTTCGCGCGAGCCTAGGGGGGGCCGCACGGAAAGACGACGCACAACGCGGGAACCTGCGATGAAGACCATCGGGCGCCACGCAGGCGGGTACCCAAAGGGGGTCAAGGGAGGTGACCCTGGCGGATTGCGCGCAAAAGAGGAGCTTTGCGCGCAAAACCGCGGGTCGGCGCGCAAAATGGCGGGCTGGCGCGCAATTGGGCCAGCGCTTCGCGCGCGGATGATTTGGATTGCGCGCACCGGGCTTCGGGTAGCGCGCGGGGGCAACGGCTCATTCTCTAACGAATGGCCACTTTGAAGATGGGGGGGTGCGCGCAATCGGGTTGGATTGCGCGCACCCGGGGGCAATTGCGCGCAAGAGGCTTCTTTTGCGCGCAAAGGCCTTCGGGTTGAAATTGATTCAAAGGAAATGAGCCAAGGGGATTGCGCGCGAAGGCGGACCCCAAGGCTCTATTGCGCGAAAGAAAGGAGGTTACCTGAAGAGCGGCATTGCGCGCGGAAGGGGTTGAATTGCGCGCGCGGGAGACCGTTCGACTTCCAGCAACCTTTGAAGCGTTGGGGGTCGCCTAGTATTTATAGGCAACCCCGGGCGCGGAATCCAAGGCGCGAGCGCGGAATTCTCCTCGCGGGCGCGGAATCGGGCACGGCGCGCAAGGGAGTTGCGCGCATCCCGGGGGTTTTCCGCGCGGATCATCATCTTTGCGCGCAGACCTCTGAAATTCCGCGCAAGGCCTCCGGGCCCTCCGAAACATTCTTCCGACTCCAAATATGACCCCGCTTTCCGCATCCGGAGCTTCGTTTGGGAACAACGGACTTTTCCGGCGTCTACAATTACGTTCCGAGTTTCCAAAGACACTAAACTATTACGATCCTTGTGTGTGTATTTTTTGTTATGTACTAAGTATTCAACAAATGTAATGTAATGTCCATGTACATCAGGCTTTGGGTATCTACAGTATAGGTCTGCAAAACTTTGGTATAGCCTATACAAACGATTTGGAGAACCGTTGGCTAGTTTGGCCTGGGGATAAGTCTATACCAACGGTTCTAGGAAACCCATTGGTATAGGACATATGTGAAACCTATACCAATGGTTTCATTAAACCAATGGTATAGGTAATTAAAAAAAATAAACTTTGCTTGTTTTTTGATCCTAACACCTCCCGTTTATAATCCAACAACCTAACCACTAACCTAACATGACTTTTGTGAACATAATTTCATAAATATATATGTATATTTATAAATATTTTAACTTTTGATTTATTTATTGTTATTTAAGGAAAGAATACATAAAATAATGTATGTACCTATACCAACAGTTCTCAAAACCGTTGGTATAGACCTATACCAATGATTTTGAGAACCATTAGTATATATTCGTTAAATTTTTGAGTTATATCAACAGTTATGGCCAAACCGTTGGTATAAGTCCACCCTATACCAACAGTTTGGCCAAAACCATTCATATAGGGTCCCTATATTGGACCTCTACAAATGGTTTTTTGACTAAACCGTTGGTATAGGTCTATAGAAGTGACCAATACCAACGATATGGCCCATACAGTAGGTATAGGTCAAAATTAGTGACATATACCAACAGTATGGGCCAAACAGTTGGTATAGGTCCATATAAGTGACCTATACCAACGGTTTTGGCCAAACCGTTGGTATAGGTCCAAATTAGTGACCTTTACCAATAGTTTGGCCAAAACTGTTGGTATAGGTCCAATTTCTACTAGTGTTTGGTTAATATTTTAAAAGAAATAATGCCTTTCAAAGAACAATTTTAAAAAGGGGTATTGTATTTTACCTTAATGAATTAAACTGATACTGGGTAAAAATTTATCATAAAAGTTAAAATTTAGATTTATAAACAAATATAAAAATATTAAATTATATGTAAATCTATATTAAATATTATAAATAACATTCGATGTTTATACATTTCTTTTTTAAAGTAGTTTTTTCATTATATTTTTGTTTTTTCATTTAAAAGAAAATATATAAAATCTATAATTTTAATATGAAAAAAATAACTTAATTTTTCAATTTTTTATGAAAATATTAGCTTAATATTATTTTTTGAAATATTTATAAAATATTGATTTTTAGGTTTATAGTGAAAAATATTGGTTTTATAAGTAAAATGACTTTTAAGATATTATTAGTTTTTATGTATGAATTAAAATTTAATAAATTTTTTTATAAGAATGAATATATATTTTATAACTGAATTTATATTTTTATATATTATTTAATTTATATACCCATATTTTACATTTTATAACATAAAATATTTATTTTATAAACATTTCTCTTAATACATTATATATTTTTTATTTTAAAATTAATTTTTATCAATTTCATAAATTTGATAAAATAATGTTAATTTTAAAATAATAATTAGATGTTACAAATTATATAATAAGGGATATTTTATTACTCGGCATAGATGATAAATTTATGAGGTAAAAAATAGTTTGAGTGGTGAAAACCAAAATGGTAGGAATGAGTGACCTATGAGCTAAATCATCTATAATATTAGAAACATATATTTAATTGAGTTTTAGAGGTTTTTATCTACATTATATCTTCCCCATTTTATTATAACTCAAATATAGATCCACTTTCCATTATAATGACTTCAAATTATTGAATTTTTTTGGGTATTTACAAAAAATGACATTCCTTTTCACTTATAAAAGGGGTATTCCTATCATCACTTCCCCTCATAATAGATCACGTATATTTCATACCAAAATATACTCAAACATATTTTAAACACTCATAGATACCATGATGAGGTTATTTTCTTCTCAAAATTCCATCCATTAATGGCTTAACCCCCTGCACAAAGGATATAATCTAACGAGTGGGTTATAAATTTCTTACCGCTCAATTCTTTTTCAATATATTTATATGCACATATACATCCTAATATTAAATTACACTAACTAAAAAATATAAAATTAGTATTATTGTTATAATTTTATGTTATTATAATGATGGTACAATCATTAACCACCTTTCTCTTTTCTATTAAGAAAAATGAAACCATCATTCTTGTGTTGTGTGGTCTGTCGCCTCCACAACGCAACGTGTTTCATTTTCCTTCAGCACATTAAATGGATAGTCCTAATAGAGAATTTAATATATATAATTATGATATTTATTTCATATTTTTAATTATAAAGTGATAAAATATATTACTCCCTTTTCACATTTTATAGAAAACAAAATCATTAACCATGAGTATGTGAGTACTACCTCCTCTATGGAGTGATGTATTTATTCATTAATTATTACCTTTAATGGATAATTATAAGAATTTTTTCAAATGATAAACAGGTTTTGTTTTATACTAATAATTTTCTGGTAATATTATTTGAATAACCTGTTAATAATAATAGTGATAAACAATCCTTATAAAATATAATGTCTTAAATAATGACATAAGAAGGGAAAAAATTTATTCATGTTAAGTAATTGTTTCTTACCCATAAATTCTTCTCTTAAATCCTTATAATTCTATCATACCTATTTAATAATCACTATATTACATAATTATTCTATTTTTATAATTATATTTCAACTAAGTTACCTCATAATCATCTATTAAACATAGTATGTCCATGATTGGATTAGTTTGACTACCTACTTGGAAAGTGCCACAAAATTATATAATGGATGATTAAAAAATAAAATTAATGGTATAATATGATATAAATAATTATATAATTATTTTCTATTTTTTATATAAAGTATATATCAATATTTAACTCAATAAGAAAGAGAACACCTTTCCTTGGTTAAGAAAATCACTACAGTGTACTTATTATAGATTTCATCATCAAGGGTAAATAATGAAACACTCATAAAAGGAAATTAAGACTTCATAAATAAATATAATTAATACATTAAATTAAATTTAATGATCTTGAAATTATTACCATTTTTGGAAGAATGAACATTGACATTCATGCTACAAAACTAATATATATGGACAAAACTATAAACACCTAATGTGGAAAAAGAAAAAAAATCAACTAATATTAAAGTAGATAATAATTATCAATTAAAATTACAAAGCGGTCTGAGTATGAATATTTTTATAAAATTATTTATTAATATATAAATATATTTTATATAGTATGTTTATTCCCTTCCTTATGATTTAAGATAAAATTTAAGGGTTTATTTGTCTCATTTTCAACTCAAAGGGATAAGTTTTGATATTGTCTGGCATAATTTATTATATATTCTATAATAAATACCCAATTTATTTGAAATATGAAGTAATCTTATATTTCATGAGGTATAAATATTCATTTCATTATCTTCTTATCAAAAACCTTTTATTTTTTACTTTACCAATTCTGTAATATTTTTATCGACTCAATTTTCAATTCATTGTATAATAATAGTTCATACATGGGTATACCTTAAAATAATCCATCTATCCTACAATTACTCTTTTTTAAATATTATCTAATTTTTATATTTGGTGAAATTAATTCTCATCATCAATAACCATTAATTTGATCAGAAAATTCTGATATAAATTTATACAATTGGTAAGAATAACTCGAATTATTACCATAAAAATATTTTCTTCCATGTGAATAATTTCGATCACAATAATATTATCGACTATTTATGAGATAAATAATAAAGACTATTTTTCTTATTATAATAATTCTATACAACTATTTTAAGGGGAAATTGTAATTCTTTTTTTATGATGTGGCTTTTCAAAAAAAAATGTACTTTTTTTATTTTTTTTATATCATTTCAAAAATAAAATGTTTTATCTTCCACCAAAAATTTATTTTAATAAACGATATGTATTTTAAAGGGTTCATTATTGAATTTATAGTTTCATATATAAAATGTTTTAATGTTTTCAATTCACTTTATTTTGAAAATAAATTCTAAATTTGACCCATAACTTCGTCATTTTAAGATAATATTAAAACAAAAATCTAAAATATATTTTTATGTTTCCTTCTAGGGGAACAAATAATTCCATTATATTTTTATTCTCTATGAAACTTTATATCTACATGGTTTCTAAAATAATTTTTTACCTCAATGATTTTAAAAAATTCATTAATAATAATTTTCTTAATCTTATAAAAAATAGTTTTTCATATAATCCATTTTAATTTAATAAACCTTATTCTTGATAAAATATGTTATTAAAATTGTACCATCCACAATTATTATTTGGGTAGATTATGAATATTCTTTTATAACATGTAAATGATCCATCACTTCCTTTCTCTTATCTAGTCATTGAATTTTTAAAAACCCACATTTATTACAATAACTTCCCTCTAAAAATAGCATATTTTTCATTCCATTTATTAAAGGGTGTTAACCTAGAATCCATACATTTATTATCCGGTGAAATTATTCTATTAAATATTAACCCTTTACCTATATAGTGTAAATAAAAAATTCATTATTATCATTATTGTATGTCGTTAACTTATATTGTTACTTTATTTTATTGGAAACCATTTTATTTTCCATCGGTTTATCATGTCAGGATTATTTATGGAATTATTAATGACTTCCTAATGTGAATCCATTAAAAAGAATATAAAACTAATTCTATTACCAATGGTTTTTTATAATGTTTTGAATGAAACCCATTTTATTTCCATTGTCTATTTGTGATATGATGATGATTTATGTGGCACACATATATATATGGATGATGATAGATGTGTTCCTATATCACCCTCCAATGAATTTTTTATGAGTGAATATCTCATTAGATATGTATTCTTGGGTATTTTTTAGTTTCTCATAATAAGAGTAATTGATGGCATGGATCATGAATGTTATGTTCCCTATAATAATATTTGTACCATATATGATAGTTGTTTCAAAGTTTTTTAATTATTCTCATGACTATTTTATTTTCTCATAGATCATTTTTATAGACTCGATATTTTGATTAAAATATTATTTTATTTCATTATTTATGAAATAATTTATGATCTAGGGTTTGTTGGGAATAATTTTCTTATGTTTCATGATTATACACATATTCACATCTTATGCTTATAATATTTTATTATTATTGCTTATATTTACACTTACTGAGCATCTATGCTCACCCCTTTATTCTATTTCCATTCCCTATAGGTTATTAAGCTATGAAATTTATGAAATGTATAGAAGAGTTTCTTAGATGGAAAATTTATAGAATATGTCGAAGAATTATTATGGTTTAATCAGTTTCTAATATTATGGGATTTATTGTAATGAAATAATTTCTTTACATCATGAAATTATATGTTCATGTCTATGAGATACTACCATTGGTATCAAAGTTGAGTGTAGATAAATTTGGAGATTAGGATTTTATAAGTTGTTGAAATTTTTAGAGTTAAAAAGTTATTCAAGGTTGATAAGTTTCTTTTTGATCAAAATTTGAAAGGTATAGATAACCATTTAGGTTAGTCGAGGTAATTTTGAATACATTAGGGATTAGGATAAAAGGACTTAGAAAATTATAAGGGAGGAGTCTTAGTATAGGATTACATCCTGATTTTGATTAAAGTAGACATTTTATGGTTTTTCGAGGAATAACATCATTATCTAGAGACTACGAGTTGATATAAGAACTCGCATAGATGTACCTAGGGGTAATAACATATAAAAGGGTGTATTGAGTACTAAATAAATCATAACCTAATGCATAAGAAATAGGCCTAACTAAACACTTGTTTTTACACTCATAAGGGATATGCTTTGGCCAATAGATTTCTCTTTAATAACTTTTATGAAGGATTTATTTCTTAATTACATTAAGGGGATGGGTTTAGAAGTATTAGATACTAAAACTTAATGTATCATATCTAGAACCAAGAGTGTTATAGGATGATCCAAGCAGGAGATATTAAAAATAAAACTATCTTATATTTAAATGGATGTGTAATTGGAGAATAATCCTTGTGGTTTGGATTTCATATTTATATGAGTATTTACTATGATTTTACGGGTAACCATTTTGGGTTTTAGTATTTGGTTGAAATAAGAGCACAAAAATGAAGCAGATAAAGGTATGTATCTCAAAAGAAACTATGCCTTATATCTGAATAAGGGATAATACATAAAGGGTTGAGAATATTAGTATATTCCTGTTATGATGGAATAAATGACTTTCCTCATCATACCTAAGAAAGTGATGTTGAAATCATAATTGAAATTAATTATTGATAACCTTATCTATTTTACATAGTGATTAATATTTATTGATGATATTCTTGTATATTTTAAATTTTATGAGAGATATGTTAAACATATATGTATTTTTTCTAATACATTTTTAATTAAACGATTGGAAACATATATTAAATAGTATCAAAAACCTTTTAAATCTATTTTATGATAAGGTTATATAGTCTGGGGATAACTATTTGTTGAACACAAGATTGTTTTAATGGATAACCCTAGTTTTAATGTATACTTGATTTTGATGTAATAAAGGGTGTTTGATTTGGAAAATTCAAGTTAGAAAATATTGGAGACTCTGGGATTGATAATTGATTCATGAAATTATTTTCAAAGTTTATCGAATTTTTAGGACTATGATATAAATTTATTAGTTTTTGATATTATAAACTAGGGATTAATACATTTAAGGGTTAATGATAGAGTTACATTTTTTTGGAATATATTATCATGATATGGTTTAATGTATTTTATATTCAAATGGTTTTTTATGGTATGATATAGACAATATATGATTAGGGTATATACATATTAGAGTACATGATTATAGGAATGATTATTGTTGTTTAAGGAAAAAATTCACTTGTTATAACATAAGAGAGTAAGGTATATTTCATATTAGAAGTTATATCATGAATGATGGATATGTTAAAATTACCCTTAATAACATTTATTCATGATTGTTAATTAAAATTACAAGGGAATAATTTATTTAAGGGGGTATAATGTAATGCCCTGGGATTTGGATTCGATAAATTGAAACTATATATGATATCTTAGGACACACAAATCATTGAACTAACTTAACAAATTACTAAAAATAACCTAAAAATATTAATATTAGATGACTAATATAATCATTATCAATTATAAAAATAATAACCAATTAAAATTATTTCATATTATCTTGAATGAGTTAATTTTTTTTCTAAAGAATTAATGTATTCTAAATAACCATTATGAAAATGGGTATTTTATTTTACCATATTAAATTAAATTAATAGTAGCTAAAATTTTATCTTAAAAATTGAAACCTATATTGATAAACTAATATATCAACATTCAATTATGTTTATATCTATATGAGATAAGATTAAAAACATTTAAAGTTTAAAATGTCTTTTTTAAAAGCAAGTTTCCTTTATATATTGAAATTTCATTTAAAAGATAATTTAAAAATTTTAGAATTTAAATTTCACATAAATAAATTAATATTTGTATCTACCATGCAAATATTATCTTATGATTACTTTTTTGGGGTTTTCTAAAAAGATTGTTTTTTAAGTGAATAGTTAAAATAACAGTTTTTTAAAAAAATAACATGTCTTTTTATGATATTAATAATAAATAAGTATGAAATAAAAATTTCTGGAAATATTTTTATAAGACCAAATAAATATTTTATATATGATTTTACAGAAAAAATAATTTTATAAACCCATAATTGATATTTTAGAACTTAAATTGTAGTTTTGAAAAACAAAATTTAATACCTTATACATATATTATTTTAAAATTAATTTTTATCACTTTTATAAATTCAATAAAATAAAAAAAATCAATTTTGAATCATTACATAAAAATTATATAATAAGGACCATTTTATTTTAGGAAAGAATGGAAAAATTAACTAGGTAAAATCTGCAGAGTGTTGTGAAAACCAAGATGGTAAAAACGAATAACCTAAGAGGTAAAGGTTTTAAAAGGTTAATAATATTTTTTTAATTGATTTTTTGAGGTTTCAATCGACCATATATCTTCTTTACTCAATTATTTATCAATTTTGGATCCACTTCCATTAATAGTGACTTCCTATTATTGAAAAGTTTTGGGTATTTACAAAAATGTCTTCGCTTTTCACTTATAAAGGGGTACTCCCCTTATCACCTCCCCCAATACAAAATACCACTTATTTAATACCTAAATATAACAAAAAATATATTAAAAAATCCTATACACATTAAATTGTCTTTTCCTTCTCCAAATACCATCACATAAAGATTTAACTCCCTTCATAAATGAGATAATCTAAGTAGTTAGGTATAAATTTCTAACCACTAATTTCTTTTTCAATTTATTTATCTCCACTTATTATTCCTAAAAATCTATTACACTGTCTTAAACTTTTAATATCAGTATTAATATTATATTTCTGGTAAAATAATTAATCACATTTTCATTTTCTATTAATAAAAATTATTTTTTCCTTTATGCGATGTACAAACTAGCACCTCCACGATCCGATGGATTTAATTTTCCATTAATTCCTTAGATGATACTAATATGGAATTTATTATATAAGAATGAAATTTATGAAATATTTCATATTCTTAAAAGATATACTATATTAATCGTGTTCCCCGTTCTATAAATAATTAAATCATCATCCATGCATATGTGCGAACAACCTCTTCCGTGGAATGTGTATTCCTTCTTTCCAAACCAACATTCTTGGCTGTTCATAAGAATTTTTTTAATGTAAAAATATGATTTTAATTATATTAATAATGTTTTTCAATTATTATTTGTATAAAATATTGATACACACTTATTTTGGGGTATGTAAAATAGTTTTTTATCACTGAAGTACAGTCTAGGGGTCTGTCCTTAGGTTGACTCTGAAGGATTACGGCACACAAAACATGGATTTAACTTTTTTAGTTTCTAAAAAGTTTTTTAATTAATTTTTATAAATTGAGTATCAGAATAATATTTATTTAATTTATTTTTAAAAAATCCAAACGGTGGCGACTAAAGAGGGTTTGGCTAGACCTAGTTTTATTCTATAATGGTTTCCAAATTTTACCCCCTTTTTGTTATGATGGATGGAAAGTGAAAGATTCCAATACAGAGTGCTCCCATCATCTCGGATAGATAGTTATGATGATATTATTTATATATGAAACCTCATGTTAATTTACCCTTCATCCTATGTGTGTGGTATTACAGTAAATTATCTTGATTGATTAGGGAAATACATAACTAAATTTGTGTTCACTAAGAAACAAATATTTCTAATATACAATTTTACACACATTCTAATGATCATCAAAAACTCATCACCCAATCATAAGTTTTTCCACTATGTACAAAAAAATAACTAGGTGGAGGGAGAAATATATCATCGACCAAGGTAATTAAAATTAATAGAATAAAAACCTAATGCATCCATATTTTTAATTTAAAAAAAAATATGAAATAAAACTAAATATAGAAAAAAGAAAGAATTTCATTTAATTAAATAAATCAAAATCAAGAAAATAACATAGGCCCCCCACCCCTTTCTAAATAGCTCAATGAAACTACCCCACAATGGATTGGGACATCGAGTTAATTTGGGAGAGGGGATACATCACAATAAATAATGAAAAGAAAATTAAATGAAGAAAATAAATATGTAATAGTCCATCACCTAGATCTTCCCTCATGTATTAATCCCATTAAATCTCCCCCAACCATATTATTTATAGGAATATATCATTCTCAAGATGTTATAAATTTATCATTAAATGGGTAAAAGTCTTCATGGGTTACCCCAGGGTTATAAATGTGGTGTTCACATAAATAATTGTCATAAATTACCATTTTTTTGATTTCTTGAGAGTTTCATGTCATTTATGTTGTATTCAATATGTGTAATTTGTGGGGCTGGACATATGATTTTTGAACATTTTAATGTAATAAATAGTGGATTCATGATGTGTAATGTGTAGGCCAAAATCATTAGGGAATATGTTCATATATTGTTGCACGACTTGAATTCCTTTGAGATTCCCTTCATGAATATCATTTACACAACTTGTAATGTTATTTTTTCAGTTGATTTTTGTGTAGTTTTTGTCTAGCAATTCAATTATAAGATTTTTGTTTTGGTCTTTAGCTTTTATGAATCTTCAATATACATTCAGGAATATAGATTCAGCGTAAGGTGAAGTGGTTTCAGTTCATTATATTCGTCTTTTTATTTTAATTTTTTAACATAGTTCATATTCAACCGGAAAAATTAAAAATAACTAAATACTTGAAAATTTCATTAATAAATTACATAAACAGTGTATTTTAAAATAAAATAAAAATGAAAAATATGGCTCTATCAATTCTCGCACACCTAGAAATTTCTTTCCCAAAAGCATATATTGTCAACATAAATAAAAGAGGAAGAACATGTTATCAATATAAAAATTCAAAAAAAATTAAATCAAATGATTAAAAATGGGGGTTAACCTTTCAATATTCACATAAAACATTAATGAAATATCACAATTTTCAAATAAACTAATCATTCCAAGTATTTTACTTTTTAACATTGATAACTAGTGTGTCATTTCCTCCCATTAATTCATATATAATAATTCATTATTATAAAAAAAAGAAAAAACATGATTTACTTTAAAATAGAATCTTTTCTTTTGCCACTAATGATACAATTTAAAGTAGAGTAATGCTATTATAATGAGTACATGATCCATATTATTTCAAACAAACTATCTTATCCACAGTGTAAAGACAAAATTAACATAAAATCCAAATGGATTGGAAAATAAGGATCCGATGAGTCTGGGGCTTATGTTTGGTAGGAATTTATGTTGAAAATATTATGGATAAATTTTTTTTATATTTAAAGAATACTGGATGATGTCAAAAGTAAATTGAAATCAAAATCTCTTTTATAAAATTAACACTCCCACTCCCCAGGTATTAAAGTACGGTCATGATCAATGTATGTATAATTAAATAATTGATCCTTCTTGAAATTTTCTATTTTTTACTAATTTTTCATAATTTTTTTAAAATTACCTACTTGGAATGAATCTCACATCCACCACCTAACCGCATTGGATTGAAATAATCATTCTACTAAAAATGATTTTTTATTCTCCAAGGCACAGTGTATTTTTTTATTTTTTTTATAATTTTTTATTTTCTTAAGAAGCAAAAATAATAAAAGTTTAATGTATGAATAAAAAAACATTATCAATACAAAGAACTATGTATCCCTAAAATTTTTCCATACAACTTAATATATCTCTTCAACAAAGGCTTCTCACACCCCCAATCTAAATCTTCATAATATCATGCAATATAAATAGAGTAAGGTAGGAATGATTGAAAATAGCTTGTAATGTGGATATCCTAGTGAGGTAATTCATGGGTTATGTGGTATAAATATGGATAAATTTCATGGTGGATCCATGTATAAGGGAATAATAATAAATTTCCACAATCATTTAAACTTGGGTTTTTATAGTCTTATCTTTTACAAGTTCAAATGAAAGTTATAGCAGGTGGATTACCCCAAAATCACTCAAGAAATATTCTAGAGATATAAATAGGAAGTATTTGGTCTATAAATAATCTTGGTAATAGAACCTGTAATTTTGGACAATAACTCATTTCATCTAATAACTATAAAAAATAAATCAAAATAAATTTTAGAAATTCAAAGTGTGAAAATAGTATATAAATCTCATTAATTTTAATAAACCAATTCCATAAAATCCTAAGTAATCAATTAAATATATATGATTCTCTTGAATTATTCAATTACCTATTAAACTCATTCAATCTCATTAACTTAAAAATATAAAACATGGAATCATGGGATTCCCAAGAAATTAATGTCTCAGAGATCATTTAAGTAAAGTACGAAATCCAATTGTGGGTATAAAATTTTATATTAAATAAAAAAATATATCATCAAAAATATGGAATTGAATGATATTGAATGTGAAAGTAAAAACCCATTATTAATGATACATAATTTGGTTGTGAAGGTCCTAATCCTTCTTTTTTGTTTTGTCTCCCCTTTATGATGTGAATTTTATATAGTTCCTTCATCCTTGCATCAACATTGTTTATGTAATTGAAAGAAAAATAATAAAACAATTACAATACATGCCTATTAAATAAATCTAAAATATTATTTATGGGAAGATAGGACAAAGAAAAAAAATGTGTGTTACCTCCTAAAAGCATTGTTGTTTAACGTCATTTACTTAACTAAAAATGATTTTTTTAAAAATACAATACTAAAATATTCCCACCCCCACACATAATTGATAAAGTTTCCCCAATTAATTTAAATTAATTTTTCATTTAAATATATATATAATGGAATTTCTACATTTAAAAAAGTGTATAGAAAAGATGAAACCAGGTAGGTCTTCATTGGTAATCAGTGTGAATGAGTGTGATATCCTCCATTGCTTCTTGAGTTATGGTGACATGGAACTTCTTCAGCCTCTTCACATTTATATTGAATGGTTTTTATATTATTTCCATTGAAATATACACGAATCCAAAGAGGAATACAAGTATAATAGTAAAGGGTCCCTCCCATATGGAACGAATTTTACCTAGCATCAGTATAAAATTGGATTTCTATAACAACACTTGATCATAAGGATTGAAGTTTCCTGGTTAAAATATCTTTTCACGGGCCATCCTTGTCATCTATTTATAGTTTTTTGAATTTTCAAAATCATCCCTCTGGATTTCGTATAGATTCTTCTACCATAATCTTATCTCTTTCCCAGATTTATCAATGTCTAGATTCCTCTCTCTTATCTCCTAATAGAATTTGTGTTCTAATTCTACATGGAGTTGGTATCTCTTTCCATACATCAGTATATAGGGGCTCATCCTTATGTGAGTTTTATATGCTATCATGTACGACCCTAAGGTATCATCCAACCTTTGGCTCCCGTCCTTCCTACTATGTTCAATAGTTTATTCTAGGATTCCTTTGATTTATCTATTGAACACCTCTTATTCAATATTTGTTTTTGGATAGTATGATGTCGCTATTTAATAATATACGCCATAATTTTTCAATAATTCCAACATTTTTTTATCAGTGAAATGAGTTACTTTTTCACGGATAATTTTCTATGGTACTCAAAACATACAGAATATGTTAGGCCTAACAAAATCACCAAAAACATTAGCATCATCAATCCTTGTGGATTTTTCTTCCACCCATTTTGAAACATAATCTACAACAAATAGAATATAATAATTACTAAATGACATTAAAAATAGTCCCATGAATTCTATTATCCATAATTCAATAATTTCACAAAAAATAATTGGTTTTTTGGAATTTCCTGTCATTTTGAGATATAAAAAGAAAACTATAATTTTACACATCTGTTAAAAAAACATAAGCATATTTGAATAAGGTGTGCCAATAAATATTAAATTCTAACACCTTTTTTAATTTTCTAGGAGGCCAAACGTTTCTTCCATAGTATAATTAATGATAGAATTAAAAAAATTATTCAATTTATCTCATTGGGAGGAATCTTCTTATGATTTGACCATTACAAATTTTCCATAGGAATGGGCCTTCCCAAATACAGGATCTCAATTCAGATTTAATATTGTGCTACTAATTAGAGTTTAGACAACATTGTACTTGAGATGTGACTAAATAATTTATAATTATGGAATACCATAAGACTTCACCATCCATGATGTAACGGAGTTCATTTGAAAGTTTATCATTGAGTGGGTTTTCATTTTGAATTTCTACTATGTTGTGGGGGTAGTTGACTCAGATGATTGAACACTTGATTCTCAGTTCCCTTTTTATCCTTGATCTCTATGTTAAACTCAATTAAAATAATAATCCATCCCACTAGTTGTTTATTAGCATCTTACTTCTTCATTTAATTCTTTAGAGTTGTATGATCAAAGAAAATAAATTTAGTTATAGGAAGATAATATTTGAATTTTTAGAGAGTAAAAATGGATATAAGGAACTCCTTTTCTATAGTCATGTAGTTTATCTATATGGAATCCAATATCCATGATGCATATTAAATTAAGGATTTCTACCAATTATTTTTGAGAGTTAGGCTCTAAAAACATAATTTAACACATCACTGAGAATCCTAAAAGGATATTTCTAAATTGGGTGGTTGAATTATTGGAGGTATAATCAACAATTGTTTCCAATTATAAAAAACATTCCTTCACTCACAATCGACATTAAATTAAGCTTCTTATAAAGTTAATCTTGATATAGGTAGATAAATAATACTTAAATATTTGATAAATCTTTGGTAGAAACCTGCATATCCTAAATATGATCAAAACATTTTAAGACAAGTTGGATATGGAAATGATTTCATTACATCAACATTTAACATATCTAGATTAGTTCCTTTATCTGAGATTAAGCCTCCTAAAAATATTAATTTTTCAACCACGAAATGTTCTTTTATATTTAAAACATTTTTTTTGAAAAGTTTGGAGCCGAAGACTCATTTTATTATTTAAAGAAACGACCTCTTAAGACTGGGTAGTGGGAGACCCATTACATAGTCCGAATTCCCAAGGCCAAGTGGTCTAAATAGAAGGCTTAAAAGCCCAATTTTTTGGCCCAAAGTGCCCTACAGTGAATAGTAATACTACAGTACCTGCTACTGTTCTGCCACTGCTACAGTAATGCTACAGTGCCCTGTTACAGTACCTCGGAAATTAGTCCTTGCCCGAATTTAAAGCAAATACCTTTTTTATTAATTCATTTTTTAAAAAATTTATCCAAATTCCCTAATAAATGATAAATATAATATTTAAGAATAGTGAAATCATTGATAAGTACCTCTAGAAATTTCTCAATATGATCTAAGAAAATACTCACCAAACACCATTTAAATTTATATGGGGGGTTACATTGATCAAATGGAATTATTTCTTATGTGATATTTCTAAAGGGGAAGGTGAAGGTTATCTTTTCCTGGTCTTTTGGTGCAATTAGTATCTTTAAGTGTCCTGAAAACCCGTCTAAAAATAAATAATATTCTTTTCCTACTAGACTCTCCAATAATTTATCTATAAATGGTATGGGAAGGTGTAATTTTTAGGTAATTTGATTTAACTTCCAATAATATATACATACCCTCTAATTTCTTCACTATCATGGGTACCATATAAATTCATTCATTTTTAACATTGGTCAGGATGGTTTTCATTAGGACTACAAAGTTTTACTAACGCACTAAGAATCAGAGATTGGCTAAATGATGTCATCTACTAATAATTTATCTGTCTATTTATTAAAATCCTCTCTAATAGTGGTACTGTGTCTTCTCTATGGTTGTTTAATTGGTCTGGAATCACATTGTAAATATATTCGATGAGATAAAACCTTAGGTTTGACTCTAGTTATATCACCCAAACTCCATCCTATTTCATGGGAAATTATTTTGAGAAAGTAAATCAAAATATTGTTCTTAGTAATGTGATTGGTTATTGTAAACCATTATATGAAATTTATATCCTTCTATTATGTAAGAATACTTTAAATCACTTGGTTCTGGATTTAAATCTAAACATGGGGTTTTTTAAGGGATGATATTGAATTGAGGTTTCTTATTTATAAGGCTTGAATATCCTATATCAGGTCAATACCTTTTAGTAAATTACCAAAAAAAGATAGAATTTACCTCTTCCTTGAGAATGAGATCATGATTCATGGGTCTTTGGTCATATAATTTTTGGAATGAAAAATAATATTCTAATGCGAATAAGTCATGAAGCATACCTAAATCTTTAATCAGTTATGAACCTTCTTAGAGGGATATTGCATAAAGTGAATTATTTTTTTATGGATTATTCATTATGTCAAGAATATTGTAGTGAACTATGTTATCTACAAGATCTATATTAAGTACACCATCATGTGAATTTATGATGGGTTTTTTTATATTTAGGAATGGCCACTCCAAAATTATGGGTGAGCATCCTGGTGCTCTGACTTCATATATGGTGAGAGCATAAAAGTTTTCCAAAAATATTAGGCCTCTCAATATTACTATCACATGTTCAAAAAATCCTTCTTGGAAAACGGTGGATCTATTATCTAATTTTAAAACTCTAATGTTGGATTTAATTCTCTAATTTAAATCGATGAAAATACCGAATGAGGCATGAAATTTGTTGAGGCACCCATATCACCTAACACATCTATAAAATCTACTGACCCAATAGTTCCTGGAATAGATAATTTCCCAAGATCATGACATTTTTTAGTATTTTAGGTGTGATTAGTGTTGAAATGCTTATTTCAAATTTTATTGTTCATTCCCCTCTACTAGTCTTACTTTGAGCATAGTTCCTTATGAAATATTTCATACGTCCAGATTTTTCAGATTTCTTTTAATGTGGGATAATTATTTCAAACTTATAAAAGGTGTCCTAAATCTATTTTTATGTCAAATATTTTCTTCATACTTTTACTCATATAATGTAGAATGGAATGGTACTTGGATATCCATGTCTTCTGTTTAATTTTCCTGTAAGCTAGTTTTTGGACTTTCCTTTCTGAACATCATCTTTATATTTTCTTTATTCTTTTATCTTCTATTATGTATATGGGTGAATATTTAGCATTATACATAGATTAATCATCCTTGCGTTGTTCAGGTGGTTGAATACCTTTTCTACTTTGGTTGTGACAATGATGACATTCTCCATGGGATTCTAAATTGCTTGGGATGATATATTTCCTTGATTATTGGTGAGAATTTTCATCAAACTTATGAATTTATCTATTGTCATATAAATATTATATTCCAATCCAACAACTTGGGTTTTTAACTGATGGAATACATTTGATGGTGTATTGGTGGAAGGATGATTGTAAGTATTGTTCAAGAAATGTAGTGATTGAATGGATTTCTAAAAGGGTGTTGGGTTTTTATTTTACTACTACTATAAATGAGGATGTATTGGATATTGGTTTTTATTGTAGTTATTTATTTGATTATGGATATACCCTAGTTGTTCCTAGGGTTGATGTGGCTGATTCTACTAGAATTTTTTAGGCTAAAAAGATGTAGTGTAGCTCTTTGTTCCCTATTACTCGGAGAATTGATCAGTAAAATGAGTATTCAATGCACATAAACCACATACCTGATATGATGCATGTTTTACACATTCTTGCATGATAGAAATTTTCTGTATTATCCTAGTGAGTCTGTTATCCTTGTTTTCAAGAAGAGTTGTGGTGTTAGAAGATTTTACTCCATGGATGCCTCTCATGACCACACCTATAGGGCCTAATTTCAATGAGTTCTGCACAATCTTCTCAGTAAAACCTATGGTATTTGTTGGCGACTTATCAATCTAGACCCCTCTAGATGAGGCATCTAGTATGTTACAATCATTTTCAAGTAGTCCCTGGTAATAGAACATAAGTAATTGATTATCCTCTATTTCCTAAAGTGGAATTCTATAGTAGAGCTTCTAGAACCAATCCATGTACACATAGAGGGTCTCTCAAGTTGATTATTGTATTCCATAAATATCATTTTTTTAATGTGTTGTTACTATATGTGGGGAAGAATATCTACACGAATAGTACTTTTAGATCTTATGAATCACTAATATCCCCTGGTTGTAGATTGTAATATTTTTCCTTATATTATCCTTTGAGCGAGAAAGAGAATAACCTCAACTACAAATGGGCTTCAGGTGCTCCTCTCAGCCAGAAACACAAGAAGACATAGCTGAGATCATGAATATACTTATTCAGGTATTCTATGACAATACCATGAAACTTTGGAAGTACTAGGATCATGTTGACATGTAATTAAAATTAATTTGGTTTATTAGGGACAATGATATAGTAATTTTCAATAGTTAATTAAGGTTCATATAGATCATGCAGGGTTTGGTTGATATTTATAGTAATAACATCATATTTAGAGTGCACAACGAAAGTTTCACCACGACCTAAGATGTTTTCATCTTTAATGTTTTTTAGGTTTTTTTCACTTAGTCGGGTTAATATAATTTCATTTAAAAATCAAAGTCAATTAATTGGTTTCCTAAAATATGGGTCATCCTGAGGTAAATGATTTTGGTTGTTTTATTTGAAATGTCAACTCAAAACTGGGACCAATATTTACGTGTTCCTATCATGGGTCATGGAAAATAATATTTTTATAATTTTTGTTTATTATAGGGGTTAGCCATTAGGTTTTCTCTAAAGGAGGAGTTCACACAAAGAATGTTTGATACTTTTCAATGATTTTATGAAATTTTAGTCTTACATAATTATGAAAAATAGAGTATAGGAAGAAGTTTAATTTAATTGATTTTAGAAAAATTGATAAAGGTGGTGATCGAAGTGGGTTGGGCTTGAACTAGTATACTCCTATCATGGTTTCCAAATCTTACCCCCTTTGTTCTACTGGTTGTTAAGAGATAGATTCATCTACTGATTTCTATCTCCCCCTAGACCATATGGTTATAAAGATAGAATTCCTATATGAAACATTAGTTGGTTTACCCTCTTTTTTGTCTATGTGACATTGCAGTGGGTTATCTTAATTAATTAGTTCAATTGTTGTCCATGAATTGTTTTCCCATAAGAAACTAATATTTCCAACATACAATTTTACACATGTGCTGACAACCATCAATAACTCACCACACTTCCCTAATATGTACCACTATATACAGAAAAGAATTATGTGAAGGGAGAAATGCATCATTGACCATGAAAATGAAAATTAACAGAATTAAAACCTAACATGACCATATTTGGAATTAAAATCTGAAATTAATAATTGAAACAATATCAAAAAAGAAGTAAGGATTTCATTTAATTAAGTCAAAAAAACATAGGAAAACAACATAAATTCATCCTCACCCTTTCTCAATCACTCAAATAAACTACCCCTTCATGGATGGGGAATTTGGGTTGATTTAGGATAGGGGAGACATCATAATAAAGAATGAAAAGAGAAATAATATAGGGAAATAAATATGCAATAGTCCATTATCTACAGCTTCCCTCAGTAATCGATCTTGATCAATCTCCCCTAGACTCTTATTTATATACATAAATCACATTTGAGATTTTATAAATTTTCTATTAAATAGGAAAAAGTCTTTATGGGTCATGCTGAGGTCATAAATGTATTTTTTGTAAATAATCATCTTAAATCACCATTTTTTATTCATGTATGATAGTTTCATGTCATGTAAGTGGTATTCAAGATATTTAATTTATAGGACTTCACTTATGATTTTCAAAAGTTTCCATGTCATGAATATTGTATTCATGATGTTTAATGTGAAACAAAAATTATCGTAGAATATTTTCACATCTTATTGAAGGGCTTGTATTCTTTTGATATTCAAAACATGAATATAATTTACACGACATGTAATGTTATTTTTTCTATTGGTTTTTCCCATTTTCATTATGGTTCATGATTTTTGATCTTCATGTTTGGTACTCAACTTTTCTTTATATTCAATCTACCTTAAAAAATATAGTGTCACACTGCACCCCATTGTGGTGCAACATAAAGTGGTTTCGACTCACCATATTCATCTCTTTTTCTTCATTTTTTTCATACTTCATATTCTTCCATAGATCATAAAACAATTAAGTGCTAGAAGAATTTATTAATTATATTCCATAGATATTTTATTTTAAATCCACATAAACATGAAATATATGACTCTATCACCTATAAAAAATATTATTGATAAAAAACAATCATAAAATTAATGTCATAAAATAAGTGAATTAAGAAGAAAAAACAATTTATTCATACTATATAATTATTTCATACCAATTAATTCTTATCATATTTACTTATAATTATTCTATATCACATTAATAAACATTATATGAAATCATTCTTCTACTTTTTTAATGATATTTCTAATAAATCACCCCAAAATCATGCATTAATCATTGTATGTTCAAGTTTGGGTAAGTTTGACCATCTACTTGAACAGTGCCACAAAATTATATAATGGAAGACTATGAAAACATTATTAATAGAATAATATGATAAAAAATTGAAATAATGATTTATTTTTGGATTTGGACAAGATAAATCAATATGTAATTAAATAATTAAAAAAATACCTTTCATTGGTTAAGAAATAACTGAACTGTGCTTATTCTCAATTTCATCTTTAAAAATGAAGAATAAAACACTCATCAAAGGAAATTGAAACTTGATAAATCATTATAATTCATAATTATAGTAACATTATTTACTTGGAATGATAATATTTGTTATATAAATGAATAATCACATCACTTATACAAAACTAGTAAAACATTTCAAAACTAAAAACTCCAAATATGAAAAAAGTAGTTAAAAACAAACTAATATACCTATATATAATGATTATAAATGAAAACAGTGTTATGTATGAATATGGTTATGAAATTATTTATTAAAATAGTTATGTTTTTATAGGATATTGAAGTAATTCCTTGGGATTCAAGAGAAAATATAAGGTCCTATTTGCCTAATTGATCTTTTTGGTTGACTAACCCTTTTTATCCATGTCTTATTTTATGTAAAACTGTATGAAATTATTTATGACCTAATATTTATTTGTATAATTTTACTAGGTATCTTAATATTACCCATATTCTTATCACTTATGATCATTGATTATTATCACTTATGTTTAACCTTAATGAGCATTATATATCACCCCTTTCTTATGTTTCTATTTTACCATTTTATAAATATTAGAAAAATATGAGATGTATAGAAGTGTTTCTTATGTGCATACTTTTTAAGAGATATTTATGACTTGTAATGGGTTACTAAGATGCCTATATAGTATAAAAAATTAAAATTTGATACAAAGAACATGGGTTTTGTTAGTTATTTATATTCTATAATTCTCTAAAAACACTGAACCTAAAAGGTATTTAGAATGAATTGTAATGAAACATTTACTTTAAGCCATAAAATTAGATGTTCAGGTCTTCAGGATACTAACGATGGTTACCTTGTATAATGGGAAAATGATCATGAAAAAATAAGGCTTAATATCTACTAAGGTATTACCACATGTCATCACCCAACCCGGATAACTTGTCAACTATGATCTAAACTAGACGAAGACAAGACCAGAAGGGCATTCATGATCCCATGGTTTGACGAATAGCACATGGGAATCAAAAAATAGCCAAAGGGAATAATTAAACTCAATATAAAATAATAAACATTGAATATATATATATATGGAATAATAACTATAAAAGATATATTCCATAAATAGAGAAAGACATCAATTGCATTACAACCCCATTTATATGTAAAAAAACAATAAAGGAAATCTAAAAGTGAAAAAACCTACTCCATGTGATATTTAGAAAATGTCCCACCATATTACTACTAGTTACCCAAACCTATTTTAATTTGACCTCACTACCTCACTATGGTACCTTTCCCATTCCTACATCAAAAGTCAATACATGGTCTATGAACCCACAAGGGAGTGTGAGGGGCCTGAGCTAAATAGGATCTGTAGGATATCGCTATAGTGTTTCATATCATGTTTCTATATAATAATCCACATATGCTCAATTTTAAGAAAAACTATCATGATAATTAGAAAAAACAATTATATAAAAAACATAGTAAACATTTCCCCTTTTCTAATGTTCTAAAATGAATCTAGGAAAGAAGTTTCAAAGTATAATTATAATAAAATAGTTACACTTGTCAAAACATGTATATCAAATCCAAAATAACATAATCTAATGTATAATGGTAAACAACCCTCGGATAAAAAGGTTAGAATAACTAGGTCTCTTGTACCATGATAGTCAATAATGAATAGTGCACACTGAATTCCATATAACATAGGGCCTAAGTTATTAAGGAAAACCCCATCAGTGAACCCCCTATAGAAATGATAGACAAGTCCTAATACTAAACCCTACACCTAGGTACCCAAGGCACCCATGTAAAATATATAATAATCAATTCAAAATGTCATACAAATTCATGAACAATTTCAATAAAAAAAATTTATTAAAAAACTACTTGGAAAACCATTTTCCAAAACCATTTGAAAATGATTTGAAAGACACCTTTCTTTTACCAAAATTGGGGGAAACCATATTTTCTAAAATAACCCATTTAATAACAAAAATAAACCGACATCGAGATCATGCCAATTAATTTATAAAATAAATTTTAAAGCCAAGAGAAATTATAGCTTAAATACCATAGGCTGGAGGAAGAACCACCTACCTTATGCTTGGTTTGTACACTAAATCCTTAAAGACTCACACACACCAGAAGACATGGAATGCAAGTTCATAAAATAGAGGACCTATCATTTATCTCACATTATATAATCATATTACATAATTAAATGTGTTGGTGGAGAGGTTAGTTCAACACATACCTTGAGAAAATTACACTCCCTACCAAAACCAAAAAGAGGGGCATATGATGGAATACAAACACATGAATATATCTAAAAATAACTGATAGAGATAAAAAAATAATTAAGATACTATAAAAATTCATCCCAACACTACTTCCAAAAAGTGATATCATGAAGGAATTAGAGAGAAAATGAAACACTTACCAAAATAATGGAAACCATCCCTGGAAGATATCAATGTTCCTAAAGGTGGTTTCTATAAAATATAAAATAACCCAAAAAATATTGGTGAATACCTAAGGTTCATGAGTGGAAAAAAAATAAAAATAAAATTGGTTTGAGGGTACCGTGAATAAAAACCCACTACACAGAACTGATTCACATTATAAATCATTTATTCACAAAATAAATTCCTAGGTTTTCGTGTACCCAAAAAAAATGTTATCTCAGTTTAAAAGTATTGAGTGGTCGATTAATGACATGAATATAATTTAAATCCAAAATTATTTTCACATCCTGAACCAGGTTCATGGATTCTTCCTAGAACAAATTCAGAACATGAATAATCCTTCCATGACATGAAATATTTCTATAGTCAGTGACCATCCTTAGTTCCTTAATAATAACTCCTATATCATCTAAAATTCCACCAAAACCAAATTAAAAACATCTTAACCATAAAATTTGGTAATACCTTTAACTAGGATGTCAAAATCTTCCAACCATGGGACTTTCTATTCCCAAAAAGTTATGAAACATTAAGGTTCCCTATAAATAGTTGATGTCACTAATCCTTCATTGATGATTAAAAATACCATTTTTCATGATAATATTACCTGTGTCTCCACAAAAATTTGACTAATTGGATAGAAATCCCATAAAAAGACTTTCATCTGAGAATCAATGATATCCACTGGTTTATCCACAATAGAAACATCTAGTTCCAACTCTATATCTACCCACTTAGAACAATAGAGGGATAAGTATGGTACTTATTGAGATGAGATATGTGGAAAAATCATAGATACCTATCAACTAAGATTGTAATGGGAACTAATAAGAAACTTGACCAAGACACTCAATAAAATCATATGGTCTAATATTTTATTGAGCTAACTTTCAATATTTCTCAAGATGATTATGACACAACCAACGAGAGGCTTTTTATAAAACCCAATAATCAAAAAAAACCACAAATGAAATCGTCGAAGATGAATATATTTGAGTTATACTAATTATAAGTTGTAACCAAGCATCAAATTATATCTTCAATCCTCACCAATGTATCCCCAAAGAGACTCATACCCACAAGAGAGGCCACACCCATCATATCCCAACAATGAGGTGACCTTCATTGGTGGCCATATAAATCCTTTAAGGAATAAATCATGACCGATGACTGGTAAATGTTATTATAAGAAATATTTACATGTTTCTAATGGATATCCTATGATCCACCAAAATTCAAGATGCAAGCATGGAGCAGATACTTTAGTATATGAAAGGTAGGCTCTGTCTCTCTATTTGTCATTGAATGGTAAGCTGTACTCAACTAGAAGTGTATCCCAATAACATTTTGGAGTCTCTTACAAAATATATAACTAAACATTGAATCTATATCTGAGAAAATGGTAATGGTAATCCCATGAAAGCTCGTGATTTACTCCACAAACAATTTACCCAGATATTTAACCTTAGTGGTGTCCTTTGTCAGAATAAAATGATATAAGTTTTCCAACCAATCAATCTCTACCAAGATAGAATTCTTTCTTCAAGTATTCCATGGTAATCTAACAAAAAAGTACTAGTGAACCTGATACCATTTCCAAACTGGTAATAAAAGTAGAAAGAGTATACCAAAAAGCATTAGATGTTCTACATTTATCTACTATAAGGTGTAACAATGGGATACATAATCAAAAATTTCATTCTTCATACAAAGCCACCAAAAGACCACCTGATGTAATAATACATATTTGTAATTACAGGTTTAATGTACCATAAGGAACAATAAAATAATGGAAAAATAAATCCCATATAGATTATGGAACAATAAATTAATCTCTTAAGAAGAGAAAAACATCTGAAGGGGGAGACAAACATGAAATAGTTTCCAAATCATAAAATGGTTACTTTAATTCCTCTAAACTTTTTATCATGTTTTTGGCCCTAAATGATAGACTCAAGAAAATATGATGATAAATAAACAATTACCAAACCATAACTAAATAACCCCTACATTTCTAGATGCAACTGATTGAATATCTCTATAAGGTTCCACTCTTACTTTGATTACAGATCAGACTGTGGCGGAGATTTCCTACTAATAGAATCAGTGACAACATTCCCCTTCCCCTGGGTGTTGGAAATTTTGAAGTTAAACATAAATAGTTATTATACCCATTATATCAACATAATACTCTATCCCTCTTGATAAAACATATATCTTAGACTCTTATTATTATAAATTAACATGAACCTATCCCCAAAAGGATAGTTCCTCTAATACTTTAGCACATGAATATCCATGGTAGTAATCAAATTATGAGTGGGGTAAAAATTATCATACAGCCTAAGTTGAATAGATCCATATAATAAAATTTTATTTTAAGATCCTATATTTTTCTAGGTATATCCCTCTTGAGTTATGTTTGATCCTCTTTTAGTTTGGTTTTATTTTCTTCATTAAACCCTGGTGGTAGAGTCTATTTTGATGATGGAGATATTTTATAAGGGGAAATAACTTAATGTTTAGGGATGCATGTATTTATGAACTAATTAATTATAGGTATAAAGGGTTCAAATTTTTATTAGGGTTATCCATGGTTTTGGAAAGATTTGGAGATAATTCATTGTTTTTTATATAAACCTAGGGAGACTCCAGGTGATTTTGGAGTGATTCCTTACTCTCCAAATGTCTTAGACTAGTTTTAAATCAATAGTGAGTTCTTTTATTTGTTTTATAATTCCTTCTATTTATCTCCATTATCATGGTATGATGTCTTGAATACTATTGAATTGGGTTTTTACCTTAATGAGAATGATCTAGGTTTTTACCTTGCGATCACCATTACATTCATTATTTGTTTGAGTTAACTATTGATAGAATTTCGTTGATCACCAAATTAAGTTGGGTGGTCTAAATTTTATCCTCTTTTTCTTGATTTTATTATCCATAGTATTTTAAATATGTGAGATCGCACAAGCACTCCATACACACAACCTAAAAAATTGGATAAACCCTATTAAATATTTATCCTTTTTCCTTTTAGACCCTTCATTATATCCCATTTAGTGCATAGGTGTGAAAAATAATAATTGTGGCCACTTGATAGGTGTGTCATCCATGGACCTTATTGAGGCTTGGTTAGTTGATCTTAGATACCTGAGATATTTTGGTAAATAAATTATTTATTATTCGATTAATATTATGAAATGGAAGAACATATAATTTCTGTGATGGATTATGGTATAATCAGCTCAACTAAATTCAGTTAATTGATATGTTAATAATCTTGGAGTTAAATGATAAATGAAATAGGTTTGATATATTCATGATGATAACTAGAAACCTGAATTTATGAAACATAATTGTCTAGAAAAATGAAAATTTGACGAATTGATCATTGTTCCTTATGGTGATATATCTTGTATGTTTTATTTTTTTCCTTTTGAATTGTTTTATTATCTTTTGAGATAATGTGACATCAATTATGATTGATTCCTAAGGGTAGGATTCTTGTAGGTATATTGATTTCATCTGGATATGACTCCGGATTTATGTCAATGCCTAAAGAAATGGTGAATGATTTCCTACTGCCTAAGGTGTATTCACATAGGTACATGATGCCCAAGGTTATAGTGTACAGTTAGAGGCTATCTAAGGACTAGATGAACTATCTCCGGATGCTTGAGGGTGTGATTCTAGATATAATGTGGGTAGAGGCAATTTTTTATTCAATTTTTATGTGATTTACCCTCAATGGGAGAATCTTCCACTTGTAGGGTGATCCATCCTAAAGATAGAAGATTATCCTTTAGCCAAAGATACTCAGTTGGGAACCAAAGTAGGTTTATCTGACCCTAGGTGTGTCATCCTTGTTCTTAGGGTGTCAATATTTTTAATTTATTTTTAGTATTAATTTAATAAATTAATAGTAATATTATAACTATATTTCATGCACTATATTTCTTAGACTGTATTGTTTAGACACAATGGTTATAACCTACTAAGTTGTACTCACACCATGGATAAACCAATATTTGGTACCTAGATAGAACATGTGGGTGTAGGTTTGGACAAGTATAAGGGACCTTTTTTTTATTTGTGTCGTACTGGATGAGTTGGAGCATGGAGATGGAACAAACATGTGGTTCATGACTGGGGGTACATGGAGTGTTTATTTGAGTTCTCTAATATTTTTTCTATATAATTTTATCTCATCATTTAGATTTTTTAAGATTGTCATTATATCATACTATTGTTATTTGGATTCCTTCAGTTCTCCTTTATCATATTTTGTTTCTTGTTAAATTAATCCCATTGTTTCCATTATTTCTGCAACTCTTATTTAAATTTTCTTCTCTCATTGCAACTCATCACTAGAGGGTATATTCTCCTAACTATATTACTTAAACCCTCACTACTATTCGATACCCTCTGGAATATGGGTATTCATTCATGAGGCCATGTAGCCAACCAAATCAGTCACATGATGGAGCATTGAGTTAGGGATGTTACAATGTGGTATTAGAGGATTAGGTTTCTTTTCAGTTTATTTACAATTTGAGAAAGTTGGAAAGGATAATAGGATGTTTCAAGACATATTAATGAGGTTGTTCAAGGGAATATCTATCCCCCTTATGGGGAAAATATGAGTTCCAATTGATATAATTTTTATTTATAGTATTCAATTATTATAGTTGATATTATTTCACCTTAGATGATACACATGTTTTGTGATGTTATTGCTTTTTTGATATTTATACTCGGGACCCAGTATGGCATAAGATGAGTATGATTAGGACATTATCAAAACATAGGTATATATATATTTAAATTCATTTTTCATGATGGGTAAATATTTATTACTAGTGATATATTTTCTTATATGAAATGTAAATTGGGATACCTATTATATTTGATGAAAATGGGAAGAAATTAATTATTATGTCATTCAAATTCACCTGTTAATCCATATTTAAAGAGACTGTGATCTTTTGTTTTTATTTTTTAAGATATTGTGGTTAACCTTGATGTTATCCAATGTTATAAGTAGTGTGTTTTTCTTATATAAAAAATATTTCTTCATCATCTTCAAATTCACCGTCAAGAGAGAGGAAATCAACACACTCCAAAATTAGCTAAATCAGAGCATCCTATACTTCTTTTTAAAAATATGGAAGATCCGTTTTACATCATATTCTTGTGGGTTATTCAATACATGTATAGAGAGATTATTCACCCCATACATTTAAAGTCTAACCTGATGAGAGAGTTTCAGCTATAGAATCCTCCAATGTTCATGGGGGGAGGGATAAACCTAAGTAGTTAAGTTTTAGATTGTTTTAGTCCTGGTGATCTACAAGAGCCTTGATACACCCCCAAAAATAAGGTTGAATCATTATTTGTACATTCTTCATAAACTATCCAAATAATGGTGGGACATTCTGGAGAAATCCAAACACACATGGGATTTTTCCCGGAAGGAATTCAAGGTAATTTTTTTAAGATACATATACTATGAGATGTTGAAAGATGATAAGTCTTGTTAGTTAATGTACATGAAACTATATATATTTCTATTGATGTACAATTCTAGACGATTCACTAAAGTATATCACTTTTCTCCATCCTTAGTATCTTATGAGATGTTCTTGGTGAGGAATTTTTATAATCAGATTCCCAATGATATTAGGTTGTAGGTGAAAACCCTTCTCTTGAGCATCCTTGAGGATGTGATGAATCAGACTGTCATCATAAAAGGGAATCTGATTGATTCCCTAAGTGGTAGTGAGTCCATTTAAATAAGGTTATCTGAGGAATCTTTTTCTAGTGGCATGAATTTCCACTATGACAGTTATCACTAGGGAAATAGTGGTAAATATAATCAAGGGAGTGGAATTATTCATTGTTCCCATGGATTAGTGTATTGATATTAGTGTGAAAGGCCATTCCACAAGTGTTCACAATGCCTTCAACCTCACAGTGGTGTGTCAGGCTTGCTGTAGGTAGGGTCATCTTTGGATGTTTCATAGAAACTTTCCACTATAGTGTAGTGGTAGGGGATCTGGAAAGGATCCTAAGTATAAGAAGGGGATCAACAACCACATTAAAAATTGGTAGTTGGAGTTTCAATGGATCCTCAAGATGTGGTAGGGTACATGTTACCCTAGTGTTGGAGTAGTAATACCACTCAAAGGTGACAACATAGGAGGGTTATATTGGAGCCCATGGCAGAGGTGTGAGCCAGTTTCAATTTATATAGTCTACTATAACCAGTTTGGATGTAGTTCCTTCTATGACCAGAGGTATGAATCATATATCTTATATCGTATATTGTATTTTATTGATAAAGGTGCCTCACAATCCTTTAAATATACTCTTTTTTCAAGTTTATTTGGGATTCTGTGTACAGATTATAGTTGGGGTAATGACTATTGAAACATTATTGGGAGTGTGATCTGAGGGTATCATGCCCTAAAAGAAGTGTTCTCTTGTAGTTGGAAGATATTGTTTCTTTTGAAGTTTTTTATATAATGGAAATGATAGTATTTTATTTGATTCTATGTTTGTATTGGTTAGTTAGGTGCCACACTCACACCAACTATTTCTAGAATAGAGTTACCATTTTATATCAAGAAAGTGTCATCTATTTACAACATGGTGAATTTAGGTTGTCCCTGATGGAATAATTATATGTATATTTGATTTTATCATGGATCAAATAGTAGTTCTTACTCTATATTATATTGGAATGTATTAGGATAATTCCCCTCTATTGGTAATCCATTTTCAGTATTTATTTCCTAACGAGTTCTACATATTACCACTTGATAGAAACGTTGAGTTCCTGATTGATTTGGTACTTGGAAAAGAACCAATTTCTATGGTACATTATTTTATTGAACTAGAAGATCTTAGTGAGTTAAAATTTTACATGGAATATATATAATCTAATGATTTCATTTGGCCTATTATTTCACAATGGGGTTCTAACATACTTTTTATTTAGATGTATGATGTGCCTTTTCACATTTCTGTGGACTAGAAGACTAAACTAGTTGATGATCAAGAATCATTATCCCCTTCCACACATCAATGATCTCTTTGACCAATTGATTGGATCCAAGATCTTTTGCAAGATATATCTGAGGTTAGGGTACTAGAAGTTGAGGGTGACACTTTCAAGCATACCTAAAACTTCTTCAAGGAGTATGTATGGAATTTATGAGTACTTAGTGAAGCTATTCGGTTTGATGAACGCAGAAGTAGTATGCATTTCCTTGATGAATCGATTCTTACATGATATATTGGATTAATTTGTTATGGATTTAATTTATGACATCTTATTGTACTACCATTCAGCAGACGATCATGCCCAACATCTTTATATCAACTTCAGTACTTTGAAAGAGTTTTGGATTTATGCAACACTATCCAAACTTAGTTTCTGGATTGATAAAGTGCACCTATTGGTCCATGTTATCTTATAGGATGGAGTGTTAGTAGGCTTAGATAAGGTTTTATCCACGGTATCGTTAGAGAGAACAAATAATGTATTCAATAATTGGATTTTTCTTGGTCTACCAGTTAATTATAGATGCTTTGTCTAGGAATTATTCCATATGACTACACAGATGTCTAGGTTAACCAAGTAAGGGGTGAAGTTTTTTGGTTAGATTATTTCGAGATAAATTTTGTAAGAGAAGAAGAGTAAGAAATCCTTAGCACTGATCCTCACTAGACTGGATCTTGATGACTCAGAAACAGTGTACTTTGATATATCTAGGTTTGAAATTAGAACAGTTATGATAAAAGAGGATGGTGTGTCTTCTTATGGCTCTAGAAAAATGAGTCCCCATGAGATGAATTATCCTACTCATGATCTGCAGTTAGCTACAGTGGTGCATGCCCTGATATTCTGGATGAAATTTCTTCTAGTGGAGAGGTTTTTGTTATATATAGACCCAAATAGACTCATGTACTTCTTTTCTCAGTGATACCTAATACTTCGGTAGAGGAGGTGGGTTGGGGATCTACTATCTTGTGACCTCGAGATGGCTTATACACTGGGAAAGGGAAATATCTTGGCTAATTACTTGAGATGAAGAATGAATATGAAGGAAGTATAGGAGTCTTGTGATGACTTTAATATGATGGAATTATTTGTATACATGCATCAATATGTTTAGGAGTCCCAAGGATGATTCCTTCCCTCTATATTTCTTAGTCTAGTGTGAAATCTCAAGTGAATTCCTTACTTTAGTTTTCTCCTTCCCTATATTTATCTCCATTATTGAGGTGTGAAATCATGACTACTATTGAATCATGATTTTACATTAATATGAATGGTCTAGGTTTTTCTCTTGTGACCACCATCACATTTGTTCTTTATTAGTGTAGATAGTTGATATAGCTTCTATGGTCACCATATTAATGTGGGTGTTCAAAATTTTATCACTTTTGCCTAATTTAATTATCAATAGTATATGAAATATTTGAGATCACACTGGAACACCACACAGACTACGTAATAAATTAGATAAACCATATTAAATAATGACCCTTAATCCTTTTAGACCATTCCTTGGATCTGATTGGTTGTATAGGTGTATATATTGAGATATGTGGGAACTCGATATTGTATCATCTTTGGACCTTATTGATACTTGGTCAATTGATATTAGAGCCCTAAAATATTTTAGGAAAACTTTTATTAATTGTTGGATTAATCTTATGAAATTGAATAACATGTAATTTGTGTTATGGACTATGGTAGAATCAATTTTACTAAATTTGGTTAACTGATATGTTAATAATGTCAGGAATAAATTAGAAATGAAATAGTTTTTATATATTCAGTAGGATAATTATAAACATGAATTTATGAGACATAATCAACTATAGAAATTATAATTTGATGAATTGATCATTGTTCCTTATGGTGATATATCTTGTATGTTTAATTTTGGCCGTGTTAATGGTTTCCTTATCTTTTGAGATTATGTGACGTTGATTCTTATTAATTATAATAATTGGGATCCTTATAGGTATATTGAGTTCATTTGTATATGATTCCTTATTTATCATGATGCTTGAGGGCATGGTGTATGATTTCCTACCACCAAATGGATAGTCACAGAGGTACATGATTCCCAAGATTAGAGTGTATGGTAATAGGGTGTCTAATGACCAGATGGACTATCTATGGATTCTTGAGGGTGAGATTCAAGATATTCTGTGGGAATAAGCCATTTTTTATTTGATATTTCCATGATTTACCCTCTATGGGAGAATTTTCTCTTGGTTGGGTGATCCCTCTTAAAGAAAGAGGATTCCCCTTTAGATAAAAATGCCCAATAGTGCACTGAAGTTGGTTTATCTTACACTTGGTGGCATCCCAAATCATGGGATATCATCTAGTTTACATTATGTTTAGTATTAATTTATTATATTAATAATCATATTATCAAAACATTTCATACGGTAAATCTCTCAGATAGAATTATTTAGACATTTTGGTGTCAATTACTAAGTTATACTCACACCCTGTACAAGCCAATAATTTTCACTAGGTTAGATATTATGTGGGTATGTTTGGATAAGCATAAGTGACTTTGTTGTTGATGTGTGGATTTCTAGATGAGTTGGAGCTTGGAGACGGGACCGACATGTGGTTCAGGACTGGGGTTTTTGGAGTGTTTATTTTAGTGTTCTAATATTTTTTCTATATAACACTAAACACATCATTTATTTAAATTCATATTGAAATTACATAATATTATTGTTATTTTTATTCCTTTAGTTTTCCTTTCTCATCTTTGGATTCTTGTTAAATTAATCACATTATTTCCATTATTTCTACAACTCTGCATTTATTTTTCTTCTCTCATTGAAACTCTTTACTAGAGGTTATATTTCCCCCATTATATTCCTTACACCCTCACAGCTAGTATACATCTTCTAGAATATGGGGAGGTATGCTTGAGGTCACATAGACAACCAGATCAGTCACTTTATAGAGAGTTGATTTGGGGACATTATATTGTGGTATTGAACGATTATGTATCTTTTTATTTTCTTTACTATTTGGGAAAGGTAGAAAGGTGACTACGATGTTTCAAGAAATGTTAATGAGAATGTGTGTGGGAGTATATAACCCATATATGGGGGAAAATTTCAGTTCTTAGGGATGGGATTGTAGTTTATAATGTTCAATTGATACATTTGATATTATTTCACCTTGGGAGTTTCACATGTTTTTTCATGTTACTTTTTTATTTTTGAGATTTATATTCATGACCCAATATAGAATGAGATGAGTATGAATGAATCATGATTGGAAAATAGGAATATATATTTACATTCATTTTTCAAGATAGGGATATATTTATTATATTTGATATATTTTCCTATATGAAATTTAAAATGAGAAAAATATTATATCTGATGAAAATAAGAATAAATTAACTATTATGTCATGCCAATTAAATTGTTAATCCTTGTTAAAAGTTAAAATTATATTATATTTCTATATTTTTCACCTATATTGGTTAACCAAGTTGTTATCTAGTGTTATAAGTAGTGTTTTTGTCTTGTAGAAAAAAACCCCTCGTTGTCTTTAAATTCGGTGTCATGAGAGAGGAAATTAGCATGCCCTTAACCCAGTTAAACCAAATCATCTTATAGATCATAAAGAATCATATGGATGATAATATTCATGATTTATTTTTTAGGGTCATGTGATCCATAAAAGGTAGACTATTCACATCGTTCATTCGATGTTTAAGATGTTGAGAGAGTTTTAGCTATAGAATCATGTTTTGTTCATGGGGTGGAGGCCCCTAGGTAGTTGAGTTCTAGATTGAGTCAGTCTAGATGATATTCAAGAACCTTGAGAAACCCATAGATAGAAGGATTAATCATATTTTATACATTCTTCATGGACCTTCCAATCATTGATGGGTAATTATGGAGAAATCTATACAAAAATGGGAGTTATCCTCAAATGAATTCCAAGTAAAAAAAATTGAGTCACCTCTATCCCGAGATGTTGATAGATAATAAGACATGTGAGTTCTTTAACATGAAACTAGATATAATTTTAGTGAATGAATATGAGAAGATCATCACTAAACTATAGTGATTTTCTATATCCCTTGTAGCTAATGATATGTCCATAGAGAGAACTTTTCAGAATGGGATTAGCTATGAGATTAGGTTATAGGTGAAAATATTTATCCTAATAGCCCTTAAATATGTCATAAATATAGTTCACATCATTGAAGGGAATATGAGAGAGGATCTGAGTGGTGGCCAAATAGTTTCAATAAGGTGATTTGGGCACTCTTCTACTAGTGGCATAAAGTTTCACTATGACAGTTATCACTAGGGTAGTAGTGGTAAAAGTAATTAAGGGAGTGGAATTATTCCTCGGTATAATGGAACAGGGTATTGATTTCAGTTATGAAGGTCAGGCCACAAGTTTTCAAAATTTACTCACCCCACAGCGGAGTTCCATGTTTGTGGAAGGTTGGGTAATCTTTATAAGTATTGTAGAAACTTTCCATATAAGTGAAGTGGTAGGGGATCTGGAAAGGAACCTGATTCTAGAAGGGTCTCAACAACCCCTCTAAAAACATGTAGTTGGAGTTCAATAGACCATTCAAAATATGGTAAGGTATATGTTACCCTAGTATCATAGTTGTAGTAATGCACAAAGGTAACAAAATAGGGGGTCATATTAAAGTCTAGGGCATAGTGGTGATCTATTTTCATGTTATACAATCAACTCTAACTGTCTTGGATGCAGGACCTTCTTCCAAGAAAGGTACAAGTATTGTATCATATACCATAGATTGTTTTTTGTTGGATAAAGTAGAATTATATTCCTTTAAATTTATTCTTTTTTCAATTTTTTGGGGTTTGTATGTAGAGAGTATATTTTTGGTCATGACTATTGATACATTTTTGGGAGTGTGTTCAGAGGGTATCAAGACCTGTAAGAATTTTTCTATTGAAATTGGTGGATATAGTTTCTTTTGGAACTTTTTTTACATGAAATGATAGGATTTGGTTTTATTATAGGTATGTATTGGTTAGTTCTTTACTAGAATCACATCAACTATTACCATATGAGAGTTACCATTTTATATCTAGAAATATTTATCTATTTTCACCAGCATGGTTGAGTTCTTCAGGCTTGTCATGTAGAACCAATTTTATGTATCTTTGATTTTATCATGGCTTAACTAGAAGGTATTTCTCCATATTATAATGGAATGTAGTAGGAAACTTTTACTCTATTGGTATACCATTTCTAGATTTCATTCATGAAGAGTTATAAATCTTACCACATGAATGGTTGTTTGAGTTCACGATTGAGTTAGTTCGAGGAGAAGAGCATGTTTATATCCTTCTCTATAAGATATAACTAGCAGATATTCACGAGTTGAAATCTATTTTGGAATATCTATAACCAAATTTTTTCACATATCCAATTATTTCACCATGGGGATCTCCCATACTTTTCTCTAAGAAGGATAGTGGGAATATTTACTTTTGTGTGGACTATGGGAGATTAAACTAGATGACGATCAAGAACCATTATCCGCTTCCATGCATAGATCATCTATTTGACCAATTGATCCGATTAAATGTGTTTTATAAGATCTATTTGAGGTTAGGGTTCCACCATTTTATGGTGGGTCCATTAAATATACCTCAAACATCATTTAAGAGAATATATAGACTCTATGAGTATGTTGTGATGCCATTCGGTCTGATGAACTGAGAAGAAATATTCATGGACTTGAAGAAATGATTCTTCCATAATATATTGGATAAATTTTTGGTGGACTTAATTGATGATATCTTATTGTACTACCATTCAGCAGATGATCATTCCTAGCAACATGACATCATATTGAGTATATTAAGAGAGTTTCGTCTGTATGCAAATCATCCCAAATTTCATTTCTAGATTGACAAAGTACACCTATTAGGATATGTTGTCTTAGAGAATGGACTGTTAGTAGACCTAGATAAGGTTATATCCATGGTATCTTGGAGAATACATAGGAATTATGTCAAGATTTAGAGTTTTCTTAGTCAATCAATTCATTATTGTCACTTTATCCAGGAATTATCCTATATAGAAGTATCGATATCCAGGATAACCATAAAAGGGGTGAAGTTTGATTGGTCGTATTATTATGATAGATATTTTTTAAGAGATAATGATTTCAAAATCCATATCACCAATCCTCACTATACCTGAGCTTGATATATTGTATAAAGTGTATAGCAATGCATTCAGGGTTGGACTTAGAACAGTTATGATGAAGGAGGACTGTGTGGTTGCTTACAGCTCTTAACAGCTGAGTCCTCATGAGATAAATTATCTTACTCACGATCTGGGGTTAGAAATAGTGTCCCACACCCTTATATTCTTGAGACACTTTCTTCCATTAGATAGGTTTTTGGTATGCATTGACTAGAGGAGCCTCAGGTACATCTTTTATTAGTGAGACCTAATCCTTTGGTAGAGGAGGTAGTTTTAGTATCTATAGTCTTCTTACATCGATCTAGCTTATAAAATGGTAAATGGAAACATCATTTCCAATAAATTGATATGGAGAATGTGTTGGAGTTTTTTGATGATAGGAAGATTATGTATGTCTTGGAAGACATGCATAAAGATGTTTAGGAGTCCCAAGGATGTGTAGACCTGACTTCAACATCTATTATAATCAAGCCTCTTTTCCAGATCATGGCATATAAGTTATCTGATCTGAAGGTATTGTCTCCAAGGTACATATTATGTGTGGGGGAGGGATCCACTAACAACAATTTCTCTTGGAAGTGGAAATATTCTTCTTATCCATGGATAATTATGGGCTTTAACAGGCTTGCATGGGGAGATGATGAGAGAGTTTCATGCTTCTATAAGGGTGGTATACCCAGGATTAAAAACTATATATCATGATCTCTATAGAACCTACTGGTGTCTAGAAATAAAGATATTGGTAGTGTTATTTGTGTCAGAATCTTTTACCTATCAGTAGGTGAAGGCCGAACATCAAAGGATTTTTGGGATGTTGCAGCCTATTCCAATTTCAGAGTGGAAATGGGATGATGCCACTATATATTTTATGATTGATAAACCTAGGAAACCACATAATAATTATTCCTTATGGTTGAATTTCTATTGAATTAAAAATTTATAACTCTTCTTTCTTATCCAGTATACCTTCACCGTTGATGACATGGGTAGTCTTTATATGTGTAATATTGTTTGTTTGCATGTTGTTTTGAGTTGCATTGTTTCTGATCGAGATACTCATTTCACTTATCTGTTTCGGTAGGGTATAAATAAGTCTATGCGATAAAAGGTTATTTAAGTACAGTCCACCATCCTCAGACTAATGGATAATATTAGAGGAAATTCAGATTCTGGAGGAAATTTTATAATCCTATGTTTTATATTTCAGTGGTTCATGGGAGTATTATGTGGAAATCTTGGATTTTTCCTATAATAACATCTTACATGAATAAATTCAAATATAAGATTTTGAATCTTTGTATGCAATCCCATGTCTTTTAAATTTTTTGTTTCGGGTTAGGTGATTCAAATAATGTCAGAGCTAGTATCATGCAAGAGATGTCTGAATAGGTTCAGTTACATAGGAAGAAGTTGGTGACCACATAGAGCAGGCAGAAATCATATACAAAACAGAGGAGATTTCCTTTGGAGTTTTATGTGGGTCATCATGTTTTTCTTATAGTGTCTCCTAGATTGAGGCAACATCATATCATGAAATAGGGGAAGTTGGCACCAGGGTTTATATATCAATTTGTGTAACACCCCCAGATTTCGTAGTACGTTATTTCATCAAAGTAATTCAATAAGTTTCTCTACACGCAACGCTGAGCTCAAGAACACCACAACTTACCAAACTAGTCGTTCAAAAGCGATTATGAATAGTATTAACTAAATTATTAACTTTATATAATCCTTATAATTTTATTATCCATATTATGAGTTTCTTATGCATAATGTAATAATGAATTCATATTTTTTAGATAAAAGAAGTATTTTTAAAAATAATGCAATTTAACCACCTTTTAATGGAGAAACCTTTTTAAATAAAATATTTGAAATGTTTATATATTCAATTTGATAAAATAATTTTCTTATTTAGAATCGAGATATAAGAATTTAGTTTCAATAAATTTTTTGTGTTTTTCTGATAACTTTCATATTTGGGTGAATAGTGAAAAATACTATATTTTAACTTAAAAAAACTTTTTTAATAATTATAATTTATAGTGTTTAATTATGAATTTTAATGGTTTTGAAGAATAATTAGATTATATATTTACTATTTAATCAAATTATGGTCATTTTATTTAATTTTACTTTGAAATTGGACATAAACAAGTGTCAATATTTTGATAGTTATTATTTCTCAAAAATACGCTTTTTGGTTTTAGAAATAAGAATTAATTTTAAATTGATTAATGTAACTTCTATGTGTTGAAATTGGTAAAATAGAATTCATTTTTGAATTAAAAATATCAAAATTAGCTTAGGGTGAATTTTTGGTATTTTTCTGAAAACATTCAATTTTTGAGGAATGGTGAAAAACACTGAGTTATTGTTTAAAACTGACTTTTTATTTATATAATTATTTATTTTATTTAAATTTATTTTAGCTCAAAATAGATACATAATACCGATATAAGTTCAATTTTGTAACACCCTGACCCCAGAACCCCAGATTTGGTGCATTATTAAGTATCACTGGCATGATCATAAAAGATAAAGTCACGAAAGAACGATTTGTTTAGTAGCCTTGGAAGTACTAGATAAATTCATAAGGTTTACGTTACATTACACTTTCTAACGTAAAACAAAACATAAATAATCCATTGATAACTCCATTGTTCCCTCTAGCTTAACCCTGCGTAACAATCATAATACACATCTTGGAAATCTTGGGAAAAAGAAAACATAGAAAGGGGTGAGCTCAGATACTCAGTAAGGATAACATATAACGGAAACTTTTGTAAATAAAAGTAAACATTTAAGGCAGTGTATAAGACAAAAACAAAAGCCTCTTAAACATTAAATTCAGTATAATATGGTAATGCTAAAATCAAATAATTCTATTTACTTATTAACATGGATATACTACTAGTCGAATAATCACATGAAATATCAATAGCCTATTTCATAATGATGGAATGCATAATGCCAGACTTTCATTACCACATAGTCAAGGCCTTGTGCCAAGAATACAAATAAGATTTTGTCAAGGCCTTGTGCCAAGACACTAGTTTGTCTCATGAGACCTACCGATGCATCAAGGAGCTATAACGGGCTCCACCCATCACTTACTAAGTCCAATGCATTCCTCATATAAAATTTTGAAACATAACATAAACATTCATATTTAAACTAGCATAAGAAATGTAAATACTTTATCCATAAATCATTAATGGTATAAAAATAGCACATCCACAGTCAAACATAACTCATTCAATAAAATATTTAATTTTTTATTGTAAGATATTAACCTTAATCAAGAATAATTAATGATATTGACATAGATGAAAATAATCATCCAAACTATTTGAGAGAAATATCCCCCTTTTTCTTGAAAGCCTTTAAAAGGAACACTATTTTTCATGAATCCATTTATAAATATATTTTTTAATCAAAGTGTCCCATTCCACTTTGAAACTTTTAAAGGTAATTTTAATTTTAAAACATTAATATCCATATAAATAAATCCTTAAAACCATTTTTAAAACATGAACATTAATGAGAATGATTTAGAATAACAAATCTTTAAAACATTTAAAATGATATTTTAGTTAGAGTTAATAACCAAAATAGAGACACTTTAATACAAATAATTTAGGTAATCAAGACTTTATAATATCATGAGAATAAAGGGATTCATGATATACTATGTCAAAGTACATTATATACACCATATGAAAGTGATTTGATGTATAACAACAAAAAAGTCTCAGTGGAATGTAAATCGAGATGAAATCTCTTATAAAGACTGTATCTTTAGGTTAAGGATAAATCGATGACATAATTAAGTGTGAAAAATATAAATACACTCAATGTTATTGGATATTCAGCATAAATAAATCAGAGTACATTCACACATATTCTTGTAAAAACAACACCAATGAATTGGATGTTTAACTCAACAAATGAAGATTGTGTTAAAATTACTCTTATCAAGTTCATATTCATGACTTGAGAATTTATCAATGGAGTGATTATGTGTATCAAATGTATATCCATGGAAAGGGGAGTGAGAATTATGAAATAAGCAAATGAATCATGATTCCACGCATAATCTGAGAGTAAAATAATCAATGAAGTATGCGTTAAGCTGAATGAGTGGGAATTGAAATTTGTAATTCCCTTTTCCAATTTGGTAACTTACGAAGCATACATCCCATGAAAGATGTATCATACAATGATGATTTAAATATCCAAAAATTAAATTATATTACAAAATTAATACAATTGTGGGAAGTACACACACCACATGCAATAAATAAGTGGTGAACAATGGAAATCTCATGGAATTAAAAGTGACATAAGAAACCCCTTACATTGTACTTTTTCCTTGGTAGAGAGTAGGTTAAACTATTTTATAATAGTTAAATAATTGTTATTAAATTATACAAGAATCACATACATTAATATGATATCATATATTATCTTTTAACATTGCATTGTTAATAACATCTTAGTATTATCGTTGTTTTGGGTGATAATGGATTCGTTTTCCATTATATTCTTTGTTATGTGAGTCATATTTGTTATGGATAGAATGTATCTTATTAATATCCAGAATTATATCAAGTATTTAAACATTATTTTTAATCATCAAATGAAAATTAGTCTTGAATTGATATGATGGGGAATGAATCTCATCGTGTTCGTGGAGATGGTAATCCGTACGTACGTACGAGTGAAAATATCATTATTTTCGTATTAAAATAATACATAATTGGATGGTATATCATATATACAGAATCATTATCATGTTATATTTATTATTTACATCAATTACACATCATTATTAAACTCATTCAAATAATGTATTGAATAAAAGTTACACCACGACATAGAGACGGTAAGCCGTACATATGCACGTATGGTGACATGTCATTCAAAGGATGGATAGAATAGTAAATATGGTTATACCATATATATAATAACCTTAAAGTATATAGAAGATACTGGAGTTATTATTTTAGAATGGAAACAACAAATAAAGTGGAAGTGAAAGAAGAAAGGAACTTGAAAGAGGTGATGAAATATTTACCTCTTCTTTGGGTTCTTCCTTTTGATTTGGTCAAAAGGGCTCCTTAGGATGGATTTATGACTAAAGTAAGGTCTATAAGATGAAGTTAGGATAGTTGAGAGGGTATTTGGGTAGGGGTTGGTCGATCCAAAAGGCTTTGAATATATGAATTAGAGAGAAGGGGGAGTGCCCTTTTATAAGAGGGGTGAGGAGCACCATAGGAAAAACATAAAATATTATTTTATAATAAATTCATATTCGGTTTATAATGGCTCCAAACTGATTTATTTCTAGGATAAGGTGGGGATGGGTCTAAATCCACTCAACAAATAGGTTTTATAATTGTTTGGGTCACCATATAAACCTTATCTTTTATATTTAACTCTTAGTTAATTAGTTTGACATTTACCAAGTCTCTTTGTATTTTTATATTATTTGATTAATTAAATTACTATAAACTAGAAATAGAACCCCAAGTGGTTCATTAATAACATACCTATCATCATATAATTCATTTTCCCGAACCTTGTATTTTTAGGAATATTATATCAATTAATAATATAATATTTGTTTTAAAAACTATTTTATGTCAATTTTGACCCTATTTAATAATTAATTTTTGTTAAAGTCATAAAAACTTTATCAATTCGAAAAAAATTTAATTAATCAGTAGAAGAATGTCATATTAACCTATAAAATTAGTTTATGTCATAAAAACTTTCAAAGTATAATTATTGTAACATTTATAATACCATTTATTTGATTATTTCATTAATAATGAAAATATTGCATCATCATTGTGTCACAAATAACATTAATTATTAAATGTATAAAAATTATAAATAAAATACCATTATTTATGAAATAGTTTTATCTTTATAATTAATATTTATAGTCTAATAGATAAGATACATAACTATATGTAAAAATTATTTTACTAAAAGATATATGTTTATTTCATTTTTGTTTTTACTTTAACCTAATTAATATAAAGTGTCATTTTCACTTAAAAGTGGCTCCATGTGGTCCCAAAATCGACCCAAATATGTCCACGGTCATACATGTATCATTAAATAGTGTTAGGACATGTGTAATGTTAATTTAATATTATTTTTCTGCCTTTATTTACCGGATTTAACCTTCAACCAGGATAAATAAAATATTTACTGAAGTAATTATTCAAAATGTCTAAAAATAAAAGTTACCCATTTAAACAATTTGGACCTCCTGATTATAAATATGGAATCCATTTTCCTAAATTCAAAACACATAAGTGGTAGAAATCAATTTAAAATTAATTCCCATTTTCAAAAAAAAGGCATGTTTTTAAGAAATAATAACTATCAAAAGATTGACATTTGTTTATGTCCAATTTCAAAGTGAATTTACTTCCAATGACCAAAATTCGATTAAATGGTAAAACAATTAATTATACATCTAAACCATTAATATTTATAGTTGAACACTATAAATTATTTTGATTAAAAAAGTTGTTCTTAGTTAAAATATATTATTTTTCACTATTCACCGAAATATAAAAGTTATCAAAAAAACACCAAAAATTTATTGAAACTAAATTCTTATGACCCGATCCAAAAGGAGAAGTTTATTTTGTCAAATTTAATATATACAAGTTTCAAATATTGGATTTATAAAGGGTTCTCCATTAAAAGGTGGTAAAATTGCATTTTTCGAAAAATACTTCTTTTATCTGAAAAAAATGAATTTGTCCTTATATTATGTATAATAAACTCATAATATGGATTCCAAAATTATAAGGGTTATATAAAGTTTAAAATTTTGTTAATATTATTCATAACCGCTTTTGAATGGCTATTTTGGTAAGTCGTGATGCGCTTGAACTCGATGTTGTGTGCAGTGTAAGTTATTTAATTACGTTAAAGAACTAACGTACTATGAAATCTTGGGGTGTTACATTCTTGCATCCTTGCAATTTTTAAAATTGGGCTTTGGAATATAATGGAAAGTCCCACATCAGAAAAAGAGTCATTAAAACTATGACTTTAAAAGAAATAAAGAGAAGTACAAAGGTCACCCAAGATAACCCATACTAGGATTCCATGTAGGAAAGCATAGATATGGATGATAAACTATGTGTCAAGTTCTGATGGAGAGGGATAGAAAACATGATCAGGAGAAAGTTAACAACAAGAAAACCACAAACTTATGATGGGACAAATGGTCATTAGTTTCCCAGTAGGAAAAGTAAATGGATAACATTTTTTCTAAGTTGAATTCAATAAAGATGAGGAATTTTTTTATGAGACTGACTAAGAAGATAAAGAGATATACTTACTTTTTATGTAGATTTTCAATCTTTAATAAATTTTTTCCACTAACTCTTTTTTTAAATGATGAGTATTGAAGAAGACTTGGTCACACCAGAAGAGCTATAACAAACTTATAGATAATCACATTATCCACAAAGGATAAACTATATATTTACCTTGTATTTAGAGATTAGTCAAAACCAAAATGGTTAGTACAAGATCTGATGATCCCCCAAATAGATATTCCTTTAGTAAAAGAAACACTAATCTTAGTTTCTAAAATTAAACGAACAATACCCCAAAATTAAATAAATACCATTCAAAAAATAATTTTCCTTCAAATCCTTCAATATAATCCAAAATAATATTGAAACCCAAAACTTATAAGAATTTGGTTATATAGTCTTCCATGTTAAATTGTATCTCCAAATAACATTGACTAATCTTAAATTCACATACTTAAAAGTAATTAACCAGATCACATATTCTCTATTATAGGTTAATCACTTCCATAAATAACCCAAATCACTATAAATCAACAATAAAAACATAGATAAAAATCCACCATTAATCCTCAAATGAAATCCCAGATTATTCTATTTTTCTTGGGAATATAGTGTTCCTAACGAAGCCAAAGTCTTCCAAAATAACATTTATCACTTAATCGCCAAATCATTTTCCTATAATAAGGGTATTCATTTAATAAGACATAATATCCCAAATAAACTTATTATTTATCAATAATATTATTTAACTAAAAATAATTAGTCACACTAACTAGGGACTTAACGTAGTCCAGTGGTAGGCGATAAATCCCAATCACACTATAGTTTTGGGTTTGATTCCCACAGCTTTGTCTGATGCGATAGGTTGTCACACGGTCTCTGTGTTGTCCTTTTTCAAAAAAAAAATTATAACGTTACCAAAATGAGATAAATTCCTCAAAATAACCATAACATAATTTAACCAAAAATGTTATCTCATACCTTGTATTTTCATCCGAAAAATATAATAACTTGTAATTGCCTCAAACCCAATGATCATATAAAACCAAATGGTTATTTATAACTATATCCACAAGAGAAAAGATAATACTTCCTCAAATATCACTTTCACATGACAAACTACAGGGTGAAAAATTAAAGAGAAAATTATTCCAATGTAATCTCATCAACAAGGATCACTAATACCTTTAAACATTTCTCAAACCATTTATTTCCACATAGCTTCTTCTTTGACCTAGAAAATATCCTGTAGAATAGGGCATTCACTTGGGTAATGGCCAGGTCCCCTACATTTACTGAAAATTATTGTAAATGGATTCTTGGGACCATTTTTATTTTCTTCCATAGTACTCGTCATTTTTCCTCTACAATTCTTCACTTTATATCCTTTGTTCCCACACGTAAAGCATTTATTTGTTCCATTGATACACTTTCCTGGGTGTCTCCTTCCACATTTCCTGCATGATGGAAATTGAGGATTCTTTTCTTCATGGTCTCCACTGCTGGAGATCTTATCATTCCTCACCTTTCTCTTCTTTGTTGAGTCCAGGAGTTGGTTAATATATATGTTATTGATCATATTTTTGGAAAACTGATTTTACATGAACATGATATATTTTACTCCTATAAACATTCCACTTTATTGCTTGTTTCCACCATCTTTCCCACCTTGTACATAATTCTCAAGGTTACAATGACTTCCTTGGAATCCAGCCATTGATTAAAACCAGAAATCATTGTGTGAGTAACAGTAGTCATAAAATCATTTAGAGAATATCATGTCACCATATTTTCAATTTGAAACACCTTAGGATTTTCCAAGGTCATTTATTCTAATATTATATTAAAATACTTCAAATCGTTTTGTAAAGAAAATGTAAATTACCCTAAGCTATCACGCAGGAGTGTCATAACCAAGAGTGCAGCAAGGCCCATTGTTGTGTACCAGTTCCCGTTCGAGTCTAGATCAAAGCGGTGTTTTCGGGTTTTACCGCTAGGTACATCTGTGCCAGAGCCACCTCTACCTGCTCGTATCTAGACAAGGATGTAATGCTTGGAAAACTGAAAATATCTCTATAATACGAAAATTTTAGGAAGTTATTCTATAATAATCCTCAAATTCTATCTTAGGGATATGTGATCCAATCAGAGTTTATCTAAATCTAGTTTCAAAGGTTTATACTAAACTTCCTCTGATACCAACTGTAATGCCCCGACCCCAGAAGCACAGATTCGGTGCATTATTACGTATCATTGGCATGATCATAAAAGATCAATTCTTGAAAGACTGATTAGTTTAGTATCCTTGTATGTTCAAGATACATTCATAAGGTTTACATTACATTACACTTTCTAACATACAACACATCATAAATAATACTTTGAGAACATCATTGTTCCCTTTAGCCTAAACCTGCGTAACAATCATAATACACATCTTGGAAATCCTGGAAAAAATAAACCATAGAAAGGGTTGAGATCATATTATCTGTAAGGATAACATTATTGTGGAAACTTTCATAAATAAGCATAAAAATTAAATGGAGTGTATAAGACTAAAACAAAAGCCTTTTAAACATTAACATAATCATAACATGGAGAAGATAAAATCAAATAATTCCATTTACTTTTTCACATTGATATTCTATTAGTCAAATAATCACATGTAATATCAATGGCCACTTTCATAACGATGGAATTCAAAATGTCATACTTTCATAACCACATATTCAAGTCCTTGTGCCAAGACTACAAATGAGATTTTTTCAAGGCCTTATGCCAAGACATTAGTTTGTATCATGAGAACTACCGATGCATCGAGGAGCAATAGCGGGCTCCACCTGTCACTTACTAAATCTAATGCATTCCACATATAAAATTTTGAAACATAACATAAACATTCATATTAAAACTAGCATACTAAATGTCAATACTTTATCCACAAATCAGGAATAGTATAAAAATAGCACATCCATAGTCAAACATAACTCATTTAATACAATATGGAAGATTGTATTGTAACAGATTAACCTCAATCGATAATAATGAATGATATTGGAATAGATGAAAATAATCATCGAAACTATTTGCAAGAAATATCCCCCTTTTTTCTTGAAAACATTTAAAAGTTAAACTATTTGTCAAGAAGCCGTTTAAAAATAGATTTTTCAATCAAAGTGTCATATACCAATTTTAAACTTTGAAAAGGAATTTTAATTTTAAAAATTTAATGTCCATATAAATAAATCCTTAAAAACATTTTTAAAACATTGACATTAATGAGAATGATTTACAATAATAAATCTTTAAAACATTTAAAATGATATTTTAGTTAGAGTTCCTAACCAAAAAAGAGACACTTGAATACAAATAATTGAGGTAATAAAAACTTTATAATATCATAAGAATAAAAGGTTTCATGATATACTATGTCAATGTACATTATATACACCATATAAAAGTGATTTGGTGTATAACAACAAAGAACTCTCAGTGGAATGTAAATTGAGATGAAATCTCTTATAAAGACTATATCCTTAGGATAAGGATAAATCAGAGACATAATTATGTGTGAAAAATATAAATACACTCAATATGATTGGAAATTCAGTGTAAATCAATCAGAGGACATTCACACATATTCTTGTAAAAACAACACCAATGAATTGGATGTTTAATTCAACAAAAAGAGATTGAGTTAAAATTACACTTATCAAGTTCTTATTGATGACTTGAGAATTTATCAATGGAGTGTTTATGTGTATAAAATGTATATCCACATAAAGGGGACTGGGAATTGTGACATAATCAAATGAATAGTGATTCCACATATAACCTTAGAGTAAAATAATCAATGAAGTATGCGTAAAGCTGAATGAGTGGGAATTGAAATTTAAAATTCCTTTACCAATTTGGTAACTTACGAAACATACATCCTATGAAAGATGGATCATAAAATTATGATGTATATATACATAAATTAAATTATATTACACAATAACTATAATCTTGGGCAGTACACACACCACATGAAATAAATAAGTGGTGAACAATGGAAATCTCACGGAATTAAAAGTGAGATAAGATACCCTTTACATTGTAATTTTTCCTTGGTCGAGAGTAGATTAACCTCATGTATAATTGTGAAATAATTTTTATTAAATTATACAAGAATAATATACATTAATATGATAACATATATGATCTTTTAACATTGCTTTGTTAATAATATCTTAGTATTATCGTCGTTTCGGGTGTTAAAGGATTCATTTTCATTTATATTCATTGTTATGTGAGTCATATTTATTATGGATGGATTATATCTTATTAATATAAAAAATTATATCAAGTCTTATACATTATTTTAAATAATCTAATGAAAATTATACTTGAATGGATACGATGGGGAATGAATCTCATCGTGTTCTTGTAGACGGTAATCCGTACGTACGCACGAGTGAAAATATCCTTATTTTGATATTAAAATAATATATAATTGGATTGTATATCATATATAAATATTAATTATCATGTTATATGTATTATTTACATCAATCACACATCATTATTGTATCCATCCAAATAATGTATTGAATAACAATTACACCACGACATGGAGACGGTAATCCATACGTACGTACGTATGGTGACATGTCATTCAAAGGATAGATAGAATAATGAATATGGTTGTACCATATTTATAATAACATCACAATATATAGAAGATACTGTATTTATTATTTTATAATGGAAACAACAAAGAAAGAGGAAGTGAAAGAAGAAAAGAACTTGAAAGAGGTGAGGAAATAGTTACCTCTTCTTTGGGTTCTTCCTTTTGATTTGGTCAAAAGGGATATTTAGGTTGGATTTCTGACTAAATTAAGGTCTCTAGGATGAATGGAGGATATTTTAGAGGGTATTGGGGCAGAAGTTGGCTGAGCCAAAAGTCCTTGAAGGTCTGAATTAGAGATATGGTGGAGTTCCATTTTATAAGAGGGGTGAGGGGCACCTTAGAAAAAACATAAAATATTGTTTTATAATAAATTCATATTAAGTTTCTAATGGTTCAAAACTGATTTATTTCTAGGATAAGGTGTGAATGGGTTGAAATCAACTCAAACAATAGGTTTTATACTGGTTTGTTTCAGTATATTAACCTTATAGTTTAGATTTAACTCATAGTTAATTAGTTTGACATTTACCATGTCTCTTTGTATTTTTATATTATATTGTTAATAAACTTACTATAAACTACCAAGAGAACCCCAAGTAGGTAATTAAGGACATACCTATCATAATATAAATCTTTTGTCCGATACATAGATTTTTTTTAATATTACATCAATTAATAATATAATATTTGTTTTAAAAACTCTTTTATGTAAATTTTGACACTATTTAATAATTGATTTCGGTTAAAGTCATAACAAATTTATTAATTCGAACCAAATTTATTTAATCAATACTAACATGTTATAGTAACCTAGAAAATTTTTGTATGGCATACAAACTTTCAAATTATATTTATTTTAACATTTATATACCATTTATTTTATTCTTTCATTAATAATGAAAATACTGCATCATCATTGTGTCATACATAACATTAATTATTCAGTGTATACAAATTATAAATAAAATACCATTATGTAGGAATCGTTTTATCTTTATAATGAATATTTATGGTCAAAGAGATAACATATATAACCCTAAGTAAAAATTGTTTTACAAAAAGATATATGCTTATGTCATTTTTGTATTTACTTTAACTTAATTAATATACAGTGTCATTTTAACTTACAAGTGGCTCAATGGGGTCCCAAAATCGACCCAAAGATGCCCATGGTTGGAAATGTATAATCCAATAGTTATATAACACGTGTTAGGGTAGTTTAATATTATTTGATTACCCTTATTTACTCGATTTACCCTTTAACCATGGTAAATAAAATATTAACTGAAGTAATTATTCAAAATGTCTAAAAAAATTTTTTACCTATTTACACAATTTGGACCTACTGATTATAAATATGGAATCCATTTTTCTAAATTAAAAACACAGAAGTGGAAGAAATTAATTTAAAATTAATTCCCGTTGTCAAAACAACAAACGTGTTTTTTAAGAAATAATAATTATCAAAAGATTGACATTTGTTTATGTCCAATTTCAAAGTTAAATTACTTCCATTGACCAAAATTGGATTAAATGGTAAAAATATAATCTAATTATACATACAAAACATTCATATTTATAGTTGAACACTATAAAGTTTTTGATTAAAAATTTGTTTTCAGTTAAAATATATTATTTTTCACTATTCACCCAAATATGAAAGTTATCAGAAAAACACCAAAAATTTATTGAAACTAAATTATTTTTTCCCGATCCCAAAGAAGAAGCTTATTATATAAAATTAAATATATACCAGTTTCAAATATTGGATTTAAAAAGGGTTCACCATTAAAAGGCGGTAAAATTGCATTTTTTTTACAAAAAATAATTCTTTTATCTGAAAAAAATGAATTTGTCCTTATATTATGTCTAAGAAACTCATAATATTGAATCTAAAATTATAAGGGTTACATAAAGTTCAAAATTATGTTAATACTATTCATTACCACTTTTTGCAGCTAGTTTGGTAAGTCGTGATGCACTTGAACTCGATGTTGTGTATAGTGTAAGTTATTGAATTACTTTGAAGAACTTACGTACTATGAAATCTTGGGGTGTTACAAATTTAATTCATTGGAGTCAGTTTATAATAATTATATATATATATATATAAATTTTATCGAACTTTTTACTGTCTTTTACCCACCTCCTAGGAGCATTTGCAAATTTGGATAAAACTTAATTTTACCACTTCTGTGAATTGAATTTCAAAAATCCAAGAGACACGGTTGATATCAGTAAGTAAAATGTGGTTCAATAAGATGATAATAGTTTTTGGTGAATAGTAACTTTTGACTTTTATTTACCGTTGTTAAAGGTAAATTGGATAATTCAAGTTAAAAAAATATTGTAATAATAAAACATTACCTTAACACTTATCCTAACCTTATTGGATGAGTCATGGCTGACCATGGTCATCCTTGGGTCGATTTTGAGACCCCATGGAGCCAATTATGAATGATAATGACACATTATTTTAATTAACATAAATTAAAGTTAAAAATGACACAAACCAATATCTTTTATTAATAAATTTTTAAATGGGGTTATATGAGTCATCTTTTCGACTATAAATATTCATTGTAAATATAAAACGATTTATTACACAATGGTATTTTATTTATATTTTTTAGACATTAAATAATATAATTTATTTATGACACAATGATGACGCGGTAATTACCTTATTAATGAAATATTAAAATAATTGAGATTATAAATATCCAAATAAATATAATTTGAGACTTTTTATGAATTACACTAATTTTCTAGGTTAATATGACATCATAGGGTTGATTAAATGAATTCCATTTGAAGTAATAATGTTGTTATGAATTTAACAAAAAAATAGCACATAGTGTGAAAATTGACATAAAAGAGTTTCTTAAAACAAATATTATATTATTAATTGATATTCTATTCCTAAAAATCTATGTTTCAGCCAAAGGTATTAAATAATATTATATATATCATTAATGAACCACTTGAGGTTTTCTTGGAAGTTTATAGTAATTTTATTAACCATATAATATAAAAATACAAAGAGACATGGTAAATGTCAAACTATTTAACTAAGAGTTAAATCTAGAAGATAAGGTTACTATAGTGACCCAAACCTATCTAAAAACTATTGGTCGAGAGGTTTTCGACCCATCCCCACCTTATCCTTTAAATAATTATTTTTGGAGCCATTATAAACCAAAAATGATTTTATTATAAAATAATATTGAATCTTTTCCTAAGGTGCCCCTCACCACTCTTATAAAAGGTCACTCACCCTTCTCTCAAATTCACACCTTCAAAGACCTTAGGATCGGCCAAACCCTACCAAAATATCCTCCCAACTCTCCTCCCTTAATCCTAGAGGCCTTCCTTTAGTCATAAAGCCATCCTCAAGATCCATTTTAATCAAATGAAAAGGAAGAACCCGAAAAAGAGGTAAATATTTCATCACCACTTTCAAATTCCTTTCTTCTTCAACTTCCTCTTTCTTTATTGTTTCCATTATAAAATAATAATTCCATTATATTATATATACTGTGATGTTATTATAAATATGTTACAACCATATTCATTGTTCTATCCATCTATTGAATGACATGTTATCATACATGCGTACATACGGCTTACCGTCTCCACGTCGTGGTGCAGTTTTTATTCAATACATTATTATTTGGATGGGTATAATAATGATGCATAATTGAGGTAAATAATAAATATAACATGATAATTATTATTTATATATGATATACCATCCAATTATATATTATTTTAATATCAAAATAATGAAATTGTCACTCGTGCATATGTACGGATTACCGTCTCAACGCAAACGATGAGATTCATTCCCCATCATATCTATTCAATACTAATTTTCATTTGATGATTAAAAATAATGTTTAAAGACTTAATATCATTATAAATATGAATAAGATACATCTTATCCATAACAAACATTTACTTACGTAACAAAGCATATAAAGGAAAACGAATCAGTTAACACCCGAAACAACGATAATACTAACACATTATTAACAATGAAATATTAGATGATCATATATGATATCATATTAATGTATATAAATTTTGAATAATTTAATAACAATTATTTCACAGTTATACAAGAGGTTAACCTACCCTCGACCAAGGAAAAGTACAAGGTAAGGGTTAATTCTACAATCTCTTTATTATCCGAGATTGTTTTTATGTAAGTATCTAATGTGACCTCTTTATCATCCACATTCATGTTTCTTAAAAATGTATTTCAAAACATTTTTACTATTTACTAGAAAATGAGTTAAATTAATTTATACCCTTATTTGAACTTATATGTTTTGAAAGGAATCTTTCAGTCATTTTCCATACAAGGTACTTTACGACCTTTTTGACAAAATTAATGTAAGAATGTTTCTTTAGCTTATACGGAGGGAGATGTTATTCTCCGCCAATATAACATCGTCAAAGATTCCCTTTCAAGATTATAATAATATTTTCAAAATATATGTTTTCTTTTATAATTATGTAACTTGAAATGATTTAAAAAAATGAAAGAGATATTTCTCTCAAATATTTTTGATTTCATCTATGTCAACATCCGTTGATGGATTATATAATTGTTTGAAGTCGATTCATTATGATACAATCTTTTATATTGTATTTGTGATATGTTTGACTATGGATGAGTTATTGTTTTACCATTCATGGTTTATGGTTAATGTATTGACATTTCATATGCTAGTTTTATTACGAATGTTTATGTTATATTTCAACCTTTTCATATGTGGAGTGTGTTGGACTTAGTAAGTGATGAGTGGAGCCCGCTATAGCACCTTGATGCATCAGTAGGTCTCATGAGACAAATAGAAATGGAATTGTATTAGGCCTTTCCCAATTTGATATATGGTTTTGGCTGAGCCCTTAATAATTTTTAGACATCTTGGCTGAGGCCTTGACACAATGTTTCAGAATGTCCGACATTATACATTCCCTCATTATGAAAATAATATTTATGGTTCATGTGGTCATTCGACTAGTAGAATACCCATGATTATGTTTCATTATGGACCTATTTACTAATCTCGTATTTATTCCATAAAAGTGTTCATGTTTATTACTGGTAAAGGAATGTGTTTTCAATTATTCACCATGTTTAATATCTATGTTATCTTCTGGTGTATTTCTTTAACTTACTGAGTGTTTGAGCTCACCCCAATCTTATGTCCCATTTTCCCAGAATCCTAAGAAGTATTTTATGTTTAAGATTCAAGGTTAATCTAAGAGAATAATGGAATTCTCAAATTATTATTTTTGTGTTTTATGTTGGAAAGTGTAATTTAATGTTCATGTATGTAATCTATTTTCCAAGACTGCTAAACCGATTGGTCTTTCAGGTCTTGATTCATTGTAATCATGCCAAGGTATTAAAATAATACACGGACTCTGGGAATCTAGGTTAAGGGAATTATAGTTGGTATTAGAGGATTTTTAAAGATAACATTGGAAACTAGATTTAGATAAACTCTTATTATAGTACATTACCCTAAGATAGACATTGAGGATTAGTATAGAATAACTTCCTAGAATTTTGGTTCTGTGGAGATTTTGTGAGTTTTCCGCAAAAATATATCCTTGTCTGGATGCGAGCAGGTAGAGGCAGCTCTGGCACAGATGTACCTAGGAGTAAAACCCGAAAACACCGCTTTGAGCTAGACTCAAACAGGAACTGTTGCACGACAATGAGCCTTGTTGCACTCTTGGTTACGACACTCCCGGGGTATTTCTTAGGATAATTCTCATTTTATCTACAAATCATTATGAAGGATTTATGAGTATATACCTCCTCAAAGAAAATAAATTTATGATTATGGATTATATCCTTAAACTATTCAATTTACATTAGGTATTTTACAAGTTTTGAATTATTCATTGAAATTCATAAACTGACCTAGTGTAGGCCATTATATAGAAATGGTTCCCAGTAGAACGAATGAGAACTCTAGAAATACGTATGATACAAAGAGTAAGATGGGTCATATCATTCATGGAATTAAGCCAACATTTAGAAGGGAAATGTTCTCCCATGTATTCTCAAAATATTAAGAAACAATATCATGTGTTAGTAAGATAAGTAAAGAATTATCTGAGTCCTATGGCTTTGAAGGGATGCAATAGAAGAAAAGGATGATAGAGAGAAAGATGGATAAAGGGAAGTGGGGAAAGAAGGATTTTCCCATATGTGATACATGTGGAAATAATGACCTTGTTAAATGCATGAAGGTAATATGAGTTTGTTATAAGTGTAAAGAAAAAGGACACCAAGTATGTGATTGAAAGGGTAAGAAAAATGTTTCAAATGTAAAATGCTTCATCTACAATGCTTTGAGACACTGCATGAATCAATTTCCCAGTCATTTTTGTATACCACAAATGATGTTATTGGGTAATAATAATGTTATGATACTACCTCAGATGAAGAGGAATGACTAGTTTTCTTATTTTTTTATTATAGAATTATTTCATTTGAGTGTTGTATCAATAGTATACTGGTTATATAAATTATTGATATAAATAAGGATTGTACTGTAGTACTATATTATAAAGGAATTTGAGATTATATGGTTCTAAGAAAAGTAACTTAATAGTAATCTACACTTTTTGGAAAATACATAGTTGAAGGAAAGGTAATCCTTAATATGGTCCTGATAATGAGGTAGTGATTTTGGAATAAGAGATAGATTATTTGGATAAATTATATTGGATATTCTTGACTTCCTTGGAACTAATTAATATTTTGTTTTTTATCATTTTTGGAATATTAAATATTTTTGGATATAAGGAATATATCTAGTATTATATAATGGATAAGGTAACATGAATGTAATCAATAAGGTTTTATGGTAATTCAGGGTGTTACCATGTTTTAAAATAAAACATGATGAAGGTGTTCACATGTTATTACATGGAAAAAAGGATATTTATTGTGTTTAATGTCCTTATAAATTTTTTAATGTGAGTTTGGATAGAAGTATTTTCGATAAGTCTAAAGGTTGGTATGGATTAAGTTTGAAATTGGATACTATTGTTATGGTTATTTTTGGATTTTTATAAAAAAGACAACACAAAGACTGTGTGAAAACCCATCATATTAGACAAAGCTGGGGGAATCGAACCCACAACCATAGTGTGATTTGGATTTATCACCTACAACTGGACAACGTGATGTCCCTGGACTGTATAATGTAGTTTTTTAAATGGTTTGATAGGTGAATTATAAATTCATTTTTTTAACCCTATACGGATATGATAAATAGAATATTTTTTTATGTTCTATTATCTTTTAGAGTGAAAGATGAGTTTGTGGTAGAAATTAGTTAATGGATGGAACTCTAATTGTCAAGTATATTTTTTTCTTCTCTTATTCTATGAAGAAATTAATTCTTAAACTTTCGGTAAGGTATCTTAAAACTAAAAATGTGTTATCCTAATACCTTATGTTTTGTTAAACCGATGATATTTTAAATCATCATAGATTGATGGATTTTAGGCCCTCTATTCTACAATTTTTTGTGACTGATGACCTCGATCACTCCCTATAAATATTTATGTTTTTCCTCTAATTATGTGTCTCTAATTTCCACCAATTTTCTTCTAATCAAGATCATAATTTGATGGTGGCTTTTTCATTTCCCTTTTCCTCTTATTAAGACTAAATTTTATTAACCCAATCTCTGATGTGGGTTTTCCCACAAATGTATTTTCTATTTTCAACATTTTGTTTTCGAAGAACAATTTCAAATTGAGAGGAAACAATTTATTGAAGGAGGGAGGAATGTAACACCCCAAGATTTCATAGTACATTATTTCTTCAAATTAATTCAATAACTTTCACTACACGCAACACAGAGTTCAAGTGCACCACAACTTACCAATCTAGCTGTTCAAAATAGGTTATGAATAATATTATCTAAATTTTGAACTTTATATAATCCTTCTAATTTTTTAATTAACATAATGAGTTTCTTAGATATAATGTAAGAACAAATTCATTTTTTCAGATAAAAGAAGTATTTTTTAAAAAATTGAAATTTTACCGCCTTTTAATAGAGAACCCTTTTGAAATCCGATATTTCAAACTTTTATATATTCAATTTGAAAAAAGCGACTTCTTCTTTATAATCGTGACATAAGAATTTAGTTTCAAAAAAAATTTGCTGTTTTTCTGATAACTTTTATATTTGGGTGAATAGTGAAAAATACTATATTTTTACTGGAAACCACTTTTTTAATCAAAATAATTTATAGAGTTGAATTATACATTTTAATGTTTTGGAAATATAATTAGATTATATTTTTACCATTTAATCCAATGATGGTCATTGTAAGTAATTTCACTTTGAAAATGTACATAAACAAGTGTCAATCTTTTGATAGTTATTATTTCTTAAAAATACACTTTTTGGTTTTGATAACAGGAATTAATTTTAAATTAATTAATGAAACGTCTCTATTTTAAAATTGGTAAAATAGTATTCAATTCTGATTTCAGAATATCAAAATTAGCTTAGGCTGAATTTTTGGTATTTTTCTGAAAACATTCAATTTTTGATGAATAGTGAAAAACACTGAGTTATTATTTAAAAAAGATTTTTTATTTAAATAATTATTTATATTATTTAAAAAAATTTAGGACAAAATAGATACATAATACCTATATAATTTCAATTTAATTCATTGGATTTAGTTTATAATAATTTTTGATATATAAAAATTTTATTAACTTTTTAGAGTCTTTTACTCACCTCCTATGAGCATTTGGAAATTTGCATAAAACATAATTTTAAAGCTTATGTGAATTGAATTTAAAAACTATGAGAGACACAGTTGATATCAGTAAGTAAAATTTGGTTCAATAAGATTAAAATATTTTTTATTAAACAGTAACTTTTGACTTTTATTTACCACGCTTAATGGTAAATAAGGTAATTCAAGGTAAAAAAGAATATTATAATAAAACAAAATTACCTTAACACTTGTCCTAAACTTATTGGATAAGTCATGGCTGACCATGGGCTTCCTTGGGCCGATTTGGGGACCCCATGGAGCCACTTATGAATGATAATGACACTTTATTTTAATTAACTTAAAGTAAAGGTAAAAATAACAAAAAAAAAATATCTTTTAGGAAATAAATTTTTACATGGGGTTATATAAGTCATCTTTTCTACTATAAATATTAATTTGAAAGATAAAACAATTTATTTCATAATTTTATTTTATTTATATTTTATAGACATTAAATAATTTAATTTCTTTTTGACACAATGATGATGCAGTAATTACCTTATTAATGAAACATTAAAATAATTGAGATTATAAATATCCAAATAAATGTAATTTGGGACTTTTTATGAATTCCACTAATTTTATAGGTTAATATGAAATTTTAGTGTTGATTAAATGAGTTTTTTTTGATGTAATAATGCTGTTATAAATTTAACTAAAACAAAATAGCAAATAATGTCAAAATTGACATAAAAGATTTTTTTAAAACAAATATTATATTATTAATTGATATTCTATACATAAAAATCTAAGGTTTAGTCAAAGGTCTTAAATAATATTATATATTTTATTAATGAACCACTTGAGGATCACTTGGAAGTTTATAGTAAGTTTATTAACTATATAATATAAAAATACAAAGAGACATGGTAAATGTCAAACTATTTAACTAAGAGTTAAATCTAGAAGATAAGGTTAATTTAGTGACCCAAACTTGTCTAAAACCTATTGGTTGAGTGGTTTTAGACCCATCCCCACTTTAAACATTAATTATTATTTTTGGGGCCATTAGAAACATAAAATTATTTTATTATAAAATAATATTTCAATCTTTTCCTATGGTGCCCCTCACCCCTCTTATAAAAGGGAACTCACCATTCTTTCAAATTCACACCTTCAAAGCCATTAGTCCCATCCAAACCCTACCCAAATAACATTCCAAATCTCCTCCCTTCATCATATAGGCCTTCCTTTAGTCATAAATCCAACCTAAGAAGACTTTTTTATCAAATCAAAAGGAAGAACCCGAAGAAGAGGTAAATATTTCATCACCTCTTTCAAGTTCCTTTCTTCTTCCACTTCCTATATCTTTTTTGTTTCCATTATAAAATAATAACTCCAGTATCTTCTATATACTATGATTTTATTATAAATATGGTATAACCATATTCATTATTCTATCCATCCTTTGAATGACATGTCACTATACATGCGTGCGTACGGCTTGCCGTCTCCACGTCATGGTGTAGTTGTTATTCAATACATTATTATTTGGATGGGTATAATAATGATGTATAATTGATTTAAATAATAAATATAACATGATAATGATTCTTTATATATTATATACCATCCAATTATATATTATTTTAATACTAAAAGAATTAAATTTTCACTTGTGTGTACGTACGGATTACAGTCTCCACAAACACGATGAGATTCATTCCCCATCGTATCCATTCAAGAATAATTTTCATTTGATGACTAAAAATAATGTTTAGAGACTTAATATAATTCTCAATATGAATAATATACATCCTATCCATAACAAACATTACTTATGTAAAAAATCATACAAAGTAAAATGAATCAGTTAACATCTGAAACGACGATAATACTAAAATATTATTAACAAAAAAATATTAGAAGATTATATATGTAAGAACCCGGTTATTATTCTCGAGGTACTGGTTTCTTCATTTTCTTTTTCCTGTTCTGTTTTTGAGAATATAAGGAAAATGGGCAAAAATTACAAATTTTGTGGGTACACACCGTGTACTTTTCCACACACCGAGTACTTTGGTCGTGTGGGACAAGTACACAGGGCGTGTAGCCCGGTCGGCGATGAAAGGTGTAAAAACTGACTACACGCCATGTAGTGGGTATTTGCATGTCGTGTAGTCAGTCGGCATGTGAATATTAAGGCAGTGAAGACAGCCACCAACTGAGAGACAGTACACGTCGTGTACTCAAATATTACACGTCGTGTACTCATGTCAGCAAGTGAATAGTGATGCGCTGGCGAGTAGCCGCCAGAGGAACAGTTAAAAGAGAAAAGTACACACTGTGTACCCAATAGTACATGCCGTGTAGTCTGTTTTTTTCTTAAAATGGTCAGTAGCCTCCCCTGTTCACAGGGAAGGCTTAGAATGCTGAAGGAGCTCAGGAGGACGGTTGAGGCTTTAGAGATCTCCCGCTCGCCCGCTGGGAATCTGTTTCCACCTCCGTCGATCTCGTTGGGACCGCACAGGTAAGCCCTCCCTTATCTTTGCGCTATTCTTACCAATTCTTCCTCTAAGGGAAGTTATTTATGTTTGAACAGTAATTCTTTTATCCCAGATCTACATCGTTCTTGGGAGTTTCTGGAGGCATCGTTTCCATATACCGATCAAATATGATCGAGGTAGGTGGTCTGGTGTTTAAATTCCAACTATTGTGTGTTTTGTGTACCACTATAATATGTGCCCATGTTGGGGGTGTCGTATGGATGAGGCCTTGAATAATTAAATACCTAGAAATGCATAGGTAGTTTAATGAATATGTATAACTATTGTTTGGGGATCACTACTATGATCTAGGACCACCCTTGGGGTGCGTTGCTCTGTTTAGCCATTTGGCCAGGATACCCAAGGGTATTCCATGAGTATGTAGTGCATTGATTTTTTTAGAGAAAATTTCTATAAATTCATGCTATGTGTTTGGCTCGGCCCGGTTACAAGTTTTTGTTTTGCCTGAGGGCATGGTACTATATAGCCTGAGGGCAGTGTTTTACATTAGTCTGAGGGCATTGTTTTCTTAGCCTGAGGGCAGTAGTTGTTTAGCCTGAGGGCAACGCATCTTATGCTTGATGGTAGTAGCTTTCATGCCTGAGGGAAATATTCAGTATGCCTGAGGGCGAGATTCCATACGCCTGAGGGCACCATTCGTTATGCCTGAGGGTAAGCCTGAGGGAGTGGTTATATTAGCCTGAGGGCAAGGTTCTAGTTAGCCCAAGGGAATAGTTCTAAGGAACATTTAATGTTATTAAATTGAACTGCTAAATGAATATTTAAAATGGAAATGAAACTGTTAGTGATTGTGACTTTTGAGTGCTTATTAATTTACTATAATTATTGAACACTCTTGTTGAATATTTTTCACTGACAGTTGGGCACGGCCCATTAGTGGGTGTCTACTAGGATTTATTTCTCACACCCTATTTGGGTCATTTCTTCGGCCCCAACAGACTATATTGTTGCAGGTGTGGATAAGGGAAAGGGTCCCTATAAAGGTACTTGAGCATTGCTGGGGTATAGGGGAGCATGGGACAGAGCTCAGGCTCATGATGCTGCCAGCTGCTCTGTTTTGTTCTGTTGTACCTATACTTTCCATTGTATCATATTTTACTATTTTGTAACATGTTTTGGCTATTTTATTCAGACTAGTGACATGTTTCATCATTGTCTATATATCAGTTCGTTATCTTTTACTACAGTTGTTCATATTAGTTGTGTATGGTTTATTGCTTCCACTGTTGTTGTATGTTATTTATCTTCTCCACTGTGTGACACATTGACAGAACATGGCATAGTTTCGCCACTATCAGTCATGGGCCCTCGCTACTAGTCGGCAGCCTCTGAAGTTTGGGGAAATGCGCCTGAGGTCATGTGACCAACCAGGTTCGGGGAACCTGTTGAGTGGCACTCGAATCCGGGACATTGCAATATATGATATCATATTAATGTATATAGTTATTGAATAATTTAATAATAGTTATTTCACCATTATCCAGGAGGTTAACCTACCTTCGACCAAAGAAAAGTACAAGTTAAGGGTTAATTCTACAATCTCTTTATTATCTGAGCTTGTTTTTATGTAAGTATCTACTGGGACCTCTTTATCATCCACATCTATGTTTCCTGAAAATGTATTTCAAAAAAAATTATTATTTACTAGACAATGAGTGAAATTCATTTATACCCTTATTTGAACTTATATGTTTTGAAAGGAATATTTTAGTCGTTTTCCAAACAAGGTACTTTACGACCTTTTCGACAAAATTAAGGTAAGAATGATTCTTTAACTTATATGGAGGGTGCAGTTATTCTCTACCATTATAACAACGTCAAATCTTCCCTTATAGGCTTATAATAATATTTTCAAAATAAATTTTTTTTATAATTAAGTAAATTTTAATGATTTCAAAAAAAGAAAGAGATATTTCTCTCAAATAGTTTTGATTTCATCTATGTCAACATCCTTTGATGGATTTTATACTTGTTTGAAGTCGATTCATTACGATAGAATCTTCCATATTGTATTTGCGATATGTTTGACTGTGGATGTGTTATTTTTATACCATTCATGGTTTATGGTTAAAGTATTGACATTTCGTATGCTAGTTTTAATACGAATGATTATATTATATTTCAACCTTTTCATATGAGGAATTTATTGGACTTAGTAAGTGACCAGTGGAGCCCACTATAGATCCTCGATGCATCTGTAGGTCTCATGAGACAACTAGATGTGGAATTGTCCAAGGCCTTTCCCAATTTGATATATGGATTTGGCCAAGGCCTTAACCATTTTTAGACGTCCTGACCAAGGCCTTGACAAAATGTTTCAAAATGTCTGACATTTTACATTCCCTCATTATGAAAATAATATTGATGGTTCATGAGGTAATTCGACTAGTAGAATACCCCTGATTAAGTTTTATTATGGAATTATTTACTAAGCTAATATTTCTGCCATAAAATTGTTCATGTTTATTACTGGTAAAGGAATGTGTGTTCAATTATTCACCATGATTAATATTTATGTTATCTTCCACTGTATTTCTTACCCTTACTGAGCATTTGAGCTCACCCCTTTCTTATGACTCATTTTCCCAGGATCCCAAGAAGTGTTTTATTTTTAAGATACAGGGTTAAGCTAAGAGAACAATGGCATTATCAAAGGATTTTTTTCTGTTGTATGTTGGAAAGTTTAATGTAATATTCATATATGTAATCTATTTTCCAAGATAGCTAAACTAATCAGTATTTGGGGACTTGATTCCCTGTAATCATGCCAATGTATTAAAAAATTCTCTGACTCTGGGAATCTAGGGCCAGGGCATTACTATTTAAAATAATGGGAGGGTTTAATATAGTGGCATACCGATTGGCCCATCCACAGTGATTCTTTTCAATGAATGATGTGTTTCATGTATCAAGGATTCAGAGATATCATATATACCCTTATCATTTGGTAGACATTGATTATTTTGAGATTTTTGTAGATATTATATTTGAGGAGAATCTGATAACTATCATGGACTGTAGTGAGATGTATCTGTAGGTAAAGTCTATAATTATAGTATGGATTTAGTGGAATTGTGGGAGTATTCGAGTAGAGGTATAGAATATGGAATATGACATGTAAGATAGTGGCTAGCAGTTTTTTTCAAGACCCCACAATCATGCTTAGAGTAGCTTGTGGACAAGCTGTTATATTGTGTGGAGGTTTCATGATCCCATGTTTTTCTAGAAATGAACCTCTTGAGTTTTGGTTGAACTTCTTTTAGTTGGGGTTTCTTTTCTTCTTTAAATGTTTTTGGTTGAGTTTTTTTTTGAGTATTGAGATATTTTCATAGGGAAAATGATTTAATTTTTAGGGATGTATTTTTTTCTGAATTAATGAGGTTTTGGTATAAAGGGGTTAAAGGCTTGAAAGGGTTCTCTATGGGTTTGGAAAGCTTCAGAGGTTGTTTGAGGTTTTCTAGAATAATCTATATGTTATTTATTTTCGAAGAAAATTTAAAATCATGAAGATGTTACAAGATGTTAACATGTTGTCAAGTACATGACATAAACTGGTTCAGAGCATGAAACATTTACACACCATGAAACCAGTTCTTGTCATTAAATAATTGCTAGTGATTATTTTAATCTGAGGTGATGTGTTTTTCTATGTATCTTATAAATTGGGAAATTCAACTCATGAAAGGGGTTCATGTCATCAATATCTTAGGATCAATGGTTTTAACCCACCCATGTCTATGAATTAGTTTCATTCATGATGCATCCTTCCCTCTTGAATCCTTGGGTGACTCTAGGTGATTTTGGAGTGATTATTCCACTCTATATGTCTCGATCTAGAATTCAATATTTGGTGAGTTCATTTTTTTATGGTTTTCTCGTAACATATATTTTTCTCCATTATCACTGTGTTATGTCTTGACCACCATTGAAGCATTTTTTTGAACATGATGTGTGTAATCTAGGATTTTATCTTGTGATCACCATCTCCTGCATTCCTAATTAGTGTTAGATACTGAGATTATTTCTCTAATCACCTGATTAAGGTGGTTTATTTAAATATTATCCCTTTTATCAGATTAAATTATTCATATTATGTACAATATGTGTGATTGTGTTATCATGAATTGTGTGAAACCTTATCAATTTGATAAACCATATTATTTATTGACCATTTATCCTTTTAGACCATCCATTAGATCCTATTGGGTTCATAGGCCCGTAGAATAAGACATGTGACCACCTAATTTTTGTATCTTCCTTGGACCTTTTTGAGACTCGGTCCATTGATATTAGATCCATGATATATTTTAGATGAAAATTAATTTATTTTTGGATTAATATTATGAAATGTAATAACATGTATTTTTTAATTTCATAAGGTATAATCACCTCATCAAAATTTGGTTAACTAATATGTTAATTAACTTATGGTTAAATGATAAATGAAAAAGGTTTGACATATTCATATGGATAATTATAAACCAATATTTATGAAACATAACAGGCTCAAAAATTTAAAATTTAATGAATTGATAATTGTTCTATATGGTGATATATCATATGAGTTTGATTTTGTCCTTGCAAATTATTTTCTTCTCATTTGATCTTATGTGACATTGATTTTGATTGATCCCTAAGGGTGGGATGCTTAAGGGTATGTTGATTTCATCTAGATAAAACTCTTGATTTATATTGATGCTTGAGGCCATGGTTCAGGATTTTTTACTTCTTGAGGGATAGATGCAAGGTAAATGATTCTTGAGGGAAGAGTGTACAATTATGGGGTGTCTAAGGACTATATTCATTATCCCAGGATTCCTTAGGGTGAGATTCGTAATAACCTATGGGCATCGTTCATTTATTAATGTGATGTTTGTGTGATTCACCATTGGTAGTAAAATATTCCCCTTGTTGGGTTATCCATCCTGATGTTGGAGGGTTAAATTATAATCAGGGATACCTTACATGATGCCAAAAATGTTTCACTTGCCCCAGGTGTCCATACAAAGCTCATAGGATCAATGGGTTTTCATTATACTTAGTATTAATTGATCAAATTAGTATTATGTTTATCACTATATTTCGTGCACTATATTTCCCATAAAAGATTGTTTATACATCGTTTTTTTGACCTACTAAGTTGAACTCACACCCTGGATGGGACGCCATTAGGTAGATGAATAAATCATATAGATGTAGGTCTGGACAAGTTAAAGGGACCCTCTTGTTGATTTGTGTCTTGATGGAAGAGTTGGATAATAGATATGGGACCGACATGGTGTTTTGGACCAAGGTCTTTGGAGTATTTATTTGATTTTTCTTGTATTTTGTCTGTATGACTCTCAACAAATCATTTAGTTACATTCATCTTGTCATTACATCATACAATTGTTATTTGTATTTATTATGTTTTCCATTCTTATCTTTGTTTTCATATTAAATTATTCATATTTTTTCTTTTATTTATACTTCTCTTCTCTTATTTATCATATATCATTACAACTCATTACTATATGTTGTAGTATTCCCACTATTTTCCTTACACCCTCAATTCTAGCCAACACTCACTATAGTATATAAATATGCACTTGAGGTCATATAGCCAACTGGCTCTATCACATAATGGAGAAACAGGTTTTGTATGTTATTGTGATCATGCTACATATGTACACAGTCCAAACTAACACCAGTAGCGTTAAATTATACCACATACCCCTTACTATGATCAAGTAATATCTGAAAAGGTGTTGATTCTAGCATCCATTTCAATTCCTCAAAAGGGGTTCAATGTTTTGTGTCCCATGTGAATTCCAACCCTTTATGTATAAGAGCAGCCGAAGGTGAAACCACCAATAGAGTCCAGCCAGACCTATGAAGCTTTATATCTCAAGTATATTCTATGGTTTTCCATGAAGTAATATCATTTACCTTTTTAGGATCAAATGAATGTCCATGTTCTGAAATCATTTGTCCCAAGAACTTCACTTCCTGGATTCTCAAATTACATTTAATATTTTTTCTATATAGTCAGTTTATCTTCAAAATTTCCAAAACCAAATTAATATGGTGCTCATTCCAAGGTTTGGAACTTGAATAAACAAATATATCATCCACAAACACTATACTAAATTCGTTAAGATACTAATAGAATATCTAGTTCATGAAATCCAAAAAAATGAAGGAGTGTTAGTCAGAAAAGAAATTACAATATATTTATATTGTCCAAACCTTATCTTGAAAGTGGTCTTCATAATATAAGACTCTTGATCTTAGATATAATGATAACTTGACCAAATATCAATTTTCCAAGACTACTTTCCCTTGTTTAACTGGCCAACCAAGTCATCCACATGGGGAAAAGGGTCCTAATTCTTAATAGTAACTAACTTAAACATTCAATTTTCAACGCACTAATGATGTCAACCATAATACTTCTTGAAAAAGATAATGGTGGATGACCATGGTGATACACTAGGGGGAACAAAAACCTTTTCTATTAGATCATCTGACTGGGCCTTGATCTCTTTTAACTTATAAGGTTTCATTCGATAAGAGGGTATCAAGATCAGTTGTGTATCTACAACCAAATAAATCATGATATCTACGTATATATCTATAGGAAAACTATATAATTTGTCTAGGAATACATTAGTGAGGTCCTTAACAACTAGGGTAGGATTGTTAAAAGAGATAATTTCATCATGCTCAACTTTAATGGTATACAACAAACTCTTGATCTCTAAGAGGGAAGGTTATGTATGACCCGAACTCATATTCCAATCTCCATAAAGAACCCAATATCCACCATTTATAACAAGTAATGAAACATGATGATGATAATAGTATATCTCAAAATTCATGAAAATATCCAATCTATCTAGGTTATGATGCCAGACCATCCAGATAGAAGACAAAGAAATATCAGACCAACTCTACATCACTTATCAATAAGGAATACAGAAGACACTATAACCCTTAATCTATCCCCTTTTTGAGATGTGTCTCTATCACCATATAAAATGACATGATCTCAGTTGGATGTTTTAGTAAATATATAATATGATCTGAAATAAATGGGTGTGAGGCACTAGTATGAAATAGAGCTATTTATGTAGAAGATGAAATAGAAATGGTATGTCTTATTGTTTCTTGGACAATATCAACCTTGGCTGGAAACTCATCCCCCGTATGAATGTGTTTCACTTTTAAATCATATGGATAGATCCCTATAGATATTAAAGATCTTAATTTCATCACAATGGAAACTAGAGATAATTATCCCTGACTATAACAGGGAACAAACATAGCCTAGAATAACCTCTATAATGGTCTCAATGGCTACATGAATTGAATGTCTTCAAGCGAATGAGAAAAGTATGATGGGTTTGCATTATTAGAACACACTTTTAGAATATCATGGTCACTCTACTAGATATTAAAAATAGATTAGATGAGGCCCATTACTGAGAAACACCTCCACTAACATTAAAAATATCCCACCACTTTCTCTTCTTTCCTAGAATTCCACTGAAACAAACACAAGAAGGAAGAAAAGATCTATAATTTTCAATATTGACCATCATATCCATTTATTCCATCATTAAAATATCTACCATGTTAGCGTATGTGGTAATATTAAACAAGTAAACCTACAATCAAATACATGGTCACAAACCCTATATGTATTTCGGATCTTTCTGCTAATCATTCATCACCTCCTTTTGAGGAAAAACCCATCCTCTCAAAATAATTGGTGTACTCCAACACTAAACACTGTCCCTATTATAAAGAGAGGAACTAAAGAGAATTTTATATGATTTGAGAATTTGGATAGAATTTTTGGAAGAAGAGAACCAAAAAACACTTCCAATCCACGCCCATGTTCCAATTTTCCAACACCATAAATCACACCACCACTTACTAGAACCCTCAAACTTGAATATTGTGAACATTAAATTGATTTCATCAGGTGTATCCTGGGATTAAAAGTTTTAATTGATCTTTTCTATCCATTCCTCCACTTGTTTGGGTTCATTCATACAATTTTTGGATGGATTATTCTCATGTATAAACTCTCAATATCAATCCATGTGTCCTCCAACTCCTCATTGTGCCTCAATATATTGTTTTTGAACTCATGGGACATTCTATTCCATGGAATAAACTATCTGAATTATAGCATATACAAAATTATAATCCAGAGGAGGATTCCCTTAAGGGTAATTTCTCACTACATAATTCTATGAAACCCAAGGAATACATCTTGAAGACATGTTACAACACACTAGAAAAAATTAAAACAATCATACAATAGATTAATCTTAGTTTAAACAAGAAAACCATAAGCATAAACTAAGACTAAGGTCCAAACCAGACACATGAGACACACATCCCAACATGTCATTATAACTTAAAGATCATTAATATAAGATCATGGTATAACATCACTGAAACCTAGCCCTCTTGTCCTAAAAATTATATCTTCAATCATCAAATATCCCAGTACCTAGAATAATCATGCTCTGATACCAAAATTTCCACAACCCGACCTAAATAACCAATCAAATAAGCTCCAAAACAAACCATGGTAAGACCTGAAGTGTATTCCCAATGCCCATGGGGTGGAAACTAACATTGATTCATCAAACAATATCTATAGGGAATGATTTTTCCAAACCCAAAGCAAGATACATGGAATATATAAATATATACATGTGTAAGAATAAAAAAAGATAAATTAAATAAATCAAAAATATAGATGTTAAAATACAAACCATAGTACATGTGGTAAAATGAAAAATGAAAAGTGAAATTGGAAACAACTACTCCATCTGGTATGTGGGCTAGATCCCATTATCTCACTACAAGCTACACATACATAGCAGACATGAACCTCATTGCCTCACTATGGCACCTTGTAATTTCCTTCATAAAAATATAAAACAGTGTTTACAAAACCTTGAGGGAGTATGTAGAGTGTGATCTAAATAGTTTTAGTAGCATCTAACCTAGGTGATCTAAACCATGTCTTTATATAATAATCACAATATAATAATTGTTTCTAAAACAAGGCGTGATAAGAAGTTTAATAGTTTTATATCAAAAGCATGGTAAAAAATTCGCCTTTTTTTAGAGTTCTAAAACAAATCCATGTAAAATAATTTCAAATCATAATTACAATAAAACAATTTCACTTATCAAAGCATAGATATTAATGTTAAAAGAGAACATGTCAAATCATAATGGTAAATACCCCTAGTATAAAAAAGGTTGGTATACCTAGGTTACTTGTACTGTGATAATAAAGGATGACTAGTGTGCAGTCATGTCCCTTGGACACATGGTCTACGGGATAGAGGAGCACACCGTCAGTGAAACCCCTATGTAAATAATGGACAAGACCTAATAAAAAACCCTCTATATAGGTAATGAAGGATCCCTTGTGTGGCTTACAAAAATCAGTTCAAAAGGTCTTACCAACTCAAAAATAATTCCAATAGAACCTTTTTATCAAAAACATGCAATGATAACCATTTTCACAATCTATTTCACAATTCATTGAAAGGCACCATTCTTTAATCAAAATGAGGGGAAGACCATCATTTTGGAAAAACCCATTTAAACACACAAATCAACCCCCATCGAGATCATTTTAATTAATTTATAAAGTAATTTATAAAATCAAGAGCAATTATGGTTCAAATTCCATGGAATAGAGATGAAATCTACTAATGCAATCTCAGGTTACATAAAAAATGTAATGATATCCACACACACTATAAGGAAAGGAATAAACATTTAATAAATGGAGGCCCTATCATTGATCCTCACATATTATAATCAAATTTCATAATAAAAAGGGTTGGTGGGGAGGTTAGATCAACACATACCTTAGAAACTAATGCACCATACCACAACCAACATAGGGGTCATTATCCAGAGGAGAAACGCATGAAAGAATCTACAAAGGATTTATAGAGTTCAAAAACTAATAAAGAGATTAAAGAAACACATCCCAAAACTGACTACAAACCAAGACATCAAGAAGAAATGGAATATATAATGAAACACTTACCAAAATAAGGTCTACTAACCAAGTTCTAGATCAAAATGCAAAAAGGATGAGTCTATAAAAGCTAAAACCACCCAAATGTGCCTGGAGAAGACTTATGGTTTGATACAGGAAACATAAGATAAATGATAAGGGACTCAAGTACGAAGAATATAGAAACTAATTGTGTAGAACTAATTCACATATTGAATCCTCAAATCAAAATTTCAATTACAAGGTTTTCATGTACATCGAAAAATATATCACCTCAGTTTAAAAATCTAAAGCATCTGATTCATGCCATAAATATAATTCACATCTTGAGTACTTTTCACATCATGAACTAGGTTTATATATTTTACCTAGAAAAAAATCAAATAAATAATAGTCCTTTCATGATAAAAACTAGTTCTGTAGCCAACAAAAAACCCTAGTTCTTTTAGAAAAAAAATACCAGTTTTTCTCCAATGCCCTATGAACCTATGTGAAAGCCTATTGAATATAAATAGTGTGTATCTTTAACCAGAATGTTATACCAAGCTCCTAAAAAATTATCCAAATGATTCAATAATAGTCTTGAATTTATATTTAAAATATATAGTGATATAAAATCATATTGTGATGGTTATGGTCACACCATAATAGTGGTATTTTATTTGATCCTCTAGAAATAATAGTTCAATTTCTTTTAATATCAAGGGTCCAAAACCATTTAAAATAAATACACCCAAGGACTAAAAATTTGTTAATCTCATTTCCATGGTTTAACACTCAAAGAAACACAGATCATAGAGTAATCAATGATTTCCCACACTCGAATTTGATAACATGAAATAAAAAATAATGTCACAATGATAGGACCCATGGAATAATCACCAAAAATAAATCCACTCCAAAGAATCATGGCCAAAGCCACTGTTACATAATAAAATTGTCCACACTGCAATCTGGATAACCATGGGATAATGGGATAATATTACATAATACCAAAAATAAATAATTCTCATGACCCAAATGCAATAATGTAACATGATGCCTCAAGGAATAATGAACAAAATCTAAGGTTCAACAAACCCAACACATATCTTATAGATGCACCGAACAAAACATCACAGTGCAAAGAAGTAGATAACATTTGTATTCATGATTCCACTTAAAATTTTTTCTAAAATCCATCTCGAGTCATACCATATGTCTACACACTCATCCCAAATTACTATAACTCTTCAAAATAAAAAAGAATAGGACTATAGGTAATCTAGTATTAAACATTATATACCTTTTAAATGATATTTATCGTTGGGATTAAATCTAATCCCAAAATAAAAACAAAAAAATTCAAATAATACACCTCATATGATGCGCTTCAAATATATGTCACTATATCACTAGATCATCACCACAATAAAATAAGTAATATAATTTCAATCATGTGATCCTAAGTCCAATATTGGTATCATAATAAAATAATGTTAAAAAATACATAGGATACTAAGAATAAATTCTTGACTCCTTTTTGAACATACACTCCTCCAAGAATTTATGTCTCCAAGTGATAAAACCCAAAGGAATGATGCACCCATGAAACATCTTATCCTAGTGATAATAAATATCATTATTCTAATAACAAAATTTTACATCCTCTATAACATATTACTCACCCTAATTAAAGACTTTGGAGTCATTATGATTATATCAAAAAATATATGACACTTAAAAAAAATCTTATATTTGATCCATCTATATGGGAATAACTAGCTTATACACCACAATACCTTTACACTATATCACCATAAAAGTTACAATAAGCCTATAATAAAGCATAATATCATAACCCGACCTCCACTATCTAGGATAAGGAAAAACCTTTAGGAATATAAGATCACTTCTTCAAATTATAAAGGCTTTCAAGTTTTCTAAGAACATGTCTTTGAGTGGTATTGAGAATTTTTTCCATCCCATAAATCAACTACACTATATCTATCATGCATTAAACCATCTAGACCAAGAATAATTTAATGTAAAAAACATTCCTACCTAAATGAGATATATAATGCTTCCTATATAACACCTCAAAATCAAAAAATTCTAAAGTGATAGATAAAATGATTATTGTAGGAAAAATCAATCATGGGTAAGTGATTTTATTATGAACATATAAATGAATTAACTCATATATGAAACATATATTCAACAATTAGGATCATATTCTCTATCTAACATTCCATATGAGGAAGAGATGATGTTTTGAAGAATAAATAAGAACCAAAAAAATGATGGATATTTTTTCATACCCTTAAGGTAAAATGATGATCTCGTTCAGAGATTATTATCCCTAAATCCCCATTAAGCCACAATATCTCTTCCATATACAAAATCACATAAGTGTCTACAATAATTGAATCTATGATCGATAAGAAATAATATAAATTTAATAACCAATCCATAATCATGTAGATATTAGAAAATCCACTCAATTATTGAAGTAAACTTGTAATGAATGTAAAGACCCAAAGCTTGACATGCATGGACATTACATTACTTTGGCGGAATACTTAATACATGAAAAAAACAGACACATAAGGATCGTAATAGTTTAGTGTCTTTGGAAACTCAGAATATAAACATCTAATCATATTGAAAGATATTCAACATCTCCCATAACGATCTTCCCCTTTTTGTTTCCTTACCTAAAACCTTTTTTTATTTCCTGGGGAAAATAAAACATAAAAAGGGTGAGCTAAAATGCTCAGTAAGGGGAAACATAGAGAACATAAAACAATCCATAAACATATGAAATAAAAAACATGAACATGAAATCTAAACATTAAAACCTTGAGAAAAGACATAAATCATGGAAGTACGTAAGGCATATATAATAATGGAACATCAATCATGATAAAATATAATGAGAATAAAACATGTAATTGTGGAAACCATTTAGTACATGTTATGATTTCCATAGTATCCATGGCATTGCTGCCAAGACCATCTTAGTGGACAAAGTCCCTTTCTGAATCGAGTTCACTCCTCGTTCCAGTCCTGTATTACTGAACCGGTTTAACTTTACGTTCCATTCATGTCTATCTCATGAGATATAAATCTTTACCCACTTCATTGGAGGGAGATATATGTCCCACCAATCTCATAATGATACAATTCTTATGTGTGCCACAAAATCATAAATCATACATCATTGCATAACCCATGTAATAAAAATGGGATTCTTAAACATCATGACATCATAAAACAATTCATATAAGATAAAGGAATTAATAAAAATAATTCCATCACAAAATAATCAAATTAATGTAATAATAGGGTTGGAAAAAAACCCTATATTATCATAGATGGAAAATAATTTTTATTAAACACTTGAACTCCATTCTTGAGGAAAATATCCTTTTAACTTCAAAATCATTTTTCCTTTATTAACATCTCATACAATTTTAAACTAAAATAATTTGATTATAAATAAACATGAAAACTTGTAAAGGAAGCTTCATTAAAATAATGTTCTAAAATCCATTCAGGTCGTATAAGTCAAAAAACATTCTTCTCGTACTTTGGACGAAAAAGTCAAAAAGTACCTCGTACGAAAGACGACAAAAGATACCTTTCATATCTTTTACTAAAAACTCACTGAATGGTAAAATTGGATTTAAACAAAATTAGGAGGATATAAATAATATTACATATTGAGGAAACATGGATGTGGATGATAATTATTCCCCAGTAAATTCTGAAGTATAAACAATCTCGGATAAAAATTGAGATTGCGAGATTTTCCCTTACCATAGGTCTGATATGCTTTATACGTATCCGAACCTCCTGTATAATGATTTAAATAATTTCATTGACTTATTAAATAATCATATTCATTGTTATGATGTCATATACGTTTAACTTATGACTTTACATTACCCGTTCTTTTGTAAATTCCATGTTAAAGCAGCGTTTTGGGTAAAATCATTTCATTTATCGTATGTGTTTTGACTTGTCGTTCTTGATATTATTACTTATATCCTGATTTAAATAATTACAGAATGTAAAGCATGATTTATATATAATATATATTCATCATATACATATATATATTATAGATCAATAAAAGGAATGAAATACACCGTTCATGGAGACGGTAGGCCGTACGTACACATGAACGTTGTTTTCTTTTCCTTATTGAATTGATTGAAACTAAATAGATGACATACATATATATATACATAAATCCAGTAGAATTATTATTTCATATATTTCATTATTATTCATTATATAAACTTTATGATCATTCATGTATGGTTAACATGGAGAATGAATCTCATCGCGTCGTGGAGACGGTAGTCCGTACGTACGCACGAGCGATGATATCGTTCCCATACTTATTGAATAGAATTGGAGTGGATGGGATAATATATCAGAATCGGTATGATGTTATAATAACCATATTAAGTAATTCTTTACACCATTATACCCATCCATGTAAGGTGTTGGTTGAAAAACATATTTCACCACGGCGTGGAGACGGTATTCCTTACGTACGCATGCATGGTGATTTCGTTTTCCGTAGGATGCATAGATGGTGAAATAGGGTTGTTTCATACATATAATAACATATCAGTATATGAGTTATACTGATGTTATTACTTCATAATTAAACAACTAAAGAAGAAGAAGTGGAAGAAGAAATTGAGTTGAAAGAATCGGTAACGGACATTACCACTTCTTTGAAGCGCCTCTTGGAGACCACCTCTTAGGGAACTAAAATTGGTCTTTGAATAAGACCGGAACCACTAGGATGTTTCTATGGAAGTGGAGAAGAGAATTTTTCAGGGGTTGTTCGAGCTTGAAGGCTCAAAGTGGTGTGAGGAAGAGAGGTAGGAGGTTCCGTTTTATAAGGGAGGAGAGGGGCACCTTCGGAATAACTAAAAATATTATTTTATTATAAAGTCATATTCGGTTTTTCATAGCTCAAAATTAATTTATTTCAAATATAAGGTGTTTATGGGTCGAAATACTCTCATCCAATAGAATTTAGGCAAGTTTAGGTTCCTATTTTAACCTTATCATTTAGATTTAACTTTAAGTTAAATAATTTTATTTTTACCATGTCTTCTTGTTTTCTTACACTATAAGGTTAATAAGCATACTATAACAAGACAAAAGAACCCCAAGTGGTTCATTATTAATATATATATCCTTATCTAAGTCATTTTTCCGAGCCTTAGATTTTTAGGAATAAAATAACAATTAATAATATAATATTTGTTTTAAAAACTATTTTATGTCAATTTTGACACTATTTGGTACTTGATTTTTGTGAAAATCATAACACCGTGATTAGCTCTAAGAAATTTACTTAAATAAATAATAACATGTCATATTAACCTATAAATGTAGTGTAATTCATAAAAAGAAACAAATTACATTTATTTGGGTATTTATAACATCAATTATTACAATATTTTATTAATAGGATAATTACTGCATCATCTTTGTGTCATAAATAAATTAAATTATATAATGTCTAAAAACTATAATTAAACTACCATTATGTAGGAAATATTTTTATCTTTCTAATCAATATTTATTGTCTAATTTATCTTATGTATAACCCTATATTAAAAATGATTTACTTATTATACTTTGATTTTAACTATTTTAACCCTTCTTTAAATAAATTAATATTAAATGTCCTAATCTAATCCAAGTGGGCCTAAATGGTCATATTTTAGTCCTAAGGTGGTTTTGGGTCTAATTACACTTATCCAATAGAATTAGGACATGTGTTAGGGTAATAATAATATCATTTTTACCCTTAATTATCCTATTCACTTTTAACCGTGGTAAATAAAAGTAAAAACTTACTATTCACCAAAAATTATTTTCATCTCATTGAACCACATTTTAGTCCTTGATATTAACCGTGTCTCTCAAATTTTTGAAATTAAATTCACAGAAGTGGTAAAATTTAATTTAAATTTAAAAAAAAAGTCAGTTTTTTAACTACCACTAAGTGGTTTCACTATTCATCGAAAATTGATGTTTTTCAGAAAAATACCAAAAATTCAGCCGAAGAATTATTTGATATTCCAAATTCAAAATTTATGTCTATTTTTTCAAATTCATAACATATAAGTGGCATTAATTAATTTTAAATTTAATTCCCGTTATCAAAACAAATAGCGTGTTTTTATGAAATAAAAACAATCAAAAGATTGATACCTGTTTATATCCAATTTCAAAGTGAAATTAATTCCAATGAACAACATTAGATTAAATGGTAAAAATTTATTCTAATTACAATTTAAATCCAATTAAAAATATAGTCTATCCATATAAATTATTGCGATGAAAAAAGTTGTTTTTAATTAAAATATTGCGTGTTTTTACTATTCATTAAAATATGAAAGTTATCAGAATAATATGAAAATTTTATCAAAAGTAAATTTTTATATCCTAAATCCAAAGAAGAATTTTATTTTGTCAAATTTAACTTATATACAATTCAAAAACAAGATTTAATGTGGGTGCGCCATCAAAAGGGGGCAAAACTACATTTTTTGAAAATTACTTATTTTACTCGAAAAATTGATTTTGTTCTCATACCATGTTCTAGAAAATGTTTAAGATGAATAATAATGTTATAAAATTCAAAATTTAGTTGATACTATTCATAACGGTTAGTTCATATAACATATCGTTGTTTAGCGAAACTCAGTATTGCGTAGAACACATGCTATCGTGGAAGGTCGTGATTGCGTGTAATGCAAGCCAAGTCAAGGATGTGTGTTGTGAAAGCTCCTTTTGGTGTAGCGTACAAAAGAAGACATTAATGATATTAAAGATAATATTTTTCATAAAATCTCGGGGTGTTACATTCTACCCCCCTTAAAATGAATTTTTCCCTCGAAATTCGTCAGGCTGATAAAAGGTTTACTACTCGAAAGTTTGTTTAATAGAAACCCACATCGTAAAAAGGAATACCAAAACAAGGCTTTAAAAACTAAAGTATGAAATGTAACGGTTACCCAAATTAACTCATCACTGGGTTTCCACATAGGAGAACATAGGTGAAAATATGGATATGAGAGAAAAATCTAACCATCAAGTTCTGATGGAGAGTGGTAAAGAACATGGCTATGAAAAAGCCATCAATCAAAAAGCCATAGATTTGTGATGATATAAGGTACAATATGATTCATCGGATATAAGGGCACTAGGACAACATTTTCGGTTTTCAAGATCATTTCCCTAAAGTTGATGAAATTGGAATTAGAAGAAATACTTTCGTGATTTTGGTACAGTTTCACCGTTGGTCGTTCTTTGGACAATTTCCACTTCATCTCTTAAATAAATGAAGTTGAATTTGTCATTCGTGAGGTGTTAGCAGATCATGTGATAGAATTATGGGTCATTCCATCTGTCTCAAACAAAAGGTTATAAAAGTTATCAAAAATACATAAGTCCATCTATAGTGATATTAATCATATATGGTTCCTAAAATGGACTTATACTTCATATATCATACTGCTTAATATAATAAAACTAGTTTCTACTAAACAGGGACTTCCTGTAGGCCAGTGGTAGGCGATAAAGGCTAGTCGCACATCGGTTGTGGGTTCGATTCCCACAGCCTTGTCTGACACGATGGGCAGTCACCCGTCCTGCAGGTTGTCCTTTTTCTAAAACTATATTACTATAACATCCCATCAATAATATTAAAAAAATTCTATCCTTAAACAATACTAACTTATGTCCAACATAATTCATTCCAATATTTATGATTATCTAAAATACTTCGGTCCAAGCTCATAGTATAAAGAAAACGATTACTTGAAATGTCATCAACCAAGCATGTGAATACCATCATTTATCCCTCATATATCTTGTTGGTCACATTCCAATCATGTGATTACCTTAATCATGTATTCTCTTGAAAAATGAATACCCATTTAACCATAGTGAAAACATGAGTGCTGTCAAAAGTTAACTCTTTCCACATACCAAAATCCCAAATTTCTATATACTCAAACCATGATATAACCTTCTCCTAATATCAGTCATGAGCTCGTGAATACTATCAAACATTTAATTTTCTCCTTATCCCTTCATTATACGCATATCATCTACATTCCAAAAATATCTGAATAACCTTTCATGGTTACTGGTACCATTAATCATACACTTTCAAAACTTAATTAAAGACAATAGTGTAACAATCCTTAGATGTCTCTTTATTCCATAGTACCATGAGATTACTTATACAACATTACACTTGATAAACATGTAATCATTCCACTACCTTCTTAAACAATTGACCGAGCTTCAATAATTCTTTCATATCACATATCATTTGTAGTCTCTTCATCATCATCAACATAAATACTACCCATAAGACTGTGCTGATTCTCTTCATGAGACTTTCCCTTAGGTAATTGGTTTTCATAATGCCCATACATTCCACATTTAAAACATATAACCATTGTTGATGTCGTAAGCAATACCATTATCCTCATCCATGGTGTTAACTGAACCTTTTCCTTTGCACTTACTGGCTTTGTGTCCTTCTTTTCCACACCCAAAGCATCATCCAGTTCCTTTGAAACAATCTCCCCGATGCCTCTTCCCACATGATTTACATGAGGGAAATTGAACTTTTTTTCCTCTATGATCATCATGAAACTCCATCTTTCTCTTATTATCTGAGTCGGGAAACTTACCAAAGTTGAGATTATTGATCATATTATGAGATTGCTGATTAGGCATAATAACGATGTTTGGACTTCCAAATCCTGTTTCATTTGGTTTCTCATGAAGAATATCATTCCATTGTCCGTCATATCCTCCATTATCATGAATCTTCCAGTTTCCAGCCATTTTCTAAAACCCAAAAAGAATAGCGTGAGAGGTAAAAATCATGCTAGGGAAAACAACATAGTAAAGGGGGAGAACCCTCAATATCTAACTTCTTAAGTTAAATTCTAATAACGTTACCATAGTTCTAGGACTATATCCTATACGTATACTTATCCTTAGGGACATCCCAAGACATAACTTAGAAATATATCTCGGGATCTCACTAACGTTTTCGCATCCTAGTTTCCAAAGGTTGACTAAACCTTTCATCTGATACCAACTGTAGAGACCCAAATATTGACGTACATGGACATTACATTACTTTTTCGGAATACTTAATACATGAAAAACACACACACAAGGATCGTAATAGTTTAGTATCTTTGGAAACTCGAAATATAAACATCTAATCATGTTGAAAGATCATCAACATCTCCCATAACGATCTTCCCCTTTTTGTTTCCTTACCTAAAACCATTCATTATTTCCTGGGGAAAATAAAACATAAAAAGGGTGAGCTCAAATTCTCAGTAAGGGAAAACATAGAGAACAAAAAACAATCCATAAACATTTGAAAGCAAAAACTTGAACATGAAATCTAAACATTAAATCCTTGAGCAAAGACATAAATCATGGAAGTATATAAGGCATATATCATAATGGAACATCAATCATGATAAAATATAATGGGAATAAAACATGTAATTGTGGAAACCATTCAGCGCATATTATGATTTTCATAGTATCCAAGGCATTTCTTCCAAGACCATCTTAGTGGACAAAGTCCCTTTCAGAATCGAGTTCACTCCTCGTTCCAGTAGGGTATTACTGAACTGGTTTAACTTTCTGTTCCAGCCATGTCTATCTCATGAGATATAAATCTTTACCCAATGCATTTTAGGGATATATAGGTCTCACCCATCTCATCATGATACCATTCTTATGTGTGCCACAAAATCCTAAATCATATATCATTGCATAACCCATGTAATAAAAATGGGATTCTTAAACATCATGACATCATAAAACAATTCAAATAATATAAAGGAATTCATAAAAATAATTCCATCACAAAATAATCAAATCAATGTAATAATAGGGATAGAAACAAAACCCTATATTATCTTAGATGGAAAATAACTTTGATAAAACACTTGAACTCCATTCTTGAGAAAAATATCCTTTCTACTTCAAAAACATTTTACCTTTATTAACATCTCATACAATTTTAAACTAACATGATTTGATTAAAAATAATCATGAAAACTTGTAAAGTAAGATTCATGGAAATAATGTTCTAAAATCCATTCAGGCCGTATAAGGTAAAAAAACATTCTTCTCATACTTTGGCCGGAAAAGGCAAAAAGTACCTCGTACGAAAAACGACAAAAGATCCCTTTAATATCTTTTCTAAAAACACACTAAAATGTAAAATTGGATTTAAACAATTGTAGGAGGATATAAATAATATTACATATTGAGGAAACATGGATGTGGATGATAATTATTCCCCAGTAAATTCTGAAGTATAAACAATCTCAGATAAAAATTTAGATTGAGATATTTTACCTTACCTTAGGTCTGATATGATTTGTACGTATCTAAACCTCCTGTATAGTGATTTAAATAATTTCATTGACTTATTAAAGAATCACATTCATTGTTATGATATCATATATGTTTCACTTATGACTTTATATAACCTGTTCTTTTGTAAATTACATGTTAAAGCAGCGTTTTGGTTAAAATCATTTCATTTATCGTATGTGTTTCGACTTGTCGTTCTTGATATTATAACTTATATCCTGATTTACATAATTACAGAATGTAAAACATGATTTATATATAATATATATTTATCATATACATATATATATTATAGATCGATAAAAGGAATGAAATACACCGTTCATAGAGACGGTAGGCCGTACGTACACTTGAACGCTGTTTTCGTTTTCTTATTGAATTGAATAAAACTAAATAGATTCAATAAATATATATATAAATAAATCCAATAGCATTATTATTTCATATATTTCATTATTATTCATTATATAAACTTTATGATCATTCATGTATGGTTAACATGGAGAATGAATCTCATCGCGTCGTGGAGACGGTAGTCCGTACGTACGCACGAGCGATGATATCGTTCCCATAATTATTGAATATAATTGGATTGGATGGTATAATATATCAGAATACGTATGATGTTATAATAACCATATATAGTTATTCTCTACACCATTATACCCATCCATGTAAGGTGTTGGTGGAAAAACAGATTTCACCATGGCGCGGAGACGGTATTCCTTACGTACGCACGCGTGGTGATTTCATTTTCCATAGGATGGATAGATGGTGAAATAGGGTTGTTTCATACTTATAATAACATATCCATATAAGTGTTATACTTATTTTATTACTTAATAATGAAACAAATAAAGAAGAAGAAGTGGAAGAAGAAATAGAGTTGAAAGAATCGGTAATGGACATTACCTCTTCTTTGAAGCGCCTCTTTGAGACCTCCTCTTAGGGCACTAAAATTGGTCTTTGAAAAATACCAGAACCTCTAGGATGTTTCTATGGAAGTGGAGAAGATAATTTGGTAGGGTTTGGCCAAGCTTGAAGGCTCAAAGTTTTGTGAGGAAGAGAGGGAGGAGGTGCCCTTTTATAAGGGAGGAGAGGGGCACCTTTGGAATAACTAAAAATATTATTTTATTATAAAGTAATATTCGGTTTTTAATAGCTCCAAATTTATTTATTTCGAAGCTAAGGTTGGTATGGGTCTAAATACTCTCATAAAAGTGAATTTAGACAAGTTTAGGTTCCTATTTTAACCTTATCATTTAGATTTAACTGTAAGTTAAATAATTTTACTTTTACCGTGTCTTCTTGGTTTCTTACACTATAATGTTAATAAACTTACTATAACAAGACAAAAGAACCCCAAGTGGTTCATTATTAATATATATATCCTTATCTAAGTAATTTTGACGAACCTTATATTTTTAGGAATAAACTAACAATTAATAATATAATATGTTTTTTAAAAACTATTTTATGTCAATTTTGACACTATTTGGTACTTGATTTTTGTGAAAATCATAAAAGCATGATTAGTTCACAAAAAGTTACTTATATCAATAATAACATGTCATATTAACCTATAAAATTAGTTTAATTCATAAAAAGTCTCAAATTACATTTATTTGGGTATTTATAACATCAATTGTGTCAATATTTTATTAATAAGATAATTACTCCATCATCTTTGTGTCATAAATAAATTACATTATTTAATGTATAAAAAATATAAATAAAATACCATTATGTAGGAAATTGTTTTATCTTCCTAATGAATATTTATAGTCGAATTTATCTTCTATATAACCCTATATTAAAAATGATTTACTTATTAAACTTTGATTTTAACTATTTTAAACGTTCTTTAAATAAATTAATATTAAATGTCTTAATCTAATCCAAGTGGGCCTAAATGGTCATATTTTATTTCTAAGGTTGTTTTTGGTCGAATTAAACTTATCCAATAGAATTAGTACATCTGTTAGGGTAATTATAATATCATCTTTACCCTTAATTATCCTATTTACTTTTAACCGTGGTAAATAAAAGTAAAAAGTTACTATTCACCAAAAATTATTTTCATCTCATTGAACCACATTTTAGTCCTTGATATTAACCGTGTCTCTCAGATTTTTTAAATTCAATTCACATAAGTGGTAAAATTTAATTTAAATAAAAAAAAGTCAGTTTTTTAACTACCACTAAGTGGTATCACTATTCATCGAAAATTGAAGATTTTCAGAAAAATACCAACAATTCAGCCTAAGCATTATTTGATATTACAAAATAAAAATTAATGTCTATTTTTTCAAATTCATAACATATAAGTGGAATTAATTGATTTTAAATTTAATTCCTGTTATCAAAACAAATAGCGTATTTTTTAGAAATAAAAACAAACAAAAGATTAATACTTTTTTATATCCAATTACAAATTGAAATTAATTCCAATGAACAAAATTGGATTAAATGGTAAAAATATATTCTAATTACACTTTAAACCCAATTAAATAGATAATCTAACCATATAAATTATTGTGATGAAAAAAATTTGATTTTAATTAAAATATAGCGTGTTTTTACTATTCATTAAAATATGAAAGTTATTAGAATAATATGAAAAATTTATCCAAAGTAAATTTTTATATCCTAATTCCAAAGAAGAATTTTATTTTCTCAAATTTAACTTCTAGACAAGTCAAAAACAAGATTTAAAGTGGGTACACCATCAAAAGGCGGCAAAACTACATTTTTTGAAAATTAATTATTTTACTCGAAAAATTGATTTTGTTCTCATAACATGTTCTAGAAAATGTGTAAGATGAATAATAATGTTATAAAATTCAAAATTTAGTTGATACTATTCATAACGGGTAGTTCATATAACATATCATTGTTTAGAGAAACTCAGTATTGCTTACAACACATGTTATCGTGGAAGGACGTGATTGCGTGTAATGCAAGCCAAGTTAGGGATGCGTGTTGTGCAAGCTTCTTTTGGTGTAGCGTACAACACAAGACATTAATGAAATTAAAAAGAATATGTTTTCATAAAATTTTGGGGTGTTACAATGAAAACCATTGATATTTCCTCTCATTTCTACTAAGTAATATATAAAGGATTTTAAAAGCTAATATGAATATGATTCTCATTCTTTACTTACTAAAACACCAACATCGGGATAGAAAACCCTTCACCAATCTTTTTACACCCAACCACCAAAATTGACCCCTCAAAGAATTATACATCTCAAGTATACCAATTCATATTTCGAAATGTGAGATATAAATCTCACAACGAAACATATATTTCATCACTGATGGAATAAAAAACTTCTTATCAAATAATACTCAATAGTAATTATTATTTTACCACCCCTTATAATAATCAAAATTAATGACTTTATCTTAATGGTAATTCTAAAAAATATTAATAACACCTTGTAAGATTAACTCTCCATATATATGTAGAGTATCTTTGGAATAACAATAAAAAAAGAAAATGGAAAACATTACTTATGATATTTAATGGTAATATATTCAGAAATGATGAAATTAATAAATGCCTTAAACCCTCATAGTAATGAAAAAAATTAATATCTTTAGAAAAATTAAAATTTAGGAAATTCCCAAACACTCATAGGGATACATAATGGTAACCCATAAAATAAGTAAAAGAAACCATGAAAAACTTTAGAAAAAAGGAATTTGTTTATATTCAATGGAATATATAAAGGTAAACGAGATAATATATAAAAGGTTTCCAACATGTAAAATGGAAAATTGTTTAAATGTCTTCTGATTTATAATATTCATTTCCACAAAAAGGCATTATGTAAGAGTCAACTCCATAATAAATCATGATAAGTACGGTTCATTATCAATAAAAAATATTATTTATAATAAAATTAGTCTTTAATATTTTTACATTTTTTGTAGTATGTCCATTACATGAATTATTTTGGTGGGATTATAGTGGTTATACCTATTTAGTTGTGTTCAAAATATAAGATAGGTTCAAATTTCTACTGGTGGGAGAATCACGCCATCATATTTAGAGAATTGATTGAGAATTCAATGACTCGTATATCATTGGGATAGATTCACATGATTTAGTTGAGAAATTAATGTTGATAAAATAATGTTTCCAAATATTATGGATGTAATATCCATGCAGTTATTTTAATATATATAAAGAGAGGAATTATAATAGATGTTTTTAACATATACTATCTAAAAAATCTATGACTAAAAGAATGATAAAATGAGATATATTTCACATAAAATAAATAAGTGGATATTTTAAATATATTGAATCATCCATTTGAGATGCATTATAGGATTGGAATTCCATAATTGTGCTGGAAGGTCTCAAAATAAACTCAAGGGAACCAAAAGGCTCTCTCTATAGAAGTTTGTGGGTTTCATCACATATATAAAAGTAGAGGTTATTTATGCACCATTGATGTTGCAGTTTTAGAATCATGATTGATTGAGGGTAGTTAATTATCTATTTTGTAAGGGTTTTAATCTTGGAGTTTTAATGTGGTTATTCTATATTATATAAAACTATATGTTCACTTAGTGAATTTGATACATTGGCATATCTTCATTTTAAACTCCATGTATTATCCTAGTTTAGGTAAAGCAAGTAAAATTCAATGTTTCATTCTTTTTTTTCTTTATCACTTCATATAAATTATGTGTGAGATAGTTCCTACTAATAGTATAATAATATTTTTGGTGAGGTTTGTTCAAAGAAATAGACAGACATTGATTCACCACCTCTCGGGGTACATTCCTTTCATGGGATAAAGTAAAATGTTTTTGGGGTATTATTCTTTGTTATGTGTAATGTTAGTGGTTGCTAACCACAGATTAATTCTAATATTTGAAGAATTAATTTATAATTTTAAACTAATTGAATGTAACACAATTTCTTATAATTGAGAAAGTATGTATATATGGCCACCATGTATGGGATTTAATCCTCTATAGAGATTATATAGTTACCAATAAAATATTGAAGGGTTCGTGATGTCAACATCAAATTATTTAACACATTAGAAAGATAATTATCAAATTCAACATACACCAAGATGATTCATGTAAATCCGCACATGCTATATGGGAAAAGATTCTCAATATCCTTGAAGGTGATTCCAATGAATGTTAATATAAATTATAAATTTTGTGGAACAAGTCTTGATATTTGATGATAAAAATGAATAAAATGTTTATTATTTATTTTATTAGGTGAATAGAATTGAGTATTACATGTGAGGACTCAAATAAAAACTTTAAGATATCCAAATCATGAAGAGGATCCTGATAATATTACTATTTTATTTTAATATAAAGGTCATAGTGATCAAATAAAAATATCAAAGGAAAATGACCCTTGATATCTTCATATAAATATCATGTATATGAGATTAATAATAACAAAAATAATTCCTTGGTAAATTAAATTTCTTAGGAAGTATTATTAATGGAAATGAAGAAACTCACATTGGAGGATGATCCTGAAGCTATGAAAATTAATTAGGTGATGTATTTTCATTCATAAAATATTAAAATTGGAAAGGGTCAATGGAAATATTTCACTTTCTTACTTATACTATGAAAAATTGGGTATCTTGTTATATGGGTTCCAATGAAATTAATGGATAATGATGAAAATAAAGAATCGAAGAAAATTTAATTTAAGGATGTGATGGTAAAGTGGGGGTTAAAAAGGAAATTATTTAAAAAGAATAAGTTGATTTCATAATTAGATATTAGATAAAAATAAATGTATGTGGAAGAAACTGATGACCATAAGGACCTCAAAGAGGATGTACTTGTGACTATCAAATAAAAACCAAAATCAGAAGATAATGATGATGATGGCTCTAGATTTTAGGGAAAAGTAGACCTCATGGTTGAAATGGAAGCTTCTCTTGAAGAAATATATATTTAAATAGAAATAATGAATAAATCCAATAGAGTGGTATATTATTATAAACTATATATGAAATATCAATCAGAATAAAAATTATAGTTGAAGGAATAAATAAAATAAATAAGAATTTGAAATCCAAGAAACACAAAGAAGAAAATTTATATCAATATCAACATTAAATTGGAGGCTTACATTATCAATTTCTTAACCATTTTTATAAAATATCATGTAAAAATAATTTATTACCACTAATCCAATGTCATTAAGATTAAATAAAAGATAGTTTATCAATAAATACTTATAACTCTTAAATTTCATAAGATAGATAGAGTGTATATTTTGGAAAATTAGTTAAGGAGGAATGGGGTATGTTAATGGAAAAGTTAGAGGAATAATGATAAATAAAATATTTCAAAAATAAATTCATATATTATTAGGGTCTTGATCACAAGAATAATTCAATAGTTATTTATGTAAAACCATAGGCACCGACCTCTCAAAATATGGTTGAGTTGAATCACTCACAATATACCCATAAAATATATAAATGGAGTAGTGAAGACATGTAATAATATATAAAAATTCTGGGAACTATTTTTGTATAAATATGGTACATACATATTACTTTCATATTACTGTGAAAATAAATTTTATGGAATAAGTGAAATAAAAATAAACACAACTACATATTATATATATGTTTTTAGTGATCATTGTTTTTATTATGATGGTTATGGGAAGAAGTCAGTGGTCTTCTCATTGACAATGTCCTACTAGTGTTTTATTGGAACGAAATAGTTTTCACATAATTCTATATCTTCAATAGTTTTTGTTAAGGATAAATAAGGAGAATACACACAATGATATTCCGTAAAAGAAGAATCCAACACTGAAATAATTTTTAATTTTTATAAGTTCTTTATTATCAATAATGAAAAAAATAAAAAATTTTAAGGTCATGGGTATAAAGGAATTTATTTGGGATATAAATTTAAATTAAATTTAAAAAATTATACAACAAAAGTTTTGAAAATATTATTGGATGTTAATACATCACTACTATTAAAAATGTTAATATTTCTCAATCTACTGAGTAGTTTTTACAGGAAAACAATGAGGAAATTTTAGAGGAAAGTGATTATTAAATGAAACTAAAAGGGGGGAACACATGATAATATAGTAGATTTAAAATAATATATATATATATATATATGAAGATGAAATTAAATATGTATCATCTGTTACAAAGTAAGAGATTGGTTTGGGTGAAATCAATTAAAGAAATATAATTAGTCATTAGATAGCTTTGTTACAATAAAAAAGAATGAATAATGTAAAAAATCTTATATATTATCACAAGTAGAACCTATGACATTTTAAGAGCCCATGAAAGATGAAATTTGGATCAATATGATGCATGAATAACATGACCAAATCGAGATGAATCAAACATGGGATTTTTTTCTGAATATGGAAAACAAATATTTCATTGGAACCAAGTGGGTGTTATATAAAAAATTCAATGTCAAATAGAAGGATAAATAGAATAAGAAATGAATTATGTGAAAAGGATGATACCAAATATAATAAATTTATAATGATAAAATATCCCCCATATCCAAATTTTAATCTATTAAAATATTTTTGGATTTATGGATGAAAATAAAATTCAATGCTTACTAGATTGGAAGAAAATCTATATTATTTAATGGATCTTTTAAAGAGGAAGTGAACATAATGTAATAATTTTTTTATATATGAAGATTAAATAAAATTATGATGGTTGAATAAGTCATTGTATGGGATGAAATAAGCCCTAATAGAATAATATCCTATGCTTGATCAATACTTGTGAAATATTGGATTCAAATTAGTTTAATTTGTTCAAAACCTCTACATTAAGAAAGGGAATGATAAAAGGATATTGGTTCTAAATTATCAGGATGAAATAATTATTATAGGGTCAAATGGATCATAATTATTTTTTTAGAATGTATAAGGTGAATGTTTGAGATGTCCATGATTAGTGATTTTAAATTTTTTCTTACATTATACTGTACTTAAAAAATGTATGTGAAATTGTTTTATCAAAAAAATATGAAAAATAAATACTCAAGTGGTTTGAATAAAAGTATTATATATCAATGAAAACACCTAAATATAGCTATATGATGTTATCAAGAGACAATGATAAAATAATTTTATGGGATATAGATATGTCATTGAAAGGATATTATACCTACCAAGGACATTACCTGATATTTTTTTCATCTTATCATGCCACATGAAACAAAATCATTCCCGATGAATGACACTTTCTATAGTGAAGATGATTCTTTATTTTATTAATAGTATAGTTAATTTTAGACAATTTTATCATAAAAATATGAGGAGTTTTTGGGATACGTGGATATGGGTTGATATTCTTTTGCGAATGATTAGAATTCAACATCATTAGATTAATTCTATCATAGAGATTTTTTAATTTCATTCTAGTGAAAGAATGAAGAATATATTTAACTAAAAATATTAAAAGTTAGGTAAATTTAGGCTACTAAATCATTTACTCAATTGATATGGATGAATAAATAACATGGGAATGTTTGAGTTTATGTGAAATCTTCCTTTTCAATTAAGTGTGGTAACATGAGTGATATTAACCTTAAAAAAATCCTATCGACCAATTGATGAAAAATAACATCAAGATAAAATAAATTTTCATCAAGGAGAAGGATGATCAAGGGATTTTGAATTATAGTATGTGTCAAAAAAATATCTTGTTGTTGAATTCATGGAAAAGGTAGTGACTAATGTTGTTTTTGAGAGACATCAATCGGATCATGGAGTCCAGTTTTTTCCATCAAACTAGATTTATTAGGTAAGGGAACCCTACCAACCTGTGTAGTTTTATATTAATATAAAGTTATTATGATTCTCTTGAATTATATGTTTGGATATTTAACCCTCTCTTGTAAACATTCAGAGAATTTCTCTTTGTGATTGTTACCAAAGGGGGAAAATGTTTCTATGAGTTTCTTGCGAGAATTCATCTATAATTATAAATGAAGATGGTTGTTAGTGTTAAATATTCTTGAAAATGTTAGATATATCCCATGATGATGTTATAGAAAGGGGAGAGTACATGGATATATATTTAGGAGTATAATATTGGGGGAGAAGTATTCAAGAGAATAGAAATCAGGGATTTGTTTTCATTATGAAATTTTAATTTAAATATTTATTCATTCAATAAGATAGAATCATGTGGTATTATATTTTATGATTATTAAATAATTTATACACATTCTAAATATATTATGTTTAATTTTGTGTTGTTGATTAGTTCTAAAGTTTTATATAAATATTTAACAAATCAGGTTTGAAGGAGTTGCAAACAAACACAAAGGAATATATTATTAGTAAAAATACTGTTAGAAATTTTTTTTGAAGAGTTTATTAAATATTATGTTGAATAAACTTACAAAATAGGTTACAATGTGTTTAATAACTTGTAACATGAATTATGAAATAGTTTTAGAATAATTATAGAGGATTTTAAAGTAGGTAAAATTTGTGTCTCAAATTTGGAAGTCCCAAATACATAAAAGTAACATTGGGAGATACATAAAAGTTACTATATTCAAGGGTTAATTTGAAAAATAAAAATAGAAAATTCATAAGAGTCACTCTCCCTATATAAAAAATACAATCTTCATAAGAAAATAAAAATTAATTAAAGAGAAAACATTTTATATGGTACATAAATATAATATCTTTAGAAATGTGGAAATAAAACAAATTCCTAAACACATGTAGTGATATACAAGTTTAAAAAATTAAATTTTTTTTTGAAATGAAACAAATTATTGAATATTTACAGTTATATATATAAATTTAAACCAATAAATATGTAAAGGTAACAAATCCACACTCTACCAAAATGGAAAAGCATTAAAATTTGCTATAATGTGTAATTGTAACCGAGATGATACACAAGGATCATATATACTAGAAAATAAAATTATTAAACTTTATTGTAATATTTATGAGTAATTTCCCTGATAAAGGGGATATATTTATGATTCAACATCATGATAATGGATGATATGTATGTGTCATTATTTATTGAAAAATTAGTTTGATAATGTGTTCATGAATGTTTTCAGTTCGTTGGAAGAATGTCCATGATGTGTAGAGTGTTTGGAGGATTTTGGTGGTTATGGAAATTTTTAGCTGTTAATTACATGTAAGGGGTTCATATAGTAATAGGTTAGAGGATAAAATCATAATATTGATAGAGGTTGTTGAGAATTTAAAGATTCATAGGTCATAGGGATAGATTCATGTGATTTAGTTGACAAATTATTGTATAGAAAATCATGGGGCTATATATTTTGGAATTAATATTCACATGGTTTTCTGAATATATATATATATATGAATAAAATAAGAATAATAGAGGATGAATATTTATTCTATACAAAAAATATATGTATCCAAGAAATATAAAGGTAGATATCTTTCTCATCAATAGTAGAAAGAGAGAGATCAAACAGATTGACACATCTAATTAAGAGGCAGTCCATGAAAGGGTTCATATACCTATTCTATAATGTCCGAATAGAAAATAATGGATATCTTAGAAGATACCTCATTTAAAGACCATTGATTTTATCATAGTTATGAATTTTTATCTGATTGATACACCATCGATGATGTGACATTTTTTTAGATATTGGAGGTCCAGGTGGATTATTTGAAGAGGTAGTGATATTTCTGTGTGATTAGGAAAATAGAGTTAATTTTTTTGTTGGGGTTATGAACATGGAGAATTAGTGGAGGGGCTCTAAATTGTAAGAAACAAGAAATGTGCATAGTTATTTTGGTATATCAAGAAATTTCAATTGTATGGTCCTTAGATTATCCTAGTTTGGGAAAACCATGTGAAATTGTCTATATCCCTATTTATAATTAATCACTTCATATCTACTATGAGTAATATAGGACTTACAACCAAAACTGAAATAAGATTTTTTATATGGTCATTCGTCGAAATCGACATACCTTACTTTATCCCCCCCCCCACACCAACCCACTCTCAAGGTATTTATCTTTCATGAGACCTACATTTTCCTTCGAATGTAGGATATCCTGAAATCATAATCCTATAAGAACTAAATGAACCCATGGTGATGAAAATTTAAATATCACTAAAAGATAACATAGTGCAAACTCTTATGATATATGAATACCACAATTCATTAACCGATAATATAATTATTCAAAAATTAAATTAAAACACAACTACCACTAACTCTGTATCATGGATAGGATAGTTATGATCATGTGAATGTAACTATTGAGACCTATAATAGATCAATATCCTTTACTGCATTAGAAAAAAAAAAGAAAAAAATATGAAAATTATCACAAAAAACCACAGACGTGACTCCCTATATTAATAAGTGAAGTACATGAAAACTAATAAACATATTTTTCATGAAATCAAGTATTTCCAGAAATTGATCAATCTATATAAAGGACTTAACTATATTGTTCAAGGATATGAAAGGCGCCATAATTATAAATACATTATACATGAACATTTAATAATAGATTAAAATACCAATTAATCTGAAAGAATCTTCAATATTAATGGTAGATATCTATTAAAAAACAACACAAATCATAAAAGGAATCATATCCAATACCTTATAAGATAAAACAATCTTAACTAAATGTACCCCACAAGTCCAAAACATACTCTTTAAAAAATTTATATAGAGCATGTTTTATCAATGAACTCCATGAATAGTACTCATATAATCATCATGATCCTCCTTTAACATCAAATATATTAGAACATTGATGATGAAAAATACCAATAACTAATTTAAGAAAACACAAATGACTAATTTCATCAATCCCGTCAAATTATTTGTGGTGTTTTTAATAAAAAGTAGTATAATCACAGCGTCAATGTGTCTATAAAGACCCATGAATGTATTATTTGGGATACCTCCCTCTTTCATCCCCATCTGATGACATCCAAACCACAATACAATCCTTCCGAACCAGTTATCTCTTAAGAACCCTAAGCATAAAAACATAAACATTCCATCACTTTAGACAAATATTAAATACATAAAAATGTAATAAATTCTCTTGAACTATAAAGGTTTTGTATATTTAGATACTGGATATATAAAAAACTTATTTAAAACATATCTTCAATATATATCACAAATCTATTCATATTAGTACCCTTCTATACATATCTTAATTATAAAATTCCATAAAAGCATGAGGAAGAAAAATATAAGAATGGGTGAGAGAAGAATCTCAGTAAGAGTAAACATGATTTATGAATGAATAATAATACATGATTATAATGGTATTATAACTTGATCAAAACATAATTAAGACACACCCAATCATTAAAATAAATTTAATCATGAGTCATGTAATAAGGCTTTATCATAACAAAAGAAAAAAGTCATAAGAGGGTGGAATCATCAATAAGAAATCATGATCCATGAGAGAATATCATAAACATATGTGCATGTCATAAAGAACATTATTATAACATAGTGGACATTTATGAATAGTAATAGGTTCACTCATTACGTTAATGAAATGAAAACATACTGACATATAAAATTATGGACATGAAACCAGGTTGATCCAGAAACCTATTTACATGGAATAGAGTCTATGAATAAACCTATAAACATGAAACCATGAACATGAATAAACTTTTGGACAATAAATGTGGTTAATTAATAAAATAGTTTTATCCTTAGTTATCAATCTATACCCAGTGCATTGAAGGGATATATAATTCCTGGACCACACATCACATAATAAAAACCAAACATATCTGTTATAAAAGATCATAAAACATTCTTCATATAATCATTTCATAACCCACATAAATCAAATTACATTTACATACATTTCATAATTTCATTATATCATATCCTATGGAAAATAAAAAAAGTTTCATAAAGATTACATCACAAATTTATTATCCTAGGGTAAATATATGTGTTTACAAGAGTCATCTTTAACTCATCATCATCATAAGAAATATATAGAAAGAAGTTGGATGGTATCATGTGATCATATCCCTATTAAATCATAATACTCCTTAAAATCATTTAATATAGATTAAAAATATCTTTAAATGAAAATTTGAACCCTTCTTTGAAAGCATGATAAAAATATCTTTTTAATAAACAATTAACTGAAATTTTCAAGAATATAGAGAAAATGATTTTATTTGAAAAGAAAATTTAAAGTTTTTAAAGGATGATTCATTGAAAAGAATGGTAATTATGGTGGGAAAATCTTTTTATGCTTTATTTCTTAAAAGAGAACATTATTTTCACACTTTCATAAAAAAGTAAATGAAAAATGTTAATTTTTTTAAAAAAGAGATTTCAACTACATATTTGTAAATACAGTAATAGTAAATGAAAATTAACATTTTAAAAAATTATTTTTAGGTAAAAACTTCCATAAAATAATTTTGAAGAACATGGACATGAAAGGAAAACATCATCAACCAAAAAAGAAAATAAGGTCAAATTCTCTTTAAAAACATTTTCCCTATAATTTTAATTACTACAGGAGAATAAAATGTCAATAATACATAAAAATCATAGGAATAATGAGAGGTGTAGCAAATATACGGTTTTTAAAGTGTAATATTAATATAATCCCCCTCAATGAAAATTTATCATAGATAACCCCGAAAAGAAATGAAATAGTATCATAAACCCTTTACCTCAAGTCTCATCCTGCTTCATATGCATTAAAAAATCCAATATAATAAATATAGATTTGTTATATATATATTATAGAAACATATTCATACATAAAATACTGTTTATAATTATATTGAAATTTTTAATTATCCTTTTATTAACAATTTCATCATTAAAAATAACATTTAGGTGAAAATTGTTCCATTTTCCATGTATGTTTCTGTTTGGAGGGTTTTTTCCTGGAACCTTGCTCATGGTTTCATAATTTACAAAAAATTAATCATGATATAATTATCATATTTATTCATTATATATACCAATATAACCATTCATATAATTTATTGATGAAAAATGAATTACCTCACCTGGTGGTGATTGTAGTCTGTATGTACGCATAGGTGATGTTTCCAATTTTTGATAGATAGAATGAAATAAAGGTAAATTATAATTCAAAATTAAATAATAATTATTATATCATATATATCATATATATTCATTAAATATATCCTTATTACAATCTATGAAAAAAAATAAGTGAAAAAAGAATCACATCGATACATGGATGTGGTAGTCCACAAATATGCATGAGAGACATTGTCATCTTCCAACCGATAAGATGATAATAAGATAGAAAAAATTATGAAATTATGGAATCATAATCTTTTCATAAATATCATAAATAAAAAATAAATAATCCATAATAACATATGATGAAATATGGTTACAAAAAATGAATCATATCGCTACTTGGAGGAGGTAGTCCACACATATTCACAAATGATACTTTCAATTCTCATTCAATGGAAAGGAGGTGGAAAATAGTTGTTCCATCATCATAATAAAATATCATTTTATTTATGAAAATTTATAAGTTTTTTATATGATGTATATAATAGGTTTATATAATGTGGATGAATAAATAATAGTAAAAGAGCTCTATTAAGAAATATACATCTTCTTTAGACATCCTTCTTAGGTTTATACCTAATGCCTTCCTAGGATGACATTATAATCAAACCAGGAACTATAGGACATGGAGAGGTATTTTAGTAAATTACTTGGGAAGGTATTTTTTGATCTAAGAGGCTCTTTATTTTTGGATAATAGAGTAGAGTGTGTGTCCTTTTATATGTGAGGTATATGATTCCCTTGAAACTTTTCAAAAGATTAAAATATATTATTATCTTATTAAATCCAAATGGATCCAAAAAGACTCAAATTTTAAAAACAGATGATATAGGGTCTAAATATGACCATAAAATAGGATTTATAGATTTTTTTAAGTCATTATAACCCTTTTCATTTTTTTTAACACTTTTAACTTGTTTTAACACTTACTGTGGTAATTGACTATTTTCAAGAGTTGCTATTCATAATGACCAAAAATTAAAGTGGAATCCTCAAAAAATTTAAATGATTATTAAAAATATTCATACTATTTTATGAAAAATATATTTCTAAAAGTTTTAGAATTTAATTTAAAAACAACCCTCAAAATGAGATGAAAAAATGGTTTTCCAGAAAAATGTCATTTTAAGTATAAAAATGTTTTTATAAAAAAATAAAGTATAATGTTCATTAAAGTGAAATAAATTTCATTATTTTTAATAAAACGTAACTAATAAAATTTTAAAACCAATCCAACATATAACGTGACTATTTAAATATATGAAAATAAAAGACAATTTGTATAAGAAATTGGTATTTTCTATTATTCACCCAAAAATCAACATTTTCATAAAAATACCAAAAATTCACCCTCAGTTAATATTGAACTGATCATTTAAAAAATTATATTCAATTCCAAAAAAAATTCTATATATTTTATAAATTAATTATAACTTTTTTTATAAATTAAATAAAAACCATTTTTTAAGAGAACATATTTTTGAAGAATAAAATTAATTTTCATAAAATTAAGTACGTATTTACTATAAATTAATAAAAAATCATTATATTAAAACATTATGAATATATTTAAAATTTAGTTATATTTATTAATACTGCAAACTTAATGACTAGTTTTTAATAGTCATGTTTACATAATTATATTTCAATAGTATATCATAGTTCATTTGAACATGATGTTGCGTGATAAGAAAAATATCAATGAAATTAATTTTTTTAAAGAAAAATATATCATAAAATATTAGGTTGTTACAATATCCATTAAAATAATTTAATAAACCATAAATCATTATGGGAGGATAATTGTTTTTCATAGTCTCCCGGTTTATACGACAAAAATCGTTGCACAACCAAAAACACACATTCCCCTTCTTCCCAAACAATAACAAAGAACCAAAATAAGACACATGATGCTGAATGGATCCCTTCTACAATATATCATATATTTGAATCTAACAATTTCACAACTCATAAGTTTATATCCTATAAAAATAAAATTAAATCAGATGAACTAAATAATATAATTGTAATGACCCAAAAATTTCTTTTTTCATTAATAAAAGAACCAATGTTTTATGATAACTATTTTATTATACTTTACAATAGCAGCATATTTAATGTCTTTTGACTTTCATTCAATTTTATTAATTAATATTCACTATAATATATATAAATAATAGTAAGAAACAAATTAAAAATAATAATACAACACTAATGTAAACAATATAAACTTTAATTCTACGATGAGGATTTATCTTTATATAAAAATAGTACAAATAAAGAGAAGAGTTAGGAATATGATAGAAAATATCAAAGTAAGTGTGAAACCTTTGTAAGAAATGTAGTTAATGCTGAGGTATGATAATGGTGGATTCTAAATAGGGTATAAGTGGGAAAATGGCAGTTAAGATCTAACTATTAGTCAATATAACCTTTGGTTAATATGATTGTTTAACATTATGAAAATTGGAAAAAATGATACCACTTGAATTATTATATATAAAGGTAAATAAAAATAGATAATTGATGTATAAGGTTGAAATTTTGGCCTCAAACAGTAATATCTTTCCTTCTAAATCTCATTTATTAAAAATTGGGAGGGAAGTAGTGCCACTATGGGTTTCCCTTATCTAGTTTGAAAAAAAATATCAACATGCCTTTTTGGAAATAACTGTGAGTTAATTTCATGTTAGCAGATATCAACACTAGATCGATGTTAGATAGTCCACCCTATAAAAGTACAATTAGTATCCCAAATAGGTTAAATAACCTGATAGGGGGTATTGAATCAATGTTTGGTATATTAAAACAACCACCCCATTGGATCATGTTTCATCATAAAAAAATAATCTTCTCTCCCTTTCCCATAAAAATGTATGAGAAAAAATGAAAATAAGCATGAGACATAACAATTTTACTCATTACACTCACACCGTTATATTTAAAATAAGAATACTAAGACAATGTGCTTATATACCAAATCCACTAATTCACACTGTTATAAACAAATTGAGTGGACTCAAAATCCCTCTCAGTTCACTACCAATCAAAATATGAAATAACACTTCTCTCTCAACTAAACTGTGTTTGTTGCTCCATTAGATGAATCTTATTTTGATCAATTGAAATAATATTGTGTAACCATCATTTAGTGTGTGATGATGCTTAACTTTCATCCACTTGTTGAATTTCACTTTACTGTATAATTTCTAGGAAATCACTTTTGGTTTGCATAAGATTCAATTTCAAGAAAAAACTTTCTCAACATTTGAAATACATTCAAATATTTCATAAAATGTCACATTTTTGAGAAACATAACACTTTCATGAAATCAAAAACATTTCATAAAACACACAATTATCATGAATATTCATGTAATTTTATGAAATTACCTTCTTCAGGTTAACATAAGGTGTTTAATCACAAAACTAATGTTCTTATAAAACCTTATAACAAGAAAATCCTTTGCGAAACACTTTCATAAATTCAGAACCTTTGGATCTTAATTAAGGTTTTATTACATCAAATTAGGGGTGTAGAAACATATTTATATATGTTTATTCCCCTTACTAAAACATTCTCAACCTCCACCACCATTTTGGATACTCTTAAATCTTTTTATGAAACACAACTCCTTTGGGAAATATTCTAGGGAATTGACCCAGTCTCAAAACTTACCATATTTCATCAAACATTGTTATGAAAATCACTAATCCTTTTTAATAATAAATATTTTAGGAAAAAAACAATATTTAATTAATTTAATGTCTTTTACATGTTTTTATGAGGCATCTATATAAATCCATTCTCATGAAACGCAACCATTCCTCTGATGTTTTGACCAAAAAATTTGAAAACACTTGGAAATGTTTCCACCTTATATGCACAACTTTCTGATCCACTTATAGAGCTTTCATAGCTATGTATTGAATATTTTTCAACATTCATAGTCAAAAATTATTCTAATATTCCACAACATACCTTGTTAGAGAATATTTTCAATAAACATATTTAACCCAAAACACTAACAAGTCACCTTATTGGATTTTTCCTAACAACTTTTATCATACATCGTACCCTTAGGGTGTATATTAGTGTAATAAGGGGTCATGCATCTCGACCATAGTATTATAAAGGTTTAATTTGGTTCTTAGAAATTAAATATATGTTTCATGGTCCCAATTATGTTTATTTTTTTTACAAAATTCACATGAATATTATATGAATATGATAAATATATTTTTGGATAGAAAGAAAGAATAATTATATATTTTTTGTAAAATATATTATATTAATTAATATTTAAAATAAAATTTATTTCCATGAAATGGTATTATCAAATAAAATTTAGTTAAATATAAATGATGATATTATTTTTAAATTTCTTGAGTAATTTTATAAGAGTCAAGAAGTTGATTATATCATACAAATAGTTATTTTTTAAAAAATAAGGTTTTTCTTTAAAATTTAAAATTATTATTTTTATAATTTTTTTCGATAAAAAATAATTATATATTAAATAAACATATTTAAACTGTTGTAGGGTGAATTTCTTTTAATTTTCTATAATAATATATCCTTTGGTGAAAATTGAAAATATAGTTTTGTGTTTTAAATGTGTTTTTTAACCTCATAAATTTTTAATAATGATATAAAAAATAAAATAAGTGAATAAATTAACAAAAATGATTTATTTTATAAATATAAATTATTTTAATCATTTAAAATTATTTTCCTAATGTATAAATAAATTTATAATGTCTAAAATAGAAATTAATCATTTTAAAAAAAAAATTGGGAATTTTACTTTATCATTACCAAAGTAATATTAAAAGTTTCATTTTGTTTCAATTATGTATAAACGTAAAATAAAATTCCTTAAATTTCTTATACCATGAGCTAAAACCATAAGTATTCAAATAGTTTTCCATTTTTTCAATATTTAATTCCAATGTGTATATTTATAAATTGATAAAAAAATCCTCATTTTATTAAAAATACCCACCTATCCATCCCATTTCATTCAGTACCAAGCCATTAATTATTAATTTATCTTATTTTTAAATTTATAGTTTCTTCACATATAGTTTATAAGGTTTTTAGAAACTCTCTTGAAACTTTAAGAAGTAAAGTCACAAGGTAATGGATTCTCTTTCTCTCCCTTTTTATCCAAGTACTTCTTTTATATATTAAATTATAATTTCAATGTTATTATGTTCCCATGAACATATTATCATACTATTAATGTTTAAATATTTATATATTTATGAGATAAATCCATTATCACTCATTAATCTTATTCCATAAACCACTTTGTATACCCCTTATGCTATCGAAATCATCCTTTGATTTTCTATACCTCTCATTTCATTTTGTGAATAAAAATGTATTTTTATTAATTTTTATTTATATATATATATGTAATTATACTTAATTTATTTTAAGTTTCTATTTATGAAACTAGATTTCCATTCCCATGGATTAAAAACTATGAAAATTTTATGTCTTTAAAAATGTATGTACTCAATGATTTTCTATGAAACTCATTCTTTATTCTCCAAGGGATATTGATGAAATTATTTATTACAATCTATATGGTACATATGAATTAAGATATATTAAGGGAATTTTCTGATAGTTCTTCAATGAATTGGTTAAAGAATTAATCTCTGGAGAATTCATTTTCTTGATACCATAGTGAATAACCTTTTTATTATGTTATATTAATCATTGAGGATGAATCTTGGTGATATGATTATGAATGTTTCCTTTTTTGTGTTATAAATATCTATTCTATCATGTTATGATCATTTTATATCCATTATAATCTATTATGTTCTATTTCCTTTATTTATCCCTTAACGGGATTTATGATCAGACTAAACTACTGATATATGTCACTAGAAAATCACATGCAATGAGGTAACCAAGGATGAAATATTAAGGTTTCTTTCAAGTGGATGAAATAAGTTTTATGTTTTTGGTTTTCAAATCTACATCATTTATTATGTGCATAATTTCCAAGATACTACCCCTCAAAAGAACCTTCAAAGTTATTAATGTAATATTTTGTCAAGGAATTGTGTTAAATATCGTGTATCAAAATGAACATCAGCATAGTTGGAATCAGAGAAACAGTTTAGTTATTTAAGGAAATTATAACTAGAAACCATTATTAATATCCCTTTCGAAAAGTCTAAGTATAGTAAAACATGTCGATAACCCATTGTTCACATCATTTACAAATTTCACATATCATGGTTTAGCATTCATAACTCATTTATCAACCATTCTAATAACAAATTATTTAAAGAAAATTCATATTTCCATTTATCAAACATGCATCATGGATTTAACTCAATTCGATACACCCATTGTTACCCTTTTCACAATTCATAAATAATCATTTCAATTAAATTAGTACACCCCATGGGTTTCTATCAACCTTAGCCTCAAAACACCAATGGGTCCAATGGATCTGTAAAGGGTCTCATAATCACAAGGGAAATAAATCAATTAATTCAAGTTATAATTCATTTTCCCTACATAGAAATTAAAATTTCACAATTACATGTACTAAATTAGAATAAATTCTAAAATTAAACCACCTACCTCAAGTTAGTTTAATAATTCTTTCAAACCCATAACCCTTAATTTGATATGGAACTATCCAATTCACAATGGTGGTCGAGATCTAGGATCAAAACCTTGGACCAACATCCAAAGAAACTAGATTAATTAAATCCTATATCTAAAACCATTTTCAATGAAGTAAATACATTCCTTTCCGAAGGTAAATAAATAAAAGAGAGATAGATAGAGGAAACTATTTGAGTAAGAAAACACTTAATAAATAGGAACCAATCATTCAACTAGATCTTTGAATTAGTGATAAAGGGCTTCAAGGATCCTTGGAATCCTCTCGAGGGCCTTCAAAAATGAAGGAATAAATATTTTGTTAAGCATGGTATAATGAAAATAAATACATGGGTTTTTTAAGTTTTAATCTAATTTCAAGGGGTTTAAAATCCCATGTGTGCGGTTTTCTAGGCATGGAATAAAGTTTCCCAAATCGTGTGCCTTAATTGTGAACCCTTACTTTGGGGGTGCAAAATTAATCCTATATTGGTTCACAGTTTAGAAATTTGTGCACCAACTAAGAGAACTCCTTCTGTCCAAGGGTTCGTGGGTTGAGGAGGGTGGTCATTCAGCTTGTTCAAACCATGATCCACCTTTGATGGCTCCAAATATGGCATAATATCTTAGTGTAAACTACATGCTTTGACCTAACCGTTCACCACTAGTGTACAACCCAATGGGCTTTGAAATTTCTACAAATTCACCCAAAACAGCCCCAATGTGAAACCCAACCGAGATATGAAGAAAATTGTAAAGGGTATATGAAAATGTTGGAAATTAATCTCTAGAAAGGTCAAAATATTATAATCTCCTCAATTTATAACAACTCTTCCTCTTTCTGCAATCCCATGAATCACTAAAACTTCAATGTAAAAAAGGATGGTCCATTATGACCAAATATCTGCATCTATCTCTCATGATTCATCCAGAACACTTCCATGATACCATAACACTCAGAATATCAGCATGGTCTTTCCACACAACTCATTCAGACTAAGATCCACAACATGAATCAGATGGTCCTCAAAAGACCCATCTGCCACAAGCACAACATCTTAAATATCGATCACATGAGAAGGGTCGGGGTGATACTTCTAAAGATGTCACACATGAATTTTTTTTTGAATATCACTATACCTATGTGGAATATCCAATCGATACACCACTTTGATCATCTTTATAACCTCAAATTGTTCAATAAACTGGGACGCTAACTTGAACTGCCTAAGTATCCTACGATGACACAATATAGGTGAAACACTACTGAATAAACGATCACCCACTATAAAATCAATGGTTTATTGATGTCACTCAACATAAGACTTATTCCAACTCTAAGTCATATCCATATATTTTCGAATCAACTGGACCTACTCTGATGATAGCTACACGAGACTCAGTCCCAATAACTAAGACACATCTGCCTTCATCTACCACCGAAGGGATCTAAATGGTTTACCATAAAGTGACTCATATTGTTCTATATTAATAGTCACTTTATAAATGTTATTATAGGATAACTCAATAATCACTAAGTGTTTCGCCCAATACACACCAATGACTAGGACACATGCTTGTAGCATTTCCTCTGTCTCCTGAATAGTATACTCTAATTTCCCATCTATATATGGGTGAAAAATCATGCTCATAAATACCTGGGTACCCAATGCATTTTGTAAGAATTTCTAGAAGCTTGAAGTAAATCATGAAGCATTATCTAAACCTAATCTTTGTAGAACCCTATAAAAAATAAATATCTTATGAATGTACATGTCTCCTAACAAATCCACTATGAAAGTCTTACTGATATGAAAGAAATGGGAAAATTTCATTAATCGGTTCATAATCACCCATACATATTCATTCTTCTGAGGATTTCTCGGAAGTCCCACCATGATGTTAATAGTGAAATCTTACCACTTCCATTCTAGATTGGAAAATATATGTATTAAACCACCAATTCATTGATTTTCAGCCCTCACCTATTGCCATGGGTATCATCATGTCACGAACCTTTGAATCTCTATTTTCATTCCGAACCAAAAATATTGTCGATGTAGTTTATGGTATATTTTTGTAAAATCAGGATGTATCACCCACTTTCAGGAAAGGAACTCGCTCATAAAATCTTCTCACATACATAGAGGCACAACAACATAGTTCCAGACATAGACGATCTCATCCCCATCTATAGTCCAATCGAGAGGTGACTCCCAACATTTAGGGATTTCCCTTAAGGAAAAACACTCCAGGTTATTGTACTACCTCTTCCTGATCAAACTCAAAAGTGTGTACTCAACTAATAAAGATACCAGGTACATGTAAACATATGCCTCCTAAATCTCAATATTCTTCTCATCCACCAATATCACCGTATTTGACTATAAACTAGAATCCTGAACTTCCTAAGTATGTGTCTTCCTACTCAAACCATTAGTAAAATTGTTCCCCTTCCTCTATGTATAATATAGCCCAAAATCAAAAGACTACATATAATCAACCCATCACTACTACTAGATATTAAAATATCATTTAAAAAATAATAACTTGTTCTTTTTTGGTTGGTACACATAGTAAAATTTTCACCTGAATTATATTCTACCAATACTTCAAGTAAAAAACCACCATGACCAACTTAAGATCATGTGTAGGATAATTCAGTTCATGTGGACTCAACTATCATAATACAAATTCCATCACTCAATCTATTTTCATTAATAAATTTCCATGTTTATTCTTAGATGTATCACAAAAAATATATATACTCCACACTCTGCTCTGGTAAGACCAAAATTGATACAGTATTCAAACACTTCCTTAACTCCTAGAAAGTGTTTTCACATTATTTTGGCCATTAAAACCTTCCCCCATTCATGTTCAATCTTGTAAGTGGTTCTTTGAAATGGGAACAATCTTGAATGAACCGCTAATAAGAACCCACAAACCCGGAAAGCATCAGATATCAAAAAAATTCTTCAGAAGCACCCAAGAAACAAGTACCTACACCTTATCTAGGTCCACTAAAACACCTTCCTTAGAGATGATGTGATCTAAGAAATTTTCCATGTTGATCCAAAATTTAAAATTATATTGCTTGGTTTATATTTGATACTCTCTTAGTATACTTAAAACGATACCAATATGGTGGTCATGATCATCATGATTCATGGAGTACATAAATATTTCGTCCAAAAAACAACTAAAAATGTTCTAGGTACAGGTGGAAGAATTATTTAATCAATTCCATAAACATATATTGAGTGTTTGTTAGCCCAATGAAATAACAAAGAACTCGTATAGGCCATACCTATTTTTAAAGTAGTCAGTTGTATATCAGAAGGTCTATATATCAATGGATCATATCCTAACCACAATTCAATATTAGAGAAAACAAAAACTCCTATCAATTATTCAATGTAATCTTTTATTCGTGGAAGAGGATACCAGTTCTTCACAATAATCTGGTTAAACATATGATAATCAACACATATACTTATGGTCCCATCATCTTTATTAGAAAAAAACTGAAAAAACCCCAAGGTGATGTACACGGATTGATAAATACCATATTTATAAATTATTCTAGATGATTATTATGTTACTAAATCTATATTGGTTCCATTCAGTAAGGTGGAATAAAAACTGTTTTAACTCTAGTTAATAGATCAATTACAAACTCAAAATATCTATCAGGTGGAATCCTAGAGATGTCCTCTGGAAATACGTCCTGAAACTAGTCTACTATGTGTTGAATGGAAATAGGTTCTACATCCCCATCATCTATAAAAATACTTGAATCCTAAACAGTGAGATTCTCTAGTTTTTTATAAACTATCCCTATACATCATTCATTGATATCCCACTCTCCACGATGAACATAGTTATTAACCCCATGAGGTGTAAAGGTCACTATCCTACGGTAATAATTAATGTGGGATTGGTATGACACCAACTAGTCCATAACCAAAACCATGTCAAAACCTCACATTTTATGTATGTAAATATACCAAAGAAAAAGATACTCCTCATATTCAAGATAACACTCCTTTCATACACAGATGTCACTCAACCATACTATCAATGTTGTGTCGACAATCATAACCCCACTCACAAACTCTAACTTCAGAATTAAACCATTCAAAATTTGAGTAGATATAAAATAATGAGAGGCTCCTATGTCAAAAAAGTCACTATATACATGGAAGATACAATAATATTAACCCTAACCTTCGATGGACCATCCTCGCTATCCACAAGTGCAGGCTAAACTATATGAAAATGTATTATCCCTCTACCCTATACTATAGTCTTAGTCCCCTAAGTTGCACCCCTCTATTAATATGGGTGATCTTTTCCAAAAGTACCAAATCCACCACATTGACTTCCACAACCATAATAAATCCAACTTCCAAGATGGTATGGGGTAGAATACCCCCTTCTGGTAATATAACTCTACCAGGATCCCTTAATATTACCCATCAGTTAAGAGTTTCTACAACACCTCTATATGTGACCCATCCTCCCATAGGCATGGAACTCCACTGGTGGTTGGGGAAACTAGCTATGAATGAATCTCTCAAAGGCTTTAATTTTATATTATCTTGATAATCCACCATTCAAGGGGTGAGGTGGAATCCTTACAAGGCTTGAAGGATTAGAAACAATTACATGACCCGTAGGTCTTAGACAAAATCACCCCGACAAGACAACTTAGAACTGCTCCTCCCTAGCATATGTCATGATATTAGAACTGTACCTTCAGAGGGATGGTTATATAGATGTCCTATGCAATGCTACACATGCCCGGTACCAATGGAAAATCCAAACCCTCTCATTCATCCAATTCTAGTTAGCTCTACTCTAATGAATGTGCCTACCCCGAATCCTTCACCTAAAGCCTTGTCCCTTTTAGTTTGACTAGTACATCTAAATTTATGTGTAACAAAGGAATTGGGGTGGCTCTAAGGCCTTATAGTGGTCTGAAGGCCTTGAGAAGCAACTGGCCCAACGGCTTTGGGTGGCCCGAAAGCCTTGCAGGACCCGAGGACCAAACTGGTGGCCCAAAGGCCCATATAGATGAATAGTTCTTACTTTTACAGTACTGAATAGTCCCTAATATAGTACTACTAAATTTCCTGCTACAGTAACCTGGAAATATTCCTCCACTCGGATTTGATCTCAGGTCTCTTGGATTCACCTACCGAGACCTTTCTAACCGGGCTGAGGCTCATGTGTCGGAGAAACTAGCTATGAATGTTACCCTTCCTACCATACTAGTGGAAATAAACTTGGTTACTACTCTAAGTAAATTTTCCTTCTTCCTAGACACTATGTTTTTCATCTCTCTGGTGGATGTTACTCAGATATTTTTACTACTCTCGGTAGACGTACCAACTAGTTTTCTAACATAAACTACTCAAATTCCACTAGAAGCCTCATTCAAGTTCTCATTAGAATTTATTTCTTTATTTACTACATAAAAAAATTATTTATGATAAATATATTAACATGGTTTGTAATATCATAGTTGAGTCTATCCTAAAATAAATTTTCCATGTTTTCCTCCACTCCAACCAAAAATGGGAAAAATAACTTTAAATCAGCAAACCAACCAACATAGTCCATCACATATATAATCCCCTAAGTTAATCTCATAAACTCTACCATGATCTTGTACTTCATTATCTCAGGGAAAAAGGTATCTATGATGTTTTCTTGGAATTCATTACATAATATTCCCTCCAGTGGCTCATCCTGAGCCTAAAGGTCCCACAAAAATTTTTCTTTAACACATAACATTTATGTATCAAACATTAATCTTTTCTCAAAAAGTGACTCTAAATTTTCAAGGATCATTTGTGTAAACTCAATCCAGAACTCAACTGCCTTAGGTTCACCCTCTCCAATGAAGGCCGAATAAATCCACAATTAGAATTCCTATGTTAATTCATAAATATTCCTCAAACACCACCTTTATTATCTCTACATAAACTACATAAAGTGAGAAAAGTTATCATAAAATACTCTCTCATCCCATCACCCATAATTATCAGAGCCTCTTATTCCTCAACTGGAGTCTCATTTCCATCCATGTCTTTATATCATCCTACCAAAAAAACATCATTATTGGGGAATGTCACTATAATTACAAACACACATCATATGAAACATGAAAAATAATTATCATATTTACATAATATATATTTAAATAATTTTATAACAAGTCACCCCCTATACTCTTTCATATGGTCAAAACAGAACACTATTAGAAAAATGGGTTTTAACATCGGTATTTTAACGTCGGTTCTTCGAGAACGACGTTAAAATTAAATTTTGGAACTAGGTTTTCATATAAATGATGATAAAAACCAAATAAAAGTTGTAGATAATTTCTAGAGCTTCTATTTTATATGCTATAGATAGAAAATAGACTTAAAAATAAAATTTTATGGATGTCGGAAGTTTAAAATTATAAGACATGATTTTTAACGTCAGTTTTTTTTTCATTAACCGATATTTAAAGTCACTTTTTGGAATTAGTTTTTTAAATAATTAACAGTAAACCTCAAACCCAAGATGTAGATAATTTATCAATATTTAATTTTATAGGTATTTATGAAAAAATTGACTTAAATATCAAAATTTATGGATTTCATAAGTTGAACATTATAAGAATTGATTTTTAAAATTGATTTTTTCCAATAACTGATTTTAAAAGTCACTTTTTGGCATCTGGTATTCAAATAAAAACCATAAAATAGAAGTACATGTTTTATATATTTTTCCAAGATTCAATATGACATGTCATGGCGAAAAAATGGGTTTATGGGCCAAAAGTTATGGATGACAGAAGTTTGAAATTATATGATTTGATTTTTAATCTCGGGTTTTTCAATAACTCACTTTAAAAATCAATTTTTAGCATTTTATTTAAAAAACTGATGTTAAAAATAAAATAAAAGTTTTAGATAATTTTTTAATATTTTATTTGACTGGTCATGGAGCTAAAAAAGGAATATAGATCAAAAGTTACAGTTACTAAAAGTTGAATATTATAAGAATTGACTTTTAACATCAGTTTTTTAGTAACTAACGTTAAAAGTCCATTTTGGCACCATTTTTTCAAATAACTAGTGTTAAAAGTGAATTTGTGGCATTAGTTTTCAATAACTGACATTAAACCCCCAACATGTGAATATTTTTAACATTAGTTATAAATATACACAATGTTAAAAGTAAAATTTTAAATACACAGGTTTGGTATATCAATTTTTTCTCAATGTGTGTTTCTATTTTCAAAATCCTGTCTGAATTTTCTTGCATCACCATTGTAAAAATTTTCATTTACTATATATAAAACCTCATCCCCTTTCTTTAAACATTTTTTACATCTTAAATACACATAATATTTCAACAATTCTCCAATCGACAATTTGTACAATGTATTTATTTTCATCATTTAATTTCATTATTATTGTTTTCCTTGTCTCTAAAAATATTAATATTTTTATTATGATGATGAAAGATTCTTCTGATTGAGATAAAAAATTAAAACGTCCACAAGAGATTCATTAGTTTAGGTTCAAAATTCTTTATCACTCAACATTTTCATTAACACATGATTTCTATCTTAAAAATAAGTGAAATACTGACAAACAACATATCGATTTGAATTAAACCAGTAAAAGAATTACAATTAGTTTAAATGTTATGTATATAATTTTTTGTATTCATTTTTCATATACACTTTCATTCTTTTTTCTCATGTTTTTTTAATCAAGTTGTATCTATCGAAACATAAAGAGGTACAACTTACCACAACCATAAATTTTTATCTGTAAGTCCATTTTGTCTCTATAACCAGTCAAATCAAAGGCTATGAAGCAATATATATTCCAAAATTAAATGTTTCAAGGTCTTAACATTGGTTTCTACCAAAATCAATGTGAAGAGTATTTATTGTTTCAAAACTTTATTTTTTATGTTGGTTTTTATCCAAAACCGATGTTAAACCCCATGTAAAAGTTGAATTTAGAAAATGATTTTCTAAAAAAACCAACACCTAAGACCCTCGAGGGAAGTTTTTTATGTCGGTTTACAAAAATCGAGGCTGAAACATAATTTATTTATGCTTCCTTTATATATTTAGATTAAAAACCAATGTCAAAATGTAAAAAAAACTGACGTGGAAATACATTTTTTCATAGTGGAACCAATATAACTACCCATAACCACCCCTCACCTGGGTCATGGTTAACATAGGGTAAAGCAGATTCATATTTCAATGTTCACCATTAGAAATCATTTTTACCAATAAAAAATATACCATAATTTACAATAATAAATTCCTTATTAAGAACCATTTCATTTCAATTTACTTAAACAAAGGAAATCATTTTAATTTCAACAACTCACCCAAAATCAAATTTTCCAAGCATGCCTTAAATGATGAATGTGCCATGAAATATTTAGTGCGTAGAACAATTTATATAAACTCAACTCTTATTCCAAATTAATCCATTTGGTAAACATCAGAAAATGATAATACAACACAATAATTGCATCACTTAAGGTGAAAAAATAACAATGGTAATAAAAAATATCAAGAAAAACAATCCCACCATTGTTATATAGGTTTTACCCTACACATAAGTTATCTAATCCCATACATGAGCTCATGATCGTGGCCTGACTCATCCTAGTATCAGGTCCACAATTGTCAAATAGTAAGAGAACTAAAAAGAAAAAAATCCATTGATACCACTTTGTAGCATCCTAACCTAGGTACCACATACATGTTCCCCAAGATGATTCATCATGTGACCTCAGGTGTGACTCTAAATATTCCATAGGCTACTAAGTAGTATCAAGGGTCTAATATATAATTTGGATAGACTATAACAACTTTATAAAATCATCCTAATAATGAAAATAAATAAAAAATTTCCAATTTATAACAATAAATAACCAAGATAATAAAAAACCAAAATAAGACCAGACAACACATGATGAAATCCAAGATAGGAAAAAATATCCAAATCCAAAGCAATAAATATGTCAAGTCATATCAGTGCCATATGTCTAAAAAAATATTAAAATAAATACACTCTAAAAACTCTGATGTGGGTCCCTACATCATGCTTGGTTCCCTCATCCATACACCATCATGAATCCCATCTCAACCATCAAACAATAGGATTTTACCATTTTCCTGTCCAGAAAACATGAATTCTATTCAGGTACTGATCCGAATGACTGAGTAGGATGTGAGGTCAACAAAGTATGTAACTAAAAACAAATTCTAAAAAAATTATCCAATCTATAATAGTGTATAAAGTGGTAATAAATAATAATGTAAAAATAATAATGTAAAAAAGTTCACATTTCATTTTTTTAATTAACCACATAAGTCATGGGTTCATCATGACACCCAAACCAATCATACATGCTTCCACCCACACTAGAGTATGAACAATACACCAAAGAATATCAAAAATCATTCTTTAATGGGATATAAATATTATTTTAAATAAAAATTTAATATTCACAGATTGGGGGCCTAGAGTAGTAGTCTGGAACCCCATGGGTATTTGGAGTAGTAGTCCTTGTCCCACAACTCTATAATCACTTCAAATAAATATATATTTCTTGGGGGGATAGAGTAGTAGTTTAGAATCTCTAGGGTATTCGGATTACCAACACTTGTCCCAAAACTCATTGCTCACATTTAATAAAAAAATATCTTTGGTGCCTACAGTAGTTGTCTAGAACCTCATGGGTATTTAGAGTAGCAATCCCTATCCCAAAACTCATTGTTCACATCATTCATAAATTTCACATATCATTGTTCCACTTTCATAAACTATTTATCAACAATTTCCATAACACATTTTCCAAGAAAAAAATATTCCCATTAATCAACCATGCATCAAGGATTTGATTCAATAACATACACCAATTATTCCCCTTTTCACAATTCATAAATCATTATTTCAATTAAATCGGAACACCCCACATGTTTTCATCAAACTCGGTCTCAAAACTCCAATGGGTCCAATAGGATCTGTGAAGTGTCTCATGATCACAAGATAAATCAATTAATTAATTTGATTGAGAATATAATTTTCCAACATGGAAATTGAAATTGAAAAATTAAATACATTCCATAATAATCAAAACAATGGGAATTGGTAAATAGAAACCCATACCTTCAGTTTATTAATAAATGCTCATTATCCTGTAACCCCCACTTTGATGTGAAACAGTCCAATTCATAATTGAAGAGGAGATACAGGATCAAAACCTTGGACTATAATCCAAAGAAGCTAGATTCATAAAAACTTAGATCTAAACCCATTGGTAATAGAGGAAAAACATTCATTTACAAAGGAAAAAAAGATAGGATAGGGAGGAAACCAAATGTGGAAGAAAACATATAAAATAGGATTTGATCCTTTAATTGGATCTTTTTTTCAATAATAAAGGGGTTAGAGGAGCCTTGTAATCCTCTTGGGTGCTTCCAAAAATGAAAGAAATTATATTAGGTCAGGCGGGGATGAATGAAAATAAAAACTACGGGTCTCTGAATTTCTAATCAAATCATTAGGGGTTTAAAATCTCTCTTACATCGCTTCCCAAACCTTGATATTTAATCATAAACCTTTACTTAGAGGGTGCACAGTTACCTATTGGGGGGAATGACCTGAAAAATTGAAAACTAACCATGAAATCCCCCATTATCTAAGGTTTCTGTTTTTTAGGATGGAAACTACATGGTTTGGTCAAACCATGTGCCACCTCACGTGGCACCAAAAAGGGATGCAAGGTTTTTTTGAGGAAAACCACATGATTTTTCCTAACCATGTATAGCCCCATGAGCATCCATATTTATTTAAATTCACCTGAAACAACCCAAATATAAAACCCAATTGATATATGATCTAGATAATTATAAAAGATTACTTAAAAATGTGCATGAGGCATCTTTAGAAAGCTTAGTATCTTACAATAGGTATCACAACTCTCAACTCATGAATTTCCTAAATCCCAACTCTCACCCGATATGTTAGAAATGATTTAATATGTACTAAACCGCTTAAACCAATGCAGTTATTAGGTTTCAATAAATTAAAATCACTATTAATTTCACCTAAAAAAGTTTTAAAATAATAAAATTTTCTTTTTATATATGTTTGTTAAATTTTATTAACTGTAATAAAAAAATAATTACCTTGTTTAGGGTTGACATTTTAAGGGACATAAACTCATGAAGATATGTTTTGATGGATCTATAAAATTTTCATATTGTTTTATTTACTACTATTGATGATCCTTTTATACTTAAATTTATAAAAATTCATTCTTACTCTTTAATTTTTCTTGTAGGGTCTCAACCATAGTATTTAACTCTTTTATTTTTTTCAAAATGGATATGCGTTAATGCTATCTTAAATTAGGCTCATAGTGACACTTTAAAACCCACATCTCTAACACAATTATGCTTTTTGAGATTATTTATGTCCAACATATGTAGTTTGTCATCAACTATGGTAGTTAACTCATTTTCAGTCTAAAGGTGATATAAATAAAGAGAACTAAACATTCATTTTTTAATATATTAAATCTTAATAAATTGGAATTATTTAATACTAATACATGTTTCCTATAATTTTTTATGTTTTTATCTACTATTTTTCCTTTTTTTTATTTACATGATCCTCCTTATATACCTAATGACTTGGGATAAAGGAATGTGATGAATCCAATTAGTTTATATTCATATAAACAAAGAAATATAATTCCTTTTTTATATCATATTGATGTTTCACCATAAATTTAAATCACATACCCATTTTTTCTCAAGAGAATCATACACCATAATCACTTTATGTTAGGGGTTTGATGGATATACTTGATGTTGTATATTTTCTATAGTGTTTTTAATATATTTCTATTTAAAATTTAATGTACATTTTGTATGTTTTTTAAAATAAATTAAAATTTATTACAACGTCTGTAAAATAAATCCTCACCATGACTAGAAATAAAGTTATTCTAAGTGTATTGGTTTATATTGTTTATATATAGTTGGTGGGTGAGGATTGAATTCCCCAAAACATAGCTATTATATTTTTTTGGAAAGAGTGATTCAAAATTCTTTATGGATCATTCCAAAAACCCTCAATGTTTATTTTATTCTACATTTTTTTAGTATAAATGTAGTATTCAATGAAAAATGAAAAATGAATAAACATGTGATTATTTAATTTTAATGAATATTATATAAACTACAATAAAAATTTACCATAATAGCTTCCCAAATGGTTTTTTTATTTCTATAATAAAATCTTGATTGATATTTGTATCAATTGACAAGCTCAATTGAGTATAAATCCAAATATAACAATGAAAATGTATTAAAATAGGTTGAATATGCATATTCCCTCTAACCTATAATTTATAAAATCATCCTATTTAATTAATGGGTTTTCTCAAATCATAATTAAACAACACTCTTGTATTTTATGTAGCATCATCAATTTTATATTTCTCACCTTCACCATCCACCTATTGCTCACCATGATGATCAATGTAATTATGTTATTTGAGATGAGTAGATTTTATAGGTGAATAATTCATTATCTATATTATAATATTGAAAAACAAATTAAAATATAAAGATTTTTTTAAAAATACATATTCTATAGATAAAACACATTGTATATATAAAACAACTCAAATGAATAAATATTATTTAGGGTACTATTTTTTATTAATCATTGACATTATCTCTAAAAAATAAAATATTTATCTACATGCCATAAATCATGCATTAAAATGTGACTTTTATGTGATTATAAACCCTTAAATTTTAAGTCTTCCATTGAAAAATATTGATACTGGATGAATACACCTCTAGAACAAATAAACCATTAAAAATGTTTTAAAAATAAAATCCTCTTTCCAATAAATGGTGTGCACTCTAGGAGGAATAAATGTACATCTTCACCCATTTACTAGTATAAACTCTTCCTTTATCCCCATGTAAATTAGGTATGACATATCCTTTATACCATGGTTCACCATTTTCGATGATTCAAGTAAATTTGAGAATATTTTTCACTTTTATTTTACATTATTTCAACCCCTTTTACCTTATTATTTAGATATTATTTTTTAATTTTTTGGACCTAAAAATTAAAATGGCCTAAAATATTTTTTATGGACGAATATTGATTTTATATTTTTGATAATAAACATATTAAAAAGGGATAGTTGGCTGAAATTTTATATCTAGAGTAATATGTTTTGGGTCTAGGGATAATGTCAAATTCATAGAAGAATGTTATGTGGTTTCATCATTAAAATTGTTAATGTGATTAATTGTTTTGAGACATTGAATAATGTTTTATGTCCCCATCAACTATTAGATTATATTGTAACTTTTATTTTCAAAGTGTTGGATAAAAATTTGTTTTCTGAATCCATCTCAACCATTGTATAATAATTTTTAAAGATCCCATATTTCTATTAATTTAATATCCTGATATTTTAAAATAATTACATTATGTTCAATAACGTGTATGACAAACAACACCAAGCTTAAATGAGCCACAAAAAGTTATTATTTAAAATTACCATTTTTACATAGTCATTAAATTGGTGGGAATGATTAGGATTAATTTTTTTTGAAATATATATTAAAATTATATTCGATAATATTCATTGATTAATTATTATAAAATAATCACCCATGTTTTAGTAAATCCAAATTATTCTTCAAAGTTACATTTTCATCAAAAATTGTTTTTAATTTATTTTTCTAATAAAAAAATTAATTAATTTTTGGGAATTTTAAAAAAAATATTTGATAAAATAAATATCACTTATGAAATCAGAATATCAAAATTATCCTATGGAGAAAATTTAACATTTATCTAAAAAGATGAATTTTTTTTGTGAATAGTGAAAAATAATGATTTTTATTTTAAATTATTGTTAAAGAAAAATTTTCCATTGGGTAATTTTAAAAATATAATTAGTTCCTTTTTATTTAAAATAATCTAATTATGTGTTTTAAAGGAATTTTATCTACACATTTAGTATTAGAACATTTTATAAATAAAATATGCTTTTTTTTAAAAAAAGTATTTTTCAATGTATTTTTTGATTTAATTTTAAATTAAAGTATTCCAATTCTATTTTATTAATGATGAATAATGGATTTTATATTTATAATCAATAGGTCTATGTTTGATAAATTTTTCCCTTTTATTATTCATCATTATGAATATTAAGTATATTAATTGTTTTACCATGGTAAAGGGTAAATTTGGTAATTATGGGTTAGATATAAAATGATCAAGTCTATAAAATGACCCTAAAAAATAACTTTATTTTATTTTATGTTTAAATATAATCCATATTCATCCAATGTTCTATTATATGGTATTTCTTTCCATTAATATGTGATTCCAACCTTTATAATATTTTTTTAACGAGAAGTAAAAAAATATTCCATTCTTGATTTAAATAGTTATAATATTTTTATCAAGTGATTAACCAGAAGATATATTATATTATAGATAAAAATTTTAAGCATAAATCATTTATATTCATCATGGTAATTTATTTTTAATTTTTATTGAATAAATAAGTACCTTAAATATTTACACAATGTCGATGCATTAATAATTCAATTAAAGGAAAAATAAAATATATAATAATAAAAATATTAAAATTAATATAATTTTATGTAATTTACCATATCCAAGAATTTTATATATTATAATTAAATTTTAAATATTTATTATGATATCTTGTTTAAAATTTATTTGCTTTCCTGATGTTATTAAAATCAAAGTAATGAATAGTTCTAAAAATTCTAATTAATGATATATTATAATAAATAATATTTTATTAAATGATATAAAATTTAAAAAAAAGATAGATTTATCCAAATGAATATAAAATGGTTTATAATATAATCCATGTTCTATTTATGGTTATTTTCATTTATTGTAACTTTATTGACCCTCAAAGAGTAAAAACATTATTTCCATGGTAATTGTGAAAGAGGTTAATGAGGGGTTAAAACAAAAAGATATGGTGTATATTTTTTCTAAAAATGTCTAATTTTTATTTTATTAGATTATTTAGATCCATAATTAACATATTTTTAAAATAAAACATTTTGGGCAATTTTTAATTGAAAATAAATTTAAAATAGTTCATTTTTTTAATTCCAAGAGTACCCCCACCCCCCTCTTATAAATGGGAATCACTTCTTCCCATTACATCACAAAACAAAACATTTTGGATTATAAAATATCATAAAACATAACTTTAAACAAACCCTCACCGCATTTCATAGGCATTATTTAGGGAATAGTACCATGCATAGTGGTCATAAGGTGTTAAGAAAAGGAGGTTGTCTAAAGAAGAAGAAGTGTCATTTTTAATCAAGCATTTCAGTATTATTTCTTCTTCCATATATTTCAAATAAGGACCCGGCCTTAAACATTACTTATTATTGAATTAAATGAATAATTCACATTGATGATCTTTTAAGGTTTAGAGTTTTAGAGAATTAGGACATAACTATTACATCTCAAAGATTACAAAGTAGACACATCTACTAAGCTTCCATTTTTTTCAGAAAATAAAAACTCTTTAACAAAATAGTCATGTCTAGTTCCTTGTTTTAGATAGCCTGACATTTCCTTGATCCCATCTTTGACCCTATTCAACTTTATGTCCTATGAAAAACATTTCAAAAAAACATGGGTTGAGCATAAAAAGCTCAGTAAGGGTTATAACAATACGGAAAGAAAACATTAGTCCATGTATACATAATAATCAATGAAATCATACATTACTCATAAAACATAAGCACATTAACATACCTCATGAAATCATAAGATTTATGAATAACTCATAGAAATCATAAGACATAAAGGTGACTTGAGGCATTCATAACATTCTTACGTAGGGAGTAACCCTCTTGGTTACTTTTGGAATACCCATCACAGTATATTCCCTAAATCTCTTTGGAGAAACCTTAACGTTTAACCCCTTCGCGTTACCCAATGCATTGGAAAGCTATATCGGGCTCACCCGCCCTTAGTTTATCACGGAACCACCCGTATTCATAAACAATGGCCAATAACTATAACATAATCATAGAACATAACTTAAGCACAAAATAAAGATAACATTCCCACATTGTAATAACAATATAACATTTTAAGATATTGAAATAATGAATCCATTCTAAAAACCATTTTCAAAACCATTTAAAACATTTAATAAAGAGATTTTTGAATCAAAGTGTCTCATACCACTTTGAAGCTTTCAACATTTTAAACCATTAATATCCATATAAATAAATCCCTAAAACCATTTTGAAAACATGGATATTAATGAGAAATATTTATAATAATAAATCATTAAAACATTTAAAACGATATTTTAGTTAAAGTGTTTTTAACAAAATGAGAGACACTTGAATAAAATAATTGAGGAATAACATTTAATTAGAACATTATAATATCATGAGAATAGAGGGATTTGTGATATAATATTCCAAAGGACAATATATACACCATATAAGAGTGAATTGGTTCATAACAACAATGAAGTCTCAATAGAAATGTAAAATGAGATGAAATCCATTATAAAGAAGGTATCCTTAAATTAAGGATAAATCAATCTCATAATTATGTGTGACAAATATAAATACACCCAATATAAGTGGATATTAAGTGTAAAACAATCAAAGGTCATTCACACATATTCAAAGGATGACATATTCAATAACTACATGTTGAACCCAAAGAAATCGAAATTGGGTTAAGAAGTTCCCTTTGTAAAATTCGACAGCCAAACGACGTCACATAAAATTTTAGAAAAAAAGTTGATGAGAGAGATAAATGGTATCTCATCACTTGGACATAAAATTTACGGAAATAAGTATATATAAGAACATATCCCCACATAATAAGATGAAAATTAAAAGACATAACAAAAGATTTCTTTTAAAAGAGGAGGGTGAAAGGTTTACTTACCGATTTGGGTAACTTTCGAAACGTACACCCCATGGAAGAAGGGTCACACAATGAAGATGTCAATACCCATAAATGAAATTATGCTACACAAAGTGTCTAATAATGTTCATTACATACACCACACAAAGGAAATAGTGGCAAACATAGCATAAATGTCACGGGAATAAAAGTGAGATGAAAAATCCCTTATAAAAACTCGGCAGCCTAATGGTGCCACTTAAAACTTCCAAAAACTGGATTTATGAGATCAAATAGGGTCTATCATAATACAAACATAAAAATTACAGTATGAGGAATATAAAATAACACCCCCAAACATAAGAAAGATGAGCTTAAAATAAATGACAAAAAAGAGAGTACTTAAAATGAAAGAGAGAGGTTGGATCCCCTACCTCGTGTTCGACATGACTCGATCGTTCTTTAATCTCCTGAATAATAAAATTTGGTCAATTTATAATTTCATAAGGTCCTCCTTTAAATATTATTATTCAGTTCATATCACATATTATAATTTTATAATAATTGGTTAATAAAGTGAGTTCATATCAGATGTTTTTTTCGATGTTCGGTACATGAGTAAAAAGTGAACTTGTTGGAAAAGAATTTTCCATGTAGTTATAGGTACATAATCTCCAGAATAGTATTAATGTTTTAAATATCATATATATCCAGTATATATTAATTTTATACTGTTCATTAACATTTGGTGATAAAAAATTAAAAGCACCGTTCATGGAGACGGTAGGCCGTACGTACGCATGAACGCTACTTTAATTTTTTTGTCATATTAATGGAATTAAAGTTAAAGGAGAGATATATATATTATAATTCTATAATTATATACATAATTTAGATGTAATATATGAAATATATATCCATTATATATATGTACTTAAAATAGTACATATCATTTGGAGATAAGAAATGAAATGTACCATTCATGGAGATAGTAAGTCGTACGTACGCATGAATGCTACTTTCATTTCTTTGGCACATTAATGGAATTAAAATAGGTGAGATGTATATATATATTATAATTCAAGTATAATATATATGTTATATAGATCACATAAGTTCATCAATTTCATTCTTTATACATTCCATGTATTGCATGAACGAGTCACATCACATGAGGGGGCGGTAGTCCACACTTCCTCAAATGAAATTATCGCATTTACACAACATGAAAAGCATAAAGGTATGTATTAAATATAAAATACAGAACAATATAAAGGAAATAAATAAAATATATATCATAAATAAATATAGTTCCATCATAATGGCCACCATGAGAGGTGGTATGAGAAGATAGAACAATCATCGTTTCGTGAGGCAGTAATTCGCCATCCACGGAAACAGTATGTTCTTTAACCATTAGAAGGAGGTGGTGTTATTGTAGCTCTAATCCTTATTATAACAACATCCTATTATATTTACGATACTGTTTTTGTTACAAAAAAAAGTAATAAAAAGAGATTAGGGGTTTGGAGAAGAAAAATAAAACAAAAGAACACAAGGGAAGACATTACCTTTAAATCGGGTAACTCTCTTTGATTTGAGCTCAAAGGCTTCCTTGGAAACGATTCTTCCCAATGTGAGGCTTAAATGATGAATATAGGGATGTGGAGAGATGAAATGGGCAGGTGTTGGCTGAGCCAAAGTCATGATAGGTGTGTGTAAGGTGGTAGAGGTGGGGGCCTTTTATAAGAGGAGGGGAGGGGAACTCGTGGAAAGTTATAAAATATTACTTTATTATAAAATGCTTTTCAGATTTTAAAGGTCCCAAAAGGTTCTATTTCTAGGCTAATGTGATAAGGTTTCTAAATCCACCCATACAATAGGTTTTTGAAAAGTTTAGGTCTTATATTTTACATTATCTTTTCATTTTATTTAAATCGTTAAATAATGAGGTAATCACTGGATCATCATGGTGTCATAAATAATTTAGTTTATTTAGTGTCTAAAAATTATAAAAAAACTATCATGATGTAGGAAATCTTTTTATATTTCTAATGAATATTTATAGTCAAAAATATGACTTGTATAACCCCATGTAAAAATTGTTTTAGTAAAACAACACATGTTTGTGACATTTTAATTTTAACTTTAAATAAAAAGGTATTATTGTCATTTTCCTACCAAAGTGGCTCCATGGGGTCCCCAAGTTGACCCATGGATTTTCTTGGTCGTCCATGACTCATCCAATAAGGTTAATACATGTGTCAAGGTCATTTAATATTATTAAAACATTATTTTTACCTTAAATTGCACAAATTACCTTTAATCGCGATTAATAAAACATAAAAGTTACTATTCGCCAAAAAATTGTTTTAATACCATTGAACCTCATTTTACATCCTAATGAAAACCATGTACGTCGGATTTTGGAAATTCAAATCACATAAGTGGTAAATTTTCATTTAAACGAAAAATCAGTTTCTTTAAATACCTCTTAGTGGTTTCACTATTCATCAAAAATTGATGTTTTTCATAAAATTACCAAAAATACACCCTAAGATATATTTGATATTCCGAATTCAAAAATGATGACCATTTTATAAAATTCAAAACATATAAGTTGCATTAATTAATTTAATAATCAATTCCCATTGTCAAAACATATAGCGTGTTTTTAAGAAACAATATCTATTAAAAGATGGACACTAGTTTAAGTCCAATTTCAAAGTGAAATTAATTCCGATGACCACTATTGGATTAAATGGTAAAAATATATTATAATTGGACTTTAAAACCAATTCAAAATATAATCTAATCATATAAATAAATTATATTTAAAATAGGTTTTGAATTAAAATACAACATTTTCACTATTCATTAAAAAATGAACTTTATCGACAAAATACCAAAAATTTACACAATGTAAATTATGATGTCCCAATTCTAAAGAAGAATTTTATTTGGTCCAATATAACATATATAATTGTCAAAAAGTGGATTTAAAAATTATTCACCATCAAAAGGTGGTTAATCGACCTTTTAAAGAATATTAGAATATTTACGCTTTAAAATTGGATTCATTCACATTTTAAGCCTCTAACATTTATTGGATAAAAGTAAAAATATTTGACAAAAATATATAATCATTTTTAAGTTAGTTACATTCATTCCCTCCATTACAACGGCTAGGCGTTAACTACCATTTAAAATAATATTATTTTATAATTAGAGTGCAATGAAAGATTCCCAAGAAACTCGTTGTTACGTATTGGGTACGCCATTGAGCATAGCATCCCCTTTAAAGTAATATTAATATTTTATTCACAAATATATATAAATATGAAAATGTCATATTCTTTATTTACCTGGGGTGTTACATCCTTCCCCCCTTTTGGGAATTGCATCCTCGCAATTTTAAAATTGGGCTTGGAAACTTCATTGAAAATCCCACATCGGAATAACAGTTAGTAAAACTATCACTTTAAAATAAAGAAAGATAAGTACAAAGGTCACCCGAGTTAACCCATACAAGGATTCCATGTATGAATATATGGATATGGAGGAGAATACAAAGGGTCATGTTCTGATGCCGAGTGATAGTAAACATGTCTAGGAGAAAGTTAACCACAAGAAAATCACACACTTGTGATGGGTTAAACGGTATTTGATTCCCCAGTAGGAAAAATTAACAGACAGCATTTTTGTTTTAAGTTACTTTTCATTGAGGAATTTATTTATGAGCATAACTAAAACATAAGGAAACATACTTACTTGTCATTTTGAATTTCAACTTTGACAAGATTTCTTACACAAACTCATATTTTCTCCAAAAGACAAGTATTTAGGATTACTTGTTCACATTAAGAGAGCTATAATCAACTTCACGAGAATAACCTAATCCACAAATGAGACTATATACTTCCCATGTCCTAACCATAACTAAAACCAAAAATGTTAGTATGAGATCAGATAATACCCAAAAAGGATGATCCTTTATAAAAAATAACTATTCTTAATCTCCAAAAATTTTCAAACAATACCCAAAGTTCAACAAAGAACAGTCAATAAACATCTATCCATAAAATTCCTCAAAGTAATCAAAACTAAGACTGAAACCCAAATCTCTGAAGGATTTAATCACATAGTCTTCCAAGATAAACCTTAACATTTATCTCCAAATAACATCAGTTACTCTTAAAGTCTCATACTGAAAAGTAAATAACCTAATCACATATCCTCCATGATAGGTTAATAATTTCCATAGATAACCCAAAATCAACTTATTCTAGATTCATAAGATCATCTAACTAAAAATAATTAGTCAATCTAACCAGGGACTTCACATAATCCAGTGGTAGGTGATAAATACCAGTCGCACTTTGGTTGTGGGTTCGATTCCCAAAGCTTCATCAGACGCAACAGGTTCTCACACAGTCTACGTGTTGTCCTTTCTCCAAAACTATATAATTCGTAAAACATTCCCCAAAATGAGATAAAATATTCAAAAATAATCATAACATATTTTAACATCAAGTTTATCTCATGCCTTTCATTTTCCTTCATAATATATAATAACCCATAATTACCTCAAAAGTAAGGATCATATAAACCCTAATGGTTACCTTTATAATTATTACCTGAACTTCCACATCGATTGGTCATCTCGTACATGATGCATTACAGAACATACCAAGGTACAAGTAGTTGATCATGACTTCATGATAGTTGGTTTAGAATAACCACGAGATTTCTCATTGAATCCCCCATTTCATCCAGTCTCTTAATCATAGAACCACCACAGTTTCCTTCAAACCCATTGTCACTTTGGTTCCTGCTAGATCCATCCATTTACTAAAACCAAAAATGTCAGTGTGAGTATATCAACAAAATCATCATGTACTAATGAGGAAGATAATCACTAAGATATACTTACTCATTCACTTTATCTAAAAACTATGACTCTTTCTGAAATCTTAACCATTATGGTAATTTCACTTATGCTTAAAGAATACCCTAACCTCTAAAGTTATCTAAACCGACCTTTGATACCAACTATAAGGACCTGGCCTTAAACATTACTTATTATTGAATTAAATGAATAATTCACATTGAGGATCTTTTCAGGTTTAGAGTTTTAGAGAATTAAGACATAACTATTACATCTCAAAGATTACAAAGTAGACACATCTACTCAGCTTCCATTTTTTCACAAAATAAAAATTCTTTAAAAAAAGAGTCGTGTCTAGTTCCTTGTTTTAGACAGCCTGACATTTCCTTGATCCCATCTATGACCCTATTCAACTTTATGTCCTGTGAATAAGATTTCAAAAAAACTTGGGATGAGCATAAAAATCTCAGTGAGGGTTATAACAATACGGAAAGAAAACATTATTCCATGTATACATAAGAATCAATGAAATCATACATTACTCATAAAACATAAGCACATTAACATACCTCATGAAATCATAAGATTTATGAATAACTCATAGAAATCATAAGACATAAAGGTAACTTGAGGCATTCATAACATTCTTACGTAGGGAGTAACCCTCTTGGTTACGTTTGGAATACCCATCACAGTATATTTCCTAAATCGCTTCGGAGAAACCTTAACGTTTAACCCCTTCACGTTACCCAATGCATTGGAGAGCTATATCGGGCTCACTCGCCCTTAGTTTATCATGAAACCACCCATATTCATTAACAATTCCCAAGAACCATAACATAATCATATAACATACCTTAAGCACAAAATAAAGATTACATTCCCACATTGTAATAACAATATAACATTTTAAGATATTGAAATAATGAATCCATTCTAAAAACCATTTTCAAAACCATTTTAAACATTTAATAAAGAGATTTTTTAATCAAAGTGTCCCATACCACTTTGAATAATTTAACATTTTAAACCATTAATATCCATATAAATAAATCCTTAAAACCATTTTGAAAACATGGATATTAATGAGAAATATTTATAAGAATAAATCATTAAAACATTTAAAACCGTATTTTAGTTAAAGTGTTTTTAACAAAATGAGAGACACTTGAATACAATAATTGAGGAAAAACATTTAATTAGAACTTTATAATATCATGAGAATAGAGGGATTCATGATATAATATTCCAAAGTACAGTATATACACCATATAAGGGTGAACTGGTGCACAACACCAATGAAGTCTCAATAGAAATGTAAAATGAGATGAAATCCATTATAAAGTAGGTATCCATAAATTAAGGATAAATCAATCTCATAATTATGTGTGAAAAATATAAATAAACAAAATATAAGTGGATATTAAGTGTAAAACAATCAAAGTTCATTCACACGTATTAGAAGGATGACATATTCAATAACTACATGTTTAACCCTAAAAATCAAAATTGGGTTAAGAAATTCCCTTGGTAAAATTCGACAGCCTAACGACGTCACATAAAATTTTAGAAAAAGAGTTTATGAGAGAGATAAAGGGTATCTCATCACTTGGAGATAAAATTTACGGCAATAAGGATATATAAGAACATATCCCCACATAATAAGATGAAAATTAAAATACATAACAAAAGAAGTCTTTTAAAAGAGGAGGGTGAAAGGTTTCCTTACCGATTTGGGTAACTTTCGAAACGTACACCCCATGGAAGAAGGGTCACACAATGAATATTTCAATACCCACAAATTAAATTATGCTAAACAGAGTGTATAATAATGTGCAGTACATACGCCACTCAAAGGAAATAGTGGCAAACATAGCATAAATGTCATGGGAATAAAAGTGAGATGAAAAATCCCTTACGAAAACTCCGCAGCCTAACGGCGCCACTTAAAACTTCCAAAAACTGGATTTATCATATCAAATAGGGTATCTCATAATATGAACATAAAAATTACAGTATGAGGAATATAAAATAACATCCCCAAACATAATAAAGATGAGCTTAAAAGAAATGACATAAAAGAGAGTACATAAAAAGAAAGAAAGAGGTTGGATCCCTTACCTTGTGTCCGACATGACTCGATCGTTCTTTAATCTCCTGAATAATAAAATTTGGTCAATTTCTAATTTTGTAAGGACCTACCTTAAATATTATTATTCATTTCATATCACATATTATAATTTTAGAATAATTGGTTAATAAAGTGAGTTCATATCATATGTTTTTGTCGATGTTCGGTACATGAGTAAAAATTGAACTTGTTGGAAAAGAATTTTCCATGTAGTTATAGGTACATCATCTCCAGAACAGTATTAATGTTTTAAATATCATATATATCCATTATTTATTCATTTTATACTATTCCATAACATTTGAAGATAAAAAATTAAAAGCACCGTTCATGGAGACGGTAGGCCGTACGTACGGATGAATGCTACTTTAATTTTTTTTCCATATTAATGGAATTAATGTTAAAAGAGAGATATATATATTATAATTCCATAATAATATCCATAATTTATATGTAATATATGTAATATATATCTATTATATATATGTACTTATAATAGTACATAACATTTGGAGATAAGAAATGAAATGTACCGTTCATGGAGACGGTAAGCCGTACGTACGCATGAACACTACTTTCATTTCTTTGGCACATTAATGGAATTAAAATAGATAAGATATATATATATTATAATTACAGTATAATATATATGTTATATATATCACATAAGTTCATCAATTTCATTCTTTATACATTCCATGTATTGCATGAACGAGTCACATCACTTGAGGGGGCGGTAGTCCACACTTCCTCAAATGAAATTAACGCATTTGCACAACATTCAAAGCATAAAGGTATGTATTAAATATAAAATAAAGAAGCATAGAGAGGAAATAAATATAATATATATCATAAATAAATATAGTTCCATCATAATGGCCACCATGAGAGGTGGTATGAGAATATAGAACAATCATCGTTTCGTGAGGCAGTAATTCGCCATCCACGGAAAGAGTATGTTCTTTAACCATTAGACGGAGGTGTATGTTATTGTATCTCGAATCCTTCTTATAAAAACATCCTAGTATATTTAAGATACTGTTTTTGTTACAAAAAAAAATTAATAAAAAGAGTTTAGGTATTTGGAGAAGAAAAATAAAACAAAAGAACACAGGGGAAGACATTACCTTTAAATCAGGTAACTCTCTTTGATTTGAGCTCAAAGGCTTCCGTGGAAAGGCTTCTGCCCATAGTGATGCTTCATTGATGATGAGAGGAATGTGGATAGATGAAATGGGCAGGGGTTGGCTGAGCCAAAGGCTTGAGAGGTGTGTGTAAGGTGGTAGAGGTGGGGGCCTTCTATAATAGGAGAGGAGGGGCACTCTTGGAAAGTTATAAAATATTACATTATTATAAAATGATTTTCGGATTTTAAAGCTCCCAAAAGGATATATTTCTAGGATAAGGTGATAAGGTTTCTAAATCCACCCATCCAATAGGTTTTTGACAAGTTTAGGTCTTAGATTTTACATTATCTTTTCATTTTATTTAAATCGATAAATAATGAGGTAATCACTGCATCATCATGGTGTCATAAATAATTTAGTTTATTTATTGTCTAAAAATTATAAAAAAAAATATCATGATGTAAGAAATATTTTTAGTTATCTAATGAATATTTATAGTCAAAAATATGACTTGTATAACCCCATGTAAAAATTGATGTAGTAAAACAACACATGTTTGTGACATTTTAATTTTAACTTTAAATAAAAAGGTATTACTGTCATTTTCTTACCAAAGTGGCTCCATGGGGTCCCCAAGTTGACACATGGATTTTATTGGTCATCCATGACTCATCTAATAAGGGTAGGACATGTTTCAAGGTCATTTAAAATTATTAAAATATTATTTTTACCTTAAATTGCACTAATTACCTTTAATCGCGATTAATAAAACATAAAAGTTACTATTCACCAAAAAATTATTTTAATCCCATTGAACCACATTTTACTTCCTAATTACAACCATGTATGTCAGATTTTTGAAATTCAAATCACAGAAGTGGTAAAGTTTCATTTAAACAAAAAATCAGTTTCTTTAAATACCACTTAGTGGTTTCACTATTCATCAAAAATTGAAGTTTTTCAGAAAATTACCAAAAAATCACCCTAAGCTATATTTGATATTCCGAATTCAAATATTCTGTCCATTTTACAAAATTCAAAACATATAAGTTGCATTAATTAATTTAATAATCAATTCCCGCTGTCAAAACAAATATCGTGTTTTTAAGAAACAACATCTATTAAAAGATGGACACTAGTTTAAGTCCAATTTCAAAGTGAAATTAATTCCAATGACCACTATTGGATTAAATGGTAAAAATATATTATAATTGAACTTTAAAACCAATTCAAAAGAAAATCGAATCATATAAATAAATTAGATTAAAAAGAGGTTTTGAATTAAAATACATCATTTTCACTATTCATTAAAAATGAACTTTATCAAAAAAATACCAAAAATTTACACAATGTAAATTATGATGTCCCGATTCTAAATAAGAATTTTATTTGGTCCAATATAACATATGAAATTTAAAAAAAAAGTGTATTTAAAAAACGTTCGCCATCAAAAGGTGGTTAATCGACCTTTTAATGAATATTAGAATATTTACGCTTTAAAATTGGATTCATTCACATTTTAAGCCTCTAAAATTTGTTGGATAAAAGTAAAAAAAATTGACAAACATATATAATCATTTTGTAGTTAGTTCTGTTCATTCCCTCCATTACAACGGCTAGGCGTTAACCGCCATTTAGAATAATATTATTTTATAATTAGAGTGCAATGTAAGATTCCCAAGAAACTCGTTGTTGCATATTGGGTACGCCATCGAGCATAGTGTCCCCATTAAAGTAATATTAATATTTTATTCACAAATATGGATAAATATGAAAATGTCATATTCTTTATTTACCTGGGGTGTTACATTTCAAGTCTCTCATAACAAATATTATATAATATCACCATTATCTTCCATATAATTATGTGTTTTATGTTAATTTAAAAACCTGTTTGAATCCCCTTTTCAATCAGATTGGAAAAGAAACCATCATTTGTGTGTAAAGTGGGCTACAGCCTTACGAACTGATACAATTGTTTTCCATAATAGTCTCTCATAGCTGGATTATAAAGATGGAATTAATTTTCATATATGTTATTCATGAAATATGTATCATTATTAAAATATAATATATCATTTATCTTCCAAGAGATGTGATTAGTTTTTCATAACCAAATCAAATGGATAAATATAAGTATATTTAAAGAAGTAATATTATATTTATTATGTTGTTATTATTATTTTGGAAAGATATAATAATACTTACCTTCTTTTCATAATGATCATTAAAAATTGGAAATGTGACTCTTGCAAACGTACAATCTACCATCTCCATGACTGTAAGATGGTTTATTTTTCATAACCATATTTAATGGTTGGACATAAAATTATAACTGAAATATAAAAATGATAATTATATAATTATTATTATAATATTTATGAATTAATAATGACCTCTTTGACCCTAGTTAACCTACCGAAGACCTTATAGACTTATGGATTGAATATCATCGAAACATATGACGTAACCCTAAATAATTAATTAATTTTTATAACAAGATAATGAGAGAAATAAAAGGAATAATAAACTTAAAAACTTTTCTCATGTAATTATATAATTAACATAAGTGTATAATTCTAGATGATAAATAAAAATCACAACTTCTCAGACTCGAGGTATGGGACATTCTTTTAATATTCACATTTTAAAGTTTCCTTTAAAACTCTCTTGTTTTCTTCAATATCCATATTTTTAAAGTTATTTTATGGATGGTTTTATATTGAAATAAATTATTTATAAAGGAAATATTATTTCTATTTTTAATTTCTTTTTAAGGTTTTCTAGATGAATATTTTTACAGAATTTTTACTTTAATTACAAAAAATAAAAACAAATGTTCTATTTTAATATATAAAATTATAATGACTTTTCCTACCATTGTAAACATTGTTTTATTAGTTATTACTCTACAAGAATTAATCTTTTCTTCAATTATAAATCCCCTTTCAGTTTTTCTCTTTATTTATGTATTACAATGGCTTTTAAGAGAAAATTTAATTTTGATATCTAAACGATTTTTTCACATGGGTCTAAAAGTTCTTTTGAAGGGTTTTATTCATGATATAGTCCTTGGATATTGTTTATGATGGGTTTATCCCCAATATAGCTTAAAGGTGATTCTGATATGGATTATATTATTGGTGTACTTATATAGTGCTCTAGTGTATTTGGTAATGGTTATGTTCTATGGATTATAATATGGAAAGTTTGTTGTATAGTTATTCCAATTTTAAGGGTTCATGTAATGATTTTGTAAGGGTTTTAAGATGATGAAGTCCCATGGAAGATACATGAATTTTAAATATTTTCTAATGTGTTTTTATAGAGATAAATTATATTTAAAAAGGTAAGATAGTGATCTTCTTAAATGAAAAATGATTCTCTATTAGGAAAAAATTATGTTTTTAATTAATGGTCTTTCATGGGTTTTCATGTTTTTCACTAGTCTAATATATTTCTTATTCTTATGAAATGTACTGAAATTTTTTTTATCATCCAATATTTTAACATATATTTCACGAGGCTTAAGAATGGGAAATGTAAAGAAAAAAATCCAGTTGAATGACATGAAGATATTTCATGAAAATAAATCATATTTTTTTAATGGTTTTCAAATTGTGGGAAAAATGGATACTAATTATAAGTGTATACTTAGAATATATATGTGGATTTTTATATAACATTTATGACCTAACTATCTAAAAATATAAACCTATATATTTTAGAATTTACGAAAGTAAATTCAAGTTTAAAGTCACCAGAATATTTAATGTTTAAGGTTGTGTTCTTATAGTTTGTATCATAGAAATTGTTTAGATAACTTTAGAGATTAAGATTAATAGATATCATTCAAAAACATGGTGAGTATTCTAAGCATTGTATAACATTATAAAATTTTAATAAGTTTTAAATTATGTTTTATTCCTATAAATACATTACTCTATGGGTATTATAAGAGTATGAAGCTTCTTCCATAGATACACCTAGGGGTAATAACTCCAAAAATGGTTAGCCGAGTATATCTTGGCTATCATTCTGGTGCATAATGAGTGTTACCTTACTATATACCTTTTTTGAATCTCCTATGGGATATTATTATATTAATTCACATGAGTTTCATGAAAAATTATGAAATATTTAAAAATAAGGTTATAGAATTGAATGGGGATCATTAATAACCTAGACTAAAACTAAGGTGTTATAAATGGAAAGGAAGGGATTCATAGTGTAATGTATTTAAAATTTATTTATATTTTCACTATGAAATCATTAATAAAATTATTTTTTATTGAATGACAATTTATTTTTTCAAGAGGTTGAGATCCATTTTAGAAAAAGGATGTATAAAAATAAATGTGTAGCCTCATTTCTTTACTAAAGAACTTACTTTGAACTATAATCAAAACGTTTAGATCATATAACATAGAAACATTTTTTGACTTTAAAATTGAATAAAAAACACATTATTATATATCAAAATCTGCTTATATTCTTCGATATCATATTTGACAATGAAATACATTTTAAAATATTATGAAAAAATAAAATTTTCAATCATATTCATATTTCAAAATATCATATGGGAAATTATTATGTTTTTACAATGGATGATTCTAAAACAAGTATGAAATACCTCTATTAATTTACAAAATAATGTAATATTTGAGTAGTGTATATCTTAATTTTTTTATCTTAAATTTTTTAATTTCATAATCTCCAAACATTTAAAAAATATAAATTTAAATGTTATCCAAAGGTATTATGGAAAACTAGTTAGGGAAGATGTTTTGATATTTTAGGTTCAAAACTCATGACTATTTATAATTTTTGATCTCTATCAAAATACATTTTATGTGATATTTAAAAAATATTAGTGGATAAAATAATCATTGTAACTTTGTAAGGTTTTGAGGTATTATGATAACATAAGATATCTGACTAGCAAACCATGGAACCTGAAACATTGTAATTGGGACATGAATGAATATTTACCAATATTTAAAATGTATGAATTTTCATTAATTTTTATTGAATCAGGATTGAGTTTATATTTTTGATTGTATATCATGATTTAGATTTCATATTATAAAAGCATCTTCTTAAGGAATAATATGAAAAATTATAGTTAAAGGTTTATAATAGAAGTTTAACAAAGGATGTGTTTATATAACGAGTCTTCAGAATAATGTTGTAATGGTATTTTATCTATGATATTAAGGTATATTATATATATTTTTATGATCATGAAACATTAAATGATTATTCAATTATAGGTTTTTTGTAAACATATAGTGTAGTTAAAATGTTGTATTTTTTTGTATTTTCGATTGATGTTTATGGTACATGTAATCCTAAAGTTTAGAATGAGAAATTTTTATTTGAGGAAAAATGAATTTTCATTTTATGGATATAATTCTAAAGATATTTATAAACATAGTAGTTTATATAATATTTTATGTTGATTTAATTATGGTTTGTTACAAAGTTTTGGTATTATATGTTTTATCATAGATATAACAATGGGGTTTAAAAGTGATTTGGGGATTAATGTTATGTCAAAAAAAGATTGTAATTTTTGTAACCTTATATGATTAAGTTAAACAGAAAATTGTGCTATTTTATTTGAGAATAAAGCGTTAAATTATATTTTGGATACATATATTATTTTCATTCAGGCCATTTTTGGAAATAATTATCATATCAAAGATATTATATGATTAGGGAATATACATTGTGGGAATAATACATTAAGAGTGGTTTATGTTATTTGGAGATAAATGTTAAATTAATATCAGAAGCATGTGTGATAAAATATTTATGATTTTTGGTTTTTAAAATTTATTGATAATATATTTTAGAGTTTTATGTATAGTTATTATTTAATGATCAATACTTCACTTTGGGAGTTGTTTTTTATGATTTGGATATTAGTTTTGTTTGAAGGTTTATTAATTTTGTGTATTATCTTATCTCATGAACACCATTTTTAGTTTTTATTAATATATAAATATAAGAAAAATATATTTTGATCTTTTTATTGTATTATGTGATCCATTACAATTGTTTTTTTTCTTCATGCATGAAAAATTGTTATTGAGTACTCAACATTTTAATCCAATGATTAGATTGTTCTCAAAATTGATTAGAGTTTGAAAATATACTTTTTAGGTATGTATATATATTTATGTTATTATTATATATGGTAAATTAATTCATAAACTCTAGGAAATAGGTTTTTAAATAAAAACATTATACTTTTATTTTTCTGATTGAGAAATCAATGGTCTTTTAAACAATCACAAATTTTCAGTTTTTTATGGTTAAATTTATCATGACCATATTCTATATCACCCTCAATCATTCGTTATGTGTTAGTTTATTATTTCTTGTATATGTTTTCATTTACCACTAAGTTTATCTTACATGGAAACCTAGTCATGTGTTAATCCAGATGAAATTCATACTTCCCTTTTCTCTATTTTCAAGTAGAAGTTTTATTAACCCCTTTTATAACATGGGATTTTAAAACAAAATAATTTTGAAAAGTAAAACCCCTAGTTTCTTCACTAAAGTTAAAATTTAGAGGAATCAATATATAAAATGGTGAATAATTTAATATCCCGAAATTCTAAAATAAATAAATTATGTTTGATAACATATAAGACACACAACACCATGCTTAAAAAACCATGAAATATTATTAATTAAATATGTTCATTATTACCTATCAATTAAATTGGAGGGTAGTAATAGTATTAAATAATTTTTAAAATATACATATATATTCTAATCAATAAAAATTTATTGATTAGTTCTTATGAAAAGAGAACTCATGTCTTAGTAAAACTATTTTATTCATCGAAGTTTTATTTTCATTAAAAATAATTTATTTATTTTTTAAGGAATAATATAATTAATTTATAGAACATTTTGAAATTTGATTTATAAAAATAATATCACTTTATAAATCAAAATATAAAAATATCAAAATTATCCCATCAATAAATTTTTGATATTTTTCTAAAAATTCAATAAATAGTGAAAAATATTATTTCTTATCAAAAACTATGGTTTATTTTAAAGTATTTGAAAAGGAAAATTATACTTTGAATAGTCTTAAAATATAATTAATTAATTTTTATTTTAAAATATTATTATTATAGTTTTTGAAATTGAGTTTATACATGAATTTAGTACAAAAACATATTATAAATAAAATATTCATTTTTTCTTAAAAATATTTTTTCATCGCCTTTTGTTAATTTATTTTTAAATTAAATTATACCACTTTTTGTGTTTTTAGTTTTAAAAAAATTGAGTCTATATTTGGAATCAAGAGGTCCAAATTTGTAAAATAGTTTCCTTTTATTTTTAGTCCTTAAGAATATTTACCATAGTAATTTTAGTTACCATGGTAAAGAGTAAATTTGGAAATTAAGGGGTAAATATAAAATTATAAGGACTATAAAATAGCTATAAAACATATCTTCATAATATTACATGATTAAATTTCATCCATAATCATCTAAGGTATAGTTATGTGATGTTTTTATATTTTTTTCACTTTAAACATTATGATATTTTATTTAAAGAAAAGTAAAAAAGTAACACTCTTGTTTTTAATATTTATAATAATTTTAACATCGTGTTAACTAGAATCTATGTTCAGTTATAAATATTATTCATAAGTACAAATTATATATGTTTGTCATGTTAATGTTTTTAATGTTTAGTGAATATATAATAACCTTAAAGTTTTACAAAACACTAACATAGTAATTATTCAATAAATTAGAAAACAAATAAATGATATTAAAAATATCAATCATATTATAATTTGAGATAATTAATGTGATACATGAATTTTTAGATGAAAATAAAATTTAATGTATGTATTAATTTTTTTTCTATTTTAATTTTTTTGTTAAGTTTATTAAAATCAATGTAATTAATAGTTCTAAAAATTGATATTAAAGATATATTATAATAAATAATATATTATTTATTGATGTAAAATTTAGAAAAATATAATATTCTTAAAATTTATTATGATATGTTTTATAATTTCAACCATAGTCAATTTATAGTCCATTTTTCTATTTATAGTAAATATATTGACCCTCAATGTGTAAAAATCCTTATTGTCATGGTTTGTTTGAAAGGGGTAATGAGAGGTTAAAAATATTTAAGGATAAAAATGTTATCAAAACATGTATTAGTTTTATTTTATGATAGGATTTAGATCCATAATCATCGTATGTTGTAAATAAATTATTTTTTATCCATTTGGAATTGAAAATTAATTTATATTATTTTAATTATTTGAGAAATTCTAAAAGTTTCCCCTGTATTATAAAAGGGAATCACCTATTCCATTTACATAACACTTAAAACCATTAAGATCTCACACTATCTATAAGAATCCCTCTAAAACATCACTTACCATGTTATATTGGCCTTATTTTCATCATAATAAGAACCATAGTGGTCTTAATGAGTTAAAGAAATGTGGTTTTCTGAGTAATCTGTGACATTTTTAACCAAGTGTTTATATTTTATTTCTTATTAACCCTATTTTAAATATCCCATAAGCATAATTATATAATAAAAAAGTTATATTAAAAATAATTATATGATTTTAGGTTAATTTAACAACCTATTTACATCTCCTCTTCCATCAAATGGGAAACAAAACCATCATGCATGTGTACAATGGACTACTCCCTCACGAACCGATGTAATTTTTTCCATCATAATATCTAATAGTTGGATTATAATGATGGAATTAATTTTTATATATGATATTCTTGAAATATTTCTCATTCTGAAAATATAATATATCATTTATCATCTTACATTTTCATTCACTAAAATATGAAAACGTCATTTGTGAATACGTGTGGACTACCACATCCATGAAGTGATGTGATTCACTCTTCATCACCATATCACATGGATGAAAGTTATAAGTATATTTAAACAATTAATATGGCATTCAGTATATTATAATGATTAATTAATTTATAAATAATACTTAAATTCTTTCAGAAATTATTTTTGAAAAATGTAATCATTAATCATGTATACCTACGAACTACTATTTCCTTAATTGTAACATAGTTAATTTTTTTATAACCATATTTAATAATTTGACATAAAATTGTAATTGATATATAAAAATGATAATTATGTCATTATTATTATTCTGCAGATGATGGAATAATTACCAATTTGACCATAGTCAACCAACCAAAGTCATTATTGGCCTATAAACCACATATCATCGAAACATCTAACACGAACATAAATATGTAAGTAATAGTTATAAAATAGTTATAAGTGAAATAGAAGGATTAATAAAATTGAATGATGTTATCAATCATGTGAACAATTACCATAATTTTATTGTTCGGGGTGATATATAATGTACAAGATGAGTCCGACTCAAGCCAAGGGAATTTATTTTAAAATTACACTTTTAATGATTCCTTAAAAACTCTATTTTTCCATGTCCATATTTGTTAAAGTTATTTTATTGATTTTTTTATATAGACCTAAAATATTTACAAAGAACATTTTATTTCTCATTTTAATTACTTTGAAATTATTTCAAGAGAAATATTTTTATTGAAATCTTGGATTTATTTATAAAAAAATAATTTTCTATTTTAATATATATAGTGAATAATTCTTTTCATGCCACTTTAAGCATTATTTCAAGTCATGATTCCTCTATAAGCTTTTATATTTTCATCAAAAAAACATCTTTCCTTTTTTATATTTATTTTGATATTGAATTTGTTTAATATAAAATGGTAATTTGATATCTAATATTGTGTTCCACACAGTTTTTAAAGAGTTTTAATACTTTTAAATTATGATATGGTCCTTAAACACTATTTTTGAAGGGTTGATCTCCATTATATCTAATTGTTGAGCCTGATATAGCTTATATGATTATTTATCCCATATATCACTCCAATTCTTTGGGTAATGATTTTATTCTCTAAATAATTATATTGGATGTTAGCTTTATGGTTATTCTAATTATAATGGTTCATGTACATATTTTTTAAGGGTTTTAAGATGAGGATTTCCCAAGGAACTAACATGACCTTTCTATGATTTCTAATGAGATTTTATCGAATTTTTTTGATTTTAAAATGTAATATAATTTTCTTTTTGAAAGAAAATTGATTATCTTCTCAGATAAAAAGGTATGTTTTTATGAAAAGGTTTTCATGTGTTTTCATGTTTTTCATTAGTCTAATAGATTTATTATTCTTATGTACCTTACTTATATTTTTTATCATATTTTTCTTAATCCCAGTGATTCAGTATGGTTAAGGTAAATCAAGAATTCGGGTTGAATTTCATGAAGATTCATAATGAAAATAAATCATGTTTTATTTTAATTGTTTTTATATTGGGGAAATATAAACAGTGATAATATTTTTCAAATGGGTGTGTGATGTAATATTTATGACATGTATTTCAAAAAATAATAACCTAAATGATAATTGGGAATGTAAGAAACTGAATTCTAGATTAAAGTTAATAGAATATGTAAGGTTTGACGATTGGTTCTTACAATAAATGTTCTCAGAATGGGTTATATATTTTGTGCCAAGATCAATGTAACCAATTTCCCTAACATTTCCAAAATTTATAATGTATAATATAACACATCTCCCACATTTACAAAAATTTCAATTTAGATTGTATAATCTAATTTTCACTACATGATATAGGAACACATACACCACTATAATAACCTCCCGTAAACATGCATGAAACATCATGTGTATTACCCGAGGATGATGAATAGTTTATAAGATCGTATGGTTTTAATAAATATCATCAAATATATATGTGACTTTTTTTCCTAAAAAATTATCCATATATACCTTCCTAAATAAATATAGAAATTGTGTAGCAAGCTGGAAACATAGAGACAAATGGTGAAAAAATAAAAGGACTATCATGGGAATATAATTCCATTATTGATTGAGGCTTTGTGAAGAAAGGAATAATCACAAGGCCTTATTAACTGTATTGGAAAAATTGCATTAAAAATTATATTTATACTAGTTAGTTATCCCAAAACCCAAGATTATAGAGTGTTACTATTTAAAATGAAATGGTGTTGGCGAATAAGGTTTCCCACCCATGTGGTTGTTCTTATAGTGGTATAACAATTTATTTATTTTCATTTTTATAATGGCATCATTTTTATTATAATTTTTACTATTTTTAAACTCTTATTTAAAAATATATATATTTATAGTGTAGAGGGATGGGTGTTGGTTGAAATAAAATAGCATCATTCTTCATTGAGTCTCTTTATCTAAATTATTAAGAGACTAAGTAGTCCCTTCCTTGGTCATCTACTGTATATAATTTACTGGGTGATTGAGGAATTAATGGTATATTAAAACATCTTGGTATGATATAGTGTACATTATTATATACATATTTTAAGAATACACTAATATAATATTTGGTTAAATGAAATCATTTCTTTTTTACACACATTATGAATGTATTAAAATTTCCCTAGGAATAAAGGGGTTAATGTACTATTAATGTATATAATTAATCACATATAATTGAATAGAGAATGTGGTCAAGGTGATATTTATACTTTGAATAGAATAATATTAGGATATCATTAATGTCAAAATAGTGATTTAGTCATGTTGAAGATGAATTGAGGAAAACCACATATTATCTTTAACATAATATTCATTTTCATTTTTATGAATTTGTATTTTATTTTATTCTATTTCATATCCACACAACCCTAGTTTACCTTATTTTTATATAAATAAAAACCTAAAAACATAATAAAATTAAAAAAATTAGATCACCATGTCGCTTGAGATTCCTTGAGATTTTACCCTGAGCTCAGCCATTATACTGCATTATTAGGTTTATAATTATAATTTTATGAGGACTATAAGAAGTATGTATACTACCCTTGGAACTATATATATCAAAATCAATAGTAGGAAAATTATCATAAAGATGTAATATATTCTACTTATGAAAACTAGGGTATTTATGTGATATTTATGGAGTTAAAGAAGATTGAATAAACACAAGACCGCATTAATGAAAAATTATAAGAATCTATCAAATGGGGCCATAAAGAAGCTATGTTTTCAAAACATAAAATTTTGGGACCTATCTATTTTTAATTTGAAAATGAAACTTAGGAGACCTAGAAGGATATAATGGAGGACTTACCAGTACTTTAATCATCCAATGATTTTTTTCTATAGGCATTATATAAGAAAAAGTAACTATTTACACAACACATTGAGGGGAATATTTATTATATGAATTCATTTTATTTTAATTTACCTAAAAATAAATTTCCTATTAATTAATCATTCTTTTATACTTCGGATTTAGTAGTTATGAAGCATTCCCTGGATGAATTTTAAGATGGGTCCTCATGTGAGATGGAATAATTTGAGGATGGGGTGGATTATCTAGTTTGTATACCAACTAATATTGGAGAAGGAAATGGTATAAATATAGGTCAACAAGATGAAATAAGTACCCACCATCAAGAATATGATCCCTTCTTTAGTATTTATAAATAAAAATAAATGGAAATATAGTCATTAAAGATGAATATTATATGGAGGACCCTTAATGTATTTCCCTGTTAACCTATGATGACACACATGAGATTGGGAGGTGGTGAATAAGGTGTTGTCTATTTTTTACCAAATTCGACTTCTTCTTTCAATGTTTTACCCCCATTTAAATTTTAATTACTATTATACTTTTAGAAATAAATGGATCATTTACCTTTAACAACCATTTAAGAGAACCATGTAATGTAGACTATAAAAAAATATCAATACGTTGTATTTTCAAATGACATTGAGAGAAAAATATCCAATATTTGTTTTATCAATTTAAATTGGTGTTTAGGGATTATCTTAGAACTGGTTTTCCATATGAAATAATTTGTTTCACAATATTACACATGAAACCTAGTATTGTATCCCACAACCCCTTTATAATGGCATCCCACCTATTCTTCCATAAGTTCTTTACACTTAAATTTGGTCTTCTCTAATGCATATGATATCAGTATACCCAATGATTATACATAATTCCTCACCTTATATGATTTTAATATATAAAAATCTTTTAAAATTAATATCGACTATTCAGTCATAAGAATAATTGTTAATTCAAATTTTGTTCAAATCTATTTAGTTGATTCCCAAAATCACTACTTTGAAACTGAACATGACCAATAGAAATAAGTTTTCTTTCACAGCACATTATTCTCTCTCTTACTTAAAACCCACCAAGTACTAACTCTTCATGAACTGGTTCAATTATATTCCCTATTACAATATATAATATATTTTTCTTCGACATACTTCTTTAAGAGGAATAATTCTCTCATAACTTCTTTGTTCTTCTTATGTTAAGAGGTACGGATGTCTCTCAGATTCTGTATTCATCTTATCTGAGAGATTCATTTTCACTTGACTAACTTACTCACCTCCAACAATTTTCTAGCATCATCTCATCTATTCTTTAACAATAATATTTTATTTCCTTGATAAATCTCTTTTGAATATATCGATGAAAAAATTTCTTATTCTGACATTTTTTTATACCCAAATTGATATATTAAAAGTAGTCTTGTGATTTCCAATGAAAAATCACCATGATATTTTTCTATTTTTTATCATTAATGACTATTCAAGTATTCCCCCACTAAACATTATCACATAGATTTACCACATAAGTTTTATTATGTGTTTTCACATGGGGTTATCCCATGTTATCTTAGTTTTTCAAATATATATCTTCCAAAAATGACAACTCTAACCTTTTAATGTTTATTTTATTAGTCTCAACTAGATATATCTTCAATTTCCTATATAGTTTCCTCAAAATATTCTTAAAATAAAATCACACCATCTCTAAAAAATATATATTTAAATCATTCTTTAAACAATATAAAATATAGTACCAATAATGTAGAATGGAGATTCTTCATTTTAGTTTGATAGTAGTTGAATTTCTAAAACATTATTTATTTTTAACCCAACCATAATGATTTCAATCTCATCCTTATCATCTAATTAATATAAATCAATCTAAAACTAAATTAGGATATTTAAATCCAATAAATATCACCACTTACATAAACTAATTTTAATTTATAAATTTTCTAAAATTTGGAAGTTCTATATTTATGTCTTGATAAAATCTACAGCCTTCCTAATCAGTTAGGAAGATCATCTTATAAATGAATTAGATAACCTGAATCAAAATAATTTAAACATTAAATATTGCTTTTGAGATTTGATTTAACATCTTTTTCATTATTCTTGAAATCCATGCACATTTTTTTTCTCTATTAATAAGCTTTCCCTCTTGATTTTTATCAAACTAATGATTTAATCAAAGCTATAAATATGAAAAACCAAATATTTTATACACTTTATTTCGTTATTTATTTCACATAGATACACATAATTCAACCACAGAAAATCATGAGGCCCAGTTTCCTTGTTTAATTAAGTACATTTCATAACTACTTAAAATATAATGAAAATGACTAAAACACTATAACCTGACCTTAATGTTTCTTGATCTTCTAAAATTTCATATCATAACAAGGGTATGTATATAAGAAATGGGTGATCTATAAATCCAAGTAAGGTAAAAATCAAAGCATTACATGATGAAAGTAAAACATGTGAGTCAATATGAATATCAATGATACATAAAAGGGTTTGAAATAATAATATTTTTCAATGAGGCATGATATAACATTATAACATCAAAGAAACATAGGAGTGTGGAAAAAATATAAAACAAGAAAACATAAGAATAATTCAAGGATAAACATGAAGGAATCATAACATAGTGTTCTTAGGATAACCTATCATGCACCATACATGCAAAATCATGAGATAAAAACATTACCCAAATCATTATGGGGATGTATAATTCAAAGCCCACCCATCACTTTCAGATCAGGTACATGCATAAGTGTTACACATTGAGTATAAAACATACAGATGTATTTCAGAAATTTTAATCCCATGATCAATAAGTGTGAGTTACATTAATGGAATTCTCTAATCAATGAAGGATATGTAAAACAAGGTGAGTACCATTGGATGGAAGTGGTGAAAAAATTATAGGATAATTTCTACTACATAAATGGGGTAAATAATGATTCAAGAAAGAGTTTAATGAATTTGAAAGGGGTATATCATAACTTTTTAAATTATAAAGATAGTAACATATATGTAAAAAATATATCCCAACATGAAAAGTTGTGAATCAAATGGCGTGATATAAGGAAGAATAAAGTGGAGAAGGAGAGGATTCCATACCTTGAGAAGGAACTTTTAAAAGCATGAGAGGATCATATTAAGAGTTTTTGGGAACCTTGGGAGGGATATTAATAAGGAAATTAAGAGTAAATTCATTATATAAGGGGTTCTAGTGAAGAGGAATTTGAGGTTTGGTGGGTTTATATAGCAATATAGTGTATATTTTTTTATGAATTTCATAACATTGGTTTTGTAATCATTAAAATAAACTAATAAAAACCCAAAAAATAGCATGTTTTTCCGATTGTTTCTTCCCAAGATGAGTTATTTCACTATTTTATAATTATAATTAACTAAATCTATAAAATAACACCCTTGGTGATGTGGTATGGAATCATGTTTACAAAAAATTGATTTTAAACCCTTAAAATATAATATATGATTTGGAGAATTCATTGGGGGTTTATAAATTTATTAAAATAACTTAAAATAACATTTTTTTAATGGGAAAACATAATTTGGATCATGGTTTCTCATTATGGTATTTACTAAATCTATTTTAGGCTTTCATGATGTAATAATATATATTGTATAATTATACTATAATTATTTTTTTTCCAAAAAAAATCATTTGTCTCAAGAAAATTATGAAAAATTAACTATAGGATAACTTCAACATAATCATTTAAAAAATATTATTAATTTTATCAAAAAAAATATATAATTATAATAATTCTTACTTTTAAATCATATATATAATTTTTTTTGAAAAATAATGGTTTTTTGAAAATAACAGTATTTTACCTGTTTAAAAATTAAATCTGACTTTATAAAATAATATTATAATTTATATTTAATAATATTATTTATTGAAATATAATTTTATGAAATATCCTTGAATTAATTAAAAAATGTTTCTTTATTGGAAGTATATATTTCCCAAAAATACACTTTTTGTTTCATAGTATCATAATATAATTTTATCAATATTCTTGATTAATCATTATAATTTATTAATAGATTAATATAAATATTATTTTAATATAAGTAAGTATATAAAAATTTATACTATTATAGTCTAGAAATATTTCCCTTTTTTTACGCCTGTGAATTCCATACAAGTGAGGTGCATGATGGTGATATTTCCATTGGGTGGTTCGACAAAAGTGGTTTGGGCTGAGATCTCAAAAAGGATGAACTTATCCTATAAATGGTTTCAATAATTATTTAGTTATGGAATTAGGTATTTTTATTAGATAAGGGGAAAACATAGTGATGTTCTCCCCCTTTGTGGCTTTAATAAATGTGATTTATAAGGCATAATCCCACTAGTTGAGTTGATCGCTTATTTCTTCTATGTAAATTGGACTTCATCATGGCTCTTAAAATACTAATCTTATTTGAAACTTTAAAATGACTATATTATCAAAACATATTATGATTAATTTTCTTTTAAATTTTTTAGACCATATAATTATCCAAAATAAGCAATGTAGTGCATGTGTTTTCTAAAATGTCATTATTTAATAAAGAAATTATTAAATTTAAAAGGTAATTTCATTTATAAAACTTCACGCCATTACATCCCCCCTAAAAAATTTCACCATCAAAATTTTCGTTTAATACATCAAAAAATGAGGATATTTCTATTTCACTGCCTCTTCTATTTCCCATTTTTCTTTCGAAAACATATTTTTCCACCACAACACTTTTACTAAATTATTTTTCGTGTATTATTGAACATTTTCTATATGATCTAATATCTTCACTGATTTCTCCTCTTATGAAATATCATTCTACAATAGTACCACCAATGGATTCATTACATGTGAGGGGTCCGGTATGTACTTCCTCAAGAGGGATACATGGAACACATCATATACTTGGGATTGGTTATGTGGGAGTTCTATTCGATAGGTAACTGCTTCGATATGATCAAGAATCTAGAAGGGTATGATATTTCTTGGACTAAGAATTCCCTTCATCCAAAACATCCTAATTTTTATAATAGTTACATATGAAGGAACACATTATCTTTGATATCAAACTCTAGATCATGTAAACCATTATCTACATTGATTTCCTATAAAATTTTAGTGTATTTTATATAACTTTTAATGGTTTGGACCTTATATGTCATATCTTATATAAAATCAGGTCCCATCATCTTAGATTCTCTAACATCATCCCAACAGGTTGGGGTCTGACACCTTTTCTCATACAGATCCTCATAAGTGGAATTTGAATGTTAAAATGGAATTTTTTGTTAAATGAGAACTCCACTAGGAGAATGTGTTGATCCCAACATCCTTGGGAATTCATTGAACAATATATCATCATATCCTATAGAGTTTGATTGGTTCATTTAGACATGCCATCCATCTGAGGGTGATAAGAAGGGATAAAGATCGATTCTATATCCAATATTTTCTAAAGTTTTATCCATAACCATGGGGTAAACCTCCGATCTTGAATATATACAATGGATACTGGAACTCCATGGAGTCTTACCACTTCAAACACACATATATATAAATTTATATATATATATATATATATATTTATATATATATATCTTGGTGAGTTGGTCAAGAGATAAATATTAATTGATAATAATGAAATGTGCTCACTTGGTAAGGTGATAGACTACCACCCATATAGATTTACTAAATTTAGGGTGACTAGGAATTCCTATGATGAAATCCATGTATATTGTTTTCCATTTTTAAAATGGTATGAGAAATGGTTTCATCACACCCTTAGAATTTTTTCATTCCACTCGGACTTGTTGGTATACCAATCATCAAGATAGAAACTTTTCAATCTCCCTCTTCATGTTATCCCACTAGAAGTTTTACTTCATATATATATATCTCTCTCTTAGTAATTCTTTTATTAATAGATACGAATTATCAATTTTTATCATATAGTTGTTTCATCTTCCATTATAGTTATAATTTCACACATATTCATGTTCCAAACCTTATAACTCGATATTTAGTAAATTTAAACTCCATAATATTTGCAACCATTTTCCGTAGCACATTATAATCTTTCTGGGCCACCTTGATTCTCTATAGAATGGATAGTTGAGAACTTATTTTCAAAAATTATTATAAATATCCTTATATTATTCCCATAACTATCCATTACATTTCTACGAATATTAAATCCCTTTTAATCCTCATCACAGATAGGGTCGCAAGATTCTTTGTAATCAAATCATTTTCAACTTTATTCGCCATCCATGGATGGTAATGTATTAAAAAATAATAAACATTGTTAATCTAGAAAACCTTTATTCTACCTGAGAGGGGAGGTTATGGAAGGTGGGTTTGGGAGCTCAGACAATGGCGATGTTTGCATCTAGGGTTTCAGCATGGCTTTTCCTCATGAACTAGAGTTTGATATCCTTTCTGGAGGTCCTTCTCCTTCCATGCATCGATTCATGGTACCCTCATCGATGATAGAAGAGCGCAAAGGCTCATTTAGGAACGATGACAAGAGAAGGAGTCATATTACAGCTTTGATGGAATTTTATCCTAAAAGAATAATCCAAAAAGGTAAGGTTATTCATTTGTAAGATAATGAGGATTACGTCACTGATATGTATAAGATTTGTCAATATACAATTCTTGTATAATCTATTTTTCTAGTTGGGGCTAATCCGTTGAAGCTAATCGAGCATGCGGTAGTACTTCGTACGGTTTGGGGTTTATCTGAATTCAAATGTATCCCAATTGGAAAAGTATTTTTTTCATATCATCTTCCCAAATGAGGATATCAACCAACATACATGGGTGTTCGGCTCCATTTCCATGAATCCAGTCTTAATTTCCATCAAGGAATGGGAATTCAGTTTTAACCCCTTCACTATCAATAACATCATATTTTAAGTTTGGATTAGATTTTGGGGTCTCAATTAGATCTTATGGCACCCTCTCATATTATTTGATATTGCATCGGGGGTGGGAATTCCCATCAAAATGGACAGAATTACAGAATCGACTTTTTCTAGATTTTATTCAATGGTGTTTGTGGAAATTGAACTTAATTTTGAATTGGTTGATCAGGTGGTGATTTCTACATCATAAGATGAAATCAATTTTAAAATTATGTTTGATAATTTTCCTTAATTTTTCATGTATTTTTAGTCTATAGTAGATCTCAAGAAACACTATTTTTGGTATGATACTTGCACCTTTTGTTCTATCAAGGACCATAACCATCAGGTATATTGGAAGATAGACAAAAATTAAAAGTAGGGAGGGAACCTCCAACTCACTTAATGGGTTCCTGTAAGCGAGCTTGGCTACTGAAAATACTGTTGAAGAGTAGGGGCTATGTTGGATAATAATTATGTTGGTGCTGATATATCGTAGTTGCAGGGCTCTCAGTAGTAGGACAATGTGAAATACTCATAGGAAGGGCCTAACTAAAACACTGGGGATATTCCCTATGAGTAGGAAGAGATTGAGATAGTCTTGCATGGCACTTAAAAACAAGAAGATTAGATGGATCTAGTCCCACTTCAAGGAGGGTTGGATTGATAACATCCAGCTAGAAGGAACTCTGGAAGAAAGGGGGACAGTGATTCATTCCACTAATTTATTTACATGTCCTAATAATGTGGGTTCCCAGATAATTGAGGAAATTAATAAGTAGTGGATTCTAAAAAAATTGGGAGAAATTTTATAGACAAAGAGAATTAATAATAACCAAATAAAGGATTTTATCAAAATGATGTTGAAAAGGGAAAACAGGTTGACACTAAAGGCCTATCATCTTCTCATTTGAAGAAGACAAGTCCAAGCAAAGATTATTCGCACTTGAGGCCTACTATGAGAACAATATCTACCTCAATATGGAAAAGGCCTGAATGTATTATTTTTAGTCTGTTAGATGAATCTAACTGGGATTATGATAATTTTAATCCACTTGGTTTTGATTACTGAAACTATTTTCTTGATCTTGATGAGGGTAGATTGTCTTGTCTGATCCCATTCTTCTCCATTATTGTTGTGTTTTCCCATTAAATAAAGAGGCTTTTCCTCACCTATTATAAACAACCTTCATTGGAAAATATAAATATTATTTTTTATGAATATATACATGAGAATTTTATGATCTGTGTATATATAAAAAAATTCCTCATATAGATAATTTCACCAAATCTCTATTGTAGAGGTCACTGTATCCAATTCCTGGTCATGAGTTAAGTAGTTTTTTCTCATGGATCATTAATTGGAATGAGTAATAGGCTATTTCTTTTTAATATTTCATGAGTACAAAAACCAATACCTTTTTTATGCATTAATATAAATTAAAAATCCTTCCCTACTAGGGGTAACGTGAACATAGGTGAAGTGATTAACCTCTTCTTGAACTCTTTAAATCATTCTGCACATTTATCAATCTAGAAAAACATGATTCCCATCTAAGTTATCATAGTCAATGGGATTGAAAATCATAAGAATTTTTATAAAAATTGATGATTGTACCCATGTAATCCAAGGAAACTACTGACTTGTTTCACATATTTTCATCTAGTTATCCTTCAATTACCATATTTTTTTAAGGATCTATAGAAATCCATTTACTAGGGATAACATGCCACTATAATTTTACTTTCTCAATCAAAATAACATTTTTATTCTACTTTTAAAACAACTTTTCCTTTAAAAAATCATCAATATAGAATTCAAATGACCCTATGATTCCACCTTACTTTTTGAGTAAATAAGAACATGTTCTATATATACAACCACAAATTTGTCAATGTAATCCATAAATAATATATTCACAAAGATCATGAATATTTATAGGGTACTAGATATTCCAAATGGAATCACTAAGAACTCATATTTCCCACACCTTTTATAAAAATAATTCTTGGGGATATCCTACTTATTCACCATTACTTGATAATATCATAACTGATGGTCCCCCATATAAAAGTACTATGCTTGACATAGAAGACCTAACATTTCATAAATCCCTGGAATATGATACTTTTTATTTGTTTGGATCTTGTTGATCTCATGATAATAATTTTAGAGGCTCATTTATTAATACATTGTCATGAAAAAGAGGCATGGTTCACCTCATGGTGAAGTAGTTGGGTGTATAAACCATTTATCCACATTTTACTGTAGTTTCTTGTTCAAATCCCCATGTTAAATAGTGGACATTATATATGGGATCTTAGATATTGTAAAATATTTGGGTATAATATTGACTGAAAATTCAACTTCTCAACTTGGAGGAAGACTAGGAAATTATTTGGGAAACACATCAGTATATTCTTTTCAAACGGATAGGTCATCCGAGATGATTTTTCCTTATTCTCAATAATTTGAACAATATAAAATTTATCATATAGAAATAATATCCTTTTTTGATATGATAATATAAAATTATATCCATCATCCTCCTTACACTTGTATAAAATAGAAGATAGTTCATGATACATATACTGATTTCCTTATCTCAAAAAGTTTTATTGGATCTATATAAGGACAACCAATTCATACCAATAATTGCATAAAATTATACTAAAGTGAGTATCAAATGGTTTTCTAGTAATTTAAACCCAAAAATTTTAATTGGGGATGAGTTATATGATTTAGATGAAACAATTAACCCATTATCTATCTTCACTGATAACTCAACCTCTATGTTTTGAGGCTATGCTTGAATAATTCTAGTAAACTTTCATGATATAAAGGAATTCATAGAACCAGGGATTATATGACTACCTTTTTATATTTTATTCTAGTTATGATAATTTACATCATCCAAAATATAGTTAGGAATGATAATTTTTCAACTATTGAAGACATGAATAGGAAACAATAAACATTAAAGGTATAACTCATAAAGGGCCTATATTCCTTAACCTAAGAACATGTAAGTTCCAATCTAATTTATCTATGTTCTATTTACAAACATAATTTCTTATGAAAATTTTTTCCACTTAATAATGGTTTGTAATTAGCCTGTGAATTTACCAAATAATAACACCTAGTAGTGTCAAACCTTGTGTGCAGAATGTCAGGTTGTTGTGTTCTAGAAAATGATTTTGTCCATATCAATGGACCATTTTTTTGGTTTTTACCCCTATGAAAAACTGTTCTAGATCCACATAAACTTGTAGTATCTAGACAGTGATCAATTTTATTGAAAACCCCTTACTCAATACTTTACCAAAATTTATGGATGTTTTAATTTGTTTATTCTTTAACCCAATTCTTTTACTAGAGTTTATGAATCCTAGTCCCCAAAACTAACTAGACTTTCCTCTGATACCAACTATGAAAACCAATGCCTTTCATACATTTTATTTTATGGTTTATTGCATAAAAATACACATAATAAATCACTTTAAGATATTGAATAATAGTGTATTTTTTTAATTAGTTATATAGAATAACAGCTTTAAACCTAAATACAATGACATAAACTAAAACTCCATAATATTCCCTTAATTTCCCATGATCTTTTAAATCAAATGGGATAACCTATGTATGTAAAAAAGAAAGGAGTGAACTATATCACCTATTAAAATAATTATAAAATTATAACCTGATGAAAACAATACATTTGAGTCAATAGTAATATCAATGAGACAAAAAAGGGTAAGAATCTTAATATTAATTAATGAAGCTTGGTATAATAAGATAACACCATAGAAACATAGGAACGTGGAAAAAACATAAAACCTGAAATCATAAGTATATGTCAAGGTTAACCACCAAGATATCATAAAATAGTGGTCTTAGGATAAACTATCATGCACCATACATGAAAGTACCATAAATAAAAACATTATCCATTTCATTGGTGAGCTATATAATTATGGGTCCAAGAATCACTTTCATATCATGTACACATATAAGTGTTCCACAAAGATCATATAGAATTGGTATGTCATTCCTAAAATTTAATCCCATGATTAAGAATTTTGGTTTACATACATGAAAATACCTAATTAATGAAGGATAAATGTAACAAGGGGAATACACTTGAGTGGAAATGGGTATGGGTATCCACAACACAAATGTTCAACATGAAAAATAATAGGTTAATTTAGTTAGAATAATAGGGTTACATAAAGATGGATGGAATGTTTTAAGGATATTGAAATGGGTCTATCATCACTTAGAATCATATGGATGGTAATAGGGATGTCTAAAAAAAATCTCAACATGAAAAATTGGGAATAAAAAATGCATAATATAGAGAAGGTGATTGAATAAATAGGAGAAGATAATCCCTTACCTTGAGAGGGAACTTATAAGAGCTTGGTAGGAGCTTCATAAGATCACAGGGGAACCTTTGGAGTGGTATAGAGAGTTAAGGGTAGCATGAATTCATTATCCAAGGGTTTTGATGGAAGAGTAATAAGAGGAAGGGTGGGGTTTTAGAGAGAAAGGGAGGATGGTTCTTTATTAATTTCCAAACATAGGATTTGGAGTCTATATGATAATGTAATAAAAACCACAAAACTATAAAAAAATCAATGGTTTCAACCAAATTAGAGTGGTTTTAATTATTTTATAATGCTAATAACCAAAATCCATATAATAATACACTTGGTGTTGTAGAAGAGAGTCATGTTTATAAATAATTGATTTTTAAACTATAAAATATAATATGGGTTTTTGAGGAATCATTAAAGGTTTATAAAATTAATTAAACAACTTATAAAATAAATTATATTAAAGGGAAACATAATTTTAGTCATGAAAAATATTTATAGTATTTTTTAAATTACGTTTTTATTTATAATTTATTAATACGTATTAACATTTACAACATATTTAATTTTCATTAAAAAATTTGACAATCAGAGGAAAATTACCAACAATTCAATATTGTATAATTTCGACATTATAAATTAAAAAAACATATTTATATTATCAAAATAATTCAAAAAATATGATAATTTACATTTTTTTAATAAAAATTACCTTTTATTGAAAAAAACTATTTATTTAAAAAATTCTTCAATTCTTCAAAAAAGAGTGTGTTGATTGAAACTATATATTTCCCATAAATACATTTTTTTGTTTCATCGTTTCAAAATATAATTTTTATCATTTTTTAATTATTAGAATGTATTAAAGAAAATATAATAGTTATATTATTTTAAAAAATATAAAAACCCATATTGTTGGGGACTATATACATAACCCATTATCACACTAATGAATTCCCTAAGGGAAAGGTGTGTGATGGTGATATTTTCTTAGGGTGGTTCGGGGAACATGGATTGGAAGTGATCTCGATGAGCTTGAACTTCTCTTGTAAATAGTCTAACTCATTCTTTAGTTGTTTATTCTTGGCTTAGGCATGGTCAAGGGAAATGCCCGGTGATGTTATCTCCCTTAGAATCTCTCATAAATGGGCTTAATAGGGTATGATCCTACTATTTGAGGCCATCACTTTATCTGTATTTTTCAATTGGACTTTATCATAACCTTTAATATAATAATATTAATAGTCACTATAAAACAACTATATTATCAAAATACATAATGCCTAATAGTATTTTAAATTTAATAGACCATATACTGGTCTAAAATAATAAAATTAGTGCATTAGTTTTCTAGAATTCCATTATTTTAAATGGAATTTATTCATTTGAAAATGGAATTTCATTTATAAAACTTTGGGTCATTAGCATTAATAGATTCATGATGTTTTGTACTTGAATCATAGCTTCAACATCTTCTTATTCTAAAATTATCTAATAGATATTTAATTTTTTTATAATTTCTTTAAATTTTACCTTCTTTTGCGTGGATTTAATCTAAAATTTTATTTAATACAACACTTATGTCACATTTGACTCGGGATATTTTAATCCGTGAAAATAAGTCCAAGCATTATCCCAAATATTTTTCTTCTTCTAATATCAAATCTGGAGACTCCATATTTTAGTCTATATAAATTCAAAAAAAATTATGATTACACTAATAGACATAATACCTACATATATAGATTCATTCCTACACAATATATATGAGGTTTATTAAAACATGTATCATGTTTACATAGGGTAACATGATGTTTACGCCAGGCATAGTGATGGTGAAATAGTCACTAGATAAACCATATATAAAGGGAGTCCATGAACAAACAGATGTTGGATGTTTCTTATGCATTGTAGACTTGTGTTTATGAATACATGATTAATTATTATATTAGTATTTTTTCACTAAGATGATATATATGTAGAATCCCAAACATATCCAAATTTCTAATAAAAACTCCAAAATCCATAATACAACAATTAAACTGTTAATCACTTTTATAAAACTTAGGGACACTTTAAACACCTCAAAACACATTTGGGAATTTATAAAACCTTCTAAAACTATTTGGTACTGATCCCAAGACCTCATTTCATGTTAAATACCCAAACATTAAGTATTATTTTACTTTCATTGCATATATATTATATCTTTAACATCATCCTATATAAATTATCATACAAGGGATATAATAATTAATTTAATAAAAAAAGTATCTCTTATATGGTTCTCCAGAAATCATGATAACTTATTCACTCCTATTAAAATATTGAAAAATTTTAAATAAATTTTATATGATACATCTAATTAACTAATTCAACTACCAACTCTTCTTTCAAATATCTTCTAACTTCATTTTACTATTGTGAAAAGTTCACTCTACATCAACACTTTTATGTTCCTTAAAAACCAACTCTAAAATAATTCCATGTTGGGTTTTCAATTTAATTTTTTATAGCTAGGTATTTAAGGGAAATAATACTACATAACTTACATATTTAGACATATTGAAAAAATCAACAAAACAATTCTTACTTCGATCTCCCGTATTATTTTCACTATCAATACCACCAAGATCCTTTAAAAAAAGTAATGTTAATATTCCTTCACACCCTTATTAAAAATAAATATATAGGATAAAATACATTTCATTTTTATTGAAAATGTATGGTTGGATCAAAAATTTATCCCCTTATTAATTTAAAAAAAGGACTCCTCAACTCTTCATAAAAATATCTTCTCAGATTTATTATTCATCTAGATTATATGTTTTTTCTTTTTTGAGAGTAAATTATTTTCCATGAGAGAATGATGACACCAAAAGTTTCCTAAAAATATTCCTTGAGTATGTTAAAATTATTTCTACATGGGAAAACATTATGTTGAAAACAATCTTGATTTTACCAAATAAATAAGGATGTCTATAAACATTACTTAATGTGATACCACTTTTTTCTTTATATTCAAGGGGTTGTAAAATTAAATTTTTCTATAAATTTTTTATAGATTCACTTAACTTAAACAAACATATAAAAAATATTAAATTTAAAGGTTATTTATTCCCTTATTTGGTTAGATAACTAGTTCCCTTTGAAAAACACATTTAACATGAATCAAAACAGTGATGAGTAAGTGAAAATCATACCTCAATCATTAATTTTATTCAATGATGTCTAGAATTATATTTTAAAAAATTATGAATAAATATTCAAAATCTTCAACCTTTTTAGATATTCCCCTTAATAGATTTATTCTGTACATTATCACCTGTTATCCCCATTGTATGAGCATATGTAGAATGATATATGGATTAGGTGGAATTCATAATCTACTTATTTGTTTCAATAGGTTTGAGAATTATTTTTCATCCAAAATGAATTCCTCTATTCAACTATGAAACTTTGAGGATTCTATATTCTATCGCCTCTTTTCACTTCCATGTATGGGCATGTTTTGGTAGAATTTCTTTTTGATCCTCTTTATATTTCTTTCTAGCAGTAATAGGTCTCTTTATTTTATAAATAAAGTAACTCTTATTTTCTTTCATCCTCCATATTCTTATAATTTTATATTATGTCATTCGATATGATAAAACATAAATTTTCAGTTTTTTATCATTCTTTTTGTGTGAGGAATCCTTTAAAACATATTTCCTGAAACCAAGATTCATGGGTTTTTTTCTATTATATTTGATTTGTCTAGGAAAACAAATCATACATATGAAAGCTTGGTATCCATCCTAGTTTCACCTTACTCATAACCTTTCATCATTAATTATGCTACCATTATTGGGAAACATTTTAGGTTCTTCTTTATGAATTTATACCACCTTTCCAATCCAATTATCCCTCTCCAGAATTGACTACCATAATTTTTCTATATTTCAACTTTCAAATTTTAAAATGGATCATAATGTGTCATATTCTTTCTATAATAGAATCATATCCATCTATATAGTGTGATATATTTTACACCTTTCATCTTGGATACATTTGATGTCACGACCCCCTCCCACAAAAGATACCACAATGAGTAAATATAGATAATGACCCATGAGTCCTTCCTCCAGTGGGCCTCGGGTTGGGGACCAGTACTGAGGGTATAAAATTATGATGAAATGGGATGAATTACTCACTATAATAAAAATAAGATCAGAATATAATATGAATCATCCACAAACAACTCCAAAACATGATATAAAAGGAATCAAAAAACATACCACATGAATGTATAAATGAAACCCATATAAAAAAGTATCAAAAATATATACCCAAAAGTAATTCTAATTTAGTGACACAGAAACAATCAAGGATCCCATCAAGTAATGTCCAGCACTGTCTATGTAGTCCTCCTGGAAACATGAAAACAGTTATATTTATGTAGGGTGAGCATGCAAGTATACTCAGCAGGAAAACTAAAGTCTCTCATACACATGTGAAATAAGAATAAAAATGAACCAGTGAGAAAATAACAGAACCAAACAGAACCCATCATGTTATACAAACCATCCAAACCTCACCAAGTTATTCTCACTAAATAACACAATCCAAGTAATATAATATAATAAGAATCACATCGATAAGGGTACCCTACACCACTTCCCCACTGGTATGCCACACTCAGACCCAAAATTGTATATCTTGGAGCTCTCATCTCTTCCGTATACCACAATGCCCCACAAACATGGTCACAACTCTCCTCACCTGTAGACACCTTTGCTCACTTCCCCACAAGCATGACCACAACCCAACTCGCCCAAAAACACCTAGGACACAACACAACAACTGCCAAAACTAGAGTTGTATGATATTATGAACATTTATAAAATCATCCACATTTAATCCTCCTACCATTAACTACCCCACTAGAATCCTTCCCACAAGAACGTTCATATATCATCCCTCCAAAAACCCCCAGTCCACCACCCCAAATGCACGGTAACATCTTTCAAGAAAACACATGGGATGCCACATCTCTACAACAAAATACTGGTCTATCACAACCACCATCTAATGAACTAACATACATCTAGTCGTCACATCTTGTACAATACCTACCACTCCTAGAATATAAAGTGATAAAGAGAGGGTTCCCAGCCACCCATACTCCTCACTAGATTTTGGGAAAACTTTGTGTGCCAATACAGGTGTTGGCACATAGTGGTCGATTTGGGTGGGATGTGTATAGAAATTATAAGAACATACAATTGTATATATATAATATCAAACACTCAAGCCTAGCCTATGGGTTCAAAATAAAACTAACCAAATAAAAACATCTTCACTTTTATTGCCACCTCAAAATTCATATAACCCAACAACAAGCCATGATCCACATTCACATTTCCAACCAATTTCATTTAAACAACTCATTATTTTAATTATTTAGAATCAACAAAATTTAGCAACACAACCCACCATTTAATTATTCTTTAACAATTTTAATCTCATTAACTAAACCAACCCATGCCATTTCAATCATTATTTATCATTTATTTCATCACTAATCAGGCATCTTGCACAAAATATCCACCACCTCGCCGCCCTAAAATCACGGACAACAAACTGCCTCACCACCGCAAAAGAATGGCCCATAAACAACCTTACCACCCCAAAATTATAGCCATTAAACTACCTCATTTCCCCAAAAGAACAGCTCACAAACACCCTCACCACCCAAAAATCACGTCCAAAAAACCATCCGACCCACAAGCCTCAACCACACATTGTCACCCCACAATCATGACTACACATCACTGCACAAAAAAAATACATTTAAATATTTATAAAAGGTATTTTTTTCATATTCCATTTTATTTTAGGGGAATTATCACACAAACCATTATCCTAGGGGAACCATTTTTTGAATAGATATGAGTTGTTAAGTAATTTATATTTTGGGGTGATATCATAAAAATGAAAAACTAAGAATAAAACACAACACACATATATAGAATAAGAAAATCCCTAAATGACAACATGTTTCTGTGGGTCCAAAAGCCTGTACAATACACAATATCACAAATAATATCAAAGATGTGAAAGCATGTGAATCTAAACCCATTTTCCCTTAAATTTCAATTTAACTATTTCTTTATCTTTTATTAATCCAAAACAACCATAACACATAGATAAAAAATGAAACCCCTCTTAGATGATATAAAATAAAGATAAATGAGGGATTCCCTACTTCAAAGAACCTTTATCGACTCGTCGTGCACCATAGGGTGAAGAGGAACGCATGCAAACCACAACCGAGCCATGAGAAAAAATGGATCAACCTAAACTGCAACCAAATACCAAAAAATTGAAACCAAAAACACACTCTAAACCATTGAAACATCACTACAGTGAATCCCCATGAGAAGAACATAAGAAAAACTACCAAGAAGTGGGAAAGACTCACCACAGATCACAAATGAAAAACCATCAAGACCTTCAAATCAATCGGGGAGGAAGAGGGATTGAAGAACTCTTTAGGTCATCTAGGGTCCACTGAAAAATATAGGAAAAAGAATCTATGGCCGAATGAATGAAAATTCATCCAGAAATAACTTTTAGAACTATACTACATCAGGGATCTACATGACATATAATACCCTATCACGTCGTATAATCCTTAAGGTTTGGTTTCGCCATAAAAATTGTAACCTTTATATTATTTAACCCTGAAATTTTAAAAAAAATTAACCAACCTTGCATAATCCATGAACCCCAATTACACGATGTGAAATTCACTTACACGGCCTATATTTCCTGTATTGTTTCTACTGAACCTCCAGCTTCCACTAAAAATTCCTTGAACCTCCCCCAAACACCTCCAACAACTAAAATTGGAAAAGTAACAGACCATTAGGGAACATGCCATTACATGATATACCTCTCAAATGAGTCTCACCCTTGAGAATCCAAAACCAATACTATAAGAAAGTGGGTTCAAATAGACTCCTTGTAAGATACCTCAAAAGGATATCATCATACCTCAAATGCTACCACCCGCCAAACACACCAACCTAAATGACCACCAAACACACTGCACAACCACATCACCACAACCACAAGACTCCCCCTCTCACATAACCATATTTCCATATAACCACTACACAACCATTTCATCCTCTACGCATCCCAAACCAAAAACCTCTATATCTAACGAACTACACCATTCCAAACAAACAAATCTAGGAATTTCTTCCTCCATGTCAAGATACTATTCGCTCGGGATGGGACTGACTCACTTACAAAGGTTTAATCGCATTAAAGTTAATGGATCTTGGTTAATAATCTAATCCTACCCTTTTCATATGTCAGGACTTTATCACACATCACAAACCAAGGAAAAAAACTCATCTAATAAAATAAAAGGATCCAAACATCACATCAAAAGAAAAATCGAGAAAAGAAAACTCAAAACAACTCTAGGTACTAGGAATGAATCTACATCTCCTTCCCCCAATCACTCTCATCCAGGCCACCATGCCTCAACAACATACAAACCAAATAAATGGTTCATCCATGAATCACCTTCTGTTTAAGATTCTAGATCTTTGTTGGTCTCTCCATGAACTTCATATCATCCTAGATATCAAATGCTTCCTTTAACAAACTTCTACTTCCCATGTCGAGGGGAGACCTTCAATAACACTTGGAACCCAACCTAAAATTCAGAGGGCCTCCTTATATGATTGGTAGAAGAATTTTTCTAGTTATTCACGGCATTATTCCTCTCATATACAAGGAGAAATTTCTCTATCATGCTTTGAAACACATTGGTACCAAGACCGACTGTCTCCCCAACCTTTTTCCAGTACAAGGATTAATGACATGGTATCTTGTACAAACCCTCAAATAGGGCCATTATAATGGAAGAGTGATAGCTATTATTATATGAATACTCTACCAAAGGTAGGTATTGTAACCAATATCCATCAAATACCAATTTTTATACTCACAACATATCAACCAATGCCTGCATAAACTGTTTCATCTGCCTATCTGTATGAGGTTGGAAAGTAGTGATAAGATATAACTAAGTAAAAAGGGTATATTTCAATTCCCTCTATAGTAATGAGGTAAAATATTCATCCTGGTCTAAGAAAAAGGACCTTTAAACTCCATATAATATCACTACCTCATCAATTTACCTCTTATCGAAAGTATCCATTTCCCTCGACTCCTTGATCACTAAGAAGTGGGCCAATTTTGAAAACTGATCCATGAAAAACCAGATATTATCACAACCCCCTTGATCTCTAAGAAACCCTATGAAAACATCCATCATGATTTCATTCCATTTCTACTTGGGAACATCCAAGGACTACAAAAAATCCGCTATGAACAATATTTTTAACCTTATCCTGCTGGTAAATGAAACAATTTTTCACAAACTCCACCACTATATATTTCATCCTGGGACACCAAAACTCCATCTTCAAGCCATGGTACATCTTGGAAACTCTTGGTTCTATCACAAAAGGGGAGTTATGAAACTCTCAGAGGACTCGCACTAGAATTACTATAGGAACAAACAACCTCCCATGAAACAACATTAGGTTTTTACTATCCTCCAACTATCCATATGGAGCATCCCCATGTCCAAAACGATCTCACATTACATTTACATATGAGTCTCTCACCTAAGACTCCTCCACCTAGTAAATCAGGTAAGACTGTACCGTTATTTAAAATAAACACTCTCTACCATAAAACACCATTTCATCTAAGAAAAAGGCTATAAACTCATCCATTTCTCTTTAAGCATCCCTAAATTCCCATAAAACACCCCTCTGCAACTTCATGCTCAAAGAATCAACCACAATATTCCCCTTCACTGAGGTGTATGAGATCTCAAAATCATAATCATAAAAAACTCCATACCCCTATATTATATCAAGTTCAAATAATGCTAGGAAAAGATACACCTCAAACACTTATGATTTGTGAAGACTAAAAATCACTCCCAAATGAGGTAATGCCCCCAAAACCATAGCACAAACACAACCTCTTCTATATCTATATCATAGGTAGCATAGAAATTATCATGGGTATGTAACATTCTATACCCATAAGAGATCAATTCCCACTGATACATTAACACACATCCCAATCCTAGATGGGAAGCATCGAAAAACACCTCAAAAATCACCCATTCCTCAGTAAACTGAAGCAATGAAGCACTAGCCAACATCCCCTTTAGGTAACTAAATGTTTACTAGCATTTATTGGTCCTATAACTAATCGGTATAGACTAAATATTGGTCCTTCCAAGTTGATTCTATCAATGGGGATAAAAATCAAGTAAAATAGGGTACAAACCTGCGATAATACCCTATAGGACCAAAGAAGCTATGAACCTCTTACACATTACCGAGTGCTATCCAAGAAAGAACCACCTCAACCTTTGAATGGTCTACTACCACACCATGTTGAGTCATAACATGCCTAAGGAAATGCACCTCTTGTGTCAAGAACATACACTTGGACAACATTCCATAGAGATGGTGGAATTGAATAACCTGCAAGGTAGTTTTGAGTTGCTCAACATTCTCCTCATTTGACTTTGAGTAAATCAAGATATCATTGATGTATATGATGAAAAAGTTATCCAGGAACTTACAGAACATAGAGTTCATAATACCCATGAACATAGCTAGTGTGTTTGTAACACCTAACAGAATGACTATAAACTCGATGTTTCCATACCTACATTTGAAGGAATTTTTTAGGATATCACCCTCATTGACACCCAAGTGGTGATATTCAGATAGTAGATAGATCATAAAAAACCAACTATCCCCTCTAAGATGGTTGAAAAGATTATATATCCTTGGAATAGGGTAATAGTTCTTTACCGTCATTTGATTCAACATTTAGTATTCTATATAGAACTTTGTACTATTGTCTTCCTTTTTTGTGAACAACACTGGATCACACCACAGTGGTACATTAGGCTAGATAAAACCCTTATACATTAGATCGCCTATATGAATCATCAACTACCACAACCCAGATGGTTATATTCTCTAAGTATCCATCGAAATCAAAGAAGCACCAGGATACAAGTCTGTCTAGATCTCATCATCGCATCGAGGGGTAGCATCAAAACACCCTTGGAAAAAACATCCAAGAACTCTCCAACTACCCTTGGAACCTCTAGTATCCTAGTGTCCACTGAATCTACTAATAAATTTTCCATAAAGGAAATAAGGGTCTCCACATGCTGACTTCCCACCTGACAACCCCTCTTTCTAATGAAAACCACACATTGTCCATCCACATCCGAAAACAAAATTCTCCTTAGGAATTAGTCAATAATAGAATGTCCAGAATAGAACCTGTCAATATTGAGGATAATATATTATGTATTTATCTATAATAATAAAATATCCCCAGTAGACCAATATGGACCAATCCTTATTCCACACCCCCAAAACACATCAAACAAGTTGTTCTGGCCTCCATGTGGCGTAGTCAACACCAGGGGTATGAGAATCATCTCTGCATCCAATCCTAGATCATGGGATGTAGTGGTTGAAATGAATGAGTGTGAAGATCCTGAATCAAATAAGGCACAAACAATGTTACAAATAAAAATTCATCGTACCTCTAATGATATCTAGCCCCTCTAGAATCGCTACCTCCACTGTATGAAATTAACTAAACCCATCTCCTCTACATTTATGCTGATGAAACCCTATATGGAAATTCATGGGTAATGGTCCCTAAATGTGAAGAACATCCTTAGGTCGACCTCCGCCTACTCCATATCCTCTTAGTGGAGAAAAACCCTATTACCCCTTCTACTGATATGGCCTCATTGGAATCTACTACTAAGGTTGGCACTGAACCTGTCCACCTCTACCAAACTGAGCTCGAGGAATAACTGGACAATGATTTTGGTGATGAAGATGAACCCCACAACCAAAACACTGTAGAACAAAACTCCCTAGAAAGGCATAAAAACAATGGCCCCAAAAGGTCGAAAAGAAGGCTCTTGAGGTTGACTCCCTTATGGTCGAAACCTCAATGGTCCTAGTGCCTGTGACCTACCACTGGTAACTTTTCTCCTTGAGGAACTCTTCTAGTTCCCCTACTGTGGAAAACCTCCTTGTGAGTTCATCCTATTGATCACATCTTCCATATTTCAAACCTCTAGAGACATTTTCAATGTAAAATGAGCAACAACATACTGGATAGAAGGACAAAGCTCCTCCTCAAGATGTCTTGCACGAGAATCATCATCTAGAAAATGATCTAGGTAAAACAAAGAAGGTTATTGAACTTGATTCCTAGATCCCACACTAACATGCACCCCTACTGAAGGGAATGAAACTCCTTCTTATTTACCGCCTTCATGGTTGATGAATGGAACTCTTATCAGAAATTATTCTAGAATAAGGCCCACAGAACATCTTCCTACTTCTGCTCTCCTAGATACTGTATCCACCAATGACTCATAGATCCCAACATATTAATGACTACCAAAGGGGACTAGTACTTCCTCACGGTCTAGATCAAACTGAATGAGATCTCAAGCTCCTCAATCTAGCTCTCTGTATCTATATCTAAAACACCACTCAGATACTTCCATAAATCCCTTCAATGGAAAGCATGAAAACCATCTCCTAACCCTTATCCTCCTCTGTCCGATCAGCCATGAAGCGATCAACTGGATCAGCCTACTAAACCTCAACAACATGAGCCACATGGAAATGAAAAATAAGAGGCATAGCTAAATTTATAGAAAAGAACTTCCTAATCCCAGTAGTATTTAATATTTATTTAGATTCACTTTAATTCACCTTATTCACTCTAACCTTCCAAAAATAACCCAATTAAAACTTGAACACAAGTCATAGTGATACATATACCTTTCCTAGGTTCCTAACTCACAAGTAGGTCCATCCCACTTGGTCCTTTAATGAGCATAGATTCTATGCACTGGATCACAGGGGCCCTAAAATCTCGTGTCCTAATTGGCCTCCATAACCTAGGTCACACACCAAGGTAAAAGTGAACTAATTCCATACCAACCCATTTGATCCTCACTATACCAAAATCCAAAATTTAGAATATCTCTCAACTACTCCTTTGATACCACTCTATCATGAGCCCCCTCCTCCAATGATACCGCAATGAGGGGAGAGATAATGACCCCAGAGTCCTGCCTCTAATAGGCCCTGGGTTGTTGACTCGCACCGAGAGTATCCTATATAATAAAAATGGTAATGGGAGATAAGATGAATCATCCATGAACCACTCTATGACATAACATAAAAAAATCCAAAATCACCCAATATAAATGTATACATGGAACTCATACAATTAAAAGACACCAAAATAAATACCCAAAACTAAAGCTATAGTAGTGACACAAAAACTATCAAGGATATGAGAAAGTAATGTCCATCATGATCTACATAGTCCAACTGGAAAAATAAAAATATTTTTATTTATGTAGGGTGAACATATAATTATACTGAATAGGAAAACCAAAGTCTCTCATCCACATGTTAAAGAAGCATGCTAATGAACCTTAGAGAAAAAAAGAACCATATAGTACCTATCAAGGTATACTAACCATATAAACCTCACCATGTCACGCTCACCAAATAATGAAATCTCGGTAATATAATATAATAGGAATTACATCGATAAGATTAACCTACACCAATTTACCATGAGTATTCTACTCTCCCAACCAAATTCGTACGTCCTCGTTCTCTCATCTCTTCCGTATACCAAAATTCCCCACGAGAATGGTCACAACACACATTGCCTACAAACACCTAGGCTTTCCACCCAACAAGCACAGACACAACACATCAAGCCTGAAAACACTTGGTTCACAACCAAACCACTTCAAAAACCATAGTAGTATAGTATCGTGTACATGTAGGACATAAAACTTGTGCCCACCTCCTACCATGCATGATCCCCACCAGAAGTTTCCCAACAAGAACAATTATATCTCATCCATCCCGAGAACACCTAGACCACCACCCAACAAGCATGGTTACATATTTCTCGAAATCACCTTGGCTCTCACATCTCACCTATTAACACCTGGTCTATTACAACCACCATTTAATTCACTAACATATTTTCATCCATCGTATCATGTGTAATACCTACTGCGCTTGGAAGAGAAAGAGGGAAAAATATGGTATCCAACTACTCGTAATCCTCACCAGATGTTGATAAAAACACCCCTTGCATGACTATGTGGGTGTCGACACATAGGGCATGATGTGGGTGGGGTGAATATAAAAATCATAAGATTATAAAAGTATATATATATATATATATAAAATATCAACCACTCAATCTCAACCTATGGGTTCACAAGAAAACTAACCAACTGAAAACACCATCACTTTTGTTGCCACCTCTAAATGAATAAATGACACAACAAACTACAAGCCACATTCACATTTCCAACCAATTTCATTTTATCATCTAATTATTTTCAATATTTATTATCAACCACATTTAACCACACAACCAACAATTTAATTAGTCATTAATCATTTTCATAACATTAACCAAACCATCCCGTGTCATTTCAATCATTATTAATTATTTATTTCATCACTACTCAAGAATCTAGCACAAAGAAACTGCCACCTCAATTCACCAAAAGCATAGCCAAAAAATCACCTCACCACCCCAAACGCACGGCCCAAAACCACCTCACCACCCTAAAAGAACGGACCACAAACCACCTCATCTCCCCAAAAGAACTACCTGCAAACCACCTCACCACCCACAAAATAACGGCCCACAAACCATCATACACATAATCTCTAACCACACATCAATGACACATTTCTTCCCAAAAATCATGACCACACATCATAGTGCATCAAAATCCATTTATAGATTTATAAAGGGAATTTTATCACATTTAAATTTATTTTTGGGGAATTATCTCACAAACCATAATCCTAGGGAAATATTTTATCAACCAAATATAATTAATCAACCAATTTTTATGTTAGGGTGATATCATAATAATCACAACCAAAGAAGAAAAACAACACATATATCTAGTGAAATCAAAGTCCCAAAAGACCACAAATTTTAGCAAGGCCACAAGCCCGTACAATCCACAATATTACAAATAATATCAATTCCATGAAATCATGTGAATCATACCCCATTTACCCTTAAATTTTAATTTAACCAGTTATTTATCTTTAATAAATACAAAAAAACCATAACCAATAGGTAAAAACAAGATATCCCCTCCCATATGATACATAATAAATAGAAAAGTGGGATTCCCTACCTCAAATAATTTTTATGACTCGCTGAACACTATGGGGTGAGGAAAACACCTGTAAACCACAACCGCTCAACGAGAAAACATAGATCAACATACATCAAAGCAAAATTCAATAAAAAAACCCAACACACACCCCAAAATATATAAACATAACTATATTGAATAACATTGTGAAGAATAGAAGAAAACATACCAAGAAAATGGAAGGTATCCCTATGGATCACAAATGAACAACCATTGAAACCAACATAACAAAGAGGGAGGAAGAGGAATTGAATAACTCATCGAGGAACCTAGGGTTCTCGCAAAATGATAGAAGAAGAATCCATGGCTAAATTAATGAAAATTTATATGGAAATAAATTTTAAAACTATATTCCATTAGGGATTTACACAATGTGTTATCCCCTTTCATGTCATGTAATCCTTAGGGTCTTGTTTCCCTGAAAAATGTGTCTCTTTCTTCTTATTTAACCCCAAAAATCTACATTTCATGAACCAGCCTCACAAAAGTCATTAACCACCATTAAACATCTTGTAATAGACTTACACAACATTTATTTCCTACAACAGTTATGTTTCACCACCATCTTGCACCAAAAAATCCAAGAACCACCCCCAAACACCTCAAACAACCAAAACTTGAAAAGTAACAAACAAGGAGGTAAAATACCATTACATTTGATCCACCAAACTTATTTTTTCTCTCCCCCAAGTAAAGATTTTCTTTGTTATTTTTTTCATGACCAGTTATTGGGGTCTTCTATTCTTAGTGACATGTGAGTTTTTTTATATTAATACATACCAAAAACTATCATAATATTTACCAATTTTCTTGAAAAAAAACATACAGATTTCTAATTGGTTAAAATCTATTTTTAAAATATTGGTTTTTCATTTTCAATGAACTCTTCATTAATCTTGCTAGTTTTATTCTTATTTCAGCATTTATACCCTTATTTGAGGACTTATTCTATTTTAACATGCTAATATATTGTGCTAAAAATCAATGAACGTCTGTTTTAACCTCCAAAAACACAAACAATGGCACACAAATCTCTTATTCATGATTGAACATGATATATGGATAGAATTACAAACTTTCTATTTTTGAGTGATTTCACCATTCTTTTGGGAATTCATTAGGGAGATACTATTTATAGAAATGATCACATTCAGTCTTAACATATTATTTTGTCTTAAATGAATTTTACGGCTACAAAGTGATATAAATTATGATTTATTATGTCTAATGTGACTATAAATAGTTTTATCATGGGTTGTTTTATCTGGGTTTTGGGATATATTCTTCCATGAGATTGAGGTGGATGCCTCTCCTAATGTTATTACTATAATTTTTATACCATTATGAGTCTTCTTTAATGTGAGACTCAAATTTTATATTTGTTTGGAATTACATTTTTTCTCCTATTTTGGGGAAGTTCCAGCGTGGGTGGATTCCAAACTCCTTAATCTTACTTCAAGCATTAGATTTTTCAAACTGAGAGAATTATTCTGATGTTCAGATGATCTCATAATATCTTACCATTCACTCTTCATCTCTCTAACTTTATCCTCATATATATAACTTGTCTCTTATAAATAACATTTTATCTCTTTCAATTTATTTTCTTTCACTGCTAACTAGGTATCCTTGACATTCAAGGACACATTTTATATTTTAACCAATTCATGGAACAACTATTTGGAAACTTTCTCAAACATTTCTTTCTCATAAATTTTACTTTCAAATAATACATTAAAGAAACTAAATTTAACATTTCAAAGTAGATAAAATCTCACATTAGCTTCAACTATAATTGTGAGTGTGTTACATATATAAAAAATAATTTCTAATATATCCACCATAAAATCAACATCATATTCTAGTTGTAAACATTCATCAAGAAGACACTTGATATATGAAAATATGTATAATAAGATTTTAATGGGATGTCTCTTTAGGTATATTTTATGTTTAGAATAAATTTCACAAAGTGACTCATCAAAATCATATTTCTCACAACTAGAGAAACCAAATTCATCAAAAAAATAACAATCAAAAAAATTAGCTAAACAAAAACAAATCTGACTAGATTTAGTTAATAGTGATTCTTTTTATACTTTTCCATTATTCCACAGCATATTGGATTTTTTTTCATTTTCCAGTTTCTCAAATTATTTTCTAAAATATCTATTTCATCAGTGACAAGAAAAAGGATAGATTCTTAAATCTGAGGGTCTTCATAATTCTCTTAAAATGTAAAGATTATATTATTCAGTAACAATACCTTGTAAAATAATATATAGACTGAACTAGATGTAACATGGATTTGATACCAATTGTATATACCATTTGACCTATATAGAATCAATCGATAGGGGGAAGAAGTTGAATCTTATGTTTTTAAATTATTTTAGAAAATTAAAATTTTCTTTTAGGATTTTTCCTAATTTGGAATTTAAACCCGTGTTTTTTGTTTGGATATAATTGGATACTTTTATCTTTTTCCCATTATTTCACAACCAAAAGTAATGAAAGATAAAAATAATAGATTAAAATATAATATTTTTAAATGTTTTGGTCCTAATTTGGAAAACCTATTCTTCCAACATTAAAATATTATTACCACCAAAATATAAATTTTTATTAAAAATCCACTTAAGGACAAGTGGGAAACCATCTTTCGAAGAGCCAAAACCACTACGTGAGAAAGGAGCTCACAAAATTGTTAAACACCAGACTAAGGTTATTTGAATCAGCCACTCTATATAATTCCCAATGCAAAGTGCTAAACTGTGTGTTTAGATCCTTGGTGAGAAGTTCTTTGAGATGTGAGATCATCTTGTCCATTGTCAGAATGAATTCTTCCAGAGATATTTTGCCTTGATGGAAACCCCGAGTAATTATACGATCTTGCTTGTCGATCCAAGCTTCCTGCTCCTCAGTGGCCCTAACATGTATCCTTCTTTCATAAATTCTAACAATTTCCTCAATTGAGTCATTGGGCCTCATGTATTTCTCAATAAATTCTTCCTTGGAGTGAAACATGAGCTTCAAGCATTCCCCTACCTCTTCTTCTATTCCCTTTGGTTCTATACTTAGACCGACGTTATCTCTGTCTTGCAGGGCCTTTCTTTCCTTGCTTCCACCCTTCTTGGAGGACCTAGGTTTACATTGGTTTTGGTAGGTAAGAATAGTCTTTACACCCCTTTGGTTTTTTCCCCTGCACCACAATGCATTTTCTGAAGTCTCGCTTTCCTTTGAGCCCCTTCTTCCTTCTAGGGATGTGCGGACCTTTCCCATGGAAACGATCCCAACTGTCCGCTGATATGTTTCTAAAGCTATCATCACATGAATCATCCTCCTCATGTAACATTACTTGATCTTGTTCCACCAGACAATCAAATCATTTCTTTAACTCAACCCTCAGGCCTTCAGTGGGGGCCTTCAGCCCAAACTACATGCTCATATCAGTGGGGAACCACTTGTTTTCCCATGCAGATTCATCCTCTAGAGAGTACAGGGGTTGGAGAATGTTTGGGTCCAAGGGACCCAACACACTCTCCTCCTCCAGCCTCCCTATGATAGCTACTGCATCAGAAGCCCTTGGCACATTCTATATCCTAGTAGGCTCAGCCACCCTTCCCTCCTCAGGCCTCCCTTTGTCAGAAGAGGGAACCTCGGTATATAGCGGGGGAACCTCATTTGCATTCCCAGAATGTTCAGCCTCCTTGACAGCCTCAATTGCAGCACATTCATGCTTACTTTGAGTGATTTGATTCATCTACACTATAGACCCGATATCAGATGGCTGCTCAGAACCAGTGTAGGCCTGTTGTTCCTCATTATCTCCTGGTTCCTTCAATGGTAAACCCGGTTTCTATTTTAGCCGATCAAACATATCAGCCACATTTGGATTTTCATTCCATATCCTTCCCTTACTAGGATCAGAGGACCCCTGAGACTCCCTAATATCAGAGTGAAACAACTTAATCTTGTCAGTGGGGGGATCCGTAATTTGGCCTTTCATATGAGGCACTCCAGCATACTCTGAAATGGTGGCTGGAATAGCAGGGGCATACTGGATTCCCATTCCCTCGCCTTTGTACCGTCTGCCTTTGAGTTGGGGATATACGGCCGAGCCTCCAAACGAAGAGGAACACCACTGCTGGAGGGGACACTACCCGTAGATTTTCCACCCTCAGGATCAAAATTTGCCGAACGACAGACATGATGAAGGTGTCCCAGACGAGAACAAGAACAAAAGTATGTCCATCTTTGAAAAAACTCGGTTTGATTGTATCTGAACTCAACACATACCTCAATTCAGAATGAGTCCACGGGAGCCTTTGAGACGTCAACTTCCACACAGATCTGAGGAGAAATTGGGTGGCCAAAGGACCGAGAACGATCATCGAAAGCAAGGAACCTCCCGACGAGGTTACCCAACATCACCAGAATAGCTGGATTTCGGAAAGGAAGGGGGGATTTGGGAAACTAACCCAGATCACAGTAGTCGGTGGGTCACAATTCTAGTGGAACTCGTATCCCCATATAAACAAAAAGTAGCAGGAACCATGACAGGTGCACAATCCTTTGGACCATGCGGAGGCCAACTCATCAGTGCTGTCGAAGTGGAAAATAAAGTGACGTGAATCCAACAGCCCAACCATGACGCGAGACTTCAGGGGCCAGGCGCTATTAACAAACCTATCGAAGCTGTCAAGGGACGGTCTTCGATGTCCAAAACGGGCGACGAGGGATAGCTCGAGGAGCGATGAAGCCTCCGAAAATTCCTGGAGAGAAAGCGGGAGACAAGGAGCATCCTGGAAAAGATCAGGGACTTTAGGGGAGGCATGGTTATGAGGGAAATCAGGAAGGGAGGCCAGGAGGTGAAAGGGGAGAAGATCGGCAGGAGGCAAGGGGAGGGCGGGGCAGCCATCGCCGCCGCCCGAGGGTCGAGTGCCGCAGCTAGGGTTCCACATTAAAATATTATTGGATTATAAATATTCCACTCTAATCATTTTATCAATTAAAATGGTGGTCCATGGATTATTCAAAATCTATATTTTTCATATTACATAGGCAACATCACAATAATATACATGAAAATATAGTACATTATCCCACCACACCATTGTACTTTTATCCCACTATTTCTTCTATAAATCCCTTCTACGTAATGTAGATCATTTTTAATGCACAAGATTTTACCACATATAAATAATATGTCTGATTCATCACCTTAGAGTCCTTTACTACCAATAGATCTTCTAAAATGAAAACCTATAACTCTGTATTTTTTATTCTTCACAGTTCCTAGACCTTATGAATATTTACATTATCTTCTCACACTCACTACATTGACACTAAACATGACATGTAGAACTCAAGTTTGTTTCCTCAACACATTATTTTTTCCTTTATTTGAAACCTATAAAGTAATATCTATTAAATTACTAGTTTAGTTGTCTTCTTTTTAACAAATTGAATCTTATTATTCTTCTTCAAATTCATTCGAGTTGTATGGTTCTCCCCAATATTCTCTATTTTTATTCTTATGAGAGTTATGGTTTTCACTTGGATTCTCTATTCATATTTATCAATAGATGAAATTTCTATTGACTAACTTAATCTCCTATAATCATTTCTCAACCACCTATTATTCATTCTATATAATAAATATTATCATTCATTGATAATGATAATTTTCATATATATAAGACACATTAAATTACCCTCCCATTTTCAAATACCTAAATTGATTTTAATAAGATTTATTAATAATGCTAATAATAAGTACCTTGATAGTTTTTCCATATTTATGATTCATGAAACGTGATGAACTATATCACAAATCACTTTCATGTGGACCATTCACACAAGTATTTTTATAGAAAATCACATCAGTGAGTTTATCACAAACCAGGTTAAGAAACCCCTGATTTAGGAACTTGAACTAGCTTTTGAAAAGGCTTGAGGGGTATTTTTTATCCTTATTGGTTGGTGATAAGAAACAAGAGAATAAGAGTATACTTTTTGGGAATTACTTCACCCAACAATCCTAAATAAACTCGTAACCTCCCCTCATATGATTAATATAAATAATCCACACATCACAATAACATTCACAATAATATAAACACATAACAATAATAGAATCAAAGGATACATAAAAAGTAAGTAAAAAACTATATGTGTAAGGAATAAATAAATTTTGAGAAAAAACTCTAACAATATAGGTCCACAAGGATAATTCAGCTAAATTATGTAACATTAATAAACCAAAACCCAACCTGATCTTCATGTGACCCTATAGGAAATTATCTATCCTTAAATCCATGACATTATGAAATCAAAAAGAACTAAAGGCTGAAACTAAACAAAATTTTATGTTTAAACAACAATGCCGTGTAGGAATGCTAGGAACTACAACCTATATTATAAATTTAGTAACATGACCATTTAAACATAGTTTAAAATAAATTCATAATCTTTATATTTTTAATAAAAATAAATAATATGGATTTTTCACTTTTTAAATAAAAATTAATTTTTATCAATCAATAAATAAAGATAATGATAAAAATTTATTTGGATAAAATATTTCAAAAATCATCTATTTTAAAATAGACATATAAATTGAAAAAAAAAAGAATAGGATCCATAGTCTTTAAAAACATTCATTATACTAAATGAAAATCATCATGTTCATTTTTAAAACAAAATTTGGAGTGAAATTAGAAAAAACAAATATATCTATAAATATTATATCAGTATCATTATAATGGGTGATATAAAAGAATCGTCATATTATAATCAAATTTAGTGATCATGGGAACCTAGGAAAGTTTGGGGAAAATATTGAAAAAGATAATATAATATCAATATAAAAATATTTGTTGATGGTAACAGTAAACTAATCCGAACACTTGATATATCACTACCTAGCCTCTTCAAGAGGAAAATACCATATATAGAATATAATCTAACTTAGGGCCACTAGACATACTGGGACACTATACTGGTGAAACATTTTTTCGATGGTTTCGCTCCTGGTTAACCTTAGTATCCCATGAATAAAAAATATTGGTGAGTGTAAAAAAAATTATATATAAATAATATCATAAAATTTGATAAATTAATTTACCTCACTTATAAACACCATTTTTAAAAACATCCAATTTCATCAGAAATGAAAAAATGTTTAGAACATCCCATTTATGGGGTATTCATCAAACTTTACTACAAGATTTATTATATCCATAATTTATCCTAAAACATATTTTCAATGACTCAAGTGTCATAAATATTTATAAAACACCTTATAATAGTTTCAAACTATCCTTCTTGTCATTCCTAAAATTAGGTGTTGTAAAACTAACTTTCGAAAATATTTCCATAACATTTGATAGTATCTAAAACATTTTAATAGCCTATATTACATTTATAAAAAACCAATAACACCTATAATATTCAATTGAACATTTAGAAATAATTGTAGATACCAAACACCACTTAAAATATCATGATTCCATTATAAAGGTTGTTAAGGTGTTTTATGAATCATTGTTTGTACATGATTATGAAAAATATATTTACAATCATTGTTTTAATTTGTAAAGACCTATTTAATGGAAACCATGTGAATCATAATTTTCATTATAAAATACCTATATGAACATATAATAATTCTAAAAGATATCAGAAACCAAATTTTAAATTAGAAAAAAATGGTTTTAATGTTAAATATTACTACATGGGGAAAACCTACCTCAAGACATCACTTCCACCATGTTAAGAGTTATTGCATTTATATGTTGTAATAACAATCTTGTAGGACTCAAATAATAACCCTAAAATAATAAAATATCATAATTAAAATAACTAAAGAGGATTTCCTAGGCCTCCCTAACTTTGATAAAGATTGAAAAGAAATAAAAAGGGATGAAAATAAGAGAGGAGGATGATAAAATGGATTTACCTTGGGATAATTTTAATATAACTCAATAAAATCCCATAAAATAACCACATAAAGTAGGATCGTTGAAGGGGAGGTGTTTTTGGGTTCATTAAACATGAAATATGGGCATAAAGGACCCTTGAGTGATTAAAACATAACAGGTCAAAAGGGAAAATTAATAGTTTTAAAATTTGTAATACACTATTCATGTTGAGACATGAGGGTTGATACCATGAATCCCATATTTAGATCTGGGAGTTTCCTAACCCTTAATGGGTCATAGTGTGAAAATATTCAAAATGCAGTTCTTAGTATGAACATTCACCCTTATAGATTTTTATGGCATAAATCCACTGTCAAGATGTGCAAGGAATTCATCCATAACACTTATGTTCTACAGAAGAGTGGTTCATGAAATGAAACCCCCGATTATAGAATGAACCACTAAAATATGTAGTTGCTAAACTACAACCTCCCATCAAACTCCTAAAAACTATAATCAAGGAAAATAATGATTAAAAATAAAGAAATGAATAAAACTATTATTATGGTATGGTTAGTGTGTTATAATTTTCCACACCATAAAAATTTCAACACATATAAATTCTGAACTAGACAGGTTGATTAAAGAATAAACAAGGTTCAAAATCTTCAAACATAATTTGGTTCTAAAAACATTGGAACACCATGATTATATCCTATCTAATATTTTTAAATTCCAATATTCATGATACAATAAATCTTAGATCCTCTTTCATTGAACCTCCAAAAATAAACCATATAGCATGAATTTTACTATCACTGCATTGTTTAGATTACTAAAAATTTGAAAACATAATATATAGGGTCAAACGAATATATAATCCAAATTAAATTATATAAAATATTAAAAAACAAAAAAAACTGAAAAATTAATTTTGTGACGGGTTGGGTTGGTGAAGAAAAACCCTAAACTTCACTTGATAATAAGGGAAGGCAACAAAAAGAGACTGAATATGGTGGTCTCTCAAAAACATATAGAGTTACTAAAAAAACTCTACTTGAATTATCAACTACTCAAAAAATTATTAATAATTAAATAATCTAATAAAGAAATAAATTTGATGTGATAATGACTGATCTAGTCTTCATATTTTCTAATGTTTTTAACCATCAAACAATCAGACAAGTATCAAATTACATAATTGATGACTAAAATTTTATTCATGATGGCACTACAACAACAATATTCATACATTTCCTCTAAATGAGGGTATACAAACACAAACCAAACAATCCCAAATTATTCAAGAATATGTAGAATATTAAAATACTAGAACATGAGAAAATGATATAAAAATAAATGGTAATGATTGCTTAAAACCAATAGTCAGTAACCCCACCATATAAGTCTTATGATGGTAGGGTGATTTATGAGTAAAACATAATTCTCAATGAACAATCATGGACCAAAACCTTAATTCCAATCAAAGAGACTCAAAAATAATCAATCAGTCGTGTATTCTTTATCTCAGGGAACAAAAATTATCATCTCTAAATGTGAAAATGGCTTAGAATATCTTAAAAAAGGCCACATATCAAGAAATTAGAGAGGAAACAAAGTGGTAATAAAAATGGATATTCTAATCAAAGTTAATTTATAAACCACATAAATCATAGATAATAGGACTTAATTCACTAAAACATCAAATAGGATTCAAAAAATACTAAGGAAAGAATCCCAGATATTCCAAATGAGAGGGATTATAGTTTATGAAAGGGAAAAATGGTTCACCTCAAAAGGGCAAAGATCCTCATACTAAGATAAATTAACAATAATTTTTTGGTCTACCACACCACTTAGAGTATGAGAAAGACCAAAAATCAAATGTGGTTTACTAGATTCATAGATCATATTATTATAAATGGAAAACTCAGGGTATTGACTCCATAAAATATTCCAAAACTCTTTTAGGATACATATTTTAAATAACAAAAATAGGTATAATACCCAATAGAAATATTAGAAACTCAAGTTATATACAATCAACTATAAATTGGAACTCAATTCAAAAACTAAGAATGATGGATCAAAATCATCAAAAAAATTAAAATTTTCCCTTTATACCATTTAAAAACTATATACCCAAGTTTAAAACCATAATTCTTACATTTTAATTTTTCCTTGATACTCCATAAATTATTCATTAAAACAATTAGGAGTTCAAAAATTTCGAGAAAATTTTTTAATTATTATAAAAGTCTTCTTTATTAACTTCCAAATCCAACATTTATTACAATTTATAAATTCCAAAATCCTTTATTGAGGTCTTCACTATAATCCATAACATCATCTTCCATTCAAAAAAATTATAAATGTTTTTTATCAATTTAAAAACATATTATTTACCATTAAAATTGTGTTTTAATTTTAAAACACCAATAATTTCAAATAAAGTACATCAAAACGTCAACAAAATTCACTTTATAAGTTTTAAAACCTATTTTTTCATTAAAAAATATATATGAAAATATTTTTTTAGAAACACCATTTACAAAAATGTCTACTAATGTTTCAAAATAAACTCCTCATCCATTTTTAGAAATGAAATCTCTTTTCTAAAATCACATTAAAATCAGATGAAATAACACCAATTTTCATGGATACTCCCATTATATATTTCAAAATATAAAACTTTTCTTTTTTAAATAAATGGTTTATTTCACCAAACATTAATATAATCCCATTAAATAACATTATAAAAAAACTCACTTAAGTGGGGTTACTGTCTTTGCATGATTACAACACATGATTTGGTGGAGCATGTGTAATTCATACAGCCTCCAAAGATAGTCAAACAAAACCATGCATATGGCCTCTTCAATTCTTTCTAGACAGTGTGCACTCACAGTGTTCCCCCGGTTTAAATCCCAATTCTCCCTCAGAATAGGGAATTCATTTAAATAATCTATATATCATAAGTATAATTATGATAAATATCAACATGGATGAAAATATACTAAAAGTAAATAAATAAATATCCAAATCCTGGAATCACCACATGACATACCATGGTTACTTGATGCTCTAAAGAATAAAGAGATGAATATTCTATTCTGGAACCTAATAATAGTTTTATGAAAACCCCATACCCAATATTCCATTAATCCCAAAAATAATAGATGGTTCCCTGATAATATTTTTTGTGAATTAATCTGAGAAATACTAGATTCAGGAATATCGAATGGCCTATTAAAAGGCCTGATGGGTTTCCATGATCCCCATAGGCTAGCAACATACACAAAGGTAATTAGATCACACATAGTGTTAATGATTTCATCCAATATTAATAAATAAACACAAAAATTCACCTCTAAAGATCTACATGACCACTCCATACATAAATGTTCAATGCATAGAAACATAAAAATATAACAACAAAAAAAATTTAAGGAGACATCATAGGTAAATAAAAAGATTGACTATAAAATAATACATAATACCAAAACAAAAACATGAATAAGAAATTACTACTTGGTTTATACAACTAATGAAAGAAAAAACCCAAAACCCAATATGATCTCCATATGAAACTATATGTAACCCTCCAGCCTCAAAGAAAATATTCTATAAGAGCATGAAGAATGAAATACAAAACAATAAAAAAATAATTGGCTGTTGCTTGAGTTCCTAGTAATAATACTAAAAACCACACCCCATGAACTACCATTATAAATAGATCCATTTCAAGCTATATTGAAATATATTTTGAATAAAAACATAATATTTTTATTATAATATGATAACAAATATATTTATATTTCAAAAAAATTGGTATTTTTAACTCTTAGTAATTAAATAAAAAGATAAATCATTATTAAGACAAAACGGCTCAAAAGGATTCCCTGTTATAATTACTATGTAAACAGAAAAAATTAGAATAAGAGCCATAATATTTAAAATAATTTCATTATACTTAAAAAAAATCCTTAGGTTTATTTTTTAAAATATATTATAAGTAAAATAAAAAATCAATATTTGTATATATTATATTAGTATAAATATAATGGGTAAAATAATATAATAATTGTATCGTATTCACAATTAGTAATCCTAGGAACCTAGGAAATCTTATGGAAAATCTATAACAAAGCTAATACAAACTCAATATAAAATGATCATTGATGAGTAAAAAATAGGATAGCATAACCCTTAGTATTACCCTACCTTTATAAACCAATGGGAAAATACCCTAAGTAGAATAAAATCTATCTAACATCTACTAGTTGAACCATGACACTAAACTAGTAAAACATATGTTTCTTGAGCTCCCATTTGGTTACATGATGTTTCCCATGAATAAAATATGGTAATTATTATAAAAAATCATATAATAATAATATCAGAACAAACAATAAATATAATCCTCATCACCTCTAAACAGTACTCATAAAAATGACCCCTTTCATGGGGAATGAGAAAAAAATCTCTTAAAGTTTTCATTTATTGGTTATTTAATTCATTTTCCTAAAAAATTAACTATATCCATAATTTTGATAAAATAAAAGGGGAATTATTAAAAGATCATAAATTTTGAAAATAAACACCTAAAGAAAGTGTTAACCATTCCTTATCAGGTTATATATAACATATGGATTATAAAACCAACTTTTAAAAACCTTATATAACATTAAAAAAATATAATATATTCTAATAGTATGGAAGACCCTTTATAAAGAATTGTGTGTACCTATAAAATTAAATTTAATATTGAGAAATCAACCTATAAAATATCCCAACTTGGGATATCAATATTTTTTTATCAATTTCATTCATGCTGTTTATCAATCATCAAATGTGAATGGTTATAACATAAATAATCAATTTGTTTAAATATAAAAAAATTTCATTTTATTAATAATGGAATGTGTTATTCAATTTCTAAGAAGGAAAATATATTTGCGGATCCAAACAGAACACTTAGAAAAAGAAACAAAAAAAATAAAATAATTAATAGCAAACATTATGTCTTCATGACCTTACCAAGGAATGAAAAAAACAAATAATATGAAAATACAAGATAGGATGAGTATTATATGGATTTACCTTCAGAAAAAGCCATAAAATTTTATCAAATATGATAAAATTACAATAGGATGAAGGAATTTCAAATGGGAGGCAATGATGGGGTTAATCCACATTAAATTGGGGTAAAATTTATCCTAATAGGGTTAAAACATATCAAATAAAAAGAGAAAACTTATTGTTTTTATAACTAGAAAGATATCATTCATTATATGACATGGGGTATTACATTAAGAAACCATCATCCATGATTGAAACTACCCCTTCCATAAATTGTTTCTTAGTGTGAAGGATTTAAAAAAATAGTTCATAGAATGAACATTTCCCTCTTATGTATTTCTCACCATTAATCTACTATCATGACATGAATAGAATTCATCTAGAACCCCTTACTTCTATTTAAGATTGGTTCACTATGTTAAGGCCCCATATAAGGAGTAAACCACTACAGTATATAGTTTTTAAATTAACACTTCCCCCAAGGCTCCAAAAAAACCTTGAATAAATTAATATAAAGAGAAAAAACTCAAAAAATGAATAAAATACTCATGGTGGTAAGGTTAGGGTGTGATATTATCCCATGTTATCTTCATTTTTAAATATCCTCCTCATTAAATGACAATGTCACCCTTATCTTTTTTCTATACCTTTGAATTGAATGAAAAAGTATTATATTTTCTTCATTGTAGCCTTGACTTATTTTTCCTAAAAATAAACTCCCACCTTCTCTATAAAATAAAAATTTAAATAACCCTTTAAACTATATAAAATATAGTCGCACTAGTGTTGAATAGAGTATCCTTATTTCATATTATAGGTAGTTGTATTTATAAAACATAATATATTTTTTACTCATCCTTCCATATTATTAGCTCATCCTTCTCATATTTTTATTAATATTGAATCCCAAATTCATTTTTGATATTTAAATCCACTAAAGATAAACAATTTCATTGATGAATTTGAATTTATAGATTTTCAAAAATACATAAGTTTTCCTTTTAAGGCTTGAGAAAATTATCAGACTTTCAAGTTAGTCCTGAATGTGATCTTCTAAATCAATTAAAAAAATTCATCAGAATAATTTAGAATATTAATAATTTATAAATATTGGAATCAACTTTATTTGTATTATTCTTAAACATCCATGTAGTTTATTTTTAATTAAGAAGTTTATTCCCTTGATTTTTCACAAACTCATACTTTAATCATAACTATAAATATCTTCACATTTTTTTAATTGAATGTGAAACATTAATATCTTAATATTTAATCATATTAATATTGTGGAATATTCTAATAAACATTTAAATCATACATAATATCATCAATATTGATAATTCTTTTCTTGATTAAAAGATCTATTTATCTTTAATTTAAAGATTATATCACATTTATTTTATGGCATCTTAATCCATAAAAATTGATCTAAGAATATTCAAAATTATTTTTCTTCATTAGATATCAAATCTAGACACTCCATATTGAAATCTATAAAAATTCATATTTTCTATAAGTTTTAATTATTACATAGATATAGATGATTCTTACAAACCACAAATGTTTTTTACACGGATATGTATCATTTTTATATAAATTTATATGATGTTTATGTTAGGAATAATTACTATTACATAGAAACTAAATCATCCATATAAAAAGGGAGTTCATGATTATAAAATAGTGGATAATTTTTCTAAAACACTTCCCAATGTGTATGAAAATATGTATTCAGGCACATATAGGTTGTTTTTCATTGATATCATACATAAATAGAATCTCAACCTTATCCATAGTTCAAAAGTAAACTCAAAAATAAATAATTATTCAATTTAAACTAGAGTCACTTTAATTCTTCTGAAGGGGTATTTAATCACATAAAAACACTTTTTAAAATTTATAAAATATTATAAAACTATTCAGAAATATTCCCAAGAACTAGAAGCATGTTAAATACCAAACCATGGAGTATTTTAGAAAATTTCAATACACACATAATCTAGCTTCAAATTCAACCTATAGAAAACATCATCCAAGGGATATAATCACAAATTTTAGAAACCAAAATGATGATTATCTCAAAGATGGTTTCTCTATAAATCAGGCTAGCATCTCTACTACTTTGAAAGTATTGAAAAATTATTTTATATAACTTATACAAGTTATACAATTAACAGATTCAATGAACATATATTTTTAAAACACTTCCAAATTCATATAACGGTTGTGGATAGTGCACAAAACCTCAACACTAGTCTTTATCATACAAACTAGTTTACAAATAATTGCATTTTAGGGATTCCAATTAAATAATTCCAGCTATATTTTCACATGAATCAAGAATACTTGTCCTGTATATTGACACATATTCACAAAAAATATAAAGAAATGGGAAATTCAATTACTTTCTTCCACCCCGCCTTATATGTTGTTTATCATTGGACAGGGAGTGGCCACACTAAATCCTATTAAATGTGGCCTCAACCTCTAGTTAATGAGGAATGGAAATTGAAGAACAATGATATTTTGGTTTAAGGAATTAAATCTCTATCTCCCAAATTTTATATCATTTTTAAAATATATTATTTTTATTTATATTTTGATAATTTTCTATAATTATTAATATTTTCTAAAGAAGAATAGTTGGATATATAATCAATCTGGCCCCAAATTCTAAATTTTTCTCCCTTAAATAATATTCCCAAACCCCATTTTTTGTATATGGGCTTCACAATATATGTTATAATTAACTAATTAATTATTCTTATATAATTATTAAAGAATTAATGAGGTTATGTGAATTTGGATTTGAAATTTTAATGTTTAACTAATAGTTTATAAAATATATAAAAAATTGAGTGTCATGTGTATTTTGAGTTATATTTTCTATAACATATAATTTTAGAGGAAATTAAAATTAATTTTCAATTATAGTTCAATTATTAATATTGATTATAATTATGTGATTAATTTTATATAATTTAAATATATATAAGTGTGTTTTTGTTTGTGATATTTTAACTATCATTATCATTAAATTATATTATTATTATTACTATTATTAAGGAGACTCATATAATGGAAATCGATTCATTAGGCCTTCAGGCCAAAAATTATAATGGGATTAATATTGTGCGGGTCAAACCATAGAGTGGGAGTGTGTTGACTATCGTTATGGGTTTATGAGTTTTTTCATTTTCATGTAATCTCTAGTACCTTAAATAAATAATTATATAAAGGAGTTATTAAAAAGGGATGAGTTTTCCATTTCCACACATATGAGTTGAGGCACCAAAGAAGGGGGACTTCTTCGTATTCTCCTCTTTTACTAGGTTATAATATCATATTCATCAAGGTATGAATTTATTTTTGATTTACTATATTCTTCTTCCTTTTCTATACATGTTCTGATGTAAATTCTATTCTCTTTATAGTTTTTTAAATTTAGGGTTTTTAGTATTTGGTGTTTTCCATTTAAAGGTGAAACACCCATAACCACTTGATGTTTTTCTAGTTTAGTAATGAGGATTAATCTAAAGATAGTTTACAATCCATATATTATTATATTGAAACTGGGTTAATGATTGGTATGTAATTTCCTTTTACCAATATTTGGTATATTGTTTAAATCTTATGTATTTATTGTTTAATTTATTTTTTATGTTTGTTTAGGGATATAGGAAGGGAATAATGTGTATAAAACCCATTGAAAGTAAAAATAATACTTAAAGGTAGACAACTCTCTGTAATTCAGATTAAATATAAAACTATGAATTCATTCTCATTATAAATTATTTTTTTCACTGATATAAATAATATAAATACAATATCTATAATAATGTTGATATAATTATATGATTCAATTATTTTGTTCAAATCAATTCATGTTGAAGTCATAATTTTTGAAGATATTAATTTGGCCTTATATAAAGGATGTCCATAATGTGTTGGTGAAAATGAAATGTGGTTTTATGGTGAAAGAATGAAATTTATTTTCATGAAAATATTTTTTATAGTTTATAATGAATTTTTAAAGTTTCTATATCCAGGATTTTATGGTTAAAGGGGTGTTTAACATGTTTAAAAGGCTTATTATAGGGTCTATCTTCCTTTTAAATTGTTAACACATTGATTTCATTACTCCATTTTATTAGGAAATTCGTACATATGTTTTATCCAAATAATAAAATGACAGATAGTTGTAAAATAAGAGTTTAATGTATTATACATTGAATTGTATTATTATAATATTGACCCAAGACTTTTAAATATAACATTACATGATTTTAAGCATAATTATACATCAGAGTACAAGCAAAGGATCGTTAAGTCTAGTGACTTAGAAGACTAGGTACATAAAACATAAAACATGGGGCTAAAAAAATTTGTTATTTAATCTCCATAAAGAGATCCTAACTTCCTTTGATCCCTTACATCTTCATAGGATACCCTGGGAAAAACATGAACAAATGGATGAGATGAAAATCCCAATAAGTGAATGAACAAAAGGATACATCTTAAGCATCTGATTTAGGAGGCATGCCATAATTATATCCAAAGAATGTGACATATAAAATCATATCATATAAGACTGGGATGATATAAACATGGAATCATATAGTTTTGGAATAATAATAAAAAATTTTATTAATATGGGTCAAGGCTATCGAACAATCCCATTTCCCAATTTAGTACGGGTCAGGGCTAACTGCCAATCCAATTTCCCATTTTAGTACGGGTCAAGGCCAACCGCCAATCCCATTTCACATCACATCTCATGAGACTTAACTTTACAAAATGCATTGAAGAGATATTTGGGTAAAACCATATCAAAATTGTCACAAATATTCTTTACACATAAATAATCATACATAATCAACCATATATAAACATAAGAGTATCCATGTAAATAATTGGCTACCACAATCCGGACATAAATCATAACCAATGGGTCTATCATAAAAGTGTCCATGAAATAAAGGCTTTAGAACATACATAGAATTTCATAAATTAAAATCATCATATAACATGGTTAGTGGTTTCAAATATAAGTGACAACATATAATAAATTTATTTTAGAAACATTAGCATTAAAACATTTCTGCACAGTTTTAAGGAAAATACTATAGGGCCTTTAAAATAGAAAAGAGGAAAATCATTTAAATAAAACTATAATTGAACCAAGATGGTTTTCATAATAAAAATAGTTATTTTAAAAATATATTTTTTTCTTAAAAAAATGATATATTGTACTTTAAATTGGGTAAAAAAATTCAGGAAGTTCCATTAAAATAGGTTTTCTATTCGGAAAGTTCTAAGGAGGGAATCTTTTAAAAACATGTATATCCCCAAAAGAGAGAGATGAAAGGTTATTCATAAATGAATTGTGTAAAACTAGACAGAATTTATAATATTTAAATAAACATATAATATAACTCCTTTTTGATATAAAGAAATATAAGGAAACCTGAAAGAACAAAGAAGGTTCAGGAGGAATTATTTATGGTTTATCGGCATGGTGTCAGATGTACCTAAGAGGGATTTATGAGAGAAAAAAGGGGTTTCTCATCACTTATAAAACATGAGGGAAGTATGGGGGAGGTTTGAAAATAGACCCCATCATTCAGGATTACACATAAGGCATATCATAGAGGCAAATCTTGATTAAGAGAGAAATATAGAGGATCTCGTACCTTAAATCCATTGGTGTTCTCCACTTGTTATTAAAACATAAATAAAAAAATTAGGTTTATTAATAAATAATTCCAGAACCTCCTCTATATTTAATTGGTTTATTATAATCATTTTAATTTCATTTATAACCGTTTTGATTGGTTATGAAGTTCAATTTCATTATTCGGACTCATTTGTTTACTTGGTTTTAACGACCGGTTTGCTTATATTCATGTTTGGATAAACGTGTTAGATGAAATTTTTTGTCCAAAATTGAAGTTATATTCTCTTAGTGAACATACAAGAGATTACATGGTTTCAAATTTAATTTTGTTACTTAGATTTAGGTCAAATTATTATATAAAACCATAGTGATAGCCATTTTTGTTAATAAGTGGGTTTGATTACAAAAGACATGTTTTGATTTATAACATAATAACATTTTTTAAAAATGATTACATAACCACAAAATAGGCTATATTACATATATAATAATCTGGTTCAACCATAACACAAATGGTTTCATGGCCAGAATAAAAGATGATAATAGAAATTGATAAATTGTTGTCCTTAAATGTGCTAAATTTCTGCATCTCAAATAGTGCTTTCATTTCTTCTAAATAGATAGGTGGGGAAAGGAGAGAAGATAATGAAATATCCCATTAGCATAAAAATAATTTCAGTACATGTATGGTTTTGGAGTTATTGTAATATTTGGTTGAAGGGAGGTGAGGAAAGAAACAAAAAGAAAAGAACTTAATAGAAATGAAATAATTGAAAAGAGGAATTTACCTCTTGAGACTTCCTCCTTTGAGAACCTCTTAAGTGGAGAGGTTTTAGTATTTTGAAGAGTATAAGGGATTTTTGATGTGGGGGAGGATCATGGGGAGATATTTGGGTAGAATATTGTCAAGGAATAGGGCTTGAGAGTAGTGAAAAGAATAGGGAGTCGGGGGTTATAGTGGAGGAGATGAGGGTTTCATAATATTATAGTCATTAGTTTATTATTTTCCCTTAAGACCAGAAATAGTGATGATTCCATGACCAAAAATAGTAATAAATTCATGTTAAATTGAACCAATTGGGCTTACATCAACATATCATCATCAATGACTCAATAAATCGATTATTTAGCATTTATCATAAATTATCGTATTTTACTATTCATCAAAAAATTCAAGTATTTCAGAAAAATATCAAAAATTCACCCTAACTATTTTTCAATGTGTGAAATCCAAAAATGAAATCCATTTTTCAAAAATAATTTTCTAAATATGATTATTTTAATTTTTAGAGTCATAATTTATTATCAAAACCCAGTTTTAAAACATTCATTTACTTATTCTAAAATATAGGTATATTGTACTTTAAACTTGAATATTATTTATATATTTTCATAAGTAATTTTACTATTCATTAGGGTATATCACTATTCATAAAGGTATGATACTATTCATAAGGGTAGGTTTCTATTCACCAAAAATTAAGTTTGTCTTATCAGACTCCAAATAACTTACTGATTACAACTATGTATGTCATATTTTTGAAATTCCAAAGACATAAGTGAAAAAATTATGTTTACAGGTCACTTAGCACTTAGTAGTTCATTATGTAGTTTTTTCATGTGATTTTATGACATATTTATAAGAAGGGAATTTCCATTGAAAAACATTGGGTCCTTACATTTTTCCCCCTTAAGAAATTTCACCCCCGAAATTTTATTTTACATTCTAGGCCAAAAAATGTGGGGTACTATTCCTTAATTGCTTCCCCCATTTCCCATGTTTCCTCTTCGTACTTGTGGTTTCACAATAGTACCATGATCATATGAGTAGTCTTTTTGCGTAGAACATTTTCTCGACGATCCAATATCTTTCCTGGATTCTCATCATAGGAAAGATCATCCTCCAACTATACCACTAATAAAGAGGGTACATGTGAAGGGCCTGTTATGTACATCCATAAGAGTGATACATGAAAGACATCATGTTCATTTGACATAGTAGGTAGAAGGGTCAGTCGATAGGCCACAGCTCTGATTCGATCATGGATCTCGAAGGGGCTGATATACCTAGGACTTAACTTCCCTTTATTTCTAAACCTCATGAGATTATTCCATGGAGATATGTATAGAAATACCATGTATTCAACTATAAAATCAAGGTCTCATCGACCATTTTCTGTGTAACGTTTCGGTTGACTTTGGGCTGCCTTGATATGATGTTGAATGGTTTTCACCTTCTTCACCATTTCTTTGACCATTTCAGGTCCTAGCATCTTACGCTCACTGACTTCATCCCAACACACCAGTGTTCAGCACCTTTTCCCAAAAAGGGATTCATATGGTGCCATTCAGATTCTTGAGTCTAAACTGTGTTGTATGAGAATTCAACCAATGTAAGATGTTGGTCCCATCCTCCTTTGAATTCCATAGAACACAATCTCAACATGTCTTCTAATGTCTGAATAGTTCACTCAGAATAGACATCAGTTTGAGGATGATAGGCCATATTGAAGTTTAGTTTAGTGCTTAGATCATGTTGGAGAATTTTCCAGAACATCAAGGTGAATATTGGATCATGATCGGATACAAAAGATAATGGTACTCTATGCAGCCTTACCACATCTTTGATGTAAATCCGTGCAAGTTAATCCAATGAGAAGTCCTCCCAAATCTCGATAAAGGTATCTATCTTTGTAAGAGGATCCACAACGACCCATATATCATCGTTTCCTCTAGATGTTCTTATAAGTCCAGTAAAAAAGTCCATAGTAATGTTCTCCCACTTTCATGTTGGTATGGGTAGTGTTTGTATCATCCCATTAGACTTTTTCCCCTCATCCATTACTTGCTGACATACTAGGCTCTTTGATATATATTCAGCAATCTGCCTTTTTATATTGTCCCACCAAATGTTTTCACTAAGATCTCGATACATCTTTTTACTCCCTAGGTGGATAGAGAAGGTTGAGATATGTGCATCATTCAGAAGCTCCTTCTTTATCACTTCATCAGATGGTACACATAATCGTGACCCAAATCTTATAACTCCTTCCTCGTCAATTATGAAATCAGAGGATTTCTTATTTCTGATAGCTTCCACCATTTTCTTAATTTCCAAATATTTTCTTTGAGAATCCTTTATTTTCTCCAATAGGGATGGTTGAGAAATAATTTGAGAAAGGATTGATGATGCTCCTCCCTTAATTATTCCAATGTCTATCCTTTTCAAATCTAATAAGATCATATCCTTTTCAATTCTCATCAATGATAAAGATGTAGGATCCTTTTAACTTAGAGCATCTTCCACCTTCTTTGCCTTACTGGGATAGTAGTGGATTGAGCATTCATAATCCTTGATGAGATCTATCCATATTCACTGGAGCATATTAAGCTCTTTTTTATGAATATAAATTTGAGACTCTTATGGTTAGTATATTTCTCACACTTATCCCCATATAGATAATGATGTTAGATTTTCAACACAAAGATCAACGCTGCCAACTCCAAATCATGTATAGGATAGTTTTGATTTTGGATTTTCAGCTTCCATGAGGCATAGGTAATCACATTATCATTTTTCATTAGAACACAACCTAATCCAATCTTAAAAGCATCACTATACACCACAATGAGTTCTCCACTTGTAGGGAGTGTGAGTACTGGCATGGTGATAAGCCTCCTATTCAACTTTGAGAAATAGTCTTCACATTCGGGAGTCTACAAAAACATCACTCCCTTCATTTGAGAATGGTCATTGGGTTTGAAATTCATGAAATGTTCTTCACTAATCGTCGATAATACATATCTTGACCCAAAAATATGTGGATCTCCGTTAAAGAAGTTGGTTTGCGCAACTCTTCAATTACCTTTGTCTTGGAAGGGTCTATAGATATTCCTTTTTTGGTGATAACATGCCCAAAGAATGATACTTCCTTTATCCAGAACTCACATTTACTATACTTTTCATATAGCTTATCCCTTCGTAATGTCTTTAACATTTTATTAAAATTCTCCTCATGTTCCTCCTTACTCTTGGATTATTTCAGAATATCATTAATAAAGACTACCACAAATTTTTCAAGGTAATATCTAATTACTCTATTCATTAAATCTGTGAAGATTTATAGAGCATTAGTGTGTCCGAAGGGAATCACTATGAACTCATAGTGTCCATACCTCATTCAAAAGGCAGTTTTGGGAATATCTTCTTTTCTCACCTTTAATTGGTGATATCCTGACTGAAGTTCCACCTTAGAGAAATAATTGTCCCCCTAAAGCTGATAGAAAAATTCATCTATCCCTGGAAGGGGATACTTGTTCTTTATCGTGATTATATTGAGCTCACGATAATCAATGTAGAGGGGCATTGATCCATCCTTCTTCTTGATGAAGAGGACTAGCGCACCCCATAGTGAAGCACTCAAGTGTATAAAACCCGTCTCCATATTCTCCTATAATTGCTTCTTCAGCTCTTCCAGCTCTACAGTGGCCATTATATAAGGTGTCTTTGAGATAGGCAAATATCCATGGATAATATCAATTGATAACTCAGCCTCTCAGTCAGGAGGAAGACTGGGAAACTCTTCAAGTAATACATCAGTGTAATCCCTCACAATGGGAATGCATTAAATCATGATTCTCTACTTTATCTCAATCATTTGAGCTAGATATTCCTACTCATGAGGCAGCAATATCCACACTTGATATGATGATTCTAAAGGAGATTCATCTTCCTCCTTACACTTGTAAAGAATTTTAGGATGATTTGGGATGTAAAGACTGATCTACCTTTCTCGATAGTTGATGTTGGCTTTGTATAAAGATATCTAACACATGCCCAAGATAGTATCAAACTCCACAAAGTAAGTATGATGACATTTTTTGGGAGGTTTATTCCACAAACATTAACTAGGGAGGAGTTATAAAACATGGATGCAATAATTGCTCCATTTTCTATTCTCACAGATAACTTTTCCTCCTAATTTTGAGGTGTGTTTGAATAGTTCTACTAAACTTTCCAGATATAAAAGAATGTGTAGAACCAGAATCAAATAGTACATTTTCTATTCTTGAATGAATAACTAGTGTACCTATCACCACATCATTTTCCAGCTCCACCTCAGTAGTAGTGGTAGCGTAAGACCTTCCTTGTTTCCTTGGATGTTGTTGTTTATTGCCTCCGACAACCCTCAGCTTCAGGAAATTGCATGAATAATGACCATTCTCCTTGAAGTTGTAACACTAAACTGTAGGCTGAGGGTTGATCTAAACCTTCCTTTGTTCTTTAACATTAGTGGGATTTTTCATATCCCTTTGGTAGTTCCTGGCCAGATGACTAAACTTTCCACATTTTAAGCAATTATTGGTTCCCTTTAAATAGTTACCAGGATGCTTCTTCCCACAATTTTTACAAGGGGAAAAGTCAGGCTTCATTCTATCATGGTATTTTTTTGATGAACTTCCCATGTTATTCTCCATTTTCTACTTCTCTTCACTGAGCCCATGAGACCACTGGGATTCTATAATCTCCATTTCAACCTTGAGGCCACAACAGACAATATTCTCACAACTGTCGAAGTCTCTAATCCCCAATGATTTTTGTAGACTCTGATTTATTCTAGTAAAGAAGTGACCCACATTGCATTCGATGTTCCTGATAAAGCCAGTGGAATTCACTTCCATCCTTGTAAAGTTTGCTTCATACGCCCTGATGGACTCATCTTGCTTCTTCCTGAGTCTGAGGAAGACTCTTTTCATCTTGATATAGAGGGTTTGAGGAAACTATTTATTGAAAAACAACCTCTTGAATTCCTCCCAATCAATGGAATAAATTTCCTCTTGGTACATTGTATTCTTGATCAGTGTCCACCACTGATTAGCCTCTCCATCAAAATGACAGACAGCGAGAACAACTTTCTCTTCTTCTAAGCACCGGAGGACGGAGAATATCTTTTCAATGGAGTTAGTCCATTGTTCCACGATGAGGGGATCCGAAGATCTTCTAAACATGGGATTCCTTTGACGCATGAAGTATTATATGGAAACATTCTCTTTTTATGGAGGAGGATTGAATTCCACATGATTCAAGTTATTATTCATAACTCGATCCAGCTGATCAAGTACTGCCATAATGTTTTGAGCACCCAATCCCATTATATCAGACATATCATTAGGGAAATATTCACATTTCATATCACATTGGTTGTTGGAATGTGTTCTTATATTTCCTTCCATTAAATAAGAAAAATAATGTATAATTAGAGGTCTTGAATACTTAACTATTGAGAATAAAAATTAAACTTTGAAAATAAAAGGATAAACTTATAAATAAGAAGTAGATCCTAACTTGTGATTCATAGGGTTTAAATCTTGGTTATCCTTGATCTATTTATTAACATATATTCTTATGGTATTTTTCTTCCTTGATAATTGTTTGTACTAAACTCATGAATTTACCAAAGCATGTCCCCTGAGAGTGCCATAACCCAGAGTGTATCAAGGCCCATTGTCGTGCACCAGTTCCCTTTCGAGTCTGGGTCAAAGCGGTGTTTTCAAGTTTTACCCCAAGATACATTTGTGATAGACCTGGCTCTACCTACTAGTATCTAGACAGGGATGTATTTGTTTGATAAACCACTTACTCAATACTCACCAAAATTTAGGGTTGTTTTCTTATACTTAGTCTCATCCTTATGGTTCTCACTAAGGTTCCCTATTCCTAATCTCCATAAATAACTAGACCATCCTATGATACCAACTATAGATACCCAAGCCTTTTACATATAACATTACATGATTTTAATCATAATTATACATCAGAGTGCAATCCATGAATAGTTAAGTCCAGTGTCTTGGAAGACTAGGTTCATAAAACAAAAAACATGGGACTAAAAAACATTTCTTTATTAAATCCTTATAAAGAGATCAAAACTTCCTTTGATCCATTACATCTTCATTGGGTACCCTGGGGAACACATGAACAAAGGGATGAGCTGAAGATTCTAGTAAGTGAATGAACATAAGGATACATCTTAGGCATATGAGTTAGGAGGCAAGACATAATGATATCCAAAGCATGGAACATTTGAACTCATATCATATAAGAATGGGATCATATTAACATGGAATCATATAAATTTCTCAAAATCATAAAACATTTCCTTATTATGAGTCAAGGATAACAACCAATCCCATTTCCCGTTTTAGTACGGGTCAAGGCTAACCACCAATCCTGTTTCTCATTTAAGTACGGATCAAGGCTAACCACAAATCTTGTTTCACATAACATATCATGATACATAACATTACCCAATGCATTGGTACGCTATCTGGGTGCGCCCATCTCAACATTTTCATGAATATTCTTTCCACATAAATAATCCTACATAATCAACCATATATAAACATAAGGGTATGCATTGAAATAATTAGGTACCACAATCATGATAAAAATCCTAACCAATGGGTGTATCATGAAAGTGTCCATGAAAGAATGGCTTTAGAACATACATGGACATTCATAAGGTAAAATGGTCATAAAACAAAGAAATTGGTGTCAAACATAAGTGAAAACATATAAGAAATGTATTTTAGAAGCATTATCATTAAAACATTTTTGCACGATTTTAAGGAAAATACTATAGAGCCTTTAAAATAAAAATGAGAAAAATCATTTTTCTTAAACCATAATTGAACTAGGATTGTTTTCATAATAAAAAGACTGATTTTATGAATACAATGGTAGATTAAAATATAGGATATAGTGCACCTGAAATTGGGTAAAAAATTTGGGAAGTTCCCTTAAAACAGGTTTTCTTATCTAAACATTCTATGAAGGGGATCTTTTAAAAACATGTATATCCCCAAAAGATATAGATAGAAGGGTATTCATAAATAAATTTTTTACAAATAAAAAGAATTTAAAATATGTAAATAAACATATAAGATAAAGCCTTTTTTATATAAAGAAATATAAGGCTACCTGAAAGAACAAAGAAGGTTCTGGTGGAATTCGTTACGGTTTATTAGAATGGTGTCCGGTGTACCTAAGAGGGATTGATGAGAGAGAAAAGGTGTTTCTCATCACTTATAAATCATGAGGGAAGTATGGGGGTGTAGAAACAAACCCCATAATTTGTGAATACACATAAAAAGGTATATCATAGAGGACAATCTTGATTACGAGAGAAATGGAGAGGATCCCTTACCTTAAATCTGTTGGAGTTCTCCACTTGTTATTAAAGACCTGAATAAACAAATTAGGTTTATTAATTAATAATTATATAACCTCTTGTATATTTAATTGGTTTATTATAATCAGTGGGTTTGACTACAAAGAACATGTTTTTCTTTATAACATAATACCATTTGTAAATAAAGGGTTAAAGAACCAAAAAATAGGATATATTACATATATAATAATCTGGTTCAACCATAACAAAAATGGTTTCAGGTCTAGAATTAAATATGATAATAGAAATTGATAAACAGTTGCCCTTGAATGTGCTAAATTAGCGCATCTCAAACGGTGCTTTCATTTCATTCAAATAAAAAGGTGGGGAAATGAGAGAAGATAATGAAATATCCCATTATCATAAAAAAATTACAGTACATGTATTTTATTGGAGTTATCATACTATTTGGTTGAAGGGAGGTGAGGAAAGAAACAAAAATAAAAGAACATAAAAGAAATGAAGGAATTGGAATGAAAAATTTACCTCTTCAGACTTCCTCCTTTTAGAAACTCTTAATGGGAGAGGTTTTGGTATTTTGAAGAGGCTAGGGGTTTTTGGATGTCGGTGAGGATCTTGGAGAGTGATTTGGGAAGAATATTTTCAAGGCACAAGGCTTGAGTGTAGTCAATAGAAGAGGGAGTGGGGGGGTTATAGTGGAGGAGAGGAGGGTTTTCATAATATTATAATCATTAGTTTATTATTTTCCCTCAAGACCAGAAATAGTGATGATTCCATGAACAAAAATAGTGATAAATTTATGTGACTTCAAACCAATTGGGATTACATCATCATATCATCATCAATGACTCAATAAATCCATTATTTACTATTTATCGTAAATTATCGTATTTTACTATTCATCAAAAAATTCATGTATTTCAGAAAAATATCAAAACATCACCATAAAAACTTTTCGATGTTTAGAATCCGAAAATGAAATCCATTTTTTAAAAATAATTTTATAAATATGATTATTTTAGTATTTAATTAAAATCATAATTTATTATCAAAAACCAGTTTTAAAACATTTATTTACTTATTCTAAAATATAGGTATATCATACTTTTAACTTGAATATTATTTATATATTATCATAGATAGGGTTAATATTAATTAGATTATATCAATATTCATAAGGGTATGTTACTATTCATAAGGGTAGGTTACTATTCACTGAAAATTATTTTTTTTATCGGACTCCAAATAACTTACTGATTGCAACCGTGTATGTCAGATTTTAGATATTCCAAACACAGAAGTGACTAAATTATGTTTAAAGGTCACTTAGTACTTAGTAGTTCATTATGTTGTGTTTTCATGTGATTTTATGACATATTTATAATAGGTAAATTTCCATTTAAAAACATTGGGTCGTTACAATTATAATTTATTATGCTGTCACATAATGGGAATACCTTTTATACTTATGAGGCATCATAGGACAAATACCTATGTTGGATCTTAATTCAAATTTTTATAATCTTTATTTTTCATATGGGGTTTCCCATATGGACATAGGGCTCCCTAGTAACAAAACAATTAGGCATGGTGATCTCTTGGAAACAAAACCATATAGACATGGGGATCCCATGGAATTAAAAGCATTGTGGCCATAATGTTCTCAAGGATATAAAAAACATAACTAGAACACATAGGACATGATTCTATAAAAGGGTTTCAAGGTTTTCCTTATATAAAACCTATAGGTACCCTTCCATGATTCTATAACATATTATTTATTTTCAAAAACACTTCTATTATATTCTCATTCATGTACATGTTTTTCTGGATTCTCTTGTTTACATTTCTATTGCTTTGTTATCTTAATTATAATTGAAAGAAAGGATAAAAATTCATTTCTCATGATACATTATTTAATAAAAATAAAAAAAAATTCATAATTATATTTAAAAATAACATCTCATGGTTTATTATATAATGGTTATTCATAGAACATGTTATGAAATCCAAGTATTAATATTTCTCACAAATATATATACACACCTTATGTGTTTTTGTAAGTTGGGATTACATTAATACATTAAAAGGGATGTCTCCAATGTAGAAAATTGGAAGTTTCTTATTATTTACTAAACATGTTGAAGGTAGAAAGTTAAGGTATATCTCTTCTCACAGGGATATGGGTAGCTTTGTAAAGTTCTATTAGGATTTATATTTTTGGTTTATCTGTGTATCAGCAACATCCAACTCGTGAATCTTTTTTTATTATTCTATATTTACTCTAAACATCAATTTCATAGTTATTGTATATAAAATTAACTATTATTCCTAGTTACGGAATGTCTATATTTTAGATTTTTTTATTACTCCTACATGTTTTTATGCATTTTTTTATTTATCATTTTTTAAAAAAAATATTTTATATGCAATAAATTTTAAATGTATGGAATGATCATTCTAGGGTCTCAGATGAAATAATATTCAAATTTATCCTATTTAATTGGGTAAAATAATTTCTAGTAGAGTTTAGTATATTAACTAACACTTGTTTCTATCCCATAAAGATTGGGAAAATGCCTTAGTCCTTATGGATAGTAAATATGGATGTGATAGTCTAGTATACTTGGTCATTATATTAAATAAATGCTAACTAAGACTTAGTATGTAGTTTAGTTTGTTTTTTGTGGAGTTTAGATCTTCCTAACTTGATAATTAACCCATAAAATACATTATTACCCTAATTATGGTTGAATCTCATGTAATCAGAGAAGTTTATTATTGAGAATTGTTAGTAAACTCTCTAAGAAGTTATATTATCTTTTCTTTATTAACAATGAATAATCTTAAAAACTATTGTTCGATATAATAAATGATAATTAAAAATAAAAATCATTTAATATGTATTGCTTTAAATTTATTAGATTCTTCTTATAATCATTATGTGTTCCCTAAATTATTGCTGGTGGAAAATATTTTATTTTAAATCTCTTTGGATGTGTTTTCATATGTTTCATATGTAATCCTTGACTAATTTATTATATTTATAGTAATTTATTTATTTTTTTATTATTTCATTTATAAAATTATTCTTTTAGATTCATATTTATAATGAATTTATTTCTATATATTGTTTTGGGAATTTGGAACAATTGGAAATTTAAACAATTGCACAAAATGTTTTCTAATGATTTAAATGTAAGGGATTATTATGATTAAAAAATTAGATATGGAATTTAAAATAATGTTTATTTTCAATTATTTTTGTTATAAATAATTTTATTATCATTATTTATAAAAAATATTATGAAAATTATTATTTTGAAAATTAATTTTTTTTAAGAAAGGTATATGGTATTTTATTTTCAATGGTAAGAAATATAAATGGCGTGAGTATGTATATATGAATGTGTTTTGGAATAAAACAATTTTAAAATAAATAAATGGAATATATTAGATTTATGTTTAATTGTTTATTTCTAGGGAAGATATTATTTCATTTGAACTCACCTAATGGATGTTTATTTATTCTTTGAATTATTTTGAAGGTATTTCAATGGGTGAATTTTGATTTTTTTTGTTTAATATAAAAAGTGTATATTATTTTCTATGTTTATTAATCTAAGTTAGGATGAAATAAAATGAAATGAAACATAATTTAATTTAAAATATATAGTAAAATATCATAACATTAATTGAATGGTAAAATCTATAATGACCTAATTGGAAAGGGGATATATTTTTATTTTATGGATTAATATATTTTTTTGATAATTGTATTTGATATTTTTGTTTGGTTTAATTTTTTTTCTATGGATAGTTAGTGGAAAATTCATGGATTTATTTTCCAATTTTTGGGTTTCTGGGTAATTATCTATTTGATTTAAAATTGTTTTAAATGGATAAAATTAGTTATATTTGGGTTTTTAAACAATTTTTTTTAAAGTTATTTTTCCTAAAAACTAATTTTCGCACTTTATTTTTTATTTATTAAATGATTTTAAGCATGCTTGAAACATGATCAATTCATTTTATTTATATTGAATCCATAAAGTGTTTTATGTTAAATATATTTGATAATTAATTCATGGATTGAATGATGTTTTTGGTTATTATTACTTAATGTTAAAATTTCAACTTAATTATTAATTTCTCTGCTAATATGTTTTTAATAAATTACATGTAGTATTAATTAAAATAATTATATTATATTATTCGAGTTTTTTATAATTATTATAGCTTATATTTAAAAAAATTTATTTTTATATTTTATAAATATTTTATGTGATGGGTTTTTATTGAAAAATAGTAAATTATTCTCATTTTGGTTTGCAGAAATTTATAAATTTTAAAATGTAAATTCTAAATTTAAAAAAAAATAATACAATTATTTTTTATTTATTTTTTAATTTAAATTTTAGTTTCTAATTTTTTTATTGAATAGTTTTATGAACTAAATTCATGTGGGGTTATATCTCCACTAGTCTAGTTATACAATAAATTTATTTCCACAAACATACTTTAAAATATATAGATTTAGGGGTGATGAGTAATTAAGGATATTTTGTTTAATTTTTTCAATCCTATATTATCATATTTTCATATATTTCAATTATTATATAATTTTAATCTTTTATAATGTTCCTTAAAATTGGAAAATGACCATTTTTTTGTTGTAATATTCATTTAAATTGGGTAAAACTCACTCTTTTTTGTTTTTATAATAATAATTTCTACATAAAAATTGTAGTATGTGTTTTGAAAAAATTATAAATGAAATTATAAGATAAAATAGTATTTGGAGTTCTTTATTAAAAATATAAAATGATATAAAAATTTTTATGGTTTTAAAATTTTTGGAATATCTAGATTTTATTTTGTTGTTACATTACCAATGATTGATTTATATAAATAGATTCATATATTATATTGGAGAAGTTTTTCAAATACAAAACTTTTCATAGGTTTGTTAAATTAATTATTTATGTGTGTAGACCCCGAAAAACGCGTCCCCAAAATTTTCCAAATGCTTCCATACATGATCCAAGATTGTAGTCCATTTCGCAAGCTTCGATTTGGTAGGTCGTAGGGCCCAAACGGAGTTACGGATTAGGAGTTATGGACGTTTGAAGTTGGGCTGGAAATCTGGTTCGCGAAGCCCATCCGCGAAGCCCCCCTCCGTGATCGCGGAGCGCTGCCGCGAAGCAATGAGGCGAGAGGCTCCGCGAACCCGTTTGACGTTTGCGATGCGCCGCGAAGACCCCTCGCGAAGCACTAATGCGAAGCACCGATGAGAAGCACCCGTGCAGCGCGGTCCCGCGAAGCCCCGCCGCGAAGCGCCCCGACCATCGCGGCCCCGCGAAGCTCCAGAGGCGGTGATGCTCCGCGAACGCATTTGACGTTCGCGAGCACGCCGCGAAGCTCCTGTGGCGGCGCGGATGTTTAGCTTCGCGGCGCCCCTTGCCTATAAATACCCAGCTCACCCCCCTTCTCAGGACGGCCGAGGACGGCCACGGCCACTTCGCCCCTTGGGCGGCCGAGCGGAGCTCCGCATTGCGGCTCCGCGAAGCCATGCTCCGCGAGCAGCTTCCTTCGCGTTGCTGCTCCGCGAGCCGAGACTCCAGGAGTCCATGCTTCGCGAGCCTATGCTCCGCGATGCTGCTCCGCGAGACCAAGCTCCGCGAGAGCCCTTTGCTCCGCGAGCCCTTGCTCCGCGATGCTGCTCCGCGAGACCAAGCTCTGCGATGCTGCTCCGCGAGACCAAGCTCCGCGAGACCCCTTTGCTCCGCGAGAGACCATTGCTCCGCGAGGCCATGCTTCGCGAAGCTACTTCGTGAAGACCCATCCTTCGCGAGGATCCTACCTTCACTCCCACCGGTCCATACCGCGGGGGCTCCGCCCCCGCACCCCCGCTCGGGGTCAGTGCCGGGCTGCGGTCCCGGCCCTCCGGGCCGGTCCCTTCGCTACCGTCACAGACCCCCATGAAAAATAGAGAGTCGCACCGCGAACTTTTCGGGCCGGGATGCTGGGATTTTCCATTGCGCCCTTATGCGCTCCCACCTTCCACCTATGGAACACCATGATTCGAGATACTCCTCCACACACCATGAAACACCTTGAGTTGACATAACCTCTTGGTTTCATTCCATGTCGTGAGTCGAGATTCTCATCATCAATTCCCCGAGTACCTTGAGTCGAACCATCCCTCAGGCAACTCCTCCAAACCCGATCACCTGGCTTCTATGCCAGGTTCAACCAGAAAGGGCCACCCTTGCGTAAGTCCCGACACCAACCATTTCTAGGCACCTTCTGCCTAATAGTCCTATCTACAAGACTATAAACTGTAGTACTCCCTATCTAACAAACGATAGGATGCCTCTTGCCCTATACGAGAGATGCCTCATTCTCTTATCATGAGATGACAATAGTCCTACCTACATGACTCTAAACTGTAGTATTCTCCCTATCTAACAAATGATAGGATGCCTCTTGCCCTATGCAAGAGATGCCTCATGCTCCAAGCATGAGATGCTAACAGTCCTACCTACATGACTCTAAACTGTAGTAATCCCTGTGTTCCAAGCATAGGATGCCTCTTCCATTAAACAAGAGATGCCTTATGCTCCAAGAATAAGACGCCTAACGCCATTACTATAGTGGCATGATTCCAATGCCCCTTGGCGCTATCCCGCTTGTGCACTTGCGCATAGGCACATACCTCAACACACCAGTGAGTTGGGATGCCCTCATGACCAGACATGAGGAAGACATTACGGGCGGCTTCCTAGCGTAAGCCCCATTCACCAGTGCCACTCCTTAGCGGCACCCGGGCAGCTTCCTAGCATAAGCCCCATTCACCAGTGCCACTCCTTAGTGGCACCCGGGCAGCTTCCAAGCGTAAGCCCCATTCACCAGTGTCGCTCCTTAGCGGCACACCCGGGCAGCTTCCTAGCGTAAGCCCCATTCACCAGTGCCGCTCCTTAGTGGCACCCGGGCAGCTTCCTAGCGTAAGCCCCATTCACCATTGCCGCTCCTTAGTGGCACCCGGGCAGCTTCCTAGCGTAAGCCCCATTCACCATTGCCGCTCCTTAGTGGCACCCGGGCAGCTTCCTAACGTAAGCCCCATTCACCAGTGCCACTCCTTAGCGGCACCCGGGCAGCTTCCCAGCGTAAGCCCCATTCACCATTGTCGTTCCTTAGCGGCACTCGGGCAGCTTCCTAGCGTAAGCCCCATCCACCATTGCCGCTCCTTAGCGGCACACCCGGGCAGCTTCTTGCGTAAGCCCCATTCACCAGTGTCGCTCCTTAGTGGCACCCGGGCAGCTTCCTCGCGTAAGCCCCATCCACTGTTGTGACCCCCATCCAGCGGTAAGCCGTTGTGATCCTATGCAGCGGTAAGCCGTTGACATCCCCATCCAGCGGTAAGCCGTTGTGATCCTATGCAGCGGTAAGCCGTTGACATCCCCATCCAGCGGTAAGCCGTTGTGATCCTATGCAGCGGTAAGCCGTTGACATCCCCATCCAGCGGTAAGCCGTTGTGATCCTATGCAGCGGTAAGCCGTTGACATCCCCATCCAGCGGTAAGCCGTTGTGATCCTATGCAGCGGTAAGCCGTTGACATCCCCATCCAGCGGTAAGCCGTTGTGATCCTATGCAGCGGTAAGCCGTTGACATCCCCATCCAGCGGTAAGCCGTTGTGATCCTATGCAGCGGTAAGCCGTTGACATCCCCATCCAGCGGTAAGCCGTTGTGATCCTATGCAGCGGTAAGCCGTTGACATCCCCATCCAGCGGTAAGCCGTTGTGATCCTATTCAGCGGTAAGCCGTTGACATCCTCATCCAGCGGTAAGCCGTTGTGATCCCTATCCAGCGGTAAGCCGTTGTGACCCAATCCAGCGGTAAGCCGTTGTGACCCCATTCAGCGGTAAGCCGTTGACATCCTCATCCAGCGGTAAGCCGTTGTGATCCCTATCCAGCGGTAACCCGTTGTGACCCAATCCAGCGGTAAGCCGTTGTGACCCCATTCAGCGGTAAGCCGTTGACATCCTCATCCAGCGGTAAGCCGTTGTGATCCCTATCCAGCGGTAAGCCGTTGTGACCCAATCCAGCGGTAAGCCGTTGTGATCCCATTCAGCGGTAAGCCGTTGGGATCCCTATCCAGCGGTAAGCCGTTGTGACCTCATCCAGCGGTAAGCCGTTGTGACCCAATCCAGCGGTAAGCCGTTGTGATCCTATGCAGCGGTAAGCCGTTGACATCCTCATCCAGCGGTAAGCCGTTGTGACCCAATCCAGCGGTAAGCCGTTGTGACCCAATTTAGCGGTAAGCCGTTTTGGGCCTCCATCCTGGAGTAAGTCCCAACACCATGGGCCGCTCAACGCGTAAGCCCCATTTCGCTTCTCACGGACGCACCCTTCGCGACGTGATCGTCAGGTCCTTGCAACCTCTTGTTTCTCACACCGAGTATGACTCACGTGGGCTTAGAGTGAGCACCGACCCTGACAAAACAATCCGAACTACGAGGACTTTGATCCGTGTCAAGGCATGGTACGTAGGAAGCCTCCACGAGGTTCAAGCCCACCATCAGTGGACCAAGGTCTACTCCCAATCCGAACTACGAGGACTTTGATCCGTGTCAAGGCATGGTACGTAGGAAGCCTCTACGAGGTTCAAGCCCACCATCAGCGGACCAAGGTCTGCTTTCACGTCGGTTTACCGACAAACCCCCCATCTGAACTACGAGGTCTTTGATCCATGTTAAGGCATGGTACGTAGGAAGCCTCCAAGAGGTTCAAGCCCACCCGTCTTTCACGTCGGGTTTCACCCCCGTCCAGCACGACATTAAACTGCACCCCGGTCCAGCGGTAAGCCGTTGTGACCCACCTGAACTACGAGGTCTTTGATCCATGTCAAGGCATGGTACGTAGGAAGCCTCCACGAGGTTCAAGCCCACCATTAGTGGACCAAGGTCTACTTTCACGTCGGTTCACCGACACACTCACCCGTCGTTTATTCACGTCAGGGGTCACTTTCGTCCCGCATGACGTTAAACTGTATTCTCCGAACTACGAGGTCTTTGATCCGTGTCAAGGCATGGTACGTAGGAAGCCTTTATGAGGTTCAAGCCCACCACCCATTGGACCAAGGTCCACTTTCACGTCGGCTCACCGACACACCCACCCGTCATTTCACGTCGGGTCCCATCCTGGTCCAGTGGTAAGCCATTGCGATCATCACCCATCTGAACTACGAGGTCTTTGATCCATGTCAAGGCATGGTACGTAGGAAGCCTCCACGAGGTTCAAGCCCACCCATCACCCAATTCACGTCGGTTTACCGGCCCCATCCCGAACTACGCGGACTTTGATTCCCTGCCACGGGGATACGTAGGAAGCCTCTTCAAGGCTCAAGCCCAACTTCATCGTCGCCCCTGCGATGGTCCCATTTCATCCTCCTCCACTTCACTCATCCATCCATCACCCATCCTGATTCTCACCCGGGCCGCCACATCCCGGTGGGATCATGCCATCCACCTCCTCGCTGATCCTAGCGGCGCATGGGCCGCTTTCCATGTGTAAGCCCCATCATATCTCCGGGTCGCTGTCCTCTGTGTACACCCCGATTCATCTTCCTTTTCCCCTATAGGGAGTGCACCACCTCGGATCCGTCCGCATTGGGCGTTCTGATCCATCGCCTTGGTAAACCTCCCAGGTGTTCCCTCATAGGGATATACCAATCTGGTCCGTCTCTATGGGACGTTCTGATCACCCTCATTCCGTCTCCGCAAGACGTTAAACTCGCGGCCTACCTCGTGATAAACATGAGATGCCTGAGGAAAACCACGGATGGAACGCCTTTGGTGTAACCGTCTCTGCTAGACGTTAATCTTGCAACATACCCTGTGCTAAACACAGGAAGCTGAGGAAAACCTCAGATGTACGCCTCGGGTTCTGCACCCTTGAGATGCCCTCTTATGGGGAAGAATACAGGTTCCCCAATGTCCATGCACCCAGAGATGCCCCGACATTCCTGATGTTTCCGTTTACTCCGACCGAAGGTCGCTACCATGTCAAGACCCTATGGAAAGTCTTGATGGAAGTAGTGTAATTAACCGGCGTCCATGACGATATGGCACCGGGAAGAGTTTCACGAACTACGTATTAAATCTATAAGGGAGACCCGGACTAGGTGATGAGTTCTGAGGAGGAATCCACAGGAGGAAGAACCGACATCCCATCATCCCGTTTCGATCAAGGAGCAGACGTACCTGAACAAGGAACGAATGCCGCCCGCCTTTGGAAAGCGGGAATGCGGGGCAACACAGCCGCGCGTCCTCACAGACGGATGCGCGCGCCCCGGCGAAAGCGTCGGAAACAATGTGTATAAATTATTAGTAATGTATATTTATGTAAGTTAATATAAGGGTATGTGGGAGGAATTTATCAAAACTATGGGTCTTTGTGATGATTTATTAATGTAATCTTAGTATAAGTTGTAATTAGGTCAACATTGTAGTACAGTTTTAAATGAATAAAATGTGTGTTATAAAATCTTAATGTAGGGTTTGGATTAAAATTAAAGTTATAAAATCAATATTTTAAGGAAAATTTTCTTTATTTGTTAAATGGTGAACTATAATGAAATTTGGTTTAGTTCGAATAATGTTAAAATCTTAAAATTCTTAAAAGAGAGTTAGTTTTTTATTATACCACCCAAGTTTCAAATATGTTTTATGATAATGGGGCCTCTTTGAGATTATTTTATTATTTGATGAAATTTCTTGTAAATCATATGTTGGTTTGGTGTGTTTTTCATGAATGCGTTTATTTTAATTTGGTTTAATTGTGTTTTAGGGGTTATGGGTAGGGTTTGAGTTATAGATGGATTTAAAAATGATAATTTATCTTTGTAATATTCATAATATTCCTAAATATGTGTATTTGGTTTGAGTTTGGTTGATTTTAGGCATGAATTTCAAAAATAGTATATTTAGTAAATAAACTTTCATGAAACCCTTAATTTGTTGTGGATGAAAAATGATTGTATATATAAAAACCATCCAAATTTGTTTTTAAAGGATGAAATAAATTATTGATAAATACATTGTAGTGAAAAACAATCTCAGAAAATATTGGGATCAAATTCCTGAAAAACACATGGAGACCAAGAATGTTTATCACATGGATGATTTAATGGAAATAAAAATGTATGGGATGAATGCTCTTGAGAACGTTCATTATTTATAGGTAAAAAGGCATAGTTAGGGTGGTGAGTTTTAGAGTTCTATAAATAACTATACATTACTATGACAGGGATCCTGTGAGTTTCATGATCTATTACACAGTCTATAAACATGGAACAATATTCATTAAATGTGAAAAAAATGATTTTAAATTAAGTTTTTATCCATTTTTTTATAAATATAAACTTTTATTGTTTTTATTGTCCTTAGACATCTATAATTCCATAAGAGAACTTAGATCTTAGGATCTAACATCGAATGATCATAACATTTGATATGAGTTCCTATTTAGCTTCCACAAGCTATCAAATTGAATATTGAGAAATTATTTATGTTTTTTTCAAAATGGTGTACACTATATGATATTTATTAAGATTAAAAATGGGATTGTAATTCCTTTAAAATTGATTTATATGTTGTATTTATAAATATTACATATTATATAAGAAATGATATTTACTGATAATGGATATTCAGTTTTATTTTTATTAGTACTTTTAAAATAAAACTTGAGTTTATATATTTTACATTAGGAATTGATATTTAAAATATGTTTTAAATTTATTAACAATTAAATATTCACAAACATAAATGTGACTTTAGAAGAAAATTATTTTTTAAACCATCTCATTGATGTAAAATTGATTTACTCAGAGTTGAATAATGGGAACTCCATTCAATAATACATAGATGATAGATCCATGATATTTAAATGATAAAAGTATTGAGCTTCCTTGTGGAGGGTATTCACACATGGTAAGGAATATGATATTTAATAAGGATATCACTGATTATTCAATGTGTTTATTTTAAAAAACATTTGAGTTATCAAAGTAAACATTATTATCTATTAAAAACTAAAATTATTATTTTATTTTTAAACTAAAAATGAAATTGAATAAAAAATCATTAGGGTACATTTTTAGGGTAGAAATTGTTATTGTGGGGAGAATTGTAACACCCAAACGTTTTTTATTCTCTTAATATAATTATTATTTATATATTTTTAATAAATTCCTGGTAATTATTTATATTTTTATAAGTTATGTGGTTATATATATGTTATTTCTGACCATGGTTTCAAATTGTGAATCCACTGGCTATTTACACAAAGCCCCAATTTTTGTATATATACATTGTGAGTCAAACTATAATTAGTTATTAGATTGTTTTTATATTATTATTAAATGATTAATGTGGTTCTATAAATTATGATCGATTATTTGAAAGTAAAAGTTATATTTTATAACATATATATATATGGGTTTCATGTGTGTTTTGGGTTATTTTTATTATTTTATTTAAATTAAAAGGATATTATAATTTATATGAAATTAGGGTTTTATTATTAATATTGATTATAGGTATATGAGTTAATTTATGTCATATCCATATATATATACATAAAATATTCTAATTACCATTATTTTTATATCATAAAAATTGTATTACATATAAACGAATATGAAAAATAGTGGTGTCTCCCTATTCCCCCCATATATACAGACACACCAAATAGTGGATACCACCTTCCTCTTATCCTATTCTCTTAGTGTCACTATCAATATTCGTTATGGTATATCATTCAATTAGATTTCTTATTAATGTAACCAATTTATTTTTATAATGATTCTTGTATTTATAGTAAATGAGATTAAAGTCAATGTTTGATATGTTCAGATTTAATAGCTTGGGTAATGGGTGAGAATATTGAATAACTCATTGATAATTTTTGAAATAAAATATGTAGTTCCGATGGATCAAATGTGTTCTTGTAGTCTAAAATTATATATGTTGATGGAGATCAATTTAAATTTTGTTATAGAAAATTTAAATGAGACACTAATGAATTCCATTAAATTTTGGTAGATCTTTTTACTATAGCAAATTTAAGGACATGATTGGAATGAGATGATTGTAGAGTTGAACTTGTGTTTAATCAAATAAACATGCTACTTGTATTAATGTTGGATGAAGGATTCATCTATAATAGGTAAATAATGTGTTTTATAAAACTATTATTAGAGTAATTCAAATTTAAAGAATGTTTACATATCTACATAAGATGATTATGAATGTTGAATATTCTAGGTTTTTTTGTACTTTCAAGTAAATAGTTGGACTGAAGTAGTAGGCACTTAAAGATGAAGAATTTAAGTTATTTACATGGATAATTATAACACCATAATATTTAAGATTGTATATTCATTTAAATTAATACTATTTGTGATAGTGTGTACTATGCGTAACACCAATATTAAATGAACTAACACATTATTATTTAAATATGACTGTTATAACCGAGCCATTTGATTGGCAGGTCAGTATAGGAGTACCAGAATTATAAAATATATATATTAATAGAATTTTTTTATAAAAATAATTATTTATTTGTTATTAGTAAATAAGCACTCAGTTTTGATTTATTGTAATAAAATCATATAAGGTTGAAAATAGTTAAAGTTTAATAGGGTTATTATTTTATAAAGTTGGGTCTCATTATAATTTTTATGTTTCATTTTAGAGATAAATTATTCTTATTTAGATTAATATTTTTTAAAAAAATTATTATTTATATATAAATACAAATGAATAATTTTTTATACATTTATTATCAATTTTTTATAAATGATAATAATATCAATTGATGGTAAAAAGAGTTATTTTTCTGAAAACATTTATTAAGTGCTCAATTTATTTTTATCTTAATAAATTAAATTAATGGTTACTGAATAATTATTTTTATGAAACTTATTAATTATATTTTAAATAATATAAATCAGTAATCATTTAGTTGTTTTTACTAGGCAAGAAATATGAATAAATTCATTTTATGCCTCAGAAATTCATTTTTTTTAAAATGGGTTTAATGTGTTTTTGTGTGCATATATTATGATTATTTTCTACCACTCTTATAATTTTTATTTGATAAAAAAATAATTTTTTATTCGTCATATCTATTTTTTTAGGGATAGTTTTATGATTTTTCTGAAACGATTATTTTTTGGTGAATAGTGAAAATACCATTATTTATAAAAACTATAATTTATTTTCTTTTGTGTAAAAGGTCCCATTTTTTAGATTAATTTTAAAGTATTATTATTACCCTTTGAATAAAAAAATCCAATAAATTTTGACGTAATCATAAGTAAAATAATTTTTCTATAAATTAATTTTCAAATTAAAAAACATATTTTTCTAAAAAACTATTTTTCATTAAGTTTTGTGTTCTTATATTAAAATTAATTTCATACAATTAAAAAAAATTAATCTTTTAAAATTTATTTCATATTTTTAATCTAGTGTTTAATGTTTCTTAATGAGTTCAATATCATTTTTGGCCATAATGAATTTTACAATGGTATAAATTAGTTACCATGATAAAGGGGAAAACGAGTTAATTTAGGAAAAAAACTAAATGATATGGTCACAAAATTTTATCTTTAAAATTAATTTATAATATTATTTATACCTTTATCACCATATTTTCTAATGTTTATTTATTTTTTTCACTTTACCATGTGTAGGAAATTTATAATATTTAAAATTTTAGGATATTTACAAGTGTGCCACTCCCCTCACTTATAAAAGGGGACATACTTTCCTCATTTATTCAAAAACATTGAACACTATATCATGGGATATACCTCCCCATATACTATTATAACTTCATTATATACATCTTATAGGTCCTGGTCTCACCAAAATACCAACTTAATAAGTATTATGGTGTAAGATAAATGAGGTCTTCCAATGAAGCGGTATAACTCTTAAATAAGTTCATTTATTTTTATTTCTACTTATAACTATCTCCAACCCATATTAATCATTATTATATAATGACATAAATATATCTAGTATACTGAAAGTTTTTTATTATTGTTTTTTAACCCTTTTTTATCTCATTTTCTATCGATTGAGAAATCAATACATCCCTCATGCATAAGTATAGACTATCATCTCCATGAAGTAATGTATTTCATTTTACATGACCACCTCTCATGGATAGTTAAAATTATATATCAAATAAATAAATATTATATTTATTTCATAATTATGATTCAATAAATATAATATATTTCATACATTTTTACCCTATCATCAGTTGGAAAATGATAATGTCACTCGTTCGTGTGTGTGGACTACCATCTCCACAAAGCGATGTGATTCATTTCTCATTACCACCTCACATTGATAGTCATTAGAATATATAAAAAGAATAAATATTGGTTTTATAACATATTAATTGTTTAATAAATGTAAAATATTTTCTACTTTATTTTTTTTCACCCATTAGAAAAATGAAAACATCATTCCTGCGTACGTACAGGCTACTGTCTCCCAAAAATTATATGTTTTATTTTGCATGAAAACCTTCCATGATTGGTATTAAAATAATATTAAACAATTAAAAATGATAATTATGTAATTGATAATATTTTAGATATAATTTAATAATGAATCCATTTATTATAGTTAAAATAATAAAAAAAATTTGGATTATGAATCGAACATTCTAAAAAATCCTAACATGAAATTAACCAATTTAGAAACTAAATAAAAGAGGGTAATAAATTAAATAAATAGAATAATAATAATTTAATGTACTTAAAAAAATTTATTAATCAAGTATAAAATTAATAAATTATTATTATTTTGTAATTTTCAAGACTTATATGGTGTGTCACTATATGAGGTAAGGGATTTCTCATCACAATTTCTCTTTATTAAGACTTATTCCATTCGCACCACATTTATTATTTTTTTGTGGCATGTAAAATGGAATATGTTTCTTTTAATCTAATTTCATAAAATTAAATTTCATTAAAAATACATTTCAAATTATCTTCTTTAATGAATTTTTTTATTCAAAAGTTACCAAAGTGGGAAGAAATTGTTCTTCAAAATACTTTTTAAATGTTACAAAGAAATTTCTATCAATGTCCATATTATTCTAAATTTTTCAATAAGGATCTAATTAATACTAAAAATACTGTTAAATATAATTTTAAACTACTTCATTACTTTCATTACAAAGGTTTAAAAAGGAATGTTTTTTTGTGTTTTCTGTAAAGGTAATTTTTGATCTTTTTTAAAATGTGTAAAAATGATTTTAACATATAAAAAATGAATATAATTTCCCACCCTCATGACATTTATTCATTAAGTATCGTTTTTACTATTTGACATAGTTTTTTTAAAGAATACACTATTTCTTATTCAATTAAGAATTTTTAGTTTAAAAATTTTTCAAATGATATAGGATTTGTATACTTATTTTTACATAAATCACAAAATCACTTTTTCATATATGTTAAAAATAATATTTTATAATATTTTCTTATTTAAATGAAAGATTATATGAGTTTTATATGTGTTATAGTACTTGTATATTATTCATGGATACTTGTGAGACTAGTATTGATCTCTGATGCAATAGGTGATATGGATAGTGTTAATTGATAATAAGTTATTCATATATAGTTTACAAAGTTTCATATTTAAAAGTTAATAAAATGAAGTAATTGGACTAAACTGGATAGTATATTACTCTATAAGATTAATTGTAATATTTTTATGAAGTTAATATCTTTTGGTACCTATAAGATAATGGGTTATTATGTAAATATTTTTATTTAAATTGGTAAGAAAATGAGTTTGTGATTTAAATGAATGTTTATGATTTTAAAATTATGAAGTACTTTTTTAGGGGAATATTTTAATTTTTTCAATAAACCCACATTAATTATTATTTTACTTTTTTTATTTATTAAAAAATATTTTATGAAAAAATTTGGATTTGATATTGATTTCAAAAGTAAGTAAATTCTTATTTGTGCTTAAAATTTATTACGTAAAAAGTAATGTTTTATTATGGGGTTTATAGTTTTTCAAATGGATTAATGGGTTCCTATTCTTTTTATATTCTTTACCGAGATTTATTTTACTCATCGCACATTTTCAATTTTTTTCAAAGGGGATAAGGAATTGAAGGTATTATATATAGGTTAATGGTGAAACATCATGAATAAAGAAAAATAGTCATGAATGAAATAGGAGTGTAAACCCCATAACGTTTTTCATTGGAAAATGTACACTATGTAGAAATGCACACTTTTTTATGTAATGATTTTATTAATTATATAAAATAGTATACCTAAAATATCCTAGAAATATAATAAATTTCCACCATTTTTATAAATCATAAAATTATATATTTTTACTGAAATATTTAATTATAATTAGTCTAAGATAAAAAATTTACATAACATTGTATGTTTTTTATTTTTACAAAAAGACACATTATAGATGCTAAAATATGGTTATATTATAATGAGATAGTCTTTCATGGTTACCATGTTGTTTCCTCTAATCTATACCTGTATTAGAATGGTTTTTTTGAAGAAACTAGTTTAATGAGATAGATAGGATTACCTAGGATAATATCCTTTCAAACTAACATCATAAATTGGTTAGAGTTATATCTAATCTCTTTTTAGATATGTTAGCTCAATTAAAAAAACCTATCAATGGAACCCATGAAAGGGAACAAACAAATGATTTGAAGAGGAACATATAAATAGTAAATCATTTTATGGGAAAACATCCTTAATATTTTCAATAAACCTAAGACCCAGTGGTAAATGGAGGATGTATCAATGATTTGTATAAGATATTTTATGTTTTGAGTTATTCAGAGCATTATAAGGAAACAATTATTTTTTATTTTCTTAAAGGTAAAGATGGGTAGTGGTGGTATATGATTAAGGATTCGAATTATACAAATGGTATTTATACCATTGATTTGTTGGTATATGAATATATTTTATTCAATTTTCTCACTTAAGTGATTTGACATAGAATAGAAAGAAAATTTAAGAAATTTAATAAAATAAAAGAATTATTGATGACTATTTGTGATGAAATTTTTACCATATTGAGAAATTCATGCACTAAATTTTGTTCTCAACCTTGAATGTAATATTTATATATTTTAGAATACATTAAAACCATGTTTATTTTGTTCCCTATTTTCTCAAGAATGTTTTAGAAATAAGGAAATTATTTTTCATAATGATAAGGTTGAGATTGAGTTTTTTGAATATTTTTTGTCCCAAGAAAATAAGAATAATAAGATAATAAAGGAAGTATGATATGGATAAATGTAAATTAAGTAAATATGAAGGAAAATTTTTCCCTTGTTATAACTGTAGTAAATGATGTTCCCAGTTAGGATCCAAGTATCACTGAGAAGGGAGGGGTGAATTAGTGACATCTTTTTCATTTTATGTTTCCTTCTTTTTGAAACAACCTTCACCTCCTATTAAAGATTTTATTCCCTGATGAACACACACAAACATAGAAACACAATATTTACAAGGTTCACTACTCAACAAGAGTAGCTACATCCTTGGTATGGTACAGAAATAATACAGTACCACACAATACACTAGAAAACAATCCTTAGATGTGGAATAAAATGAGTAGGATATACCCTTACACTCGTGTATCACTTGGAAAACAATCCACAAGCGTGTGTACACCCTCTTAGAACAAATAGAAAATATTGTATTTCAGTGCTTCTTTACAATTGAACAAATGTATTCTTTGAAGTACAAATCTTCACTTTCTTACCCAGAAGCCTGTAATAATTATCTTACGCACAACCGAATACGTGCGAAGGCCCCAAATATTTCACGCACCCTTTTAAGTGTCTGGTGAGAAACCATTATTCCATGCATTCGAGATTCAACTATTGTCACGAAACACCTCTTGCGTGCAACTTCAATCTTGAACGCAACTTTCTTCTTATATGAAATTTTTCCTTCTTGCCCGCAACTTTATTTCTTTCACACACTCGCCTTTTCCTTATATTTTTCCACACCTCAGATCTTGGGATTCCTATAAATTTCGATCAATCTAGTGTGAGGTGGTCACCTCTTATTTATAGACCTCATTGACTGTTGCGTGAAAAAACCCCAATGTGTCGCGCAAGAACCTGACGCGTCGCGCAAAACCCCATCTGACATCGCCTTTAGCACATAATTCATGCATCACACAAAAGCCCATTTGACGTTTATATGGGTGCGTAAGTCTCTTTCACACCATCCTTCTCTTTATCACACCTATTTTAATCTTTCACGCACTTCATGCCTTTACCATTTTTGATATTTAGACCTCAAGACATGCCTCGTGTGCAAAACCCCATTTTACATCGCCTTTGGCACATAAGTCTTTTTCGTGCCAACATCTTCTTTTGTACACTTATTTAATATTTTTCTCACTTCCTTCCTTTTCCATTTTTCAATTTTTTCACCATGAATCATTCTTTAGGAACAAGATTCCAAACTACCTTCAATATTGTATGAAAAAGCCAATCTTGCGCGCAAAAACCCAATCTTTCGCACAAGCCTCTCCTTTGCCAGATTTTGATTTTCGGATCATGGAACCAAACTTACACGCAACATACCGAGCCATATTCAAACTTTCACACAACATCCTTTTCCAAAACACATTTTTTCATCTTCTAATTTTTAGGCCCTAAAAATTGGCAAACACTAGATAATGGTGCTACCTTAGAACGTTCTTTTGTGTCGCCCCCAAATCATTAATTCCTTTTTCATGTTCTCTATTAACTGTATCTCATAACCATTCTTTATCTTTCATCGTGAAATACAATATCATGATATGTATCCTTTGATCTAAAAGCTTTAGCATCGTCATATTTTCAATGGGAATTACTGAAACTTTACTATCTTCCAACAGAATCATTCTTTCCAATCAAAACTTCATATGACTGGCATCACCTTTCCTCCCCCTTTATTTATAATCCTTTCATCACAAGTTCTCCAATATTATGATATTTGTGAAATGAAAATCATCAAATTGTTGTCTAATTTCCATGTTCGTTACAAAGTGATTTGATTTATCTTTTTTGACAATAAAAGAAAACACTCTGTAACAGAAACTCTTCTTACTTTATTCTCCATCCAACTTAGTTCCAATAGTAAGAATTATTTTGGGGAATGTTTGATGGGATCAAAGAAGTTTTACCTGTGTGGTAATATTGAAAATTTGTCTCATGATTATATAGAACAAATTAATATTAATAGTTATACTAGTAATAGTAAACATGTAGTGAAATGTTTTAATTGTAATGATATGGGAAATTTTGGTAATTTTAGTCTGAAGATAAGTATTAAGGGTAAAAATATATAAAATTATAAGAATAAATGTTTTATAAATTTATATTCTTTTATTTTTTATGATGAAGTAAATTCAAAGGATATATAAAATGTAAAAATTATTTTAACAGTTTTCCCATGTTATTAGATTGAGATTAACAAAACATAGGATATGATTCAAATTTTTTATTATAGGAAGGATGTCTTATGAAATAAGATGATAAAAGTTTATTAAAGTTTATTATAGAAGTTTAATGATTAAATTTTCTACATATAGGGTCTCAAGAGTTATTATGTGGTGTTATTTTATTTAATAGTTAATAAATTTAAGGATGTCGTTTGTTTAAAGGTGTTGATATCCTTTTGAGGTTTTTTAATGGAGTTTAATATGATTACCAGTAATTTAGGATATATTTATTTTGTTTTAATACAAGATTGAGATATATATAACCCTTAGGTTTATCATATTACTAATTATGAAGGATATTTTGGAAGAATTTTTTTATTTTGGAGATATGAAGATAACCATTATAATTATTGTGATATTATATATTGAGGTAATTATAGTTAATTATGATAATGGTTTATTACATTTTTGGAACATGTTTTTTATCCTGTAGATAACTAGGATAATGAAAACTGACATGGTGACTATTTGATTAATATTATTTTTTAATTTGTTCTCTATATTTGGAAAATTATATGATTATGGTAAATGGAATTTGAGGAATAAACATTGAGTTAATTTATAGAATCATATATGATTTTATTATATCTTTATAGTGAAATAGTTTATTTATAAAAAATATTATCATATGTTAGAACATGGTCCACGATTAGAAATGATGGTCTTTCGAACCCTGTGAATCTAAATAACATCATTCCCATACCTCCCCATAAGAAAATAAATTTCACTCAACTCCCTTATCTTTATAAAATGACCCTACTTCATTATTTGGTCCACGATGACCCTAATAGAATCATATCCTACCTATTACTTGGGTATAAAAATGATAAAATACAATGAAATATCCTCCAATATCTACTCAGGTACTTCCAAGGTCCGCAAAAAATCTCCAAGAACATGGTTCTCTAGTTTCACCAAATGAAAAATGTAACATTGTGGCATAAACTACATAAATAAACAATTCTTCCAAGTCCACTAATAATACCTCATAGATCCATGAAACATCTTGATCACAACCATGTTTATCACTAAGTGTGATATGTAAAATTATTAGAGGACTCCCTTATACATCAACAATGTAATAAAAAAATATCCCATAAAACATTATCCAGTTATAAATTTTTTTTAATCACCACTATAGAGCATCACCTTGGCCAACACAGTCTCGAGTCACTTAAACTTATGAGTATACCCACTGATACTCCTCCATTTATCACATCAAGAATGAGTCAAGAGTCATGTAATAAAGAAAACCTATACAACTAACATAATTTTTTTTTAGATTAATTTCCTCAAGATCATTCATCGCTTTCAAAGAATCACCAGTCTCTGAAACAATGTCCCCACATAGAATTCTACTTAGATCTTGAAACATAATGTTTCCCTTCACTAATGTGTAGGATACTACAAAATCGTATTCATAGATAACCTATATCTACCTATACTATTTAAAATTTAGATCCCACTGAGGGAAAATATACCTCCAACTCTTGTGGTTCATGAAATCCACAAAACTCTCACAAATGAGGTAATGTCAAAAACAACTTCAATGAAAACATCAATGTCGCCAAATATGGATCATGTGTGGCATATTTTTTCTTGTGAAGATGAAAATAAATTAACCCATAAGTGATCATAACCCTTTGTTACATCAACAAAAATTACAATTCCATAAGAGAAGGTTTATAAAAGACCTTAAACTCCACCCCTTCCTTAGTCATCTAAAGAACTAGAGCACTGAACATCCTCTATTTCAAGTAGTTTAAAGCAACCTGACACTTATCAATCAAGATGAAAACCTAGTCCTTCCTAGTCAAAGTGATTAAAAAGTCTTCCATTTGTGATAAATCAGGACAAAAACATCTAGTAATTTCCCATAATACCAAGAATGATGCAAACCTCTGCAACATTATTAGGTGATTCATAAGAAATAATTGCATCCATCTTTGATTGGTCCATGAACACAGCCTATTAGGGAACTATGTTCCCCTTTTAATTCACATCTATTGTCTAAAATTCACAATTGGACATAATTACATATAGTCTTTTATGTCTAAGAACCTATAAGATAACTCTATAATACTCAGCAAGATCCTCCTCAAATCGTGATAAGATAAGGATGTTGTCAATAAACATGACCATGAACTGGTATTGAAACTAATGGAAAATGGACTTCATGAGTACCATGAAAACTACTAGTGAATTCATGATACCAAATTATATGTCTATGAACATTAGGTTCTCATACCTACATATGAAGGTTGTCTTTAGGATATACCCTTCTGTTACCTTCATTTGTTGATATCCTGATTGTAAGTCAATCTCTGAAAACTACTTGTCTCATTTTACCTGATCAAAAAAATTATTTATCCTATAAAAAGGGTAATTTTTCTTGGAAATTTCCTGATTTGATCTCTATTATTCTTTGAAAAACCTCAGAATATCGGTTTATTTCTCAGTGAACAACAATACAGAAACCCAAGGGTATAGATTTGGTAAAAAACCCCTTCTTCATCAGATCATTATCTTATAAAATCATCTCCCACAACTACATGGATCCCATTCGATAAAGATCCATTTAAACTAGATTTTTTTTAATATAACTCAATGCAAAACTTAATATCATGTTATGTGTTATGGGGTTAGTATCACAAACTTATCTATGAAGAGATCCAGTATCTCCTAAATAACCATAGGAACACCCCCCACATAGGATTCTACTGATAGCACCACTAATTGGGATAAAAGTGGTTATACTTACATATATTTATTTTTATTTCATTTTTTTATAATTAACACCACTTTATATCCCCACATGAATGATAACAAAACTCTCCTTAAGAAACCAATCAATAACAACATGCATTGAATACAACAATTCAAATATTAACATCATATAGTTGTATATGAAACAAGAAGAAGTCCCCACCTATTTCTTCTTCCCCAGAATATCTCAATGTCACTAAAACACATTAAAAAAGAAATCCTAGCCTCAAAATGGTGTGGATAACACTAGGGGAACTAGAAACCTCTCCACATTCAATCCCAACATGAATACCAAAGATGGATCATTGAATGAGTGCAAAGCTCTGGAATAAAAAACTTAAGAGCTAAGGTAGATGTTTAATATATTATGCCTAAAACTACCTTTTTACCCTATAGAATTGGATCCTATATAACTTTCATATGCACAAATATAGTTTCTATACCTTCCTATTGATTTCCTCCGTAAACACACTCCATTGTAAGTATTTCAAGGTGAGGTAATTCATGACTCTGAACCCTACCTACTCTGACACCCCTCTACTAAGCATAAAGTTTGATAACCTATATTTTAATCAAAAATTAATGCCATAATATGGGTATAATACCATGGAGAAAATAAATCATTCAACATAATAGAGGTCAAATCACCTAAACCAAACAAACCACACAGAGCATTTGGTCATTATTCCTAACAATGTCCTCTAACCCTACAATTTTAACACACCAATGGGGAGCCCCTAAAATATGCTTGAGAGCCACTAACAAGGGAAAAACATGAAGAATTTTGTTTTGATATAATCCATATTGATTGTAAAATTTAATTCCCTCATATCCATGATCAACTACATGATTATCTACTCCTTTATATTCCCTATCGATCTACTTCTCTAGGTCCTCCTCGAGAGTGAATATGCTTGATCACTTTCATTATATTCTTCATCATTAAGTACATTGGAAGTATAAATGGTGTGACTCTGTATCTGATTTCTGGATACAACTCCTACTCCAAACACCACGATCTATACTCCCTATCAAAAAATATGTGAGGAGTAATATGAAAAAATGCCTTTACACTTAATGATTATCTCTTGCATGCTTATGATTCCCTATAGAAGGAGGAGTTTCTCTTGCCTCCCTATTGCCTTCATTTTCAGTGACAAAAACTCCATACAACACTACTCCTAATGTTTTCCCAAAACAAAATACTTCTATTTAGTTGGAAATATATAATGTCCACCACTGACACACTACCTATCACATTTGACTAACCACTAATGGAACCCAAAACTCAATGTAAGAACAAATCTGACCAAATTTGATATCAAGATTCTCCATTTGATTCTATAAATCTAGATAAAATAAATTTCCCTTATAAATTTATAAACTATGTCACTGAAAAACACAAAAGTCCCTCTCCCAAGAATCGTCCTCCTCTATCAGATCTACCCTTCTTCAATCAATTGAATCAGTGTGGTGAACCTCCACTATCTAAATTTCATGTGAATAATAACTGGGATACATTCTTGAAAACAAAAATGTATCCCTAATCTTGGTAGAATGTAATTTTATGATTTATTTAATTAGATACATTTTAAATTTTGAAAACCACCTTGTTGAATAATAATCACAAACATGATTCATGCATGTACCTTGCCTAGGTCTCTACCCTAAAATAGAATTCACTTTACTTGGCTATTCACCAAGATAAATTCCATGGAATAATATCATTGGGGGCCCTAAAATATGGTTTCCTAGCTAGTCTCCCTGGCCTATGTCACACACCATGATTTGTTGATACCATTTCCTTGCCAAACCATTCAATCCACAAAAATTACTAACTCCAAGCTCCATCATATATATTAACCAAAACTTTTAATACCACTCTATCATCGCCCATCACTCTAAAGGTTCCACTCATGGTTTGAAAATGAAGGAATAGATCTAATGACCATTGATTCATACCTCCAGTAATACCCAGGTTATAAACTAGTACTAATTGTATAAATAAAGTCACATATACTAGTGGTATTGCCTATATTGAAAAGTAAGATAATGAGATAGGATACCTACCACCAAAAAACTCCATCACATAAAATAAAATTAAGAACAAAACATCCGAAAAGGCATAAAAAAAGTCAATAAATACAAATAATTGACTCTATATAATGTATTAAAATACAATCATTTGATATACACTCAATAAGAGTTCCAATTCCCAAGTTAATAGTTGAAAAATATTTCCATGAATTCCACATAGAAACTTGAAAAATATTTAATATATACATAGGGTGACAATTTATTGTATACTCAGTAGGATCGCACCTAAGTCTCACGTGTATATATTTTCTTTTCAACCAATGGCCTGAAGGCCATCATTTCATATTGATTTTTTATAATCCACCTTTCAAGGGGAGAGGTGGAACCCTTAAAAGGCCCGTAGGCGTAACTATTACAAGGCCCATAGGCATTAGAGGAATCATTTATCATAGGCTTCAAACATTACATACAACCCAGACTAACTACATGGAACTGCTCCTCCCCAGCATCTTAATCGTGAAATCATCTCTCCACCTTCGCATGACTATTTGGTTAGGCTTTCCCGTGCATGTATAGGCTTATCCCAATAGTCGGTGCCATACCCTTTCATTATTGCAATCCATTTAGATTCTTCTATGGTGAATGCTTCTTGCTCAACCTCCTTTTGGAGCTTGTTCATTGTAGGTTTTCTGGTTTCATCTGCACTTAAGGTCTTCTAAAGGCCTTGAGGGGGTCCAAAGACCTTACTGACCCGAAGGCCTAGGTGGCTCGAAGGTGTTAAAGGACCAGGGGACAAAATTGGTGGCCCGAAGGCCTAGATGGGGGAATATTCTTGTCTACTATAGTGCCAAATAGTACCTTCTACAGTACCCCAGAAATATGCCTCCACCTAGATTTGATCTCGGGACGCCTGGATGCACTTAAAGAGTCCTTACCAACTAGTATGAGGCTCATGTGTTCGTGTATATATAAAAAAATATTATTAATGAACTAGTGAACAAAAAATATAAACATCAAGAACCTAGATAGAACAACTACCTATTTCAAACCCTCCATGAAACTATCTCAAAATATTCAATCCTGAGATAATAATTCAGCATCAAAAGAATATATCAAATTAACCTTGTAACCACATCCCCATATATTTTTCACTCTCATACTCCAATGTTAAACATCTATTTTTCCCTTACCCTCCATGTCATTACATAAAAATTCCAACCATATCTGATGTGGGTCGATAGGCACACATACCTATCTAAACATCCCATACGGTCTTGTATCTTATATTATAATCGGTAAACATCCATATCACATCACCACCACATCGCAAACTAGGGTATCAGGGTGTCATGAATTTGAAGTACCTCAAACCAATTCCATCCTACAACTAAGGAATCCCTCCAACATATGTCATATCCTCATGATTAATGGGTGATATCTAATACCAACCCATTATCACAGTGTGATCTCTAACCCCAAATCGTTATTGTCACTACTACTAAAGGAACAGAGGGGAAGATGTGGGTTTTAACCATCCAACTCACCATCATATAAGATGTAAGGGTAAACAAAGAGAATCCAAAAAAAATGGTCATTGTTAATTTTATCCATATCAGGTAGGGGATGTATGAAAAACTAAAATACATGATAAATAGATAAAACACCTCAACCAAATTAACGAATCACAAAAAATGGACCAATTTTTATATAAAAATCACTATAATTTCTCACCACATCATTCACTATTCAATTTTGTCACTAATGCACCCCACAACACAATTTCAACACATAATTGACACAATCCCACTTTCCTATTATAAGTTCCACAATTTCCAGAATTATTGATTTTCCACTAATTATTATTTATTAAACCCTTCCATTTCACATTAACATATCCGATTAAATTACAATTCAATTAATTTAATCCAATTATAACACATCAATTTTATACCATTCTTTTTTACATCCAACCCATGATATTTTATTTTCATCATCTCAAATTCATTTCATGGATATTTGATTAAGGAACACAACCACACTACATTTTATCTCATCTTTACCACATAAATCATCTTCATATCACAACATATTCCAATCCATCAACAAAACCCAACTATCTCATAAAAATAAACACATAAAAAACCTCATAAATCAATCACTACACATCATCTCTATCACTTCCCATGTTAAAAAATATAGCCCCACTACCACCAAATTCTTCATCCAAACCTAATCACCACTATTGTTATACTATTTCCTATTGTATCTCCACGTCAAATACAAGTTAAATGTTTAATGTAGCACCCCCAAATGATAAAGGGTTAAAGGACTAAACGATATGACTCATGTCAACAAAATACACATTCCTTCTCAGGAGTCTGTCTGATTAGAACTCCACATTTAAGCGTTCTTGGCCTGGAGTAGTGATCAGGATGGGTGACCTTATCAGAAGTTTCCCATGGTGTGTGCGAGTGAGGAAAAAGCACACTGGAAAGGACATGTGTGAGCCTGTGGAGACTATCATTAGTCAGATGACCCATTTGGGCACATGGGTGGCTCTTAGGGTGGGGACGACATGTTTGTGATATCACCAGGACCTAGTTGTCACACTGAATGTGCACTATCCCTTATAAAATCAATTCAAATTTTTAAGCATTATAATTTCCCATGGCATGTGTGAGTGAGTACAAAGCACACTGTAATGGACATATGTGGGCCTATGGATACTATCATTAGTCAGATAACCCATTTGGGAAGATGGGTGGCTCTTAGGGTGGGGAACAAGTGTTTGTGATATCACCGGGACCCATTTGTCACATTTAATGTGCACTGTACCTTATAAAATCAATTTAAATTTTTGAACATTAAAATTTCATATTCTCATAATGGTATTCTATCATGTTGCATTATTACTTTCATTGAAATCCTCATATAATTCCATAATTACATGGGAAACTAGTTCATTTTCTACATATTAGTTCTTTAAACTTTTATCCATAATGATTTCAATAAAAACATTCAAAATAATATTCACAAATAACATCAGTTGAAATAATAACAATGATCCTAAAATATATGATTTTTAGTAATAGAAAGAATAAAGTATCATAATGATAAATATCATGAAAAAATTAAACACGTGTTATTACTACTGATTCCCATATATTTAATCAATAAAGAGAACCATTATTACAATCATAGAATGTAAGGATCAAAATTAACCATGATCAAATAGAAACCCACTATAATCTATTCACTACATCCCATCACCAAACCATTGTTAGAAAACATCCTAAAATAGAAAGGTATAGAAAAAAATATATATATATAAAGTGGAAATGATAGGAGAAGGTAGCTTGAATCTAGGGAACTCAATCTGACACAATTTAAAAGGTTTAAAGCTTCAATATAGTTGATAAAAGTTCCCCAAGGTGGCTTGGATTTGGAGAAAACATGGAGGATAAGAAGGGAAATAAAAATAACTGAGGTAAGGACCTCTACTTGTAGTGGATTACTAAATGGACTCAAAACGTGTGTTGTATAGACATGCCACTACGTCATGGTCTCCCTCAGTCAAAAGAGATCCAAATATTTGATATTAATATCCAATTTTTTTCATGTGTTTTAAAAACTAATTTCACCATCACTATGGACTTGTCCATGATGTGGTCTAAGGAATTTATCTCCTTTCATATCCTCTATGACCTTCCACTATGGAGTAGTGCCATATAAATGGTCATTTTCTTCCCACCATGCCCAGGACCCCAATGTGGTGTGTTCAATATCACCATGATATATGAGTTATACAATAAAACACCATTCCCCTCACCACATCCATCACTCATTGTTTTCGAACTACCCATGTTTCATAGGCTAAAATTACTTGAACCACACCCAAAAACATGTCTAACTAGGGTGTTTCTCTCACCATGGTGTATACTAGCACAACATAAACAACCCTACAGATAACCCCATAGCCATCCTCCATGAACCGAATGTAAAAATATCCAACACCACACCCACATCCATGGAATATTGATTATTGGAACATTAAAAACTATATCCTATCAACTATAACACTTCCAAACTCCCTCCCAAAACCACCAACCCTTGGGAAAATATAAAATAATTTTTTTAGAGATCTGAGATCCCACCAAAATACTAAATTAGAATTATGATGTTATTTATGAGTTAGTTAGGAGGAATCTTTATAAACTAGTGGGATCTTATAATAAAAACCCATTAGTATGCTATTATAAATTTGGATATTTCAATTTTGTCATGATATTATATAGTCATTTTATAAGATAAAAAACTTGTATTCACTTGCATAATATAGTCAACATATGGGTCTTAGACTCAACTTGTACACAACAAGTAATAGATTTAAACATTACGATCAAACCTTGAAAAATACAATGTGTTATTGTATATGTTTCTTTACTGATTTTGATGTGGTATTTTGTGTTGGGAATTCATCTGCATATACATTCATCTTAACCTATGTATAATTTCATTTATTAATTTTTTAAATTATAAGTGAAAAAAAATTAAAATATGGTAACATAGATTCACCCCTCTAAGGGTTATTGCATGATCCCACTTGGAATTCCAGGTTTTATCATATATTATCTAGGTTCCTTTTGATTTGATCCATTTTTATTTATTAGTTACTTTTTATCATATGTATATGGAATTCATGTTTAAATAAACTTTTAACTACCCTATCAAGACTGATATAGAGAATTCTACTAAAATATTAAAGTACATTAAGAAAAAAGAGCATAAATTTTGAGAAAGATATACAAGGAGAAAGTGGAACCACCACTACATAAAGGTATTCAATGTATCACATGTTTAGTTATATCTATTAAGAATAATCCTCCTAAAAAATGTGTTCAGATAATGAAGAGTATGAGTCTATTTAATCAGTTGAAGACGTCTACTCTAATGTTAAGGACTATTTAAATAAATTTCATATTTAATATATAACTTAAAATTTTGAATTTGTCAATGGAATATAAGGTGATAAAAATTCATTAATTAGATTCTTATGATATAGAGAAATCATTGGCTACCAATTTCCAAAAGTATAAAGTATCACTTAATATGATGAATCCAAGGAACAATTCATATTACCTAGTAATTAAAATATATCACTAGATGAAGAATAACTTCATAAATTAAGGTCCATAAATTTTTATATTAATATAATCCTTAAAGAAATGTTTCATGAATTGAATGATCTCATTAGTGGAAAATATGATCATCTAAAAATAGATCCAAATAGGGTAAAGGATATTGATAATTAATTATAACAATAAAGTATGATTCATTGAGTTCATATTGAGAATATGAAATAGGAAAAAATCAATAAATTGCTAAGGATTATAAAAGTAACCTCAAGATAAAATGTAAATCCAAACTAAGAAATTTTAAGATGACACAAGTTGAGACATCCTAAGAATATGAGAGAATATATCATTCCATGGAAACTTTTGATGGTATTTTTCTCTCAAAAAAATAACCACTCTAGTTAAAATAAGATATTAAAATCATTTAAAAATGTATACACAGTAGTATCATAAAAAAAGGTTACCCCTACCCTAGACATTCATGGTAGTATTAATACAGCTTCATTTTCTAGATTAAGTTGTAAAACAAAATTCTAGAAAAATATTTATGCAGAATAAATGGAACACACTAATTAATCAAGGGTGTATTTGAGTATGTGAAAGAAGTGTGGATCCGAAAATAAATCTAAAAATAATTCCTTCATAATTTAAAAATAAAAAGGGAATAAATCTTTCCAGGCTATAACTAAAGGAAAAAAAGAATGAGTTTTATTAGACACTACTAGTGATTTTTAAGATCTAAACACAAGGACATTGAATGTAATCCTAATATATCTATTCTTAGACATTATTTGAGTCCTAAATAAATTTGGAAATATTTATATAAGAGGAAAAGAATGCAAAAATGTATAGATCTATTTACTTTGATTTGATTTGATATTATTGAAAATTTATAAGTAATTTGACGTAAGAATTATCACTATGATGATGAATGATTCTATAAAACTACAAAGAATGATTCATATGATTCAAGTGATATAATATCAAAAAACCAACAAAATAAACATATATGTAATGTTAATTCCTCCTTGGGGAATTGAAAAAAAAAATATTGGTCAAAGTACACCTCAAAAGAACATTGTGAAGGATGATACACCATTGAAAATATACTTCTACTATAGAAGAAAAGGATATATCAAAGAACTCTTCAAAAAATACATCTATATCAATGTTGGATAACAAAATATTAAATAAATTAGTGAAAAAATCCAAAAAAAACTAATAATAGGAATAGTTTGGTGGAGACATCCCAGAAGATGAATTTCGGAAGCTTCCAAATATGGGTAACATGAATGATATTAAGGAACTGTGTGTAAGGTTCGAGGATATGAGTAATATAACACCCCCTGATTTTTTGAAATAGTATTTTATAATTAATTTAATATTTTCTATACTTTACATTTCAAGCAACACTGAATATACCTTGTGTTATAAGAAACCACTTATTTATTATTTATTTGTATCTAACACTTATATTAGCATGTGGTATACAAAAAACCATATTTTTCTAATGTTATATGTTGGTCAGAGTATATTACTCAAGAGGGGAGGGGTGAAATGAGTAACTATAAAGATTTCTGTAAAAAGGTTTCCCCAAAGATTAAAAACTGCCCAATTAATCAAGGTTATGTTGTTATAAGAGTTCGACTATTTAAGTAACTTCTTAGATGATTTATTAATTCTCATTAATCTTAATTTGTGTTATTAATATTACTTTTGAAGTTATTATACGAAGACAAGATAGTTATAACTTCTTTCCAAGACTAACTATCAAAGTTAAATTAGTGATTTATGAATTGTACAGTAAAGAAATAAAACAGAGAAGACTAATTTAAGCAGTACAACAGATATGAAACAAGTGGTTTAGTCTCAATCAGAGACCTAATCTAATCCACTTGGTGATCACCTTCCACCAAGCAGTTTATATAAATAAACTTTGATCCACACCCAGGATCGGGGTTAACAACAGTACACAGACTATCCAGGCCACACAGGGACCTCTTCCATATTTCTTTGTGGGTACAAACTACCAGGCCACACAGGGATATATTCTACACTTATCAATGGGTATAAATAAGAGTAAAATAATGTTTTAGTAAGGATATCTTTTATCCTTAAGTTTAATGTGGGATATAGAGTGTGTTTATATACAGATACACACTCTGATCGAAAGTTGATAAAAGCTACAAAAAAGAGCAAAAAGATTTAGTTAGGTTTAGAAGTCCTCTGGGTGTAGGTCTTTGCAGCTCTAGACTTCTGAGATGAAACAGATGCATAATTCGAGTCCTCATATGTAAAACAGTGTATCGCGATTTCGCTTCTGTTCTTCATGAGGTTTGACAATGTGAATATGTTCTATGGATTCCAGTGTACTTTGTATGTTCTTCAGCAGAGTCGGGTTTCATTCTTGTGACAATATTTCCTTTAAATATTATATCAGTGTTCTTCGTTGTCATGCTCACAGCCTTGTTCTTTCGTTTAGTATCATGCTACTTGATTCTTGGCCACACTTTGAATTTATCTTGGAATGCATGTGTTGGAGCCGACATTTTTCATGGATATCGCACCTCATACCTCATACTTTCAGATGATATGTCTACAAAAAAACATTAATTATGTCAGTGCATTAAAAATCTTCAAATATGACCGTTTGAGATTAAATTGAAAAACAAAAAAATAGTATAAAAAATGGTGTCACAGTAAGTCATGAAAATTGTGTCTCCTTCACACGGTGTCTAGATTGATCATGGTGTCTCATGGTCATGGTGTCTCGCGGTCATGGTGTTTCGTGGTCATGGTGTCTTGTTCACGGTGTCTGCTTCATAGTGTCTTGTTCACGGTGTCTGCTTCACAGTGTCTCGTGGTCACGGTGTCTTGTTCACAATGTCTGATTCACTGTGTCTTGTTCACGGTGTATGATTCTTCACGGTGTCTTGTGGTCATGGTGTCTTGTTCACGGTGTATGATTCTTCATTGTGCATTGTGGTCATGGTGTCTCGGGGTCATAGTGTCTTGTTCATGGTGTATTCTTCACTATGTATGCTTCACGGTGTCTGATTATTCCCGATGTCTTGTTCAAAGTATCATAAATTCATATCCAGTAACAAACTTACGGTGTCTCAGACTTATCAAAGTAACTATATTCAGACTTAAGGAATGATGATAATATAATGGATTAGACTTAAGCATTTGTCAAAGAAGGTATTATGAGAGTAGATCAAAGATAGTATAATGTGAGTAAACTAAATGTAGATAAATTAAGATCTTGAATGTCTCTTATTAAGTCATGAGACTAATTAAATAAAAATACACATGAATACATAGGATTGTGATATAATTTACATAAGTTAACTAGTTTTAATAGGATTTGTGATCATTAAAATATGATTAATACATGAGTCCAACAATATCCCCCTTTTTGATGATCACAAATCATGTAAAGTCAAAGTGTATATTGGATTCAACTATATAGATAACTGGCTAACATATAGTAATGTATCCCCCTTTTGGGATTATAAAAAATATTGAATAAGAGAAGTAAAAAAAGTGCACATTCCATTAATAGCACTGAAGGTCTAGTACAAACAAAAGAGAAATAAAAAAACAATATTATTTCTATCAGAAAGGGGTAATCGTTGTTCTTCTTCAAGGGTTGGCCTTCTCTTTTCCTTTAGCAGTAGTGGAAGAAGAGGAATCTATAAGAGTAGAGGTCAAGGTTGAAGAAGGGAGTGAGGTGATTGATAAAGAGGGTAAAGGAAGGCCTTCAAGGACTAATGGAACCAAAGTAGGAGCAGTATAAGATATAGGTAGTTGTTGATCGAGAATCACAGGCCTGATCTGACTTAGTTCTTGGGTGATAGAAAAAGTAGTGGAGTCTAGGGAAGAAGTGAAGGTAGGTAGCCCAGGTCTTAGAGGTATAGCCGCTGGAGCAACAATGGATTTAATCTGGACATAAAGATAGGGCCTTAGGAGTTTGATGAAATATGTAATGATCTCTCCACCATACTGCATGGATTTCACAAAATCATCCTAGTTCTCTATAAACATTTCCAACAATTGAGTAAACTCTATGAGCTTTTGGACTTAGGTCTTGAAATCCTATGTCATAGGAAGAATCCGTAGATTTTCTAAAAGATACTTGAAATGATTTGTCATATCGGTCTTGGAGAAGATTCTGTTGAAGTATAAATCCACTTTCTTGGAAATCTATTTCTAATCATCATTAACAATTTTTGAGTGGATTTGGACTAGGCCAAGAACTCTATCACTGTTCTTGACAACTTCATATAGATAAGTCGTATTGAAACCACTGAGTTCATTCTAAAGCTATTATTTGACTACAGTTCTAAACAGATCATTGTCTAAGGATGGTTTAGAGGATTAAATAGATTCTCTAGAGTCATTGATAGTTGTGGTCAGATATTTGAGTTGATTTAGCACTTTTTTAAGACACCTGGTATACTCATCAGTGAGTTTATTAAGATTGAAAACAAGATCTCCCATTTCCTTCACAATTTGTTTGTTCCTTTCAGTGATATTTTCATCTATGGAAGCTATAAAAGGTTGAATCTGAGACACATCAACCTGTGGGGTTTTAGGAAAAATAGGTTCTAAAGGAGGATCAATAAACTCTGATCTTGAATGTAGCTCTCTCGGCATGTCTTCAACCATACTTCTTAGTGTCTTCACATCATTACTGAGCATCTTATTTTCAACTCTTACTTCCTAAATCTCATGAAACATTTGAGGTTATATTTACCAAAAACAATTCTTCAATAATAGTGAGGCATCTCTATCGCTTAAATTGTTCACAGGAAGAGGTTAGGTATTCATGAGTTTATCAACTCCAAACAAGAGGGTAGCACCAAATTCCTTCAGATTATCCTTACTCACAAAATATGCTTGTTCAGATAATGGTTTAGGAATAGGGACTAGTATAGGATCAGGTTCCTTCTCAGGTGTGATATTGGAGACTGATTTCAACTAGAATATAGAGTAAAGATCAAGGTTGGTTGCTGAAACTTGTTGAGAGTCATCCACATCATAGAAACTGGGGAACTTATACTGAGTGTCTATAGAACTTGACTCAGTCGAATGTGAAGCTTAAATAGACTCAGGATTTTCGTTTTGCTCCCCCTCAACAGGTGCCTCTTTCTTATGACTGAGAAGTTTTGGATCTCGGTCTAATTCCATAGACTCAGCTCTAAGTTGCTCACTCATTTCCTATCTAGCCAGTTAAAAAGCTAGCTCCGTCTATTATTTAGCCGAAGGGATGATTTCATGAACCTATTGTTCCACTGGGAGTTCCTCAAGATTGACTTCTTGAATAACTAGTAGCTCATCCACTATAGGTTCTTCCATGGCAAGCTTTTAAAATTCTTTGGAAACTAATTTTGTTTTAGCCTCGGTTTGAGTTTCTAAATTAACAGCTTCTTTAGGAGAAGGGACATCCCCTTCAAGAACTTCATGAGGAACAGTAGTCCTTTCTTCCTCAACAAAAACATCTTCCCTATGTGGCACTCCAGCCTCTTCTTCCTCTTCTTTAGGATACTCAACAATCTTATCTGGTTCCAAACCAGGATCAGAAACATCTCTTAGTCTTGAGGGATAATCCACAGTATTAAATCTCTCATAAACTCTATCATTGCCTTCCACCCATTTCTTTTTCCAAGGATTCCAGTTTATTTTCATCCTCTTGATGATTACTTTTGAAAGGCAGTACTCACAGTCCATTATAACTTCCTCATTTGGTCCAACCAAACCATTGGGATGCAGCATGGCTGAGATAAGATGAGAGTAAAATAGGGAAGTTGACTTGTATTTGGATTTTATCAGCTCACACATATGATGAATGATATATTTTAAAAGGTTGATCTTATGCCTGTTTTTTATAAGGTGGATCAGAAACACATCTTGATATTTCAAAATAGAAAAATCACCTTTTCTGGGGCTAACCAGATTCTGAATAAACTTGAACAGGATCCTTGATTCTCCATCTAGTTCAGTAGAAATGGCCCCCCGCTTGGTGCCATTTTTAGTAAAGGATTTCAAAGCATCTTCTAAATAAAATAATTCGGTTGACGGTGGAGGTTCTCTCTGATAATACTCAAAGATTATTTCGTGAGGTATCTTAAGGCATGAAACCCATAACCTCAAAGAGAATTATCATCTATGGCCATTGACCTAGCATCTTATAACATAACTATCACCAGAATCAAAAGGGAACTATACATACGGGAAAAACTGAGCCCCTAACTTAGGGTAGATGGGTTTATCTTCCTTTGAGAACCACTCTAACCATCCTTGCTTTTCTAACACTTTCAATACCAGAGACTTACTAGACAAGAGCCATTTGGGGAAAATATCTTTCTCAGGTACAACAACGCGGTTTACCAGATTCAGATTTAATGGTCCTTTGGGTGTTAGCTTAGGTGAAATATTCTCCTTGTTTGAATTGTGCTTCTCAGGTGTCGACAATGAAGGATGTTTCATTCTTGACATTCACTGAAGTTTCGAGAGAGAGAAGGGTTTCAGGGATGAAGAAGGGTTCGAAATGAGTAATTATAAGAAACTCAGAGTGAAGAATTGAGTGATACTTTATATTATTATTTAGGAATAACAAACGTCGCAAAAATAAAAATGCAGGAAAATAAAGACGGGGAAAAATAATTACCGTGATACGGATTTTTACAAAAAAATTATAAATAATTTTTTGCAGTGAGACCGTGTCTAGTCATTACGGTGAGACAGTAAACACATGTTATGGTGAGACAGTGAATGAGCTTCACGGTGAGACAGTGAACAAACTTCATGCTGAGATAGTGAGTGAACTTCATGGTGTGGGTTACGGTGAAACAGTAACCGTGAGACAGTAATCACAAAATACTAACTCTGAGACCATAAACATGAAACAGTAAGATATCGAACAGTAGGACATGAAACAGAAAAAAGTAAGATATCTATTTTAGATTTATCATGACTAGTTCTTGTATGATGTAGTCTATTCTCTCACAATTTGATGGTTTAGTGAATATATCAGCAAGCTGATATTCAGTACCAATGAATTTGAAAGTTATATTACCTTTTTGATAATGATCTCTTAAAAAGTGATGTCTTACATCAATGTGCTTTGTCCTATAATGTGAAACAGGATTTTTTGAGATGTTAATAGCACTTTTGTTGTCACAATTTATAGGTACATGTCTGAATTGATATCCATAGTCTTGTAAGGTGTGTTTCATCCACAAAATTTGTGCACAACAACTGCCAACAGCTATATATTCATCTTCTGCAGTAGATAATGCAACAGAATTTTGTTTCTTACTACACCATGTTACTAGTGACTTTCCTAAAAGGTGACATGTTCTAGAGGTTCTTTTTCTATCTAACTTATATCCACTGAAGTCAGCATCAGAATAACTATTTAATTCAAATGATTTTCCTTTAGGATAAAGTAGTCCTAGATTGGGTGTATGCTTGAGGTATTTGAAAATTCTCTTTACAGAATTTAAATAAGATTCCTTAGGATTTGATTTAAAACAAGAACACATACACACACTAAAGTTCTTCTTCACATGGTGGTTAAATAAAAACATCCTCAACTATATACCAATTTAATAATGCACTCTTAACATCCATTTGATATAGTTTGAAATTCAGATGTGCAGCATAGGCAAGTAGGATTCTGATGGCTTCAAGTCTGGCTACTGGTACAAAGGTCTCCTCATAGTCAATTCCTTCTTATTGACTAGCCTTGTGCAACTAATCTATATTTGTTTCTAACTATGTTACAAGCATCATCTACCTTATCTCTAAACACCCATTTAGTGCCTATAGTGAATGTGTCCTTGGGTACTTCAACAAGTTTCCAAACATTGTTTCTTTAAAACTAATTATATTCTTCTTGAATAGTCATCACCTAAAATTTATCATTGATAGCATCATTAATGTTTTTAGGTTCAATTTGTGACTAGAAGACTTGATGTTCAACTTGATTTCTAAGAGAATCTCTAGTTTGAGTTCCTTTGTCTAAGTCTCATACAACAACATCTAAGGGATGGTTTTTAAGGGTTCTAACAGTTCTAGAAAAATAGGGACTAGGGATTTCAGGTTCATCAATAGATTCAGGTTCATTGTGACTTGATTATATGGAATTTCCAAAGAAATAATTTTTCACAGATTCTTTCACAGAAGAATTTGAGGATTTTGAATTGATGTTCAGATTTGATACATAATCCTCCAGATTCTCTAGGATGGTTTTAGGCTCAAGTGGATATGTTTCATCAAATTTGACATGAAAAGATTCTTCCACATATTTAGTTATTTTATTGAACACTCTACAGGCTTTACAAGACATGGAATATCCTAAAAAGATACATTCATCACTTTTGGATGCAAATTTGTCAAGACTTTATTTGGTATTAAGAATATAGACTTTGCAACCAAAAACTTTGAAGTAGCTAACCTTGGGCTTTCTATTGTTCCATAATTTGTAAGGAGTTCTCTTAATAGTAGTTCTGATCACCACTCTATTGATTATGTATCACAATGTTTTGAAAGATTTAGCCCAAAAATAAATAGTTAGGTTATATTCTCTAAGCATTGTTCTAGAAATTTCTTACAGGGTTCTATTTCTTCTCCCTACAACTCCATTCTGCTGAGGTGTTCTACGGGCAGAGAAATTGTGACTATAACCATTTTATGAGAAAAAGGATTCAAATTCTTGATTTTCAAACTCACTTCCATGATCACTTATTAAGGATTTAATTCTAAGTCCACTAAGATTTTCTACAGAATTGGATTATTTAGTAAAATAAGAGAAGACTTCACTTTTGTGAGCCATAAAGAAGGTCCAAGTCAATCTAGAAAATTCATCTACAAGAATATAAACATAGTGATTCCCATTTAAACTAGAAACTATAGATGGTCCAAACAAATCCATGTGAACCAGTTCAAGAGGTTGAGAAGTTGACACTTCTTTATTTGGTTTAAAGTAAACTTTGTGTTTTTCCCTTTTGACAGGGATTACACACTTTGTCATTTGGAAACTCAAGTTTGGGTAAGTCTTTAACTTGGATTTTTCTAGTTAGCTTTCTAAGGGAGTGAACATTACAGTGTCCTTGTCTCCTATTCCAGACCTAAGATTCTTTATGAAATACACTTAAGAATGAAGCATTTTGAAAAGCTATAGAATCTAAATTAAGAGAATAAACATTTTCATTTCTTAATGTATAAAATACTAATTCATATTTAGAATTAAAGACATTACAAGCATCATTTTCAAATCTAACATGAAATCCATCATCACATAATTATGAGATACTAAGTAGATTATATTTTAAACCATCAATAAATAGTAAATTAGAAATTAAAACTGAGTTAGAGTTACCGATTTGGCCGAGGCCAATAATCTTTCCATTGGCATTGTCACCAAATTTGACATGTCCTCCGTCTACTTTTATCAGGTTCTTGAAGCTTGAGTAGTCTCTTGTCATGTGCCTTGAACATCCACTGTCCAAGTACCATAGACTTTTTAAGGATCTCTTTAAGTATCTTTTCTTCAAAAAGATAAGGAAAAAACAGATTTTGGTACCCATACATGTTTGGGTCCTGTAATATTAGTAATAAGTGCTTTAGGAACCCATATTTTCCTCATAGGTTTCTTGTAATCATTATGTCAAGTACTTGAAAAATAAACGGTATTTGGTCCACAAAAACTTGAAACAGTAGAATATTTATCATAGATTGAATTAGATGATTTGAGTCCAGAACTGGGAGTAAAAATGTATGTCTTAGATTTTGAAACAAAATTTGTTCTACTGAGGTTTCTTTTACCAGGTTGATAAACAATTCTAGTGTTTTATTTTGGGGAAATTTGTTTTTCTATCATTTTGGTAAGGGTTTTTTTCCCATTAGTAAACTATTCTAAGTCACTCTTTAATTTCTCATTAGACATTTTTAATTCATTGTTTTCTATGAGAAGTTGAGAATTTTTCTCCTTTTCTGTTGTGAGTTCAGATTTAATAGTCACGGTAAGAGCATGTTATTTCATCAATGATTTATATTGGTCTTTTAGTTCATTGCATTTTTCCTCAAACATGTTTAGATTATTCAAACATTTCTTCATTAGTCATTTTTTCGAGTCACTTTCATCTTCAGAATAGTATAAATTATGTACAGAAGAGTCCAGTGTTATCTTAGATGCATTTATCATAAAATATTGGCTTTGTTGGCCTGTTCATCATGTGATGTCTCTGGATCGCTTGTACTATCCTCAAAAGCACTCAAGGTTGCTCTCATTTCCTTTTTATACTTCATGTCCTTGTCCTCATATTTCTTTTTGTACTTGAGCTTTGGACAGCTGGCTATGATATGTCCTTTGCGGTTACATTCATAGTAGATATTATCATCGGTTTTTTCACTTCTTTTCTTGTTCTTCTTCTAGTTTCATTTTATTCATATTTTCCAATGAAGTTAGGATTTTTGAAACAGTTCTTCTTTTTGTAATATCATTTTAATATTCTGGCTAGTTGATCCATATCCTCATCACTGTCAGTTGATGATTGTTCACCGGCGGAGCTTTCTACAGAAGCTTCCAATTTCCCTTTGTCTTTGTGCTTAGAGGTGGTGGTCTTGAATGCAAAAGATTTCCTCTTTGGTTCATACTCCTCTTCCTTGTTGACTTTCAGCTCTTATTCATACATCATCAGTTTCCCAATGAGTTCTTTTACGGGTATCTTACTGATGTCGCATGATTCTCTAATAGAGACAGAGGTTCCCCTCCATCTGTGAGGTATACATCTAATAATTCTCATTATCTGTTCTTTGGCAGTGACTTCTCTTACAAGATAAATCATTATGTTGATAATCTCATTGAACCTAAGATACATGTTAGAAATAGTCTCATCGGGTTTCATTTTAAAATCATCATATTTGATAGTATAAGTATTAAGTCTCATTTCTTTAAAAATAGATGTTCCTTCATGTGAGACAAATAGGGTATCTCAAATATCATGGGCAGTTTTACAAACATAAATTCTATTAAACTCTTCATCTCCTATGGAGCAGTATAAAGCATTCATAGCTTTGAAATTGTTATTGTAGGCATATTTGGTAGGTTCATCCCATGTGATTCTATCAGTAGCAAGAATTTTTTATTCATCTATAATGGATGACCAAATTTCAAAACTCATACTCACTAAATTCATTTTCATTTTAATTTTCCATTGATCATAGTTGGTTTCATTAAAGAATGTTGGTTCGTTGGTTGCAGCACCTTCCAATCTATTATCCATAATAATTTGTTACTTTAAAAGAGCTAGAAATTTAGAATTGACCGAAATTTACAAATCTTTAAAGTACAACTACAATCATAGTTGAATAAGATTACACAGAGTCCTAATAAACTTCCTCTGAAACCAAATGTTGGTCGGAGTAGATTACTCAAGAGGGGAGGGGCGAATTGAGTAACTATAAAAAATTTTGTAAAATGGTTTCCCAAAATATTAAATACATCCCAGTTAATCAAGGTTATATTGTTATAAGAGTTTAACTATTTAAGTAACTTCTTAGATGATTGATTAATTATCAGTAATCTTAATTTGTGTTTTTAATATTACTTTTTAAGTTATTATACTAAGACAATCCAGTTATAAATTCTTTACAATACTAACTATCAAAGTGAAATTAGTGATTTTTGAATTGTACAGTAAAGCAACACAACAGAGAAGACTAATTTAATAAGCACAGTGGATATGAAACAAGTGGTTCAGTCTCAAACTGAGACCCAATCCACTCCACTTTGTGATCACATGCCACCAAACATTTTATATATATTAACTTTGATCTGCACCCTGGATCAGGGTTAACAACAGTACACAAACTATCTGGGACACACAGGGACCTATTCCATAGTTCTTCGTGGGTATAAACTACTAGGCCACACAGGGACCTCTTCCACACTTATCAGTGGGTATACACAAGAGTAAAAGAATTTTTGAGTAAGGATATCTTTTATCCTTAAGTTTAATGCAGGAGATAGAGTGTGTTTCTATACAGATACATACTCTTCACTAAAGTTAATAAAAGCTACACAACAGAGCAGAAATATTTACATAGGTTTAGAAGTGCTCTGAGTGTTGGTCGTTGCAGCTCTGGACTACTGAGATGAAACAAATGCAGAATTCGAGTCCTCGTCTGTAAAACAAAGTGTCGTGATTCATCTTGTGTTATTCATAGGGTTTGATAATACGAAGATGTCCTCTGGATTACAGTGTACTTTGTATGTTCTTTAGAAGATTTGGGTTGCATACATGTGACAATCTTTCCTTTATAAGTTCTCTCATTGTTCTTCATTGTCGTGCTCACAGCCTTGTTCTTTCGTTCAGTATCATGCTACTTGATTCGTGTCCACACTTCGCTTTTATCTTGGAATGCATGTGTTGGAGCTGAAAGGTTGCATGGATACCGCACCTCATTCCTCATACTGTCAGATGATATGTCTACAAAGAAACAATAATTATGTCAGTGCATTTAAAATCTTTAAATATGACCATTAGAGATTAAATTGACAGATGAAAAATAGTTTAAAAAAACAGTGTCACAGTAAGTCATGAAAACTATGTCTCCTCCACACGGTGTCAAGATTGATCACGGTGTCTCATCTTCATGGTGTCTCATGGTCATGGTGTTTCGTGGTCACGGTGTCTTGTTCACAGTGTCTTCTTCACGGTGTCTTGTTCGCTGTGTCTTCTTCACAGTGTCTTGTGGTCGCGGTGTCTTGTTCACGGTGTCTACTTCAGAGTTTCTTGTTGGTGGTGTATGATTCTTCACGGTGTCTTTTGTTCATAGTGTCATGTTCACGGTGTATGATTCTTCACGGTGTCTTGTTCATAGTGTCTCTTGGTCACGGTGTCTTGTTCACGTTGTCTTCTTTACGGTGTCTGCTTCACGGTGTCTGATTCTTCATGGTGTCTTATTCACGGTGTCAGAAAGAAATAACCAATAGAAGAGTTATGGTGTCTCAGACTTATCAAAGAAACTCTATTCAGACTTAAGAAATTATAGTTACAGAATGGATTATAATTAATCATTTTTCAAAGAAGGTATTATGAGAGTAGATCAAAGATAGTATAATGTCAACTGAATATAGAGCAATTAAGATCTTGAATGGCTCTTCTTAAGTCATGCGACTACTTAAAAGAAAATACACATGAATACACATGATTGTGATATAATTTATAGGATTTAACTAGTTTTAATAGGATTTGTGATCATTAAAACATGATTAATACATGAGGATTCCAACATTATATACATTTCCTAGTTCCTTTGATAACATGTGTGACATGCAGGGCCTAGTTTTACAAAACTACAACATACTATTAATATTATTATTAAAATATTATTATAGTTTTCTTCTAACCATTGGAATATAGGTTATTAATAAGATTAATTAAATTAATAAAATACAGTTTTCTCATTAATATAATAATTATTATTTGGTGACCAATTAACTAGAAATGAAAATAAAAACATTTTTACAATATAGGAAACCTTTTGCTGGAAAACTACACTTACAAAATCAAAACATTTACCTTAATAAATTATTTAAAAAAATATAACTAATTTTAATTAAATTAATATTTATATATATTATATAACTAAACTATTTAACTTTCATCTTATGTTTTTTATATAAAATAGATAAGAATAGATCCAATTGTATAAATACAAAGTGGTGTTTTTCTAAAATGTAATTTTACATCCTTTTAATGGAGCACCTATTTTAAATATAATTTTTGAAAAATTTATAACATTTATTTTACATAATAAACATTGTTTTTAAAATTTTAATATCAAAATTTACTTGGGTTGAATTATTTTTTCTGGGGAGTTTTATTTTTCTGATGAACAATAAAAAACACTGAATTTTAATTGAAAACTGACTTTTCATATAATTTATTGATATTATTAAATTATATTTTAATTTAGATCTAAAGTATATTTAGATAAAATAAACTACAATAAATACAATTTAGGTCATTTTGAATCAATTTTAGATTTAAAATAGATAGAAAAAACTATTCAAACTTTACGACTTTTTACTTTAAAAACCCACTTTCTCGTCACGCCTGCAGGATTAATTTTAAACTAATTTCTTATAATTATATAAATTTTATTTCATGAAATGGATTAAATATTTATAATAAACATAATTTATAATATATAGTATGGTAAAAAAAAATTCGACCAAAAATATTTTTCAAATTAATTAAAATTAATTACAGCTATTAAGGTAAAAACGGGTCTACTTAATGGTTAAACATTAACATAAGGGGTAAACTAACCTAGAAACATGTCCCAAATCCATTTTATGGAATATTTATACAATATAATCCATTTTATATAAAATTTATCATTATTTTAGGCACATCATATAAGAGATAAGTCTAAATATTTTTTAGCTTTTTATATTTACAAGAATGTCACTCCTCATCCACTATAAAAAGGGTACTCACCCCCCCCCCCTAAATTCTTAACACCTCTCATCCATTTTTCTCAGAAAAAACCTACCCAAATATCCATAAAACATCCATACCTTAATCCTAGAGGCCTAAATTTTTTAGTAAATCCAACCATTGAATCCCTTTAGTGAAAACTAAAAAGGAGTTACTCAAAGAAGTGGTAACATCTTTCAACAATCACTTTTGTTTTATTTCTTTCTCCTCACATTAAATTATTATAATTCCATGATTATAAAATAAAATCATTATCCTAAATAAATTATGTTTTTAATGTTAATTTTATACCATAAAATCACACACACATCCATCAAATGGGATACACAATCATTATGTGTGTGTATATCAGACTATCGCCTCGTGAACTAACATCGTTCGTTCTTCCATTACTACATTTGTAAATTGGGAATCATTATGGAATTATGATATATATGATATTTATGAATTATTTAACACTATGGAATTATTATATTTTACATACATTTTTTCTTTCCATTTTATGGGAATAAGATAACTTCGTTTGTGGATGTGTGGACTACCACCTCCTCAAAGCGATGTGATTCATTCAAACTTTACATGGAATGTATTAAGGATAGGTTTAGTAACCGTATATTATATATATGAATTAATTATTATTATTTAATTAAGATATATGTAAATATATATATTTTTAATTTAATTTCTTTCTTCCAATATCATATGAAAACGGAAACAACGTTCATTCATACGTACGGCCTACCGTCTCCATGAATGGTGTATTCCATTTAAAATTTCAATCTTTTATAGATTATTATAAATAATTATATAATGAATATATATGATATTTAAATAATTTTATACATTATTTAATTAAGTAAATAATGTAATAATTAAGAGGATTATGAAAAACAATTCAAAACAGATACAAAAAAACAAAGCTGTTATTACCTAAAACATAGCATTAACATTAAATTTTAAATTAATGGGTAATATAATGTTACAAAAATTAATATATGGTATGATATATAATAATATATTTATTTTTTATACTTATAATATACTTATATTTATTATATAGTATTTTTGAACATGTTTGAATAAAGTTAATACATAAGTTAAGGGTTTTCTCGTCTCATGTTTATTTTTATGAGATATATGTTATATTCACCACATATTCTTGTTATGTGGTGTGTATAATTCCCTATGACATGGAATATCATGAGTTTAATTTATTTCATGATATCTAATGTTACCATTGATTTCATTCATTCACGGGTCTCATGATATAAAAGTTACTCAAGTAGTAAGGGGACTTCTAGTCCCACATTTATTTCTGTGATACTTATGCCTTATTCACCACTCGTTTCCTTTCTCTGGTGAATATAATACCAATTAATGTATCATATTATTATTATTATTACATTTATGGGTATTTACATAAACATTTTATGATCTCTATTTCAAGGGGTTTTATGGTACCAAAGATATCAAATGAGTATGGTAATTTTGTCTCAATTTTCCTTCTTTAAGACACATGTTTTGTTATGCAACTACATTATTTTTCAAGGTGAATATACTGAAATTTGACATGTTTTATTATGAATATTATCATTTTAACGAAATTTTAATCTTCATTTAATTTTTATCTCATGGTAATTATGATTCAATGTTAACAATGTGGTAATAGTTTATTGCAATAATCTCATCATTGATCGGGATTGTTTACGATTATGATTCCATTGATGAAATATTATTATCAATAACTAAGGAAATCCAATTACTTTTATTATAATATATTTTTAAATGATATATTCAAATAATGGTACCATTTTTTCACTCTTTGGTACTTAATATAATTAGAAATTTTTTTAAGAAAATATGAATTTATTTCTCTCTTCGGTTGGAAATATGTTTTATTCACTAAACATGTTTTCTAAAATTGTTTTAAAATTTTTTTTAATCATATATTAATAATTTTTTCATGTAAAATTATTTTAAAGACTGATTTTATCTTTTAATGTGTTTAAAATAGTTTTCAAGGATTCCTTTATAATTTCTCAAGGTTATTTCCAAAGAAAAACGTTTTCAATGTATTTTATGATTAAAAATAATTTATAAAAGTGGAAAGGATATTTTCCCAAATAAATTTTTTAAATTATTTTTAATGATGAATTTATAAATTTTCAATGTGGTTTTCAAAGAAAATGGTTTTAAAAAGTTAATGTTATTCTCACTGAATGGTTATTTTACTTAAGAAGTGTTCCAAGTGATCTTATGAAATACTTCTTAATCTAAGAAAACATCCTTTGATATAATTATGATTTACTAGGGATATTATACAAGGATACCACTAATATTCTTTCTATGAATAGATAATTCATTTATGGAATGATGTTTATGGAAGTCATTTATTTTCCATGAGTAAATCATGTTTCAAATTGATTGTTATGAAACTCATTTCTTTTCCAAGGACTAATAACAATTCAATGAGATTGACATGAAATCCATTTCTTTTCCATGGGTTAATCAAGTTATTTTGTTTTGATGTGTTTTTATGATGATATGAAATCTCTTTTTACTTTATTCATTTTGGGTTTCATGGACATGGATTATATGATGTGGTGGCATAGATAGAACTAGGTAAGCCTTTTATATCTTATACGATGGGGTGGCCAAGATTGTATCAGGTAATCCCATTACAACTTATATGATGGGGAATCCTAGATAGTGAGCCCATTATAGATCTCCAATTCATTGGTTAAAAATTATATCTCATTATATAGACTTGGATATAATGGGGACTGAACTCGGTTTATTAAAGTATATTGTCCGCTAAGTTGGTCTTGGGTGTGAACCTTGACTACAACGATGGTCTTGGGAGTGAACCTTGACTACTAATATGGTTTTGGTATTGAACACATTCCACTACAAGGAAAGGTATCCAAATGGGTATGGTGGTGTGTCCTGACCTATAGGTGTAGCCTTTATAAGGTTCACTAGTAGGTTTTGGAAATATGCCTTGACTTATAGGGAATGATTTTATATGATTATGTGTATGAAATAAATTGGATGTCTTATTATTATGTTATGATCTCATGGATTATGCTCATTATTTCCGTATGATTAATGTCTTATGAACTACCAACCTTTCTACCATGAATCTTGTATATAATATTGGATATGAAAGGTATGATATTAAAATTTTATTCTCATGTTCTCAAACCCTTATTATGGTGTTATTCTTATGTATATCTATTATTCACCCTTACTAAGAACTTTATCCCATAAATTGTTATTTTTCCTTTCCCTAGGTTATGAAGAATGGTTTTAAGAAGAACTAATAAAGAGGAAATCTTTGTGGTAAACATTGAAGATGTTTCATCGAGTTAGCATATTGTGTTCAATGTTTCTAATGATACTAAACTATTATGGTATTCAGGTATGTACTTTTGTAATGTTCTGAATATTGATCTAAAATGATTTAATATCCATTTATGTTAAGCTTGGGTCACTATAGTTGGTATGAAATAAAAGTTTTTGTCATCCTTTTTAATCTAGGATAAGAAATCATTAATGATATCCCTTGGAATATTTCTAAGGATATGTCTAGGAATGTCTCTAAGGATAATTCTAATGATTAGTTAATATATTAGAAAATGTCCAAGAATATTGGTAATGATGGAGTGGGTGGTTTCCCAGCAATACATCCCTGTCTAGAAACAAAAAATTGATTTATCTATTGAATTGATGTATATATGGGTAACAATCCTGAAAACACCATATTAACATAGAATTGATTTGGAACTGGTTCATGATAATGGGTCTTGCTGCACACATGGTTTGAAATTCCCTCGGGATATGATTTATGAATTCACAAACAGTTTATAAACCATATTGAATGATTTAAAAAAAATATATGACTATGAATAACCTAGGATAAACCTAAGGTTTCAATGATTAAAGAAGTAGGTGTCATGATTTAGACATCTTATAAGTTATTTTTTTAGGATTATGAAATTTTATGATTTTATAAGTATTTCTCTTGCTATGCTTTCTAGTTTTAGTAAATATTAGGAACCCTATGGAATGATGATCGCGTTGAATGTGACGCATGATTTTTTGATGACCATCCAAATGGGATTATGATAGGAGTAAAAGATTTTTTGATTATTCCTAATCATTTATTAAGGTATATGATTAACAAAATTAAATTCAATGAGATTCCTAACACATATAATAAGAGGAAGATGGGAACTTATGAATGTTAAAGTGGTAATGAACAAAAAATAAATAAGATACATATTCCTAAATAACCAAAAGGTGGGAATAAATACATGAAGAAATATATAAAATGGAGAGGAACTTGTTATCTGTGTGGAAAAAGGGTTATAGAGTGAAAATTTTTAAAGGAATTAAATGTCTTGTCTATGGAGAACATGGGAATTTCCCAACTCAATTACATGACAAAATAATTTACTTCTAGGAAAAGGAAGGACCTATTCTATGACAATCATTTAAATAGAAGTATTGAAGTATTTAAATATTTAGATTCAATAATTATGTATTTTTAATTATATAAGTATTTCACATATTATTGTTTTCACTTATAATTTACAAGAATATATTGAATGGTTTTGATGGAATAGAAAATTGATTTAATGTAAAGGTGATATTCATGGAAACAAATGATTAAGACAAATATAACCCCTAATATGTTTCTTATGCTAAAAAAATTGTGTTTTATTAAATATATGTTGGATATGAATAATTAAATTGTATGGTACTTATTATCTTGAAATATATTAACCATTTATTGGAAAAGTGTTTTATACTATCATGGATGGAGTTTACAACATTTTTTTATTTAATGAATATATCCAATAATATATGTTCATGTAAATAATGAATAATTCATGTGTGATAAAATACAATTTTATTGATTATTTTATTGATAATAAATGATCTAATCTCCTCACAGTGTGTTAAATAATTTTATTTATAAAATATTTGGGATTAGATCATTCATAAGAAAATTTGATGAAAATTTTAGTTTTACCCTTTAAAATGCACAGTAGTATTTCGATCATAAATAATTTTTTGTTTATTATTTGAACTTACAATTTTGTAATTGTATTCTTGAATTAATGGGATATAACTTTTATTCATTTCATCTAAGCTAAATCTCGCATTTTATTGGAGTGAATGGGCTATAAATTCGAAGTTGGGTTGGCCTCGACATATTGAACATCACTTCAGTGTTTGGGCCATAACTACTTTATTCGTGTTTGGATTGGGCCCAAATTTGGATAGAAGCTCTAAGACCCATTTTCTATAAACAATAATCCTTCTGTAAGGACATCTATTCCATGCATTTGTGTGGTCAAATAGGTGGTGTAAGTTGGCATTATTTATTTGGATGAATTTTCCCATTCACACTTGAAACCACATAAAACCAAGCCCCCCCCCAATATATAAATTGTTGTTTTTATAACTTGGATGGGTTGGGACGTGAATTAGGAGGTTTGGAGTAGAGTATAAGTGGTTCCATACCATTTAAATTCGCAATTGGATGAGGGAATCTACCAAGATAGGATCTCCTCCAAAATGATCTTATTTTCCTCTTCTTTGTTATAATGTTTTTATTATTTCAAACAAACTCTAGGTGTATCTCCCATTTATTCTATTATTCTAAATTTTATTATTATATTAATCTTTTTATTTGTTCTGGAAATCAATAGTAGAAACATTATTTGGTTATACCCTTTCAATAAACTTTTGGAAATGAAAAATGTTTCTACGAAGACTACAACGCCCATGGATGAGTAATTCATCTTAGTAATTAATATAACTATAACCATAATAAATTAATTATATTGAATAAATGAGATACATTAATTCACATATTATGATTTATTAATTGATTTTTTAAATTAGAAGAAACCATGAAATTAATTGAACATCTTATTTAAAACATGTGAGGTCGAGTAATATGTGAATTGTGTGAGCGTGAATTTAATCAGTAAAAAAACCACACTGGATAAATTTATAGAGTTAAAATATAATTGATAAAATACATTCATCCTAATTTATAGAAGGAATATATTCCCTAATTTACCACTAACCAGAAGGTTGTATTGTAATGACAATCAATGAATGGTGCTATTATTTCAAGTTCTAAATCTATACTAGGGTTCAATTCATTTAATCGTTGTGGTTAATTTAGCTCCCATAGGGTTTGAGTGTTATAAAATTAAGGGATAATAATTAAGTGGAGATTAATATAAATAATAATTATTAATAAGTAATTGAATAGTTAGAGTCATATCAGTTATGATTTTTAAAATATTTTTCTAAAAAACATCTTCTCGTTTTGTTTTATTAATCAAATTTCATTTCAAAAACAACAAAAAAATCTCAAGAAAACTTATTATTATTATTTTATAAAAATGAACCCCCCTCATCCTTCTATTTTGGTTTATTAACTTTTATTTTATTTTCCAAATACCTTTAATAAGTGTTTAAATTCTTTCCTCCTTTGATAGAGGATCTCGGTCATCCACTCTGTTTCACCTATGTTCCCAAAAATCACACATTATTTGAGAGTGCTCATGACGTCACCTTTGAAATTAGCACCATTTACAGGGTGGAAATTATTTTATTCAACTAATTAGATTTATTTGTTAAATTTTGTTTTATCATTTTTTTTTCTCTTCTCTCTTCCTTAATCTTTCCCCTTTCTCAATTTTTGTTTGTTTTTTGTTTCTCTTTCTTCATCATCTCTTTTTCATTCTTTGTTAGACCATATATTGAAAATTATTACACTGATATTATAGTCTACTTTTCTCAATTTATATTACTAATGGAATGATCCCATCACAAGGATATCCTATATCTATACCCTGAGATTGAACACGGCCTTAGGTCTCGAATCAGACAATCTCGATCTATGGGATGTTTCAAAATTTACACAATTTGTGAATTCCTCCACTATAAGAACACTGAAATTGGAAAAAATTATGTACCAAACCTAAAACAAGATCCAATGGCTGAAAATAATGGCAATTAACATAATAGAACCATTCTATAATTGGATACACCTGACATTAACTATCAACCAAATTGTATTGCATACCCAAATCTCGAATAGGACATTGAACTAAAATTTTGGTTAATTTACCTAATTCCAAAATTTCATGAATTATTTAGGGAGGATCCAAACAAACATTTTAAATGATATAATGTGGTTTTTTCAACCCTTAAACCAAGAAATATCTCTAACTATTAAATAAAACTAAGAGAATTCTCATTCTCACTTGATAGAACTGCAAATGACTTGAATTATTACAAACAATCGGAAGATTTAACTTATTGGAATGATTTGAAATGTCTTTTATTATAGAAATTTTTTCTAACATCAAGGACCAATTACCTTCACAAATAGATCTCAGTAATCAAGCAAGCCCGAGGGGAGTCAATGTATGAGTACTGGGAGTGATTCAAGAAGTTTTGTAAAAGTTTCCCACATCACCAAATCAGTGATCAACTACTCATACAGTAATTATATGAAGCAATCATTCCTATGGAGAGAAGCATGGTGGATATTGTGGACAGAGGAGAATTGGTGGGAAAACACCAGTAGCTGCACATTCATTGACCGACAAGAAGGCACAAAACTCCCAACAATTTGGTGATCGAGGTACACCACATGTTAGAGGAGTATATCAGGTAAGTCCATATTCTCTTGAAAGTCATTTAATTGATACCAAGTTGGAAGAATTGAACACTATAGTGAGATATAATTCTTTGGAACAAAATACAACTGAACCCTCTCCTATAAGGCCTTGTGGAGTTTTCACTAAAATAGAACACTCGACTGATTATTTCCCCCAATTACAAGAGATAAGGGATTGTGTGGTAGTATTCCCTATGAGATAATATCAGTAACAACAACAACCACATCCCCAAAATAAGTATGATTACATTACTCAAACATACAACCAATGGTGGAAGGATTAATCAGACATGATATATGGATCTGGACAACAACAAAGACCATATTTTCAACAAAATTTCTACTAGCCTCCACCTTACCAACATGGTTTCCAAAAACCCCAAAAGATATTTCAATCTCAAACAACAACAAGGAAACAATAAGAAAATCCCCAAACAAAAGTAGATTCTTACACTAATGTCCTTTTGAAAAAAGAATTCATAATCAACAGAACGAGTTAAAGAGTCAAGGTTGGGACTTGAGGGAGTTGAAGAAACAAATGATCTAGATTGCCACCGCCCTCCTATAACTAGTCTATAAGAACTCTGAAAATATTCCTTCCCAACCTACTCTAAATCCCAAGGGAAATTTCAGTTCCATCACATTGATATGTGGGAAGAAAACAACTTATACATCTACTCCTATAATTCCATCGGGATTCACCTAAACCTTGGATAATCCCCATTGCTTACCAACTAATGAGAAACCCAAGTAGAAAGATAAAAGTAAGAAAAATATTGACTATGTTCCTTATAAACCTCTTCCTTTTCCAAAAAATAGTTAAAAAAACATTGAAGATGGCTGAGGAGGTGATGTCAAAAAAGGTTTTGGACACATTCAAGCTTGTGGAGATAAATATCCCCCTTATTGAATCCATTAAGAAAATATCATGGTATGCCAAATTCTTAAAATAAATTTGTATCAATTTAAGAGGGATTAAGGGGAACGAAAAGATAAATCTTGGAATTAATGGTTAAGCACTCATTACACCAACTCTATCAATGACAATAATATGAAAGGATTCAGGGACATTCACCATCCCATGAACCATTGGGGAGTTTCACTTTTCTAATACTATTTTTGATTTAGGATCTTCCGATAATTTAATACCTCACTCTGCATTATCTTCTTTACAGTTCAGTGAGTTTACGGCGATGATAGTAGTGGTGCAGTAGGAGAATAGAGCTACACCATATCCAGTGGGAATCCTTGATTATGTTGTTGTTTGGGTAAGAGACGTGATCTTTCTAGCATATTTCTACATGATTAATATGGAGGATTATCAGGTAAGTTCTCATAGTCATATTATATTATGTAGGTACTTCCTCAAAACTTAAAAAACAATCATAAATGTCCCTGAGGGTATACTCTCTATGGAGTTTAGATATGAAGTTGTAATATTTAATGTTATGAACTCTAATAAGTACCCCTTAAAATACTATTCTTCTTTTTTTATCTCCCATTTTAAACCACGAAGTAAAAAACCCATATATTTTTATTCTCCTATGCTTAGAGATATTATGAGTATTGGTTCTATTTTTATGTCTAAGATAACTTACACAACTGTTTGTAATGAAAAAACTCTCTTAGATTTGATTTTGAAATGGATTCATATTCGGATCATGTTCACTCTGATTATGACATGGTTGTTGAGTATGTTGATGGATTTGATGCATTATTCTCTGATTTTTATAAGTTCTATTTTGATACTAATGTTCTTGGTGAACAAACTTTTATTCCTCAAATGTCTCCAACCACACTACACCACCCTTCACTGTAACTCAATCCATTTACCCCAATTGTAAATACTCATACTTGTTAAGTGGTGAGAGATTAACTATTATCATTGCTAACAATCTCCCTTTTGAACATGAAGAAAAACTTTTGAATCTTTTGAGGGATGAGGTAAATTTGGTGTACCTTGGTTGAAATATCATGTGTTATCCCCTCTATTTTCATGAATATTATTCTTTGGGAGGATGGGGCTAAATCAGTTAAGTGGCCACAATGGAGAATGAATCCAAATCTTGTGGAAGTTTCTAAAAAAGATGAAAATTTTCTCAAGGAAGATATAACTTATCCTATTGTAGATTCCCATTAGGTGAGTTCTATTAAATTTGTGCCTAAGAAAAGTGGTGTTACTATTGTTAAAAATGATAAAGATGATTTAGTTTCAACAAGGATGCATAATAGTTGGCATGTTTGTATTGATTATCATAAACTAAATCAATCCACTCACAATAAAAATTTCCCCCTCACATTTATTGATAAAATTATTGAGAGACTATATGGGAAGACACTTTATTGTTTCTTGGATGGATTTTCTGGATATTTTCAGGTTCCTATAGCTCTAGAGGATCCAAAGAAGACAACTTTCACTTTCCCATTTGGTATATTTTCCTACTAAAGGATTCCATTTGGACTTTGCAACACTCCAGGTACCTTCTAAAGATGCATGGTGAGTTTCTTTTTGATTTTTTTGAGACCTTCATGGAGTTATTTATGGAAAATTTTATAGTGTACGGGTCTTCATTTGATGATTGTATTTTGGAAAGGTGGTGAATCGTTGTATTGAGAATAATCTTGTCTTAAACTTTGAAAAGTTTCATTTTGTGGTAGATAATGTGTTTTTGTTAGGTAATGTAGTGTCTAAACATGGGAAAGAGGTTGATAGATCTAAGGTATATATTATTTCATCCTTACTCAATCCTTCATGTGTGCATGATGTTATATCTTTAGTAGGGAATGTAGGTTTTTATCAGCACTTCATCAAATATTTTAGTAATATTTCTCTTCCTAGGTCATGATTGCTTCAAAATGATTATGATTTTGTGTTTGATGATTCTTGCAGGACTTCCTTTGATGATATAAAATAGTGTATAGACACTACACGGATCATACTTCCCCCACAATGGTACATTCCATTTGAGCAGATATGTGATACTTCAAAATTCAATGTTGGAGCAGTCTTATCACAAACGGTGGAAGGATATTCACATGTTATTTCCTATGCTTCAAGGAAATTGGACTCAGCCCAATCAAACTACACAACCATTTAAAAAAAGTTTCTTTCCATCATATTTTTTTTTATAAATTCTATTCATATTTATTGGTCTCTAAATTTATTGTTTTTTATGACCATGCAGCTCTGAGGAACCTCTTGAATAAGTTAGACGCAAATCCCAGAATTATTCGATAGATACTGCTTCTTCAAGAATTAGATATTGAGAAAAGGGATAAGAAGGGTTTAGAAAAATTGTTCTCATACCACATGAGTAGGATTAATCACACATTATAGTTTGACATCTTGGACCAGGTACCACTTCAGGACACTTTCTCCAATGAGCATATTTATTGCATCTCAAGTATATATCCTTGGTATTCTTATTTAGTTAACTACCTTGTTTCCTCTAAAATTTCTATAAATTTAATCAAACATCAATTCCAAAAGTTAAAAATGATTAAAGATTTTATTTTTGGGATGATCTCTACCTATGGTGCATGTGTAATGATCAAGTTGTTAGGAGTTTAGTTCTTAATCATGAGTTTGAGTCTTTTCTTTATTTCTTCCACACATTTTCTTGTATAGGAAACTTTGGACCCCAATGAAAAGCTAGAAAAGTTGTAGGATTTTTATTAAATTATTATACATGATTCCATGGTGCTCATTTATTTTTTAAGTCATTATCACATTTCCAACATATGGGAAACATTTCTAGGAGACACAAGATTTCCCAACAACCCATATTTTTCTATGAGATTTTTGATATATGGGAAATTGATTTTATGGGTCTGTTTACTAGTTCACTTTTTTGTATATTTTTGTTTTCGTTGATTATGTGAGTAAATGGGTGGAGTATAAGGCCCCCAGGACTGATGGTTCTCATATTTTAGTGTACTTTCTCAAGACAGATATTTTTTGTAGGTTTAGAGTACCAAAATCCATCATCAGTGACCAAGGGACACACTTTTGTAATCCAAATTTGGCTTCCCTCCTTTGGAATTATGGGGTTACACACAAAACCTCAACACCATACCACCCTAAAAAATGTCCAAGAAATGTTTTCAAATCAGAAGTTAAAACAAATTGGAGAAAACCTTGCAACAAAAAAGGAAGGATTGGAGAAAGTGATTGGATGATGCATTGTGGGATTATAGGATAGCATACAAGACCCCTATTAGTATGTCCCCATTTCATATTGTTTTTGGGAAATATTTTCATCTCCCTATGGATGTCGAGCATTGGGAATATTGGGCAATAAACAAATGCAATATGTACTTGGCTCAAGCTGAAATTCAAAAAAAGATTCAAATTCAAGAGCTTGAGGATATTCAATTGTCATCATATGAGGACTCAAGGCTCTACAAGAAAATATCAAAATTATATCATGATATTATGATCCAACAAATGGAGTTTCATATAAGAGAAAAAAGTATGCTCTATAGTTCTTGACTGAAGATGATTCTTGGTAAGTTGCATTCCCAAAGGTTAGGTCCTTATATTTTGTCTAATGATTTTTCTTATGTTGTAGTTGAGATCACAAAAGAGGAAACATGAAGGATCTTTTCCAACATTGTTCAAAATTTGATGAAATACATTGAGGTACTTCCTACTGATGTAGTTGTTTTTGTCACACTACATGATCCCATCATTAGTTTAAAATATCAGGTTGTTCCAAACCCTTTCACTTTTTTATTACTTTTCGAATTTAAAATTATACATTTTTTTAACACATATCATATCAGAGGTTTACTTTGAATATTTTTTAATATTTTAAGTGTGGGGGAGGGGATAATATTTTGTGGAAGATATTTAGGATTTTCATTTGTGTGTTTTTTGTGTGTTTTGTATTAGGTATTTTTAAAACTTTTCAAAAAAAACTAAAAAAACACAGAAAAAAACAAACAAAAAACAAATCACAAGAAAACCATTAAAAACTTATCATGTAACATTCTCATTTAGATATGGAACATATGGAAATGAATGTTTTCAAAATACATTTGTGGAGTGATAATAATGAGAATGATTTCATTATTAATGGCTCATTTTTATAAAAATGTAAGTCGTCAATGATATTACTAGTTGTGTTATTAAAAAACCTTTTAGATTATGACACCATTCTTTATGATATTTGTTTATGGTAAATTGTGGTATTGATTTCTCCACACAACTTTTAATGCAACCAGTACTTGTGAAATTTTTCCTACCCAATTGAAGGTATATTTAAGTTAGGTAATAAAATTAATATTATATAAATGGTTTGTTCATAGGTTTATTTCTCTTCTGGTCAATTTAATTACTATGCCCAATTAACATATGTGTGTGTACCTGATATCTGATAGTTTTACACCTTAAAAAAATAAATCGAAAAATATATAATAATAAATAGGGGAGTGATGAAATGTGCAACATGTGGGGATATCTTAGTCGGGAGCTTAAGGTTTAACTTTAGGGAATGATTAAGTGTGTTTGGTATTTAAATTTGATTGCAAAGGAATGTAGAACAGAATTGGTTAATTAAACTAGGTAAGAATAATTATTTTACTTGACTTGAATATACTGAATAGAGGATATAGATATGAGCTTGAAATGGTTGGCACACACACACGTGGGAAATTCATGGCATGGTGGACCCAGAACTTCTTTTAATATGATTAGTGTCATTAATATCACTGGATTTTATTTTGATATAATTTATGATAAAATTAATTTAAAATTTATTGATATTGACTCCTAATGGGAATCTTAATTTCCCTATATTGTTACTATGGATTGAGGAATATAAACATGCATATCTTGTCATAATTATTTTTTGAATACATGATATGTGACTTCACCCAAGAGTGTAAAGTGGTAAGTTTGTGGAAGTTGATAAAAACAATTTTATTGAGTATTTTATTGATGATAAATGATATAATTTCATCACATTGTGGTAAATATGTGTATTTATAAAATATTTTGGATTAGATCATTCATCTGAAAAATTTGATTAAAATTCTATTTTAACCCTTTAAACTGCACTATAGTATTTAAATCATAAATATTTTTTTGTTTATTATTATAAATTAAAAAATTTAACTATGTCCCCGACTTAATGGTATAAAACTTTTATTCAATCCATCTAAGCTAAATCATACATTTTATTGGAGTGAATGAGCCATAAATTCAAAGTTGGTTTGGAGTTGCTAGATTAGATATCACTTCAATTTTTGGACCATAACTTTGTCATAAGTGATTGGATTGGGGCCAAAATTGGATAAAATATCTAGGGACAATTTTATCACAAATAACATTTCTGTAATTATATTAGTTTCACACATTACAATGTTTAAACATATGGATCAATTTGGGTTAATTTATTTGGTTGAATTTCCCCATTCACACTTGAAACCTCTTAAAACCTAGCCTCCCCTTCACTCTATAAATTGGTGTTTTTCTCATTTGGAGGGTTTTTTATGTGTATTAGGAGGTTAGGAACCAAGGATAAGTGGTTCCATACCATTTAAATTCAAAATTGGAGTAGTTAATCTACCAATCTAGGATCTACTCCAAAATGATCTAATTTTCATCTTCTTTGTTGTAATGTTTTTTCTTTTTAATAAACTCTTAGTTTCTCTTAAATTTATTCTATTATTCTCAATTTTATTATTATATTAATATTCCTTTTTGGGATGGAAATATATAGAATAAACATTATTGGTTTAGTCCCTTTCAATGACCTCTTTCAAATGAAAAATGTTTCTACGGTGACTACACCGCCCATAGAAGAGTAATTATTCTTGGTAATCAATCTAACTCTAACCATATCCACTTAATTATTTTGAATAAATGGGATAATATAATTCACATATTATAATTTTTGACTTTATTTTTTAAATTATAATAAACAAATAGAGAAATTTAACTAATTAAATAAAACTAGTGAGGTCGAGTAATTTGTGAAATTTGAGAGCGTGAACTTAATCGGTTAAAAAACCACATGGGATTAATTTTTAGAGTTAAAATATAATATTTAAACTCAATTTATCCTAATTTATAGAATTGATATAATCCTAAATTTACTACTAGACATAATCTAGTATTTTAATGATAATCGATACATGGTGTTACGATTACATGTTCTGAAGCTTGCCTAGGGTTTAATTCATTTCATCATTGTGGTTAAGTTATCTCATGTAGGATTTGAGGGTTAGAAAATTAGGGTATAATAATTAAGTGGAGATTAATAGAAATGATAATTATTAATAAGTAATTGATGATTTCATGTCATATCAATTACGCTTTAAAATTTGTTTTCTAAAAAAACATCTTGTCATTTTATTCATAAATAAAATTTCATTTCAAAAACAAGAATAAAAAAATAAAATCTTCTTCCAGAATACATATTATATATATTTTATAAAGATCAACCCCCCTCCAATACTTATATGTTTTTTTATTACCTTTTATTTTATTTTCAAAATACATTTAATAAATTTTTAAATTACTTCCTCTTTTGAGAGACAATCTTGGTCAGCCACTCTCCTACACCTACATACCCATAAATCACACTTTATTTAAGAGTGCCCATGAAAGCACCCTTCAATGTCTGTTTTAAATAAGGTTTTATATTAATTTGGGTTACTACTATGTTTAATTAGAAAAACATGATAAAGGTAATCACATGTTCGGTATGTGACAACCAAGAGCTACATTATGATATATGGGGGATCAATTCTAAGCTATTTTTAGGAAATTTATAGATGTTATTTATAAAGTTTTGGACTTTCATCTTTCATAAGGGTTATAATTGTAACCATTTATGGAATGTTTTATGTTAAAATTTGGATAAGGTTTTCGATATTAAAGTATTATCTTGAAATATGAGGATTTATGAATATTTGATAACATGTTCTAAACATTTTGTTGTGATAAAGGCAGATGGAATAACATATCATTATATTTATGGATCTCATGATCTACTAATTATTTAGGAATGAAAAATTAACCTTCAATTATTTTAATAAAATATGATGTTGAAATTGATCAAGGCACAAAAAGGGGTGATATTGTGTTAAAATCAAGTAAGTATATATTCTCATGAAAATTATTAATATTTAAGAAAAGGTTCTTAGAATAAAATTTCACCCCACTATAATCATCTTTATGATTTTAATGACCTTTTTTAAGCCTCAATTGGTTTTGGATTTGTGATCATTAAATTCCCCCTGACCATGTTCTTTATCACTCTCCATCAGAACGTGATAGTGATATTTCTCTTCCATATCCATGTTTTCACTTTCCACCTATGTTCTCCTATGTGGAAACCTAGTTATGAGTTACTTTGGGTTACCATAATGTTTCCAACTTTCCTTGTTTTAAGTAAGTTTTAGTATTAATTTTTATAATGGGGGATTCTTTGAAAGAAACTTTAAAGTATTTTACCTTTCAAAACACAAATGAATTTCAAGGGATAAATTCATTTTAAGGGGGGTATAATGTAACACCCCAATATTTTATGTAATATTGTTTTCAAATTAATTTAATCTTTTAAATATTCTACATTTCAAATGACCCTTAATATAGAATGTGTTATATGAAAGAATCATGTTATTCTTTCTTTTTATTAAACACTTAGATTATATTATGGTATAAGAAACTGTATATTTGGACTATGTTATATACAATGCTGATTTCATTTAATAACTTATGTGATATGCAAGACCTAGTTTTACTAAACTACAACATATTATTAATATTATTACCAAAAAGCTATTATAGTTTCCACCTATTTATTGGAATGATATTTATGAATTATATTAATTAAATTATGAAAATATCACTTACACATGTATATATTAAGAATTCTTTGGTGACTAATTAACTAGAAATTAAAATCAATCCCTTTTGAAAATATAGGTAGTCTATTGTTTGAAAACAATATTTATGTAATGAAACATGTTTTACCTTAACAAATTAATTAAAACAATTTGATAAATGGTTTTAATGATATATTTATATATATATAATTCAACTATTTAATGTCCATCTTATTAGTTTTCTTGAAAAAAATAATAAATCCACTTTTATTAATAAAAAGATCTATTTTTTAAAAAGGTAATTTTATAACCTTTTAATGGTTAACATATTTTAAATATAATTTTTAAAACCATTAAATTTTTTATTTTAAAAAATAAAATTCATTTTTGAAATCACAATATCATAATATACATTGTAAAATTATTGGTATTTTTCTAAGAAGTTTCATTTTATTGATGAATAGTTAAAAATATTGAATTTTAATTGAAAAATACTTTTTCATCTAATTTATTTAAATAGTAAAATTTTATTTTAAATTAGTTTTAAAGTTTATTAGTTAAATTATACAGTAATAAAAATAATTAACAAAGTTACTATTCATAATGACCAAAAATAAAAGTATGCAATTAACATAATTTAGACCTAATTATTCCAAATATGGAATCCATTTTTTAAAATTCAAAACATATAATTTTCAGTAATTAATTTAAAATTAATCTCATTGTTTAAATGAGAAAATGAGTTCTAAAAGTTAAAATATTCCAAAGGATTGAAATTTTTTTACATCTGAATTTAATGTAAAATTTATTTCAATGACTTAAATTATATTAAATGGTAAAAGTATATTATATTTATTCTTTGAAACCATTAAATAATATAATTTAACCATATAAATTATTTTAATGAAAAAATTTATTTTCACTTAAAATTTAGCGTATTTCTACTATTCATCAAAACATGAAAGTTATCAGAAAAATATGAAAAATTTATCAAAAGTATATTTTTATATACCTATTAAAAATAAAATTTTTATTTTTTTCATATAAAAATTATTATCTATCAAAATTCTAATTTAAAATTGGTTCTCTATTCAAATGTGTAAAATTTAATTTTTAAAAGATAAGTTTTATACATTAAATATGGTTTTATTCATACCCTTTGACTAAAATATCCATTGGATGAATGTAAAAAACATTTCATTAGGTATATAACACATATATGTCATATTAATTTCATTGCCAAAATTAATTCACTTAAAAATAAAAATATCTAATTGATTTATATTTTTCATAAATAATTGAGAGCCAATGAATTCACAATACATTTTCATAAGTTAGTTATAATTATTCCCGCTAACCTAACGGCTAGGATATAATGTTAATTTTATAATCAGGGTGTCTCGCGGTTTGTTTAAAGTCATTATTGTGTGAAAAAAAAAATCTACTAAATAATAAAAATTATTTATAGAATATATTTAATAAAAACATTTGAGTGTTACAATTCAAGATGGTTGAATGGTTTTCTTCATGATGAGAATGTTAAAAAAATATTCTTTTCACATATTTGTAAGAAAAGTCAAAAATACATTATTTAGAAAATAAAAAGGAGATTCCATTTATTTTTTTTAAATCTAATTATGGTTATAAATGACCTTAAAAAAGTATAGTACAACATTTATTTAAAAAAATTAAACATGGATTTTGAAGAAACATATTTTTGACCGAAGAGATAAATGATGTCATATTTTGTTTAAAACATTTTCTCAATCAATTTCAGTATAAAAGAGAGTAAAATACTAATATTAAAAGAAATATTCTTGAATAAAAAATTATAATAAAGTTAATGGTTTTTTTCATAAATTTTTTGAATAATTTCCTTCATTGGAAATTCATCCATAAACAATCCTGATTAAAATGAGATTGAAACATAAATATCTTACCAATTTAGTAAATTTGGAATCATAATCCACATGAAATAAATAAATTCAAGTTAAGTATTAAATAACCTTAATATTAAGATATTTATGAAATAATACATCAAACATGTAGTAGATACACCTCATAGAAGGAGATAGGTGTATAACATGATATATGTCCCATAAAAGAAAAATTGAGATGAGTACCCATTACAATGATCTTAATGTTGAAGTGAGAATTAATCAATGAATTTATGATGTATATAAAATTTAATTAAACATAAAAAAAAATTTAAATAAATGTTAATATATTCAAAATTAATTAAAAAATGATCTTATAACATCAAACATAATAAAGAAGTAATATAACCCAACGAAAAGAAATTGAGTTACGAAATGCTTTACTGCTTGGTAATTTTGATGTCAACAACCCATATTATTAAAAAATTAAAATTAAACCTAAAATACCATAAGGTATGAAGGATTCATTATATTAAAATTAAAAGTGGAACTATATACACAATATAAATAAATTAGGTTCATAAAATTACAATATGACTCAATGAAATGAAATTGAGACAGAATCGCTTACCTCATGCTTATGTTTGGTTGAACATGTTGTAACTTATTTTATAACAGTTTTAAGAATTTTACTAATAATTTACATAACCATATTTATGTTTATAATATCATATATTATCCTCTAATAACATCTTACCACATATTTGTTAACACTCATTTATTATTATTATTGTTTCGGGTGTTAATTGCCTTGTTTTCTCATGCCTATTTTGTCTTGAATATTCTAATTCATGTGTATATGATATAGTTAAATAATATAAAAAATTATATAAATATTATAAATTTAATATTTAATCATTATATAAATTTTTAGAACCATTCTTGAATGTTTTACATGTAAAATGAGTCACATGTTTTCCGGGAGACGGTAGGTCATACATACATATGGGTGATAATATAATTATATTAATGAGTGAATGGGTAATTAATTGGATGGTATATTAATTTTATATAATTAATATAATATATTATTTTTTTTATATATTAATTATTTCCAACATTATGACTGTCCATGTGTGTTGGTGATGGGAAACAAAGTACATCAGTTCTTGAGGCGGTAGTCCACCATACACATGAGCGATGAATTTATTTCCCATTTGATGGTGGAGAATAGGGAAAAATTATGACATAAACATAATAGCATAAAAATATATTCGAGATATTTATATTATTATATTGTAATTGTTAAGATGTAATTGGAGGTGGAAATGGAAGAATTAATAATAAAGAGTTTAGTGAAGGCATTTACCATCACTTATAGGAACCACTTCTGGATATCATATAAAAAACCCTAGGGCCGATATTTTGGGGATATAAGAAACTATATAATTTGGATAAGTACCTAGGGATATATTTTGGTATAGTTTGGTCGATCCAAATGGCATCATATGTGTAAAAAAGTTAGGGAAGGGTGTTTACTTTTATAATTGAGGAGGACACAAATGGGATTTTTTATAAGAATAAATTGTACCCATGTTTTAAGCATGAAAAAATGATAAAAATGGATCATTATAAATTCTTAGATATTATAAGATCTATATATTTTGATAAAGTAGGATTTAAAAAAGTTTTTTGTTCATTTTAACCATTATCTTCTTATTTTAGCCCTTAGTAAACCCATTTTCACATTAACCATGGTAAAATATTTTTATTGTTTTCACTATTAATTATGATAAACATTAAGTTGGACTTATTATAAAATATAAATTATGATAATTAAAAATATTGAATTCATTTTTCCCAATTCAATTCATAGAATTTTCATAATTTAATTTTCAATAAAACCCGTAGATGTGTCGAAAAATAGGTTTTCAGGAAATGCATCATTCAAGCATAAGATGATCTTATATTAACTATAAGACTAGTAATAATCAGGATATGGACTTAAATTAATATATTTAGATGATAATATATATATTTAATTTATATAATTCGTCATTAAATATTATTTTAATTAATTAAAATGAAGTAACAATATGGATTTAAAAACAGTCATACGAAAAATGCATTTTTATACTTAAAAAACTAATATAAAAATAAGGTATAAATATAATTCATGTACCATAATGATATAGATTACACTAAAACAGTGCCATAATATGGTTTAAAATAAGACCTTAAGTGCATTTCCTCACACATCAGGGGCTGTCAACTATTAGTGGGTTCTAAGAAGGAACTATCAGGAGACTATACTCTCATATCAAAGTGTACAACCAAAAGTAAATAACTAAGCATCATACACATCAGAGTCTATGGAAATAATAAATTAAATTAATTAGAATCATGCTATAATAAAATTAAATATAATAAATTACCGAATTTCCATTCCATACAAAAAACATTGATCTCCCACTAGGTTGATCCCATATACAAAAATAAACAATAAAAAAATAAATACACCAAGCTTTATTTATAACTCATAGACATGTGACTCACTCAGTCTCTAGTACCATGTCGAGATGCTTTTCCTGATCATTAGACTCTGTATGATCTACCCACTCAACCATGAAATTTCAATCCTTCTTCTTATCCATCATGATTCAGTTCTCAACATGAAAACTGATATAAGGTCTTCATACACACCAAGGTTCCCATATAGGGAGTGAGAAATAAATCTTAGTAAGCCACCCCAAATATTGGACCTATAAACTACTTACATAAGTACATGATCATGAACTATAATTATCCTATCCATAATATATCTAAAATAAAAATAGATAAAACTACTATCAATCCATGGTTATGTAACTAGGATCGACTATAGCTACTTCCGCTAATGCAGGTGTGTCTCTAAGCACATATTGATGACCGTCCATCCCAGACAACCAATGGTATCCACACAACAAAATGCCCAACCAGATCCAAGTACATTAAAATTATATTATACCTAGAACCTATATATATTAGTTTTGTGTACTCTAATCACCCTATAGTACCACCAAATCTTGGAACATCAACCCAAAAACTAACCCATATTACATAGATATAGTGCACGAAGCGTCAGTCCAGCACATAAACCATACATTAATATAGTGGTGCCTCGATCATCAATCTAAATCCTAAACCATGGATGAATAATTCCATGTAAAAACTCCTGAATAACTAATACATAATTCCTTGTCCATACACTTGGATTCATGAGTGTTAGTCCATCCACTGTAAACTATGGTGTACTGGTGCACCTGGATCATTAGTCTAGCCCACTCAAAATTGTGGATGAGGAACACCATGTCCAATATCCTAAACCATATATAATAACATGGGTTCCTCAAGAATAAGTGTATCACCTATATCATGGATGATGAAATCCATTTCTAATAGCCTAAATCACCAATATAAAACACCATATCCATACACTTGGAGTCAAAAGCATCATCCCATCCCCCATAAAATACAGTTCAGAGGGGCACCTGGAGCATCTGTTTGGCCCACGCAGAACTGTGGATGAGGAATTCCATGTCCAACACCCTAAACTATGGATGAGTATCACCATCCCCAATTCCCTAAACCATATAAATAGAATTCCCAATATGTGAACCCTGTATGTATATGTGGAACACCATGTCCACAAATCTCAATCACGTTTGGGAAACTCCATTACCACAAATCCATCAAATCTTATGGAATTACATGTCCACCAATATCATTCATAACCATGGAGTACCATTTCCATTATCTGTAACTATATCAAAACTCGTTCGTAACTAGAACTTCATCCCAACACCCAAACCATGAACAAACCATTGATACTGATACAAAGCATATTGTCCAAATTTCACAATCATGGATCCACATAACCACACATTTTGAGAATCATTTCCAAATATCTCTACCATGTCACAATATTCACATGACATAAACTAGATCTTATCCCCGATGAGAAGAAAAACATGATAAATTCTAGACAAATCCTCATGCCTGCCACCAACATCTCATCCCCATAAACTCATACATCAACCCGAGTCCCAAAAAAGCGCCCATAATCATTACCACCCAGCCACTTGTACCCTATAAGGGTGTTAATGTCAATTAGGTACCCACTGATACCATTGGGTCATAAACTAATGCATCCCTCTTTGGATCCTCTGAACTATAACTCAAGTGGAAGTATCACTCTCCCAATATCTGATAATAACCAAACTCTTTGTCCAAAATCCATATCATTGGGTAACACATCCCACAACCTAGTCTCTAGAATCTCATAGATTCTTATGCCTTAATGGATTTAAATATAATATAGTAGATGTCCTCGTGTCTAACTTCTTTCCAAGACACTCTAGTTTGGTCGATATATCCAACCTATTTGTTACCTTGAGTCCCAACTCAATCCACCTACCCAGGGAAAATATCATTTCAACGCCAATAACGGTCTCCAATAAACTCATGCTATATACTCCAATCATTATCATGACCCTCACCGGGTCTCATATTATGTATCACCCTTAGGAGACATATGAACTCACTTTCTACAGTAAAACATATCTATCTTAACTTCCTCACCCTAAAAACACATATTTGAAGTCATCAAAACACCCCAAGGGTTCCACCATCATGATCTATATGAAAAAACACTCAAATTAGACCCCTATTATATCTAATTATGACTATGTAGAATAATTACATTGGCCTCAGAACGGCGTGGTTCCCCCAACATGGTGGCTCCTAGGGTTCTTTCTTGTGGTCTCCTCCTTCCCTCCTTTGGCATGACCTGTAATCACAGATTCGTCCTCCTCCGGATCTCGGCGCGTCACTGCATCTGCTCTGGCGTCTCGCTCATTTATGGCGCCTCTGGATTCAGCAATCTAGTTCTCATATGGACTGGATGTGGGTGTCGCTACTAGATCATGTCTCAGGCCTGGCCTTTAGTGGAGCCTCCGGCTTCGACGATCTGGAAATTCCGGTGTTGGAGGTTGGATCTCAACTAGATCTCATCGTAGGCCTCAGCTGGTTTTTAGCAAAGGGTTGGCATATGGAGGCATCTCAGACTTCAGGCCTTCGGATTCTTGGATATATTGGGGGTTGAACGGCTCGGCGACTTCCTTAGCGGACTTTGGGGTGGTTTGACAGCGTCTCCGACAAGGCTCATAGGGGGGAGGTACTTTTGTTCGGTTTTTTGTGGTGTTTTGAATTCAGAATCTGTTTTCATTGGCTTCTGGTTCACGATGCTCGGTTGTCTGTTTCCATGATTGATCTTGTGGTGTCGACGTTTCCTGCATGACCCTTATCTCAATTCTTGCTACTTCCTTTATCCTATTGTTTAATGAGTTCATTAAACTCGGCATCCGGTATGGGTTCTTCCTTTGTCCAGACCTTCCCAATTTCAGTCCAGAGTGGCGCTTCTGGTACAGGTCGGCTTGGTTCCCCTCCTCAGTGGAACTCCTTTGTGTGTTTGCTGGGTCTTCAAGCCTTAGGTGGTGGTGGCCTGATATTTCACATCTTGGATCTCTCACCACTTCGAGTTGCTTGCTGATTTGGAGATGAAGGGTGGCTAGTGGGATCATTGCGGAAGGGCTCTTCTGGTGTTTTCAAAATCCGAGATGCAATCATCAGTGCTGATTTGATTTATGTTGGTGATTTTTGGACTGGAAGTTAATGGTTTTTTAAAGTTTCATTGATGAATATTTTTAGTTTAAGGATGATTAGTATGGGTTTTTGGTGGCCTGTGATTTGCGGTTTGAGAGCCAATTCAACTATTCTCTTACTGGAAGTGCTTCTGATGAGGTTCAGAGTAATGGGTTTCTCCTGGTTTTTGCTTTCGGATCTGGATGTTTGAGAGGGTATGGCTTTTCCATTGGTTCTGTGCCCGTGCGTCATGCACGGGACTTGTTTTCGTGAAGCGATGATTAGGAGAAACTGATTTAATGTTTATGATGTTGGGTGAATCTCTTCTGTGTATGCTTGAATGAGTTGTTTGCTCTTTAATTTTTGTATCATGGTGCTTTGAATGTTTTTTGTCTATGAATTCATTTATGGTTTCTCGCTTTTTCCTCAAAAGTGAAGAACAATAAAAAAAAGTACTTTTTAGTTAGACTATGTGGCATAATCTAATCAAAACCCTCTAAATGGAATCAAAGGGTTAGTACACAATTTATACTCCGAGTACACAGCTTGTACTCCAAAACCCCCGGGCAGGCCATGTACTCCAATGTGACCACAATCACCTAGGGTATAGAAGTATTCTACTACACATATAGAAAATACATGGGGTCTAGTCATGTACTTCTACATGGCCACATCACCCATATATGGGGTGTCTTCTCATCTACCCAGTCATTGATATATGTCCCACTACATGTGATATACCTCAAGTACATAGTGTGTAGTCCCAAAATTTAACCTCCCCAAGTACTCATCCACATGTTCATTCCCCATTACAAAGTGTTTACCCCCATTTCACTATATGTAGTTCCAAAAATTATTCTTCCCTAAACGGGGAGAACACGCGACATGTGTTCCTAAACAACATGTCGTTTGATTCAGATTTCGGATCACAAATCCCCTTCGAACCTCCAAAAACCAACTTTTCTTCCTTTATCAGGCTCCATGGGATCCTTATTAGTCATAATGTTGATACAAAACATAAAAAATCAGCCATCTATGTGGATTAGGGCGTACAACTCAAAAAATGACAAACCTTTTTGCATAAATGCGAAAGCTTTGAGTCCAAATTAGATATTGGAATCCACTGCACCTTAATAAGGTCTTGTTCCCCACCATGGATGAATTATGAAATAATCTTTTATCAATTATACTCTTGATATAGTTGTAGCATGAGAGAGAACACCCCCCCCCATCATTTCATAGAAATCCTGAAATGGATTTGGTGTTTTAATTAGATTATTTAATTAATTAATTAAATCCCATTTGACCATTCTCCTAACTTCTAAAATCCAAATAGGGTTTACACCTAACCTAAGAAATAACCCCCCCCCCCAATTCTAGACCCATCCAAGGGGTTATAATCTAAATCAGATACTCTTTTTAGAAGATATCAGCACACAAACTTGAGTGAATAATTTCATATTTAATTAATTAATTATTAAATATTTTTTCAAAACATTAATGAAATAGAATTATATAAAACTCATGTCCTAGGGTAAACACCATATCTTGGGATCTATAGAGTGGTCATAAAAACTATATGATATCGTCTAGGGAAAATCACTATTTTACCCCTCATGAGCACTTGAATGAAAAAAATGCAAATTTCTTCTTGAATTTCAAAATCTGGATAAAATAGAGTTTCTGCTACCTCCCAACCATAAACCTTATCATCCCTAATAATAAATAGTGTTATTCTAACTACACATATTGACCCACCTTTTTCATCAATTCAAGCTCAACTTGTTGCATTCTACTCAGAGACTCTAGCGGATTTTCTCTGCGTAACTCTTATAATAGGGCGTACAAGACATTAAAGAAAAAACCACCACATTCCACCATCAAAAAACCTCTAGGATATTTCTTAGCCTCACATATATATCCTAATATATCCCATAATAATATAAAACTCATGGTGCTCCCCACAACAGAACTTATCCCACAACTACCGATTACAATCCACAATGCTTCCCAATGTCAGATTCTCTTTCCAAAACACATCTTCAATGATTTACCAACCCACTTGATGTGGTCTTAACTGTGTACTTAACCCTAGAAACACAAGTTTCACATCATCATGACTAATACAATACTCCCCAATATAGGAGTTTCCTTATTATCACCTCACAATAGAACACCATCTCCATGACCCATGCCCATATCTCAGCCAAGTCATGGAATAGGACAGTATTGTCTCACTCTCACTAGAGTGAAGAAATGAAGCATCATCTATCATTCATTCCTGATATCCTAAAATGGACCCCATGGTATTTTTCAACATCCAATCCCTTATGAGGGCCCCACTCCCAAATGGTTAATGGTGCACTTCCCACAATACATCATCACACACACCGCTCCATGAGTGTAACCTCCCAGGGGGGGGGCTTTGTCCAATATAAAAGGCAACTATATATCCTATAATAGAGACATTTCTATCTTAAAATACTTAGGATGATGTTAATATATTGTTCTTGGTTGACTCTAAACTGTGAGTACACTACGATTTCATTGATGAATACCACCGCAACCTCATCCATTCTTGGATCATCATAGTTCTATTCTGAGGACATTTGGTCTCCATGCCCACAAAACTCAAATCATAACGAAAATATTTCTCAGCGAACTCATGGTTATCTACTCAACACAAGCATCATAGAATACTCTCCCATAGTTCCCAATCCACAATCAAGTGTCACAACATGTTATCATGTGTTTGTGCCTCTAAGATCTCGTCAATGCTTAACGGTTACATGCTCTTGTGTAAGGAAAAAACTAAACATACTCTGACTCTAATGAGTCACATATCATGAAACTTGGCCCACAATCCCCATTAACTGGTCATTCCTACATCACATTCCATTCTCCCTTGATGAAGGGAACACTTAGTGGTATTAAAAACAAAGGCTTGTAATACGCCTATGTCTCAAACCCAAAATCACCCTTAATTGACCACCGTTAGAATTACAAAGCATATATATGTGCCTCACACACCCAAAGTAACACATAACTCAGCCAACCCATCTCATGGTTCAAACTTGAAAGCATATAGCACCAGCTTTCTAACTAGAGTCATATGAAGAAGGTTATTAGGATCATCCTCCTAGCCCCACTAGCCATGTGTCATGTCTAGTCACTAGGTCCAAACACCAAAGTATATACTAAATCACTAAAATATAAAAGACATGGCGAATGAAACATTCTCTCGTCTCATCATCACATAAAAAAAATATCAAAATATGCATCTTTAGGGTCTCATATCTAAAATTATACATAAGGTATATATGCACACTAAGGTGATAATATGGGGGGTGATAATAAATATCAGTTATCCACCCCCAATGGTGGACCTATAAAATGCTACCATAAGTTCATGATCATACAATATGATCAGACTAGACATAACTTATCTGGGATATAAATTGATAAAACCACCATCAATCCTTGGGTAGGTGACAAATATTGATCATAATTCCTTTACCCAACACGAGGGTGTCTCTAAGAACAACTTGATGACCATGAATCCTAAATAAAATACAGGATCCACTCTATGTAAACCTTAACCAGATCCCATGACTATCCCAATATCATTTAAATAGTGCCAAGATACATCAGTCTCGGTTACTTATATCTTTCTAGACTACCACCAACACCTGTAGCATCATCATAAAAGTCTACCCATATAACAGAACTATAGTGTTGGGAGCGTTAGTCTATCATGTAAACCATACAATAATATAATGGTGACTAGTGAATCAGTCCATCACCTAAACCATGGATGAGTAATTAAATTTAAAAATTCCTAAATCCCTGATGTTGAACACCATGCCCATACCCTTGGATTGAAGAGCATCATTACATCATCTGGAAACTATGGTGCATCGGGGTTTCTAGAGAATCAGTCTGGCCCGCAAAAAACTATGGAAGACGAAATACATGTCTAACATCAGAAACCATATATAATACTAGTGGTGTCTCAAGAATCAGTCTATAACCTATAAAATCGAATAATAATTCTATGTACAACATCCTGAATCACTAATATGGAACTCCAAGACCACACCCTTGGAGTATATAGAATTAACACATCCCTAAAAATTATAGTGGACTAGGGTACCTGGAGCATCAGTTTGGCCAGCCCAAAATTTTTTATGAAGAATTTCATGTCCAACGCAAAAAAATCATGTATTTGGATCACCATTTCCAACACCCTTAACTATATATATATATATAGAAAATTGTATCTATAAACCTCATATATATATGTGGAACATCATTTACACCAATCTAAATCGTATTTTTGGAATTCCATTTGCATCAATCCATAATATCTTATGGAAATCAATGTCCACCAATCTCATTCATAACCATGGAACACCATTTCCACTTTCCTTAACTATTTCAAAACACAACCATGCCTGGACCCTCATCCCAACACCCAAATAATGAACAAACCATCGATACCAATACAAAGAATCATGTCTAGTGTTCTCAATAATAGATCCTCAGAACCATACATGTGGAGAATCCTGTCCAAATCTTTATACCATGTCACAAAATTCCCACAGAATAAACCAAGTCTCAACCCCATGATCAGAGAAACATGAAAAAGGAATACCAAATTCCCATGTCTTTCACTAACATCTCATCCCCATTGGATCATACATCAACTCAAGTTATAAGGAAACACTTGTAACCATTACCGCCCAACCACACATACCCTCTCAGGGCCATCCTATCAATCGAGAACCCACTTTTCCCTCTAGGCTATAAATAGGGGAATCCATATTTGGATCCTCAAAACTAGAACTCAATCATAGTTATCCCACTCACAACACTTGATAATAACCACAATCTCAGGATAATGCCCATATTTCTAGGTAACACTACCCATGAACTAGTATATATATTTTCATGGTCTCATAGACCCTAATGGAAGTAAACTATATAAGTTAGATGGCCTCAAGTGAAACACCTTTCCAAGCCACTATATGTTGGTCCATATATCAAACCTCTTTATCACCTCGAGTCACAAATCAGTCCAGCTAACCCAGGAAAATCACATTCCAACACCATTCAAGGCCTCCATTGAACTCATCTTATGTCCTCCAATCATTATCATGACCCTCACCCCAGTCACATCTCATGTTTCATTCTTATCAGATAATTGAACTCACTTTCTAGAGGAATATATCACTATATTATCTTACTCAGCCCAAAACCACCTCTTAGAAGTCCTCAAAACCCCTAAGGGTTCCATAAACGTGGTTAGGGGGGAAAAATCCAAAATTAAATCATCTTGTGTCCAATTCTATATTCAAGGTCAAATACACTCAAACCCCTCTAAAGTGAATCAAAGGGGAAATACATGACATGTACTTTGAATACACTGTGTGTACTCTAAAAGTTGTGGCTAGGCCATGTACTCCAACCAGACCTGGGTCTCCTAGTGTTTGTTTTGGTATTAATACAAAACCAATTCATACATAGGTTTTAGTTGTGTACTTTTAAATATTCATGTCTCCCTTACACGGGGTGTCTGCCCATGTACATGGCCACCCGACCATGTCCTACTACAAGTTGTGTACCCATAATATGTTGTATGTAGTCCAACAATTCAACCTACCAAAGTAATCAGCCACATTTCCATGCACTAATACAAGTAATTTACCCCTAGAACATGGTTTGAGTTTCAAAAAATGGTCTTTATTCCAGAACAAAATGTTTTATTATCAGCATTTTTGACCAAGAATCCCCTAAAAACCACCCAAAACCTTTGTTTCCATCAATTAGGAATAGATCTAACCCATGTAGTCTTTAATAGTCATAATATGTATCTAAAATGTAGAAAATATCTATGGGTATCAAGGCATAAAACTCAAAAACTGGCCTTTCTCTTGGTGTAAACGTTGAAGCTTCGGGTCCAAATTTGCACCTGAAATCCACTGAACCTCGATATGGTCCTAATCTCCACCATGGATGAATTATAGTGTCATTTATTCTCTATTATCCTCTTTATATGAACATATTATAAGGGATAAACCTCTCATCCATATTCTTCCATGTGTAGGAATCCCCATTGGGAGGGGTGTTTTAAATAAATCTTTTAATTAATTAATTAAATCCTATTTAACATATATCCTAAATTCTGGAACTTGAAGAAGGTTTATATCTTCGATAATCAAAACCCTAAAATACATACTCAACCACATAGTGAGAATATCAGTCCAATGATTTGTTCAAAATATATTATCACCTAAACCTGTGTAAATAATTTAATATTTGATTAACTAAATATTATATATTTTTCTGAAAATAGAATGGATCAGAATCCCACAAAACTCTAATACTAAGTTAAAAACTATATTCTAGTACCAACATATTGGTACAAAGTTATACAATATCATAGTCTCAGGTAAAATTACCATTTTACCCTTTACGATCACCCAAAAGAAAAAATTCAAATATCTGCTCAAATTTCAAAATCCTGATAAACTCAAGTCTGTATATATAAAAAGTTATTGTTTAATTTATATATAATTAATAAATATGTTTTAAAATTTAAAATAAAATTAGAATTATAACATGACATTAAAATTTCATAATTTAATCAAAATAAATAACAGTATTTGAAAAATTGGTATTTTTTACTATTCACTAAAAAATCAACATTTTCTGAAAAATCCCTAAATTTTACCCTAAGATAATTTTGATATGATGATTTAAAATATGGAGTTCATTTTTAAAAAAAATTATTAATTTGTAAAAAAAATTATTATATTATTTTCTCATAAAGAGTAGTAAAAATAATTTTTGATGAAAACTTATTTTTTGAAAATTAAATTTACTTTAAAAATATTTGTGTGATTATTACTAATAAATTGTATTTATTAAGATCAATACATATATTTCATAATTTATTTAATCCTATTAATATCCAAAATTTTAACATCTGAGTTATAATGGTCACATTTAAATAATATTTTTAGTGGGCCGTTTAAGATCGGTGTTGAATATCATATATGTTATATAACAAAATTTTCTTCTATTAAAATATTAGGGTTGAGTGTACTATAATCTATAAATTAAATTAAATTTATTTAATATACTATAAAATTTTAAGTATTAACACCCTCCTCAAATTCAGTAAATTTAATCCTCATAATATGAACATGAACATGGAAATCAAAGGTTTAAAAATTTAAAATTTTATTATTGAAAATCAACATCGTAAAAAGGGTTCAAAAATATTTATCTTGTTAAGAGAGAAAAGGAAGTTTTAAGGTAATACAGAATAACACATAACTGGGTTTCCATATAGGACACCATTGGTTGGAAGTGAAAATATGAAAATGGAAGAAAAGTGTAAATTGGTTTGGAGAGTGATAGAGATAATTAATCAAAAAAAGTGAATGATCAAGAGAAAATTACTGACCACAATACCATAATTCTATGATGAGTTAAAATACCATTTATTAATTAGATATGAAGGTAATAGGGTAAGATTTTTTATTCAATATCATTTCCTACAATTATAAAATTCTTATAATATCAAGATATAGAAAACTATAAAATACAATTACTTGATATATTTTTATTTTTTAGGAACAATGTCATCCTTTTGTTGTGCTTTTATCAATTTCCAATTCAATTATCACTCCAAGAACTAAATGACCAAGATTACTTTATTTAATCTTCGAGCACAAAAGTAAAATTTTAATGGATTACATAATATACGAAAGGATATCAAAATATCTTTTCAGCCATTACAAAAATAAAAAATGATTACAATTGGTCATCCAATATGGGTGAATATAATACATTAATCTCTAAAACCTCAATTATAACACCCAAAAGTAAAATTTATTAATTATATAAGTAACTATTAGTTAAATATTTTAATTAAGAACAATTTTGTACTAACCAGTACATCATGTAGGCCAATTGTAGGTTCTCTACCTTTTTCACCATTTAATTGTGGGTTTAAGCCTAGTGGCCTTACGATATCTGATAGGTTTTCACCTCTCATGTTGTATGTCTCTTTTATAAAACTATATTAGGGTAATTAATGTTACCCTCCTAAATTATGATGAACCATAATTACTAAAAAAAGATAAGATAAACCTTAAATTTTAGCAATACCTTTAATCTTATGTCTACAAAATTTAAATTAATTCTTCCTTAAAAATATTTTCTATATACTAAACCAATGGGTTTTATTTCTATAAATTCCTCTAACAATATCCTTAATCTTGATGGAATCGCATAACATAAATCATCAAAAAGGTGGTATTTAATACATTGAAATTATGATCAAACTTAAAATAATAAAACCATAATGTTATCTATAATTTTATATTGAGTATTAGATTAATACATATATGAATCCAAAAAAATTACACAATCCATAGTAGTTTCATGATTCTTATAATCAAGATATCATTGATAAAAATAATTATACAATTTAATTCTTGAATCCTAGTATATAAATACTTTAACCCTTTTATGTAAACATATTTCCTTCCTTGTTCTCGGAGTTAATATTTAAAAGAGGTCATTGAATATAATAATTCCTAAGTTCCCCACATTCAAGAGAAATAATTTTAAATGGATTCCTATGGTGAAATATATTTCTTTTCACAGAACACCTTAGTTTTCATCATCAATTCTTCACTATATGCCCTTCTTTTTCACACATAAAACATATTTATATTCTTTTGAATAATTCTCATAAGTATCTCTCTCTATATTTCTAAAATGAAGGTATCAAGACCTTTTTCCTCCTTGGTTTACTTCACTCAAGATCTTAGAGGACTCCATCCTTCTCTTCTTTGGTGAGTATGAGATCTGGTTAAGGTACATATTGTTAATCACATATCGTGAAAAAAAAATTAATCATAACCACATTATATTCCACTCCAATAATAATCCAATTTTGTTTCTCATAATAACCACATTGTTCCTAATATTCAATGTTAACACAATTCCTTCGAGTTCCTACCATCGAATGAGACCAAAAGGCATAGTGAAAGAAACAATAATCATAGCGGGAAAACCATATAATCATTTATATGGTGTCTAAATCATGTAACCATATTTTAAATCTAAAATAAGATAGGTTTAACCTAGGTAATTAGTTTTCCTCATCCATTGAAATCATTCATAATTTTTAATAATGAAAATGTGAATTATCCTAATCATATCCCTAGAGATTGATAGACCGGGTGTGAAACAACACCTATTTTCATGAAGTGGGTGATAATTAAATCAATTCCAATACACCATTTTCAGAGTCATTACCCCTAGCTACAATTATTCTAGAACCACACCCACTTTTAGTAACCTGATAGGGATATATTTATAAAAATATCTATTTTATTCCTCACTAAAATATTAGGATATTCTACTATACTTATCCTCAAATTATATCATAGGTTTATGATCTACAATCAATGTTTTCCTAAATATATATCACAATGTGTCTAATAAACTTTCTCCAATATAAAATGTAATGGTATTAACCTTAGAAGCCCAAAGTTGGTGGTTACATTATTACACTAGTTCTGTATATAAGCGATCACATCCTAAAGGCCCCAATAGTTTAGTGGTTTTGGAATATGATATAAATACCTAAGACTTTATTTAGATTTGAAAACATCAAATACAACATAGTGAATGTAAAAAATTTGTACCTTTGAAATCATTCAAATATTCATTCTTTATATCATTGGGAATGAAAAAAAATAAAGGTGATATCAAATTCTCACTAAGAGTTACGTAAAGTAAATGCAATAATGAATAAATAAAATATAATATCTAATACATAATTAATATTGAAAAGTGAAAATAATAATAGACTTTCTATTTAATAAAAAAATTAATATCAGGATTAGATTAAACATAATCAATATGGAGAGGTAAATAACTAAACACACATTCTATTTAATCAATAACTTGAGTACAAAAATGAATCCATGGATGATATTAATCTAATAATTTTATGGATAATAATAACTAAATTCTTAATGAATGAAATGATCAATATTAGAGGCCATAATCACATGAATCATGATATTTATACCTTCAAGACCTTTTACAAGATGTTTTAACATTATGGTTGTCTTGTGAGACTATCAATGCATCAAGGGGATATATGATTCTAGGTCCCACCTATCACTTCATGTCTAACACATTCCTCAAATATAAAATGATAGATTTAATTCCTAACCAATATGCCTTATTAGTGAATATCTGTATTGAATTAAGAATATATGATATCAATATTTCCACAGTCAATCAAATAAAATTCAAATTAAAATAGAATATTTAGAATTTATATATATAGTTTAAGTAACAAGAATATCCATGATACATATTACAGATATTTTGGGAAAATTTAACATCTAATGGTCACAAAAAAGAGAATATCTCAAGGAAAATTTATAAATTGCAACAATTAACTGAGAAATAGAATGTCAATACTTTCCCTAGTCAAAATGATCAAAAACCATCCAGGGAAAGAATAATAATGGTATCATTACAAAATCTATATATTAGAGTATATGTAAAATAAATGGTTTTTACATTGATTAATATAAATACAATAAAAATATATTTAAAAACATTTTTAATGAAAATACCCTTTTCACATTGAAAATCGATTTTAAAAACAAAAAAAATTTCTGAATATCATAAATACCATTTTATTTAAAAATAAAATTTTAAAATTGTAAAGGAATATTCGAAGAAATTACTTTTCATGGTGAAGTGAAGGTTGGGTTCATGTTGAGTTTGTTAAAAACAATGATTCCATTCACATTTTTATATGAAAAGTCAAATGTACCATTTTTAGAAAATGAAAGGAAAAATACTTTTATTTTATTTTTTGAAAAAAATTTAATTATGTGTAAAAATTAATTTTAAAAAACATATAAAAACACTTTTTTAAAACATTTTTAGAAAATAAGGATTTCGAAATAAAATTATTTTCCACCGAATATATATAAATTAATATTTTATTAAAAACATGCTCTCAATAATTTTAAGTACCAAAGAGAGAAAAATTATAGCATTATGTAAAATATTAATGAATAAATAGAGGACAATAAAAATAAAGGGTTATATTATACAATTATAAAATAGTTTCTTTAAATTGAAATTCAAACATAAATAATCTTGATTAAAATGGGATTGAAACATAAATCACTTACCACTTTGATATGTTTTGAATCATAGGACCTATAAAAGAAATAACATCAAGTGAATCAATAAATTATTTGAGTATAAATATATTCATGATTTAATATATTAAATTTTTATTAGATAAACCTCATAGATTTAGATATTTGAATAACATGACATATGTCCCAAATAAGATAATTTGAGACGAGCAACACTTACATTGATTATAATGCAGAAGTGAGAATTAATCAATGAATTGATTGTGTGTGTCAAATATAAATGTACATAAAAAGTGTAAATAAACCATAATATAATCCAAATTCATTACAAACATAATATTAAAATATCATTGATAACGAAGAACTAATATAATCCAATGAAATGAAATTGAGTTATGAAATTATTTACCACTTGGTAATTTTCAAGTTAAATAACCTTGGATGATGTAATTCAAATTCAAATTAAAAGAACTTTAATTATAAAGGATTTATGATATTACATTTAAATAAGTAATTATACACACCATATAAAAAATTAGGTTCATAGAATTACAATATGCTTCAATGAAAGAAAATTATGACAAAATATCTCACCCCATGCTTCCTTTTGGTTGAAAGTTCATTAACCTTATATATAATTATTTTAATAATTTTATTAATATATAATATAAGAATATTAATGTTTATAGTATTTTATTTTATCCTATTATAAAATTTTACAACCCATTTGATTAAGATCTTTTATTGTTATTATTGTTTCAGGTGTTAATTTCCTTGTTTTCTCATGCTTGTTTTTTTGGAAAATAATGGTTCATGTGTATAGGATATTTTTAAATAACATAAAGAATAATATTAATGTTATAAATATAATATTTAATCCTTAGATAAATTTTTTAAACTATTCTAGATTGTTGGACTTGGAAAATGAGTTGCATCACTTCATAGAGATAGTAGGTCATACGTACGCATGAGCAAAGATATCATTCTCTTAATTGGTCAAAGGGTAAAAAAGTGGATGGTATATAAATTTTTTATAATTAATATATTGTCTTAAGTAATATATATATTAATGATTTCCATAATTATTACTATTCATGTTATTTGGTGATGGAAAACATATTACATCAGTTTTCAAGGCAGTAGTTCATCGTACACATGAGCAATGGATTTGTTTCCCATTTTATGGAGGAGAAGAGGGATAAATATTATGACCTCAACATAGTAATTTAAATTTATATTTTTGAAAATATTTTTATTATATTTAATGTTATAATACATAATTTTATATGTAAATGGATGAATTAAAAATAATGATCTTAGTGAAGACAGTTACCATTTCATAAAAGACCCCTATTTAGATCTCTTATTAAGGACCCTAGGGTTTTTGGGAAGACCAGAACATATATATTATGGATAAGTATTTTAGGGACTTATTTTTTCATGGTTTGGGCAGGCCAAATGGCTTGAGAGGTGTCAATAAGTGAGGGTTGGGAGTGCCCATTTATAATTTAGGTGGAGCACACCCATTGGTTTTTTGGAAAGAATAAATCATACCCTCATTTTTCAAAATTTAAAAGGCTTAAAAATGGATCATTATAGAACCTTTTATGTAAAAAATGAAAAATATTCCCATAAAATTAGATTAATACCATTTTTTCATTTTAACCCTTATCTTTTTATTTTAACACTAATTAAACCTATTTTCACCTTAACCGTGGTAAAATATTTTTTAATGTTTCACTATTCATTAAGAAAAAAAATAAGTTGAACTTATTATATAATATAAATAATAATTATTAAAAATATTTAATCAATTTTCCATATTAAATTCATATAATTTCAAAATTTTAATTTAAAAGAAAACCTACACACGTGTTAAAAAATGGGTTTTCAAGAAATGCATTTTTTAGGTATAAGATGACCATGTATTAACTATATGACTACTAATCATCAGGAGATTAATTAATGTTCATATATTTAGATATATTATCTAAAAATTTAATTTATTTCATTAATTATTAAATATTATTTTAATTAATTAATATTGAGTAACGTTATGCATTTAAAGACTATTTTCAAAAAAAATGTGTTTTTAAGATTAAAAATAAACATACCTTAAAATTGGCTATAAATATGATTCAAATTAAATGAATTAATTTAAATATAATTAAATAATAATTTTTTACTTTAAAATTAAATTCATATAATAATTGGAATTTAATATTACTTAATTTGATGAATGGATAGAACAATATTTGAAAAATAAGTATTTTTCATTATTCAGTGAAAAATCAACCTTTTCAAAAAAAACCAAAAAATTCACCCTAGGATAATTTTTATATTATGATTTTAATTATGGATTTTATTTTACCAAATAAATTTTATAAACATGCAAAAAAATAAATTACATTATTTTCTCCTAAATTTCAATTAAAATCATTTTTGACGAAAATTTATTTTTGTAAGAATAAATTAAATTTACTAAAATTTGAGTAATTTTTAGCAATAAATTTTATTGATTAGGAACTATATATATATTTAGTAATTCATTTTATCTAATTAATACCCTATAATTCAATTTCTATGTTATTACGTTCATATTTAAATAATATATTTCACAAGTTGTTTAAGATTAGTGTTATGTGTCATATACGGTATAAAACATAACATTATTGTTTTTAAATAATTATATTTAATGTAAAAAAATTTATAAAATATATTAAAATTTTTTATATATATTAAAATATTTTGTTGTTACACACTTAATTCGTTAAAACTTTATCAGATGTTTCGACACAAGATCTATTAAGAACTTTAGTTAGCACCTCACTTGTTCATCAATTAACCTAGTAAAAATAACCTTCTTAGCACACATAAAATCTTTTATATATGCATAAATTATATGATGATAGAGGTATGAGAATGAAATTTAAATTCAAATTTACCATTCAAAAATTGATAAATCCTCTTAAATATTTTTTACATTTTACCACCTTCAAACCTCTGAGTAAATTTGAGTCAACATTTATTATAAATACTTTCCTAAAAACAGGGTTCTAATATTCTTAAAACCATCATAAAATATTAAACAGAATCATGATTCATCTTTCTATATTATTGAGGAATTTATGGTCTTGTTAAATATTTTCACATTTTATTTCTTAACAAAAACCTTTGTTTTATAGACCTTTCTATGAACTTCTTCATCCAGTAAACTCTCTCTTTAAAACTTTTTCGGAGCTTTATTTTTCTGGTTTATATTTTCCAATTAAATAGAATTAGTTGATTCAATACCTTAGAGTTAATCCGTGTAATAGATTTATACAATGAATTATATCAAACATGTTTTTCTTATGAATTCCTATAAGGACCTATATACATTACCTTCTCTTGGAAACCTTTTTTCGATAAACTCATCAAGGTTCATTTGACTTTCTCTTTTTGATATAAATAGAAAATATTATATGACTATTAATATTACAAGGTTAAATTTTATACTTGGTATGTATCTACACAATATATAACTTCATTTATAACATTTCATGTTTTGTATCTTAGCACTTCTTCAAACATTTCTTTGTCTGGGTAACATGGTCAAGAAACTATTATCCAGAAACTATTTTATGAAAACATTAGTTATAGAAAGTTCCCTAAAATTATTCCAAAAATCCTTTTAAAAATAATCATGAATATATTTTTATATACATGAGTTCTGGAAATTTAAATATATGAAAATAATCACTTCATTTAGTTTTTTTTCAAACATCTATTTCTGATGGAACTGTGAAAACAATCGGATAAATTGTTTTTCCACATTCTGATCACCTAGGTCTATTGGACTCCACCTGATCAGATCAGCCTATTATAATCCTTACATTCACCTTTTTAAGTAAGTATAAATATTTTTAATTGATTAATGTTTGAAAAAAACAATTAATAAACCATTCTTCCTTAATAACCAACCACATCTTAAAACAACACCACAATTCTTCTTTTTCTCACAAAACATTTCTTTTGGATTTTGTTTTTATCCAAGGATTATAAATCCCTAAAAGTCCAAAAATTTAAATATATTACTATTAAATATGTTTAATAATATTTTATTGAACTCATTGTAGGAAATAAAAATCATGGAACAACAATACCATACTATCAATAAAGCAGTGATTAATGAATTTTCATAATTTGTTTTAAACCTTCTTTCAAAACTCAAATATTTATCATAAAAAATTCAAAATATTCCTACATACAATTTAATAAACCTTTAAAATAGTTCACACATTCTAAATTCAAATATTTACCTATTTAAAATATCCCATTAAATATGTGATCTCACTTTATAGGTAAATAAAAAATTTATGGCTAGATTAATTTTATATATTTTCTCCCATTTTAAAAAATTATCCAAATACGAGATGATAGAAGAGTAAATATCACATAAAATATCCTTGAATAGAGTGAATTCATACACAAATAATGAACCTGAACTTTTGAAAAATTTCCATTATCAGTGGTTTAAAAATATATTAATAACTTTCTCTTCTGTAGGAATAAACTCGATATTCAGTTAATTTTTTTCTAAATTCAATTTGATGAAGTGGTTTTTAATATAATTGTTCTTATATATGGAATGTTTCAATGGATTCATAGTGATATTATTATTATACTAATTATAATAATCCAAGATAAGGGGAAACTTCACATCAAACACAAAAACATTTTATAATGTATTTATCCATTTTATTTACGATACAACTTGAGTGGCAGGTACATACTCAAATGTTTTTATTACTAAGAGTCACTGAAATTTTTTTCATTATATTTTAATGAACACATACATATCTCAAAATTAATACTCTAGTAGATGTGGATCTTCTATCAACGACACACCAAGACCAATATTCATATTTTTAACAAAATAGATCAACCACTCTTATGGTATCATATTTTGACTATAAATAAACATTACCTTTAAAATATCTAGTAATTTATTTCCCAAAAACAATATGGAAATATTTTAGGGAACTTTTATACCTATTAAAAAGTGTAATAGTATAAAATAATATTATCCTTGAATATGTGAGATATAACACACTCTGAAAAAAATTTATAAACTGTTTAGGATCAATATTCTTTCCTTGACCATATTTATCCAAAAAAAATTACAACTAAAATGGATATGGAAACATGGTTTCGATATTCCCTTCCAAATTTATTCAATATTTTTTTAGAATAATTATCTTGTGAATGAAAATAGACATTTTTTCTGAGATATTTTTAATCCAATAATGTATTTCATTTCTCCTAGAATGGAAATTTTAAATAACTCTTTCATCTCCCCTAAAAACATTTCACATATAGATTCATCATTCGAGGAAAATATTTCAACAACATAAACAATCAAAGTGATGAAAAAAAATTATTTTCTTTTATATAGAGGTTTTTTTAACTCTTAATTTCCATAAACTCAACTTCTTTAAGTAAGTGTCCATATTAAAATAACAAGATCCTGAATCTTTTTTCAACCCATACAATGACATCTTTAACTTAGAAATATAGATTTCATTTTAACCAAGTGAGAAAAAACATGGTTTCTCAATATAAAAATATTCTTCCTGCTCTCTAATAAGAAAATAAAATATGACATCAATTATTGATATCTTATATATTAGTTGTATAATAATATAAATAAATATTTTGATGATTTTAATTCTTGTTAATGGATAAAATGCCTCATATAAATTATTCCCTCCAATATATATGTAGCCTTTAAAAACTAGTATTTTTTATCACTTTATCACTTTTATTAATATTATTCCATAAAAACCAATTTATTCCAATCACATTTTTATTTTATGAGTTTTTAAAATTTCTTGTATATCATTCCTATAAATATGATCCAATTATTCATTCATGGAAAAATTACACACCTAATAATCCAATGCATCTGCAAAATATCTAGGCTCAACCTATGAGAATAACGAAATATGTGAAACTATCCTCAATGTTATTGTGGTTTGAACCTATTGTCCTTAACCTCTAATGATAAATTATACCACCACTTTCTTCCTTATCTAGGGATGAGAATAACATAATTCTCCCTCATCAATAAAAATATCTGATTCAAAATTTTCATCCTGAAAAACATCTATAATATCAATTTTTAGGACCTTTTTCATTTTGTTTAATTGTAATCAATTTATCTTTACATTCTCTCAAATCTACAACTGACTATGAAAAAATTCAATCGAAATGTTATAGAAATTTCATATCTATGATTCCCATAATCTTTCATGTTTCTTTATTATAGAACTTATATTCTCTACCATTATCTAACGAAGATACCATAACCATCTCTTTGGTCAAATTTACCTAGGTTTCCACACTTTTCTTTGATTATATAGGGGTTACCAAACACCTTCAAGTATTTTAAACAAAATTTATCTTTTTATAGATGTTATATGGAGTTATATAAGTGTGTTTCCTATATAAAAAATGGTTTTTAATTTGAAATACTACTCAAATGGATTGTTTCTAATAGAATAAATTAGTATTTTATTCAATCATTATAGTTCGATCTATCTCAACAAAACATATCTTTTTTATTTCAGAAACACCATTCTATTATGGTGTGTATTTTTGATTAATTTCATGATTAATTTCTTGACTTTTAGGATTATGATTAAAATTTTCATTTTTTTATTATACACCTTTGTCAGTTCAATACTTATTTATTATTTATCCTAAAACTCCTAATCATTTTGAGAGACTCTAATTTTTGTTTCAATAACATAATACATTCAATACTAGTGAAATCATCAGTAGAGGAAATTAATTGATTATCTATAATTATTGATTTCATTCTCATAGGCTCATCTATGTTAGAATGGATACTCCCTAAGGGATGCGTTATATGTATCTAAACCCACTTATGTACCATATTTGTAATATTCTCTTTTAGTCATATTAAAAAAACAAATCTCTACTTTTTTCAAAGCATGAATATCCTGAATACATTCTCTATTTGTTATCTTACATATATTCCTCTGGAATATATATCCAAGAATCTTATTGTATAATTATTTTTCTTATATCCTTTTTATATAGCATCTACCTTGTGAATATCCAACTTGAAATAAGTTTCCCTTGGTCATTTGTTTTTTTACATTCCTATATTCAAGAATTTTAACAAAAAATCCCTCCCTGCTAAAAACATTTATGTTCCCTAAATCATAGAGTTATTAAGAACTCATATAGTTTTATTTTAGTCCATCACAAAATAATTCAATTCTATATTTCAATATTTCATTTCCAATTATAGTAGATAAAATTTCATTAATACTAAGTGACTCTTCATTTCAAAAAAGTCATTGTCCCCCATTTTTAATATTTTACATTTTTTAACAATATCAAATATCCAGTAATACATAAAGAACATCTACTATCCAATATCCAAAGAATTTATCCTTTTATGTATTTGAGATTAGTTTCAAAAACTAAGGACTTAGTTTTTCTGTTTTCTTTCTTACGTGAGGCATTTAATATTTTTCATATTGAATTTATTATGATAATAACATTAAAAGACATCTTTAATAAATTGTGTGAGCTGATAACATCTTTCACAAATAGTTTCTATAGGTTGAAAAATATTTTCAATTTCCAAACTAACATTTATAAGTTGTCTTCATTGAGTGGTTGACTCCCCCTCACAATATACATCCAATAACTCCTTGATTAATTGTAGAGTTAATTATTGAACTAGATCATATTTAATCTATCAACAAAGCCTCCACAATACAAGAAATATCAATAGAAATCATATTTTCTTTTATAAATTATATACTTTCTAGACATAAGTAAAAGTTTTACATTATATTTATAACCATTATCATTGGATACTTATTGAGAAGCAAAATTTTGGTAGTCTCTTGATAAATTATTCTTCGACTGAGATTTTTTATCATCCTTAATAGAGTCTCTAGCTATAGTAGTTTTTTATTCCTTTAAAATTTCAAAATTTTGGACTTTACATGTTTTTCCTACATACATGGTCCTATTTGCATGTTTCTTCTTCTAAATATTTTTAATGTTGTTATTAACTTTTGAGAATAATATTTTTTTTTCATTCCATGGTTTACACTTCTTTAAACATTCACCAACATCTAAAACTATGTTTTTGAAGTTTGATATTTCTTGTTTAGCTTCAAACAACATTAATTGTACAATAGTGAAATTCATTATCATTCAAATTTATCTTTTCCTTAACCATGATGTAGAGTTTTTTCTCCTGATATAGAAACTTCTTCAGATAATTGATCTCTCTTAACAACCTAGATTTTTCTAATGAACTGATTATTTTTTGTTTACAGATATATTTTCATTTTTCAAATAAATATTTTCTTTTTTAGTTTAATAATCTTTGAGATACATTCTCTCAATTATATTTTAATAATAAAATTAATCTAATTTTTCACTTCTTCTTCTATAGGTATTCTAGTTTCCGTACTATTAAAGTTATCATCATTCAATGTTTCAATAAGAAACTTCTCAACAACATCACTACTTGTCTTTTTATATTACCTTTAAGTATTATAATCTTCCTCATATTTAGAAAATTATATTCTCTTTTTAAATTTATATAAAATCTTATCCCTTTATTTTGAAATGGAATTTTATTTTATTTTTTGTCATCTTCTTTGAGAATTATATTGACATTTTATCTTCCTCATCCCTACCCTCATCTTCCTTTAGCCTTGAACATTCTAAAAAATATCTAGTTAATAAGAAATTAAATCACTTAAAAGGAAAATTTCCATTATAATTCCTTGAACCTGTCATAACTTTCTTAGAAAACAAGAACCTAAATTAGTCAAAATCATTACTTACTTCAACTTTAGTGTTTGATTCGCTGACTTCCTCTAAAGGAACATTCTTATAATTTCCTTAATTAAGAGAAATGAAATAGATTTCTTTATCATTATTTTTTTTTTCTTATACATTTTTTCTATTCATATTTTATATGTGATTAGAATACTATACAAACAATTCAGTGGGATGGATTTATGATCTCTATTTTCTTAAGGATGATCCCTTAGAGTTAAATTTATCATGAATAATTATTAAGATGTTATAAAAAATAGTTGAATACTAAAAATTCTCACCAAAACATATTATGGTTCTTGTAATGTAATTTAAACATTAAAATAAGTCCCCAATAGATTCAACATCACCTATTTTTATATCTTTATACATCAATCTATAGATATGTAACTTGGTGTTCTCTACGTTCTTATTTCTTTTTTTTTTTAATTTTCTTAGATTCCTTTAATTGTTTTAATTTCTTTAGCTGCTATAAATTAAATTTTAAGGAGATATAAAATCATATAATTTTTTCTTTACCATCATTCCATTGATTTCTCTTACATAAAATATTAAGGGAACACCCTTAGTATGAATAGTGAATCCATCTATAGGAGCATCAATAACATTATATCCAATATATAATAGATAGGGTAACATTCTATTTTATCATATTTTATCATATTTTATAGTTTGTACCATAAAACATAGGAATAACCCTACTATTAATAGAGTTCTGAACATCCATGGAAAAGTTTTTCTTCTTCAAACTTCATAAAACCAAGAGTCGATGAAGGGGACCTGAGTTTCGTTAACAATATAAAAGACCACCCTGGATCTATGTGATTATAAAGTGGGGGGATCAATGATCAATTATTTTTATTATTTTCTTATTTAATAATAACCTTCACTATTAGTTATTGATAATTGACTCTATTGAAAAAAGACCACTCTGGATCTGTGTGATCATTAAGTGGGGGGATCAATGATCAATTATTTTTATTATTTTATTATTTAATAATAACCTTCACTATTAGTTATTAATAATTAACTCTATTGAAAAATAAAAAACAAACACACCCTAGGAACACAAGTATTTATAAGTTACACAACTCAATAAGAGTATTCAGTCCTTGTCATCATTTGAAAATAATACAAGACCAAAAAATCACTAGAAAAAAATCATCTAGTTCTTTACAACAAGTAAGGAATATCTTTCACTTGAATAACACTAAAGTCCTTTAATATTTCATGTTCTCCCTACATAGATAATATGATAAAATATTTTTTGTAAAAAAAAAGAACCTTCACCAATAAGATTCGATATGTTTTCACTACAGGACAAAAACTTTCATCACATTAACTTCCTACATGTTATTCTTCTTCTTATCCACTTTCATGAACAGTAGTGAGAAAGATGTTATGTATCAATTGACCTATATTTAGTACCCTTAGTCCAATATCCTCAGTCAGATACCTAGATAATCTGATTTATTATTCAAAATTTTCATCAGATACCAACTGTTCTACATCCTCTATCTAGTACCACCTCATCTGATGATAATGTATTTGATTTGTTGAAATAAGATCTCTCAATTTCTATATTCAACACCTCACTTATTAATTAATTCACCCTATAACAAAAAAATTCTTAGTACACCTTCCACCCTTTTTATATGCATTTTTTCATTGACTATTATGGTAGGTGGGTGATCTTTAAATTCAAAAATCTCTCTCTAACTATGAACACCCCGATTAAATATTTCTATTTTTGATCACCTTCAAACCTCTGGGTAAATAAGAGACAAAATTCTTATTAAAGATATTCCTAAAAACATGATATCAACATTTTTCAATCATTCCTAAAATCATGTTTATAAAAAATATTTTCCCTTAGATATTATTGAGTAATTGAACATGAAGATCACCATAATAACATTTAATGTATTTAAAAAAACTTCATTCCATACACCTTTTTAGTAAATTCTTCATCCAAATAACTTTTTCATTTAAAATTTTTTTGGATATTTCTCCATTATATTACCTCTTTCTAATTACTTGGAATCCTTTGTTTGAATTCCTTTCAGTTACTTTTTCTGATGAATCTGTCTAATGAATTCACTCAAATGCTTAAGTTTTATGGCTTCATTCAAATACCTTTTTCTATTCGCTTTTAATGGAAACCTCTATCCAATAAACATATAAAGGTTTATATTTATTTCTATATATGATAAAACCATAAAATCTTCTATAACTAGTGACTTTAAAATTTTCATTCTTTAAAATTAATTTATCTCTATGTTTGGTACATATTCATTTGGAAAGTTCATGTTTCACAGTTCGTTACTTCTTCAAATATTTCTCTATCTGCTGAAATTGTTCATAAAACTTCTATCCAAAAACCTATATCCAAATAACTTATCTCTACCTTGTTCCCCCAACTTATTCCAATGACCACCATATCAAGAATCATGGATTTCAATATATTGACATGATTTTTGGTACGTTAAAGATCTATAAAGCATCGCCTGATTTATTTTTCTTCAAACATCTATATATGAGGGATCTATAAAAACAATTGGATAAATATTTATTCCATACACCCTCTAATCACCTCATTCCATTAGAATTTTTATGCTCAACTTGGTCTATTGGAAAATGTTTTTTAACCTTTTTATAGAAGGCTGATCATTTTTATGTAATTTATGTTGGAAAAAAACAACACTTATGAAATCCTTCTTCATTCATAACAAACTTCTTCATAGACAACACCTCAATACTTATTGATCTTAGTAGGGAGAAAGGTGTGGAGGAGGGTTGTTTATATAGCTAAGGGAAAGTGGTATTTTAGAATAAAATATTAATTAGGCCAAAGGCTTTGAATAGTATTGTTATGTAATAATTTTATTGGTTTATTATTAAAAAAATGAGGTTTATTTGAATTTCATGCAATATAAAAACTGAATGGAATCATGAAAATATTTAATTAAAGGTATAAAAAAATTATTAGAATAAAATATAAATTATTATTTGAAATTTCAAATTTAGTTTTTCAAATTTAGTTTTTTAATGAATTAATTTACTATTTTAATAAATTTGGAGTCATATAGTTTTTTTTATCAATTTTAGTTTATATTTATATAATTTTGATGTAATAAATTTTATGGTATTCATAAAACAATAATTTTTTACTATTTAAAAAAATAAATTTTCTAGAAAATATCTAAAATTCCATATTTAATTTTTTACTCATTATAAATACTAATTTTATTTATTTTACAATTCTAATTATTATTTTTTAGCATTTCAATGATTAATTATTATTCCCAACAGTCATAGATTATTCCAAGGGTAGTATAATCACTACACCTTTTATAAATACTTTTCAATTTCATTTTTTATTCCTTCACCCATATATATTTCATTTTAAAATACTAATATCTCCAAAAATAATATTATAAAATTGCTTTGGATTTTATACATCGGTATATAAAAATACTTTTATTGTATATAATATTTAATCTATTATTTTAATGGATAAATAACATTTAAATGATGATATATAATATCTCTTAGAGAATATATAAGAATAGTGTTGAGTTCACACTATCATATAAAAGAGTAACTCATAGCATAAGTTAGAAGAATTTGATGATACATAAGATTAACTTTGAGGTTCCTATATATATAGAATATTGACTTAAGGATATATAATATTAATTCTAAGTATGTGTAAGAGTAAAATATGGTTTAAATTATATATAATATCTTTTCGTAGATCATGTAATATTAACTAGGTATTCTTAGGGAATAAAAAATATTAAATTTAACAATGTTGTGTTGTTCTTCAGTGAAAAAATATCACGATGATATGTAAATAAAGTCATGATTCAAGATGAGATTAGTATTGAGGTCTTAACGAAGAAATTTTAAAATAAGATAAATATATTCACAAAAATTAATCTTTTATTTTAGCATTCATACTAGGAAATGAATATGTGGGATTTGTGGTCACATGAATTAAAATAGAAGTTAAGATTTATGGTGAATTAAAGTGAATATTTTGGAAGATAATTTGTGTAATAATTTTATAGATTTAATTATAAATATTTGGAATCATTTCATAAAGATAAAGGATAAATTTATTTTTGAGATTTTCTTTTGGGAAGTTTTAGATAAATATCTTAATGTCATGCTTTTAATATAGGTTTCTTGAATAAAATATGTAAAAATTATCCACATCGATATTGATAAGATTATAAATAATAATACGAGTTATGTAATAATAATGAGAGAGGATATCCCAGTGAATAAATAATGATAAATATCGACTATCATTAAAGTAAAAAAGAGATATTGAGATAACTAAACATGTGGTGATAAAATATCTGTTGGTTTTGAAGAAGAAGAAGAAGAGTGTGATAGATACTAACATGTAAACACTACTATTGATAATATTTTATGTTAAGGTGAGATAATTTATTTGAAAATTATCTTAAGGATCACTGTTTTTGTGATGAAGAATATAACATGTTATTTCATGATCATTTCATATGTTTTGATCTTTCAGAAGTTGAGACAAGGTTGATTTATAAACTACTATAGGTGATTATCAACTTGTAATCAAAGACATTAAATTTTGGAAAAATAAATATCCTTTAATGATGGAACATCATGGAGGAGGATACGGAAACCTATTTTTTTAGGAGGGATATAGTATAAAGAACATGTCAAGAAACAGGTAAATACTGGGGAGATAAAAGATGATAAATTTCCTTTGTATTTAAATTGTGATATTAGTGGATATCTATGTATTGTACTTGACCCAAATATATCAAAGGTATAGTCACATACCATATGATGTTGTTCATTTAATTTATTTATTTTTATGTGGTTTGTTTTTGTAACACCATTTTATTTTATGATATATTTCAATTAAAATATATTTAATTTTTTATATCTTTCATTATACACAACATTGAGTTTTAACAAACCATGATATACTATTGAATTATTATTATTTTTTATGACATTTATCGCAAAGTCATTAGATTTGAGGGTGTGAATTTTATTAACTAAATTATGGAAATTAATTTTTCACATGTATAAATTGAATTCTTTAGTTATCAATTTATTAGAAAATAAAATATAAGCATTTGAAAGGAAAAAAGATATGTTTTTCTAAAAATATTGTTTTTATATACACAAAGTGTTTTTTATTTTAATAAATTAAATTAACCACTATGATGAATTATTTTAATGAAATATATATATTATTATTTTAATAAATATTTTAATATTCATTTGATATTTAATATTTGAAAATAAATGAAATTATACTCAATTTTATTCATAAAAATGTATTTTTCTAAAAATAATATTGCACTCTACAAACATATTTTAAAATTAATATATATATGAAATATATATAATTGATATTTTAAAATGGTTCACATAGTTTGAATGAAAATAATTAATATTATTCAATATGATCAACTTTTTTTCCATTCTTAATAGTAACTTTTCTAAAAAAAGTTAGCTACCATGGTAAGAGTTAATGCTGGTTAAAAGGGTTAAAACTGAAATGATAATCATTAAAATAACCTAAAAAATTTATAAATCTAATATTATGGTCAAATTTTGACCATATATCATCACATGTTCGAATATGATTCATTTTGGAGCCATTTTCTTTTGTAAGACTTTATCATTTTTTAATATTTTGAAAAATTACATGAGTATCCTCTCCCCCAATTATTAAAGGACACTTCATGTCATCTCTTCTACACACTTCAAGAGCCTATTATATCATCCAATACCTACCTAAATCTTTTCTTGAAATCCATCCTCATGTTTTATAGAAATTTTATTTATCAAATTCCATCGTAATATGGCTTTAGGTATAAACCTATGAAGGTTGTATAAAGAACTGTTATAGTTCATAAATCAACTCTATCAATATTATTTCTTATTCTACCTTATCTAATACTATTATATCTTTCATAAAATGAAAAATATCATAAAATAGAAAAATATATATGTTAATATTATTATGACACAACCATTTTCCACCCTCTTTCCATCAAATGAGAAATATAAGTATTGCTTTTGTATATGTATGGATTACCAGATCCAAATAGAAATATGATTCATTTTACATCACCATATTTAATTATTGGATATTAATATGGATTTAATGTTTATATATGATAGTTATGGAAAAATTATTCTATTATAATTATAAAATCTTATCTGCATTCTTACCTTCTAATCTGTTATAAATGATAATGTTGATTGTGCGTACATGTAGACAACCACCACCACGAAGCGATGTTATTAATTTTTCATTAATGATCTATGTATATTATAATAAGAATATATTTAATGAATATATATGATATTTATGATATAATAATAATTTTTTATGGTGAATTATTATTTAGCTATCATTTTTTCCATCTATCATAAAGTGAAAACATCACTCGTACACATGTCCGAACTACTGTCTCCATGAAGTGAGATAATTTATTTTCCATCACTGATTTATATGAATGGTTAAAAAAGTATATATAATGAATAAATATGATAATTATTTCATTATTAATATTATGTATATTATTAAACCATGACCAAAGTTCAAGGACTAGAATATTCTTACCGAAACATTCATGAAAAGAGGCCATTTTCCACCCTAATGTTCTTTTCATAATGAGATTGTTATTAAAATGATAATTATAAATTATAAATGAATGATAAATAGTAGTTAATATATAAATATGGTTATAAAAATTATGTATAATATATATATATTTATTATATATGATGTTCTAATGCATATGATGTAGGATGAGACGTAAGTTAAGTGGTTTATATTACAATCCCATTTATTTCTGGGATTGTCTAGGCTAAGTTTACATTGAGAGAAATTATATGAATATTTCCCTTTAAACCACATATAGTTTTTTACCTTATGGTTATTATATGAAATTAAATGTATTATTACCATTTTTCTCTCTTTTATACTTTAAATTGTCAATAAAATATTTTTAAATAAAATCAACATTATTTCCTTTTTGGTCCAAAAACTTTTTCAACCATGTCCATGCACTACAAAATTGTTTTATGGAAGTTTTTAATTATAAAAAAATTAAAATTTTCATTTTATTTAAATTTTACCTTATTTAAAAATTATTGAAATGAATATTTTTATGTAATTATATTTCAAATATGCAGTTTTTAAATTTTAAAAAAAGTCTGAAAAGAATGTTCTCTTTTAATGAATTGGTATGAACATATTTTCTCACTATCATTAAAAGTATTTTATTTGAAGAGTACATTACAGGTTTCCACGTTTATTTTCATCTAAAATAATTTTTTCATTATTCTTGAAATTTTTTGTCTAAATGTTATCATAAAAAGAATATTTTTCTCATATTTTCTAAGAAAGGATCAAACATTATTTTATAGTATTTTTCATATATGTAAAAATAAATTTAGTATTTTTATGATTTTCTAGGGATATGATCTTATGATACCGTAAAATTTATTTATCTCGATGACTTGTGATGATGATTAATTAAGTATGATTATATAAAAATCATTTCTTTACCATGGGTTAGTTAAGTTATGATGAAACCTTCATGAAACTAATTTCTTTTCCATGGGTTATTCTATGATGAGATGTTGAAATTTTTATGAAACCTATTTCCACTCAAAAAGTTATGATATTATGATATGATGAAGGTTTTATGATCTTGTGGCACACATATGCATGGTTTTCTATATGTGATTGGCGTGCCCGAAATTATATATTTCTGTAATGTATTCGGTAAAGAGGGATAACTCCAGAAATAAATATGATTTATGTGAACCAAATTTTGTGTTCAAAACATTATGTTTAGACCTAGTTTCATGTTCATATGTTTATGTTTTTACCTATTTTCATGTCTATAAGTTTATGCAATGACCTAATTTCAATTCCTAAACATAAGGAGTGAACTCTTTACTATTTGTACATGTTAACAATGTTATAAGCTTATAATTTTTTCACATTCCTTTATCTATGATTTATTATCAATACTCTTGATTGATCATTGATAACTACATACTCTTATATTTTTTAAATGTTTTATGAAAAATCCTTATGATCTTACTCATGATTAATGATATTTAATTGATTACATATAACTTCCTTATATTAGGATCATGCTCTCATACCCTGATTCTCAAGTATGATCATTGATTTATATATCATATGTTTACTATTACTATGAATTTAGGATCACAAAATTTTATGTTTTCCTTCCCTAGGTTTTGATGGAAGGTTCTATGTATGATATTTCTAGAAGTGTACTAATATGATGTAATTTCTGATAGATTTTGAATATTATTTATGAAATAAGATTATTGTGTGACAAGTCATCAAATACAAAAGAACATTAATGTTATTGGTAATGTATAATTGTGTTATGTATTGAATATTTATCTAAAATTATTTAATATTTATTTATGTTATGCTTAGGTATCCTCAGTCAGCATTAGACTAGGGTTTAGTTATTTTTATAAATTTGAATTATAAAAATGAAGTGAAAACCTCTAGGTTTAGTCTGTGTATAGGATAATATCCTAAAGATACAGTACTATAAATTATGTATTTTCCTAGAAAATGCAACCTTATCTGGATATTAGAATATTTATGAATCGTGAAATAGATGCACCTAGGGGTAATAGATCAAAAAGGGATGGATTTGGTATTTAATCAATCATCACTAGTTCATGATGAGTGGTTATAAGGTTATATACTTGGATAGATACTGTTAAAGGATATGTTTTGGTTAATTCACATTCTCTTTTTGAACCATTATGAAGGATATAAATAGATTACAACCAAATATTATCTAGTTTAAACCAAAAAATGCATAGGTTGATAATAGGGTGTCATGATTTTGGGCATCTGAAGAATTGTTTACATGAATATATGATTGTGAACTCTGATTACTGTAGCCTCATAGTTGAACTATATTTTTGATTTTACTAAATTGATATAAATAAAAGAAATCATGTGAATAATGAATGTTCCTTCCAATGAAATGATCATCCTCATGATAAACTAAGTGGATTGGGAGTTGGGATGCAATATATTATGATAATTCTCACTCAAATATCTCATGAAATGAGTGGTAATGAAAACTATGTTGTGATTATGAATGCACTGAGGAGGTAGAAACATGTTAATGAATATTTTATGTGACAACATACACCCTCATTTTATGGGTATTTTGATCCTCTAATTACCGAAGAATGGATCAATGCAATGAAAAAGATACTTTCCATTCTTCGGTGCTCAGACCATTAGAAAGTTATTTTTGTAGTATATCACTTAAAAAAGTGAAGATAATCAATGGTGGAATCTTATTAAGATAAATAAACTCCATATAATTGGAATAGTTTAATATAGAATTTATCAATATGTACATTCTATGAACTCTTCATACAAAAATGGATAGGGACTTTCTAGTGTTGAAGTATAAAGATGATGGAACCATTAGTAAATATGAAGAAAAAATTTATAGAAATGTGAGGTATGATTATTTTTATATTATTGTCCCATAAAGAAATATTGATCAATTATTTAGTGGTTTGACACCAAGTCTTCAAATCACACTAACCATAATAGACTTTTGAAGAAATAAAGAGATTGTTTGATGTGCACTCAAAGTGGAAATGGAAGTTGGAAACCCCCATTTTAATAGTTTTGGTGTAAGAAAAGGAATATGGATTTCATGAAAGCTCAAGAGGTATTCTAGATGAAGGTAAAAAGTCATTTTAACCTCCTACATGCCACAAATGTGTGAAAGAGAACTCAAGTAATTTTTTTAAATGAATGCGAATATATTTCAAGTGTGTAAAGGTTTACCATCGAGAAAAATAATGTTCAAGTGATGTGAAAAGGATAGTTACTGAAAGAAGTGTAGGAAAATCTCAATTAAATACCCCACCCACACTTCAGGGCTTTATATATAAGGATTTTGATCATTATGAAAATCAATTCCCTAATCTTAGGCCTAATAATGATCATAAGCCTCAACCACCACTAAATTAAAAGTAAAAAAATGAAATACTTATGAAATCAAAATTGATAAATTGGGTCTAGATTCGTATTATATCATTTGAGGTTATATCATTGGATCCTTTAAAGATTAATGTAATTAAGAATTGGACAAGAAAAATTATGATAACCAAAATCCTTAGTATTCATTGTTTGGATGAAAAATACTGATGATTTTTGAGAAATTTATCATAACTATCAAATATAATAACCATGTTTTTGTATAACGTATCCATGTTCCTATTGATAGATGAATGTGGGGAAATTTTAATGTATCTAAAAAGATGTTCGGTTAGTGCACCAATGCTCATAGTAACCTACAGTGGATAAGGGTTTATGAACAATAATAATACATTAAATAAGTCATATAGATGCTTCCTCGTGAATAATTATATGGTGGTAGCTTATGCATCATGTTAATTAAAAATTAATTACCTAATTACCTAATTCGTGATTTAAAATTGGTGTTAGGAATATTTATATTGAAAATATAAAGGCATTACCTTTATAGTGAATGATGTGATATATATATTTGTTATAAAATGTTGAATTATATATTCACACAAAAGAAAATGAATATGTTCTAAATGATATTATTGGAATTGATTAATGATTATAAATACTTAATACACTACCAACCAGGAAAGGAGAACAAGGTGGATGAATCTCTAAGTCATAAAGACCATGTTAGTTTTCCTATGATAAGTATTGAAAGAGATCCATTATTTATGGATTTATAAAATATGGATCTTGAAATCACAAGGAATTGGATAGATCATATCTTTATTAGATGAATGTTTAAAAATCAATCCATTAGAGGATTAAAAAGGCCTGGAAAGAGGAATAAGAACTAGAGAAGAAGGTGGGGAATATTCTTAAGTTCAACCGTAGTCATGATAGAATGATAAGGATCAAGAACAAACTATGTTTTCCATCAACACTGGACTTGAACAATCAGTTATTAGATAATGCTCCTAGTTCATCATTCTCTATTCATCCTAGAAGTATACATATGTATATAAATCTAAAAGATTATTTCTACTGAGATAACATGAAATGGGTTATTGAAATGTATAAATCTCGATGCATGACATGTTATCAAGATAAGGATAAGATATAGAATTCAAATGGAATGTTACAATAATTATATATACTATAATGGAAATGGGAAATCGTTATAATGGATTTCATCATTGAAATCCCTAAAACATATAAATGGAGAAATTAAATTTTGGATGTAGTTAATCACCTAATTAATTAAATAAAAGTCATTATAATAACTGAATATTCCCTACTTGACCATCTTTCAAGGTTATATATTAAGGATGTGTTAATGTTGTATAGAGTGCAACATTCTATTGTATCAGATCATGATATAAGGATTACCACAATGTTCTAGATAATTTTTTATCTATAATTGAATATATAGTTGAACTTTAACACTACATATCGTCCTTATGATAATACCATTAAACCCCTTGAATATATAATGAGACTAAATTATATGTATTTCAATGGGGGTTGATATCAACACCATTCTCTATTTGAGTTTTCTTATAAAAATAACATTCACTCAACCATTCAGATTTTTCCTTATGAAACCCTCTATTGGTCAGGGTGGATACTCAAGAGGGGGGTGAATTGAGTTCCAAATTAAAATTTTTGTTAAAAACTTTATGTTTAAGAAAACCCCCAATTTTAAAAATGGCCCAGTTAATTAAGGCAGTAGAAATGTAAATGTTCAATTGGTCAACAGGTTTCTCAAAGGGTGATTAATCCTCAGATGAATCATTGTAGAACACCAGTTCAACTTTTTAAACAGGTTTACTAAATTAATCAAATACACACACTATCCAAAATTAACTATCAAAGTGTAAGAAAAAATAGTTTTATGTTTCAGAAAATATGAGCAGTGGATAAAATCAAAACAGAGTATATAAAGATTTTCACAACAATGTAAATAAGAGGTTCAGTCTCAAGTCGAGACCTAATCCTCTCCACTTGGTGATCACCTTCTACCAAGTAGTTTATATAAATAAACTTTGACCCACACCCTGTATTGGGGTTTACAACAGTACTCAGACTTTCCAGGTCCTCAAACATCTACCACAGTTCTACATGGGAAAGAAACAACAACAGTACACTGGTTTTTCATGTCCTCAGACCTCTACCACAGTTCCTTATGGGATACACAAAGGTATAAAGAGTTTGGTGTGAGGATTTTATTATCCTCCAGTTTAGTTTAGGAGTCAGTGTGTGTCCAAACAGACAGAAGCACACACTGCTCGTAATGTAAAGAAAAGGATTATCACAGTAGAGCAAGAATATATAGTTGATTTTAGAATGCTCTTGTGTTATGTCAATGTAGCTCTAGACTCCTTTGGGTTGAAGCAGATGATGCTTTGAGTCCTTCTCTGAAGGTTGTGTGGAAAAAAGATTGTCGCGATTCAGCTTGTGTTCTTCGTGAGGTTCAACAGAGTGAAGATATACATTAAGCAACAAATATCCTTCGTGTGTTCAAAAGTTTCTAGTTTCATGCAGTGTTCCTTTCTTTCAAAAATTCCTCCAAGTATCTTCTTCATTATTGTTCTCACATCCTTGCTTTTCGTTTTCATATCACCCGCGATGATTCTTGGCCACACTTCGCTTTTTAACTTAGAATGCATGTGTTGGGGCCGACAGGTTGCATGTATTCTACAACTCATACCTCGTATTGTCTGATGATATGTCTATAAAGAAACATTAACTATGTTAGTGCATTAAAATCATCAAATATGACCGTTATAAATAAAATTGAAAAACGACAAACTAGTTTAAGAAACGGTGTCACAGTAAGTCATGGAAATGGTGTCTCCTTCACATGGTGTCTGAGTGTCACAGTGTATCATGGTCATGGTGTCTCGCAGTCACGGTGTCTTGATTACAGTGTCTGGATTCACGGTGTCTGGATTCACAGTGTCTGGATTCATGGTGTCTGGATTCACGGTGTCTGGATTCATGGTGTCTGGCTTACGGTGTTTGGCTCATTGTGTCTATCTCACGGTGTCTGGCTTACGGTGTCTGGCTCACAGTGTCTGGCATACGGTGTCTGGCTCACGGTGTCTAGATTATAATGTCTGGCTCATGGTGTCTGGCTTCACGGTGTCAGAAATACATAGCCAGTGATAGACTCACGGTGTCTTAGACTTTTCAAAGTAACTGTGTTCTGACTTAAATAATGATGATAATAGAAATGATTAGACTTAAGCATTTTTTCAAGAAGGTATTATGAGAGTAGATCAAAGATATTATAATGTAAGTAAACTGAATATAGAGAAATTAAGATCTTTTATGGCTCTTCTTAAAGCATGAGAAAAATTTATACATAAATACACATGATTGGATATAATTTATAGGAGTTAACTAGGTTGGATAAGATTTGTGATCATTAAAACATGATTAATACATGAGGAGTGCAACAATCTCCCCCTTTTTGATGGTCACAAATCCTGTATAGTTAAAGAGTATATTTAATTCAACTATAGAGATAAAAGAAGATAAAAGGCTAGAATATAGAAAATAAAAGGATATATAGAAACTTCTCCCCCTTTTGGGATTATCAAAAAGATGAAATAAGAGAGGTCAAAAGGAGCACATTCCATTAAAAGTAAACAAGGTTCAGTACAAAACAAAAGTGGAATACAAAATCAATAGAATCCCTATCAAAAATAATAATAATCAATGTTCTTCTTCATGGGCTGGCCCTCTCACTGCCTTTAGATGCAGCAAAAGGGGAATCCATAGGGGCAGCGGTTGAGGTAGAAGAAGGTAGAGAGGTGGTTCATAAGGAGGGTAAAAAAAGGCCTTCAAAGACTGACGGAGACAAGGTATGAGTAGTAGAAGATCTAGGCAGTTGCTGATCAATAATCACAGGACTGAGCTCACTGAGTGCTTTTTTGACAGACATGGTGGTTGAGGCTTGGGCAGAGGAGAAGGTTAGCAGCCCTGGTCAGAGAGGTGCAGCCGTTGGAGCAACAATGGTTGTACTCTAGACATGAATATAGGGCCTCAGGAGTTTGATGAAATTTGTAATGATCTCTCCACCATAATGTATGGCTCTCTCAAAATCGTCCTTGTTCTCCATAAATTGGTCCAACAATCGATTAAACTCTGTGATCTTCTGGACATGGGTCTTGAAAGCTTGAGTCATAGGAGGAATCCATAGATTTTCTACAAGGTACTTGAAATGTTTTGTCATATCGGTCTTGGATAAGATTCTATTGAAGTAGAAATCCACTTTCTTAGAAATCTCTTACTGAGAATCATTAGCAATTTTGGAGTGGATTTGTACTAGGTAAAGAACTCTATCACTGTTCTTGATCACTTCAGATAAAGAAGCTGCATTGAAGCCACTTAGTACATTCTGAACTTCTTTTTTTACTATAGTTCTGAGAAGATCACTGTCTAATGAGGGTTTAGAGGATTGATCAGATGCTTTGACAGCTTTGGACAGAGATTTTAGTTGATTTAGCATTGTTTGAAGACACCTTGTATACTCATCAGTGACTTTATTAATATTGGCAACAAGCTCTTTCATTTCCATCACAATTTGTTTGTTCCTTTCAGCGATCTTTTCATATAAGGATACTAGATAAGGTTGAATCTGGGATACACCAAACTGTGGTATTTGAGGAGCAGAAGGTTCATATCTCGAATGCAGTTCTCTTTATTTCTTCAACCATACTTATTAGGGTCTTCACTTCATTACTCGGAAGCTTATTTTCAACTCTTAGTCATTGGATCTCATGGAGCATCTTAGGTTGTATTTGCCAAATAATTTTCTCCAATAATAGTGAGGCATCTCTCTCACTTAAATTTGTCACAGCATGAGGTTGTATATTCATGAGTTTCTCAACTCCAGATAAGAGGGTATCTCCAAATTCCTTCAGATCATCCATAATCACAAAGGATTCCTGGTCAGATAGGGGTTCAGGAGTTGGGACAGGTACAGGCTCAGGTTCCATCTCAGGTGCAATATTGGAGACTTATTTGAACTTAAATAGAGAGGAAATAACAAGTCTAGTTGCTATAGCTTACTGATATACATCCACATCATAGAAACTAGGAAATTTATACTGAGTGTCTACAAGACTTGACTCAGTTGGAAGTGAGGCTTCAATAGACTCAAGATTTGGGGTTTTCTCCCCCTCAACAGGTGCCTCCTTCTCAGGACTGAGAGGCTTAGGATCTTGGTCTAATTCCATAGACTCAGCTCTAAGTTTCCTACTTATTTCCTTTCTAGATAGCTAAAAGGCTATCTCCATCCTTTCTTTAGCTGAAGGGATGATTTCAGGAATAGATTGTTCCACATGGAGTTCCTCAAGATTGACCACTTGCAAATTAGGTAGCTCTTCCACTATAATCTCTTCTACTATAGGTTCTTCTATGGAATGCTTTTCAGGTTATTTGGAAACTGATTTTCTTACAGATTCGGGTTGAGTTTCCAAATTAACAGCTTCTATAGGAGCAGGGAATTCTTCTTCAAGAACATCAGGAGGAGAAGTTTTCCTATATTCCTCAACAGTAACAGCTTCCCTAGGTGGCACTACAGCCTCTTCTTCCTCTTCTTCAGGATACTCAACAATCTCATCTGGTTCCAAACCAGGATCAAAAATGTCTTTCGATCTGGAGGGATAATCCACCGGATTGAATTTCTCATAAACTCTATCATTGTCTTATACCAATTCCTTTTTCCAAGGATTCTAGTTTATCTTCATTCTTTTGATAGTGGCTTTGGAGAGACAGTACTCACAGTCCTTAATCACTTCCTTAATTGGTCCAACCATACCCTTGGAAAGAAGCATGGCTGAGATTATCATAGAGTAGAACAGGGATGTTGATTTGGATGCTACTTGGATCAACTCACACATATAGTGTATGATATACTTTCATAGGTTGATTTTATGCCCATTTTTCATAAGGTGGATCAAAAACACATCTTGATATTTTAAAATAGAAAAAACACCTTTTCTTGGACTAACCAAATTCTGTTTAAACTTGAATAGAAGCCTTGATTCTCCATCTAATTCAGCAGCAATGGCCCTCCTTTGGGTTCCATTTCATGTTAAGGTTTTCAGGGAATCTTCTTAGTAAAAGAAATTCGTTGAAGGTGGAGGTCATCTCTGATAATCCTCAAATATTCCTTCATGAGGTATCCTGTGGAATACATCCCATAACCTCGAAGAGAATGAGAATCTCTGGCCATTGACCCAGCTTCTTACAACATAACTCTCACCAGTATCAAAAGAGAATTGAACGTACTAGTAAAACTGAGCCACTAACCTAGGATATATGGGTTTATCCTCTTTTGAGAACCATTCTAACCAGCCTTGTTGTTCAAACACATTCAATACCATATACTTACTAGATAAAATCCATTTGAGGCAAATCTCTTTCTTAGGTACAACAACGTGGTTTACCAAATTTGGATTTAAAGGTCCTTCGGGTGTCAACTTAGGTGAAATATTCTTCTTCTTCGAGTTGCGCTTCTCAGGTGTCGATGATGACAGACGCTTTATTCATGGCATTCACTAATGTTTCGAGTGAGAGAAGGGTTTCAGGGATGAAGAAGGGTTTGAAAAGAGTAGTTAGAAGAAACCTTGAGTGAAGAATCGAGTGATACTTACATTGTTTTATCATTTAGGAATACCAAACCTCGGAAAAATAAAAACGCGAGAAAATAGAAAAGTAAAAAAGGATAATTACCGCGATATAGGTTTAAAGAAAAATAAAAAAATATATTATGGTGATACCATGTCTGGTCATTATAGTGAGACAGTAAATGAGCTTCACGATGAAACTGTGAACGAACTTCTCAGTATGCGTTACGGTGAGACAGTAAATGTCAGACAGTAAGTACAAAATACTAACTGTGAGACCGTAAACATGAGATACAGTAACTGAGAAACCGTAATCATGAAATAGTAAAGTATAACATAGAAAAATATCGAATAGTAAAACCTGAAACAATAAGATGTAAGATATTTATTTGAGATTTATCATTCCTAGTTCATGTATGATTTAGTTTATTCTCCCAGAATTTAATGGTTCGGTGAATATATCTGTAAGTTGATATTCATTACCAATGAATTCAAAAGTGATATCACATTTTTCATAATGATCTCTCAAAAATTTATGTCTTACATCAATGTGCTTTGTCTTAGAATGTGAAATAGGATTCTTTAAGATGTTAATAGAACTTGTGTTTTTACAGTTTATATGTACATGTATGAATTGATATCCATAATATAGAAATGTGTGTTTCATCAACAAAATTTGTTCACAACAACTGCCAGCAGATATGTATTCAGCTTCTATAGTAGATAATGCAACAGCGTTTTGTTTCTTACTACACCATGATACTAGTGTCTTACCTAAAAGGTGACATGTTCCAGAGGTGATTTTTCTATCTAACTTACAGCCAATGAAGTCAGCATCAAAATAACTAACTAATTCAAATGATTGTCCTTTGGGATAAAATATTCCTAGATTGGGTGTATGCTTGAGGCATTTGAAAATTATCTTTATATCATTTAAATGAGATTCTGTAGGGTTTTCTTAAAAATGAGCACACATACACACACTAAACATAATGTCAGGATGACTAGAAGTTAAGTAGAGTGAACTTCCAATCATTCCTCTATAAGTGGTTTGATCAACAAGTTTTCCATATTCATCAAGATCTGACTTAAAAGTTGTACACATGGGAGTGTCACTACTTTTATTGTTGTCCAATCCAAAACAGTTTAAAATATCCTTTGTATATTTACTTTGATTTAAAATAATACAATTTTCATTTTGAAAAACCTAAAATCCAAGAAAATATTGGAGTTCTCCCATTAAACTCATTTAAAATTCATTTTTCATAATTTTAGAAAAATCAACACATAAAAAATTCTTCGAAGATCCAAAAATAATGTCATCTACATATATTTGAATAACTAAAACATCATTAGAAATTCGTTTTATAAAATAGGTAGGATCAACTATTCCTTTTGTAAAACCGTTAGAAATAAGAATAGTACTCAATTTGTCATACCAAGCTCATGGAACTTTGTTTAAACCATATAAGGCTTTTGATAGTTTAAAAATATGATTTGGAAAATGGGAGTTTGTAAATCAATGGGGTTGTTCAACAAAAACATCCTCAGCTATATACCCATTTAATAATTCCCTCTTAACATCCATTTGATATAGTTTGAAATTCAAATGTCCAGCATAGGTAAGCAGGATTCTGATGGATTCAAGTCTGGATACTTCTGCAAAGGTCTCCTCATAGTCAATTCCTTCTTCGTTACTATAGCCTTGTGAAAATATTCTAGCCTTGTTTCTAACTATGTTACCAGCTTCATCAACTTTATTCCTAAAACCCCATTTAGTGCCTATGGTCAAAGTTTCCTTAGGTCTGTCTACTAATTCCCAAACTTTGTTTCTTTCTAATTGATTCAATTCTTCTTGCATAGAAATCACCCAAAATTCATCATTGATTGCATCATTGATATTTTAAGGTTCAAGCTGTGAAAGAAAATCTTGATGTTCAACCTGGTTTCTAAGAGAAGCTCTAGTTTGTGTCTCTCTATCTAAATATCCTACTACAGCATCTAAAGGATGGTTTTTAAGGGTCCTAGTTGGTCTAGAAAAGGTAGGGCTAGAAATTTCAGTTTCATTTACAGGTTTGGGTTCTATAGAAAAAGGTTCTTGAAAATTTCTAGAACTGGTTATCTTAACAACAGGTTCAGTGTTTTTGTTATTATGGTCCAGAATGGACAGGTCTTCTTTCAGATTTTAAAGAGGGGTCTTAGGTTCATGTGGATTATTTTCATCAAATTTTATGTGTACATATTCTTCCACACATTTGGTTCTCTTATTGAATACTCTATAGGCTTTACTCGAGATTGAGTAACCTAGGAAAATTCCTTCATCACTTTTGGAGGCAAATTGGTCAAGATTATCTTTAGTGTTAAGGATAAAAACATTGCAACCAAAAACTCTAAAGTAACTAACTTTATGCTTCCTATTAATTCACAGATCATAAGGGGTATTTTTATGAACAGGTCTAACCAAGACTCTATTTATAATATAACAAGTTGTATTGACAGCTTTATCCCAAAAGTAAATTTTAAAATTATATTCATTGTGAATTGTCCTAGAAATCTCTTGAAGAGTCCTATTTCTTCTTTCTAATAAACCATTCTGTTGAGGTGTTCTAGGAGCATAGAAGTTGTGACTATAGACATTATGTGAGAAATAAGATTCAAACTCTTGATTTTCAAACCCACGGCCATGATCACTTCTCAAGGTCTTAATCCTAAGTCCACTAAGGTTTTCTACAGACCTGGAATATTTGATAAAATAAGAAGAAGCTTCACTTTTGTGAGAAAGAAAGTATACCCATGTGTACCTAGAAAATTCATCTATAAGAACATAAAAATAGTGCTTCCCATTTAGACATGAACCTATTGATGGTCCAAATAGATCCATGTGAACCAACTCGAGAGGTTGAGAAGTTGAAACTTCTTTCTTTGATTTTAAAGTAACTTTATGTTGGTTTCCCTTTTGACAGGGATTACAAACTTTGTATGTTGGGAATTTTAGTTTGGGTAGGTCTCTAACTAATCCTTTCCTAGTCAGTTTTCTAAGTGAGGGAACATTACAGTGTCCTAGTGTTCTGTGCCATAGGCAAGATTCTTTATGAAAATCATTTGAACAAGTAACATTTTGTTTAGCTAAAGAATTCAGATCTACACCGTATACATTTTCATTTCTTAATGCAGTAAATACCAGACCATTTTTAGAATTAAAAACATTACATGAATCATTTTCAAATTTTACATTAAAACCATAATCACACAACTAAGAAATGATTAACAGATTGTATTTTAGTCTATCAACAAATAATACTTTAGAAATTAAAATTGAATCATTGTTACCAATATGGCCTAAGCCGATGATTTTTCCTTTTGAGTTATCCCCAAAGATGACATGTCCTCCATATACTTTGATTAATCTCTTAAATCATGAGTAGTCTCTGGTAATATTTCTTGAACATCCACTGTCCAAGTACCATATCCTCCTACGGGAAATTTTCAAGCAATTTTCATAAAAAACAGATTTAGACAGAAGATAATTATGGTACCTAGATTTTCTTGGGTCCAGAAAGGTTAGAAAGTAAAACATTAGGCACCCATATTATTCTAATGGGTTTCCTATAATTAACAGATTCAAATTATTTTGATAAGTAAACTTTTTTTGTTCTATTATAATTTTAATAGCTAGATAAAGCATAAGCACTGTCAGAATTTGAACTTGCAGCATACTGTCTATATTTTGGAACAAATTTATTTTTAAAAATATGTCTATGTCTAGGTTGGTATCCTAAACCAGTAGTATACTTTGGTGCAACTTATTTTCCAAGCATTTGAGTTAGATTATTCTTTCCATTTGTGAACTTCTCTAAGTCTTTTCTAAGTTTCTCATTAGACAATTTGAGTTCAGTATTCTCCTTTAATAGTTGAGCATTCTTTTCCTTTTCTATAGTAAGATCCGATTTAGTAGTACTAGTCAAGGTATACTGTTTCTTTAATGATTTGTACTTATCTTTTAGCTCATTAAAAGTATATTCTAACATATTAAAGTATTCAAATAATTCTGCTTTAGACATATGATCATTATTATCTGAATCAATTTCATTCCTATAATAGTAATCATACAGCATAGGGTAAATAGGTACCTCAGATGTTTCAGTCATGAAACACATGTTGGCATGATTCTTTTCTTCAGAATCAGAGGCTTCTGATCCACTTGAGCTATCTTCTGAAGCACTCCATGTTGCCTTCATATCTTTCTTATATTTTTTGTCCTTATAAACATATTTCTTCTTAAACTTCAATTTTGGACAGTCAGCCTTCACATGTCCTTTACTTTTATATTTATAACAAACTATCTCATCATTTTTATCAGCTTTCTTCCAATCTCTCTTCCAATTACCTTATTGGTCATAATTTCCCTTATAATTTGATTTTATGAAAAATTTCTTCTTTATATATAATTTCTTGAATCAATTGGGTATATGAGTCATCTCTTCATCACTATCTGAGTTATAATTTTCACTAGTTGAGCTTTCTTAAATTATGTAAACTTTCTCCTTGTCCTTGTTTTTTTAAGCAGTAGACTAAAATGATACTTAATTCTTCTTAGGTTCATCATCTTTTTCTTTGTTTACCTTTAGATCTTCTTCATACATCATCAAATTACCAATCATCTCCTTGATAGGTAGCTTGAAAATGTCACAAGATTCTCATATAGAGACAGAGGTTCCTCTCCATCTATCCGGTAGTCATCTTAGTATCCTCATGATTTTCTCCTTTTCTAGAACAGCTCTTCCCAGTGAGCTCATTGTATTTACTATCTCATTAAACCTGAGATACTTATTAGAAATAGATTCATTAGATTTCATTTCAAAATTATCATACATAATAGTGTATGTATTTAGTCTCATTTCCTTAACATTGGTTGGTCCCTCATGGGAAATAGACAGAGTATCCCATATTTCATAAGAAGTCTTACAAGAAGATATTAGATTAAATTATTCATATCCTAAAGCACAATACAGGTCATTCATTTCTTTAAAATTATTATTGCAAACATATTTCATAGGCTCATCTCAAGTAGTTCTAATAGTTTCTGGAATCTTAAACTGGGTCTCTATAGCAGTCCAAATGTCAAATCCCATTCATTCTAAATGGATTTTTATTTTTATTTTCCATTGATAATAATTGAAGCCATTAATGAAGAGTGGTCTATTGGTAGCTAAATCTTCTAATATGTTATCCATAATTATATTTTAACAAATTTATTTAAAGAGAAAAAAATTTAGCAATAACAGAAATTTAAGATCTTCGAGATACAAATAAAATCACAGTTGAATAAGATTACACAGAGTCCTAAATAAAATCCTCTAATACCAAATGTTGGTCAGAGTGGATACTCAAGAGGGGGGTGAATTGAGTTTCAAATTAAAATTTCTATGAAAAACTTTATGTTTAAGAAAACCCCCAATTTTAAAAATGTCCCAGTTAATTAAGGCAGTAGAAATGTAAATGTTCAATTAGTCAATAGGTTTCTCAAAGGGTGATTAATCCTTAGATGAATTAGTGTAAAACACCAGTTCAACTTTTATAACAAGTTTACTAAATTAAACAAATACACACACTATCCAAAATTAACTATCAAAGTGTGAGCAAAAATAGTTTTCTGTTTTAGAAAATATTAGCAGCGGATAAAATCAAAACAGAGTATATGAAGATTTGCACAAAAATGTAAACAAGAGGTTCAGTCTCAAGTAGAGACCTAATCCTCTCTACCTGGTGATCACCTTCCACCAAGCAGTTTATACAAATAAACTTTGATCCACACCCTGGATCGGGGTTTACAACAGTACCCAGACTGTCCAAGTCCTCAGACCTCTACAACAGTTCTACGTGGGAAAGCAACAAAAATACTACATAGGTTGTACAAGTCCTCAGACCTCTACCACAGTTCTACATGGGATACACAAAGGTATAAAGTGTTTTGTGTGAGGATTTCAGAATCCTCCAGTTCAACTTATGAGTCAGTGTGTGTCCAAACAAACAAAAGCACACACTTCTTGTAATGTAAAGAAAATGATGATCACAGCAGAGCAAGAAGATAGAGATGAGTTTATAATGCTCTTGTGTGATGTAAATGCAGCTCTAGATATCTTTTTATTGAATCAGATGATGCTTTGAGTCCTTCTATGGAAGTTTTGTGGAAAACAGAGTGTCATGATTTATTTTTTGTTCTTCGTGAGGTTCAACAGAGCAAAGATATTCTTTAGGCTACAAATATCCTTCGTGTGTTCAGTAGTCTCGAGTTTCATGCAGTTTTCCCTTCTTTTAAAGATTCCTCCAAGTATCTTCTTCATTATTGTGCTCACGACCTTGATTTTCATTTTCGTATCGCCCAGGATGATTCTTGGCCACACTTCGCTTTTTAACTTTGAATGCATGTGTTGGGGCTGACAGGTTGTATGTATTCTGCACCTCGTACCTCGTGTTGTCCGATGATATGTCTACAAGAAACATTAATTATTTCAGTGCATTAAAATCATCAAATATGACCGTTATAAATTAAATTTAAAAACAAAAAAATAGTTTAAAGAAACAGTTTCACAATAAGTAAGGGAAACGGTGTCTCCTTCACACGGTGTCTGAGTGTCATGGTGTCTCATGGTCACAGTGTCTCGCAGTCATGGTGTCTTGATTACGGTGTCTGGATTCATGGTGTCTGGATTCACGGTGTCTGGATTCACGGTGTTTGGATTCACGGTGTCTGGATTCATGGTGTCTGGATTCACAGTGTCTGGCTTACGGTGTCTGGCTCACGGTGTCTGGCTCACGGTGTCTGGCTTACGGTGTCTGGCTCATGGTGTCTGGCATACGATGTCTGGCTCACGGTGTCTGGCTTATGGTGTTTGGATCATAGTTTCTGGCTTCACGGTGTTATAAATACATAGCTAGTGACAGAATCACGGTGTCTTAGACTTTTCAAAGTAACTGTGCTCTAACTTAAATAATGATTATAATATAAAGGATTGGACTTAATCATTTTTCAAAGAATGTATTGTGAGAATGGATAAAAGATAGTATAAAGTAATTAAACTGAATATAGAGCAATTAAGATCTTGTATGGATCTTCTTAAAGCATGAGAAAACATTAATCATAAATACACATTATTGGATATAATTTATAGGAGTTAACTAGGTTGAATAAGATTTGTGATCATTAAAACATGATTAATACATGAGTAGTCCAACACTCTCTATGGCCAAAAGTGAATAACTCTAATGTGATGGGATAAATTTGGATAATGGAAGATATTGGGGCCTATCCTAGCAGAGTAAATGACAGATAATGTTATAGACATTCTATATCACATAATGGATTCTATGATTCAATATAAAACCTATGATGATAATCATCAATGAGATATAGAGTTTGAAGTTAGGTATAAGGTGTTCCTGTGAATATTTTTAATGAATAAGATTATTAGATTTGTAAAAAATTGAAATATAATCCATATGTTTATTAATCACTTTAAAATTCTTGTTCATATTAGGATGGTTTCTTATTGCTTGGAACTTATACTGAATATCTCTCAAGTCCACAATGTGTTCCATGTATCTCTCCATAGTAAGTAAATACATGATCCTTTACATTAAATAAACTCATTGGTTATACCAATGAAGAAATATCTCTCCCATATGGACCAAATTGTAACGCCCCGACCCCAGTTACCCAGATTCAGTGCATTATTTTAATACATTGGCATGATTACAAAGAATCAATTCCCGAAACACCGATCAGTTTAGTAGTCTTGGAAAATAGATTATATACATGAATGTTACATTACACCATAGAAAATAAAAAACAACATAAATGATCTTTGAGAACTCCATTAATCCCCTAGAATAACCCTACTTATCAATCATAATACACTTCATGGAATCTAGGAAAAATAAAACATATGAAAGGGGTGAGCTCAAATGCTCAGTAAGGGTAAGAAATACAGTAGAAGATAACATAAACATTAGGAATGGTGAATAATTTAAAACACATGCCTTTACAAATAAGAAACATAAAAACTTTATGGTAGGAATATGATATTAGTAAATAATTCCATAATAAAACATAGTAATGGGTATTCTACTAGTCGAATAACCACATGAACGATCAATAATATTTTCATAATGAGGTAATGTATAATGTGGTACATTCTGAAACATTTTTTCAAAGCCCCGGCCAATACATATAAAAATTATTAAGGCCTCAGCCAAAACCATATATAAAATTGGGAAAGGCCTTAGCCAATTCCATGTATAATTGTCTCATTAGACCTACTGATGCACCGAGGAGCTACAGTGGGCTCCACCTGTCACTTACTAAGTCCAATACATTCCTCATTCGAAAAGGTTAAAACATAACATAAACATTCATATTAAAACTAACATAAAAAATTTCAATAATTTAACCCTAAACCATGAATGTTATAAAAATAACACATCCACAATAAAATATATCACAGAACCTTTAGTAAAATATGGATGATTTGTATCATAATAAATCAACCTTGATCAAGAATAATATCCCGTAAAGGATGTTGACATATTTAAAAATGATCAGTAAAAATTTTTGAGAGAAATATCCCTTTTTCATGATATCATTTAAAATTCATATAATTTATAAAGGAAGTCATTTAAAATATAGTTTTGAATCAATGTTTCTCATAATACTTTGAAACATTTTAAATTAATTAAAATTTTAAAACATTCATGTCTATATAAATAAATCCTTAAAACCATTTGGAAAACATGGACATTAATGAGAATGGTTAGAAGAATAAATCATAAAAACATTTAAAATTATGTTTTAGTAAAAATTACCTTAAAAGAAATACCTTTGAAAACTATTTTATGATACTTTGACGTGGATAGTAAATATGTCTCAGTAGAAACTTACATAAAAACAACCTCAGATAATTAAGATATTGTGAAATTAACCCTTACCTTGCACTTTCCTTTGGTCGAGGGTACATTTAGACTCTTTTATAATGACCATAGTATGTTATTAAGTTATTCCATAACCATATTAATATTTATTATATCATACATGATTCATTTATAACTTTATACCACCCATTTAATAATTATTTCCATGTTAAATTAATATTTGAGGTAATAATAGCTTTCTTTATCGTACGTGTTTTAACTTGTTATTCTTGATCGTATCATTTAGATCATGATTTACATACTTCCAGAATATAACACATGATTTATATATCATATATATTTAGAATATACATATGTATAATAGATAGATATAGGAAATGTAAAACCCCATTTATGTAGATGGTAGGTCGTACGTATGCATAAACGTTGTTTCAGTTTTCATATCGTATTGAATGGAAGTAAGTGAATAAGATATATGTAAGTACATACATACATACATATATATATATATTAAGTAGAATTATTATGTCATATATTACATACTTATTAGTAATATATATTTTTATAATCATCGTTGAATGGTGAATGTGGAAATGAATCTCACCACGTCGTGGAGACGGTAATCTGTACGTACGCATGAGAAACAATATCATTATATTGATGGTGAAATCGTATGTGATTGGATGGTATATCATATATAATTAATAATTAACATGTTATATTTATTATTTACATCAGTTATACTCATTATTATACCCATCCAAATAATGAAGTGTTTGAATAACAAACTACACCACGACGTGGAGATGGTAAGTCGTACATAGGCACGTATGGTGACTTTGTCATTTATAGGATGGATAGAATAATGAATATGGTTTTACCATATTTATAATAACATCACAGTATTTAGTAGGTACTGGAGTTATTATTTTGTTATGGAAACAACAAAGAAAGAGGAAGTGGAAGAAGAAGATAACTTGAAAAAGGGTGGTGAAATTATTGCCTCTTCTTCAGGTGTTTCCTTTTGAGTTGATCAAAAGGGATCCTTATGATAGATTTATGATCAAATTAAGGATTCTAGGTTGATGTGAGGTAATTTTTTAGGACATTTTAGTAGGTCTTGTCTGATCCAAATGGATTTAGAGGTGAAGTACTCTTTTATAAGAGAGGTGAGGGTCACTTTAGGAAAAGCTTGAAATATTATTTTATAATAAAATAATTTTCGGTTTATAATGGATCCAAAATGATTTATTTTTAGGATAATGTGGGGATGGGTAGAAATACAATCAACCAATAGGTTTTATACAGGTTTAGGTCATCATATTAACCTTATCTTTTAGATTTAACTCTCAGTTAAATAGTTTAACTTTTATCGTGTCTTCTTGTATTCTTACACTATATGGTTAACAAACTTAATCTAAAATTTCAAGAGAAACTAAAGTGGTTAATTAATTACATATATAATATTATTTAAGCCCTTTGGTCGAACCTTATATTTTTATAAATATTATATAATTTAATAATATAATAATTATTTTAAAAACTCATTTATGTCAATCTTGACACTATTTTGTATTTGGTTTTTGTGGAAGTCCTCACAACTTGATTACTTAAAACAAGATAAATTGAATCAATATTAACATGTAATATTCACTTATAAAAGTTTTTTATGTCATAAAAACTTTGAAAATATATTTATTTTAATATTTATAATACCATTTATTTGATTCTTTCATTAATAAGGTAATTACTACATCATCATTGTATCATAAATAAATTTAATTATTTAATGTCTAAAAATTATAAATAAAATACCATAATGTAGGAAATCATTTTATATTTCTAATGAATATTTATAGTCGAATTTATCATATGTATAACCCTATATTAAAAATGGTTTAGTTATTAAACTTAGAATTTAACACTTTTAACTCTTATTTAAATAAAATAATAATAAATGTTCTAATCTAATACAAGTGGACCAAAGAGGATCATATTTTTTTCTTAAGTTTTTTTTTGTCCAATTTAACTTATCCAACAGAATTAAGACATGTGTTAGGGTAATTATAATATCATTTTTACCCTTAATTACCCTATTTACTTTTAACCGTGGTAAATAAAAGTCAAAAGTTTCTATTCACCAAAAATTATTTTAATCCTATTCAATATAATTTTAATTACCTATGTCAACCATGTCTCTCAGAGTTTTTAAATTCAACTCAAAAAAGTAGTAAAATTAAGTTTTATGCAAATTTGCAAATGCTCCTAGAAGGTGGGTAAAAGACGGTAAAAAGTTCAATAAACATTTATATATATAATTTTATTATAAAATGACTCCAATGAATTAAATTGAACTTATATAGGTACTATATATCTATTTTTACTTAAAATTAAACTAAATAAAATAAATAATTATTTAAATAAAAATTCGGTTTTAAACAACAACATAGTGTTTTTCACTTTTCATCAAAAATTGGATTTTTTCATAAAAATACAAAAGGTCAACTTAAGCTAATTTTGATATTCCAAATTAAAAAACTAATTATATTTTAAAAAATCCAAAACATATAAGTTTCATTAATTAATTTTAAACTAATTCCAATTTTCAAAACCAAAAGATGGGTTTTCTAAAAGTAAAAACTATTAAAATATTGATGTGTGTTTATGTCAAATTTAAATGTGAAATTATTTATAATGACCTAAATTGTATTAAATTATAAATATATAATCTAATTATACTTAAAAACCTTTCAAATGTATAATTTATCACTATAAATTATTTCAATTAAGAAAGTTGTCTTCAATTAAAATTTATTATTTTTCACTATTCATCAAAATATGAAAGTTATTAGAAAAGTACCAAAAATTAATCCAAACTAAATTATTATGTCCTGATTATGTTTCCCTCTAGAATTGGGGATGACCTCGTTGATTGAAGTTTTAAACATTCCAATCGGTTTCTAATGGGTTTGTTCGTAGAACCGGAAACATCCAATGATTCCATATCCATTTGGACCTACTTTCCAAGGGTCGGAGCTCATTAGTTATAGACTGATGAGGTTTAGGAATTTGTATTGGTCGAGAGGATGGGAGGTCGGACTCATCACACCTTTTTGAGGGGAATTATTGTCTACTTTGGGACTCTCTTTATAGATTTAAGTTATGTTCGTGAATCCTTATTACATTACCAAGTATAAAATGAGATTTCCTTTAGTCTGACAATCAATGATTGGTACGTAGGAAATTCAGAGAATCTTTTATATGTATTTTAGGTTCTTCATTGATGGAGAATCGCCTATATTTTTTAGAGATTCTTAGTTGATGGTATCCTTAGAAATACATAAAATTATCCTGGTCATTATGATGACCATACTGGTTTTAAATCCACTCAGTGGGGCACTTGAAGTTTATTGTCATTCAGGAGGACATGAATTATTTCAGAGTTAGGATCATACCCACTGATGGGATACCTACGTATCCTTTGTTTTGGAAAAGTAATCAGAACCCACGTAGTTTGAGTAAGGGAGTATGATGTTTCTTCATGATCGATGGCTCAAAGGAAGATGTCATGATTACTTTTACGCTCTAAGCTCACGTGAGTCATGCTCGGTGTGAGAAACAAGAGGTATTGGTGAAACCAAACAATTGTGCCATGCAATGATGTGGGGATTATGTATGTATGACTTCCCAAATAGATGAGGATTAGATTTACTTTAGGGAAGAAATCCATGAAGAGGGTCTATAAAGGTATATGTGCTTCATGGAGATTTGGATACTCTAATCTTGGGACTTAATCTTAAAGAAGATGCCCAAGTTAGGAGGGGATTTATGATTGGGTTTTACTCCTAAGAAGGAATCCCAGATCAAAAGGAATTATGACTGGTTAAGAGAAATTAAGGTTGGGGCTTATTCCTAAGGAGGAGGCCCAGATTAAAGGGATTTGAAAATTAAGGGACTTTGGGCTTACTCCCAAAGAGGATGCCCATATTTGAGACTAAGGCTTATTCCTGAAAAGTAGGCCCAGGTTAAAGGAATTAAGGTTTAGGGCTTACTCCTGAGGAGGATGCCCATAATTTGGGGAATTATGACTCGGGCTTACTCCTAAGGAGGATGCCCATAATTTGAGGAATTATGACTGGGGATTACTCCTGAAAAGAAGGCTCAGGTTAGGGGATCTGGGGCTTACTCCTAAAAAGGAGGCCCATATATGGGAACTTTAAGACTGGGGATTACTCCTAAGGAGGATGCCCAGATTAGAGTACTTGGGGCTTACTCATAAAGAGGATGCCCACAGTAATGAGAATTTGGACTGGGTATTACTCCTGAAAAGGAGGCCCAGGTTAAGGATTCTCTCATCTTAAAGGATGAGGTTGAATGAATGAAATCTCAATCTTTAATGACATAAAGATGTGTAAATCACGAGATTTTTAGAGATATTCCACGGAGTTATTTTTAGATAAGAAATCCAAATCCAGAAATCATGCCAGAAATGGCTTTGAAGAATGTCTTGAAGACTGAATTTTGAATAGGAGAGGTGGAATGGCATAAGAGGGGTGAAATGAGCAGGAAAGGCACCCAAAAAGGTAGGGGCGCGCAAGTCCTAGCAGGCACGCAGGTACTACATGGGCGCGCAAGTCCTGGTCGCGCAGGTATACCTATGCGGCACATGGTTACTTGTGCCATTTTCAGCCCTTAGAGTAATATTTGGGTGATCCTTGATCAAAGCCTTTAGAATCATCCCTAGAGGATTTTCAGAAGATGGCGCACAAGTTATGGTGAAGAAGTAGGGCGGTCTGCAAGTGTGTTCATTTCCCTTAAGGTTAAAACACTTAGGCGCGCAAGCTTTAGTGAATTCTAATACTTAGACCTTACTCCTCCTGTTTAGACCTTCCATTATAGGTAAATAATTACCTTAGAAGTGTTCCGAAGACCTGAAGAAGAGACTTGGGCGTTCAGAGCTCTGTATCTGAATTCTGGAAAAATTCATCCCCAAATGGGGGTCCCACAGGTTCTATTTATAGGCTAGAGAAGACCTCGGGTGGTTATCTTTTAGGGCACGCAAGTCACTTTTGCGACCATTAGGTGTCCCGCAAGTATACTTGCGCGACAGTGATAGAACTTGTGCGACCCTTGTGCATTTGATTCCTTGTTCATTCCTTTGTCAATTTTTGATTTTTTCTTCAAAGGATGAATCAATTTGGGCTAAGTCATTTCCCTTTCCATTCTTTTAGACAATGTGACGAAAAAGAGCTTCAATAAAAGTCCCCCCTCAGAGTTGGATCTGAAATAATAAGGATGTGACTCTGAGGAAAAGAAGAAAACCAAAGGGAAATAGGTGTGCAGGTGCGAGTTGCGCAGGTGCGAGTCACGTAGGGCTGGAGCATCCTGGATGGAGCGTGCTAGCTGTAGGCGTGCAGGTGGGCATCCTGGCCTATAAATATTCGGTCATTTTCTGCGCATAGCATCTGATTTCCAGATTTTCGAGCTCTCACCGCGCAGGTCCCCTTCACCGTGCAATTTGCTCGTTTTCCACTGTTTCTTCGCTGTCGTGTTGTTGTCAAGGTAATAGGACCTGCGCGGTGATACTTGCACACCAAAAACTTACGTGGAATATTAACACTTGCGTGACACATCCCTACTTGCGCGCCAAGTTTATACTTGCGCGCCTTAATGCCTTTTCCATTTTTTCTGAAATTCCTTCACAAATTTTATGAAAAATCAAAATACTTAAGAGTTAATTTATTCAACTTTTTTGCAGAATCAAATGGCTCTTAGAACCAAATAGCTGATGAACTGGATAGCAAGAGGATTGATTATATGATGAAGATCATTGGCCATGATTATTATACCGTCAAAAGTAGCACTCTTCTAGATTTGGATAAGTATCTGAAGAAATATCATCACAACTTCCCCCAAAGAATTTATTTGCCATTGTATGGCTATGGTCATCTATGAGAAGTTACTTTTCCAGAAGCAAAGAACTATCTCCCATTTTTGTGGTTTCAGAATTATACCAACTTTTCTTCAGCAAATATCTCATGTGGAGGAGTATTTATAAGTGATGGAACAGTGGAGAAGGCTTATATGATGCATCACAACCCTTGTACGCCAGATCCCCAACCTCATAAGCCCGAGCTACAAACACATTGTCATCCCTCAATCTTCCAAAATGATCAGACGGATCAATCGAAAGGCTGGAAGAAAAGTTGGGACTTCCGTCCTGGGGGAGGTGTGAAGCCAACTTGGATGTGGTCATACTAGGTGCGACAAACATGTGCAGATTTTGTCGAGGATATGAAAGGAGTTGTGATATACGAAGCTGTTTTGGTTGGGAAAACATATGTTTACAGACATGATAACTTCTTGTTGGAGATACTCAGCCACCGGAACATAGAAACTAATTCATTCCATCTGACTCATGGATAAATAGGCATCAGTCTGTGGGATGTCCACAAGATCTCAGGTGTTCCAATTTTGGGTGACATTTATGATGAATTCATTCCACCCAAGGTGACTTGGAATGATTCAGAGAAGACTCCTGCTTTATCTCGGGAATTATTTAAGATCTTCCACAGGCTCAGGAGTTCATAGACCTCATTAACTCATTCTAGAAAGGATATTCATCCGGAGGAGTGGACGAATATATTTCTTAAAGAGAAGGAGCCAAAGGAGAAGGAGCCGAAGGAGAAAGGATCCAAGAAAAAGAAATCCAAGGATAAGAGGCCCAAACATCCTACCACCTATCCAAAACCTGAGAAGAGGGGTTCTCCTGGCACATTCTGGCCAACTCTAGAAGCAGGAGAGTTTGAGAAATGGGGATATGTGGTGAATCAAAGGATCCCGAAGAAGACTTGTCTGGCGCGCTTCTTGGCTTTTTGGCTCAGCGTTCATCTCTTTCCAGTCAGGGATTCGAAGGGAGGCGTCAGGCCAGGGACCTTCGTCATTCCGGAAAAGTTGGCAGAGGGAAAAATTGTTGGCTTGGCTACCCCCATTTTGGAAAAAATTTACAGGAGTTTACTTCATGTATTCATGGGTAAATCTCCTTTAAAAATAGTGGGACCATTCCAAGTTTTATAGGGATGGATTGCCACTCACTTCAGGACTTACAATGTACAGAATGGATTGCAAATTCCTGGAAGTTCTTTCAGTCCATCAGTGCAAGAATTCTCTGGAGTTTCTCCATTAGATGTTAATGCCTATAACTTGAAAGTGAGTCTGAGCATGTTTAAGGAATTCAACTTCTTTCCCTATGGAAATCCGCCAACTTGGAGGTTTGTTGATGATGGAATAGCCCATTTGGATCTGAGGGCATACATGCTAGCTTGTAGGAATGGTGTGCTAGTTTCCAGGATTGACAGAGAAATTATATGCGAGGACTATTCCCCATATAGATTTGCACGTCAATTCAAGTGTCTGCAACAGATTGTTGTATCTCCCCTAGTACATTTCAAGTTAGAGAAACATCTGATGGTTGCTCGGAAACTGTGGCTGCTGACGTCAAGGGAGAAGACTGGGGTGGTATTTGATCTACCAGTTGAAAAAGCGGCACATAACCTGACTACTTGGTATGTCGAGCACTAGATAGCATCATATCCCAAAGGGGTGTTGAATCACCCAGTTTATCAGGTGGGGAAAAGGAAGAGGACTGTAGAGAAGGAAACCCTTCCTCATGAAGGTTATGTTTCTCCACTTGAAGCTGATTCACTAGATTCCTCCTCTAGGACTGATTCACCGGATTCCCATGATGGGGATGATGAGGCACAACAAGTGGCAAAGCGGCCTCGTGCCCGATATAATCCTCCGGTTATAATCAAGATACCTACTCCATCAACTCCTGGTGAGTTACTTCATTGTGGTTATTTAATCGCTACTACTTTATAAATCAATAAGTCTTATTTTTTAATTCTTTATCTACACTTGAAAGATACGGGAATAAATTGAATTCAAAGATTATAGGACCTTCCTCACAGCCTTCATATCTAAGACCAGAGGTTGTCCAGACATGGCAGAGTTTATACTGTGGTACTGAGACCGCCTGGCTGGATTTGTGTGAGGGCCTACAACTTCCTGGAATAGGAAATATTGTGGCTTCTATAGATATCCAATATGATGATAACCCCAATGAAGTGAGGGCTTACATCAAAGAGCTGGAAATTCTCATATATTCCACTGATGAGTCTGTTCCTATCACTAGGCGGGTGAAGGAAATGATTGATCATGGCGCCACTGAGGGGGCTAGTGGTTCCAGAGATGAGGAGTGGCATGATTATGTGGTTTTTGAAGATGTAAGTTTTCTTTCCACATAGTCGAAGCTTTGTTACTTAAGGAAGTTATTTTCTTCATTTTGCAGCTTGCAAAGAAAGGAACTGAGGTTCCTTCGCCACAGAATAGCCCTAGTGGTACTGCTATTGGGGTCGCTGCTGATTCTCCTCGCGAACCGGGCGAGATATCTCTAGGACAGCAGGCCATGAATGGGGTGTTGGACATAGCCTTCCATTCTCCAATTCAAGTGCCAATAATGGAGACTTCTGATACTCCTAAAAAGTCAAAAGGACAAAGGCGATGAAGGAGGAAGCCCACTACTAAACACTTTATTAGTAGTGGTAAGTCCTTCGGGTAATCATGAATTTTAAACTATGAAAAAAAGACTGCTCACTTTCCTTGGGATTGCAGGGGCTTCTTCAATTTCCCCTCTGAGGGAAAGGACTGATCCTCCCTTAAGGACCACGGAGGGTGCTGTGGAACAAACGCAAATTCAGGCTGACTAGGCTGCTTCTGAAAATGAGCCGACATCTATTCCAAGTACTGCTCCTGCTGCTACTATAAGTAGAGAGGACCTGCACCAGAATCATTGGTAGCCATAGAAAATGAATCTTCCATCCTTCCTGACGAAGTTGTCCAGGGTCAGGGGCCGCAAAATGAGGGTCTCCAAGAGGACACATCAAATGATCCCACCGGTGAGACTAACCAGGATTCTGAAATATCATTGGATGAAATGATGAATCGCGGCATGTCTTTCGAAGAATTTTATGATCATTCTAAGTTATCATGTGATTTAGAAGACCTTGTGCGTGAGTTTTATCCTTCACCCAGTAAATTTTCTTATAATTTACACTTCTAATCATGACTGAAAATAATATGCAGTTCCGTCCATAGAAGCTGTTGAATGGCCAATGGCTAAAGAGGGTGTGGACATTGATGTCAACCCTACCATTGCAGAAACATTAGCTCAAGTAGAGCTAGACCCAGTAAACCCTCATGAGGCCCATCTTAAAGATCCTTTTGAAACTGAGAAAGATGGGGAGGAGTCTTCTCAAGATGCTGATCTACTGTTAGGTAATGATTGGACTGAGTTTTCAAGATAGATAGCCAACTTCCATTATTATATGAAACTAACCATACTTTTAATTGATCAAACAGGGATATCAACTTCAATGGTTAGAACTGGAGGTGAGGCCTCAACTTCCATCCAAACAGCAGTAGAAGGTGAAGCAAACAGGTTCAGGGGGGAAGAAGCAGAACATGGCACTTTTTTAAGTGCATTAATCCCAGATTACATGCCCCCCTGTGATAATGATGTTGAATCAGACCCAGAGGTGCTTAAGGCACTCAGCTTATCACGACACAAGGCATGGAACAACATATGGAAAATCATATCTGAGGTGCCTTTAGAAGAGCTATCATCAAAGATTACCCGGTTTTCATCCCAGTTTATCATGCTTGGACTTGGCGGTTTTGGATACCAAGAGATCCATACCGCGGTGAAACAAGTCATCTTCAAGAGGGAGCAGGAGAAAAAGTGTCGTGAAGATATTACCAGGGTGAAACTGTCAGTCAATATTGGCAAATTTGAGGATGTGGTATCCCGAGCTGAGGTTGACTATGCTTCCAAGATAAAGGATTTGAAGAATAAGATCAAAGAAAAAGTCGTCCATAAGATGCACCTTTAGCAACAGTTAGATGTTGTTACTGGGGAACTTGACCAACTCAATAATTCACTAGAGAGAGTTCAAACGAATTGTATGAAGACCATTGCGGATGCCAAGAAATCAATCCATCGGGCTAAAAAGAGTGAAGTTAGTCAAGTGCATGAGCTTCAAGTAGCTTCTGATGAAGCTTGGGATGTGGTTC